>BLIW01000005.1:7502500-8752500 GCA_016586305.1 Ophiorrhiza pumila
ATTTGAGCAAATGAAACCACATTTTTAAAAGGGAAAAAGCATCAAACCACGTAAGCATGATGATTCTCTATATCAATTAGGGTTTGAATGCATAATAAAAAAAATTAAGAACCTTACGCAATTAAATAAACTAAAATATTTAATTACGAAAAGTTTTCCCCAGTTATGGTATGATTCAAGTTTTGATTACGGTTTGATTCCGATTCCAGTCTTGATTTCGATTGCAATTTCGAATCTCACTTTCAAATTTGAACTTGATTTTTTTTTATTCCATATTTCAAACTTTTAGGGTTTAAGGTTTAGAGTTTTATAACTTTTAGTGTCGAAAAATTTTATAAGTTAAAAATACTAAATTTTACAATTTAGAATGTTAAATACTTAAATTGTTAGAAATTAATAAATGAAGAAATACTAAAATTTATTCATTAAAGTAGAAAATTTACAAGTTAAATTTGTTTTTTAAAATCATAAAATTTTTACAAGTTAAAAATTAATAAATGAAAAAATACTTAATTTTATTCATTAAGATGAAAATTTTTTTAAAAAACTTAAGAATTTTTAAATCATAAAATTTTTATAGTTAGAAATTAATAAATGAAGAAATACTAAATTTTAATCATGGTTGAATGGTACATTAATATACCGTAATATGAATTCAAATATTATTCTAAACCTTTAATTTTAAAAAAATGATCAAGAACTATAACAACTAAATATAAAAGTGGAATTTCTTTATAATAATTAAACCATTTTTATAACATGCTAATAATACTTTCCATCAAAGTTAGATCATTCATATGACTTTTTAACATACCAACTATATTATATATTTTAACTAAAAATAAATGAGATGTTGGATAATAAATACGTGAAAATGTACAAATAGCATTCTTAAAAATTTTCAAAACTTGTAGCAATTTTAAACAAGAATTCCAATGAATAGAAAATAATGCAATTTCAAGAGAAGAACTATCAATGAAAAAATTGCATAACCATAAGCTATATTTAGAAGAATTACTAAATAAGTCACAAGTTGATTTCCAATGATTTGGAACATACTTTTTAGATTTTTAAAATTTTTTCTATTTTTTATACAATATTTTGTTCATTGTTTAATTAAAACTTGGATGCCCGATTAAAATATTTAATTATTTCTTTAATTGGTTTAATATTACTTTCTAATGTACTTAAACTATTTTGAACAAATAAATTTAAAATTTTACATATACATCTAACAGGAAAAATTTTCCACCTATAACTGGTGCAAAATATATATTTTTTAATTCTGCAATATATATATTATTAGACAATGCATTATCAAAACTAAAAATTTTATCGGTCAAATTATATTCTTGTAAAATAACACTATTACTCTAGATATATTTTGAATCACGTAAAGGTCATTAAAAAACTTTAAATGTAATTAGTCTTTTTTGTATGAATAAATTTGAATCAGTCCAATGACAAGTTATACCCATATAACTGTTAATTGCCAATGATCGCTCTAAATATCTGAATAAACGAAAATATAATTTTGAAAAATATTCCGATAACTAAATTTGTTTAGACTTTGGGTCTCATGTGCCACTCTATGTTCCACTTTATGAAAAGATGACACGTGTCATTTTTAGTTAATTATCTAATTTTTAAAATTAAACTAAAACCCTAACCAAGTGATGAGTGAACCCTAAATGATAAGTGATTGTACACGTGTCGTCTTTTTATAAAGTGGCACAGGAGATCCAAAAGCCTTTTTTTTTACTTTTATAAATTCTTCTAATATCACGTGTTAAAGTTGTTCTAATGACACATTTAATTTGAGTATTTGCATTTTTTTTCTTGTATTAAACATACAAAATCTTCTTTTCCATAAAAAATAACTGGTAAATGTCATGTACAAACAAAACAAACTAAATTATCTCTGCAATTTCAATCACTAAATTTAAATAAATTTAAATTAGAAGAAGAAGAACCTTATTGAACATATATACTTGATTATTAGATGTATTTATGGCTTGTGAAGGCTGATCTCTTGAAAATGTGTTTTTTTCAAATACTTGTATAATGTACCATATCCGCTCTCTATCTTGAATACGTATAATTTTTCACAAAAAATGCATTTTACTCTAACAAGAACCCTATCGGCCGACATAAAAAATTTTGTGAAATATTTCGCAAATATATCGTATCTTGAGTTAGTTGCTGAATGACAACTTAACGGTGTAGATGGTGATGGATTTTCACTTTTATCACTAATATTAATTAGTTTCAATAAAGTTGAGTCAAAAACTATACATAATGTAATTTTTATTTATAATTTTTTTTAAAAAATAAGGGATTGAAGGAATAATATATAAAAAATAATAATTCAACTAACAATTTTAATTGAAATATTATATAGAGTTTTGATGTTCGAGAATTGAGAAGAAGAGAATTTAAATTATGAGAGAAATAAGTAGAAATTGTGTACGAAAAATAAAAATTGGAAGAAAGGGGATGGGGGAGAAGAAAGAGTTCTGGTTATTTATAATAAGGAAATTCAATCAACAAATATCCAATCAACCAAAGACAATCAAAAGATATTAATTACTCAAAGACAATCAATTAAGAGAATCAAGTGATTTATATTAATTGTATCAATTGTAATTATGTCATTACTTAATGTATTTTATAATTAATCTAACCTAATATATATATATATATATATATATATATATATATATGTAAAAATGATCAATGAGAAAGATGTATCATAATTCTCTAAAGTATCTCTTTTTTCAAATTCTATTATGGCACCAAAACAAAATTTATTATGGTATCGGAGTTACGGTTTGATCTATTAATGTTTTTCTTTCTTTCTTTCTTTCTCATTAGTCACTTTATTCCATCTCTAACAATTCTTAACTCCATGGCTAACGAGAATACCCAAATAATCATGTCATCTCTTTTTTTCTTTTTCTTTTTTAAATTTCTTTCTCATTAGTGACTTTCTTCTATCTCTAATAATTCTTTTTTTTTTCTATAATTTCATGGCTAACAAGAATACCCAAATAATCATATCATCTCATAAATTTTTATCATTTTTTTTCATATCTTCAAAGAAAAAAAATCTCATTATAAAACCATCGATCTCTTCTCACTTTCTCATTTTTTTATTGCATTTTATAATCATTTTTTTGTCCGACTTAAAAAAAAGGAAATTCTACTTCTTCAAGGAACAAAAAATGTTTTCATCTCAATTTCTAAAATCTTCTATTCTTTCTCTCTCAATTTCTATTGTCTCATATAATCATAAAATCTCATCTCCTTTTATTTTCTATGTTTTGTTTTTTGTTAAATCTTAAAATTAAAAAAAGAAGTAATATTCTTTAAATAAAAAAAACTGCACTAATGAAAATTTTTATACTCGCACATATCTACCACTTAATACCACATTTCTTGTTCATCCTCTATGTGACACTCTCAAAATCAAAATTAAATTTTTTAACGACAGTCCATCTTGCAGGGGCATGATAAGGAAATTTAATAAAATCACTATTTGAGTCTCTCAAAACCAATATTGAACTTCTTAATAGTCGTCCATCTTGTGGTGGCAAAGAAATTCAATCAAATTAACGACAATTATGAAGGAATCAATCAAGGCAATCAAGAGATATCCAATCAATAAAAAATAATCAAGAGATATCAATCACTCAAGACAATCAATAGAGAGAATAAAGTGATTTATATTAATTGTATAAATTGTAATTAATTATAATTATGTCATTACTTAATGTATTCTATAATATTAGTCTAACCTTGTACCCTATATGTGTGTGTGTGTAACGATGATCAATGAGAAAGATGTGCCATAATTCTCCAAACTCTTTCTTTTCTCAAACTCTACAATTAATTACAATTGATACAAGTAATATAAATAACTTGATTCTCTCCATTGATTGTCTTGAGTGATTAATATCTCGCTTGTCTTTGATTGATTGAATATTTCTTGATTGCCTTGATTGATTGGGTATCATAAATCCCTTTATAATTATTGTTGATTTGATTCAATTTTCTTATTATGCACTGTGAAAAAGTCCAATTTTGATCTTGAGAGAGTCAAATAGTGATTTGATTGAATTTTCTCATCAATTTATAGATTTAGAAAATTAAAGAAATAAAAATAAAATAAAATAGGAACAATCAATGGTTCCTCCATAAAATGTGATGCAGCAGACAGAAACAGGGCCATTACTTATCAACAGTCAAGCAAAAGAATTAAAAAAAAAAAAATTCACACACGCTCCTGTTAATTCTTTTTTCTAAATATCCACACTCACCTGAATGTGGAGTTGTAGCTCCGTAAAGGTGGCCGATTTTTTTTTCCCTGATTTCGATTCGAAATAGAACTATCGGTTCTAATTTTAAATCTAAATTTTGAGAACCATAAGTGATTCGGTTACGACTCGAAACCACTAGGACAACCAATGGTTTGGTTCTTGTTTGATTTCGATTAGAATCGAAACCATGATCATCTCAATAAGGCTATGACCAAAAGTGGCAAAAGAATTCAAATCGCGACAAGAAAAGGGAATAAGGCTTACCGAGGAAATATTTGGTGATTAATAACCACTAATTTATCAGCTCACTTAGTGGTTAAATCTTAATACTTTTCCGCCATATGTATATGATGACCTATTATTATGTGGGACTACATCTTTATTCAATGTATGGGTCCCCATAATAGTGGAATCTGATATGATTATAATAGATCATGATGTACACATAGTGAGAAAGTATTGATATTTAAACAACTGAATTGGTTGTTATTAACTACCCAATACCTTCTCAGGATTGAGTACATATGTTTTCTTTAGAATTATAATAAAGTCACCTTTCCGGCTAGCCCATGTTTATGCTTTTTCGTCTTTGTCCTTTAAGCCAATTATGTCATCTTGAGGACTGGAGCTACATAGCTAAGTGGTCTTATAATCAATTGTTTAACACCAAATTTTGAAACTCCATTAACGAAGAAATGTAATGTTTTTAAGCACTTCAACATTAGCACACCATTTTTAGTGAAATACATCATATACCAATCAATTGAAATAACGATCATTTTCCTAATGTTATGATTTGGTTCACCTGCCATTATCTTCCAACACAGCTAAAATGATACTATCAATCCAGCTCTGAAAAGAGAGGAGCCATTGTCTTCTCGCTGCCTGAAGGAACGCTATTTGTATTTGCGTTTGTGTAGCTCGAAAAAGAGTATTTTAATACAGACAGCAGCTCTTGCTAAAGCAAATTTGGCTGTTCGGATGATTTTAAGCTTTCTGTTTCACAAGGGACATATTTATGGGGAAAAAAAACATGTTGGTAAAAGACATAAATTCCAAAAATTTTGAAAGAATTTATTGAAAGATAATAAACTTGCTACAATGGTTTATATAGTCATAGAAAATCCAAAACCAAAATAGAAAAGAAATCTATATTATTTAGGGAAAGAAAAATAACTTGAAAGTGACCAAAAATAAAGAATTTAAACTTAACATGTCTTAATTCTCGAGTCTTGTAAATTTGATCGGTCCCTTTGTAACACTTGATTACAATAGCGAATTCAAACAAAAAAGTTATGTTCATTTAAACTTTAATAACACAGACTTAACTTTTTTTTTTTAATTGATCTTAGATAGTCCAATAGGCATCTTCAACCCATTTTACATCACTATTGCATAATTAGTGTATCATTTTTTAAATAATATAAATAAATAATTTATCATATTACTTGTGCAATAAAAATTTCAAAATGAAATCACAAAATAATAAAATGATCCTATCAATCCAGCTATATAGCTAGATTCAAGGGGTTCATTGCTAATGTTGTACGTGAATATCAATTATGTTGTCCCACAACACGAATTTTAAAAATGGACAATACCGCATATATTGCTTCTATTCTTTTTATTCAAAATCAATCTATATTAGTGTTTCTTAAGAAGTGGGACTTGTCTCAAATCAATTATTTTTTTTTTATTTTAACCATGTTGCATGTTAATTTAAAAGTTATTCTAATTAAGATATTTCTATTTTTCTTTTTTCTTGATGTTAGTGAATTATATACAATGTGATCAAACTATGACTACATGGTGGAAAGCCACTTATCAATCAGAATATGAGGAAAAAATATTTTCCCTTTTTTTTTTCTCCATCTTTTTGTTATAGCAAATTAGCAATGGTCCCTTTCTGCTTTTCCTTGCTTGGTATATATGGATGAAGATTGGCAGCCATGAATATTTTTCATACACTAAAATTTTCATTTATACTTTTTTGGACTAGTAGCTTTCCAACCTCCTCTCAACATCACAACCAATAATAATTGATGATGAATTAACTATCAATAATTAAACCCCACCCGGCAACCATCGGCCCCTCCTCCAACCCAACAATAATAACTAAATCTTTATCTTATTATTTGGAATTATCTATATTTCGTCATTATATTCTATCAGTACACGTATGTTTTTTTTTTTTTTACATTTAAATATATTATATCTTATTTATCGTTTTTTTTCAAATCTTACTAGGTCTCACCCATTCCTTTTTAAATTGAGTTGATGTTTCTCTATGTTTTACACTCCACACTTAGACATCTACAAGTGTTCTTATACACACATGTTCAAACTATATTAAACACCCTATTTTCATTTTTTCATTTATTGGATTTACTTACACTTTTTTTTATTGAATTTATTACTTATTCTATCAAATTTAGTGTGTCTACATATTCATTTTAATATTTTCATTTTGTACTACTCTCATTGCTCATATTTAGATGCCCAACATTTTAATCTATAAAGTATTGCTAATTTTATAGTTATTTTATAAAAATCTTTAATTTTATTGATACTTTATATTCACAAAATATAGTGGATGCACATCTCCATTTTGTTCCAGCATGTTTGAATTCGATGTGTAATATATTTATAAATTCTCTCATTTACTTTGGTGAATGGACCAAGAAAAAAAACAAGAAAAGAAGCTAAAGTTGTAGATGAAAAGGCATTGGTTGGGTACTTGGCCAAAAAGATTTTGGGAGCTCAAATCGCCAATGAATTTTCTACATCATTCTTATGTATCACTTCCTATAATATTTTATAAGATTTTGACATGTGTATAATCACTTATTCTTTAGGGTTTACTAATCACTTGATAGAGTTTTAATTTTATTTAAAAAGACATGTGTTACATTTATAAAGAGTGTTACATAGAGTGATATACCAAATAATGCGAAAATACAAATTTGTTCAAATCAATATTCCAACAATGATTAAGTCAAATTATCACTAGCCCACAAGCACACACTTCCAATTGTAAACCATTAAAGCAAATCTCCAAATTAACCAAACATGGATGTCACAATCATCTCCTTAAATGAGTGAATTTTGCATTGCAATGTACACAAAATAATTGGTCCCATTTTCATATTTTGAATACGAATTCAACATCTTTATGTAAATTAATTTATAAACAACAATGCAAAAAACTTTGAGTGGTTAAAAACCAGAAGCATACAGAACATTATAAACCAATCAAAAAACTTCCACGTAATTGTTATGGCACAAACAATTTTGGAGTGTATGTCATCTTTAGAAGCCAGGCCTTGAATTTCACCTCTAAATCTTGTTTTATTCTCTGTTTCAATCCCAATTTCAATTTATAAATACACACCTACACATGGTCACGGTTCCGATTCCGAAACTGCTAGTTTTCGATTCCGTGGCCAATGGAACTGGGGCGGTTCTGGTTTCGTCCCGATTCCAGTTCTGGTTTTGTTCCGATTTTGGTTGTGATTTTGTTCAAATTCTGATTTTTATTTCGATTTTTAATTTCGAATTTGATTTTAATCTCACTTTTAAGTTTGATTTTTATTGAAATAATTATTAAACTATTAATCAAAATTCAAATAATACACCATAATAATATTGTTAGAATAATAATAGTTAGAATTGAACTTAATAGATAGAGTTTTTAAAATAATAGAACTAGAAAGAATTAGATAAGTGAGATTGAAAGATATAAAAATAATAACAATATTGAAAGAATAATTGAACATTTGAATTATTAATTAGAATTCAACTAGTATGATGCAATAATATAATTAGAATAGTAGTTAAAATTGAACTAATATATAGAGTTTTTATAATAATAGAATTATGAATATTAGATAAGTGAGGAAGTAAGATATAAAAAGAATAAGAGTATATATAGAGCGAATGATCGAACTATTAATCGGAATTCAAATAGTATATTAGCATAATATAATAATAGAATTAGGATAATATAAATTAGAAAAGTTTATACATAATATAATTGGATTAATAGTTGAAATAGAACTAATATATAGAGATTTTAGTAAAATAGAATTATGAAGGATTACATAAGTGAGAAAGAAAAATATATAAATGATAAGAGTATTGAAAGAATGATTGAACTATTAATTGAAATTCAAATAGTATATTAGTATAATATAATAATATAAGTAGAATAATTATTTAGAAAAGTTGATTACCCTAAACCCTAAACCCTAAACACTCAACTCTAAATTATAAACTTTAAAATCTAAAATATAAAGATTAGAAAAGTAAGAAATAATATTAGAAAATAATTATGTGATGAAAATGAAGAAATATAAAAATATTTATAGAATTATATAATTTTTTTAGCCGATTTTGGTTCCACATTTTGAGGAACCAGAACCGTCCAGCCGGTTTCACTTTGGTGGGGCCCGGTTTCGATTTTGGAACCCGCATTGGCCATGTCTATACACACCGCGTATATTTTACTAAAACTCTAACAAGTGATTAATGAGCCCTAAGAGATAAGTGTTAAATACAGGATATCCATGGGGAATGTCACTCAAATTCCCAAAGCAAATACACTAAGGCTATGTTTGGTTGTTTAGAAATAGAATTGAATTAGAATTTAAATATTATAGAATCATAATTCATTGAATTGAAAGTCTAAAATGTTTGAATTCCTTTGTTTGGCAAAACAACAAAATTCATGAATTGAATTATAACTCCAAATCCTTTGTTTGAAAGTTTAAAAAATGTATGAAATTAAATTTCACTTATAATTAGAATCGAGAAAATAATTTATTTTTAATATATTTTTTACAATAATATTAACTTTTTAATATTATTTTCTATTTTTATATAATTTAATTTTAAAAGAAATAAATTAATTTTATTTTTATATATCTCCAAAAATTTTGACTTCCCTAGACTTTTAATTTTTTTTACCACTTCACTATATTGACCCATTGTATATTGAATTAGAATTGGAAATATCTGCCAAAAGAAAAGAATTAAAATTACAGAATTGGGCCATTATAAAATTGTAAATGAATTTAAAATTCAAATTCAAAATACAAGAATTAGAATTGGATCCCCTCAATTCTAATTCTGAGGGTCCAATTCTAAGCAACCAAACACAGCTTAAGAAATATTTGTACTACTATAGGAGAGCAATCGCATTTGCATTCGAAAAATGTAGAATTTCTTTTGCTTTTTCAATGAAATTTATATGTTTTTCTTGCAACAATTTTGGAAAAAAAAAGACAGCTTTACTCTTATGGAATTGCATTCATTCTTTTTCAAAATTGAAATTTGAAATTTAAAAATTTTCAAATACAAATTCTAACCAAAATAAATGTATCAATCCAAACACAGGATTTAATATTCTATAGAAACATTTTTTTAGTAACAAAGCTACATTGAAAACCAATATCGCAATGTGATAAACAGATATAAAGACAACAACTAAATAAACCTTCAAGTTAAGGAGGATTAAAGTTAATTACCCTAAAGTTCACGTTACAAACACATAATATAATATCTGTTTAGATATTTTGTTTTAAGAATTGAGAAAAATGAGGTCTCGAATTGTTCTTTATGAAAGATATATTTTTGAAAATAAAATTGAGTATTTATATAGATAAATTTTTTTGGGTGTAAAATAATTAAGAATTTTGTTTTTTTTCTCATTTTTTGGTGTTGACTAGCGGCGGTTCAACGTTGACCACCGCAAGTCAACAACCACCCATTTGTTTTAATACAAAATTTTTAAAAAATTAAAAACACTAAAATACCCTCACTTTTTGTTTTGAAAAATTTAAAAAATTTTGTTTTGAAAATTGGTGCAAAATAAATACACTATTTTGAAAAGAGATGGAAAATATGCAAAAATGACATAACCAAACACAGCCTAAATTTTTTAGCTAATTTTTCGTCCAATTAATACTTTTTGCAGTTTGCGTTCTAATTCTATAACCCAAATTTCATGCTAATATATCTGAATATCCAAATTTCATTTAAACTTATCACAACAATAAAAAATCAACCAGTAACCAAAGAATTCAATTATAAGAAGAAAGTCCATTAATTATGATCACTTCTGTGACACGAAAATTGGAACAATACAGCCAATCAACTATGCATGGCAGACTTTTGATGTAATCAAGAGTTGTTAATATTTGACAATAATGGAGTTGTTGATTATTGTGTTAGAGAGAGTGCAACTATTCGACAAGGATAGCATGCAGGAGAGAAGAAAAAACGAAAAAACTATTAATGGAGATTAACGTACGAAATATGATTGAACAATATTAGTCTTGCAAAATAAATCTACGAGTACGAGTCATTTTCTGTTGCTTGTTTAGAGGCGAACACGCAAAGTTGTTGAGGTTATCCAATTTGGAATTGGAATTGGAATTGGAATTGGAATTGGAATTTAGTTAGAGATTGTTTAAGTTACGTACGTAAGTTTAGACTTTAGAGAATTGTTTGCAGTTTCAAAACACTTTGACAATTTCTTGCACGCATAGGGCATTGGATGCATGACTTCTTTGATTTTCGTGTCGTAATGGCATCACCAAAAATGCCTGCCCTGAAGTTTGGTATACATATAAAATGTTTCGACATAATTACAATATATTTGTATCTTTTTCTTTTTTTTTTGAGGGTGTGAAATTAAATAATATTCTGCATGAATTTTTCAAATGTTTTTATGCTAACTAATTATAATATTCTTGGACTACTTGACAAATTGTTAATTAATTACTTTAACCGTTCCTCAATTTGGGTTCGTTTTGCTTTTGTTCATATTCTTTTAAAATTCATTTTCGTCCCTCTACAGTTTGGTTTAAAATTATCCTTTAGTCATTTTTGTCACTTAAAATTTAATTTAAATAATTATTCAACACACATATAACAAATAAAAAATGCATAAAAATTGATAAATTTATATATATGCATGTCAAATAGTCATCAGAGTTGGATTTTCTGGTATAAAAAGTGAATAAATAAACATTGAAAACTAAAAGTGAAATATAACAAACGAAAATAAAACTTTTTAAACAATAGCGACAAAAGAGAAATAAAAACCCAAATTGAAGTACGATTGTAATATATCTGAGTTTTGTTTTTATTTATTCAAAAAAGTATCACTAGTCTCATGTAGAGTTATTGAAGGGATCTTAAAAATATGATAGATTTTCTCCTAAAAAGTTTTCTTTTGTTTTTTTATTCGTGAATCCTATATATAAGAGGAGGACGTCAGCACTATTTTTTATTAATATAACTTAAAAGAAATTAGAGGGAAACATAAACCAAAACCTCCGAGTTTGTACAAAATAATTAATCACACAGAGAAGCTAGTGAATGGACCTTTTAAAATAGGGTAAATTTTCTCATTGGGAAAAAGTTTTGTCATGCTTTACGGGCTATATGGCAGAGGATTTAATGGACAAGAGAATAAACCTTAAACTTAATTTAGAGTTCTATGCTTGTTTTAGCGGCAAAGATGCATGATGATAATTATTTGCGAAACATGATTTGCCAAAACTTCTATTTGACATGACTTTTTATATCCCAAATAACTGTCATTAATAAAAGATACAAAGAATACAAATTCGACAAAACATGAAGGTTTATTGATGATATCAAAGCAGGAATAATGAAAATAACTACTAACAAACATTTATATAGTTGTAAAAAAATCTTAAATCAAAATAGAAAAAGAAATTAAAAATAATTAAGAAAACTTAAATGTGGTTAAAAGTGGTCTAAACAAATAAATTTTGTTAAAAAAAAGGCTCAAGTGTCTTTTAGGATTTCAAGAGTTTTGAAATACTATATAAGAGTTCGAATGAGAAATTTACGCCCCGTTAAAATTAACAAAACAATTTAACATTTTTTTACTTCTTGGACTGATACTTAACCCATTCCGCATTACAAAATACCAAGGTAATTTACTCTTGGTGGCTAGCACATCTTCTAAGTAGGGGAGAAGAAAAGAAAAATGTGGCATGGAACAAAAGAAAATTGATATAGTAACAAAGAAACTTAACCAATAATATCCACATTTGAGAGCAGCTATTAGAGTCTTTCAATAACATTATTTACAAAACATTTGAAATAGTTTTGCAGAAATTAAACGCGGATTTACCCTAAAATTAAGCTGATTCAAAGAACTACGTTTGTCATTGGAAAAAATTATTCCATCGTTTTAGCTCTAAGATTTTTTTGAACAAAACTCTAAACTTGAAAGTGTAAAACTCAATGGGAGCGGTATTTATGGAAGACCACAATTTTCAAAAGACACTAATTTCAAAAAAATTTGAAAGGCGTATATTGAATAATAATAATTTTGAACTATAAAAATAAAACCCTACGAATATTTGTATAGTTTTAATGAAGTCAAAACTAATTAAATTTGAAAAGAAGACGAAATTATTTAGAAAAAGAGTATTGAATTATAATGATTTTGAACAATAAAAATAAACCTACAATTATTTATATAGTTTTAACAAAGTCAAAATTGTTTAGTAAAAAAAAACTCGTTTGAAATTATGATTTTTCACATTTTTTCCATTCGTAAACTCATCCTCATCTGCAACCCGTTACACATTATTTTACTAGTTTTTGTTTTTGATTGACCAAAATAATGTATATGATGATTTACATGCCTCACTATTCTCTTTTTGGTTAAGGCTAAGTTTCAGTTCTATTTCATCCTTGTAAGTATATTTAATTTCGCTGTGAATTTATCTTATCAAACAAAAAAGTCAAATTCGTTTTAACTTATTTATATTTTTCTGTTTTAAGAATTGAATATAACCGTGGATAAGAGTGTTTACTCTTCCTCGTTCATCAAGTGTTTGATCCTTCTTTATTTTTTTAAAATTATGATGCATATTAACATTTCAACATGGCTGTTGTTATTGCCAGAGCAACTATTAGCTTCCAAAGTAATAAATTAGATATATTTCAAATTTATCCTTAATCAATCAACTCTTTATTTTTTTCTTCATTTATCAGTACAACTTATCTTTATCTTCTTTTTACCTTATCATTACAACTAATCAATTCTTTGTAACATCTTCCCGTAACTTCTGTTTTCTTCTCCTTTACACTGATTTTTCTCCCAAATTTTTATTAATATAATATTTATTTTCACCCTCAAATAATAAGAAAAAATTACATAAAAATATATATGGCATTTATTGCTATTAATAGATTTTATTGTTCTCTCAATTAAATTATAAAATATTTACCAATATATACTTCAAAAAATTTAGACTCAATTTGTTTACCGTTATTTTAATGTTTTACTTCATAAATTCATTTTTTTGTCTATTTTTTTATCAAAATTTGTAAAATAAAAAAAATAATGTTAAAATAATTATTTTTGTTACAACATATTTTTTATATTTTCATAAATAAATTATTAAATTTAAATTTGACTTTTAAATTTTTAACAATAAAAAATTCTTCCTAAAACATTTTTTTACCAAAATAAACTCACAAAATATTAATTCAAATTTAAATTTTAAATTTTTTACCATAAAAAATTCTTCTTGCCTTAATTATATTATGAGCAAATTAACATTTCAAAATGATAATAGATGACAAGGAAAAAAATCGCTGAGAATAAAAATAGATGTGAATAAATGCATCCTCATTCTAAAATAAAATTTGTTGCCATTTTATTATTTAAAATTTATGAATTAAATTGTAGCATAAAAAAATACATGAAATCAAGATTTCTATTATATATATATATATATATATATATATATAGTGGTGGTGTATTCCTTTTAAGTTTTAACTTATGTGGATTATTTTGATAAAATATTAGTATAAGAAGCGTTACTAGAAATAAAAATAATAATTTATAGTTACCATATGTTTATGTTTAGTATTTTAACAAAAAAAAATATAACTCACCTTGATTAGAGTATTTTTTTAGTTTTATAGTAGAACTTTTTTTGTTGAGATTTATTATAAGAAATAAATATTTTGAAGGTGTTTGAATTTATGAGTTTATTTTGGTGAACATTACATTCGAGAATTTTATATTAATAAAATTTAAATTTTAAATTTAAATTAATATTTTATGAGTTTATTTGGTAAAAAAGTCTTAAGAAGAATTTTTTATTATTAAAATCTTAAAAGTCAAATTTAAATGTAATAATTTATTTATAAAAATATAAAAAATGTTGTATTAAAAACAATTATTGTAACATTATTTATTTTGTTTAAAAATTTTGATAAAAAAATAGACAAAAAAAATAAATCAAATTGAATTTATGAAATAAAACACTAAAACAATGGTAAACAAATGGAGCCTAAATTTTTTGAAATCTAATAATTTATTTATAAAAATATAAAAATGTTGTATTAAAATAATTATTGTAACATTATTTCTTTGTTTAAAATTATTGATGAAAAAAATGGACAATATAGATAAATCAAATTGAATTTATGAAATAAAACACTAAAACAAGAATAATTTATTTATAAAAATATAAAAAATGTTGTATTAAAAATAATTATTGTAACATTATTACTTTTGTTTAAAAATTTTGATAAAAAAATGGACAAAATAGATAAATCAAATTAAATTTATGAAATAAAATACTAAAACAATGGTAAACAAATGGAGCCTAAATTTTTTGAAGTATATATTGTTAAATATTTTATAATTTAATTGAGAAAATAATGAAAACTATTAATAGAAATAAGTATCATATTATTTTTATATAATCCTTTTCTTATAATTTGATGGTAAAAATAAATATTATATTAATAAAAATTTGTGAGAAAAATTAAAGGAGAAGAAAGAAGAAGTTACGAGAAGATGTTATAAAGAATTGATAAAGTTGTAATGATAAGGTAGAAAGAAGATAAGTATGAGTTGTCTTGATAAATAGAGAAAATATAGAAAGAATTGATTGATTAAGGGTAAATTTGGAAGATGAATGATTTATTGCTCTGAAAGCTAATAGTTGCTCTGCCAATAACAATAGCCTTTCAACATTTTTCAATATCTAGATATTGATGTCACTATATGCATGCATATCCTCTTAAATATGAAAAATAACAAAAAATATAAAATTTTTACGTAAATAAGTAATAACAAGAGTATGTATAAATGTTAGATAAAAGTATTTCGTACCTTTATTCATTACTGTTAATATGTACATTTAACCAAAATGAAAAGCAGAGACAAGCGAAGAAGAACATTAATTAACGTTGCTAAACATATTTTCAGAAGAAGTAAGGCGATAGGTTGATAGATTTCTATAATTTTCAAACTTTGAAATTATCATTTTCAGAGAAAAGACTCAAGCGAGGTTGGTCCAAAAGGCTATAACAATTAGGAATGAAATAAAGATAACATTAAGTATGTGTATGATTGATTGAGTTGTCACGTACAAATTAACCACCACACAATATTATAGATTGGATCCTACATCTAAATTACCATGCTTTATTTTGTTCAACGCTTAAAACAAGGTTTTTTCACTAAAATTATAATTAAAAGAATAAATATCATCAAATTAAATCGAATCTTTAGTCATGGTTTTACTTGTTTTAATGTGCTAAACATAATAAGACAAAGCAATATTGGACAAAAGATATAGTGTTGCAATATTCAACAATTCTCTTCATTGATTACTGTAAATGCTAAAGATTATGTTGGCATTGATTTTTTGACATAAAGAAAGATTGCGATTTGCTGCCGTAATCAACTGAATCAATATATGTAAGGAAGGTTGATTTTGGAGAGTATGCTATCTTAGTATTTTTGAAAATTATCTTTGGAGGTTTATTTCGAAGATTGCAGTGCTATTAGCTGGATTGTGACAAGATACGAGATCACAGCATTTTTGAAATTCGTTCCTGATTCTTTGGTAGCACTTTCCGATTATGTTGCATCCAGTGTCACTGATCCGGATTTCTTGGCACACGGTTTCCTCTTTCTGTGTGATCTGTTTGGAGATAATATTGGAGATAAACAAAAAAAGATTCGATGCGCATTATAAGTTCTTTCTTCTCTCACATTTTGAGGATGTTCTAAATGATTATTCATTCTGTCTGTGATAGACTGTAGACAGTAGACACACTTTGTTTTGGCTGGAATTCTTTGTTCTATTAGTATGTTGGCTGATCGCATCTGAAGACAACGTTAAGTGTTACTGACGTGTTGAAGATGCATTCCTTGTGATCTTCATTGAAGCTCAGTCTCGGGAGGAGGTTGCCTGGAACTCAGGAGGAGTTTTGATCGTGGGCAAGGAGATCTTGCCATACACGGATTCTGGGAGGAGTTACCATTGACAAGGGGATCTTGTCTCTTATAGATTCTGGAAAGAATCGATCTCAAGTTGAGGAAAGCTCGTAAAAACATATTCACTTGGGAAGTTAGGAAGATGCAGCGACAAAGAAAAGAGGGAGTCTTACTTTGTGTTAGACCGGGTGTCTTGTAACTTTGTAAACCTTTTGAATTGCTTTCATATTTGGGTGTGGCCCCGCAGATATAGGCAAATGTCGAACTGCGTTACCAACTTCCTGTCTCTTTATTTTTTTGCATTTTAGTACTGTCCATTATCGCTGTTATTATCGGTATCACACCTAGTGTTCCAACCTGTTAGGATACCGCGTATCTAACCTTGATCTTTCAATTGTTATCAGGGAGGGTCATTTTCATTTCTTAGGCGGGATCCGCAAGACTTGATCTTGATTTTGGTGCGCGATGGAGTCTATGAAGGAAGGAGGTTTAACAATGCATCTACCTTTATTGGATGACAATAATTATGCGTATTGGAAGGCCAGAATGAGAGCCTTCATCAAAGCTATCGATGAGAAGGTTTGAAAATCAATTCTGACAGGATAGGACCCTCTGATGATTACCGACACAGAGGGTGTTGTCATATCTCCCAAGCCTGAAGAAAGTTGGTCTGCTACTGAAGATGCCTCGGCAAATAGTATTTCAAATGCTCTTAACGCTATTTTCAATGGTGTTGATCCCGTTCAGTTTAGACTCATTTCTACGTGTGAGTCAGCATAAAAAGTATGGGAAATTCTTCGGATCACTTATGAAGGGATGTCAGATGTGAAGTTATCAAAGATGCAGATGCTAACTACAAGATTTGAGAGCCTAAGAATGCATGAAGATGAGAATATTGCAGAGTTCAACGCCAAACTCTGTGACATTGCAAATGAGGCGTTAGCTCTTGGTGAAACTTTTTTCGAAGAAAAACTAGTGAGGAAAACTTTACAATCTCTGCCTCAATGGTTTGCTTATAAAGTTATTACCATTGAATAAGCGAAAAATGTCTCCGAGATGAAACTAGAAGAACTGATGGGATATCTTAGAACGTTTGAGATGAATCTTGGAGTAGATTTGGAAGCGAAGAAGGTTAAAGGGATGACTCTAAAAGTAGAGATACAGAAGCTGATTGATCATGGTGAAGATGACTTTGAGGAATCTCTAGCACTGCTGTCTAAGAACCTTAGTAGAGTTATGAAGAGATTTGGCAAAAATAATCAAGGTGTCAAGACCAGTGTCAACACAACCAAGAATGGATTGTCAAGCAATAAGAAATATATAGAAGAAAATATGCATCTGACCAACCTTTCAATAACAGGGGAATTTAGTGTAGAGAATGTGATAGTTTTGGGCACATTCTGCATTGCAGAAGAAGAAGGATTCTCTCAACACAACCTGGAGTGAAGATGAGTCAGTTAAAGAAGATGAATTTCAGAATAACCAAGTGGCTCTTGTTTCTAAAACTGAACACTCTGACGATGGTGGTGTCAAGGATGTTACACTAGTGTCACTGAAAATATGTCAACCTATAATGACGAAGATGAATATGAAGTCACAGAAGAAAATATCCTCGTCGAATACACAATTCTTAATGAGAAATGAACTGAATTTGTTAAAGTAAGTCAGTATCTTCGTACTCAGATTGGATGTTTGAGAGATGAGAAGCTCAATCTTCAAAACTCTGCTGCAGAGTTGGAAGTTAAACTGAGAGTAAGTCAAGAGGAAGTGAAGAATCTGACCAACGAGCTAAATCACATAAAGAAAAATGTCAAAATGTTAAATTCGGGCTCTTCAAAGCTGGATGACATTCTCAAGACCGGAAAACCCAGTGGCGATCATCATGGATTAGGTTATAAAGGAGAAAGCTCAATGTCACAAACTATGTCAATGAAAGGTGATGATTACAAAGGGAAGCAAGTTGCTGTGAATACTGCAAAGAATGTGAAGAAGTCGAATTCTCATATTCTTATCATGCTCCTAAAGACGAAGGTAACAGATTTATTCCTATTTGCCATTATTTCAATCATCGTAGTCATATTCGCTCTAGATGTTTTACTTATCTAGCTGATTTGAGACAAGGTACTGCTAGAAAGTTTGCTTCTCGCAGACATTCGTAACAAAGATGGGTAAAGAAGTCCAATTTGAAGTGCAATGTCATGTATACTTCTCTAAAAGCCACCACAACTGATGCATGGTACTTTGAAAATGGATGTTCTAGACACATGACTGGTGAAGAGAAGTTTTGAATGTGTCCAGAAGTATGGGAAAAGTGATGTTTGACATGGTGTCACAACGAGTGTCATTGGAAGATGTACGCTAGATGTGCCAGGACTACCAAGGTTGGACAATGTTCTTCTTTTGAATGGTCTAAAGACGAATTTGATTAGTATTAGTCAGTTGTGTGTTCAAGATCTGAATGTGAAATTTACTCGTGGAAAGTGCTTGGTGTTCGATCAAAACAACATGTGCACCATGGAAGAAGTGAGCTCTTCTGAAAATTGTTATCTCATTTCTGCTTTGTCTACCTGTTTTCATTCAAGCTTGGAAGATTCTGCCATATGGCATCAAAAGTTGGGTCATATGAATGTTAGGATGCTCCAGAAGATTATTTCTAAGGGAGCTGTCCGTGGAATTCCCATGATAAAATTTGATGAAGACAGAGTGTGTGGGCCATGACAGATTGGGAAGTAAACCAAGGTGCCACATCTAAAGTTTTAGACACCAGTAACGACTCGTGTGCTTGAGCTGCTTCATATAAATTTGGTGGGTCCTATGCCTTTGGAGAGTATTTGAGGAAAACGGTATGCCTATATAACTGTTGATGATTTCTCACGATATACATAGGTGGAATTTCTTCGAGAAAAGTTTGACACGTTCAATGCCTTTAAGTCCTTGTGTATTTGTCTTCAATGTGAGAAAGATTGTGTCATCGTGAAGATTATTCGCATTCACAGTGACCATAGGAGAGAGTTTGAAAACTCAGAATTCTTGAACTTCTGTAATCAACATGGCATAGCTCATGAATTCTCTGCACCTAATACTCCTCAGCAAAACAGAGTCGTTAAGAGAAAGAATCGAACTATAGCACAGATGTCACATCTAATGTTACATGAAAGAAATGTTCCATATAGATTTTGGGCAGAAGCTATGAACATAGCATGTTACATCATAAATCAGGTATATCTCCGTGGAGGAACTACGATGACACCCTATGAGATATGGAAAGGTAAAACTCTAAATCTTAACTATTTTCATCCTTTCGGTAGTACGTGATATGTGTTGAATGACAGGGAACATAGAGGAAAGCTAGATCCCAAGAGTTATGAAGCTATTTTTCTTGGGTATGCTATCAATATCATTTCGGTAGTACGTGCTATATGTTCAAGTCGATAATTCTCTAGAAATAGCTGATGTTTCTGAAGACGGCGTAACATAGTCTTTAAATGAAGAAAGCTCGAGTGTTCCAGCTAGTATTCCCACTAGTGTCATAGGTGGTGTTATAGATAAGGATCCTCTGATTGATAATGTGGAGGAAGCCACCAGGCTAACAGGCAACCATCTACTCATGTTCAAAAGAATCATCCTGCTGATGAAATTATTGGAGGTCTGAATGATGGTATTCAAACCAGAGATAAGCCGAGAGTGAACTATAGAGAAATGATCCAAATAATGTGCTTTACTTCGTCCATTGAGCCCAAAAATGCGAAAGAGGCCTTACTAGATGAGTATTGGATTAGTATACAAGAAGAGCTTGGTCAATTCACTCGAAATCAAATTTGGGACTTACTGTCATGCCCTCCTGATGTGAATATCATTGGCACTAAGTGGATATACAAGAACAAGAGCGATGAGCATGGCAACATCACTCATAACAAGGCTTAGTTAGTTGCCCAGGGGTACCCACAAATTGAAGGTGTTGAATTTGATGGGACATTTGCGCCGGTTGCTCGTCTTGAGTCTATTCGTCCCTTGTTAGCTACTGCGTGTGTGATGCGGTTCAAGTTGTATCAAATGGACGTGGAGAGTGCTTTCATCAATGGTCTTCTTCATGAGGAGGTGTATGTTGCTCAACCAAAGGGTTTTGAAGACCCTTATCATCCCGAGTACGTCTACAAGTTGAAGAAGACGTTATACGGGCTCAAACAAGCTCTTTGGGTATGGTACAAGAGGCCCACAGAGTACTTATTGTCAAAGGGATATGAGCGAGGGGGAGTAGATAAAACCCTTTTCATTCGCCGTAATGAGTGTCAGTTTTTACTCGCTCAAATCTATGTTGACGACATAGTGTTTGGCTCAGTGTCACAGGCGATGGTGGATGAATTTGTCGCTCAAATGACCGAGGAATTTGAGATGAGTATGGTTGGTAAGCTTAATTATTTCCTTGGTCTTCAGATTCAGCAAGGAAAAGATAGTATCTTTATTTCTCAAAGCAAGTATGCCAAGAGTTTGTTGAAGAGGTTTGAGTTGGAGAATGCTCGTGCAAGGGGAACATTGATTGGGACTCATGAGAAGCTATTCAAAGATGAGAAGGGAATTCCTATTGATGCAAGCTTATATAGAAGTATGATTGGTAGTCTCTTGTACCTAACTGCTAGTCGGCTGGATATTTGCTACAACGTGGGTTTATGTGCTCGATTTCAAGCAAATCCTCGAGAGTCACACTTGGTGTCAGTGAAGTGGATTCTCAAATATATTAGCGGAACAACCGACTATGGGATTTGGTATTCGTTTGATACAAATACTAACCTAGTTGGCTATTGTGATGCTGATTGGGCTGGGAGTTCAGATGATCGAAAAAATACTTTTGGTGGATGTTTTTACTTAGAAAACAACTTGGTGTCATGGTTCAGCAAGAAGCAAAACTTTATTTCTCTGTCTACTACTGAGACAGAATACATTGCAGCTGGTTGCTTTACTCAGCTTGTCTGGATGAAGCAAATGCTAAAAGACTACGGTGTCACACAGGATGTTATGACACTCTATTGCGACAACATGAGTGCTATCAATATTTCCAAGAATCCTGTTCAGCATTCTCGGACCAAGCATATTGATATTCGACATCATTTTATTCGATCTCTTGTGAAAGACAAAATTATTGCTTTGGAACATATGGTGACGGAAAAGCAAATTGTTGATATTTTCACCAAAGCTTTGGATGGTGTGAGATTTGAAGAACTAAGGTCTGCCTTAGGCCTTTGTGTCATGTGAAGAAGTTCTTCAGTATTGTAATTTTTTTTTATTTTACTTGTTTTTATAATAAAAAAAAAACAAAAATAATATTGTAGTTTTTGTTTTTTTTTGTTTTCCCTGCAAATGTTCTTGGCAGTTTCCTTTGTATCTAGTAGTTGTGGGATTTTTTTAATTTTTGTCTTCAGCTCTTTAAATGACACGTGATTTATTGGGGGATTTTCGGCTGATTTCGAAGAGTTGATGATTTATTTCCTTTCACGCAAAATTTGACTGCTATTATTTCCCTATCTCTCTCCACTATTACAAGGGTTTATTGTCTTTTGAGTTTCTCTTTCTCAAGTGTTGAGTTCATCTTAGTTCCTTCTCCGTCATGATGATAATCAAAGATATTGAAGGCAATTCGAGTCAAGTGCCCCCAAACTAAGAGATGTCTCATCCGAAGTCTCTATCTCCGATTAACAAGGTGGTTGAGACGATCGACGATGATGGAGTTCATGTTGTCGTCACCCCTGTTTCTCAGGGTTCGTCGTAGGATGATGTCGGTTCCTCTCATAAACGAGAGTTGTCTCCAGATTTCATGGATAAAACATCCTCAGAAAACCTGATCATCTCTCCGCTCCAGTCCGTGGATCCCTCTAGTGTGAGAACACGCTTCGAACATTCCGATGGTGGTTCGTTCAAGATCGGTGTTGCTCCTTCTAAGGCACTGGATTTTTCTAGGGTTTCATGAGATTCTAAGAGAAAGAGGTCTCGGCCTAACAAGGATAAACAGTTCTCTGATGATGCTTGAGATGTTGAAGAAGACTTCGAATATGATGTCTCTTCTGATGATGATGTTCAAGAGGTGTTTGATCAAGATTTTGCTAAGTCTTCCAAGTATAAATGAAGAAAAGTAAATTCTAGCCCTGGGTCTCAGCGAGTCACTCGTTCTCAGTAGGTGTCAAAGGAAAAGTCAACCGCCACAACAAGTAAGTCGTCGGTTCTTTTTGGTGATTTGAATAATTTTAAATAAGAGTATAATGCTGGCCTCTGGGATAGAGTCTCTAAGAGGAATATATGGTGTGAAAGAAACATTCATGAGGGATATTTTAAAGATTGTCAAAAAGTTGTGGACCACCTTATTAGTCAAGTGTTAGGCAGGACTTTTAAGGGATTGAAACCGTTTGTTATAAGAGTTGTTCAGGAATTTTACTACAATTTGGATCCGAATGTGAAGAACCTTGAGCATCCGGATGGTGGTCATATTTTGTGAAGGATCATTTGTTTGAGTTCTCCCCCGATGTAATAAACACTCACTTGTGTAGTCACTGGGCTGATATTGAGGAGTTGACTCCTGATTTTAGTAAGATTATTACTGATATCACTGGTGGTATTAGACGTGTGTGGCCCCGAGGTAAAGATTTTCCTACCTCG
Source organism: Ophiorrhiza pumila (assembly GCA_016586305.1). Taxonomy (NCBI): domain Eukaryota; kingdom Viridiplantae; phylum Streptophyta; class Magnoliopsida; order Gentianales; family Rubiaceae; genus Ophiorrhiza; species Ophiorrhiza pumila. The sequence goes on from BLIW01000005.1 coordinate 7,525,760, forward strand.
CAACTCTCTGTCAAGTACGCTATCCTTCAAAAGATAGCTATGAGAAACTAGCTTCCTATTTCTCATGGGACCGGTGTGAACAAGTCGACAGCTATCTTACTATTCAAGATTGGAAACTTTATTGAGTTTGATGTTGGACAGTTCTTTTTTGATCAAATTGTGAAGCATGCCGATTGCAAAAGTAAAAGGTTAGCTCCTCCCTTTCCTTGTTTGATCTATAGTATTATCTTTTCTCAACTAGCTGTGATTCGAGCTAAAGAGGTCCTTGAGATGGACAATGAGGAGATTAGAATCAACTATAAGCTTCTGGAGGGTGATCATATTAATGATATGTAAGATGTTCTTGAGGTTGTTCCTGACCTCGGTAATGCCTCTGATTCTGCCTTATTGTCTCGCATTATCAAGGTGCTTGAAGATGAGCTGAAGGTTCTGACTAATCAGCAGTCTGTTATTGAGAAGATGAGGAAAGTTGTTTCATCGTTGTTTGATGACCTTGTCGGAGTAAGGTCTGCTAAAGAAGTTGATGCTGATGTTGCTAAGAGAAAGAAATGTACTAATGTGAAGGAGAATGTTGTAGAGGCTGATGTTGCTGGTTCGTTAGGTGTTCCACCTGATGTCACTAAGGGTGTTACAGAAGGTATTTCCCAAAACTTATCTTCTGTTTTTGTAGAGTCTGAGATGGAGCCAAAGATTCCTACAGTGGTAGAAAATGAATACGTTGTTTGTGGTGAAGAAGTTGTTGTGAAGGAAACTCCTATTCCTTCTGGTCTTTCTGGTGAGGTTTCTCCAAGTCTCATTCTGGTGTCATAGACACTCAGGGTTCTTCCAGCACCCAATCTGGTGGGTTTGTTGCTGGTAAAGATGAATATATCCAAGGAGAAGATGTTGGTATTCAGTTGCTAACGGATTTGATCGGCCTAGTTCCCTATGATGATGTTTCCGCTTGATGTTGTTGTGGTGATTTTTATGTTTTGTTAAGACAATTTGTTATGTTGTTGGTTATTTTTATACCCTTTTGTCTTTTTGTGGCAAAAAGGGGGAGTATTTTGTTATTGTCATCCCTAAAACATTGTATGTTGGGATCTTGATGTCTTTTGATGTGCCATGCACGATGTCTTGTGCAATGATGTTTTTTTGTAAGTTTCGGTTCAGGGGGAGTTTCATCAAACTTACGTCCAGCATACAATGGGAGTTTGGATTTTGCCAAAAACTGCCAAAGGGGGAGATTGTAAATGCTAAAGATTATGTTGGCATTGATTTTTTGGCAATAAAGAAAGATTGCGATTTGCTACAGTAATCAATTGAATTAATCTATGCAATGAATGTTGATTTTGGAGATTATGCTATCTTAGTATTTTCGGAAATTATCTCTGGAGGTTTATTTCAAAAATTGCGGTGCTATTAGCTAGATTGTGACAAGATACGAGATCACATTGTTTTTGGGATTCGTTCCTGATTCTTTGGTAGCACTTTCCGATTATGTCGCATCCAGTGTCACTGATCCAGATTTCTTGGTACACGGTTTCCTCTTTCTGTGGGATCTGTTTGGAGATAATATTGGAGATAAACATAGAAAGATTCAATGCGCATTATAAGTTCTTTCTTCTCTCACATTTTGAGGATGCACTAAATGATTATTCATTCTGTCTGTGGAGACTATAGACACACTTTGTTTTGGTTGGAATTCTTTGTTCTATTAGTGTGTTGGCTGATCGCATATGAAGACAACGTTAAGTGTCACTGACGTGTTGAAGATGCATTCCTTGTGATCTTTATTGAAGCTCAGTCTCGGTAGGGGCTGCCTGGAACTCGAGAGGAGTTCTAATCGTGGGCAAGGGAATCTTACCATATACGGATTTCGGGAGGAGTCACCATTGACAAGGGCATCTTGTCTCTTATAGATTCTGGGAAGAATCGATCTCAAGTCGAGAGGAGCTCACAAAAACAGATTCACTTGGGAAGTTAGGAAGAGGCTAACACAAAGCAAAGAGGGGGTCTTGCTTTGTGTTAGGCCGGGTGTCTTATAATTTTATAAACCTTGTGAATTGTTTTTATATCTGGGAGTGGCCCCACAGACGTAGGCAATTGCCGAACTGCGTTACTAACTTTCTGTCTCTTTATTTTCCGCATTTCAATACTGTCCATTATCGCTGTTATTATTGGTGTCACATCTAGTATTCCAACCAGCTAAGACACTGCGTATTTAACCTTGATCTTTCAATTATAATATTCTACCATTCTCTATAGAGGGAAAAAATGGAGGATATGTAGAAATCAATGAAGAATGGTGAATATTGAATATTCTAAACGTATATAGTTACAACAATCTTAATCATTGATATTTTAGTTGCCTTAATCATCAATTATTAACCTTTCAAAATTGTATTTGAGCTATTCAGAAGAAAAAAAAGAGTAAAACTCTCTAAAATATGAGTCTTTTGCATATTTCTCTTCGAACCTCTAATTGTAACACTTTACATTGTTAAATATTTATATAAAAATCAATTTGCCCTTGTCAAAAATTAGTTTCTAAAAGTTTAAATACATTTAGAGGGTGCAAAGTATTACAACAGAAAGTGCAAGTACATAAAAGAATTAAACAAACTATTACTTTTAAAAGGACCGTTTCACAAATATTTAATATAGTCATTAGGCTCTGTTTGGTTCCACCAATTTTAGTGATTTATTTCACAATTGCAAAATGAGGTGTTTGTTTTGTTCAACTTTTTCATCAAAATTTTTAAAACACAAAACAATGCTACAGTAATTATTTTTGCTAAAGTAATTTTATAAATAAAATATTGAATTTGAATTTTAAATTTTAATAATAAACAATTCTTCCTAACACATTTCCCACCAAAATAAACTAATAAAATACTAATTCAAATTTAAATTTCAAACTTTTATTAATAAAAAAATCTTCAATACAAATTCCAACAAAATAAAATCATTCATTCCAAACACTCTCAAAATATTCTTTTCTCATAACAAATCCCAATAAAAAAAATTTCATGATATAATTCAAAAATAGCTTATCCAAATAAATATTAGACGAAAGAAACACAAATAAAATACAGTACAAATAACTAAATTTTCTTTCTATCAGAATTGGTGAGTAGTGAAGAAAAAATTATTGTCCTATCAAAATATTGTTTTAGTTGAGTATTTACAAGTTTTGATCAAATTGGGAACTAAAACGGCTAAAAGGATTGAAAAGACAATGAACGACAAAACTAATTCATCCATATGAGGGGAAAATCAAAACACAAAAGAAAATAGAAGGAAAGGAGAGAAGATTACTCAACAAACTAGAGAATAAAGATTGGAAAAATGAAGATCAATCCCAAAATTATACAATAGTGATATTCTTGTTGATTTCAACTTGATTGTGTAAAAGATAGTTTAAAGGAGGGTGTGTTCGTTGGTGCACTAAACTAAATTTAATTAATGAATAATTTCTTGATAAAGTTTGTTTCGTAAGGTTTAAATTAGTTTCTTGATAGATTTTTTAAATTAGTTTCTAATATGAATTAGAAAATTTCTCACCTTATTCTACGATCTTCTAATTTGGAGGAGAGTAAAATTATTATTAGAGTTGAAATATCTCAAATAAGTGTGAGAAAAATTAGAAAAAATTTCACAAACTAGTAGATGGTGTTTTGTGGCGGTTGTGTCATATTGTGAATTTTACTCCTCTCGCCCCAAATATATTTATGTGATACAATAATATTATGTTATATATATGTTGTGATTTTTGTTATTTTCTCTCAAATATATTTATGTGATATAAATGATATTAATAGCTTTCAGTTCTAACAATAACATCGAAAGCAAAGTGATTGATCATGGTTATTTATCATAACCATATCAAGTTCCTGAGTTGTCCTAATTAAATTCTTGGGTAGTCTATCAGAGTCAGATCAAGTTCTTGCATTGCCACTAGAATCAAAACAAGTTTCTAATTGATTATCAAAATTAGTGAAAATTCTTGGATTATTTATCAGATTCAGATTAGTTGGTTTTAGATTGTTTATCAAAGAATTAGTATATTTGGTTCCTTGATAAGAGAGATCAAGAAAACAAAATATCCACTCAAAATTGTTTGTATTAGATGAAAGAAAACAAATAAGATAGAGTTTGTGTTGAACAAAGTACACAGACTAAATTTTCTTTTGGTAGGAATTTATGGACAGTGACAAAAAAAAAAATGTTCGATCGGTATATTGTTTTAGTTAAAAATTTGCAAGTTTTTATCCAATTGGAAGCTACTTCGGTCGGACATTAAAGGAGGAAACAAATTCATCCAAATGTGTGAAGAATCAAAACACAAAGAAAAAGGAAGAAGAAAAGAAGAGAAGATTCAACAACAAAATGGAGAATAAAGATTGAAAGAATAAAGATCAAGCTCAAAATTATACAATGGTGATGTCTATGTTGCTTTCAACTTGATTGTGTATTAGTTTAGTTTAAAAGGGTTTTGTTGGTGTATTGAACTAAATTTAGGGCCCATTTCATAAAAACTTAAAAATGATTGAATTTGAAACTAATAAGTTGTTGAATTTATTAATTTTATATATTTGATAATGCAAATAATTTTTATATTTAAAAATATAGTATGCGAAAGTTTGTAGTATATAAGAATTTATATAGTATGTATAAATATATGGTATGTGTAAAAATATATATATATATATATATATATGTAGTATGTAAAAATATGTGTGTAAATATATAGTGTGCAAAAATATGTGTAGTATGTGTACTATATGTAGTGTGTGAAAATGTGTGTAGTATGTGTAAATATGTGGAGTGTAAAGATATGTAGTATGTGAAAGTGTGTATAATAAGATTAAATATGTGTAATATGTGTAAATATGTGTATGATGTGAAAATGTATGTAATAGATTTAAATATGTGTAGTTTGTGAAAATGTGTATAGTAGGTATAAGTTTGTATAGCATGTAAACATATGTGTAGTCGGTATAAATATGTGTAGTATGAGTAAAAATGTTTAATCTTTAAAAGTATTTGTCGTGTCTAATTACATGTAAAAGATATTTTATCGCTTAAAATTTATCATAATTTTGTCAAATTCTCTTAATCTACTAAGATATGCAATGTGTGGTTATTAAACAAATTAATTTAATTGGTTCAAATATGAATCAATTAGTTTTCAAATTTAAATGGAGTTATCAAACAACTCTTAGGTAGTTTTCTGATAGAGTTTGTTTATGAAAATTTAATGTAATTTTAAGTTTTATTTCTTAATTACTTCTTGATCTTAAATAGAAATTTTTTTTATCATATAAATAGGGGGTGTTAAAATCTTTTATAGTTTGGAGAAAAGTAAAATAATTAGCTGAGTAAAGATACTTCAAAAGATATGAATGAAAAACCTATCACGGTTGACGATCAAATAATATTGTGTGATGTCTGTGCCATACTTATAATATTGTGGTTTTACCGTTTTTGCTCCAAACATATGTATATAATATAAATTATAAAAGGTTAGTGAATAAAAGAGTTATTTGCTATTTATTCCTAATTAATTTGTCCTTGATAAGTTTGGTAAATCAACGAGTTATTTGCGTGAGTAGTTGGATACTCGAGTTCATTTCCATTTCGAATTTGAGTTGAACTCAAATTAAAAACATGCAGCCACGTTAATTAGAATATTTATTTTTTAAATTTCTTCAAACTAATATTTGTATTTTAGTTTTTAATATGTTAATAAATTTTAATTCAACCTACTCATATGTATGTTTTAATTCTAGATTTATAATAAATTATCAATTTTACTTTACAAAATTTTCATTAAAGAAAAATGCTCCATCAAGTTCGACTTCAAGTCCAAATTGATAAGAATGATACATTCAATGCAAATGATGCTGATTAATTGGTGATTGATGCTGTCATTATTGAAAATTGATATTGTCATATGTCATTATTGAAGATTGATATTGCCATTATGATGATTGGTGATTAATGTGAATAATTATGGTAATTGAAGATTGATATTACAATAGTTATGATGTTTTCATTTATGATGATTGATCATTAATTAGATTGATAGAGTGAGTGATCAATTTAATTAATGTAATAAATTTTTATATGCTTTTATCATTTTACTCCACCCGTATATAATAGGGTTCATTGTAATAGATTCAGTCAAGAAAATACAAACAGTCTTTTTCTTCACTTCTAATTTTCTTCATGGTATCAGAGCCTTCTAGTTCTTCAAATATTAGATCAACTATGAAGGAACCACTCTTACCATTCAATCTTTTCATCAATGTGTCAGTTTGGTATCAACCAAATTAGGCTCAAATAATTATCTTATGTGGAGATCACAAATCCTCCATTTGTCTCGCAGCCTAGGAGTTCTTCATCATTTACAAAAGGATGGTGAAAAACCAAAACCACTGCTAGATAACAATGAAAAGGAGAATCCGGCATATCTCTTGTGGTTGACAAACGATGGACTTTTTATCTCATGGTTACTTAGTACAATAAAGGAGGAAGCTCAACCCTCAATTGGTGAAGAAGCCACTGCCTATGATGTATGGAGTTTATTGGAAGAAAAGCTATTGCCAACTACGATTGAAAAGGAAGGACTTCTAAAAAAATGTGTTGATGACTATCAAGAAAGGATCAAAATCCTTAGATGAATATTCAAAAGAATTCAATTCAATCTGTGATAATCTTGCAGCAATCAAAGAAACCAGTTGATGATCTTGATAAAGTTTTCCAATTTGCTCGCGGATTAGGAGCAAAATATGAAGGATTTCGTCTTGCTATGGTAACAAAACCACCTTATCCAACTTTCAATCAATTTTTGATTTCTCTTCAGGGGTACGAACAAACTATTGCTTCTCAAAAAGAAGAAGAGAAAAGTTACATTGAACAAAATCAAGTCTTCTTCAGTAAACGAGGACGAGGTAGAAATGGTGGCGCAGGTAGACGAGGCGGTTTTAGTTCCAGAGGTAGAGAATTTACCCCAGCAGGACGATATAACAATTTTGGTTCGAGTTCAAACAACCTTACAAATGGAGGAACCAAAGAACTTGAACGACATCAAGCAAAAGGTGACAAACCTATTTGCCAAATTTGTGGTAAAATGAATCATGTTGCTATTGATTGTTGGTACAGATTTGATTATTCATATCAGTCAGCAGATATACCGCAAGCTTTGGCTGCTTTTAGCTTAAACAACAATGATCCATCTCTATATATGGATTCAGGGGCAACAGCGCACATGACCAATGATGCAGGTATCTTGTCTAATTTAAAACCATATCAAGGAAATGATGTTGTTTATGTTGGTGATGGGAATAAATTACCTATTACACATACTGGTGCAATATCTGTTGGAGAAGTGAATTTAAAGGATGTTCTTGTTATACCTCAATTGAAAAAGAATTTGGTTTCAGTAGGTAAGCTTACTACTGATAATACTTGCACAGTTGAATTCATGCCCTCTGATTTTGTTATTAAGGATCAACACAGGAGACAAATAGGGAAGGGGCGTAAGCATGGACAACTCTATGCCTTGGATTTAAATTTTCAAGAAGCATTGTCAGCAATAAAGAAGGGTGACTCTTTTTTCTTGTGGCATCAACGTCTTGGACATCCAAGTGCGAAGATACTTTCTTTATTAAAAGGAAAGAAAATTATTGATTTTTGGCAAGTTAAACCATCCATTTGTGTTAGTTGTCAGTTTGGAAAAAGTTGCAAGCAACCTTTCAGCTTGAATAATAAAATTTCTGATTTTCCTTTAAAAAGGTGCACTATGATCTTTGGGGACCAGCCCCTAATGTTTCAAATCAAGGCTTTCGTTTCTATGTTATATTTATTGATGATTTCTCAAGGTTTACATGGATGTATCCATTGAAACATAAATCAGATTTCTATTCTTGCTTTCTAAAATTTCAACGATTAGTTGAAAATAGATTGATAGAAAAATCAGATTTTTCAATGTGATGGAGGTGGAGAATTCAACTCTCTTGAGTTTCTTAATCATATTGGTCAGTGTGGAATTCAACTACAAATTTCATGTCCAGGAACACCAGAACAGAATGGAGTTGCTGAAAGGAAACATCGACATATTGTTGAGACTGGTTTAACAATGTTGTTTCATGCTAATTTGCCTTTATTTTTGTGGATTGAGGCTTTTCTTGCAGCCACTTATTTAATTAACAGGATGCCGTCACAAGTTCTCAAAAATCAGTCTCCTTACACAAAGTTATACCAAAAGGAACCTGATTATCAAAGTTTGCGGGTTTTTGGATGTCTATTTTTTCCTTCTTTGAGATATCAAGGAAGAAATAAATTTGTTTATCCATGTGTGTTTCTTGGATATAGCCCAGTTCATAAGGGGTATCGATGTTATGAACCTCAAACAAAAAGAGTTTATCTATCCAGACATGTTATTTTTTATAAAGGCAAATTTCCATACAAATCAGTTTCACAGGAATCAACTTCCATGTCTTTATCTCTGGCTGAATTTCCATCACTTGACGAATGGTTCAAAGCAAAAGCAAATAGTGATCCTACAACCATTCAGCAAGAAAATGAGACTATGGACAACTCTACAAATGTTAATGTTGATATTTGTTGCACTGATGATTCTTGTGATACAGATATTGGTGGCTCTCCTCATAATCCATGCAACTCTGTTCCACCAGAAAATGATGAAGAAGTAATTGTTGATACAGGTGACAATATTAATAATGATGTTCAGACACGTCCGCAACGACTTCGACAAGCTCCAAGTTATTTACAGGATTATGAGTGCTATTCAATTCAAACCTCATTATTGGTTGAACCTCAACATTATCTAATTGCACTCAAAGATCCTCGATGGATGGCTGCTATGAGAGAGGAGTTAGAGGCACTTCATTCAAACAAAACTTGGTCACTAGTTCCTCGACCCTCTGATGCAAATGTCGTTGGATCTAAATGGGTATATCGCCTAAAACAAAGTGAGGATGGATCCATTGATCGATTCAAAGCTCAACTTGTTGCTCGCTGTTTTTCTCAAATTTCAGGTATTGATTCTGATGAGACTTATAGTCCAGTTGTTCGTCATACTATAATTAGACTTGTTATTGCTCTCTCTACCTCTCAAAATTGGTGTATAAGACAACTAGATGTGAAAAATGCATTTTTGCATGGTCATCTTAAAGAAACAGTGTATATGGAGCAGCCACCTGGTTTTGAAGATCCAACCAAATCGGATTTCGTCTGCCTTCTTCATAAGTCACTTTATGGTTTGAAACAGGCTCCTCGCGCTTGGTTTGATCGTCTATCTCAATTTCTACTTCATCTTGGTTTTTATTGTAGTAAAGCAGATTCATCATTATTTGTCTATGATAAAAATCTGATCAAGATGATGCTTCTTATCTATGTTGATGATATTTTGGTGACTGGAAATAATGAAACAGCCATTTCAGATTTGATTTTGCAGCTGAATTCAGAATTTGCCATCAAAGATCTTGGTTCTCTAAGTTTCTTTCTAAGTGTCGAGATTAAATACTTTCCTGGAGGTGTAATTCTTTCACAAGGGAAATATATTACAGATCTGCTCGCCCGAACTAGCATGACTAACTGTGCTTCCGCTGCCACTCCAATGGTTCTTAAGGATACATCTTCTGAATCAAATGAAATATCTGTAGACGTCACTTACTACAGAAGTGTCGTTGGGGCTCTTCAATATCTTACATTTACTCGTCCAGATATTCAACATGCAGTGAACAAAGTTAGTCAATTTTCTCACAACCCTACTGCAACAAATCTTCAGGCCGTCAAGCGTATTCTTCGCTACATTAAAGGCACGAAAGATTTTGGATTACGTTTTATTTCTCGAAGTCCACTTTCTTTATATGCATTTTCAGATGCAGATTGGGCTGGATGTTATTTGACTCGACGAAGTACAACCGGATTTTGTGCATTTTTAGGTGCAAATTGCATCTCATGGTGTTCTAAAACGCAACCTACAGTTGCTCGCTCGAGTTCAGAAGCGGAATATAGATTCATGGCATCTACTGCTGCTGAATTAACATGGCTTACATGTTTATTGAGGGATATTGGTATCAGTCTACTTCAGCCTCCACAATTATTTTGTGATAATATTAGCGCGCTTCATATGTCTGTTAATCCATTGTTTCATGCTCGAACGAAACATATAGAAATTGACTATCATTTTGTTCGGGAAAAGGTTGCCATGGGAAATCTTGTTACCAGTTTTGTGCCTTCTAATCACAACTTGCTGATATTTTTACGAAACCTCTGTCCAAATTCTCATTTTTCTACTTTCGAAGCAAGATGGGACTTGATTTGCTTCCCGTCTCCATCTTGAGGGAGGCTGATAAGAATGATACATTCAATGCAAATGATGCTGATTAATTGGTGATTGATGCTGTCATTATTGAAGATTGATATTGTCATATGTCATTATTGAAGATTGATATTGCCATTATGATGATTGGTGATTAATGTGAATAATTATGGTAATTGAAGATTGATATTACCATAGTTATGACGTTTTCATTTATGATGATTGATCATTAATTAGATTGATAGAGTGAGTGATCAATTAATTAATGTAATAGATTTTTATATGCTTTTATCATTTTACTCCACCCCTATATAATAGGGTTCATTGTAATAGATTCAGTCAAGAAAATACAAACAGTCTTTTTCTTCACTTCTAATTTTCTTCACAAATAACAGTTCAAATAACTCAATTAAGGATTAAGGATGTTCTTAACCTCGAATCCTTAAACTTTATGAACATGCTAATAAAATCTTAATAAAAACCTTGACCACGTTACAATAGCTCCATTCTATATTCTTTTGATATGTAATATTGCGTTCATAATGTAAATCATAGTAAGAGTATGATAGTTTTTTATCTACTCTTTTCCAAAGAAAACACATTCAAACTTGATTTTTGCTTAAAAACTAATAACTTAATCAACATATAATGTAAATTATTTTCCAGAAGTTGAGTCTTATGACTTTTTAATTGTTATATACCAACAAGAACATCAAACTAAGTTTTTATTCCACTATGTGAAATCAATGGTATAAATCATATTATGCAATCATGTTATATCTATACACATGTATTTATTGTTATATATAATAAAAACAACTAATAGGGGTGGAACTAGAAAAAAAATTTAGTGGAAGCTTAGTAAAAAGTAATATTTTTACGCGCGATTAAATAAATTATCTAACAACAAATATGAGTAAATTCAACTAAATTATTAATTTTTTTTTAATTTTTTATAAGTGAATAATAGAATTTTTAAAATTTTAGGTAACATTAATATTACAATTTGCATGTAAGTTATGTAAAAAAAATTAAAATATAATTTCTTGAATGTAGAAGAGTATTTTTTTCAAAGATATGATTTTTAAAAGGAATAAGATAAAGAAGTTAATTACACAACTACCATTCAGAAGCCTAGATGAAAGACCGATGCTATTACCAAAGCAACTATTAGCTTCCACAGCAATAAATCACACATATTTCAAATTTACCCTTAATCATAACTCTTTTATCTTTTCTCCATTTATCAACTCAATTTATTTTTTATCTTCTTTCTACCTTATTATTACAACTTATCAATTGTTTATAACATCTTCCTGCTTTCTTCTCCTTTAAATTAATTTTTCTCCTGAATTTTTATTAATATAACATTTATTTTCACCCTTAAATTATAAGAAAAAATTTATATAAAAATAATATGACATTTATTTTTATTAATAGCTTTTATTGTTCTATCAATTAAAATTATAAAATATTTACCAATATATACTTCAAAAAATTTAGGCTCCATTTGTTTACCGTTGTTTTAGTGTTTTATTTTAACAATTCAATTTGATTTATTTGTTTTGTAATTTTTTCTATCAAACTTTTTTAAACAAATGAAATAATGCTAAGGTAATTATTTTTACTACAACGTTTTTTATATTTTCATAAATAAATTATTTAATTTAAATGTGACTTTTAAATTTTTAGTAATAAAAAATTCTTTCTAAGACATTTTTTTTACCAAAATAAACTCATAAAATATTAATTGATATTTTAATTTTTAAATTTTATTAATAAAAAATTCGCAAATATAAATGCCCATCAAAACAAACTCATCAATCCAGATTTGGAAGGGTAAATTTGCAAGATGTGTGATTTATTGCTTTTGAACCTAATAGTTGCTCTCGCAATAACAATATTCAAGATAAAATAATGTCCTTATTCCAATCAAGATATAAACAAGGAAAAATCCAAATCCAAGTGAAGCTATGCTAATAATCCAAGTCATTGGGTAGAAAACATCATAAAAATACATGGGCTTTTTAGTTTAGAATGTGTTTTAATTTATTAAATGGTGGGAACTTAGTGAGAGCCGAACTAAGTTTTTGGGCCAAAAAATCGGCTTTGGCCCTGGTATACCACTTTCATGTATCATTTTACAAAAAATTGACACATGTTCTTCTAGTTACCTATCTAGTTTTTAAAAATTAACTAAAACTCAAACTAAATTATTAGTGAACCTTAAAGTGCTAAATAATTGTATATGTGTTAATTTTTTATAAAGTGGCACAGGAAATCCATTGCCCAAAAAACCTCAAAAAACACATGGATTTTTTAGTTTGAAATATTTTTTACTTTAGTAATGGTTGGTTTAGGAAATTTGGTTGGGGCTAGAGTTAGTAAAGTGGCATATAAAGCCTTTATCCTATCATATACACATGTATTTGCTTTCTATATATAAAAACAACTAAACCTTTATCCCATCATATTTTGCTATCATGTCATATTATATTTATACGTATTTATTTTTATATATAAAAATAATATTTAAGTATTTTGTCCCACTAAGTAAAACATAAGTGTTTTTATGTATTTGCTTATATATATAAAACTAACAATTAAACCTTTATCCCACTAAATTTTATTATATGGATCACATTTTATTGTTCTCAATCTAAACTCATTTGTTCATTTATGTTTACAAGGTATAGTAACTTTTACCCGATTTCCAATATGGTTTAGATCATGATTTCTAATATGGTTTACATATTAAGGATTGACAAAATTTTTACAACAACCACATTGCAATCTTCGTCTTTTTCTTGAGATCAGCTCATTTTGGACGATCAGACTACTTATAACAAGGCAATTTGTTTTTTATATATCAATAAACAAAATTGGTAAACCAATCTAAGAATTCATATGGATTGAATTTGATTTAATTACGAGATGGAAGCATTTACATAACTATGCGCAGATCATATCACAAATGTGTTTTGACAAAAAGGAGGTCTCACGATTGGAAAATCTTGGGTTCTGGATTGGAAATTTAAAATCAAATTATACAGTAAGGAAACTTTCCAAATTACAAGATAATTATTGAGAGCATCTTTTGATTAAATACAAAGATAAGAAAACACACCAAAAATTGCCTTTCTAACAAGTTTGCCTTCCCAAAGCAAAAAAAATGAAGAGATAAAAAAATACTTAGTAAACTACACCACTCTTATTGTCTTTTTTGTTTTTATTTTTGCCAACTACAACACTTTGTATTCTTAAAAACTAGTCTCCAACAAAAAAAAAAAAGAAGAAAGAAACAAAGATGGCATAAATTAGTCTTTTAGGTTTCAAACCCTTTTCAAATTTTGACAAGCACCACATCAAATGATCAACCAAGGGGATGAAGATATCACGGTGTCTTAAGCGTTTTGTTCCTCGGTGGCATGATCCAAAATGAGAGAGAGATGCTGAATCTTTCAAGTAAGCAAACTAGGGAAGAGAACACAACTGAATTTGGAAGAAGGCAAATGGACGTATTAGCCATCTTATTAACACATAAATTAGTTGCTGCTCACCACTTCTAGTCATATCCTTATCAAGCCAGCCATCTAATACTTGAACATCAAATGAATTTTTGTGCCAACCTCACCAAAGAGTTGAACTTTACTCGTAGTTATGCTGTGGGAAAATAAGACACCGTGAAAAACCCTGAGGAAAGGACAATGTAGCAAACCATCAAAAACTGCTTCATAATGGAATCGCATTAAGAGACTATTCAGCACATACATTATCAAATTAACATCAAAACTGAGAGAATGGAAATTCAATCTGCAAAACCCAAGAAACCTAATAGCCCACATCAACAGATTTCCATGGATACCTTCAAATTATGCATTTTGTTGGACTTGACGATGTAATTGCAAAATCCAATCAGCATAGCCATTTGTACCACCAATCTGGTCCTCAAGTAGATTAGCAAGCAAGTAGAAGCCTTCTCTTGGCTGTTCACCTTGCCGCACAAGGTGACACAGCTGATAATAAGATGGGTCACTTTCCCTGTATTTTTTAATTACCCTCAGTAGCCTTCTGGATGTTTCATTGTCACGTTCAGTGAGGGAAACCTGGTTCTCCAACAAGGAAAGAGGGCAAATTAGAAAGTTCACGAGAAAGAAAACGACACAAGACTAACATATACAGTTACTTTACCTGGAGAGAGCAGATAGTGCAGAGAAAGTATGGATAGAAAATTTCAGAATAAATACCAATATACCATGTCTAATGTTAGCAAGAATTTGTACAGATGTGAAACATGTGATCCAGATAGAACGAAATAAGAGGATAAAATAAGAGGTTTCCAGAAGGATGTAGAGTGAATACTTGTCCTTGCAAGTTCTTAGTTTCAACAAAAGTTATATGAACCTAGGATCCCAACTCCAACAGAATGCAGTCTGATGCATAACCATGCAAATAGACATTTTCCAACTCCATTTCAACTAAGAAATTCTAAAGGAGAAACACTAATTAAGGTGCAGAAACTAACTCCCACATTCAAGGCATGTAAGGGTACACACAAATAGACTGAAATTCGAATAACTATAAGAAACAATGGTAACAAAATTTTCAATCTCTACCAAAAATTGAAATTTAGACGTGAGACCTTATTACAGCACAGCAAAAGCATATAATGGATATGAGGGTTTAAATTTCACATATTTTTCAGACATGATATATTTTCTTGACATTTATTTCTTACACAAGATCTATCTAGAATGAGTAAGAATCTCAACAAAAATTCTGAACACCCACTTGTCAATCATGCTACATAGAAGAGAATCATAGTAACTTCTGAGCACCAATTCAACCATAACATGCCAAAAAGTAAGCAGAATCACAGCATAATTGCTTTTAACAGTTTCAAACATAAACGAAAGAAAATAAGATCTTTACGTTAGAAAATGCAAGAAAGGAAGCTTAGTATGCCAAAGCATGTCCTAAATCAAACAGAAAAATGAAGAAAAACAGATAGCGTACCTTCGAATAGTCTGTAGCAAAATTTTCCCCAAGTAAACTCATAGCTATATCTGGTGAAAGCATTCTGCCAAACCATATAACAAAGCGAAAACCATCATCATAAACATAAAGGCCCCTTGAATCCAAGCTCTCTGCAGCAAGTGGAAGCCTCTTCCAAATATCTTCGAACTCATCAGCAAGAGATGTCTGAAAAAAGGGTTTACGAAGATAGTGTTCAGAGACCAAAACAATAAACAGTAGCTAGTGAAAGAAGATCGAAATGCATGAAAATTGCTCACTTTTAACAGTAGTTCATCTATCCGAACCAAATTAGGATACAGAAGTTTCAACAACTTTTTAGCAGGTAAAGCCATCATTGTGTATCCAGCAGCACAACGTTCATCCAGCTGTGTATCGGCACATCCACCACGAAGAGGTGCTGATTTACATAATGCTAAACCATACAAGGGCAATAGCTTCAATGACTCGGGGTATATCATCCTTCCTCCCAAGCGATGCTGGACAGCATAAAGGTTTCGATATTCTCTAAGTGCTTTGACTATCCTTTGTTGCACAGCATTCCGAGCTTCTTCCAGTTTATAGGATAATGATTTCTCGATTGCTGCAAAATAAGTTACTCAAATAAGAGAGCTAAAAATCCGCGACAAAAAGCTGACGAAAACAAGTGAAGACAAAACAATTACCAAGCCTAGAAAGCAAAGAAACTACAGCGCCATTATCAGCCAGGCGATACATTTCCCCCAGATCAGTAACAACTGGAGCAGCGGCAGTGTGCACCCTGATTCGCCTTTCTCCTGAAGATGATGTATACCTATGACTGATTAAGGAATAATAGATATTGCTCAACTGTCTGACAAAAAAACCCGCTAAGGCTGCAACCAAAATATACAATAACTTTCACATATCATTTAAAAGCTAAAACCCATGAAAGTGAACATGCAAGTGTGCAAATAGGTTTTTGAGGAAATCTAGATTAAGACACATATTGTTGACAGGAACATGGTGGAAAAACGAAAGGAAATCTTTTAAGAACATGCAAAGGAAAAATAGACACCGAATGTGGAGCTCCCACAGAACATGATTGAAATATGTTTGGCTAAAAGAAGCCTTACTGCCTTGGAACAGTTCTACAATAAAAATAAAAACTTTCACCATTCCTCAATCAGTTCCAAAAGAAAATACGACCCGAGCTCACATATACACAAGCTGCAGAGCATAATAAAACTAAATTTTCCAGTATAAAGGATACAGTAAAGCAATCTGAAAATACACTGTGTCTGTTGTCAACAGCGTTTCTTCGAGGCAACACTGCATTGCATATGCCTTGTCACAGTCAACAGCTGGAAGTGCCATAAGATCAGTTGACCTCAACATAAAGTTCCCATGGTAAGAAGTAAAGCGCACGCCTGCTAGGAAAATTTGAAATTAATTGACAGTACCAACAAAGTAATAGATACAAGAACTGCCAGAGAAGTGAAACAGAAGAAGGTTAAAAATGTTGTCTAGAAATGTCAAGACAACTGACCTCTACCACATCGTATGCGCATAACAGCTTCCCATGCAGTCTCTCTTGTAAGATCTCTAGCTAACTCATGTCTCAATCTCTCTTTGTGAACAGAAGATGAGAAATGTGGATAGTAGTAAACCTGTCCGCCAGTATATTTTGCCAGAGTTCCTACATAGGAAAGTAGAAGAAAATTCAATGATATCTTAAAAAAACATATTCTGATATTCATGAAACCTATATGGGACACTTGCAGTAAAGATGCTGGAGAAGTTAAAAAGCTCTTTTGGACAGTATGCTAAAGGGAATTAGCAAAAGCCATTAATTTGAATAGTAACCATAAAATGCGGAGGGTAAAGGCAATGCCAAGTAATATACTCAACTAAGCAATCTCATAATACACATATAAACTCAAACTCAGAATAAGAACAAACCTAAGGAGGCTATATCTGTGTATTTGTCGCTGAATGCATATACATTTACTGCTATCTGAAATTTGGAAAAATCAGCAGCCATCTGTTTATAATATGGATCTTCTGGTATTCTTAGGGTACACTCTTTATCGGTCCCATAAACACGAGCATCATCTCCACGAAGCCTTAGCCGGCCAGCACCTAGCGACGGCAACGTGTTTTGAAAAATCATCAATTTGCCACCAATTCGGCTCTGGCAGTAGGAAGAAAATTTGTTCCACAACAACAGAATCAATAACAAACAAGTTGAATAGTGTGAATTAATAAAATCTTTAATCACCCATAGAAGGCCCAGATCAAAGTTCAGAAAACGCCAGACCAATATTTTATAACCAAATACTGCTGACAGAATCAAAGAAGTATATCACTGTAAAAGTAGATGAAAAAGGAAAGATAATTCGCACCATAACCAGGAATGCTGCTTTCAGAGCTGGACCGAAGGCAGACTCCACATTCATATTGTTCTGAAACATGGTGGGTAAGCTGTCAAGAAATGAATCCACCACCGTTCTTGACTCCGATAAGTTAACAAGGAGATCGTCTGGCAGGGGGACAAATATATCATCCAGATCTGAGACCACCATCATCTGAGGTTGACTTAAAGAAGACTAGCAAAAAGAAAGAAGCTTGGAGTCATTCAAGAAATTCAGAAGTTTAGCAGGATGCTTGAATTGTGACACAGTTATGTAAATTCCAATAATACCTTCAAATTATAAAAATGCACTGAACTATCAAAAGTTATGAAGCCAATATGTGTTCTTGGAAATCCAGGCAAGGTGTCCAAACTAGACTTAATAGTCTCTGCAACTACCTGCAAAATAATTGCGGGTGATCATATGTCAAAACTACTAAACAAAATCTTACCCCAAATATTCACACACCTATACAACTAAGCTTTTATCCCACTATGTGGAGTCGGCTACATGGTTCAAAATATTTAGAAGGAAAGAAAAGTGCAAAAGGTTCAAACAATTAAAACCACTGTGAATACATAAGATATCATAAGGGCTGTTTTTAGAATTAAAAATTCATACCTCAAGCATTCCACTTCTCACAGCGAAAACTGAAACGTCAATGAGAAAAAAGTACACTGGAGGCATTGGTGGCCGGACCATATATTCAGCTGGAGCAATAAACTCAACACTACCCTTAGTAAGTTCAGGCCGTTGATCCAAGTCAACTCTCCTACCACTGGCATCCAAGTGGGCAAAATACTCACCAGGAACTAGACATGAAAAGTCAAGTTAGATCAGCCCATCAATCTAAAAACGAGAAAGGATAGATCAATAATCATGATTGATTATTGCAAAGCCAAGAAGATATGCTCAAAGCCAAACCAAAAAATTGATTATTGCAAAGCCAAGAAGATATGCTCAAAGCCAAACCAAAAAACCGACGAGGCAAAGATCTAAAACCATAGGAAGTATTCCCTCAACTCATACAAACAACAAACATGCACCGCATAAAAAAATTTACCAAATAGAACTGTGAGAGATTCAAACAGAGTTTTTCCCTGCCGCCTTTTCCAAACAGATTCAAAGAAGTATATCAGTGCTTTAAATTACCAATCAAACCATTGAGGAAGTGAAGCAGTGAGCCAATAATACCCTAGATTCCCCACTAACCAAAAAACCAATAAAAAGAATGCAAATTTTTCTTACAATGAAAACATACATTCTAATTATTCGACCCTAGTAAAAAGTAGGCATACATACAAATATAAGAACTGCAGTTTCTATCACCATTGATTTGTTTTCCAATTTTTTTATCTCCTAGCGCATTCACATTTGTAACACCAAACTAATTTGCATTTTGTATTTGGAATGACATGAAGAAAAGTTTTCCCAGAAGAAACTACATTGATAGCTCAAAACTAGATACCTTTGGCTAGTACCAAAAACCTAATGCCAAGTATTATTGATTGCCGGAAGTCAAACATGAATCTCAAAACAAGTTATAATTTGCGTTAAAATATTAAGTACATTATGCCATGAAAGAATTTTTAGTCTAAAATACTGCGGAAGTAGATGACTAATGCACATGAAATTTAGCATGCTAAAAAAAAAAAAAAAGAAACCAAGTAGTAATAAAAGACACAAAAGAAAATCAGAAACTCTCCAAGTAGTACATCATTGATGAGATTTAATCCAAACCCGAAGTCCACCCATCAAAACCTTTCACAACCCAAAAACAGAAATAGAATAAAATCATCCCAAGACAGACATCAAGTAAATGAATATTCTCGTGACCAGAAGCTGGAAAGTTACCATCATTAAGCAATGAACATATGTTGCACCTCCACTTTCTTCCGTGGTCAGTAAATGTAACATATGGGTTCACATATGTGCGACACCTTCTACATCGAATGATACCAGTTGTCACAAAATTAACTATAGGAACTTCTTCCTGAAAGAAAAACAACAAGCCCTTCGTCAATCCATTTGCAGATTACTAAACGATAAAGCTTCAAAATGGAAACTTCCACATATGCAAAGATACTAACCCCTTCAGGAGCTTCTGCAAGAGGACAAACAACTGCTCCAAGAGGTAAATGCCATCTTGACGCCAATGACTGAGAATTTGGCATGGCACATGTACTAAGCCGCAGGTATCTAGAACTACAATTCATAGGGTACATCTCTGCAAAAGATTTTGGCTCCACATCACCATCCAATGGCCTTGGTAAAGCTTTAGAATCAAGCCCAGCATCAAATGATCCCGGAACAGCTGAAAGCGAGAGGGAACTGAAGTCCTCCACCAAGCCTTGTGCTGCCCCTATAGGTGGCATAGAGTTCGGATGTTGCATATAACCCCCTTGTTGAGAAAGATAAGATGCTGATGGCGGGGGTGTAGCATAACCTCCTTGTTGAGAAAGATAAGGACTAGATGCTGCTGGCGGGGGTGCAGCATAACCACCTTGTTGAGGTGGAAAGCCTAAAGGATTTACAGGTGGAGCTTGAGCAACTACATTAGGCTGCTTACTAGGATAACCCTGAAAACCTGACTGCACCGGGCCTCTAGCAGCAGGATAAGCCCCCATTGGTGGTGGTGATGGCTGCAAATTCCCAGGATACCCCGCCCTCATTGGTGGTGATGATGGCTGTGAATTCCGAGGATATGCCGCCCCCATTGGTGGTGATGATGGCTGTAAGTTCGTCAAAGGGGCAGAAAACGGTGTATCCACAGATGACTGAGGAACAGTCTTGCCCAGTTGAGCAGTATTAGCACTTTGTAGCGAGAACCCCATGGGGATTGAGGGAGGTTGTGGCTGCGTCTGATACGAAACCGGCGGAGATGCAAAAGGGCCCACAGGAGCTCTTACTGGTGGACCAACTACAGGCTGCTCTCTAAGTCCAGTCTGAGAAGGGGGCATTTGACCTGTTGACGAAAATTGCGGACCTGGAAAAGTTCCATTATACGGTGGTGGTTGAAAGGACGATGGAGGGGGTTGCACAGGTCTAAAACCAGAGCCCTGTGGTCCAGCTAGAGGCCCAGATGGGGCGAAAGCCGGGACCTGGGAGGAGGCAATAGGATTATTTGGCCGAAAAACCGAAGCTTCAGCGCCGGCCAATGGGTTGGATGATGAATAAGGTGCAACATTCCGAGGCGTATTAAACGGAGCACGTTTAGGATTTTCAGTTCCCATGAACATCAGATCTCACTATAAATTCCTAAACTCCAACAAAAATTCACTAAGCTAATGCAATACCAAAACACATCAACTGTGACAAGTAACACGCATCGCAATCCAAATCCTGGGATGATAAATAATCAAATCATATACTAAAACTAACTAAATACTTCATCGCAGATAAAATTGAACCAATAAACAATCAAATCACATCTCAAAATTAAAAATTGAGTAACTCAACACGTGTCGGAAATTGAATTTAGGTCTCAGTGTGATGGTAATTTTTTCTTTTAGAAAAATTTGAAATAATTTGAACCGGGAGACTGTGAAAGAAGACTAACCGGCGATTGGTGAGTGGTTTGGAGATGTACTCGGCCGGTAGAAACGGAGATCGGCCGTCGGAGGGAAGTCGCCGGAGCGTGCTCGATGATGCTTTGAAGTCTCTGAGCTGTGACCGGCGGAAAAGAGAATTTCTCACTCAGTTGTACAGGTGAAAGGGAAAATTGGGTTCGCGAGGATTTTTTTTGGGTAGTTTTACGAGAAATAACGGGTTGGTATGTTCGGGTGGGTTTTGACCCACCCAATTAGACTGCGTTTGGACGGAAAGTTGACAAAAACTTTTAGAATTTATAAATCACCAAAATTTCAATCCTAGTACAATACAATTCATATATAAAATATAATTTTTTTATTAATTAAATTTTGGTGTTTCAATTCAATCAAAATTCTACTTCCAAATCGAATTCGGGTAAACATAATTTATTAGTTAAATTTTTTATATTTATATATATAAAATAAAATGTATACATAAATTTATCTTACTTCCTCCAACTGTGATATGACTTCTATATTTAATTAAAGTAAAAAATAGAGAGTGCGATAATTTAATTGGCATCAAATAATAAAAAGATGTGGGAACTCCAGTGATGTTATCCCGTCCATAATTGTATTATGTATCCAATGAATAGATAACACTCAATTAATCATGGATAAAATATTTCATATAACAAATCCTTGAAGGTTTTAATACGTATATAATTATTTATCTTTTAATGTTCATTATTTATTTGATAGGTTTTTAATTTTATCTAAAAAGACATGTGTCATATATATTAAAAAGGTGATATAAGGAGTGATATACAAATGATACAGAAAATTTAAAGTCAAAATTTAGCACTAATGTTTTGGAGTTGAAGATGAAGAAATCCGAAATCTGAACCAAACATCAATTACCTTTAGATCCGAAAAATAAAAAAGCGCCCTAATGTTTTGTAGTCGAAGATGAAGAAATCCGAAATCTGAACAAAGCATCAATTACCTTTGGATCCGAAAAATCAAAAAGCAAATAATCTAATTCGATTAGCACGTATATATCTAGATTGTATAAGATATTCTATTCCTAATTAGATTTATAAATTCATATTATATTTGAAGTTTTCCATATCATAATATGTCAAGAATTTCCTAATTTTTTTAGATTGATTTTTTAATTTAGGAAGAGTTTTAATAGAATTTAAAAACACTATAAGCTTCATTTGGATTAAGTATTTTTTGTTTTTATTTATAAAAGAATTTTTTTGGGTTTTGTTATGAGAAATGAATATTTATAAAATGATTAAATGTGTTTGGATAGATAAATTTTGTTAATTTATTGAAAATTGTGTATAGAAGAAATTATTATTATATATTTAATGATTGATTTATATATTATTCTATATCTGATTTTAACAAAGTGTGTGACGCATTTATATATTTGGATGCACAAGTCAGGCATACAAAAGTATACAATTATAAAAGTTAAGGCTATGCTTGGATGAGGTATTTTTTTGGTTTTATTTATAAAAGGATTTTTTCGGGTTTTGTTATTAGAAAGGAATATTTATAAAATGATTAGATGTGTTTGAATAGATAAATTTTGTTAATTTATTGAAAATTGTGTATAGAAGAAATTATTGTTATATATATAATGATTGATTTATATATTATTCTATAACTAATTTTAACAAAGTGTGGGATCCATTTATATATTTGGATGCACAAGTCAGGCATATAGTTATGCCGATTTCCCCACTTGTGGGCCTGAAAATCATTTGTGGGATCATTTAAAGAGAGAGAAAATTGAGACACAAATTAAGTGGAATAAGTTTTGACTTCAACATTATTGTAACGCCCCGATTTCATAGACCGAAACATGCCGTAATCTCAAGATTTAGTTTCCATAATCTTGAGATCACAAGGCACATCTTACTGTCATTACTCAATAATAACATAAAACTAATGCCTTAATAATCATCCTTACAAAATAATAATTTAATAATTGTCCATCATAAATACTCAAAGCATAGTCATGGGTCTAAGACCCATAAGTTTATTCATATGTTCCTATACTAAGTACTTGACCCTTCATCTTTTACCATTCCCAGACCCAGACCCAGCCTCGTCCTTATCTACTTTATCGACTTCATCTATAAAATATTATATATATAGAATAATGACCGAATCGCCAGTAAACCCTAGATCATTTAAAATAGTCATACTTTACAAAATAATATATTTTCAATTTAGCATATAATCAAACAAACAAACTTCGATATTCAACTTACATGATAACATTTACATGTCCGTACTTATACTTTCATATAATTCGTGCATTCATACACACATATATATATAAATTATTTACGTGAGATATCTTAATGAATGAGTAACCATGACATCACATGCATTCACGGCTTACTGAGTACTCAGCCTAGCTGTATTCCCGCTAGGTCGGCCATTAGCCCTTAGGCCACATACATGACTTTCATAGATCTCCCTTGAGTCGAGGATCTTAATTACATAATCTAATCCCCCTTGGATCGAGAATTAATTATGTCGTGACATAACATGTTCGGAATACGTGTTCCGTTAGGACATGTAAGTCTTGATACCGTTCATTAAGTTCACGTCATGTAGGACTTATAATATTTTCTATTATCAATTAATAACGAAATCAGTTATTAAGAATTATTTTCCATATTTGAACTTATTTAAATTCAAAACGTATATTACAAGATGGTCACACTTAATAAGTTTTAATGAACTCTAACATAAATATATTTCGTTAAATTAAACATATGAAAACGAATAAAAGTTTGTGGATCTTTAAACCATTAAGAACCTTTTTAATATGACATGTGAGTCAAATACATACAGTAATACACTTTTGTAAATTTTTAAAAATATTCGGAATACTTTTACATGTCATTTATCAATTTAAATTTCTGTAAATGAAAACTCTTGGTTCGTACTATTTCATATTCGTTAAATATAATATAAAGCAACATCAATTTTCTTTCCTTGAAATTCCATATACTTCCAGTAAGAAGTAGAAAGCACATGATCAATCAACTTATTTATGTATAAGAAAATATCATAATTTCTTATAAGTATTACTTATGTTTAATTAAAGCAGGAACGTAAATATGTATGATCACGTTTAACATATAATATACATTCAATATTGTTAGCTGATAAGTCAAACTTATTCCTGGATAAGAAAATATCATACTTTCTGATCACTACTATTTAAACAACATGATAGGTCAAACATATGTATTAAGAAAGATATAATAATTTCTAACAACCTGATAAGTCAAACATATCTATTAAGAAAGATATCATAATTTCTCATACGTATTATATATGTTTATTGCATTAAAGTATATATATGCGTGATCACACTTAAACACAGCATATATTCAAAGTTGCTTTTTTCATAATTCATGATACCGATTCACGATTTGTGCATACAAATTGTAAAGCTTTGTAATATCACATACAAACGGTAAAACGTATTATATATATATCGAATTAAACAGTGCATCCAAACCAACTACGTGCTACATTATTTGCAAACATAGATTATAATACATCTAAAATCATTTAAGAAAATTGAATATTTAATATTTTGGAAGTGATCTAGAATTTACTTACTGATTATTGTGGTTGCTATAACCTTTCTCCAAAAGTCTTTAAGTGAATTTTCTTATGTACTAAAGGGTAATAGTGTTTGATTAGGGTTTACATGTATTAGTTTCCTTATACCTCAAGTATTCTGTTTCCTAATTTTTAGCCTTGTTTTCCTAGGGTTTACATATACCAGTTTCCTTATACATAACTATATTTTTACGTATTAATTTACCAAAGATTTCTTTCACTTATTATTGCTCGTTTCCATAAAACATTATTGCTAGTTTCCTTAAAATTTCCGAGACATTACAATTATTGTTTTATATTTTTTGTGTTTTTGAACAAAATGATAGTGTGCATTGTTTTTCCTTTCACAAATGCAATATTTTGTAAAACATAATTCCAAACACAATTAATTTCTGTTTTACAAATAAATGTTAAAAAGTGAGCATCCAAACAATAGCCTAAACTACTAAAAATTGATGATGAAAAAATCCAAAATTTCAACATAATATCAATTATCTTTAGATCCGAAATCGAGACAAAACATTAATTACTGTTAATCCTTCCTTCAAAGGATCCTACTGACATAGTAATATTAATATTTTAATATGTGAATATTTATTTATATTAATATTTATACTATTAGAACCCACACGTATTATGGTTTATTTTAATATAATTTTTTTATTTACTTCATATTTTAAATAATTTTTGGAGTTTTTTTTTATTTTTTTTCAATTTAAAGAAAATTAAAAAATCACCTGAAATAGACTAGTGTCTGTTTATTAAAGGGTCATTCTCCTGTTAAACCATCTCATATATGAACTTACGTACGTTGGTAGGTTCGGATGGATTTTTAAGAGAAATAACGGGTTGGTAGGTTTGGATAGATTTTTGCTCGCCCAATTAGACTACGTTTGGACGGAAAGTTGATAAAAACTTTTAGAATTTATAAATCACCCAAATTTCAATCCTAGTACAACACAATTCATATATAAAGTATATAATTTTTTATTAATTAAATTTTGGTGTTTCAATTCTCTCAAAATTCTACTTCCAAATCGAATTCATGTAAACATAATTTATTAGTTAAAATTATATATATATATATATATATATAAATAATGTATACATAAATTTATCTCACCTCCTCCAACTATGATATGACTGCTATATTTACTTAAAGTAAAATAGAGAGCACGATGTTTTTTTGAGAGTACGATAATTTAATTGGCATAAAATAACAAAAAGATGTGGGAACTATCCCGTCCATAATTGTATTATGTATCCAATGAATAGATAACACTCTATTAATAATGGAATAAATTTACTTTTGTTTATCACTCGAGTAACACTTCTATAAAATTTTGACAAGTACATAATTATTTATCAAGGTTCATTAATTATTTGATAAGGTTTTAATTTTATCAAAAAAAATATGTATCCATTTATAGGAAGTGATACAAGAAGTGACACGTGGAATGATACAGACATCCAAAGTCAAAATTTACCCATGAAGAAACCTGAAATTCAAACCAAACATCAATTACCTTTATATCCGAAAAATCAAAAAGTGAATAATCTAATTCGATTAGCACCTATATTATAAGATATTCTACTCCTAATTAGATTTATAAATTCATATTATATTTGAAGTTTATGAAATCATAATATATCAAGAATTTCCTAATTTTTTTTAGATTTATTTTTTAATTTAGGAAGAGTTTTAATAGGATTTAAAAAATTCAAAATTTCAACAAAGTATCAATTATCTTTAGATCCGCCCGGACAAAACATTAATTACTGTTAATCCTTCCTTTAAAGGATCCTATTTACATATTAATATTAATATTTTGATATGTGAATATTTATTTATATTAATATTTATACTGTTAGAACTCCCCACACGTATTCTAGTTTATTTTAATATAAATTTTTAAATTTTATTTCAATAAATTTGAAGTTTTTTTTTTCTTTTTCAATCTAATAGAAAATTAAAAACTCATCAAAAATAGGCTAGTGTCTTTTCATTGAAGTACCATTTTCATGTGAAACCGTGTCACGTATAAAACTTGAGTATGAATTTCATTTTAACGCATAATATATCAAAAATTAGCGTATAAAATATAAAAAATTAAATATAAAATATTAAAAAAATAGCATGTTAGAGTATAAAGTATCAAATAATAGCATATAACGTATAAAATATTAGCGTATAAAGTATAATTCACGTATCACACGTATCATATATGAGACGGTTTCACAAGAGTTTTTGTGTTCATTAAAAATAAAATTAATAAATTTTAACACTTAACATTAACGTTAAAATTTAATAATTTTTTTTTACCTTAACAAGTTGGTTCTTGTTTTTTACCTCAACCCTTTTCCGTAAAATTTAACAATTCCTCCTCTTACCTTAGCCCTGTTCCGTCATTTGAAATCGTATTTACGGTAAAACTCTTTTTCCTAATGATTGTCTCTTGGCTTATCTATCAAAATCCAGAATTATTGTTTTCCAAATTAGGTTCTTTCATCCAACCCTAAATCTTGGAAAACTTGGGTTCTTTCATCCATTTCTAAATCTTTTGAGTTTGTACCAGAAGTATTTATGATTTCCCCATGAAGGTAAGTAGTTGTACAGTGATAAATTTCTGAATTGTAATTCTTACAGTAAATTTTTTCTTATCAAAGATTGATTTCAAAGTCAACGTCAAGCACCAATAGTTTAGCGTTATTTGATCTTTATACAGGGTACAGTTCGGTAATTTGAAAATTGTATTAACAAAATTAATAGTAAATTAGTTAACTAGTACATTATTTTAGGTTTTAACATGCATTATAAGCAGTTAAACAATTGGACTAAAGTCACAAACGACATTTAAACAAAGAGTAATGATATACATAGTGAAAAATTATAATGAAATCCCATACATAGTGACTGACGTGGCAGTTATAAAAAGACAAACTTATCAATTATCTAGTAGGGTTCAATCATCATTTGGTTAGGGTATTAGTTTGTCTTTTTACATATACCACGTCATTCACTATAGGATTTCACTGTAGAATTTCACTCCCCCTATCATTGCTCAAACAAATGGCCTAAGGCCACAAACAACAAACTACAAGTCTCAATAATGTAGTTATACATTTGATTAATTACTAATAATGGTAGTTTTTTATTCTAACGAAACCGAAGTAGAACCTACTCCTTAATAGCAAAAACTAAAACTGAATTCGGGAGAAACGGACGAGTCCATTGCTCATCTATATTTCACATGCTCCTTTACTAGGGCAATATGGACTGAGCTACGAGCTTGGTGTAGCATTCAAAGGGATATGTCGACATTGGATGTGGCTTTGAAATGGCTCAAGAAGGAAAGTAGGGGAACTACGTGGAGAAGCAGGAAGTGCCAGCTGGTTTTTGCCAGTCTACTACATTTGGATAACTAGGAATAGGTTATATTTTGAGGACCTAGTACTTAGCCATCAGGACATTGTACTTAGGATAAAGACACATGTGTACAGGATAAGATTGTCTTTGTACTCTAGTGTCTCTATTCTATACTAGATTTTTCAGATCCTGATTGTGTTTGAGTCCGAGAATGCCCGAAGTATCTTGTACATTAACCTCTTTGATAAATATAATTTTTTACATTCGATAAAAAAAACTAAAACTGAATTCAGTTTCCCCATAGTAAGCACCTCCAAATTATTTATTATTTATTATTATTAATATTTTTAACACACTCAGAAGCATCCCAAAATTTGAACAGCGTCTTCAAATTAAACATAAAAATATATCTTCGGACAATAAAAGGTTATGGCAGACCGTCCAACAAGCACCTCCAAATAAATTTAATTTTCGAGAAGAAGAAAAGTTATGACAAAGATCCTTAAATTGAAAAGGAAAGAGTTTGAAATAAACATGATTTATAGATGACACATAGAGTTAAGGTAAAAGGGACAATTGTTAAGTAACCTAAATGTTTGGTGTTAAAATTTGGTGTCAATTTTTTATTTTAAATGAAAAACACGTGGCCTATTTATACAAAATATAAAGAATGAAATATGAAATGGCATAAAAGGCCCATTGCGTGAAAACCCAGTGCTTATTTATACTAAATGAAGCAAATAATAAAATATGGAGTATTACAAAAGATCCATTGGGTTTTGTAGTCCTGTGTATTTAGTAAAACGTTTTGTTGGCATTATAATACATCTGACCCATTATTATTAATAATTAACCACTAATTTTTGTTGGCATTATAATACATATGATCCCTTGTTATTGGTAATTAATCACTAAGTGAGTAGATATTAACGATCTAATATTGATAATTAATCACTAACTAAGTGAATAGTTGTTAATGATCCAATATTGATAATTAATCACTAATTAAGTGAGTAGTTATTAATGATCCATTATTGATGGTTAAACACTAACCAATTGTTTTCGACCTCCAAATCTAGTGTTTGAAATTTGAGGGATGCATGTGACTGTGTGTGCTAACAAAAATCGCTTACTATTTGGGTAGTTTTTAACTATCCGATACCTTTTTCATACCTAAGATCTCATTGGAGTTGTGAAACTAAAGCGAATGTAAGAGAAAAGATGTCTTTAATTACAATGATAGTTTCAACTAATCCTTTTAAGTGATAATGCAGCAAATGCACGATATGTATGGAAATCAACATAGTAACAACACAGCGGAAAATATAACAATTATACTATAATTAATTTTCATAGGACCTTTAATGATAATCTATATAAAAATATACTGCGAGAGATGCTAGCGAAATTTTTGAATGAGGTAATCGATTAACAAGACGCACAAGTGTCCGGTCTCTAACGGTGATCCACACTCCAAAAGAAACGAATTATTACCAAACTCCATTCACTTTTCAAAAGTAAATATAAGAGTACAATAGATGCCATAATTATCATATAATCATGTAAATCATTTTAACCCTAGAAGTAATTCTATTGTGTGTGACCCTTTAGGTTCATAATCACTAGACAATAAATATAAATAATAATCTTAGAATTAAATTGGCTTTTGAACAAAACCAACAAACTCCCACTTGGACAAAACAGAATTTAGTCACGGAACTTCTAAGATATGATAAATTAAATAACTTTAATCTATCATTAATTCAACAATTAATTTATTTATATTTATAGATCAAGAGTGGCCTCTAGCCATGACATCATGACCACCTAAGAGTTAGAAAAAGTCAATTGACCAACTTCACCTATTCATGAACCAGGTACTATGTAATTATCATCCTTTCACATCTTATATTTCAATTAGTACAGGAGTAAAGTATATGTACCAACTATTTATTGTACTAATTATATTTCTTTTTTGTACCAAAATTCAACTCCTTATAAATAAATTTAGAACTTTTCCAAATTTACTTACTAATTATGTGCATTTTGAGTTGAACTTCAACAAGTGATGTCAGAAAGAAATATACTCTCTCACTATTAGGAGTGGTGAGTCCTATACCAATTATAAACTATCAATCCGTGCTTCTTGTTATATCCAACATCTACCGCTCATATATCCAATTAACGTTATGGACAAATAGAGTCAAAACATAACATCTACACTAAAGATACTTTTATGATCTCAAGTCAAAGGATCGCTTACACTACTGTCAGGTAGAGATTATACCATTGACACTCAAATAGTTAACGATGTGAAAATGATACGGAATGGGCAAGGCTTGAAAATTCTAGACCACTCAAACCACAACTTTGGACCGTTGTTGACACGAAAATTACACAAAAAGAAAACACACGAACAAGAGCAAACAATTGGTGGAATTGTAGTCAAAGGAGAACGAAAAGATTTGGTAATAAGCCAACCAAACCCCTACGCTTATACAAACAATTTAATTTAGCCTTATGTAAATCAAGAGACTAAACTAAAAGGTTTGGGCATTCCTGAACTCAAGAACAAAAAGGCTCACCTATAAGTCTTAGCTAAAGGCTTGTGGAAAGTTTAAAGAACAACTAAACTTAATTGATCTTTAAGGTTCAAACACAAAGTGCTTGTAATTTAGCAAAGCTAAAATCTTATTATCATTCATATGTAAAAAAGTTAATGGCCCTTCCTTTAAATAGGAA
Source organism: Ophiorrhiza pumila (assembly GCA_016586305.1). Lineage (NCBI taxonomy): Eukaryota > Viridiplantae > Streptophyta > Magnoliopsida > Gentianales > Rubiaceae > Ophiorrhiza > Ophiorrhiza pumila. The sequence continues at coordinate 7,556,807 of BLIW01000005.1, forward strand.
TAAATTCGGCCTTCAAGACATAAACCCTAGAAGAAATCAATTACAACTTGTCTTCTTAACTAAATAACAAACTAACTATTTTCCTAATCTAACAACACAAGCAAAACACGTTTTTGCTTGGCTGGAAAAGATACGCCAAAAGCTCCTACAAAATAGGAGTTTACTTTCCTAAATTTTCCTAAAAAATAGGAGATTACTTTCCTAATTATCATGCAAGATAATTGGGCCAAGTAATGGACATAAAAAAATGAAATTTAAGCCCATAATTAAATGTTAATGGACTTAATTATTACAACACAAAATAAACCCTAATTATTTAAAAATGGCGTGAACCAATAATGTAAAGTCCAAGCACGTCATCTTGGTCTTCAAGGTAGTCCATGAACACTTCTTCAAGGTGGAATTTCCTTAAGTTCCAATGAAGAACTCTTAGAAACTTTTTCATGAATTGTTATGCAATAAATGTTCCAAACAACTTCATGTTGAGATGATGATGGTGAAGACGCCAAGTGATCTTCAATGTTGTCCAAGTCCTTACAATGTGACGCCAATAATGTATGCAAGGCCAATTTCATCCTCTTGCTCCTTTATCTTGTCATTGGTCCATCAAGATTTTCCAATGGATCATGTGAAGTCGGCTTTGGCACCATGGACATAGGCAGATTGCTATTATTCCCTCCCTCCTCGAAAGGATTCATCCTCGAATCACCTACATCATACAAAGATAAATCAGAAACATTAAATGTAGATGAGACGTTACCATACTCACTTGGAAGTTCAATCTTGTAAGCATTATCTCCAATCCTTTCCAAGACTCAAAAAGGACCATCTCCTCTTGGATGAAGTTTAGATTTCCTTCTTTCTGGGAACCTCTATTTCCTTAAGTGAATCTAAACCCAATCTCCCGGTTCAAATATCACTTGTTTTTTACCCTTATTGGCTTGCTTAGCAACTTGCTCATTACGCTTTTGAATATTATTTCGAACCTTCTCATGTAACTCCTTTACAAAATCAGCTTTCTTTTTAACTTCTACATTAACAAACTCATTAATAGGAAAGGGCAAAATATCAAGTGGAGTTAAAGGATTAAATCCGTAAACAACTTCAAAAGGTGAGCAATTAGTAGAACTATGCGAAGTCCTATTATATGCAAACTCAATATGAGGTAAACAACTTTCCCAATTCTTTAAGTTCTTTTGAATAATGGCACGAAGCAAGGTAGATAATTTGCGGTTAACTACTTCAGTTTGTCCATCAGTTTGTGGACGTGCAATAGTAAAAAACAACAATTTAGTGCCTAACTTATTCCATAGAGTACGCCAAAAATGAGACAAGAATTTAACATCCCTATCACTAACAATACTTTGTGGAATGCCATGCAATCTAACAACCTCCTTAAAGAATAAATCAGCAATATGTGTAGCATTATTAGATTTAGAACATGCAATAAAATGTGCCATTTTACTAAACCTATCAACAACTACAACTATGCTATCATGACCAGTACGTGACCTAGGTAATCCAAGTACAAAGTCCATAGAAATATTAATCCAAGGATAACTAGGAACAGGCAAAGGCGTGTACAAACCATGAGACATCACTTTTGATTTTGATTGTTTACACACAATGCATTTTTCACAAACACTTTTAACATCTTTAATCATGTTAGGCCAATAAAAGTGTTTATTTAAAATAGCAAGTGTTTTGGCAATACCAAAGTGCCCCATTAACCCTCCCCCATGGGTCTCTTTAATAAGTAACTCATGAATGGAACATGAGGGTATGCATAATTTATCTTTCTTAAACAAGAATCCATCATGCACGTAAAATTCACCATTCGGTCTTATTAAACATTGATCATAGGCAGCATTAAAAGCATTATCATCTTTATACAAATCTTTAATCAAATCAAAACCAAGTAACTTAGCATGCAAATAGGTGAATAACGTATATCTCTTAGATAATGCATCAGCTACAACATTTTCTTTACTAGATTTGTATTTAATCACATATGAAAAAGATTCAATAAACTCTAACCACTTAGCATGCCTTTTATTCAATTTACCTTGAGTTTTCAAGAATTTAAGGCTTTCATGACCAGAATGAATAATGAACTCATTAGGCCATAAATAGTGTTGCCAAACCTTTAATGATCTTACCAAAGCATACAACTCCTTGTCATAAGTTGCATACTTCATGGCTGCCCCATTAAGCTTTTCACTAAAATAAGCCACTGGCCTTGATTCCTGCATTAAAACAGCACCAATACCTATCCCGGAGGCATCACAGTGTATCTCAAAAGCTTTATGAAAATTCGGCAATGCTAACAAAGGGGCGTGAGTCAATTTTTCTTTTCATGTGTTAAAAGCATTTTCATGTTCTTCTTTCCACTCAAAAGTGACATTCTTCTTAACAAGTTCATTTAAAGGTGCAGCTATAGAACTAAAGTCTTTAACAAACCTTTTATAAAAACTTGCTAAACCATGAAAACTTCTAATATCACTAGCATTTTTAGGTCTCGTCCAATCCATGATTGCCTTGAATTTTGACTCATCAACAGAAATACCTTGAGAACTAACAGCAAAACCTAAAAAGATTATAGATTCCATGCAAAAAGAGCACTTTTTAAGGTTAGCATATAATTTGTTTTCACCTAATGTAGCAAACACGAGTTTTAAATGTTCAACATTTTCATCAAGTGATTTGCTATATATAAGGATGTCATCAAAATAAACTACAACAAATTTTCCAATAAAAGATCTAAAAACATGATTCATTAGCCTCATAAAAGTACTAGGTGCATTAGTTAGACCAAAATGCATGACTAACCATTCATACAAACCATACTTTGTTTTAAAGGCTGTTTTCCATTCATCACCTTCTTTCATTCTAATTTGATAGTAGCCACTTTTTAAATCAATCTTGGTGAAATACACGAACTATACAATTCATCAAGCATATCATCTAATCTAGGAATTGGATGTCTATACTTAATTGTGATTTTATTGATGGCACGACAATTAACACATATTCTCTAAGATTAATCCTTTTTAGGAACCAAAATGACAGGAACGGAACAAGGGCTAAGAGATTCTCGAATAATACATTTGTCAAGGAGTTCATCCACTTGACATTGAATCTCTTTTGTTTTCTCAGGATTTGCTCTATAGGATGGATGATTTGGAATTTGCGCCCCAGTCACAAAGTTGATTTGATGTTCAATACTACGAATAGGTGATAAACCTATTGGTAAGTCCTCGGGAAACACATCTCCATATTCCTACAAAAGAGACAAAACAATACTAGGCAAAGAAGCAAGGTGATCACTATCAACAATAAGTACATCCTTGCGAAAAAGTAAATACAATGGTTGCCTATCTAGTATTGCTCTCTTAATCTCACTCGAAGAAGCAAAACAACATGTTTTGGAGCTATTTTTCTCTCGGCCTATACTAGTTTTAACACTAGGTACAATTTCTCGGCCTATACTAGAATTTACATTCTGTTGCTTTTCTAGCTCTCTCTTTGCTTCTTGATCTCGCAAATTACTACAAGCTTGGGCAATCTGTGATTGGTCTTCAAAAACTTGAGACGGATTTAAGGCTTTAAGGTTGAACTTTTTACCTTTGAATTCAAAGCTGTAGCAATTCTTTTTGGCATGATACAACACATCTAATCAAATTGCCAAGGTCTTCCAAGATAGATGTGAGCGGCCTCTATTGGAACCATATCGCACAAGACTTCATCAACATATTTACCAATTCTAAATGGTACCTTTACTTGCTTGTGTACCCTAGTCTCGGCGGAATTATTGAGCCATTGAAGTCTATATGGCTTAGGATATTTTAGACAAGACAAATTCATCATTTTGACAAGTAAAAGACTTGCCACATTAGTACAACTACCACTATCAATGATCACACTACAAACTTTATCTTTAATCATACAATGTGTGTGAAAGATGTTCTCACGTTGAATCAAATCATCATCAATTTGTGGTTGTACATTCAAGATTCGGCGAGTTACTAGGCAAAAATCACCTACCGAATAAGGCTCATCTTCCTCATTACCTTCACTTTCATATTTTTCTTCAAGTGCAGGCATATCATCACATTCATCATCAATTACCACATCTCCATTGTCAAGAATACACATTAACTTACGAGTAGGGTAGTTGGATTGTATGTGTCCATATCTTTGACATTTAAAGCAATGAATGTCCCTTAATCGTGGCACGAATTTTGACGCCGTTTGGGTGGTAGATTCAGTAACTTTATTGGATGGTTTTGGAGTGGTTGACGGTGTGAAGTTGGTTAGTTTTGACGTGAAAGGCTTCGGCTTTGGTGGCGGAGTAAATTGTGTAGCATTCGGCTTAAATTCTCTTCGCCAAGGTGGATTCGATTGTGTGAGTCGATTCTTTCCTTTCATGTGCCTTTCAATCTTAATTGCCTTGTGAACAAGCTCATTAATATCAACATAACTTTGAAGATCAACATGATAGGCTAATTCGGAATTCATACCTCGAAGAAACCTTTCAATTGTGGAATTCGTATCTTCTTGAACATTAGATTTAATCATAAGTGCTTCCATCTCATGGTAGTATTCCTTTACGGTTCGACTTTCTTGCACAAGAGAGTGCAACTTTCTATTGAGTTCACGGTTGTAATGTGAAGGCACATACTTCTTTCTCATGAGCACTTTCATTTGACTCCAAGTCTTAATTGGTCTTTCGCCATCTTAGCTTCTAGTTTTAATTACCTCATCTCACCATAAACTAGCATAATCCTTGAGATGCATGAAGGCTAGGCGATATCTCTTATCCTCAGGATAATTGTTGCTTTCAAAGAGATGATCTAGGTCTCGAACCTAATCAAAGTATGCTTCGGGATCTGCTTTTTCATAAAAAGTAGGTAATATTAGTTTAAAAGTACCAATAGACAAGTCGGATGTTTTACCACTGTTGGAAGATCCAATGTATTCCTCCTCTTCATTATCGGATGCAACTTCATCAAAATCAATTTGTCTTGAAGTGGAATTCTTTGTAGTTTGATGCTTAGATTTTGAAGTTAAATCATGAAGTTGAATTTGCATGTCACTATCAATCTTTCGTCTGGATTGTGATATAGTTTTATCACCCTCCATTGGTACCTACACGTTAGTGAAAACACAAGAAAATATATGTATATACCTCACGGGTTTCTCACTTTGGGGAGTAGGTACTCACCACTCTATTTTGGTAGTTTTTCTCTTTAATTTATACCCTAAACACACTCTTTTTATTGGATTACCTAATCTATAAGTGTCCTCTCAGTTCGTTGATTAAAGGAACACGTCTCAACCACAAGTTCAATCAACAAAACTTACACAAGACAAGTCAAATAGATTTTTTAAGCAATAACCGCAAAGAGTTTTTAAGATCACGTAAGGGTATAATTTGATATAGCTTAGGAAACTACTGAAATTAGAAAGTAGGAAGAAAAACAAGAAGATGGGGACTTGAATCACATTATTCCGATTTATATTGAATAAGATATGACAATTTCAATTTGAGTGTGTTTTTATGAAACAAATAAGAACACTTAGTTCTTGAAAACAATTTTGTTTCTTAATTGTCCAAACTTTTTTTTTGTATTTAGACCAATTGCCTTTGGGCTGTATTTTACTTGGTCTTTTTTTTTTTTTTATCACTGGCCTTTTTTTTCTATATCACGGCCTTTTTTTCCGGACAACTGGGGTTTTGAAGACAACTTAGGGTTTTGATATTATGTTGTCTTAATCTCAATGTTCCAGCACATATATTGTCTCAAACAGTAATTTAAACTTCAGGAATAATAACGCAACAAGGATCAATTCGAATAGCTACAAGAAGTCAAGAATTTGGAAACCAAACCCTAACCCTAAAAACAAGGTTTTGGAACGAATTTTTAGCAAGAAAACTCAAACGAATTCAGCACTAAAACATGCAATTCCTATGCAGTTTTTCTTAACAAAAAAGACACCAGAAACGAGCAGAATGTGGACAAGAAAAGACGCTACAAGAATGAAGCAAAAACAGAAAGAAAAACAACGCAAAAAGAACAAGCTAAGTTGGAGCGATTTAACGAATTTCAGCAAGGATTTTATACGATTTTGAGCACTAGAATAATGAACTAAAAAGCTGAATATGTCAAGAAAACAAACAGCAAGAAAGACCCCTAAAACAGCAGCTGAATGACGCACAGAAATAGCAGCACAATTGACAACAAAACAGCAAGAAAAAAATGCGACAACAAAGAAGACTCAAAATCGAAAATTGTAAGCTGAATTTTGTAGCAACAACTTGAGCTCTGATACCAATTGATAAGGAATGGGCGAGGCTTGAAAATCCTGGACCACTTGAACCACAACTTTGGACCATTGTTGAAACCAAAATTACACAAAAAGAAAACACACGAACAAGAGCAAAACAATTGGCGGAATTGTAGTCAAAGAAAAACGAAAAGATTTGGTAATAAGCCAACCAAACCCCCACGCTTATACAAACAATTTAACTTAGCCTTATGTAAATCAAGAGACTAAACTAAAAGGTTTGGGCGTTCCTGAACTCAAGAACAAAAAGGTTCACCTATAGGTCTTAGCTAAAGCCTTGTAGAAAGTTTAAAGAATAACTAAACTTAATTGATCTTTAAGGTTCAAACACAAAGTGCTTGTAATTTAGCAAAGCTAAAATCTTATTATCATTCATATGTAAAAACGTTAATGGCCCTTCCTTTAAATAGGAATAAATTCGGCCTTCAAGACATAAACCCTAGAATAAATCAATTACAACTTGTCTTCTTAACTAGATAACAAACAAACTAACTAACTAACTAACTAGTTCCCTAATCTAACAACACAAGCAAAAAACATTTTTGCTTGGCTGGAAAAGATAGGCCAAAAGATCCTACAAAATAGGAGTTTACTTTCCTAAATTTTCCTAAAAAATAGGAAATTACTTTCCTAATTATCATGCAAGATAATTGGGCCAAGTAATGGACATAAAAAAAACAAAATTTAAGCCCATAATTAAATGTTAATGGACTTAATTATTACAACACAAAATAAACCCTAATTACTTAAAAATGGCATGAACAAATGATGTAAAGTCCAAGCACACCATCTTGGTCTTCAAGTTAGTCCATGAACACTTCTTCAAGGTGAAATTTCCTTAAGTTCCAATAAAGAACTCTTAAAAACTTCTTCATGAATTGTGATTCAAGAAATGTTACAAACAACTTTATGTTGAGATAAGGAGCTGAAAGGCCCGATCCAAATTTAAGGTTTTGCAAAGCTCTTTCTTAGATTTTTCAATCCTTAAACATTTTGGTTCATTTAGCTTGGATTCTCTCATTCAGAAACCCTCAAAGCTGCACTTGCCAGCTTGGATACTCCTGCTCGCACTGAGCTGCTCTCCACGGTCTGTCCAAGAAGCCATTCATCTTTGCCATTCAGCTTGGATACTTCGGATTTGCCATTCATCTTCTCCACGGTCTGTCCAAGAAGCCGGCGACAGGGAGCTCAGGTTGGGGCCCCATCGAGCTCAGATCTTCCAAGGGCCTTACAGATCGGACCACCGGTAACACTCAGCTCACGGCTGAATCCTCCCACAACCACTAAGCTGGAGCTGCCACTCTTCTTTCACGTTCACAGATCACAGCTGGCAGCTAAGATCGGGACTTTATCGAGCTCAGATTTGCCAATGGCAAAACAGATCGGATCACAGACGAACCCGCCTTACATCATTTCTAGGCCGATCTGCATCATTGAAGTTGAACTCAGCTCACGGCCGAACCAGCCGACAACCACAGAACTAAGCTGGAGCTGCCACTATGCTTTCAAGTTCATAGCTTTCAGCTTTATGGTCACTCTCTAGGCTTTCAAGCTGAAGCTCACACTCAAAGATCTTAGCTCCAGCGGATTAAAATAGTCGATTGTTAGCTTGGCTTTCAGCTGGGCAAGTTTCAATTTTTTTCCGTTTTGCTTTGCCATATTTGAATGTCTCTTATTTCGTCACTATCATTTACTGCTGAATGTGGATCTATTGGGCGAATGAGTGGAGTTCTGAATATCTACAAAGCCGTGATTCAAACTGAAATGGGATTTTGGTTGGTTGGATTCAAGCTGAAATCTTGAATTGGGACTTTTGATGTCGGTTTGCAATGGATTCAAGACGAATCCAGTTCATATAATATGTGTATTTAGATGGCCAATTCAAATCTTTTGTGTGATTACAGTGTGTTCATGTACTTCATCTTTAAGCTGCTGTTGATTTTTTGTTTGGATTTGGAATATTGCATTGGTTAAATGGTGGCTGAACTTTGAACATTTGCTTGGAAATGTGAAATTTGGTTGCTCAATCTTTGATTGAATTTCGGGAATCAGTGTGTTCATGTACTTCATCTTGATTGTTTGCTTGGATTCCTTGGAATATGCATTGGTTAAATGGTGACTTGTTTGGAAATGTGAAATTTGGTGGCTCAATCTGTTCGGGAATGATGGCTGCCCTGCCATTGTGCTGAGATAATTGGTTTAACCTACAATTGAACAGATTTGTACATTTGCTTTATTTGATACTCCGTTTGATTCTGGGATGCTTTGGTGCAGTGTAAGGAAATGTTTATAGCGCAGCCCCACTTACTCTAAAGCTGAATAGGTTTGGACTGCTGATTGGAAAATTTTTCGTAATTCCAGCTTTGTCATTTAATTTTATTATCATGTAATAGAGTAGTACTCCATATTTCTTGCTTTCTTTTTGTAACGATGTGTTGAGTATATCCAGCATCGTATTTTGCTCATTATGTATATATATATGCTCGGTTTAAAAAAAAAAAATTCATGTTGAGATGGTGATGGTGGAGACGCCAAGTAATCTTCAATGTTGTCCAAGTCCTTACAATTAATGTGACGCCAATAATGTATGCAAGGCCAATTTCATCCTCTTGCTCATTGATCTTATCATTGGTCCATCAAGATCCTCCAATGGATCATGTGAAGTCAGGTTTGGCACCATGGACATGGGTGGATTGCTATGTGAAAATCTCTAAGCAGATCATTCCAATGAACACATTCTCCAATGATTCACCCATATATAACCAGATATACTAGTCTATTTGCTTTAACAACTTCCTTATTATTGTTAATACTATGACTAGAAAAATTTAAAACTAATCTTCTAAGGACTTTATCATGTTGTATATATATTGACATATATATATATATATATATATATATTATAAAATGATAAATATGCCATATCTTTACTTCATAAAAGTACATAATCATTCTTCCATTATGACTCAAACCAATTTTTTAGTACTTTAAACTGAATGATTATAATGACTATTATGTTTCTTTCGGGATAATGGTTTAGTCAATGAATAATTATAGTATCCTTTGCAGGAATCTCTTCTATCTTTACTTAAATTCTACCGATGATTATTCTAATCAAATGATAAAATTTTAGTACATGTTTGGATCATTGATGAGACATTAGTTCCTCAACTATTGAAGAAACTATTTCTATCCAAACAATCTTGTAGCAACTTTTCAAGCAGCTATATACTTAATCTCTATTGTAAAATATGTTGTTATAATCTATTGGAACATTTTCAAATAACAACATTTATATTTAGGATAAATACATATCCATTTTGATACTTGTAATCATCTTTATAAGATTGAAATTATCTATGAATTCATATATGTTTAGTTCAATACTCAAGAATAGGTCCTTAATTCTTCTCAAGCATTTAAAGAAATTCTTGACTACTTCTAGTGACTTTCACTAGTATTGGATTGAAATTTGCTCATAACAATTAGAGCATGAGAGATATCTAGTATTACACATGTATAACATAAATAATTGATCTTACTGTTTAAGAACATTTTGCATACTATAATTCTTAATATCAGTTTTTAGAAAAATATCCTTAGAAAGGTAAATCCCATCAAATATAGGAATGTAAATCTTGTAAACTGATCCATGTTAAACTTCTTTAACAGCATATAAATATATAGGATGTGTGGTTGTTTAAAAACTTCTCATGGAAGATTTTGGAGAAATAACTTATGCATTGGGAAAAAATCTATAAAGATAGATTTGATAAGTTGTTTGGTCATATACATTCAATATATATAGTATTTAAATTCTCATTATTAATGACATATAATATGAGAAATTCAATAGTATTGTCATTAATCTTTTGTATACACAATATTCATATTTGTTTTTGATAAAATCAAACTTTTTTATTATCTTATCAAAATAAATATTCAAACTCTCAAAAGCTTGCTTTAGTCCATAAATTAACTTTTACAATTTGCATACTTTATGAGGATTTTTGGATAGAAAACCCTCAGATTGTATCATATACATATATTGCAAATTATAGCAAGTAAAATCTTAATGAATTTCAACACGGTAATTGGTGAAAAGATTTCATTATATCCAATACTATAATTTTGCGTAACCTTTAGTAACCAATATCCATGCTTTATGGGTACCAATATTACTATTCATGTATGTCTTCTTTTGAAGACTTACTTACACCATATGGGTTTTATTCCTTCAGGTCGATAGACTCAGGTCCCTACCTTATTGTCATACATGGAATTCATTTTCGATTTAATGGTTTGAAACCATTTATCAAAGTTCTTATTAAATAAGACCTTTCTATAGGTAGTAGGCTTATCATTCTCAATGATAAACCCATCATCATACCTTTGAGGTGATGATCACTAAACCCATATTTTACTTGTGTATTATGAGTTTCATGTCATACCACATCATCATGAGGAACAAGCTCTAGTTCCATCTTCTTTCATTACTAAATTATAGTTTAAGAACTTGCTTAAGTTCTATATGCTCCCACTCGCATTTTTTAAAATAAACTTTTTTTTTTAGAAATATGACATGTTTTGAGATAAACATTTTGTGCTCATTGGGATTATAAACGTAATATCTAAAACTTTCTTTTGGACATTCCACAAAATAGTATATAAATTTTATATCAAACTTATTTTATTTACCTTTTATTAAATATAGGATACTCCCAAATATTTTAGTTTTTTCCTATACCATATCTCATATGAGGTAGAATCAATAAGTTTAAATAGAACATAATTTAATATATCAAATGCAATATTTAGGGTATATTCTCAAAATAATTTTGAGAGAATTGTATGGCTCATCATTAATCGAATAATATCTAATAAAATTTGATTATTACTTTAATAAAGAAACAAGTTTATTTTTATTGAGATAATTATAAAATTCTTGATTCAAATATTCCCCATTTCGATCTAATTGAAATATGTTAATACTTTTATCAAGTTATTTTTCAACTTCAATTTTGTATTCTTTGAATTCTTCAAATAATTTAGTGATATACTCCGATGAGTACATATATTATCATATCTAATATAATAATTTGAAGTATGAGAAACTTTCTCTAATTAGAATTAACATCTACATACATAAATATGTATTAGACTTAGTAATTCAACAGATCTTTCACATTTTTAAGTAAAAGGCAAATTGGTTATTTTCTAATAAATATAATTCACATTTATCAAATGATTCATAATCAAGTGATTTAAAATAAACATCTTTATGTAATTTAGCTGTGTTTCTTATTTAGATAACCATATCTACAGTGTTAGAGATAAAATTATCAATTTTTATTTCTCTATGTTTATGTTTGAAAAGAGATTATCCAAATTAAATATATAAAGGTCGTTATTCATTTAACCAGCACCATAAATATTATCGCAATAAAAAGAATAATATTTATTCTTTTGTATTATTGTAAATCTATTAATGTCAAATACGAAATAGAAATAATATTTTAGTAAGTACTGATAATAACAATCCTTTATATTAAGGATTAATCTTCTAAATAAAGAAAACTCTATATTCTTATAGTTAATGTAACAACTTTTATTACATTAAATTACCACATGCAGGAATATATTTTCTTTACCCAAGGTTTTACTTATCTTTAACTCTTGCGTATTTACATAAATATGAGATCTAAATATGATATATAATACCCAAGACTTTATTTTATAAATAGAAAAATTAATTTCAATCATAAACATACTTGAAGTATAAACTTCACTAAGTTTCTTCTGCTTCAAAATCTCAATGAGCCTTTTAATTCAAATTCTATTATCTATCTTGATAGACCATAGTGAATCTAATACCCTATAGATCTTCCGTCCTTATTATTTTATATTAATTTTGAACGCCCTTTTATTGATCTTTTTAAAATCAGGGTCCAACTTTATTTTCTTGAAAGATTCAATTATTAACACAATATCTTTTTTCTTCTTGATTGAATCCTTTGTTATCTTATTAATCAATTTAGATAATATTTCGATCTCAACTTTGTTTCTAACAAAATTTAATAATTCAATTTTCAATGAGACTAATCATCTTTAGTACATTAGATGATACTAAAGATCCGTTTGCCATTTCATTATAAGTGAGTTTGTGAGAGATATCATATATATCATTTTAACTCTTATATCATACAATCACTTCATCTAATGAAGTATTGTAAAAACATTACTAAAGATTTTCAAAAGAATTTTCTTAATTAAATCACTAAATCCATACTTAATAAGGAATATAATACGAGAAGTGTAAGGTTTGGCAAACAGTTGAGAAACCTGTAAGTCCGTTGGTAAGCCTGCACAGATTAAGATGTTTCAGGTTAGGTGCTCCTGTATTCCCCGTGCATTATCATACTGTATGTTGAATTAAGAAGTGGAGGTAAGTTTTACTATTATGGAAATTTTTAGGAAATTGTTTAGTAATACTGGTTCTACTACTGTATCTACTCCAGAGAATAAAGAGATAGGACACAGTCATAAAATTCAATTTAATGTTACTAATAATACACTCAATTCTATTTATCATATAGGCAAATTAAATTTCAATAAATCATACGCTATTAAACTGCATGAATAAGATATTAATTTTAGAGAAACTTCAAGAACAATCAAATTGTTATCTAGTATAGCAATTAATAAATATAAACAACAAAGATATAGATATATTCATTATGGATTAGTTAAAGTTGTGGTTAAACCAATGCATAGATTAGGAATAGATAATCCAATATTTATTGCATTAAGAGATAATAGATTCATAGATTACCATGATTCATTATTAGCTTTGATTCAAACTAATATACGTGATGGTTCAATATCATTCAATTGTATTCCTAATTTTGCTATTAGTGTATATGATGAATTAATTTTAGATTCATTAATAATGGATATTCAAATAGATCAAAATAAGATTAGTCATAAAAGTAGAAGCTTTGCAGTATTATATAAAGTATGCTTTAAATTACTCAATACATTCATTGATCCTCAACTTAAATTAGAACAATTTGAGGAAACAGAAACTATCCTGTTTGAAGAAGATGCAACTAAACCATCAATTTATATTCCAAAAATACTTAAATGGCAAGATATTACAATTCCAAAAATAGTTAGATTACCACCCTACAAGGACTAAGAAATATACAATAAAATAATCCAACTCAAATTAAAAAAGAAGAAGATGGTAGTATAATAATACATTTTAGTAATACAAAATCAAGTAGATATGGGTCAAATAAGATAGATTCATTAGGATTTTATCCTAAAACTCAAAATTCAAGATATTCAACCTCAGATATTTCAAATATTACACGAAGCTTTAGTCAACATACTAATCTTATTAATAATCTTGAATTATATTCAGAAATTCGAATTACAACCAATCAAAAAATTCATTACAAATCACCAGTCCCGGAAATAATTAGTAATGAATCACCAGTAGACTCACCAATATATTCACAAATGAAAGCAGATACTATTAATATTATTAATAAGCCATTTCAACCCAATTATGAATATTTAGAAGAAAATTTTAATGAAGAAGAAAATGCTGCAAAAAGAGATTGGTATAATTAATTAGAAGAAAAATTTCAAGATAAATTAAAAGAAGAATGGAAAAAAGAATTACAAATTAAGAAGTTCAATTTCCTTTTCTTTTCATGGTTGGAATATATTAGTAAAAAACAAGACAAAAGTAATATTTATTCTGTATCTCAAATTAATGTTCAAACATAATTATACAAAAAATGGTAAATAGTTGGAGGAGAAGTAATTACTTAAGTTCATCCACCTTTGTTCAATCTTCAAATAACTACTAATGCAGGAGAAGTAAGAGCAACACCATTTAGAGAGGCAAAATTAGATAAAACTCCAATAGATATAGAAGATATAAGAAGAGTTAATCAACAGTTAAATTATCCAAATCAAATATTATCTACCATAGCTCAACAAGTAGATTTAGTAGCCACAAAAATAGAGTCATTACCAAAATCAGTCAAATCTACTAATAGATTTAATTTTCCAGAGGAAATAGCGAGATCACATTTTCAGACAAAGAATGTGATAGAAGAATTAGCAAATTTTACATTAATTCCAAAATCAAATCAAGAACAATATACCTTAGATAAAATCTTAAGTAAGTTAGATCAATTAGAACTTAAAGAAAAAACTAGTACTTCGCAACAATCAAATTTAGGAAATATTCATAAAATAAAAAATATAGACCAAGTAAATTCATTATTGTAAGAGGAAGAATTAAATTCATAAAGTTTAGAAGAGGATGAAATAATAAATCAATTAGGATTAATTGAAGATGAATTCAATGGAATAAATGATAATGAAGTTAATAGAATAAGGAGACAAAGAAAAATGAAAAGTAATGGCAAAAATAATACATGGTTAATGGAACAGCTTAGAAAAAATTATTATCCTAGACCAACACCCTCAAATATTCAATATGAAGAAAGATCTCAATTTATGGCAATATAATACGATGGTTCAGCAATTTATGAGTGGAATTTAGATGGTAAATCAGAATCTGAAATATTAAGAATGTTACAAGAAATGGAAATGACAAGGGTAGCATATGGTACTAAAGGGCATGATGAAAAAATAATAGCAGCAGGATTTGTTACAAGCTTTACAGACCAAATCAAAGGATGGTGGGATAACATGTTAACATATGAAGATAACAAAGTACTATTAGATCATACATATGACAAAGAAGTAAAAGATGAACAAGGTAATGTAAAGAGGGATGCAGCAGGAAATAAAATAATTACTAACAAAGTGATCCAGCAGAATTTCTAATTCTAGTAGTAGCAATACATTTTGTAGGAAATCCAAAAGAAGAGTTAAATACTTCAAAAATATTCCTAACAAATTTAAGATGTCCAACATTAGCATACTTTTGATGGTATAAATATATGTTTTTAACTTATGTACTCAAAAGATCAGATTGCAACGCTCCATTTTGGAAAAAAAGTTTGTGACGGGATTACCAAATTTATTTTCTCAAAGAATAGTAACAAATCTACAAAAAAAAATGAAATTAGAAATAGTAGAATTTTCAATAATATCTTATGGTCAGTTATTTACATTTATCAAGTCAGAAGGATTAAAATTATGTCCAGAATTAAAAATTCAAGTAAAATATGGATTAGAAACAAGAGAATTAGGATAATTTTGTCAAGCTTTTGGTATAACAAGTCTACAAGCACCTTTATCATCAAAATATAGGCCAATAACTAAAAATAACCTTTTTAGAATAAGAAAAAGTAATTATAAAAGTTTGGGTTATGAACAGCATAATCAATACAAAAATTATAGGAAAAAAATATAAAAAATACAATAAGCCGTATAATAAGAAATATAGTGAGAAACAAATTACATGTTATAAATGTGGCAAACCAGGCCATATAGCGAGTAATTGTAGAACTCAAAGAAATATTAATAAAATATTTAATGAAGATAAAGAATTAAGAGAGAAAATAATAGCAATAATGATAAATGATTCATCAGACGAAAGTGAAACCAATTAAATGAAATAGAAGAAGATTCAGAAGATGAAGCATATTCAGATTATTCATTACCATGTAGGTGTAAAAATATTAATATGATATCTAGCAGTAAACATAAAGATAAAGAATTTTTATTTGATATAATTAGTAAAATAGAGAATCCAACAGATAAAAAAGAATATTTACATAGATTAAAAATTTTAATATTAAGCGATTCAAAAGAATCAGAAATCATAAAGCCATTCAGTCTATCAAAACTTTTAGATAAAACTTCTAGTAATACAGACATTCCAAGAATAATTAATACAAAATTAAGTAGTTCAATGAATTTACGTGAAGAAGTCAAACAATTGAAATCAGATATTAATCATTGTAATAAGAAGCGTTTCTTTCTCTTTCTCTTATCTTTCCTTTTTTAGAAAGTTTACTCACTAGCTCCACGCCTCTGAGCTTCCTGCGAACACGCCTTCATGACCCCCTACACAAGAGAACACTTCCAACACTTAACCAAAATTTTGGCATCGAAAAATCACGACACAACCGCGATGCAACGTAGCGATGCATCGCAGCACAAGAGCTCCTTCACTACGATGCATCGTAGCGATGCATCGTGGCGTAAACCGCTATACGCGCAATGCATCGCAGCGATGCATCGTGGTATTAATTTCAATAAGTGCGATGCATCGGTGCAAACTTCTATAAGTGCGATGGATTGTGGCGATGCATAGCAGTGCAATTGTGTTAGTGTGCAAGTGGAATGCTGTTAAGTGTGATGAAGATGCCTATTGAAGTGAGTGAAAAACAAGCTAAAGTGTTCAAGACGTAAGGTAATGTGAATGTATGCAGCACATGAACCGATAATTTGTATGTGGAATGAGTAAATGCTAAGAGCGTAAGAAATATGTGCGAAGAATGCTAAGAGCGTAAGAAATATGTGCGCGAGTGTGTTGTGTTTCTGCAAGATCACCGCAAGGCTAGTGCAGGTGTGTGCTAAAGTTGTGTGCCTGAGTGTTGTTGTGCAGTGCTTAAGTGTGTGAACAAGTGATGCTATGAAGTGCATGATTGTGTGCACAATTGATGCTGTGAAGTGCATATGGTGAGCAGCAACGTGTGCGGCTGATGTGCATGACCTGTGCGCAATAATGTGCATGCTATGCGGCTGTGTATGAACAATGATGCACATCATTGTATAAGCTCGTGCAAGCTCGCAGCAAATCATGCGAGGTTAGTGCCTAAGTCCTGTGCGAGGTGTGCTGTAAAGCTTGAGAGGTTAGTGCGACGACCAGTGTACATTGACGTGCGAGTACTGCACACAAGCTATGAGCGGTGATGTGCGTGGTGCGCGCGAGCGTGCCGGTGGTCTGTGCAAGAGCCATGCGACAACCTCGTGCATTTGAGCGTGAGTTGTGTGGACAAATGCACGGCGACGTGCAAACAGTAACATGCCTGGTGTGCGAGACCTTGCGACGACCCAAGTTCAAGTGTGCAAGGAGATGTGGGCGAGAGTTGTGCGCGCAAGCGCTCGCAGCGTGTGATGTGTGCGTGTGTGCCGCGTGCTGCTGTGTGCGAGTGCTGTGCGCACTTGAGCGCAGCATGTGCGACGATGTGCTAGCAGCTTGTGCGACGACGTACGCATAATGTGCAGCAGCTTGTGCATCCTATGTGCATGTGTGCGAGCGAGAGTGCAGCAATGTGCATGAGAGGTGCATCGATGTGAGCCACCACATGATCAAGATGCACATAAGTGTGCTTGTGCTACACATTCATGCAATCACCTAAAAAGAACACTTAACACTTCAACACTTAAAACTTATTTACACCAATTCAACTCTTTTTTACTGAACAAACTCCCATGCACAATTGTCACAGAATTTCACCACAACATCTCACATAAAATCATATGAACTTATAATTCATACCAATTACCTTATTACATTCCTACTAACCCCGCAACAGCTATATCACTTTCCACATTCCAATTTTACCATTTTCAGCTCATTTTGGGCCAATGTCAGTTCATATCATTCTTTGTACAACACACTAATTTCTGCACATTCTATATATAAAGTGCACTAAAACCTACAAAATCCAAGTGAAAAATAATACAATTAAGTCAGTATAAAACTAACTTATCAATGGAATAAACAGTTTTGATTAATTTTGAAAGAAACCTCTTTTACCTTTTACTTTAAGAAACCTTCATTATTGTGTGTGAACAATATTGAATTCTAGTAAACTTCTAAGCATGACCTTAGGTAGTTTATATTCCCGCTCTTAACTGAGAGCAAGTCAAGCTAATTTGCTTAATACTAAGATTACTTAGGTTGGGTAGATTTTCTTGTATAATATAAGGGTTTGGATCAATATCCAAGTATTTATGTTCAATATCCCTTTTCTATTTTGTGTCTTAGTTTTTGGTTACTTAGTTTTGTGCTATATCAAAAATTACATACCACGTGTGAGGATCACCTTACCACATGCTATGAAAGTGGTATTAGAGAAAGGTTGCACAATTCAGGTTTATCCTTAAATTTTCTTTGTTTTTCCTCTTGTTTGTTTCTTTCTTTTTTGTCTTCTTGAATTCTTGTTCATTTTCTTTCTTTAACTTTTGTGTCCAAGATTGATTCTTTGAATCAATTTTGATTTCCTTTTTTGTAGGCTTACTTGTGCTATTATTACTCTAAATTCTCTTAAATTCCGTCGTTGAATTCTTGAGAATTTCGTGAATTTCATATTTTTTTTTAAAAACTGAAATCTTGATATTTGTTAAAGTGCTACTTGTTCTTAATTGTGTTATTTCATAGCAATCTGTGATTTGGGATTGTTGTCTTGAAAAAAAAAGAGTCACCAAAGTGACCAAGCAAAAAAAAAGTGAAAAAAAAGTTACGTGAAAAAAGACAAAAAAAAATTAAATTAGTTATGTTTTGTGAAATTGTTACTTCAACACAAAATTAAGTAGCTTGGATTTCAGATTTCTTACAGCAAATCTTGTGCAATTCAATTCTATAAAAGTGCTTATTTTATTGGTTTCTCTTATTGATTCAATTTATACCCTTTACGTGTTCTTAAACACTCTAGTTTCTTATCTATACTTGATCTTTGTTGTCTTATTGTGGATCTTATTAGTTGTTTTGCTCTTGAATTAAGGCTCAAGATAAACTATAGGATTGATAGTAAATAGGGTTATATATTGATTGAGAAAACCTACCCAAATAGAGACTAGTGTACCTACTACCCAAAGTGAGAACCTGTGAGGTGTGATATATTGTTATATTTTTTGTGTCTCATGTTTTCTTTACTAACATTGTAGGTACAATGTCGGGAGATAGTTCTAAACCACAAGTGGATATGAAAATTCAAATTGCATCACTTGCAGACATGGTTAAGGAGTTGTCTATTCGTATGACAACTATCGAGCATAATAGAAAACAAACGGTTCAACCTCCAGCTCTAAGACATCTTGATTTTGATGAGGAGGCCGACACTCCAAACCAGCCCAAGCTCGCAAAAAGATCCAAAATTAAGATACAAACTTTAGGGTTGATTTTCCTACCTTTCAAGGGAAATCGGATCCGGAATTATTTTTGAAATGGATCGAAACCTTGGACTTAATGTTTGAGGGCAGTGGATTAGATGATGAGGAGAAGATCCGTTTGGTTTGGATGTATCTTAAAAGCTATGCAGCGATTTGGTGGAAACAGTTGGGTCAAAGTCGAAGAATGAATGACGAACCTCCTATTTGAACATGGCATGAGATGAGATCGGTAATGAGAAAAACATATGTACATTCTTACTACCAATGAGATCTATAAAGAAAGTTGTGATCTTTAGTTCAAGGTAGCATGACTGTTGGAGAATACTACAAGGAAATGGAGTTATTGATTATCAAGGCCAACCTAGAGGAGGATGAAGAAACCATCATGGAATTTGTCAGTGGTTTGAATCCAAGTTTAGCACATAAGGTGGATTTAAAGCATGCCATAGATATGAAAGAAACAGTTCACACGACTGTAAAGATTGAGAAGTATATAAAGTCCAAGGGTCAAGCATCTTTTTCTAACCCCATATGGAAGAAAGACTTTAAACCTTTTACACCTAGGACTCCATTCAAGCCAACACCAATAGTTCTAGAATTCGCCACCAAGGCCATAGGTAAATAACCTATGAATACTCCAATAACTACGCAAAATCTGTGCAGCGCCAACGGGATGTCCAATATTTTAAATGCAAAGAATTTGGATATATATTATCAGTTAGATTGTCTGACAAAGAAACTCATGTATGTTGTTGATAATGGTGATATCATTAGTAAGCATTTTAGTGATGAGGAAATGGCATATCTTGAAGAACCATATGATGATATGATGGAGGAATTCGAAAAGCTTACTTTATTTTCAAGAAGGATTCTTAATGAACAACAACCTTGAGTTAACGATTTTGAGCAACAACATGAAGCTATTTTTCACAATTGGTGTAAGGTTCATGACAAGGTTTGTAGCATGATTATTGATAGTGCACCAATGTGGCTAGTGTTCTTATTGTGAAGAAGTTGAAGTTATCTTGTATCAAATGTCCAAACCCTACCGACTACAATGGTTGAATCAGTTGGGAGAGATTAGGATTAACAAGCAAGTGAAGATTCCATTCTTTATTAGTAAATATGAAGATGAGGTTTTATTTGATGTGGTACCAATGGAAGCAGCTCACTTATTGTTGGAAAATCCTTGGCAATATGATCGGGATATTACATATGATATCAAGAAGAACTATTATAGTTTTGATTATAATGGTATGAAGGTAAATCTCGCAGCTCTTAAGTCATGGCAAGTGTCTGAAGACCAAACAACAATTGCCAAAATATGTGCCAAGATGAGAGAAAATAAAGCAAAGGAAAAGAAGCATCTTGAAAAAAAAAGTAATGATGTACCTAGTTTAGGTCTAGCTATTAAGAAAAGAACCTTGCTATATTTGCTTCAAAGAAAGAGATTAGGACAGCAATAGTGGATAGACAACCATTGTACTTAATGATCCAAAAGAACATATATATTGTTGATAGCGCTCACCTTGACGGCTTGCTTAGTATTGTGTTCTCTTTTTTAGGAATATGAAGACTTGTTTCCCGAGGAGTTACCTACTGGGTTACTACCTATTTGAGGCATTGAGCATCAAATTGATTTTGTGCCTGGAGCTTCTATTCTAAATAGGCCAGCCTATAAAGCAAATCCCGAGAAAACCAAGAAAATACTAAGACAAGTGGATGAGCTTCTATTCTTTGTTATGTTCCTGTTATCTTAGTCCCAAAGAAAGATGAATCTTGGAGAACGTGTGTAGATTGTATGGCCATTAACAAGATTACCATTAAATGTAGACATCCAATCCCTATGTTAGTTGACATGCTTGATGAACTTTATGGTTCAACAATATTTACCAAGACAGATCTTAAAAGTGTCTATGATCAAATTAGAATGAAAAATGGTGATGAATGGAAAATAATCATTAAAACAAAGTATGGATTGCATGAATAGTTAGTCATGCCTTTTGATCTAACTAATGCACCTAGTACTTTTATGTGGTTGATGAACCATGTGTTTAGATCTTTCATTGGTAAATTTGTTGTAGTTTACTTTAATGATATTTTGATTTATAGTAAATCACTTAACGAGTATGTTCTTCATCTTTCTAGTGTATTTGATGTATTAAAAGAACATAAATTGTATGCAAACCTTAAAAAGTGTTCTTTTTGCATGGAATTCATTATCTTTTTAGGGTATGTTTTTAGTTCTCTAGGAATATCTGTTGATGAGTCAAAGGTTAAGGCTATTCTTGATTGGCAAAGGCCTTTGTCTGCTAGTGATATTAGAAGTTTCCATCAACTTGCAAATTTTTATAGGCATTTTATGAAAGACTTTAGTTCTATTGTTGCACCTTTAAATGAGCTTGTTAAGAAAAATGTCACTTTTGAATGGAAAGAATCACATGAAAAGCCTTTTAACAAAAGGAAAAATTAGCTCATGCTCCTATGCTTGCATTGCCTGATTTCAATAAAGCTTTTGAGATACAATGTGATGCCTCCGAGATAGGTATTGGTGTTGTGTTAATGCAGGAATCAAAGCTCATGGCTTATTTCAGTGAAAAGCTAAATAGATCAGCCTTGAATTATGCAACTTATGACAAGGAGTTGTATGCTTTAGTAAGATCTTTACAGGTATGGCAGCACTACTTATGGCCGAAAGAATTCATAATTCATTTAGATCATGAAAGCCTCAAATTCTTGAAGAGTCAAGGTAAATTGAATAAGAAACATGCTAAATGGTTAGAGTTCATTGAATTCTTTCCATATGTGATTAAGTATAAAGCTAAAAAAGATAACATTGTAGTTGATGTATTGTCTATGAAGTATTCTTTACTTACTTTTATGCATGCTAAGTTACTTGGTTTTGAATTGATTAAAGAGCTTTATGTCAGTGATGCTAATTTCAAATGTGTTTATGATCTGTCTTTGCGAAAGTTGAATGGTGAATATTATGTGCAAGATGGTTAACTTTTTAAGAGAGACAAATTGTACATTCTACTAAGTTCCATTCGTGAATTACTTGTTAGAGAAACCCATGGTGGAGGGTTAATAGGGCATTTTAGAATACCTAAAATATATGATGTTTTGCATAAACATTTTTATTAGTCAAATATGTCAAAAGATATTAAAAGTATTTGTGAAAAGTGTATTGTTTGTAAACAAGCAAAGTCAAAGGTATTGCCTCATAGTTTGTATACTCCTTTGTCAGTCCCTAGTCATCCTTGGGTGGACATATCTATAAATTTTGTGATTGAATTACCTAGGTCTCGTACTGGTAAGATAGCATATTGTTTGCTGTTGAGTTGAGTGAAGAATTTTGATTGAGAAATAAAACAGCGAATGTTTTATCGTGAAAGTTTTCGGTTCCTGCGAAGGGAGTTGTTTCTTTCATTATTGTGAATTTGATTTCCTGTAAAGTGTTTTCAAAGTAGCAAATTTGAGAATTGATTAGTTTGCGCAAAGTGGCTTTATCAATTGGGTTTTTATTGCCAATCTACGGTGTTACATTGTTCGACTTCCATTGATTTAATCGAAAGGTCCTGAAAAGTATTTGCTTCCGTGATATACAAACTGGATTTTGAGCGAATCGGTCCCAGTTTCGTATCATGACAATCCCCACATCATAACGTCACTCACTGGATGAATGAGGAAAAAATATGATTTTTCTCCACGTCGCGACATCCAGCACTACCCATGTTATGACGTCCAACCATGTCGTTATGCGTGACTCCCTACGTCACGAAGTCGGGGATTTATCCAGTTTTTTAAATTTTAGGTTTTGTTTCCTTTTAGGAAAGTTATTCCAAACAATTACTTTCCTTATTCCTTAATGTTTCCTATATGAATTTTAAGTAGGGTTTTCATTATTGTAGCCTATTTAATGGCATCTTCTTCATGGAATAAACAATTTTGATGAATTTTGAAAGAAACCACTTTTAACTTTTGCTTTGAGAAACCTTTATTATTGGGTCTAAACCAATATTGAATTCTAATAAATTTCTAAGCGTGACCTTAAGTAGTTTATCTTGCAACTCTTAATTGAGAGCAAACCAAACTAATTTGCTTAATGCCGAGATTACTTGAGTTAGGTAGATTTTCTTGATAAAACGTAGGGGTTTGAATTACTATCCAAGTATTTACATTCAATATCCCTTTTCTATTTTGTGTCTTTATTTTTGGTTACTAAATTTCGTGCTCGATAAAAAATTATATACCACGTGTGAGGATCACCTTACCATATGCTATCATTTGAATCCATTTTAACCATGGTATAACATGGTATGATTTCGGCTTATATTTTCACCCTTAGCAAAGGAAAAAAAATGGAGAGCAAAATATACTTTGTAAGAATTATGCCCTGAAACTTTTGAATCATGTATAAGAATTTTTTTCTTACCTTCAAAATGACTTTCAAGTTTCTCAGTGAATTAAGTGTTTGGGAACTTGTATTATCATTTTTGTATATCACTGAAGTTGCCACTACTAGTGTTTTGTCATCTGGTCTTGGGTTAAATGCAGCACCACACTTCATGATGCTTGCTTGAAATTTTGCTTATGAACTTGTCCTTGGATATTTGTTTTTCTTCTTTTCCCATTTTCCATTCAACTACTATACAGGCTATTATGATCTTCTATATTTATCTGTCATTGTAACGGAGATTTTCTAAACACTCCATTTTCTTGCTTCCTAGTTCATTAGTTTAATATTATGTTTGCAATCTTTTGATGGATGCTCTTATTGTTAATGTCATAGTTGAATTATTGAGTTGCAATATTGACCAAGGAAATGACATTGTTGCTCAAGAGGTTAGTAGTTGATGCAAAATTAAGGAGCCATGGTATATCACATGAAACCGTGGGCTATTATGTTGTTTTTGGAAAGATATGCTCTTAATTCATGGTTTCTTTCTCATTAAAATGTTTGAAGGGATTATGTTATCATTACTGGAGTCTACCGCCATGAATTAGACATTTGATTGGAACGTGTAGAGTTGAATATTATGTCTCAGACATGTAAAAGAAAAGGAGAAAAATGTTCGTGACTGTTTAAAGTTTTGTTTGAACTCCTCAAAGAGAGGACTTCGTAACCAAAATTAAAGTTACTTTTCAAAAGTTTAACTTATGTTATATGTACTTTAGTAAGTAAATTTCTTCCAAAAGCATGATTTAATATTTCAGTAAATATTTTGCATATATTCGTTGGGATTTGAAAAGCCGTTTACGGTAGAGTAGTATACTACTTATCTCAAACTGATTTTTGACCCTCTTGTGTGCATAATTTGGGAATTTATAAAACATAAAATTGTTAATATTCTAAATCTAGTTTCATATACTTTTGGTTTCACATCATTTGGAATGTTGATTACAAAGTTATGACTATTTGAAATAACTATAGCAAGACTGAAATTTATTACGGAATATTAGTCATTACAGCCACTTTGGGCAATTTTTACAGCCTTTTGTAAATTGAATTTAGAATTTTATAAAACATAAAAGTTTTAGAATTTTGGTTCTAGTTTTACGCAATTTTGGTTTTAAATCATTTAGATTTTTGGTTCCAAAATTACATTATTTGGAATCAAATAGGGAATCCTGAATTTTGCTATAAGAAGTTCAATTGAACTTTGGAATTCTATTGAATGCCTTTTATATTGAATTTTGGGTTGCTAGTTTTGTATTGTGTCAACTTAATAATGGAAGGTGACATGGATATTATTTGAATTATGGATACTCTCTTGTCTCGCATTCAAAAGGACGCTTTCTAATGAGTGAGTTTTCCTCATCCTTTGCCAACTTATATATGTTGTAACTGATATATCGGTGTATATGTGGAATTTCACGTCCATAAAATATGTATTGATAAACTAGTTAAGTTGGAACTAAGTGCTGTGCGGAGCCAAGTGCTACGCCACTTTAAAGGTGGGAGCCACCTCTAGAGCCCGTAGGAGCCATCTCTGGAGTCCAACATTAACAATGATTGGTGAATAATTGAGATATAACTGGTGAAAAGTGATTGTTATATGATTTTCGGATTTTGTAAACGTTTTATATGTGTATTGTATTTGATTGCATGGGCTAGTAGGTGTTGGTTTGGAAGGTGATCGAGACGGCATCGGACCAACGATTACGTCAAGACTACACTAGTGAGCCCCGTCATGCGATTAAGGAGTTTTTAATCCTGTTGACAAGAGTCAGAGTGGCAAATTTGGATGCCACGATTGGCCTACGGGGCCATTCTGGTCGATGTTCACTAGGAAGGATAAGGTAGCTTTTTAAGTCGTGCACACAACAACGAATTGCCAAGGGATAATAGGTTTGTAAAGGTCGACAAGGACGATAGTAACAAGTACCGATTATATGCCTAATGTTTTATATGGCACTGACAATAAAGTTCGGTGATACATGGATATGCGAATTGTAAAATCTTTTATATATGATAATTGTGGTAAGGCTTTATGCCATATGGTTATTTGCATTAGAGAAAAACATTTCTTGAAATGGTACTTTTCTTAAAGTTAATTTTCTGAAAATGATCCATTACTCACTCACTAAGCTATTTTGAGTTCACCTATTTTGTGAAAATATTTTTCAGAACAAACCAAGTTAGATAAAGGAATCAATTGGATACTGCGGTGAAGAAATAGATGAGTAGAAAGTTAAGGTATTTAATAGTTCGGATTAAGATTGTATTCACATTGATAAAAAAAAATTATCTTATGAATGGTTTGACTTTTGGGATGTAATATAGGGTGAATATTGTGTTCGAAATTTATTTTCAATCTTGAGGTAATGATTTGTTAACTTGAGTTGGGCGTAATCTAGCATTTTCGACGTATTTCTGTTAAGGGAATTGGGCTGGACGTTACAAAGTAATTCTTGAATAGTTGTTTTTTCGTCCAAAGTGTGTTGATTTTGACTAATCCTTAATGGATGAAGTAAGAAAAATGCCTGGTGACCCCTTTTTATGAACTTATAGTTGAGATGCACTTTTTAGAAAAATTTTCTAATATATAATACATAAATTGATCGATTACATATAATGTGTACTAGAGTAGGTCTCAAAATACTTATATAAAACATTTTTGCATATCACAAAATGTTTAAAAGGTTTAAGATAAGTGGGTACGTTTGAAAACTTTTTCTATTAAATTTTAAAAAATATTTATGCATAGGCATTTTGTGCATTTCATTCTAATAAGAAAAACTAGTTTAAAAAAATACTAACAAAATTAATAAATGAATAAATTTATATTATTTTTCATCACTTCAATTTAAAAGGATTTACCCATGGGAATGTAGTGCTCAAGAGATATTTTTTTTTCCATCAGGTTATATCATTATTTCAACTTAACATAATTAATCTATTAAAACTGACATTATGAAGGGCTTTTTGTGTAGAAACTGTACATTGTAGTATTTTTTTTTCCCCCAAAAGAAATGCATATGTACTCTATTTTAGCAAAATGCATGTATACTACAGTTTTCTCTTAAGAAAGTCTATAAATATTCTATTGGAATGTATAATGATTATTAACAATTTGAAATCTTAAAACTGCTTGATCTTGGATATTTATTTAATTACTATTGAGAGCTTAATATTTTCTAATCTTTTATGAAGTAAACTAAGAACAACAATATCAATGCACTTCATAATTAGAAAAAAAAATTATTATTTTAAATAAAAGATATATTTGAATTACTTATAGTTGTTATATTGTCTAAATTCATTCCACTTTTCACAAATAATGAATATATGATTTCTTTTTCACTTTCGAGAATAATGAAGAAAAAATATTCAAATCATACATAGTATAATTGTTTTGACGTTGATGATTTTATTGATCCTTTTGTAATTTATAAAAATTTTGTACATAGATAGAAAAATTCCATATTCAAATAAAATTTCAGATCAAATTATTTTTGGAAAAATTAGTATTTAGGACATGTCACAAACTATTATTGTTAAAAGAAGGTGCAACTTTGATATATTTATTATTAAAAGTATTAAAATAAGTTCTTTTTTTTTCTAATTAGCGAAAAACTTTGTTAATTACCCATATGTCGAATCACAATTGATATAAATATTTCAAAAAGTCAACATATGCTCATCCAAAATAATTAATCGTAATTCATCCTTTCTCTTCTAAAATAATTTGATTAAAATTCTAACTCTAATTAATTAACGCACATTTTATAATTCTAAAATAAATTTGATTGAAGTTTTTAACCTAATTCTTTTTACCTCAAAATAATTGATTGACAATAATCCATTTTCTTCTGAAATATTTTGACTCGATTTCTAACCCAATTATTTTTACTTGTAGAAATTGCTTTATCTTTAATCCCTAAAATAACTAATACAAATATAATGTTTCGCCTTTGTATTCAGCATATTTGATTAATTTTAAAATATAATCTTTTATTTTAGTTTTACTCTTTTTTCAAGTGTAGTTAGTGGTGCATATGGTAAATCCTATGGCATAAAGTCCGCAGGACTGATGTATAAATTGAACCAATATTAATTCATTATTTTTTTTTAAAAAAAATTCATATAAAAGATCGCTCATTTAATGTCTCTCTATTATGACTTGTAAGTTAAAAAAAAAAAAACAAAAAAGTTTGTTTAGCACTTAATATCCACCAAAATAAGCATGAAAATGAGGACAGATAGAAACCACAGAAGAATGAAACAAGCAGTGTTGGTGATATTATTAGGTTTTAAACTTTTAATAGCAATACGAGAAACGAATGTTTAATTCTTGGGTAGAGAAAGTTTTTGAGTTTTTGAATTATTTTTTTAATTGTTTGAAGCACTCGTGTATTTATAACTCTATTCTTCCAATGAAACTTTTTAATTTATTTATTTTTAATTATTTGAAGCACTTGTGCATTTATAACTTTATCTTGCAATGAAAATTTTTAATTTATTTTTTAAAAATTATTTGAACCACTCATGCTTTTTTTTAAAATTTTAAATTTCTATTTTTTTAACCATTCTCTCTCTAGAAAATTTTATCTTGCTTCTCTCTAGAATTTGTTCCCGTTTTCGGGACTTTCAGCTATTCAACACTTTCAATCTTTCAATCTTTAGTTCTTTCCTCTGAACTCGACCAACAATTTCTGAACTCGTCCACTTACTCCTGGTGTAGTCATCAGTTCAAATCGGAGCTCCCAAGGATCAGATCTCAAAAGGCTTCAACCGGGATCTTCACTCTCATCCCTCGCAGCTGAAGTTCTTCAAAGACACGAGCTTTTAGTCAGCTCGACCACCTCGTGAAGCTGCAACCGAAGAGGGAAGAAATCGGGGCGGACCTGAGCGATCCAGCTAACCATTGCCACCGCCGGAAAAGGAGCAGCCACAAACATTGAAAATTGGTGGAAACTTCCTCAGCTCATTCGGCTACTTGAAAGATCCATATCACAAGAGGAAGCTCCAACAAACTATTCACGACCGAACCCAAATCCAGTTCAAATCGGGTTCCCATTTTGGTTAACCCACAAGATACTCATTTGCTGAATACAAAGAAAGGATGGCTGCTCCTATCAATCAAAATTGAGAGTTCAAATCGCAAGGACAAAGCTCAGATTTCAGATCTGCTTCCGAAGAACTTCCAATTGATTTTTTGGATCACTAACTCAGAATTTTGACGAGGCTTCAGATTTGACTAAAGCATGAGAAAGGCAGCTTGCTCAAGATTTTAAACGACTTTCGCGAATGGCCAGATGAAGAAAATTAATTCCGGAAGAAAATTCAGACGGAAAATCACGCTTGAGGGTAAGTGTGATTTTCAGATTTAGCGTGGCCCTGACTGTTGGAGTTTATGTCAGCTTGGCCTTTATTTGTATGAATTCTTGAGCTTGAATCCTGTTTCTGGAGGAATGATTTAATTTGTTGGAGTCTTGAGAGCAATTTGTTTGTGTTGGCATATGGGATAATTAGGCCCATGATATATTAGTATGATATTATCTCAAAGTATGAGATAAAGTTATATGTGTTTGATACGTATATCAGATTCTGATAAAGATAAGAAGATTATACCTATCTTGAAGCTTTCTTGTAGCAAGGATAGGAGTCTATTATTTTTATATATAGAGAATAACAGACTAGAAAAAACAACAATGATAGAAAATATCGTTATACATATTTTTCCTCCTCAGTATTATATCTGGTTTTATATTTTGTATCTAATTGGTGGATCACAATAGATCCTCGAGTAGTTTTTATTACCAGAAGTTTCATTTCTATCAGAGCAGTGAATTTCATACGTGGAGTAGAACAAGATCTCAGCTTCTGCTCTTTTATGTCAGTTTCTTGGAAAACCTTCATAGCTCTTTTATGTCAGTTTCTTGGAAAACCTTCATTGGTATCAGAGACAATGGTTATGTTCTTCCAATGTTTTTCCTTGTAATTACTTATTATGTTAGTTTTAAATGGCAATTATGAATTTTCTTTGAGGATTTTTTTTCTATGGAAATAAATTGTAAAATTCATAATTTTAGATCTGATTTTTGCCATTTTTGACTTACTTATCATATGAATTAAATAATAAGTAATACATGGTTAGAAACTAGACTTCAAAACGAATCCAACGGTATAAAGTATGTGAAAAACAGATATACAATTAATTAGATATGACTGTTTTAAGTTTTTTCCGTTTTGATTTTATTTTCTGATTATTGATATAAAAACATGTGGACTGTAAATTGTTGAGCCCTTCCAGAGTCGCGGGCTGGCCCTTTCAAGGCCCCAACATTAGGAGCATTGGGCCTCAGAGCCCGCCCGATCGAATGTGATGGCATCACTGTTGGGTGAGCCTTAAATAGGAATGGGCTGTGCCTTGATGAGGTTTGAGTTTGAGGATGTGACCAAACTAAATAATCAGAAAATAAGAGTGGTCTGAATGCTTTTCTCAGAAAAGTATGATTTATATGCATATGTTATTAATTTCATTTTTTTGTGAATATTCATAAGAATATGAAATAAATAAAGCAAAAATCCAAAAAACAAGAAAAATGTTCTTGCAACTAGAGATGGCCAAACCCACGGTTCCGGTTCCGATTCCAGAACCGTGGGCCCCCCAAACCGGAACCGTAACCGAACCGCCTATGGGCGGTTCGGTTACGGTTCCTATTTTTGAGTTTTGGAACCGGAACCGGCGGTTCCGGTTCCGGTTCCAAACCGTGATTTTTTTTATTTATTTTTTTTTTACAATTTCTAATCTATAAATACCCCTTAATTTTTTATTTTTCCCACACAATTTCTACTCATCTTTTTCAATATTCTAATTCTCTTAATCTCACTTTCTCAAGCATCAAAATTCTATAAAATTCAATTCTATTTATTATTTCTATTATAATTATTAGTTAAATTATTTATTATTATTTTTAATATATTATTCTTTCAATATTTCTATAAACCGTGGCCATGCTTTAATTTCTTAGTTTTCTATACCACTTCATTTTTATCACATAATTTCTTAGTTTTCTAATCTTTAAATTGTAAGTTTTAACGTTTATAGTTTACGTTTTAGGGTATCAATTTTTTTAATTAATTATTCTAATTATATTGTTCAATCATTCTTTCAATACTCTTAATCTCTTATGAGTCTTATCATTTATATATTATATTATATATCAACTTAATTTTCTAATCTAACCTATTTTTGAGTTTTGGAACCGGCGGTTCCGGTTCCGGTTCCAAACCGTGATTTTTTTATTTTTTTATTTTTTTTTACAATTTCTAATCTATAAATACCCCTTAATTTTTCATTTTTCCCACACAATTTCTACTCCTCTTTTTCAATATTCTAATTCTCTTAATCTCACTTTCTCAAGCATCAAAATTTTATAAAATTCAATTCTATTTATTATTTCTATTATAATTATTAGTTAAATTATTTATTATTGTTTTTAATATATTATTCTTTCAATATTTCTATAAACCGTGGCCATGCTTTAATTTCTTAGTTTTCTATACTACTTCATTTTTATCACATAATTTCTTAGTTTTCTATACAACTTCATTTTTATCACATAATTTCTTAGTTTTCTAATCTTTATATTGTAAGTTTTAACGTTTATAGTTTACGGTTTAGGGTATCAATTTTTTTAATTAATTATTCTAATTATATTGTTCAATCATTCTTTCAATACTCTTAATCTCTTATGAGTCTTATCATTTATATATTATATTATATATCAACTTAATTTTCTAATCTAAACCCTAAACCCTAAACCCTAAACCCTAAACCCTAATCCCTAATCCCTAATCCCTAATCCAATTATATTATACTCTAATCTAAACCCTAAACGCTAAACCCTAATCCCTAATCCAATTATATTATACTCTAATCTAAACCCTAAACCCTAATTCAATTATATTATGTATCAACTTAATTTTCTAATTTATATTATCCTAATTCTATTATTATATTATGCTAATATACTATTTGAATTCCAATTAATAGTTCGATCATTCTCTCAATACTCTTATTCTTTCTATATCTTTCTTTCTCACTTATCTAATATCAATAATTCTATTATTTAAAAAATTCATATATTAGTTTAATTTTAACTACTATTCTAATTATGTTATTATATTATACTAGTTGAATTCTAATTAATAATTCAAATATTCTTTTAATATTCTTATTATTTTTATATCCTTGAATCTCACTTATCTAATTCTTCCTAGTTCTATTATCTAAAACTATATATTAATTTAGTTCAATTGTAACTATTATTATTCTAAGTATATTATTATGTTGTATTATTTGAGTTTCAATTAATAGTTTAATCATTATTTCAATAGAAATCAAATTTAAAAGTGGGATTATAATCGAAATTCGAAACTAAAAATAAAAAAAAAATCGAAAATGGAACAAAATCGGAACCGGGATAGAACCGGAACCGGAACCGGAACCGGGGCGGAACCGGAACCGGAACCGGAACCGGGGCGGAACCGGAACCGGAACCGGGGCGGAACCGGAACCGGAACCGGCGGTACCGGAACCGGAACCGGGGGTACCGGAACCGGAACCGCCCCTTGGCGGTTCGGTTCCGGAACCGTGGCCACCACTACTTGCAACTATAGAATATTTCTACATTAATAAGTTTCATATTTTATTTTTTTTGTAATTTTTGCATACTTATTTATCAATTTTGTGAATTTGCACAAAATAGAATAAATAGAATTAAAATTATAGAAAATTCAGAAAAATTAATATTAATATTCTGAGGTGTTATATTTAGTTCCAGAATATTGTACTTGAATTTTTCTTCCTGCATATATTGTTTTGTAATTTTTGCATACTTATTTATCAATTTTGTGAATTTGCACAAAATAGAATAAATAGAATTAAAATTACAAAAAATTCAGAAAAATTAATATTAATATTCTGAGGTATTATATTTAGTTCCAGAATATTGTACTTGAATTTTTCTTCCTGCATATATTTTTTTGTAATTTTTGCATGCTTATTTATCAATTTTGTGAATTTGCACAAAAATTAAAATAAATATAAATAAATTACAGAAAAATCCAGAAAAATCACATTAATATTCTGAGGTGTTATTTAAGTTCTAGAATATTAATTTTGAATTTTTATAACTGTGATTATATTTTTATAATTTACAAGCATGCCTATTTCTTATTTTTAAATTTGTAAAAAAAATTGAAATAAATATAAATAAATTACAGAAAAATCCAAAAAAATCACATTAATATTCTGAGGTATTATTTAAGTTCCAGAATGTTAATTTTGAACTTTTTTAACTGTGATTGGTTTTTTTTTTAATTTAAAAGCATGCATATTTCCTATTTTGTGAATTTGCACAAAAACTGAATAAATATAAATAAATTACAAAAAAATCCAAAAAAATTACATTAATATTCTGAGGTGTTATTAAAGTTCCATAATGATAATTTTTGAATTTTTCTAACTGTGATTTTGTTTTGTAATTTAAAAGCATGCCTATTTCTTATTTTGTGAATTTGCACAAAAATTGAAATAAATATAAAGAAATTACAGAAAAATCTAGAAAAATTATATTAATATTCTAAGGTATTATTAAAGTTCCAGAATATTAATTTTGAATTTTTATAACTGTGATTATATTTTTTGTAATTTAAATGCATGCCTGTTTATTATTTTGTGAATTTGCACAAAAATTGAAATAAATATAAATAAATTACAAAGAAATTCATAAAAATTATATTGATATTATGAGGTGTTATTAAAGTTCCAGAATGTTAATTATGAATTTTTCTAGCTGTGATTATTTTTTTTGTAATTTAAAGTGCATGTTTATTTCTTGATAATAATTCAAGAATATAAAAATGAATTATTTAAACATGCAAGTATTTTTAAGTTAAATGAATCAGTTTTGTTCCTTAAAAAAAATAACATTAAAGTGAAGGGGGTTTTGCACAAAATTTGTATAATTATAATTTAAAATATTTTTTGGTATAATGTGATTCCTAGCATAGCGAAGTTTCCTTTGTACATGAATGTTTTGATTATAATTATTACAAATTAATGATTGCTGCAAAATCTATATAAATGTGTTAATCAAGACCCTTTTGTGCACTGCTTAAGAGATAGCTTTCAAACAAGATAATTATTAATTTAAATTATGGTGATAAATTTATTGGTGTTTTTTTTCAAATTGGACACCATAAAATTTAAATATGGGCTTGGTAGAGAAGTGGACCTTAGTGGCCTTAAACTATATTATGGCTTAATCTAATATATTATTGTTCAACATCAAGATCTTGAGCTTATAATAAGTTCAAAAGTAATAAATAATATAACTTGTACTAGGTTGTTGAGTTATATTGACAATGATCTAATGTGTGAACAATATACCACCACGAATAAATTGTTCTTAATCATTAGTTTGGTAATATTTCTACGAGAAAGTTACATATTTTAGACCTTCATGGAGGGTGTGATATGTGAAGATGTAGAAATTATTTCTATTAGAGGAGTATTTGATTAAAATAATGATTAATCACTTAATCATTTTTTAATCAGTGGGGAGCATACTAATACGGTTAGGGAAGAGCGCTTAGTAGCTGCTGATCCTTCTTTTTTAGTTATCAAGTTTCAATTTTCGCAAAGCATTTAAGCTTTATGCGGAAGCGAACTAGATGAACTCCTAATTATCTCAATGAGAGATTTCTACTCAAGAAAATACCAAACAAAAAAAAAAGAAAAATTAGTTTTTGCAAAAGGAACAAATCAAAACTCTACTAATAGAATGGTCAATTAGAATTTCACTCGTGATAGCACTGAGTTGAAATATATACGCTTTGACCACATGTCTCACATATTACTTGTTACTTTTTAAAAAATTAATAATTGTAATTAGTTGTTGAATCTCTCCTATTGTGGATGAAAGATTCAACAATAAACTATTCACACAGTTGAATGAGTTGAAGAATCTCTCAAATTGTGGATGGAAGATTAAAAAATAACACAACTAAATTAGTTGTTGTAACTCTCCAAATCGTGGATGATAGATTCAAGAACAACTAATTATATGATGAGAAATTGAGTAGAGTTTGTGAAATTTTATTGAATTTTCGAGTTGGAAGTAAATAGATACATAAGGAGAAAAGGTTCAAAGTGGGAGAATGTTCTTCACAAATTGAAAATTTGACTCGTGTAACCATTGTCTCCATAATGTATTTAATACTTCATGACTTCAATAAAATTTATTTTTTGTTCTTATTATACTTCAACTAATTTTTCTAAAAATGTTTAAGAGGCAAGAAATTGATATTAATTATGGAATAAATTGATTTTGGTTTCTAATTATATGATATTGGATTTTATAATTCCAATATGTATAAAGTTCTCTCATATCTTCTAGAGAGGATAAGAATAATGGTTCACTAAAATGACATAACAAATTGAGTCATTTTAGGCGAGATATAAGAATAGTTAGAGAGGGTCTATTGGGACCTACTCACACAAAACAATCTTGCCTATTAGTGAATATTATTTTGAGCGAGAAATTAATTAATAAACCATTTTCAAAAGGCTAAATGGGCAATGCTTAATCCATCTTGACATCTGTGGGCCAATACATATTCTTATTACTTCAATAGATGACCAACGCGTTTTAATTATATTTTTCTGATCTCCCATAATTCTTGAGATAGAGAATCAGTTAGACTTCATCAAAACTGCGAGTATCTATTCAAAGAATTATATACAGAAAAAGGAATTATTTAGCAAAAAACAAATGATTTTTATATTTTGCAACAAAATGGCGTGGCAAATAATAAGAATCGATCTTTGCTTGATATAGTTATTGGCGCTAATAATTTTTGTTAATTTCCTATTAGTGGAGATATACAAATTAAGCAGCTGCCTATATACTTAACTATGTACCCTTATGATCAGTTTCTTCCATAAATCATGGATCGACAGAAATTCATATTTGTATAATTTGTGGTCATGAAATATACGTGCTACCTATAACACTTTTCTCATTGAGTATGAGAATTTGTGACTTAGAGGTAAGAATTTATCTTTGTTAGATATCTACGCCTGACAAGGTTAAGTGTTTATTGGTAGACAATTAAATGGAAGTGTAACTGATATTGAGTCACGAAATGTGAAATTTATAGAAAAAGATTTCCCTAACTTATACGAGGTAAAGAATAATTTATAGCTCTATGCATTGGAAAGTACTGAAGGGGGTGATTTTATTACTCCAATGAAAATTGAGATAACTAATTCTCGACCTCTCGAAGATAGTGGGAGCATATTTGCATTGAATAGTTCAGTACAAACCAATGAGAGTTCTAAACAATTTCAACCTCAAAGAAGCAAATGAAAAATTTCCCGTCGTCATTTTGAGACTGATGGGGAAACCTTCATGGTTGCTTCTTATGATGAAAATGAGCCAAATAACTTCCATTAGGCTATTTCATCAAAAGTTAGCAAATAATGGATTACTTTAATGGAGTCTATTGAGACTAATCAAGTTTGGAATTTGATTAACTATTCTTTTAGACTAAAGACCATTGGGAATAAGTGGTTTCCAAATTCAAAGGTCAAAGAAGATGGTTCCTTTGAAAAGTTCAAGGATTGTTGAATAGATAACCTTAATTTGGCTCTTGTTACATATTTTGATTTGAAATTTTGTGAAATGAATGTTAAAGATAACATTTCTCATTAGAGAAATTGGATGAAAGATTCGTAAGAATCAGTTAGTTGACTTTGTTATAGGAGATGAAAGCGTAAAGTTTGCTAGCTCAATCAATCTTACTATTACAAGAAGTAATCATCCAGATAGCTATATCTAAAACTTCATCGAGCCAACTAAAATTCGGGCTTACGGTGGTTAATAGATATTACTACATGTATCTTAAACATTCTAAAGGAAGTTTCATATATTTCATTATATGTAGACGATATTAAGTAAGCCAAACTAACAAGGAGACGATTGTCACCACTAATAAGTGGTTGCCTTCTAATTTTTTAAATGAAGGACATATGACACTCCTGTGGTAAAATGTGAGTCTATAAGCCTTGAAAATTGCCCTAACACTCTTAAAAGTAATGAGTAGATAAGCTTTTGTTCCATATGTGAGTAAAGTGGAGAAATTAGTTTTCTCACTTTGGATACTTATTTGATATCTACAATATGGTTGGGTTAGTTAGCCAATACTAAGCAATACCTAATTTAAATTTTTGAAAAGCTATCAAAACGTATATTTCCCTAATTGGAATATGACTTTAGATTACATGTTATCAAGGTTTGGATTTACGACTTATTAGAAGTATAAACACTGATTAGAGCGATTATCTGGATAAGTGTAAATTAACCTATGTATATATTTGCTTACTTAAAGGTGATATTATATCATAGATGAGTAAGAAATAAACATGTAAATCATTATCTATAGAATCAGCGAAATTAATACCTTGTACATTAGTAGTACAAGAGATAATGT
This sequence comes from Ophiorrhiza pumila, assembly GCA_016586305.1. Classification (NCBI taxonomy): domain Eukaryota; kingdom Viridiplantae; phylum Streptophyta; class Magnoliopsida; order Gentianales; family Rubiaceae; genus Ophiorrhiza; species Ophiorrhiza pumila. Next base: position 7,594,281 of record BLIW01000005.1, read on the forward strand.
GTTTGAGAAAGTTCTTTGTGAATCTTGGCATTGTTATAGACTCATTGGATTCTACATTTGTTTATGGTAACAATATAGTTACTTTAAACTTTTACCAAGGATTCCAAGTATTATAAAAGAACTAAAACACATTTTAATAAGCAGTGCCACAGAAGTAAGTGTTTTTATAGTATATTTTCTATGAACCAAATATTTGCTTATCATGTGACTAAATGCACAATAAGGTGATGCATTTTTGTTAATGATAGAGCAGCATGGTTGTATAGAACTTTTGTACTATAAATATTTGTAACAGTTTACAAATATCTTGATTTTAATATAATTGGATGTACATATTTGATTTCTTTTTCAAATTATGTGACATTGATTATAACACATATATGAATGTATGTTTTTGTAATTTACATGGATAGGCTGATTTGCTTACTCACACAAGCAACCTTTCGGCGCTGATGATAGCGAGCGAAAGATGAGGCATTAAGTATGTTTCCTTGACATTGGTCAAGATGAGATCTTATCTAGGATCGCATATAGATAACCCAAAATCTATATATAAGCCTGATTTACAGCCGGATGTGAGACTTTTAAGTGTAATTGGAGTTACACCAGAAGACAAAATAAGTTTCAAGTAAGGCGCTTGATTAGCGACTTGACTAAGATCCGTATGGTATAATACTTATATTCCATAATATGTTGTTAGAACAACATGTGCTTTGCGACTGTAGATGGAGGTGAGTGAATGGATCCCTACTTCCTCATCGTGTGAGTCCTAGTAGATATTAAATGTCCTTATTAATAGTACCCTTTGTGACTTTAAACTGTGTTAATGCACACGTGAGTTGGCATTTATTTGTTGGCATGGATTTTTTGGAAAAGATAAGGAAAGATCTTATTGGAAGCATAAATCAAATTAAATCAATCTATGCAAGGAAGATTGATTTGAAGATTAATGCTATCTTGATATTTATGGGAGTTTATCTTGGTATTCTTGAAAGTTATCTTTGGAAAAGATAAGCATTGAAGGCATAAGGTTTTCCATCTTTCCATTTGAATTATTTGGAAATAATCTTGAAGATAAATATGGGAAGATTTGAAGATAAACTTGGGAAGGATTTGTGTGCCTATATGATCTTTCTACCACACGTATTTTTTCAAGAGCGGAAGGCGTGAAAATTGGTATGAATCGTGTGGAGCTTTGATGGTTTATTTCTGTCTTCATTAGACTGTGAACACACTTCTTTGTTGGAGATCTTTGATCAAAGTGTGTTGGCTCAAGCATCTTAATGTCATATTATTGAAGATGCAATCCTTGTTTTCTTTATTATAATCCAGCCTCGGGAGGAGGTTGTTAAAGAGCTCAAGAGAGTTCAAACGTGGGCAAGGGGATCTTGTTTCAACCACGGATTCCGGGAAGAGTCGCCATTGACAAGGGGATCTTGTCTTCATTGTGGGCAAGGGGACTTGCATTAACCACAGATTTCAGGAGGAATCAACACAAGTCGAGGGGAGCTCGCACAATCCGTTAACTGTGGAGTTAGGAAGAGGCAGCGTCAAAGATAAGAGAGAGTCTTACTTTGTGTCAGACCGAGTGTCTTGTAACTTGTGAACTTAGTGGATTATTTTTCTGGGCGTGGCCCCGCAGATGTAGGCAGATTGCCGAACTGCGTTACCAACCTCCTGTCTCTTTACTTTCCGCATTTTATTATTGTCCATTACTGCTTTTATTATCGGTGTCACACCTAGTGTTCCATCACACTAGAACACCACGTATCTAACCTTGATCTTTCAATTGGTATCAGAGAGGGTTGTCTTTGTTTCTTAGGCGGGATCCGCAGGACTTGATCTTGGTTTTTGTGTAATGGACTCTATGAAGGAAGGAGGTTCAACAATGCGTCCACCTTTATTGGATGGCAGCAACTATGCTTATTGGAAGGCCAGAATGAGAGCCTTCATCAAAGCTATCGATGAGAAGGCTTGGAAATCAATTCTGACTGGATGGAACTCTCTAATGATTACTGACACAGAGGGTGTAACATCTCCCAAGCCTGAAGAAAGTTGGTCCGCTAAGGAAAATGCATTGTCAAATAGTAATTCAAAGGCTCTTAATGCTATTTTCAATGATGTTGATCCCAGTCAGTTCAGACTCATTTCCATATGTGAGTCAGCCAGAAGGGCATGGGAAATTCTTTAGATCACTTATGAAGGGACGTCGACTGTAAAGTTATCAAAAATGCAGATGCTAACTTCAAAATTTGAAAGCCTAAGAATGCATGAAGATGAAAGTATTGCAGAGTTCAACGCCAAACTTTGTGACATCGCCAATAAGGCATTCGTTCTTGGTGAAAGTTTTTCTGAAGAAAAATTGGTGAGGAAAACTCTGCGATCTCTGCCCCAACGTTTTGCTTATAAAGTCACAGCCATTGAAGAAGCGAAAGATGTTTCCAAGGTGAAGCTAGAAGAACTGATGGGATCTCTTAGAACGTTTGAGATGAATCTTGGAGTGGACTTGAAAGCAAAGAAGGATAAAGAGATGGCTCTAAAAGCAGAAATGAAAAGGATGGATAATCATGGTAAATATAACCTTGAGGAATCTCTAGCACTGCTGTCTTATTACCTTAGCAGAGTTATGAAGGGATTGGGCAGAAATATTCAAGGTGTCAAGACCAGTGTTAGCAACATCAAAAGTGGATTACCTAGCAATAAGAAGTACAAGGAAGAAAATCATGCATCTGACCAACCTTTCAATAGCAAGGGAATTCGATGTAGAGAATGTGATGGCTTTGGGTATGTTCAAGCGGAATGTGCTAATACAGTGAAGAAAAAGAAGAATTTTCTCAACACATTCTGGAGTGAAGATGAGTCAGATAGAGAAGATGAATTTCATAATAATCATGTGGCTCTTGCTTCGAAAACTGAACAATCAGACACTGGTGTTGTCAAGAATGTTACACGTAGTGTCACCAAAAATATGTCGACTTATAGTGACGAAGACGAAGATGAAATCACGGAAGAAGATATTCTTATTGAATACAAGATCCTTTCTGAGAAATGTATTGAATTTGTTAGAGTAATTCGGCATCTTCGTACTCAAATTGGGGGTTTGAGAGATGAGAAGCTAAATATTCAAAACTCTGCTGAAGAATTGGAAGCCAATCTGAGAGCAAGCCAGGAGGAAGTGAAGAATCTGACTAACGAGCTAAATCACATAAAGAAAAATGTCAAAATGTTAAATTCAGGTTCTTCCAAATTGGATGCAATTCTTAAGACTGTTCAATCTAGTGGTGATCACTCAGGATTGGGGTATAAAGGAGAAAGCTCAGTGTCACAACCAGCGTCACAACCAGTGTCACAATCAGTGTCACTACCAGTGGATACTACCAAAGCGAAGCACGTTGCTGTGAATACTGAAAAAAATGCAAATAAGGCAAATCCTCATTATTCTTATCATGCTCCTAATGGAAGAGGTAACAGATTTATTCTAATTTGCCATTATTGCAATCGTTGCGGTCATATTCGCCCTAGATGTTTTACTTATCTTGCTGAATTGAGACAAGGTACTGCTAGAAAGTTTTCTTCTTGCAGAGATTCACAACAGAAATGGAAAAAAAATCTAATTTGAAGTGCAACTTTATGTATACTCCTTTCAAAGCTGTCATAAATGATGAGTGGTATCTTGACAGTGGGTGTTCTAAACACATGACTGGAGAAGAAATTTTTTTGAAGAATATTGTGTATCGAAAGTTGGGTCAAGGAAATGTTATAGAATCTGTAAATATTCAAGTCGATGACTCTCTGAAAGTAACTCCTGTTTCTCATGAAGATGTTACAGAATCTTCACATGAAGTAAGTTCTAGTGTTCCAGGCAGTGTTTCACCCAGTGTCACAAGTTGTGTCACTGATCAGAGTACCGAGGATGATAATATGAAAGATGTCATCTCACCTCACAGGCAGCCATCCACTCGTATTCAGAAGAATCATCATACTGAGGAAGTTATAGGAAATCTGGATAATGGTGTTCGGACAAGAGAAAAGCCAAGAGTGAACTATCGAGATATGATTTAAATAGCATGTTTTACTTTATCTATTGAGCCCAAAAATGTGAAAGAAATCTTACTAGACGAGTATTGGATTGGTGTTATGCAAGAAGAACCAAGGTCTGCCCTAAGCCTTTGTGTCTTGTGAAGAGATTCTTCAGTGTTGTAAGTTTTATTTTTTTTATTTACAACAATAGAAAACTATGAAAAACACAAAAGTATGGTAGAATAGCTGTTGGAGGGTGATCATATCAATGATATGACGGATGTCACTGATGATGTTTCTGACTCTGACAAAGAAGAGCTGGGGAATTCAGTCTTGCTATCATGCACAATTAAGGTGCTGGAAGATGAATTGATTGAAGTCTCTGATTACTCAGCAAACTGATATTAAGAAGAGAAGGAAGGAAGTCTCTGCATTACTTGATGATCTAGTTGCTGCAAAGAATGCTAAGGATGTTGCTGTTGAGGCTGTTGAAAGGAAGAAGCAGTTTGATGCTAAAGTTGAATATGCAGCTGATTATTGGAGCTGGTTCTTCAGGTATTTCACCTGATGTTACTCAGGATGTTACAACAGGTATTCTTCAAAATTTATCTCCTGTTATTACAGAGTCTGAAATGAATCTGGACAATCCTATTGTTGAAGAAAATGTTGACTCTGATTCTGCTGAAGAAGTTGTTGCAAAGGAAACTCCTGTTCCTTTTGCTGTTTCTGGTGTCACTCTAGGTCTCAATTCTGGTGTCACAGATAGTTATGCTCCCTTCCAGCGCCAAATCTGGTGGGTTTGATGTTGGTAAAGTTGATAATGTTCCAGAAGCTCCTGCAGGTGTTCATTTGCTAGCAGATTCAGTTGGCCTTGTGCCTTATGATGAGGAGGAGTGATATTCTGTTCTATGAGGAGTCTGATTAATTACTCTGATTCTGTTAAGACAATATGTTATGTTTTATTGTTGTTTTTGTGCCCTTTTGTCCTTTTGTGGCAAAAATGGGGAGTAATTTGGATTTAGTTTTGTAATCCCTTAAACATTGTATACTGGGATATTAGTGTCTTTTGTTGTGTCATACACGATGTCTTGTGCAGTGATGTTTCTTTACCTAGTTCCTGTTCAGGAGGAGATTTCGAGACCTTCCGATTCAGCATACAGGGGGAGTTTTGATTTTGCCAAAAAATGCCAAAGGAGGAGATTGTTAATGCACACGTGAGTTGGCATTTATTTGTTGGCATGGATTTTTTGGCAAAGATAAGGAAAGATCTTATTGGAAGCATTAATCTTCAAATCAATCTTCCTTGCATTGATTTGAACATAAAGAACAAGCTAAAATAACTAGTTTATCTCATGAATTTTCATGTGTTGAATCAAGTTCTTTTGTATTAAAACATTGGGTTTGATTTACTTCAATACTTTGCGATTTCCCCTTGAATTCAATTCTGCCCAAAATCTGTTTTCGTGTTTTGTCAAACGTTTTTTTGTTGCAGCAACGATCCGAAGAGTTGTGGATTTCGTGTGGTCAAGGACTTCAATCCAAGACACTTCGCGTTTTTGTGTCTTTTGAGTTGTGTTCTTTAGCGTTTTAGCTGCTGTCTTTCGAGTCAATTCTATACTGTTTTGTTCATCATCATAGTGTGGAATTCTTGAGTCATTGTTGCTGTTTTTACACGTCCAAACATTAAGTGTGTCAAAATTAGGGTTTGTTGGAAACTAGGGTTTCGGTCCAAATTTCATAACTTTCTTGTTCTTGATCCGATTCTTGTTCTTTCTTTTGTGTTAGTTTCATCATTGTGTTACCTCCATATTGCTTTTTGATCAAACTTTTACCACATCCGAAAAAGACAAGTTCTTGGACACTTTCTTGAAGTTCTTGAATTTCTTGAAAATTCGAAAGTGTCAAAATTTGATTCTTGAGCTAGATTCTTGTTCTTCTTGATAAATCTTGAATCTTTTGTGAAAGTGGCATCTTGAAATTCATTTTTATTGGTGAGATATTTACATATCTTTTTTGCTGAAATTTTTGAGGAAAATAAGGTTAAGACAACCTTAAAAACATCCTAGGTTTGTTTGAACAATATAAGACAAACAACCTTAAATCCTAGGATCGTGTCTTAAGAACCTTAAACTTTGTGATATCCTAGGTTCTTGTCCGAACAAAAAAAAAAAAAAAAAAAAAACAAGAGGCCATGCATTAAAAAAAAAAGGCCCAATTAAAAAAAAAAGATTCGGACCATTTAAAAAAAAAACAGCCCAAGAAAAGAACTAATTTTCGTTCTTGTTTGTTCTTTGAAAAAAACCACCAATATTGAAAGTGCCATAGCTTGCTCATTTTTTATCGGAATTGAGTGATTCAAAAACCATTCTTCTTGTCTTTGAGTCTATTTTCTGTTTATCTTAGTTTCTTAAGTTAAATCAATTCATACCCACACGTGTTCTTGAACCTCTTGTGACGTGTATTCTTTGATAATTCTCTTGGTTTATACTTGTGAAAGTTTTTGTTGTGGAACTTGTTATTTGAGACGTGTTATCTAAATAAATTGAACTTGGAAAGTCTCAATAGTCCTCACAAATTCATTACTTGAGAGTACTATCTAGGATAAACAAGAGAAAAGCCATTTTACTAGAGAGGAGTGTACATACTTACCCAAATAGTGAGAACCCGAGAGGATTATATATTGTTTTCTTCTTGTTTTCTTTACTAACCTTGTAGGTACAAATGGAGGAGTCTAAAACCACATCTACATCATGTGTAAATGAGTTTCATACAAGGTGCAAAGTCCAAGATAAAGTATGTGCTGTGGTGATTGATTGTGGAAGAAGCTCTAACTTTGCTAGTGAGCTAATGGTAGAAAGGTTAAATATGCAAACCACTCCACATCTAAATCCTTACTTGCTGCAATGGAGCGATAATTGTGGTGAAGTATGGGTGTCCATACAAGTCAAGGTTGCATTCTTCGTGGGGAATTACAAAGATGAGGTACTATGTGACATATTTCCTATGCAAACAGCAAATCTTTTATTGGGAAAACCATGGCAACTTGCTTGCAAGGGTGTTTATAAAGAGCTCAAAAATTGCTATTCATTCATGAAGGATGGTAAAAAGTTTAATCTTCGTGCTTTAACGCCTTGTGAAATTTCTGAAGATCACGCAAGAATTGCTAAATCTTGTGCTGAAATGAGAGAAAAACAAATGAGGGAAAAAGAATTGAGAGAAAGAGATGAAAAAGAAAGTCAAAAGAGTGACTTAGTTAGCATAGGCAGTAAGCAAAATAAGTGTAATAGAAAGAGTGAGCATGAGAGTTCATTGAGAGCTAAACAACAACATATTGTATTTATGAATTCTAGTGATCACGATTTGTATCGTTTGCTGCCTAGTTCTTTTGTCTTGCAGGTTTTTGGAGTTCCTAAGTGTTTAATGGAGTTCAAAACAACTCATTATCAATTGGAAGGAGTCCAATCTACCTTAGCTTGTTTTCCACAAGGTAAGCAAGGTAAGTTAGGTAAGTTTTTCAATCAATTTCAAAAACTTTCCTATACTTTTCCATAGTTGCACTACTACAGAATTCACTTTCTAAAACGGTTAAAAGTAGTTATTTAAAACGGGTTTTAGATTTTCCAAACCGTTTTAGATATGGGCGGACTAGAAAGTTCTACATTTTTTAAAACGGTTGATGAACCGTTCTTAAAAGTCTGTTTTCTAACACGGTTGATGAACCGTTCTTAAAAGTCTAAAATACAAAAGTCATGAAGCCCATAAAATGACTGGAACAATTGTTTGACAAAACAGACATGTGAGTCACCAAAAATACTGTTTTTATAAAATTTCTTAAATGAAATTTGGTATTTCATGCAGCTAATCATGTCAATAAAATAAACTAAAATCCTATAAACAACAATTACACAACAAAATACACAAACACGATTATTGTTGAAATTAGTCAGGCAAGTCTAAAACGTAAAGTCTGCATATGTGCAACTTAAAAAAATAAAGAAAGAAGCAATAGTAGCCAAGAAGAAGATCAGCAATATATGAAAAATTCAAACGCATAAACAAATTCACGTTTCATCCTCAAAGCACATGATCATATTTTCCAAAATCGTCGGCTGCCTTATCGAAGCCGACCTTACCTCTCAGTCCAAATCTGGAATTTCCTTGCTGCCCGGTCACGATTTTGGAGAGGTTTTGTTGGAGTTTTGACTGGTCTTGCGCCACCGATTTTGGCTCAGATCTCTGAAAGTGAAGAGTCCCAACTGGAGTGGTCTTCCTTGAGTGGCTGTAGCTAGTGGTCTTCCCAGCTGAATTGAAGCTCCCATTGCTAGCTGACATCCAAGCTCCCGCGTCAGCTGTAGCCACCGATCGGACACGACGGCGTTCTAGCGAGATGGTGACGAGCTAAAAGAAAGCGTCCAAATCTGGGGCTTCGATTTAAATCAACACAAAATTTTTAATCCCACCAAAAAAAAAATCTAAAATACAAAAGTCATAACCACATGCTTTTTATCAAATGAGAAGCAATATCAAAGAATGTAAAGAATATATAACCTCTCAAAATTGGGTTTGCACAAAATGCAAGTAGTTGTATCTTCCTACATAAGCCCTTTGGACTGCGCCGCTCGATTTTTACTTCTTCAGAGTTGCACATCGATCTATAGATCTGTTCTACAGGAGAAGAAAATGATGGGGAGATTTTTATCGGTACATTTTCTAAAACGGTTAGTGATACGAAATCATGTGTGATCACATATTCTGGAAAATCCAAGGTACTTGTTCCAATTGTTAAAGATGAATCTCATATATGGAAGCCTGGAATAAGATGGAGAATAAGCCTCATGTTAGTCCCAAGGAGGTCCGAGATTCAAAAATGGGATAACAAAGGAACTCATGACAAGAGGCGTCAAATATTGTTTGCTGAGAGATTCTGCCACGTTTTAGTAATCTGCCTATATCTCTCTCAATTTAACTCAGAATGGGTTGATTCCAGAGGCATTTGAAAGCTAAGATCCAGAGCTAAAACTTTGGTGTTTTGCATTTTTCCAAATTCTGATGGGATCAAGGTGAAAACACGCCGTGAAGTTGCATGTTATGTAATGACGCGGACAATTTCGGGATTTTTAGTATTTACGTTTTTCTTGTTAGATTTTAGGGTTTAATTTGTGTTTTAATAAGATTAAGTCCAAACATTAATTATGGGCTTATTAATTTCGTGATTAATTAGTTAATTACATGGCCCAAATTATCTTGCATGATAAAAGGCATGTAATGGGCTTAATGGATCTTTAATTCATTAAGGGTAGTTTTTAGGAAACATGATTGGCAATTATCCCACATCGGGAAAATACCAAACATTGACACTTCTTGTAGCCTATTTAAAGGACACACTCTATACGTTTTGAATAGAGTAGAATTTTGAGAAATAAAACACAGAGTTGTTTTTTTTATGTGAGTTGTTTTCCTGAGGAGGGAATTCCAATTTACATTGTGGGTTTTAGTTCTTGAGGAGGGGATTAAATCTTACGCGACTGTCTCGTTGTTTGTTGGTGAGGAGCCATCAAATAATTGTGCATACTGTCATTCTACAGAGATAGGGTGATTCTACCAGTCCAAATTGATTTACAAAAAGATCGTGGACGCTATTCCGCATCAACTATCAATCTACGTGAGGAGCGTGGGGAGATCGTTATCAGTTAGTTAGAAACCGTTCTTAAAACGGAGATGATAAAAGTTTCTAAAACGGTTGTCTCCCGAACCGTTTTAGAAACTGACATCAAGAGACTTTCTAACACGGTTATAATGTAACCGTTTTAGAAAGTTTGCATTTTCCTAATTCTTATTACAAAAATGCCACCGCCCAATTATCTATAACGAGTTATTAATAACCGTTTTAAATTATATATTCTGTAGTAGTGTTGGTTCGAAATTTTGTCAAGTGTATTTTAACGTCAAATACCATGTGTTTTAATAAGCCAAATAACTTACATAATTCTTCAATGTTATAAAAATACTACAAACTTGTAGTATTATATTGTGTAACAAGTTGTTATACCACTATTACAAAGTAGAGATATAAATCTTATGTTACAACTACTACTATCAAATATGAAACAAGTATGAAAAATGCTAGAAAGATAGAGAGTATTATAGAGCAATGTAGAACAAATGTAGTAAGCCTTTCAACCATCCATTTCATTCACATAAGCCTCTATTTATAGGCTTGAACTTCACACCTCTATCTTGTAGGTTATAATGTTCCAAATGTAAGTTACAAGAGTTACATAGGTTACATAAGTAGTGGGTGATTATGAGGAGAAATGGAGTTACATGAGTTACATGAGTTACATGAAATAATGTGAAGTAATTGGGGTAGAAAATGGGGTGGACATTCACAATTATTCATAACACTCCCCCTTGAATGTCCATCTTTAAGATAAATGCCTCGTTAAAACCTTACTAGGAAAAACCCAGTGGGATAAAAACCTAGTGAAGGAAAAAGAGTACATTTCCCATATATATAACATTGCCTCGTTGAAAACCTCACCATGAAAAACCCTAATGGAAAAAAAACCTTGGTTAAGGGAAAAAGAGTACAATGTATAATAACTCCCCCTCTTGAGCACATCATTTGACATCTTTCAATCGACGCATTCCAATCTTATATACCAACTTTTCAAATGTTGATGTCGGTAGTGATTTAGTGAACAAATCTGCCAAATTGTCACTCGAACGAATTTGTTGTACACAGATTTCACCATTCTTCTGAAGATCATGCGTGAAAAAGAATTTTGGTGAGATGTGTTTTGTTCTATCACCTTTGATATATCCATCCTTCAATTGAGCAATGCATGCAGCATTATCTTCGAACAAAACAGTGGGAACTTTCTTATCCAAATGCAAACCACATGTTTCTCGAATATGATGGATCACTGATCTCAACCAAAAACACTCCCGACTTGCTTCATGAATTGCCAATATTTCAGCATGATTTGAAGAAGTAGCAGCTATAGTTTGTTTCATAGAACGCCAAGAAATAGCTGTACCACCACATGTGAACACATAACCCGTTTGTGGACGACCATGATGAGGATCAGATAAATATCCAGCATCTGCATAACCTATTAGGTCAAACTTGATTGCCTTAGAATAATAAAGACCCATATCTATCGTACCTTGAAGGTAACGAAAAATATGTTTTATACCATTCCAATGCCTTCGTGTAGGTGAAGAACTATATCTTGCTAGTAGATTCACAGCAAATGAAATATCAGGACGTGTATGACTAGCAAGATACATTAATGCTCCAATAGCACTAAGATATGGTACTTCTGGACCAAGTAATTCTTCATCATTTTCACGAGGTCGGAAAAGATCTTTATGCACATCAAGTGATCTAACAACCATAGGCGTGCTCAAGGGATGTGCTTTATCCATATAGAATCTTTTAAGCACTTTAGATGTATAACCTGACTGATGCAAAAATATACCATTTTCCAAGTGCTCAATTTGCAACCCAAGACAAAATTTTGTCTTTCCAAGATCTTTCATTTCAAATTCTTGTTTGAAAGAGTTAACAGCTTTTTCGAGCTCTTCAAGAGTTCCAATAATATTCAAATCATCAACATAAATTGCAATGATTGCAAATTCGGATGCAGATCTTTTAATAAAAACACATGGACAAATGGGATCATTCATATAGCCTTGTTTTATCAAATATTCACTAAGGCGATTATACCACATGCGTCCAGCTTGTTTTAATCCATATAAGGATTTGCACAATTTAATTGAATAATGTTCTCGAGAATTGGAATTATTTTCCTTAGGCAACTTGAATCTTTCAGGGATTTTCATATAAATATCATTATCAAGTGAGCCATACAAATAGGCTGTTACAACATCCATTAAACGCATTTCAAGTCGTTCATTTGCTGCCAGATTAAGCAAATAACGAAAAGTTGTTGCATCCACAACGGGAGAATATGTCTCCTCATAATCAATACCAGGTCTTTGGGAAAAACCTTGTGCAACAAGTCGAGCCTTATATCGCACAATTTCATTATTCTCATTTCGTTTTCGCACAAAAACCCATTTATAACCCACTGGCTGCACATCTTCAGGTGTGCGTATTATTGATCCAAAAACTTTACGTTTTGCCAACGAATCTAACTCTGCTTGAATTGCGTCCTTCCATTTTGGCCAATCATTTCTTCGTCTACATTCATCCACAGACTTTGGTTCATGATCCTCGTTTTCATTCATGATAGTAATTGCTGCAGCATAGGCAAATTTATCATCGACGTCGATTTTATATCGATTCCACCTTTCCCCAGTCATGACATAATTTATTGAGATCTCATGATTATTAGAATTTTCAGGTACCTGAACTTCTTCTGGAAGTTTATTATTCGTCATGTCGGGAATTTTCATTTTTGAAGATTCTTTTGGAACCTCAATTACCTCGATTTTGCCATCATTATTATTTGCTCCTTTTTTCTTTCGAGGATTTTTGTCTTTGGAACCGATTGTTCTACCACGTTTCATGTGTGCCTTTAATTGATTACTAGTGGTAGAAGGTCCTTCAGGGACATCAATTCGAATTGGAGCATTAACAGCCGGTATGTGTGACTTAGTTACACGTTTTGGGTCAGTAAAAGCATCTGGCAATTGATTTGCTAAACGTTGCAAATGAATTATCTTTTGAACTTCCAGTTCACATTGATTTGTACGAGGATCAAAATGAGATAATGATAATTCATTCCAACTAATTTTCTTAACCAGCTGTTTATTTTCTCCCCCTAATGTTGGGAAAACTGATTCGTCAAAATGACAATCAGGGAAACGAGCAGTAAATAAATCTCCAGTTGTTGGTTCAAGATATTTCACTATAAATGGAGATTTATACCCAACATATATTCCCAACCTCCTTTGAGGTCCCATCTTTGTGCATTGTGGTGGAGCAATTGGAACATAAATCGCACATCCAAAAATTCTAAGCTGGGTAATATTTGGTTTCTGACCAAAAACCAATTGTTGGGGAGAGAATTCATGATAATTTGTTGGCCATATGCGAATTAGTGTTGCAACATGCAAAATAGCATGTCCCCAAACAGTTGTTGGAAGTTTAGTTCTCAAAAGCAATGGTCTCGCAATTAATTGAAGACGTTTAATAAACGATTCTGCCAAACCGTTTTGTGTATGAACATAAGCGACAGGATGTTCAACACTAATCCCAATAGACATACAATAATCATTAAAAGATTGAGATGTAAATTCACCAACATTATCGAGACGGATTGTGTTAATAGGGTAATCCGGAAAATGTGCTCGTAACCGAATTAATTCTGCAAGTAATTTCGCAAACGCCAGGTTGCGAGTTGATAATAAACATACATGTGACCATCTAGTTGATGCATCAATTAAAACCATAAAATATCTAAATGGTTCACAAGGTGGGTGAATAGGCCCACAAATATCACCATGTATGCGTTCTAAAAATGTAGGAGATTCGGTACGAATTTTCATTGGTGACGGTCTTATAATTAATTTGCCTTGAGAACAAGTAACACATGAGAATTCATTAGATTGAAGAATCTTCTGGCTCTTCAAAGAATGACCATATGAATTTTCTAAAATTCTTCGCATCATTATAGAACCGGGATGGCCCAACCGGTCATGCCAAACAATAAAATCATTATGATCAGTAAACTTTTGATTTACTGTTGCATATATTTCAACTATAGAAATATATGTATAATATAATCCGGTGGAATGAGAAGGTAATTTTTCTAATACAATTTTCTTTCCAAAATCCATACTTGTAATATACAAGTATTCATTATTACCTTCACTTTTGGTCTCAATATGATATCCATTTCGGCGAATATCTTTAAAGCTTAACAAATTTCTTTGAGATTTAGAAGAATATAATGCATCTCCAATGCAAAATTTTGTTCCTCCTGGTAAAATTATTATTGCTCTTCCGGAGCCTTCAATCAATTGTGTACTACCAGATATAGTACTAACATGAATTTCTTTCATGATTATATAAGAAAAATATTTCTTATCTTTTAGTATGGAATGTTTTTTTGCACTGTCTTCGAGACATAGTTCTTTGCCATTGATCATTGCAACGTCCATATTCTTCACAAAATAAAAATTCTAAATGAGAATTGTTTTAATTTCTTTAAGTATAAAAGAAATATTTAAAATAAATGTATTAATAATAACTATTTTTATTATTATTTGAGACATCTAATGATAATGTTTATTCATTACATCAAATTAAGCAACAAATATATTTATTCTTGGACATTTTCATCACTAATCAAGTGACTAGTATCACCTTCGGGGTGATTAACAAATAAATCCACTTTATTTGATTTCAAACATTTGGTATTTGTTTTTCTTCAAAAAAACATACATTCATATCTTCTTCAGGAAGAATTTGAGACATTATAAATAAATATAAATCAATAAATATAAATAACTTGCATAATTAAAAATTTACATAAAAGATACAAAACAATAATTTATGTATTATTGGAAATTATATCTATCATATAATTTGTATATATGTATAATATAATATAAATAAATTGCATAATTGAAATTTTACATAAAATATACAAAACAATAAAATTATATAATCATATTGTACCTTCAGGGTTTTATTTATAAAATATGGTTATATTTCACCTTTAGGGTGAATAAAATATGATTATATTACACCTTCAGGGTGTTAACAATAATAATTTGCTATGTCGATATTTATCATATTAGCATTATAATAATATTTTATCAATAAAATTTATCTCAACATTGTGGCATTTATTTTTCAATGATGTATGATAAAGCTTAACGATATGCTTTGCAGTACGACAGGTACGAGTCCAATGATATTCTATACCATACCACATTGGTAGTAATTCTTTTGTCATTTTTCTTTATTTCAATTTTATTAACCCACTTCTGGAGGTTATTTTATTTCTTGTCACGGTAATCATTATTTTGATTATATGATATATTTTTATCAAATATGCCATGCTTTTGAAATGACAACCAACTTCAAGTGGTTGAATTTTTCTTTCAAATTAATCCATATATAATATTCAATATATTATATCCAATAGTATAAATTCATAGTAGAAAATAAATTAATTGAAAATGAAAAGTATTACCATATAAACTTACCAAAATTCCAAACCTATACTTAACAATTCTTTCAATATGCAACTTGAATTTGATTTGCTCCAACTTTCTCAATTGGTAGAGAATTCGTGCTGATAACGTGTTATAAAAATACTACAAACTTGTAGTATTATATTGTGTAACAAGTTGTTATACCACTATTACAAAGTAGAGATATAAATCTTATGTTACAACTACTACTATCAAATATGAAACAAGTATGAAAAATGCTAGAAAGATAGAGAGTATTATAGAGCAATGTAGAACAAAATGTAGTAAGCCTTTCAACCATCCATTTCATTCACATAAGCCTCTATTTATAGGCTTGAACTTCACACCTCTATCTTGTAGGTTATAATGTTCCAAATGTAAGTTACAAGAGTTACATAGGTTACATAAGTAGTGGGTGATTATGAGGAGAAATGGTGTTACATGAGTTACATGAGTTACATGAAATAATGTGAAGTAATTGGGGTAGAAAATGGGGTGGACATTCACAATTATTCATAACATTCAATAATTTCATCAAAATATTTTGAATTGAATGAATCTATGTATAGCTTGTTTTCATGTTATGTTACTTATTTAATACATGAGTTGTATTCTCGGTTTTGTAATTATAATTTCGACCAAACTCAAACCTTTGTATGCACTAATTCAAGTGTTAATTATATTGATTCTACTTGCTGGATTGATTATCCATCAAGTTCAAAGAGGTCCTTTGGTAATTCAACACTTGTATGGTAAGTTATCTCAGTTCTCAATTTCTTTACAATTTCAAAAGGTAAAATATTGTGTTTGCATCTATTTATTAGATTGTTTACATTCTATTTTTATTCTTTGGAATTGTAATTTCTTATTTGATAACTTAAGCATGTTTACAAAGGGATTAAAATGTTATTGTGATTTACACTTCATTTGGGATGCATATATATTTAATTGCTATGAATATTCTTATGAATCCTTGGATAATATTTGTAATTACATTAATATATGTTTAAGTTCTTTTCTTACTTTACATATTAAATTCGTTAATTTTTATGTTAGTACTAGTGTGTCAATGCATGTTGTTAGAGAGTTTGTCTTGCATAGTTTCATATTTTTAAAATCACTACATGTGTCTTTATTTGAAGTATTATATTTTAAGTTATTTTGTGTTGCATTTAGTAATAGGTTTTCTGATTTGCATTTAATACATGATGTTTATTTGCATAATTGTTATGAATTTTCTTTAACAATATCGTGTTTATATGCTTCATGCATACATAAATATTCTGCCAGAGAAAGTTTATCTTATACACTTGTTTTGATCTAGCAGAATATTATGCATTGTTGGCCGAGAATTATTTCATTCCAACTCGACTTGATTCTTATGGAGTTCGTGATATTGGTGTTTGACCCTGGAGCTCAATTTCAAGATTCGAGGACGAATCCTTTCCGAGGAGGGAGGGAATGATGCGAATGAGTCATGTCCATGTCCATGGTGCAAAAGTCAAAGATTAAATGCTGAAAGATTCTGTCACGTTTTGGTATTCTTGTTATATCTCTTTCGATATAACTCGGACTTTCGTGATTCAAGAAGCCCTGGAACGATAGGAGATAGAGCTATAACTTTTATGTTTTAAGTTATACAAGATTCGGAAGTTATCATCGTAAATAGTGCCTACCAAGATGAGTGACGTGTTTCTAGCAGATTTCCGTCCCGAATTTCATGGACCTTTTGAAGACCAAGACAAGGCGTGCTAGGGCTTTGAGTTTTGGATCACGCCCTTTTGATTAATTTAGGGTTTATTTTAAGTTGTAATAATTAAGTCCATTTAACATTTAATTATGGGCTTGAATTTCGTTTTTAATAAGTCATTACTTGGCCCAATTATCTTGCATGATAATTAGGAAAGTAATCTCCTACTTTTTAGGTGTTTTTAGGAAAGTAATCTTAAGAGGCAAAAACGTGTTTGTCTTCTTAGTTTAGGAAAGTAGTTAAGTTCCTAGTGTTTCCTTACAATTAGGAAGTTTCATAAACTAGCATTAGGGTTTTCATTTTAGAAAAGTTGGCCAATATCCCACATTGGAAAAATACCAACTCTTAACACTTTTTGTAGCCTATATAAAGGCATCCCTTTTGACGTTTTATAGATATGATGAATGAAAGAAGTTTTAGCTTTGCTAAATCAAGAATTTACACCTTGTGCAGTTCGAAACCTTGAAGTTCAAGTTTGATCTTCATTGTAGCAAGTTTTCCTTTAGCGTGACCATTAGGAGACTTCACCCGAGTTCTTTATTTAAAGAACAAGCCAAAATAACTAGTTTAGCTCATGAATTTTCATGTGTTGAATCAAGTTCTTTTGTATTAAAACGTTGGGTTTGATTTACTTCAATACTTTGCGTTTTTCCCTTGAATTCAATTCCGCCCAAAATCTGTTTTCGTGTTTTGTCAAACGTTTTTTTGCTGTAGCAACGATCCAAAGAGTTGTGGATTTCGTGTGGTCAAGGACTTCAATCCAAGGGCATTCGTATCAATTGGTACGAATGGCCTGCAAAAGACATTTTGAAAAATGATGTTAAAAATCTTGCTTCTAAACAAATTTTTGCAAGATGGCAAGCTATTTTATCTGTTTTTGACTTTGATATTGATTATATTAAAGGAGAAGCAAATTCTTTGCTTGACTTTTTGACTCGTGAATTCTTGCAGGGTAGGTAATGCCTCCAAGAAAGAAGAAGAACCACCCCCAATGCCTAAACGCATTGATTGTAGAGCTTTGTAGTTTATTACCAATCTTGGTACTCCTCTTTCAATTTCTGAGCTTTTGTTCACATAAAATGCCGGGCAACTCCATGGAGATTGACTATGCCTGATAATATGTTTCTTCAGAAGATCATTAATTTCTAACTTACAGTGCTCCAGAAGCTCCTGATTCATCTGAATTGGTCTAGCTTTTGTTGGGATGTCTATCTCCTTAAAGTCCTTTTCATAGGGAAGATAAACAGTATGTTGCTCTCTTTTCCAAAAAGCAGTTGGTATTTCAGCACAAACTTGCTGCTCAATTTTCTCTTGTAGTACCTTGATTCGGTTCTGAATCAGTGGTTAAGTCAATTGTGCCTCGATCCTTTTATACTCAATTTCGTCCTTCAAGAAATTACCAAGAGCGGAGAGTTAGGCCGCGGGGGAGGAAATTAAAATAGAATTTGCATAAAGGAAAGTGGGTCGCAGACGGACTGCCACTGAATTAGATCAGTTAGATATGTTAGCTTGCATAAATTAAATGACTGAAAGTAAAAGCAAGAAAGTAAATAACATAAAATTAAAAGTCAGAAGTTAGAAAGTTAGATAAAAAATAAACAAGATATGAACACAAGATATGAAATTCATAATTAAAGTACATAAAGAAATTACACCAAATTCATAAGATTAAGGTCCTTACACAAGTTTGGTCCTTAATCAAATTCCAATAAGTTCTTAAGCAAGGGATCAAGCAAAGGTATCCAAGCTTAGGAAATCTTCCAAGAAACAAAGGTATCCAAGCTTAGGAAATCTTCCAAGAAACAAAGAAAAGAAAAGTTGGAAAGTTAAGAAGAAAAGAAAGAAATAAGAGAGAAATGAGAGAAAGTTTGCTACGGGAGAGAAGAGAGGAAATTTCTATGCTTTGGTCTCCAAAGTATGCCTTGTGTGCTGAAAGTGGGAGTACTTATAGCAGTTTTCCCTTTTTTTATTTTAAAATATTTGACTAAACTATTACAGTCAAACATTCTTCATTTATGGTATTTGAGGAAATATACCATAACAGTCATCTTCATTTTGATTTGGATCAATTAGCAAGTCTTCTTCGTCTGTTCCCGAGATTGGGCTTGCTTGCGTTGGGCCAGTGCTTGATGTACTGGGTTCTTCACTGCTAACTTGTTTAAATTGAGCTAACAAGTTCTCAAGTTGTTTAACATAGTCGTCCTTATTTGAAATTGTTGCCAATTTGGAAGCCGTTAGTGATTTCTGTTGAAGAAACTGGCATATTTTAGGGTCCGCTGATGAGAGAAATTGTGGATTCTTTTGAAACCATGCATCAATCTTGTGAGGATGCGCACATCCAATATCAAAATCTTTCCACCATTTTGTATATCCTTGTCTGATCAATAGTGGAGGGAATTTGTTCTCCTGCTTAGAAAATTCAAATTTCCAAGCATAAATACATGACAAAGAAAAGATTGAATAGAAATGGAATAATACTGGAACGTGCATTTCAGTAGTTGTAAATTTTTCTGAGAATTTTTGTAATCCCAACTGAGCTTCTGCTGGAAGAATTTGTGGATTTGGTCCAAAACAATTCCACCATTGAATAAACCAGATTGGAAAATCGTATTTGGTTTCTCTTTTAAAATAGAAAAACCAGGAGTGTCTGTTTATTTGGTTTTGCTTTGAAAAGGTATTAAACCAAGCTTGCCTATAATCCCAATATGTAAATCCTGGGAGAGAAAAAGGTTGTGAAAAATTTCGAAGTGTATTCAAATTGGTTCCCCAGTCTGATGGTTTGAGGATTTTGAGGATTTGGGCAGTTGAATGGGTGATCAATGTTCTATCTTTTTGGTCAAGATAGTGTTTCAAAGCAATAGATTTAGTATCTACAAGAATAAACTCATAGAAATTTTGGGTTTTGTTTGGTGTTTGTTCAATAAAATTTGAAGTTTTTGGAAGAATAGCCTCTGCTACTTCATTTGGATTGTTTACAAAGAAATCAGGTTCTGTTTGGCAAACAAAAGCATAAGTTTGATTTTTGAAATATTCTTGTTTCAAAACTGTTTTTTGCAAAACATTTTTCGAAATTTGTTTTGTTTGTGCGGAGCTAGATGCCACCACATTTGAATAATTTGTAGGGCTTGCAACCACTACAGAAGTTTGAGTATTTTTCAAATTAGTAGGGTTTGAAACCACTACTGAAGTTTGTGGGGATTTCACGAGTTGAAATCCTACGGATGCAGCCCATTTCTGGATAGTCTCCAATTCGACTGCTTCATTTTCTTCTACCATTTCGGCCCAAATTTTTGGGTTGACAATTGAAATGGGCAAGTTTGAGGTTTCTGTTTTTATGGTTTCCAACTGGATTGGGCTCAAAGCATAGTTCTGGGCTGTTTGCCTGCAGATATCTGAGCAGGGGTTTGTTTGTTTGAAGTGGAGGCTTCAGTTTGTTTGGATTGAAGTGTTTGGACAATGCGTTTAGGCATTGGGGGTGGTTCTTCTTCTTTCTTCTTTCTTGGAGGCATTACCTACCCTGCAAGAATTCACGAGTCAAAAAGTCAGGTAAAGAATTTGCTTCTCCTTTAATATAATCAATATCAAAGTCAAAAACAGATAAAATAGCTTGCCATCTTGCAAAAATTTGTTTAGAAGCAAGATTTTTAACATCTTTTTTCAAAATGTCTTTTGCAGATTTACAATCTACTCTAACAAGAAATTTCTGGTTAAGCAAATCAGATTAAAATTTTGAAATACACAAAACAATAGCTAGCATTTCTTTTTTGATTGTGGAATAGTTTTGTTGAGCACTATTCCAATGTTTAGAAGTAAAGGCAACAATTCTTTCTTTGTTGTCTTGTACTTGTTTAAGTATCCCACCATAACCCAGATCAGATGCATCAGTTTCAATGATCTTTAGAAGACTTGGGTTTGGCAGAATCAAGCAAGGCAGGGCCTTGACTTGGGCTTTCACACTTCTTACCGCCTGTGTATGGACATCAGTCCATGGTGGGGGAGACTTCTTCAACCTGTCATGCAAAGGTTTAATAATATTAGCTAATTCAGGAATAAAATCAGCTATATAGTTTAAACATCCTAGAAACCTTTGCAGTTGCTGTTTTTCTAGAATTTGATCAGGGAACCTATCTACAAACTGGATAGATCTTTCTATTGGAATAATTGTTCCTAAGTGGATATAATATCCTAAAAACCGAATCCTAGTCTGGAATAGACTAATCTTCTTTTTTGATACAACTAAACCATTTTCTTTAACAGCTTGTAAGAAGATGTTTAGATGTTTAAAATGTTGATCTATGTTGTTAGAAAAAACTAGGACATCATCTATGTAAACAATAGTAAAACTTGAGTAAGGATTAAAAATGTCGTTCATAATCCTTTGAAATTCTGATGGAGCATTTTTTAAGCCAAAGGGCATAACGTTTCATTTATAGTGCCCAAATGGTACTGTGAAAGCTGTTTTGTACCTGTCAGCTGGGTTAATCTGAATTTGCCAAAATCCAGATTTCATATCAAATTTAGAGAATACCTTTGCTGTATTAAGCCTTTGCAAAAGATCTCTTTTATTTGGAATTGGATACCTGATCCATTGAAGAGCTTCGTTTCGAGCTTTATAGTTTATTACCAATCTTGGTACTCCTCTTTCAATTTCTGAGCTTTTGTTCACATAAAATGCCGGGCAACTCCATGGAGATTAACTAGGCCTGATAATATGTTTCTTCAGAAGATCATTAATTTCTGACTTACAGTGCTCCAGAAGCTCCTGATTTATCTGAATTGGTCTAGCTTTTGTTGGGATGTCTATCTCATTAAAGTCCTTTTCATAGGGAAGATAAATAGTATGTTGCTTTCTTTTCCAAAAAACAGTTGGTATTTCAGCACAAACTTGCTGCTCAATTTTCTCTTGCAGTACCTTGATTCGGTTCTGAATCAGTGGTTGAGTAAATTATGCCTCGATCCTTTTATACTCAATTTCTTCCTTCAAGAAATTAATCTGCTTGATCTTGTTAGACAAAGGATTCAGCTCCTTGTGTACTGGAGGCCTGGTAAAAGGAAGAAGAACATTTTTTCCCAGATTTTGTGGCAAAATTCCCTCGAATGTTGTCATATAAGGCATAAATTGTATAATAAAATCCGTACCCAAAATAACTAGATGAGTAAGATTTTTAGCCAATAGGAACGATACCTTAAATTCTGCTGTAGAAAACTTTACCTCAACATTCCTAAGCTTATAGGATATATTGAGCTTAGATCCGTTTGCTAAACGAAGTCCTTCTTTAGTTTTCTCAAAGAATTTTGACGGAATAATTCTTCATCAATGCAGCTAAGATCAGCTCCTGTATCCCATAATGCTGCTGTTTCTAATACAAAATTATTTTGTACCACTAATTTAATCCGGACATCATGTCTCCTAAAAGTGATAGCAGACAAAATTTTTAGAGTTTCAGAGTTTAAGGGTTCGAGGAATTGCTCAACTTCTATTTCTTCTTCCTTGGTTTTACCCTTATCTGTTTGTGCTAGCTGTTCTGTCAGGTTTTGTAAAACCAATTGATCAAGCTCTTGCCGAGCTTTGATCTCTCTGACTTCTATTTTGAGTTTTACAACTTCAGTTTCCAAGTCTTGTACTGTTATCTGTTTGGAGGATTTTTAAGGAAATTTGTTCAAGATGTTTGTAAGGTTATAGGTGTTGAGTACCTTCGGGTGATTTGCAGGATGGTCACTTCTGAATTTAGAAGTAGATGGTTGATCACTGGCTGCTTTTTTGAACTGGCTGAGACAGTATTTTTTCTGTTCTGGATCTTCCAGATTATCAATCATTTCCAGAAGTAAATCCTGTTCTTTGGTTAAGACATTAACAATTGGGTCTTCTGGATTTGAATCATCGCTGAAAGAAGAACTGTTAATATCATCATCTTTCATCTGGTTGATATGATTGTCCTCACTATATCCTGATTCCTCATCCCATGTTTCAGCAAGAAGGTTTGATATTTGATTTAGAATATTGTCATCTATCTCCAAATTCTGAATCCTTCTTCTGAGACGGTAATATTTTGCTATATGTCCCGGTTTATGGCATTTGTGACAAATGATATTGGGCAAGGCTAGTCTTAGAGGTTGGTATGGTTTAGGCGGTATATTGATTGGTTGTGGTAAAGGTTTTGGTTGTCTATATGGAAGTCTTCGTTTGGGGAAATGTTTGGCATATCTGGGTTTGGATATGTGTTTATGATGTTTAGGTTTTTGGGTTTGGCTACAGCTGGGAAGTCCAAACTGTTCACAGAAAGAACCAAGATCCTTCCTCCTTTGTGCTCTGTCTTTTGCCAGTTG
This sequence comes from Ophiorrhiza pumila, assembly GCA_016586305.1. Classification (NCBI taxonomy): domain Eukaryota; kingdom Viridiplantae; phylum Streptophyta; class Magnoliopsida; order Gentianales; family Rubiaceae; genus Ophiorrhiza; species Ophiorrhiza pumila. Next base: position 7,617,553 of record BLIW01000005.1, read on the forward strand.
CCGGAGCATTTTATATTGCCTGCAGATTCGCAAGGCAACCTGTTGGATTTGTGTTGTCAATTGTCCATATGTAATCTGTTCATATGGAACCACTCCATTATATGTGTTTCTGAGTTCTTCTTGAACCATATCCCTTAAAGACTTTGGAAGTCCATAAAGGAATTTCTCCTTCCAATAAGCTTGATTACCATCAGGTCTGGCATATATTCTGGTGAAAAATGTATCTTTATACCATCGGAAATCCGATAAGTTTTTACACTTCAAATTGTTCAATAATTCTGATGATCTGTCTCTGAAAATACCTGGATCACCAATAAAAGTTTTGGCAATAGTAAATATCAAAGTAGATACAGTATCAGAAATAGTATCACCGTCTTGCAGGATTGGTTCTCCTTGATCATCAATCTTGATTGAGTGAATGATGCCTTGTCTGTCATCTTCAGTGAGATGTTCATCCCACCATCCTTTTAATTGCCCTGTAAAATCGGCAACTAAAATATGTGCTGCCAATTCGTCTGTACAAGCCTGAGATGTTCTGTATGATGTTGCCACCATTGTCATCTGTTGGAGAATAGTCATCATACTGTACTCCGTCTGTCCATCTATGTTCAACTCATAGATATTGTTTGCATTGTAGCTATTTTGGAGAATGTTGGGTCTTTCTTCCAACACCATGTCTGGGTATGTTGCCCTGGGATAGTACAACTTCTGAGGCCTTTTCCAGTCTGACAGTTGTTTGTCACCAAGTGAACTTCGATATCTTAGTTTAGCAATCTCTGCCACTGGAGATTCTGATTGCGATTGTTCATCTTCATACATTTATCTTTTGTCCAAGACACACATAGCTTGATTTACCGAAGCAGATGCTGAAGCAGGGTCACTTGATTTTTGCTTCGATTTTGGGGTAGTAAAGGTTTCTTCAATCTTTGCTATCCTTTTTTCTAACTCGGTTAGAGGTCTGTTTGCTAACTGATTAGCTATCTTGGAGGGTATTTCATGCGGCTTAAAGAGAGGTTTATTTGGGAAAGTGTTTGTTACATGTGAAGATGTAGATATTGATTGGATAGGCTTGGTAAGGAGATGTTCTCCAATAGCTTGAAGATATTTGTTAGTGTAGTTGTTTTGTTCGTAAATGCTCTGAATATCTCTTGCACTTACTGGACCTGTATCTTTTGCTTCCTTTTGTTTGAAAAGAATTGCTTTGATTTCCACTGACTTGTATGAAGTAGTGAATGATAATGATGGCGGAAGCTCTGACCTTACTGTCTCACCATCAATAACCTGCCAAGTCTTTGTAACACAGATCTCTTTTTCATTTGAAAAAGGATAATCTATACAATTGTTAGTTGCATAATGTTCAAACCATGCAAAAAATGCTAAATGCAACTCGTTTGTTTTCAAGAAATCATAATATTTTTCTTGTATTTCTTTTCTATTTTCATTTTTACAGTTTTCAAAAAACCATTTTCTTTTTTCTTGGTTTTCTTTACTATAAAATTCTTTTCTAAGTATTTCTTTGTCTATTGTAAAATCACGTTTGAGCATCCTTAATTCTCCTACATTATCTGTCATAGTAGAATATGTAGGTGATCTTGGAAGGCTATTACTTTCCCTTTGTTCAAGGGAATATATTTGAGATTCTACTGTATATCTAGCTTGCGGTATCCTAGATGAATTATCTAAACCATGGATACGTGTATCAACAGAAGATGTTGAAGCTCTTGCTGGTTGTCTAGAAGATTGGGCTTCAAAAGATCTTCTACCTGTTTGACTATTTAATGTATTTGAGATCCTAAGGCTTTGAGTTCTATCAAAAGTGATTTGAACTCCTCCAATAGGAAATTGTCTAATGTTTGATACTGCTGTATTTTGGACTGGTATTGGTGGATTTGCTTCTGGCAAAAACCAATTTTCGGGAAAAGTTACCTGACTCCATTTTATGTTTCTAGGAATAGATAACCTAGACTTAGTCAAATCTGTTTGGAACATAACCGTTTCACCTTTTTTAGAAGCACTAACTGCTCCTGTATTGAAGGCTGAATTCATAGCTTTGTATTGGATTCTAAACAAGATTGTAACAGGAAGTGTTCCAGTTTTTACTTTAAAGTTTGCAACTTTAACATTTAAAGTTAAAGCATCAAGTATGTTTCTATTTTGTAAAGAAACAGTAAAGTTTGGAAAACAGTCAAAATAAACAGGACCTTCACATTAGCTAGTTTCAATCATGCCTAGCAAAGAGTTGTCAAAATTCAAAAATCTACAATCTCTAAGACAAAAAAGCAAAGAAGTATCCAGTCCTTCTCTATTTAGAGGTTTTGCGGCTACTTGAACAAGTCCAAAATGCAAATAATTATATTTTTGCCTATGTTTTTCAATTGTTCTTTTAGAGAGCAATTTTATGTTTTCATAATCATTATTAAGATTAACAACTTGTTCTACTGTTTTAACAGTATAGTTAGATACCAAGTTCCATTTATCTTTATAAACTTCACTTGATGGTTTTTAGGAATTTTTCAATTATCAATTGATTGTTCAATATTTTCAAGATTTACTTCTTCCTTGAAAATAACATTGTTTGAAAAGTTTGAAGACGAAGCGTTTGAAGAGGAACTAGAAGATCCTCTTGAAAAACGATTGAAAATAGGAGACATATTAAAGATAGAAGTAGTAAATGTTTAAACAGAAATATAAACTTAAATTATCGGAAGATAAACAAATAATAAAAGCTTTTAACAAATCAGTTGTAAAATCCCTCCGGTTGGCACATCACCATCGGGATCCATGAGATCTAACCTGGTGTTTCATGGTTTCTAGACAGAGATTTTGTAGATCTAGTAAATCACAGTGTGAATTTCATACTTTTACTTGTTACCATACCAGATTAGATCTGGTACCCTCAACACGATCTTTTTCACCTTTCGATCTCAATACGGCTTTAGATCCGTGTTGGTAAACAACAGGCACCAAGTTTAAGCTTAAATTCACCTTGTAAGTTAGCAGATCTGCAAGATCTAAATACAGAAAATAAGTACGTGGCGTTGTTTACACCAGATCTACGGAGATAAAAATCTCCTTTTCTTCTGACAGTTCTGGTTTCCAGCCGATATACTTATTTTATCATGAAACAACAAGTTACAGCCCACTTCCCCCTCTGGCTCTGATACCAAGAGCGGGGCATTGGATTTGATGACCCTTGACCACACGAAATCCACAACTCTTCGGATCGTTGCTGCAACAAAAACGTTTGAAACAAAACACGAAAACAGATTTTGGGAAGAATTGAATTCAAGGGGAAAACGCAAACGGAGATAAAAATCTCCTTTTCTTCTGACAGTTCTGGTTTCCAGCCGATATACTTATTTTATCATGAAACAACAAGTTACAGCCCACTTCCCCCTCTGGCTCTGATACCAAGAGCGGGGCATTGGATTTTATGACCCTTGACCACACGAAATCCACAACTCTTCGGATCGTTGCTGCAACAAAAACGTTTGAAACAAAACACGAAAACAGATTTTGGGCGGAATTGAATTCAAGGGGAAAACGCAAAGTATTGAAATAAATCAACCCAACGTTTTAATACAAAAGAACTTGATTCAACATATGAAAATTCATGAGCTAAACTAGTTATTTTGGCTTGTTCTTTAAATAAAGAACTCGGGTGAAGTCTCCTAAAGGTCACGCTAAAGGAAAACTTGCTACAATGAAGATCAAACTTGAGCTTCAAGGTTTCGAACTACACAAGGTGTAAATTCTTGATTTAGCAAAGCTAAAACTTCTTTCATTCATCATATCTATAAAACGTCAAAAGGGATGCCTTTATATAGGCTACAAAAAGTGTTAAGAGTTGGTATTTTTCCAATGTGGGATATTGGCCAACTTTCCTAAAACGAAAACCCTAATGCTAGTTTAGGAAACTTCCTAATTGTAATAAAACACTAGGAACTTAACTACTTTCCTAAACTAAGAAGACAAACACGTTTTTGCCTCTTAAGATTACTTTTCTAAAAAAAACTCCTAAAAAGTAGGAGATTACTTTCCTAATTATCATGCAAGATAATTTGGGTCAAGTAATGACTTATTAAAAACGAAATTCAAGACCATAATTAAATGTTAAATGGACTTAATTATTACAACTTAAAATAAACCCTAAATTAATCAAAAGGGCGTGATCCAAAACTCAAAACCCAAGCACGCCTTGTCTTGGTCTTCAAAAGGTCCATGAAATTCGCGACGGAAATCTGCCAGAATCACGTTACTCATCTAGATAGGCACGTTTAACTATGATAACGGCAGAATCGCGTAAAACGTAAAACATAAAAGTTATAGCTCTGTCTCTTATCGTTCCAAGGCCACTTGAATCACGAATTTTCGAGTTATAGCGAAAGAGATATGGCAATAATACCAAAACGTGACAGAATCTTTCAGCACATAATGTTTGACTTTGGCACCATGGACATGGACACGGCTCATTCTCATCAATCCCTCCCTCCTCGAAAAGGATTCGTCCTCGAATCTTGAAATTGAGCTCCTGGATCAAACACCAATATGATGAACTCATCAAGACCCAAGTAACATTGGAATGATTCATATCTCGGGCAACAATCTGTTATATTCTGCAAGAACAAAACAAGTGTATAAGGCAAAGAAAAATATAATAATCTAGAATAAGATTTTAAATAATTCCCTTGCACCAAAAGAAAAGGCATGAATATTTTTAACAAGTTGTGCAAGTTGGATATTGTTAAAGTCATGAAAAACACAAAATTGGAAAGAAAATTCATAACAATTATGTAAATATACATCATGTAATAAATGCAAATCAGAAAACCTAATACTAAATGCAACACGAAACAAATGTAAAAATAACACTTCATATAAAGACACATGTAGTGATTTCGAAAATATGAAACTATGCAAGACAAACCTTCTAACAATATGCATGGACACACTAGCATTAACATAAAAATTAACATTATTAACATGTAATGTAAGAAAAGAACTTAAACATATATGAATATAATTAAAAGGATTATCCATAGATACATAAGAATATTCATAGCAACTAAACATATATGCATCCCGAATGAAGTGTAAATCACAATAACTTTTAAATCCTTTTGGGAATATACGGTAGTTATCAAATATTAAAGTACAATTCCAAAGATTAAAAACAGAATGTAAACAACCTAAGAAATAGATGTAAACACAATATTGTACCTTTTGGAATTGAAAAACAATTAAGATCTTAGATAACTTACCAAATAAGTGTTGATCTACTTGATTACCTCTTGGAACTTTATGAATTTGGTGATGGAACTCATTGAATTCAATATGTGCAAACTCTCGAACCCAATATTCCAATGAATAGTCAATCCAACAAGTAGATTTAATATAATTAACACTTTTATATACAAGGATTTTGTGAAGCTCGAAATTACCAACATTAAGCTCAAAATATAATTCATGTATTAGATAAGCAACATAGCATGTTATGAAACTATACATAAACTCATTCAAAACGAAATAGTTGGATTTCATAATTGCAGAATTATGTGAAATAATTTGCTTACCAAAACACAAATCATCGGACTTTAAAACACGTGGTAAAAATTTTTGAACTATTGTTTCAAAGGTATGTGAAAGACATTGAAATTGATTCAAAACATAATTCAAACTTTGAAAATCAATAAAATTGACTTTAACAAAGTTCTTGACATATAAACCATTGAAATCAACCAAAAAGCTTTCATACTTACCTAACTTACCTTGCTTACCTTGAGGAAATCAAGCTAAGGCAGATTGGACTCCTTCCAATTGATAATTAGTTGTTTCTAACTCCATTAAGCACTTAGGAACTCCAAAAACCTACAAAGCAAAAGAACTAGGCAGCAAACAATACAAATCGTGATCACTAGAATTCATAAGTACAAGATGTGGTTGTCTAGCTTTCAATGAACTCTCTTTCTCACTCTTTCTATTACACTTATTTTGCTTACAGCCTATGCTAACTAAGTCACTCTTTTGACTTTCTTTTTCATCTCTTTCTATTAATTCTTTTTCCCTCATTTGCTTTTCTCTCATTTCAACACAAGATTTAGCAATTCTTGCGTGATCTTCAGAAATTTCACAAGGCGTTAAAGCACGAAGATTAAACTTTTTACCATCTTTCATGAATGAATAACAATTTTTGAGCTCTTTATAAACACCCTTGCAAGCAAGTTGCCATGGTTTTCCCAATAAAAGATGGGCTGTTTGCATAGGAAATATGTCACATAGTACCTCATCTTTGTAATTCCCCACGAAGAATGCAACCTTGACTTGCATGGATACCCATACTTCACCACAATTATCGCTCCATTGCAGCAAGTAAAGATTTGGATGTGGAGTGGTTTGCATATTTAACCTTTCTACCATTAGCTCACTAGCAAAGTTAAAGCTTCTTCCACAATCAATCACCACATCACATACTTTATCTTGGACTTTGCATCTTGTATGAAACTCATTTACACATGATGTAGATGTGGTTTTAGACTCCTCCATTTGTACCTGCAAGGTTAGTAAAGAAAACAAGAAGAAAACAAAAGTCAAAGATTAAATGCTGAAAGATTCTGTCAGGTTTTGGTATTCCTGCCATATCTCTTTCGATATAACTCGGAATTTCGTGATTCAAGTGGCCCTGGAACGATACGAGACAGATCTATAACTTTTATGTTTTAAGTTTTATGAGATGCCACTGTTATCATTGTTAAACGTGCCTATCTAAATGAGTGACGTGATTCTGGCAGATTTCCGTCGCGAATTTCATGGACCTTTTGAAGACCAAGACAAGGCGTGCTTGGGTTTTGAGTTTTGGATCACGCCCTTTTGATTAATTTAGGATTTATTTTAAGTTGTAATAATTAAGTCCATTTAACATTTAATTATAGTCTTGAATTTCGTTTTTAATAAGTCATTACTTGGCCCAAATTATCTTGCATGATAATTAGGAAAGTAATCTCCTACTTTTTAGGAGTTTTTTTAGGAAAGTAATCTTAAGAGGCAAAAACGTGTTTGTCTTCTTAGTTTAGGAAAGTAGTTAAGTTCCTAGTATTTGATTACAATTAGGAAGTTTCCTAAACTTAAGGTAGGGTTTTTCGTTTTAGGAAAGTTGGCCAATATCCCACATTGGAAAAATACCAACTCTTAACACTTTTTGTAGCCTGTATAAAGACATCCCTTTTGACGTTTTATAGATATGTTGAATGAAAGAAGTTTTAGCTTTGCTAAATCAAGAAATTATACCTTGTGTAGTTCGAAACCTTGAAGTTCAAGTTTGATCTTCTTTGTAGCAAGTTTTCCTTTAGCGTGACCTTTAGGAGACGTCACCCGAGTTCTTTATTTAAAGAACAAGCCAAAATAACTAGTTTAGCTCATGAATTTTCATGTATTGAATCAAGTTCTTTTGTATTAAAACGTTGGGTTTGATTTACTTCAATACTTTGCGTTTTCCCCTTGAATTCAATTCCGCCCAAATTCTGTTTTCGTGTTTTGTTTCAAACGTTTTTGTTGCAGCAATGATCCGAAGAGTTGTGGATTTCGTGTGGTCAAGGACTTCAATCCAAGGCCATTCATATCAATTGGTATCAGAGCATAGGTTGTTGTCTCAAAAATTCAAGTTACATCTTTTCCTTTTGAGTCATCTTTTGTTGTCGTGTTCTTGCTGTTTTTGGTGCGTCTTTTTGCTGCAGTTTTAGCGTCATTCTTGCAGTTGTTTTACGTCTTTTCCTTGCTGTTTTTGTGTCTTTATTGCTGCCTTAAGTCGTGTTATATTCAGCTATTCAATTCGATAATATTGTGCTCAAAATCGAATGCTGAAATTCTGCCCAAATCATCAATTGTCTTGCTGCCATTTTTTTTGCGCTTTTTGCTACTGTTTTCCTTGCGTCTTTGCTGCTGTTCTTAGCATCAATATTCTGCAGTAATTACATCATAAAAAGTCGTGCACAATTCATCTAGAAATTTTAGGGTTTTTGCGTCAAAACTTCATTCTAGCCGAGTTGTGTTGTTTCGCGTTTTATTGCTGTTTTCCGTATTGTTTCGTGCTATTTTTTTCGTGTCCATTCTATACTGTTTATTCATCATCATAGTGTGGAATTCTTGAGTCATTGTTGCTGTTTTACACGTCCAAACATTAAGTGTGTCAAAATTAGGGTTTGTTGGAAACTAGGTTTTCGGTCCAAATTTCATAACTTTCTTGTTCTTGATCCGATTCTTGTTCTTTCTTTTGTGTTAGTTTCATCATTGTGTTGCCTCCATATTGCTTTTTTATCAAACTTTTGCCACATCCGAAAAAGACAAGTTCTTGGACACTTTCTTGAAGTTTTTGATCAAACTTTGATATTTTATGGGAGCTTATCTTGGTATTCTTGGAAGTTATCTTTGGAAAAGATAAGCATTGAAGGCATAAGGTTTTCCATCTTTCCATTTGAATTATTTGGAAATAATCTTGGAGATAAATATGGGAAGATTTGGAGATAAACTTGGGAAGGATTTGTGTGCCTATATGATCTTTCTACCACACGTATTTTTTCAAGAGCGGAAGGCGTGAAAATTGGTATGAATTGTGTGGAGCTTTGATGGTTTATTTCGATCTTCGTTAGACTGTGAACACACTTCTTTGTTGGAGATCTTTGATCAAAGTGTGTTGGCTTAAGCATCTTAATGTCATATTATTGAAGATGCAATCCTTGTTTTCTTTATTATAATCCAGTCTCGGGAGGAGGTTGTTGAAGAGCTCGGGAGAGTTCAAACGTGGGCAAGGGGATCTTGTTTCAACCACGGATTCCGGGAGGAGTCGCCATTGACAAGGGGATCTTGTCTTCATTGTGGGCAAGGGGACTTGCATTAACCACAGATTTTGGGAGGAATCAACACAAGTCGAGGGGAGCTCGTATAATCCGTTCACTGTGGAGTTAGGAAGAGGAGGCGTCAAAGATAAGAGGGAGTCTTACTTTGTGTCAGACCGAGTGTCTTGTAACTTGTGAACTTAGTGGATTCTTTTTCTGGGCGTGGTCCCGCAGACGTAGGCAGATTGCTGAACTGCGTTACCAACCTCCTGTCTCTTTACTTTCCGTATTTTATTATTGTCCATTACTGCTTTTATTATCGGTGTCACACTTAGTGTTCCATCACACTAGAACACCACGTATCTAACCTTGATCTTTCAGACAGTATCATGAAATTTAAAGTTAGTGTTTGCTACTTTAGCATGACTACCAATGGTCATGGTTAATTCGGTCGGATGGGGCATGTCTGGGAAAGTAGCTAATTTTTAAGTTGAATGATATTAGGGCAAAGGAAGACTATTTGGATTATATTATTACACTATACTCATTGGTCGACGGGTTATGGCACTTTTGGTAAGTGACATAATTATAGGTGTAATGTAGATAATGGAGGTACAAGTATGCTCTTTGAGGGATTAGAGATACTTCACCAGATATAATAAAATAAGTCTGGGGTATACTGAGTCACGAAAGTCTTCTCAATTTTAGTGGTTGATGTCTCTATGCTGGCCTTAAATGGTTTCTAGTATAGAGCTCCTAAAACAGGAGAACTCAGCGGTCGCACCAATTATTTAGTAGTATGGACAGATATAACGAGTAAGTTGAGGAAAGTAAGAAACGTCTTCCCATCATGTGCGAGTGGGAGATGTTGGCATATGGGATAATTACGCCCATGTTATATTAGTATTATATTATCTCAAAGTATGAGATAAAGTTATATGTGTTTGATACGTATATCAGATTCTGATAAAGATAAGAAGACTATACCTATCTTGAAGCTTTCTTGTAGCTCAATGATAGGAGTCTATTATCTTTATATATAGAGAATAACATACTAGAAAAAACAACAACAATAGAAAATATCGTTATACGTATTTTTCCTCCTCAGTATTATATCTGGTTCTATAGTTTGTGTCTAATTGGTGGATCACAATAGATCCTCGAGTAATTTCTATTACCAGGAGTTCCTTTTCTATCAGAGCAGTCCATACGTGGAGTAGAACAAGATCTCAGCTTCCGCTCTTTCAGGTCAGTTTCATGGAAAACCTTCAGTTTGGTATGCTGAGGAATAATGGGAATTTTTAATCCCCTGAGGCTATTGGAATCCATGCCTTCGTTTACTTTGAAGAATTTGTATACAAGAAGAAAATTTAAAATCTAGACTTGATGGCTGAAACTGGAAATTGCTTCTAATCGCATTTAATTGCTGGTAATCTTTGGATTTTGGTGACTCTGAGTCACTGTACCGGCCAGCCCCAACTGTTTGCAGCGGCTCACTGAGAGCTGTTCAGCTGGGATACCGACCTTGGTGAAGGGGGGCTCTTGAATCTGAGATGCTGATTTGAGAATTTAAAAACTCCAGATTCAACAGTTGATTTCCTATACTTGTACTAGTGTATGATTAGTGTGGACTTTTTTTCCTACATTCCCAATTAATTGTTGCTTTTTGCCAGGTTGGCTGAGCTTCATGCCTAAGTCGAGTGCTCCATTGTTTGAATTGCTGGTTATGATTGGGTAGAAGATTCAGTATTTTGGTTTTTCTGTTCTTGCTGTTGATGATTGTTTTATCAACTACTTCTATCACCTGACCTTAAAGTTATGACCATGCCCGAGGTAATCTTTGTACCTTTGGTGTTAATTTGGTGATTGTAATGACGTTGATGAAGAGGAACCTCTCACGAACAGAGTGATAATTACTGAAGGAGAGTTCCCGGTTGTTCTGTTTGCTTATGGAAATTGATTGGTGAGATATCTTGCCACCTTTAGTTGAATTTTTTCGATTGCTAAGTAGACTATTTTGGCATTGACTTGATGAAGGTGAACCTCTGATTATTGAAGGAGAGTTCCCAGTCGCTCCCTTTGCTTATGTAATTTGGTGATATTGGTAAATTTTTCATGTTCTTGGCAAACCATTCATGTAATTGCCTTGGGCGTTTACTGGCTTAAATTGTTGACGTTTTGTGCTGTGCTGCAATAAGATGACAACATGGTATGTGAAGCACACATTCTTGGACATTTGCTTTGACTTGTAATATGTGATTTTGGGCTGCCTTAGTGAAAATGAAAACATGGAAATATGATGTATGCAAGGCAAAGCCTTCGTCCTCCGAGCTCCGACCCTCATGGTAGTATTACTCACTAGAGTTGGTAGGATTATTCATATACTTCCAGGAGGGAAATAGAGCATTGACACTTTAGTAATCACTAAAGTGGCTTTTCTATAATTCCCTGCCTTAGATCATATGATGTCTCATGTAATTGAGTAGTACTCTAAATGTATGGTTCATATGCTTGTAACAGTGTGGTCGAGTATATCCGGTACCGTATTTTGCTCATGATGGTATAAATATTTCCTTCAAATAAAAAAACTTTTATCTTCCAATGCAATTAAGACTTTTTTTTTCTATGTGGATGTTAATTTGAAAATTTTCACATTGGGAGAACTTGTTTTTTTTCTTTGTCACTTAAACTTTGTTTGTAGTTTCAAGGTTCATTAATTCATTATTGTCAAGCATAATTTTACCACTTAATTTGTAGGTATTTGTGAAACTATTTTTTAGTTCAAATTCTCAACAGTGATGATAAAAGGGCCTTTGAATAAGAATTCTTTAGATATAGGAATTTTATAAGAGAACAAGATGATTATTTATCTTAATTGATAATTTTCAGGGATAAAGGTAGTTGTTTATCTTAATTGAGAAATTTTAGAGATAAAAAATTAAAGTTTAGGGTTTAAATTAATATTTGATAGAAATATAAAATTCGAGAAAGTAATGTTTTGAGAATCATTCATAAAGTAAGAACTAGGAATTAAAATTTGAGTCCATATGGATTGGAGATAAATGCTTAGCTAATATAGTGTTCCAAGCTAATTTGATTTGTGATAAATAAAAGAGATAACAAAATTTTTTTACTAAATATATAAAATAATAAAAAAAAAATTGAACTTCTTTAGTAATCGTCAAAATTGTACCATCTTTAACGATTAATAATGGTTAATTTGGAACATATCTTTAGTACTAATTTTTCCATTATTTTTTCTTGAGTCATGAGGAAAAAAAAAAATTCTATACGTTTTAGAAAGGGGTATTGTTCACTTATATTTATTTCGATGAGTAGTACATTAAATCATTGCAATTAGAGGTGTAAATGGTGCAATTTGGATTTTTTTTCATAAAAGTTTTAACTGCATCATACCTGGCAATTTGTAAAAAATACAAATCATAACCAACTATTAAAATCTAAAAAACATTAAATGTGGTGTATACTTCTTTTAGTATGATATGGTGCAGATTATGCAGTTTGAACGTATAAAAAAAGAATATGGGAAATAATAATAAATTTAAATGTGAAAAAAAATGACATAATCATTCAAACAAATATTACATTACATAAAATGTATATGACGATTAATGCCTATTTGGTTGAGATTATATTTATAAGTACGAATCTTTTTAATCTACATTTAATCTAATGTGTGATAATATTTTTAACATACTCAGAATCTCATAATACAATTATGCCAGGGCTTTGAGTCTCGTGTGCCACTACATAAAAAGATGACACGTATACTTTTTATTAGTTATTTAACTTTTAAAGTTAAACTAAAACCCTAATCAAGTGATGAGTTAATCTAAGTGATAAGTAATTGTATAGGTATCATCTTTTCATAAAGTGGCATATTGAGTGGCACAAAAAGTGTCAGAGGAAATCCATTGACTTATGCTAGTGAGCCAAAGGCAATTATTGATACTTTTTTTTTTTGGCTAATCATCAGATGTAGGGGCGCCACTCCCTATTTTATTGATAGAATTAAAGGTTACAAAAGTCAATGGCGGATTTACCCACACCATTAGTACATTTTGAAAATTGAGAAAAAGCTAAAGAAACGGGAGGACTCCTCCTTACATTGTTGTCATCAAAGCAAATGTCCAAAACCTTTTTCTTCCGTTTAAGCCAGTGATCACAATGTTAGGCTATTTCAACAGTTTACAAAATGACAGTCCAAGAAGATCGTGGCCACACTCCAGAGAACCAAATCTCCACGCAGAGCAGCCATGACAAGCAAATGCAAATATTACCAATCCAATGTAGAATTACAAGTTGATACTTACTATGTAAAATTATATATATCATTATACTACTATTATTATATTTTTGAGTTGCGGTTTTTTATCGATTTAATTAATATAAAAAATGAAACCACACAACACTATGTAGTTTTAAAATATTGAAACCAACATCAACAACTAAAACTAAGATCATGATTTACACACTATACAGTATAGTGCGATGTGATTTAATCGATGTGGGTGGTATTTTAATTTTGTTGAACACCCTAGTTGCAATTGACATTCAATATTGAAGAGAAGCAAAAAATCTTCAAGAGCAAGTTTTTTATGATTTGATAGAATATCTTTAAAAAAAAGATCTGGGATTCTAAGGAACATTCCATAAATAATGAATATGATAATAAATTATTATGATATGCTTGATATATTTTCTATCACCTTTTTTCTCTTTTGATATCTATATTAGTTAAAAAATTATGTAATAAAAATTATTAATGTGTTTGATACATTTTCTATCGCCTTTCCTTTTTTCTTTTGATCTCTATATTAGTAAAAGAAATTATAGCATTTTAACTGTAAAGTTAAGCAATTGAACAGAAATATAATTTTAGTTAATTTTTAGTTTCATACATTTTCAAATAAATCTATTCATAGAAAAACATATAAATACATAAAGGTGCAAGATAATTTTCAATCAATTACTGTGTCGTAGATGTTATAAACAATGCCAATATAACCAAATTTTGAAGCAATAGACATTCTAAGACCAATAATTTAAAGAAAGAAAATACTCCAAAAGAATGCTTAGTCAATTTGTACAACAAAATATTTTTACTTTTTCATAATGACATTCTATTTTCTTTCATTTGTGTATATACCAATTACGTTATCAAACTTGTAATTTATACATAATTTGACCCAATTAATTTGCTAGAATTTTTTATTTTTTCAATTTTTGACAACTCAAGTTTTTATAATTACCAAAAAAAAAAGATAAACTTATCTTGTTTTGCAAAAGCTCTTGTGAAACCGTCTCATATATAAGACGTGAATTATACTTTATACGCTAATACTCTAATTTTTTTATACATTATACACTAATATTTGATACTTTATATACTAATATACTTTTTTTTTTACTTTATACGCTAATTTTGTATACTTTATACACTAATTGTTGATACTTTATACGTTAAAATGAAATTCATATGCAAATCCCGTATATGAGACGGTCTCACATGAGAATGACCCATCTTATTTTAACTAAATTTGTTTATATTTTTTCAATTTGGTAATTAAAATATTGTTAGTGTCTAATTTATACTCATATGAAGAAAACTTTTAAACATAGTTACAACTTTAAATATGTTGCTGCAGCCTGCAGCACACTTCTCAACAGGAAATTCAAAGAGCCATTATAAATGGAAGGCTTATTGAAATTTACATGCATCACCAAGCAGGCCACCCATTCTGAAAATGCAGCGCTTGAATTATTAAAAGAAAAAAAAAAGACAAAGAAATGCAAGTTTCAATTCAAGTATATGAAATTCAAAAATGCGAAGAGGAGGGACAAGAGTAACAATTGACAAAAAGGTTTTTTATTTATTTATTTTTTCTGTGCTTGCTGGATTGAAGTGCACAGAATTTCTAAATTACGAATTCAAAATGTAAAACCAATATATTTTAGTCAATGAATTGGATAGTGTCAATTTTAATTATTAAACAGACAATAAATTAATCCATTGAAATAAGTTCAATTAGTTGGAACATTTGTATTCTCTCTTTAGATTGTTCAAAGTCTACTTTGTATTTGTTTTTAAAAAAAGGGACACGCTTTTTTTTTTCCCAAAATTGACAATTAAACAAATTGGATCAAATGGAAGATTATTTTGTCTGAGAGTAATTAAGGACCCCAAGCAATTATTTAATTAATGGACTATTTTGTTTTTCATATACTTCGTTGCTTGACTCTGAAGGCAATATTAAATTTGTTCATGACAAAATTAAAGTTCCAAAGAATATTAAAAAAAATATTAGAGGGAAGGTCATATGTATGTCAGGATTTGTGTATTGTTTAATTATTAGGCTTCGGAAATATTATTAAAGAAATACGAGAGATTTTTATGCATTTTGAATAAGTAGAAAAGATTAGACATTCAGGGAATCCAAAATGCCGTACGCTTTAGATTCTTCAATATAAATTTCTGGGGTAAATGATTTCTCTTAGATCTTTGTTGGCATTTGATTTTTTTGGCAGAATTGGTGTCTATGACACGTGGAAAATGATGATGAATTGTGGTACAGATTTCGCTTTATCTGTAAATCCTATTCTTCATGTAATTAGAAATTCAAATAGAACGAAGATTACAATATTTGATTGAAGATCACGTGGTGCCTTTATTCTCTCTCAGTGGTTACGATTTCTTTGGTGGTACTATTATTGACGGTTTATTTTACGAAGTGTTGTTCTTCGAGAGAGTTTTGGCTAGAGAGTTTTAATTTTTACAGGGTGATTTCATAGAGTATATAATTGGGTTATCTCAGGTGGGTGAACTGTCTCTGCACTGGGTATTCAAGGGTAGAATGAGTTTGTGCAGAGTGTGTGTTACTGTCCTGTAAGAGAGATTGTCTTTATAAGCTATAGAGAGAGTTTTGTTTTATTTTGTGTTATTGTAACGAGACTTCTGTCGAATGTCTCTTGATGAAAGTGAGGGGAGCTCACGCAAAAGGGGAACTCGTGTGGTGATTCACGAAGGGTAGACTTTGGAAAATGGCGATAATTGTGGATGGAGTCCATTTTGTGTAAGACCAAGGTGTACAAAGTTTATTGATAGAGTGAATTGCTTTTCATTGGGCTAGGCCCCCCCGGATGTAGGTGTAAAAACCGAACCTACCAAATTGCTGTGTCGTTTATTTTAGCTATTATTTCTGTCTTAATTGTGTTTGCTTTGTTGTGCGAAAATATTGTTAAGAACCTTATTTCAATAGATTAGTACTTTCAATTGGTATCAGAGCTAGTCACTCTATTTTACTGAGTGTGTTCTTGGGATACTAATCTGTGTGGGTACTGAGAGATGGATTTTATGATGGAAGGGAACTCGGTTGTTCGTCCACCACTATTAGATGGATCGAATTACTCATATTGGAAAGCAAGAATGAAGGCATTTCTGAAAGCACTTGATGAAAAATCTTGGAGAGCTATTTTGACCTGCTGGGCACATCCTACAAAAAAAGATGATGAAGGTAATGATATTCTCAAGGGCTCTGAACGCCATATTCAATGCCGTAGATGCTAACATATTCAAACTTATCTCCACGTGTGAGACGGCCAAGGATGCATGGGATATTCTTCAAACTGCTCATGAAGGAACTTATACCGTGCGTATGTCGAGATTGCAACTACTGGCAACTAAGTTTGAAAATCTCATAATGAAGGAGGAAGAAACAATCAGTGATTTCAATGCAAAACCGTGTGACATCGCAAATGAATCGTTTGCTTTGGGACAAAAACTATCCGAAGCTAAGTTGGTATAAAAAACTTTGAGATCGTTGCCAAAGAGATTCAACTACAAGGTTACTGCGATTGAAGAAGCAAAATATGTTAGTAAAATGAAACTTGAAGAATTAATGGGGTCTCTGCGAACTTTTGAGATGAGTTTTGATGATAATATGAAAAGCAAAAGCATTGCCTTGAAAGCTCAAACCGAAGACTCACAGTGCGATTCCCACAATGCCGGTAATGAAGAACTCACTGAATCTCTCTCCTTGATGGTGAAAAATATTGGGCGTGTCTTGAAGAAGCTGAACCTTAGCCCAAACAACAGTAATCAACAATATGGAGGCAATGTACAGCCCATGAGCACTCAAAATTTCTACTCACAATGCAAGAATCAAGTTGGTGAAGGAAGTTTAGAGGTGAAGAATAAGTTTAAAGGCATACAGTGTAAGGAGTGTGAAGGTTTTGGCCATATCAGAGCTGAACGCGCCAACACATTAAGAAGAACAGCAATAATAAATCTTACACCATCTCCTGGAGTGATGAAGAATCTGATGGGAGTAAAGAGGAAGAAAATCTTGTCAGCAACTTCGTTGCATTTACTGTTATTTCGCCCATTGAAATTAGCTCAGGTAAGTTTGTTGTTCAAAATGTTCATTCCAATGATTCACTTGAAGTAAGTGTTAATGCAGATGAAGATGATTATAGCAGCGATGAGGGGGAGATGACACATGAAGAACTTGGTGAATCATATAAGAACCTTCATAAAAAATGGATGGAGGTATCAATAAAGATCTTGTGTCTAAGATATCAGATATCAAGAAAGCAAAAGAGGAGGATGAAAAGCTTATTATGGAACTTCAGCAGAATCTCAAAGAGAGTGAAAGTCATCAAACTCATCTTTGTTGAGAACTATTAAGAAGTCTGTGAGGAGACTAAATTCAGGAACGGATATTCTTGATCAAATCCTGACAGTGGGTCAAACGTCAAGTGTTCGTACAAGTCTTGGTTACAATGGAAAGTCTTCAGGAGGTGGTACAATGTTTGTGAAAGCTACTCAGATAGAGAAAACTGAAGATGATCAGGAAGCGTCAAGGCCACGTGGTAGAACATCTCCAGGATCTACCAGGAAAAAGGAATGGATTTGTCATTACTATAAGAGGAAAGGACATGCCAAGTCATGTTGTTTCACTCTCCTTGCTAATCTGATGAATAATAGGAGAAAGGGTTCATCCAGTCAACAGTTCACTAAATGAGTTTGGAGAGAAAAGGGATCCCGTAGAGATGACCAATGCATGGTTGTGTACATATCCATGAATGCTATCACTAAGCATGACTGGTACTTTGACAGTGGTTGTTCGCATCATATGACTGGGGTTCGAAACTTTCTGCAAGATATTCGTCCCTGCTCACATCAGTTTGTTAGAAGCAATGAACACAGCGTGTTACACAATCAACCGAGTATTCTTGAGGCCCGGTACCAACATGACGCCATATGAGGTGTGGAAAGGGAAGAAGCCAAATCTGAAATATTTTTATGTGTTTGGCAGTGTTTGTTATGTCTTGAATGATAGAGATCAAAGAAGTAAATTGGATCCAAAAAGTGATGAAGCATTCTTCCTGGGTTACTCCACCAAGAGTAGAGCCTATCATGGTTTTAATAAGCGAACAAAATCTATCATGGAGTCAGTAAATGTGATTGTTGATGATACTGCTATTAATGCTATCAATCCTGTGAATAACTTCCCACTGGATTTTGCTCTGGAAGAACAAGATGTTTCTACAGACATTCCTGAAGAAGTTTCACAAGATGGTGACAAGGTTCCAGTAAATGACTCAGATGTTGTCTCAAAAAAGACTCCAGAAGATGCAATGGACAGACATCCTTCACGAAAAATTCAAAAAAATCATCCTGTATCTGATATCATTGGAAGTGTTGAAGATAGTGTGCAAACCAGAGATACTCCTCGTGTCAATTATCAAGAAATGATTGGGTATATGTGCTATACGTCTACTGTTGAGCCAAGAAACGTAAAGGAGGCTTTATCAGATAAATTCTGGATCTTTGCCATGTAAAAAGAACTATCCCAGTTTGAGAGAAACAAAGTGTGGGATCTAGTGCCTCGTCCTATTGATGTAAATGTCATAGGAACAAAATGGATATTCAAGAACAAGACCGATGAGCACGGCAATGTCACTAGAAACAAGGCGAGATTGGTTGCACAGGTGTATACACATATTGAGGGTGTTGATTTTGATGAAACTTTCGCTCCTGTTGCTCGCATTGAATCCATTCGCTTACTGTTGGCTATCTCTGGTCTCCTTAAATTCAAGCTGCACCAAATGGATGTCAAAAGCGCATTTCTCAATGGTTTTCTTAATGAAGAAGTGTATGTTGCTCAACCAAAAGGGTTCGAAGATCCTCAATTTCCTGATCATGTTTTCAAGCTCAAAAAGGCACTGTACAGTCTGAAACAAGCTCCACGGGCATAGTATGATCGATTGACGGAATTTCTCATCAAGAAGGGGTATACTAGAGGAGGAGTTGATAAAACGTTTTGTGAAATGGGTAAATTCTGATCTTATTATTGCTCAAATTTATGTCAATGACATTGTTTTTGGGTCAGTCTCTCAGAAAATGGTGCAGGATTTTGTTGAACATATGCAAACTGAGTTTGAAATGAGTATGGTTGGTGAATTGTCTTATTTTCTGGGTTTACAAGTCAGAGAGTTAGAGTATAGCATACTTATCTCCCAAAGCAAGTACGCTCGCAATCTGGTAAAGAAGTTTGGCTTGGAATCTGCTAAACATCGAAGAACTCTAATTGGAACATATGACAAAATCACTCGAGATGAGTCTGGTATCTCTGTTGATCAAAGCTTGTACGGAAACATGATAGGGAGTCTGTTATACCTCACTGCTAGTAGACCTGACTTGAGCTATAGTGTTGAAGTGTGTGCGGGCTTTCAAGTAACCCCGAAAGAGAGTCATTTGATGGCTGTAAAGAACATAATCAAATATGTTAGTGGTACTACTAAGTTTGGACTCTGGTATTCTTTCGACACCACTTCGAATCTTGTTGGATACAGTGGTGTAGATTGGGCTGGGAGTGCAGAAGATCGTAAGAGCACCTCTGGAGGATGTGTATTTCTTGGAAACAACTAAGTATCGCGGTTAAGTAAGAAACAAAACTGCATTTCTCTCTCCACCACCGAAGCTGAGTATATCGCTGCAGGAAGTGGATGCACTCAGCTGTTGTGGCTAAAATAGATGCTTGATGATTACGGAATTCATCAAGATGTGATAACACTTTACTGCGACAACTTAAGTGCCATTAATATATCAAAGAACTCGGTTCAGCACTCGCATACTAAACACATCGATATACGTCATCATTTCATTCGCGATTTTGTTGAACAAAAGGTGATTAACTTGGATTATATTCCCACAGAGAGTCAACTTGCAGATATCTTCACAAAGGGGTTAGATGGTATCTAGTTTGAAACACTCAGGTCCACTCTGGGTCTGTGTGTTGTTTGAAAATTTTTTTGGTTGTTTTAGTTTTTTTTAAAAAAATAAAATAAATAAAAATAAAAATTGTTTCGGCTTGCACGAGTACATTTGGGCGTTTGTAATGTATTGTGACATTTAATAAGCCTCTGTTTTTTTCCTGTTTTAAGTTTTTTTTTTGGTTTGTGAGAGTAAGGTTTAATGCGACTGTTCTCTTTGAGTTTATAGTCAATTTGTTAAAGGGTTTGAAGCGATAGGGTCACGTGGATTTTTACATGGTTGTTGTGGGTGGTCATGTGTTCTCTTCTCAGATTGTTAATAATTTGGAGACTGTTTCTGTTAAATCTACTTTTGTGTTTTCTACGTATCAATTCGGAATTGACAAGTGGTGCCCACAAGGCTTGGCCCAAGTCTTCCAGTTTTCATGCTTCTGAGAAAAGTGTGAAATTTTCCATCTAACACAAGATCGCAATGAAGAACTGGGTTTCGACATCTTATCGATATGATGTTGGAAAGTCTATTGTCAGGTTGAATCAATCTGATCTGATTGATCATGTCTGTTTTCATGTCGAATCAACAGTTGTGAAAGTTCCAATTTTTTTTCCATCAACATGGGGTATTCTATTTAGTCAGAAGGATGTTTTCAAGGAATGTGATTTTTTTTGTGTTCTTAAAGTATTCAATTTTAATTTCCAATTGTTGTTGAGCTTGGAACCTAATACGAGAAAGATTATATAGATGCTACTCCAGTCAGTGGTTCAAAAATTTTTTATTCTAGTACGTAATCTTGTTCAGTGGCTTAAGGTGATGTTTTATGGCTCCGTTTGGTTCAGCAGCTTGAAGCCGAGATGCAACGTCTAAACACGGTGATGAAATCGTCATAAACTCGTAAATTGGAGATTAAGACTTTGCTGATGGATCTGATCACTCCGTCATCTGCTCCTTCGCACAAGGGGGCTGAGAGCTCTACTGCAGGGGAAGATCGTGCATCAGAAGATGGACTTCTTGCTTTGTCCAGTGGTCTTCGTAAGTTGGAGATTACAACTGTTTTGTTACCGACTCTGATCCTTCTCAGGTTTGTGTTTTGGGGTGATAATGTTTGTCTGGTTCATGAACAAAGATTTTTTTGTGCTTTGTCATTTGGTGTGGCATAAAGGGGGAGTAAGGATGTTGTTGTTGATATTTTTTGATGATTGATGGTTTTTTGATGATTGATAGTTATTTAGTCATGATGGATATGTGTTATGTTGAAGATATTTTTTATGATTGCTGATTACGTGGTCATGATGGATATGTGTTATGCTGAACTGTGATGTATATGTGTTATGCTAAACCATGTTAAACTTTTTTAGTGTGATTCTTATTTTGTTTTTGCCAAAAAATGCCAAAGGAGGAGATTGTTAGATCTTTGTTGGCATTTGATTTTTTGGCAGAATTGGTGTCTATGACACGTGGAAAATGATGATGAATTGTGGTACAGATTTTGCTTTATCTGTAAGCCATATTCTTCAGGTAATTAGAAATTCAAATAGAATGAAGATTACAAGATTTGATTGAAGATCACATAGTGCCTTTATGCTCTCTGAGTGGTTACGATTTCTTTGGTGGTACTATTATTAAAGGTTTATTTTACGAAGTGTTGTTCTTCGAGAGAGTTTTGGCTAGAGAGTTTTAATTTTTATAAGGTGATTTCATAGAGTCTGTAATTGGGTTATCTCAGGTGTGTGAAATGTCTTTGCTCTGGGTATTCAAGGGTAGAATGAGTTTGTGCAGAGTGTGTGTTATTGTCCTATAAGAGAGATTGTCTTTATAGGCTACAGAGAGAGTTTTGTTTTATTTTGTGTTATTGTAACGAGACTTCTGTCGAAGATCTCTTGATGAAAGTGAGGGGAGCTCACGCAAAAGGGGAACTCGTGTGGTGACTCACGAAGGGTAGACTTTGGAAAATGGCGATGATTGTGGAGGGAGTCCATTTTGTGTAAGACCAAGGTGTACGAATTTTATTGATATAGTGAATTGCTTTTCACTGGGCTAGGCCCTCCTGATGTAGGTGTAAAAACCGAACCGGGTTACCAACTTGCTGTGTCGTTTATTTTAGCTATTATTTCTGTCTTACTTGTATTTCCTTTGTTGTGCGAAAATATTGTTAAGAACCTTATTTCAACATATTAGTACTTTCAATTTCAATGGTGTTTTAAATTTTGGGGGTAAATATTGTTTAACTCGCAGTTTTGCAAAGAAATTATTTTTATTTTTTAATTTAAATTTTATCACATAAATAAGTTTCAATTCATTTTCTAACGATATTCGTGTGAAATGCACTAAAGAGTCTCACAGAATAAACTGACATTATTTGACAAATAGGCTATGGTCTTCTGTTGCACAATTATAGTTCACTCCTTCTTGCACTCTTTTTTATTAGCCTACATTATCAAGTAAAATAAATTAACGTAAATAAGCTATTATTGGCATTACGATTTGTTTGTGTGGCCTTATTAGATTAGAAGAGTATAATAGAAAATGATATACCAATTGTGTAATACAAGATATAAATATGGTTTTGATTTCCGATATTGAAAAAGTTATATTTAAGTCCCTTAAATTAAATTGTCACAAAAATGATTTTCAACTTATTTTTTTTATCAATCAGACAAGCAACACCGTTTATCATGTGACACTGTTCATCATTCAAAATAAATCATTTTCTGCTACTAAACTAACGGTCTTACTTATAAAATGGATGAAAAATAAGTTATAGCCAAAGTGTAATTTTTTCAAAATGAGGAACTAAAACAATACTTACCTCCAAGTTAAAGTGACTATCACTACTACAAAATGCCGATTTTAAACCGCCCTTTTTATAGCGGTTAAACAAAAACCGGTGTAATTTATAAAAACGCGGTGGCATTATCGTAATATTAAACAAGAATTTAGTGAAAGGAGAACTATTTACACCGGTTATATAAAAACCGGTGTAAGAAGTTTTTTTTATACACCGGTTATTCTTATAACCGGTGTAAAAAGTTTTTTCTTACACCGGTTATAAGAATGACCGGTGTAAGAAGTTTTTTTTTTTACAAGTTTTTTTGTTTTACACCGATTATAAGAATAACCGGTGTAAGAAGTTTTTTTTTTACTAAAAAGGAAGACAAATCAGATCGAACAACATCAAGAGCTACTCTTGGATCCAATTTTCTTCATTGGACTACTCTTCTCCATCTATTTCACGAGGCGACGGCGACAAGAGCTTCTTGAAGCTAGCTCAGATCTGGGCTCCAGCGAGATCAGATCTGCCATCGGCCATACAGATCGGCCTTCTTGAAGCTACTCTTTGTTCATGTGCTCTCTGTTCATGGGATTTCTGTTCATGTTGCTAATTAATCCTTTGCCTTAGAAGAAACAATGGCAAAGATTGAAGAATATCAAGAACCCATGAAGCAGCAGACAAAGAAGACTTCAGTGAAGAGGAACCATGGATCAACAAACTTCTTTATCTTTGTAGATTACCTTTTCTTGATACTATTCTTTGGTTTCCTCTGTTTTCTCCTCCTCAAATTGATTGGATTTTGATTCCTATGAGAAGCTTGTTCAAGTTCGAGAAATATGCAGAAGGTCTCCCTAGGTTCCCAAGTACGTGATTCCAGAATTTGTTGTTCACATGGTTGGCGAAATGGCCACTTGCTTGGCGATGCAGAAAAGACTCATCTTCAAGTGATTTTGGTTTTGTGAGGAACTGATTTAATGTCTTAATGGTGTGTTGTAATGCTTTTATGTTTATTCCATGATCTTTTACCAGCTTTAGTCATGGTATCCATTTTGCCACTCGTGGATAAATTCCTCTTGATAATTAACAATCCTGTAGTTCTTCTAAGGTTTGCGACAGATTATGGTGCAGAAAAACTTATGTATGAGATTTACCTATCGTAAATCAATAAACAGTTACTTTACTAGCAAAAAAAAAAATCCTTTGCCTTAGAATAAATCTTTTACACCGGTTACTACACGAAACCGGTGTAAGAAGTTTTTTTACACCGGTTATTTTAACTGGTGTAAAAAGTTTTTTTTTTACACCGTCTGTATATACACTGGTTCATTTTTAGAATAACCGGTGTAAAATTATACGATTTAACCGATGTAAAATCCCGATTTTGTTGTAGTGTATTGGGATTACGCAAAAACTCTTGAAAGACCGTCTCATATATGAGATATGATACGTGAATTATACTTTATATGTTAATAAGTTAATTCTTTATACATCATACGCTAATATTTTATACTTTATACACTAATATGCTAATTTTTTAAATATTGTGTGCTAATTTTTTATACTTTATATGTTAATTTTTTATATTTTATATGTTAAAGTGAAATTTATATGCAAGTCTCATGTATGAGACGGCGGAGAATGACCCTTGGGATTATTTATCTTAGAATATTTAAAAGGTGTCAAATGGGTGAAAAATATGTTACAACCATTCATACCACAAAATTGAAATATTTTCAAAATCCGAAACCGAAACAAAATTTATTTCTAAGTTGAAAGATCATTAGAGTGATTTATCCTTAATTCTCTCAAAGTTGCAAGATCATTGTAGTGGTTTATCCTTAATTCGCACCAAGAGATCGCGAGGGTCAAATTTTGCTAGAATTCAAATAAGCAACATATATAGTATAGCAAAAGATATTCACCTTCCAAATTAAGGTAAAGACGTATATTGCTGTTGCCTCTGAGCACTGAGGGTATCGCTATAAGAGAGAAGAAACCGCTCTAGCGGTTATTAACATGAAAACTAGAATGGTTTTCATGCATGCACTGAAATACGAATGGCAGAATGTAAATGTGTAACTATATTGGATATTAAGGCTTAGTTTGAAATTTTTAGCACAACAGATTAATAATTTCAATGGAGAATAAAAATTATTTGGTGAATTTAAGTTTTCCTTCATTATCTGTAAATTCCAGAAATTAATCATTTCAGCCAAAGACTTGTGCCAAAATAGCATATGCCATGAAGAACAAAAGGCTTTGGACACGCAATGTGTATCGAAATACTATTTCTGCGTATCGAAATACTATTTCTGAATATAAAAAATTTGTCGAGTACTTTCATGTCGGTTTAATCCACATTTGAACGGAGTCTTTCCTACGTGACTTAGATCCTGCAGGACAAATATTAACACCAAACGTCCTACAACACAAATATTAACCAAATGTCTTGCAACACAAATAGGACACAAATATATATTAACCAAACGTCCTGAGAAGTTTTGAAAGGCTTGCTCCGATGCCTAACTTAGTAATATGCTTAAGCAAAGAATTCAGAAAAATAACAAATAATAACAATGTACCCTCAATATATATGATAATTCAGTGTATATTTATAATATTCATAACTGAGATAAAATTGGATTATAATTGTAGTTAAATCGCCAATTAGAAGGTATTTTGATGTTAGAATCCAAATATAATCATCGCTTCTTTAACTATCCGAATAGTTGAGATAGTAGAACTTATGTAATAGAGTATATACATGTTTAGATTTGAGATTGTAATGTTAGCGTAAAATTTTGCCTCATCACTGACCAAATCCATTCATATTAGGATTACTCGTTAATGGTTGATTCAATTTGATGGATTCGCCGAAGTTCTAGTTATTGTTTACCAACACATGCTTGCAGAGGAGCAAGTGATCAAGAGTGGAAAAATCACTCTCTTGAATGGCTGTATCAAGCAGCTCAAGATGAATCTATGCCAGTTGGCTAACTATATATTTTTCTTCCGAAAGCTATAACAATTGCTTTTGACTAAAACGAAGAAAATTATTTCCGTCTTATAACAACTGGCTAAGTGATGAAACGGCCTAAGTTAAGAAACATCCAATGTTAGTGGATTAAACCAAACCTTGACAATCGTTGTCACAGCCTCGTCTTCTATGTTTGATTTTTTGCCAATTGGGATGTTTACATACATCACGAAAAGTCTCCAATAAATTTATAGGAAAGTGTGTAAGAAATGCCAAGATTGGCACATCAATCCTACATTAAATGTCAATAGCAAAATGTATTCTATAAGCTTATGAAAAAATCCCAAATTTTGGCCTATAAATAGTCCCACTAATTACGCCATTCCTCAAGTCAAGAACAACTACAAAAACATCTTCTTTGCGTATTTTCCTTAAACCTTCAATGAAAAACATGATCATGATATGGATTTTTATGAATTTTCATGGTGATTTCATTTGGAAACAAATGCCAAATTGATAAGAATTTTGGCGATATCTCTCCTGAGCTTAATTATTCTCCTCATTCCTTTCTTTTTACTTCTTCAGAACTTCACCTAAGAAGGCCTTTTGGTTTTTCTTGACCTTGCAAGGCAGTGGTAATCATTGTTTGATTGTCAAACATGGGATGCAAGATCCCTTCAAAGGGTTGGTGGAAGTTCTTATCTCGTATCTATCCCTTCTGAGCTAATTAATCCTCCTTGTGTTATAGGATTTGTATTAATTTCGAAAATTTTCTTGTATATTTATTAGAAGAATTATGCTTGTATCATATATATTAGTGAAAGTTACTATGACTGATGAATGCAAGTGCAATATGCAAAGAAATATTTGTCTTTTTTTTTAAGGTTTACATAAATGTACATATGTAAACTCATGAAAATAATTGCTATTTTATGAGAGATTGATTCCCATATTAGTCACTTCTGAAGATGTTTTGCTCACACCATTAATTGAAAGCCTTTTTCTAATGATAACCTTGTTGAATAGGGATATCTCTACAAGTGCTACACTTTAAAATGTGGATACATGCATGTACACATTGACTTCAGCATGTTTGAATAAGTTTAATTAACTTTTTATTCTTTCATTTATCAATCAAGTATTTGAGCTTTTTCTCCCAAAAAATTTACTTTCTAAAAAATATTATCAAAATAACATACTATCAAATTATATTTCTTTGATAATACCTCTTTGCCACGTTAATCTTAGTTTAGACACCTATGTTTGAGATTAGATCTTACATCATATTTTGTACAATGCATCAAAATATTCAAAACGATATCGTTTTATTAAAATCATATCACCAATATTAAATTCACAATTGTTAAAACATAGCCCAAATCTGACTCAACCCTACTACATCAATACATCAAGACATTTATTCTTCTTTCATCTCCCAACTTCGTTAATCCTAATTTTTATTTTTTCAATCCTCTCCTTCGAAAGAAACTACTACTCAATAATTGGACAAATAGTAAAAAAACACACACACAAAGTGACAATCTCAGTGAAACTATGTTATTTTGCCATGACTAAAAATGAAACAACGTCATATTTACATAATGGAGAGGACAGAGAAATATTGGACAAAGCACCTAATGTGTCTATGTTTGTGTTTTGGTTTTTAACTTTCTATATTATAGTAGTTTGTATTGCTTATAATATAGGCTTGTCACTTATAAACTATTTATTAATTATTTAAAGAAAAAAAATACTTAAAGGGCATAATTAGGTTTGATCATCGAATTTTTTTTTAAAAAAAAGTTAAAGGTATATACATTTTCAAAGTCATTAATTTAGATTTAAATGATTATTAATCTATTTTTCGTTCAAATTAATATTTAATTTTGACAGCCATATAACACACACATGGCAAATAATTGGGCAATTTAAAGCTAATTTAACAACTTGAGATACCAAATCGAAGCTAACCCTCAAGTTATCAAATTCACACAAATTACCCTATTCTTCTTTCATTCAATCCCATCTGTTTCTCATTTATTTTCACATATTTATCAAAGTTGTATTTAATTTGGATAAATATATTTAGATCTGAATTGCTTTATCAAACAGGCTACCCCAACAAATATTTACTACTCCGTATATGTTTTATGTGAGATGAAAAATATTTTAAGATCTTGGGTTTTTGTTGATATTATCTAAAATGTTAGTTTGGTGAAACAAAAAAGTGGGGGAAAAAATTAATGGGAAAGGGCGTAACTAGTATTTTTGTCGTACAAAAAAAAAAAAAATCAAAGTATCAATAATGAATCTTGGGATCAAGGATCACGAAGACTTATGTGAAATCGATTCACATATATAAAACATAGTTTATATATGAAATAGACAATTAATAGCAGTTGAAATCGTGATTCTAACTTCCTACATCTTTACACAAATAGACAAAAATAGATTGATCTTGTCTTAAAGAAACAATATTTGTATCTCAAGAATATGTTTGGGAGGAGAATGGTAGAACCTTAATATCACATGTATGACAGCAACTACCACATATCATCCGTTAGTTTGTGAAATTTTCCTCCTCAACCCTTATAAAAGTTTCTAACACTCTCTTTTTATAAGGCAACTATAAATTCAAAATATTAATTGGCTGTTTGAAAAACGGTAATGAACTGTACTATAGGTTTTATAATTAATTTTAAAACAATAAATATTATTTACTTAAATATTATCACTATTATTCATTCACTTTAATAGATTTAAATTACCTATCTATTATTACTCACTAATTTACCTACTTTCAAATTTGATTACCCAATTAATCTATTATGATAGAAATTGAACTCATCCCAATATTCCTCAACCAAATACGGTGGAATTAGTTATATAAATTAAACCCATCTAGCAATAATGAGGTTTATCATTTTCATTCCCATTGCTATTCTTATCCTCAACCAAATGTGATGGAATTAGTGATATAAATTAAACCCATATGGTGATAAAGACATTTTCATTCCCATTGCTATTCTAGAATGCGAACCGAATGGCTGGTAAAGGTTTGAGGATTTATTCTTAACAAACTCTAATTACATTCTAAAGGAAAAACAATTCAAAAAAAAAATCTTGTAAAGAATAAAATTTCTAACTATTTAAGTTTGAAAGATCAAGGTTAGACACGCGGTGTCCTAGTGGGTTGGAACACTAGATATGACACCGATAACAAAAGCGATAATGGACAGAATTAAAATGCAGAAAATAAAGAGACAGGAGGTTGTTAATGCAGTTCGGTAATTGCTAACATCTGCAGGGCCACGCCCGGACATAAAACAATTCACTAAGTTCACAAAGTTACAAGACACCCGGTCTAACACAAAGTAAGGCTCCCTCTTTTCTTTGTTGCCGCCTCTTCCTAACTTTCCAAGTGAATTTGTTTTGCGAGCTCCCATCGACATGTGAGATTCTTCCCAAAATCTTTAAGAGACAAGATCCCATTCTCAATGATGACTCCTCTCGGAATCTGTGTTATGGCAAGAAC
Organism: Ophiorrhiza pumila; assembly: GCA_016586305.1. Lineage (NCBI taxonomy): Eukaryota > Viridiplantae > Streptophyta > Magnoliopsida > Gentianales > Rubiaceae > Ophiorrhiza > Ophiorrhiza pumila. The sequence goes on from BLIW01000005.1 coordinate 7,646,959, forward strand.
TCCTCCCGAGTTCCTAACAGCCTCCTCCCGAGAGTGAGTTTCAACAATGAATACAAAGAATGCACCTTTAATACTTTTGCATTAAAATGCGAATAGCCAACACACCAACAAAGAATTCCAACCCAACAAGGTGTGTTCACAGTATTACAAAGACTGAAAGAATAAACAATACTCCACACTTAAAAACCGTGGGTTAGGAATGATCTTATAGAGCACACAAAATCTTTCTATGTTTATCTCTAAGATTATTTCCAAATAAATCGCATAGAAAGATGGAAACCATGTGCATCCCATGATTATCTTTTCCAAAAATAGTTCTCCAAAGATAATCACCAAAAATACCACGACAAGCACCAAGAATACCAAGATAATTACCAAATATATCAACATAGCCTAATCTCCAAAATCAACCTTCCATGCATAGATTGATTTAGTTGATTTTTGCAGCCATTCACAATCTTTCCATATTTGCAAAAAAATCAATGCCAACTCATCAACATAAATGCCAACGCATCTTTAGCATTAACAATCTCCCCGTTTGGCATTTTTTGGCAAAATCCAAACTCCACCTTTATGCTAGACGGAAGTTCACTGAAACTCCCCCTAAACAAGAAATTATACAAGAAACATCATTGCACAAGATATTGTGCATGACACAGCAAAAGACATTAAGATCCCAGCATACAATGTTTTAGGGATTACAAAACAAAATCCAAAATACTCCCCCTTTTTGCCACAAAAAGACACAAGGGTATAAAAACAACTTACATCATAGCAGATTGTCTAAATAAAGCAACAAAAAAATATCAGAGCAATATCAAGCGGAATCATCATTATCATAGGGCACTAGACCAACTGATTCTGCTAGCAAATGAACACCAACATCTGATTCTAGTACTGCTTCATCTTTACCAGCAACAAACCCACCAGATTGGACGCTAGAAGGATCCTGAGTGTCTGGGACACTAGGAATGATACTTGGAGAAACCACATCAGAAGGATTAGAAGAAACTGGAATTTCCTCCGCAATAATTTCTTCATCAATGTCTTCATGTTCTACCATTGTAGGATTCTCTGTCTCTATTTCAGACTCAACAAAAATAGAAGATAAGTTTTTGAAAGTACCTTCTGGGACATCCAAAGTGACATCAGGTGGAGCACCTAAAGAACTAGCTACATCATCCGCTACAACCTTCTCCTTCCCATCAAAATGCTTCTTCCTTTCAACAGGCTCAGCAGCAACATCTTTAGCCGACTTTACGGCTAAAACGTCATCAAGCAATGAAGAGACTTCTTTCCTTCTCTTCTCAATATCAGATTGCTGGGTAATCAGATATTTCAGTTCATCTTCCAGTACCTTAATAGTGCGCGCGACAGTAAGACAGAATTACCAAACTCCTCAGTGTCAGAATCAGAAATATCATCCATATCATTGATGTGATCACCCTTCAGAAGCTTATAGCTGATTTTGATTTCTTCCTTATCCATCTCTAGAATCTCTCTAGCTTTAATCACAGCTCGTTGTGAGGAGAGAATGTCATATATCAAACATGGAAAAGGATAGACTATCCTTTCATTCTTGTAGTCTGCATGCTTCACAATTTGATCAAACAAGAACTGTCCAATGTCAAACTCAATAAAATTCCCTATTTTGAACAGTAAGGTGGCCATAGCCTTATTCACACCAGTTATATTTGAAGTAGGAAGCCAGTTCCTCATGGCTATCTTGTGCAAAATTGCATACTTAACAGACAGTTGTGAAGTAGGAAAATCTTTCCCTCTAGACCATACTCGTCTGACACCACCTGTGATATCTGTAATGATCTTACTATAATCAGGGGTGAACTCCTCAACATTAGCCCAATGACTGCCCAAGTGAGTGTTTATAACCCAGGGAAAAATTCAAACACATGACCCCTCACAAACACATGTCTACCATCAGGATGTTCAAAATCCTTCACATTAGGATCTAAATTGCAATAAAATTCCTGAACAACTCTCCTAACATATGGCTTTAAACCCTTAAAAGTTCTTCCTAATCCTTGAATAACAAGCTGATCCACAAGTTTTCTACAGTCTTTAAAATCTCCTTCATTAATATTTCTTTCACCCCAAATATTCCTTTTAAAGACTCTATTCCAGAGACGAACATTATATTCAGACTTGTAATCATCCAAATTAACAGAGGGAATTGATGACTTACTTGAGGCTGGTGACTTTCCCTTTGCCATCGCTTAAGAGCGAGTGACTCGCTGAGACATAGGAGTAGGATTTCCTTTTTGTCGCTTAGCTTTGGGTGACTTAGCTGGTTCTGGATCAGAGACCTCTTGAACATCATCATCAGAGAAACATCATCTCTGACATCTTCTTCATTAACCCACGCATCATTAGAGGATGCTTCATCAACAAGTCGAAATCTTTTTCTCTTAGGTTCTGTAAAAACCTTCAAAGCATCTGGTGTTTTAGGAGGAGCAGCACCAGTCTTGAATGGACCACCACTAGTTTGTCCAAATCGTGTTCTCACGCTTGAAAGATCTATTGACAGAATTGGAGTGACTATCACAGTTTTTGAAGACATATCACTCTCAAAATTTGAAGACATCTCCTGTGAATGAGAGGAACTCCCATTTTCCTTTGACGAATTTGGAGAAGCAGGAGTGATGACAGCATGAACTCCATCATCATCTACAGTTTCTACCACCTTTCTAACCCGAGATGAAGACTTTGACTAAGACATCTCTGAGATTTGGGGGCACTTGAATCAATTAAACTTTCAGTACCTTTGATTATGGTCAAGATAGTGAAGGTTGCCGAGATGTATCCAACACTTTGAGAAGAAGAAACTCAAGTGACCACAAACCCTTGGAGTAGCAGAGAGAGAAAGGGTGAGCAAAATAATTGCAGTTAGATTTTGCGTGAAAGAGAATGACTCTTCAATTCCTCGATATCAGCCGAGAATCCCTAATTCGCCACGTGTCACTTGAAAAGCTGAAGACCAAAATACAAAAAGAAATCCACAACTACAAAACCGCCTAAAAACATGAGGCGGGAAACAAAAAACAACTACTCTACTATTTTTGTTTTGTTTATTTTCCATTTTTTTATTTTTGTTTATGATTGTTATAAACACAAATGATAAGTTAGTTTTATACTGACGTAATTGTATGGTTTTTACTTGCCTTTCGTTTGATTTAAAGCATTCTATATGATAACGATCTCACCATGCTCTTCACGTAGATTGATAGTTGTTGCGGAATATTGGTCACGATCTTTTCGAGAATCAATGTAAATAAATATCGAATAAATCTATCTTCGTAGACTGACAGTAAGCACGATTATTTGATGGCTCCTCACCAACAAATAACAAGACAGTCGTGTGAAAAGAACTCCCTCCTCAGGAATAATCTTCTCAAAGTAAATTGAATTTCCCTCCTCAGGAAAACAACTCACGTAAAAACAACTCTGTGTTTTCAATTCTCAAAATTCACGTCTCTCCCATTACAACTGATAAAAATACCTATTTATAGGCTTATTACAAACCCTAAACGAATTAACCATAAAAGGAAACATTAATTAACTTAAAACCTTAAAATACCAAAAAAAGGAAATTAATTAACGCTGAAAAATCCCGCACGTCGCGACATGGGGAAGACCGACATCGCGACGTCGGGAAACAGACGCGAAAAATAAAAACTCAAACTTGCTGGACGTCGCGATGCACGACAATTGACGTCGCGACGTTCATGGACGTCGCGACGTCGGATGAGCTCCACGTCGCGATGTGTTTTTCTGTTTTGCTGCCCACGTCGAAATTCTCTTCTTTCTTCCTTTTAGGCCTCCAAACGAGAACCATTCTCTTTAAACATCCATTGATTCGCTCCAATGACCCCCGAGGTTTTGGTTTGGACTTCAATTTGCTATCATTCCCTTCCCGGTTGAAAGGATTTGTCCTCAAATCTGATCCAGCATGCCAAAAGTCCTCAACACCAACTCTAGAATGTAGTACCACTGCACACAAGTCCTCGTGATCCCCAGCATCAACTCCAATTGACTGTAAAGCATTTAATATCTGACGTTGGTCTTTATATACCTCAGACTGATGTAATGATGTCAGCAAAAACTTGTGACCTTGCTATTTAAATACATAGGTATTGTCTTGCCTATGATGCACAACATCTCGATCAAACAACTATAGCCGTCCAAGAAGCACATGCCCCGCCGACATTGGCACCACATCACAAAGTACTTGGTCCCGATATGTCCCAATTGCGAAGTCTAACTTGATTTGTCGAGTAACCTTCTCCGCAGTTCCCGCATTAACCCACTGAAGCTTATAGGGCTTAGGATGTAGTCAACCCCAACCTTTTAACGAGTAATGAGCTGGCAATATTCGTGCAACTTCCACTGTCAATAACCACATTACACTGCTTACCACTGATAAGACATCGTGTATGAAATAATTGGTGGCGTTTATACTCGTCGTCCGCCTTAGGTTGTGCTGCTAAAACTTGTCTTAACACCAATGCCTCACCTACCACATCCTCAGGACGAATGATCCCTTCTTCAGGACCATCCAGCTGTGGCATCCCATCATATTCAGAATCTACCTCCACGACATCACCATTAGGTTTATTAAGCATAGCTCGAGGACTACCACACTGAGCAGCTACATGCCCATAACCATCACACTTGAAGCACTGAACCGTCTTCCCCTTTGAAGTCACATTGTCTGGCTTACTCTTGACTTCTTGACTAGATGATCCTTGTGTTGTTCCCTTGAAAGGTGACTTCCAAGACCGAGTACCATCAAACCCAGTTTGCTTCTCCATTTCAAGCTGTCGTTCCACTTCCTTAGCCTTGTGAAGCAAGTCCTCCAAATCAGTGTATAGATGTAAAGCAACATATTTGGCAATACCTTGGTTCAACCCACTGAGAGTTGCCTCTTTTTCCTCATGAACTCGTGCCCGACTCATGAGAGTTCGCATCTCCTGGTAGTACTCCTCAATGCTCTTGTCTGCTCGGGTTAAATTCTGGAGTTGCAACCATAATCCTCTAAAATAATGAGCAGGGACAAAACGGTGCCGCATTAATGCCTTTGCCTCATCCCAAGTGCTTATTGGTCGTTCTCCTAGCAAGTTGCGTTGACTAATCAAATCTTCCCACCATGTACTGGCATATCCAGTGAACTCCATAACCGCCAAACGAATCTTAGTGTCCTCAGAATAATTATAGAATTCATAGATTTTAGTTACCTTTCTAACCTAATCCAAAAACACCTCAGGACCTTCCTTTCCCGAGAATGGTGGAACACGTATTTTGCCTTCTTTCTCATTAGACCCTCCTTTGCGCACTCTCTTGTGAACACTATCATCAAAATCAGTCCCATCCTCCTCTAAACTATCAAACCAAGGATTTTTAGGTGGTATTTTCCGTGGAGTGCCTACACGAGATCCCGACTCCAACTGTTCAATCCGCTGCTTGTTCTGTTGATTATCAGCTGATAACTGTCGTAACTGTTCACTAATAGTAGCAAGTATACCTTCTAAATTTTGGTTAACACTAGTACCTTCTGCCTGTTTACTCATGTTGACAATTAACCAAATCCTAATAGAATATCCACAAAATTACTTCAGCAACAATTACTCACAAATATCCAAAATAATCAAACCAACAAACAGTCACCATTTCAACCGGTTCAATTCACACAATACCAATGAAACTAAAACAAAAGATATAATTGTTGTATCCTTAACACAATAACCAAATCATGCAAGGCTGCGAGTAACAACAATTTAGGGTTTCAATTTTAAGGAAATCTGAAAAAACCTGATTTCGAAAATCCCTTGAGCTCTGATACCACTTGATAACGATCTCACCACGCTCCTCACGTAGATTGATAGTTGTTGCGGAATATTGGTCACGATCTTTTCGAGAATCAATGTAAATAAAAATCGAATCAATCTATCTCTGTAGACTGACAGTAAGCACGATTATTTGATTGCTCCTCACCAACAAATAACAAGACAGTCGTGTGAAAAGAACTCCCTCCTCAGGAATAATCTTCACAAAGTAAATTGAATTTCCATCCTCAGGAAAACAACTCACTTAAAAACAACTCTGTATTTTCAATTCTCAAAATTCACGTCTCTCCCATTACAACTGATAAAAATACCTATTTATAGGCTTATTACAAACCCTAAACGAATTAAACATAAAAGGAAACATTAATTAACTTAAAACCTAAAAATACCAAAAAAAGGAAATTAATTAAAGATGAAAAATCCCGCACGTCGCGACGTGGGGGAGATCGATATCGCGACGTAAGGAAACAGACGCGAAATATAAAAACTCAAACTTGCTGGACGTCGCGACGCGCGACGATTGACGTCGCGACGTTCGTGGAAGTCGCGACGTCGGATGAGCTCTACGTCGCGACATGTTTTTATGTTTTGCTGCACACGTCGAAATTCTCGTCTTTCTTCCTTTAAGGCCTCCAAACACGAACCATTCTCCTTAAACACCCATTGATTCGCTCCAATGACCCCCGAGGCTTTAGTTTGGACTTCAATTTGCTATCACTATATGTGAAATGTGCAGAAATGAGTGAGTTGTGCAGAGAGTGGTGTTAAGTGTAAGATGTCATATGGAATGTGTTGTGATTGTTGTTACGGATCCTTGATAAGTTGTGATGTTTGTGTAAATGAGTTTTAGGTGTAGGAGTTTTGAGGATTATGCATGGAGTTATATCATTTATACATATGTGCACCACGTTCACTTCGTTGGATGACTTCACTCACTACACTCGTACACACCACACTCACCTCGCACACACTCTAGCATTCACCGCACGCACCTCACCGCACAACACTCGCACACCTGTACCTCACCATACACACCTCACCGCACAAGTTGTGCGGCGAGCTCGTGCACTATGCACACCTCGCCGCACAATATGTGTGGCGAGCTCTAGGACTGTTCACACCTCGCCGCACAGCTTATGAGGCGAGCTCGCATACACTCGCACAAACACTTTACTCTCTCGCACACATGCACGTAGGATGCTGCATTTCACAACACATTCTCACACACACATCACTTAGTTCATTTGTACTATCGACACAATACTCCATTCTAGTTCACCACACTCATAGTCATTTGTTCATGTTTGCACTTTTGTTATCTTTACCTCACCATGTCATAACATTCTTCATTCTTCACTCTTCACATTCACACACATATACGTACACACACGGCGAGGTCTCGCTGAGAGACCTCGCCACTCACGCACACATAGGGCGAGGTCTCGCCGAGAGACCTCGCCAACAACGCACTTACACGGCGAGGTCTCGCCGAGAGACCTCGCCACCAACACACTTGCACGACGAGGACTCGCAGAGAGACCTCGCTTGGGGAACGTCCGTTTGGTTGGCTAAAATTTGGCTAAGTATGAAATGGTTGCTTCTCGTGCAGGGCTACACGAAGGCGTGAACATGGAAGGCTCGGAAACGAGCTAATGATGACGGAGGCGTGGAGAACAGTGGATTGAAGGCGTGAAGCAATACATTGATCAAAATGCTTTGTGGACACGTGATATTTTACAATGGCATTTTTTGTAATAAGTCATTCATTTTTCGTTTGCGTATCATTTACGTTTTGTAACCTCTATAAATAGAGGATTTAGTTAGTTTTTAAAAGATGATTGATGATCGACCATCGATGATTCGAGATAAAAAATAGACTTTTGATTTTTAGAGAGGGATATATTTCTCTCTCTACATTTTCTCTCTCTAACTCTCTCTCTCTAAGATTTTCTCTCTCTAGAATTTTCTCTCCGTTTTCAATTCCGATCGAGAATTTGGACCGATCATTGTAAGCTTCTACTCAATTAAGGAATAAATTCACAAGACTTTGGTGGATTCGAAGCAATCGAGGCAATTCATTTGGTAAAATCTTTTCAATTTAATGAAAATGAACTGTTCTTCATTACGATTTGATGATCTGGAGTTGAGAATGGAGTTTTGTGGCTAAATTGATGATGTCTTAGGGTTTGGACTGGATGCTTCAGTAATTAAACGAAGGAAATGCTATGCAATTGACTAAGTAACTAAAGAATGAATTCATACTTGTTCATAACGAATAAAAAATGTCAAGTTTCATAATTTTTGCACTTTCATTGATTGAATTGAACCTTGATTGTGGTCGCCATGCTAGGTTGAGGCTCGGTTCACCAATTCGAGTGAGAAATGCATGAGATGAGGTCTAAAAGTATGATAATTGAGTCTCTTTACTTGATTTGGTTGTTCGTGATCCGAGATGCGGTTGCCAAGCCGATCGGAGGTCATTGAATCATAAGATAGAGTAAGGAGTGGCTTTTTAATACTAACCGAAGGCTTAGAAACTTAGGTCAGGCCTCGCCATGGGAGATCTGAGGTTTTGCATGCTAGAGTTGGTGGCATTGTTAAGTTGAGACGTTGCGGATTTCATTCGTCACACTTAGGCCTCGGCATGGGAAAGTGCGGCGTTAAGAAGAATAGAAAGAGGTGCGGTTGCCATGCTGACTTTTAGCTACAATCCTAGGCAGCTTTGGTCTCCTTTGAGTTTGAATGTGCGTCAAATGCATAGCATGAGTAGTTTAATGAACAATCATCCGGCACCTAAATCCTAAGACATCGATTTCTTATTTGCTATCTTACAACACTTATTGTTTGTGTCTTTGCTTTATTAGTTATTTCTCTGTTTAGATTAGAATTGTCTTTTATTAATTCATCATTCTTGTGACATTCAATGGAACAATTTAGAATTTTTGAAACCAACTCCCTTCCCTGTAGATACGATCCCTACTCATCATTCCTACGTTAGTGTTTAGGGTAAAATTGCAAGGTTAACGACACGCTTGTCAATTTTTGGCGCTGTTGACGGGGAAGGCACGGTTTCTGGATTTTGATTAGGTTTTTGTTGAATTTTATCATTTTATTTCGTGTTGTTCTTTTTGTTTTGTTTACTCTGTTCTTATTCGTGTATTTTGTTCTGTTGATTGCTGTTTACATCTGAGGTTCTTGCTTTTGCGTTCTGTTTTACTTCTGTTATACTTCACTTTTGGTGTTGTTGTATGCCCAGGCTACGATCCTCTAGAGAACCTGAGTTTGCATTAGATCTAGAATTGCAAAAGACTTTGAGAATTCAAGCCAGACAAAGAGAAATGGCTAATCCTGGAGTGAGGGCACCACGTTTTGGTGACCATTACGCGGTCAATTTTGAAAATGGCTTTGACCAGCAGGATATAGACGTCGAGAGTTATCATATACCCACACAGATGGTCTCAATGATCACTCAAGGGCAATTTTTTCAAGGGCTTGATAATGAAGACCCCAATGATCACCTTGATTGGTTCTTAGGTCTCTGTATTACCTTTAAACTTCCAAGAGTGGATCGAGGTGAAGTAGATAGAATTTTGTTTCCTCTATCACTGCGCGGTAAAGCTAAGCATTGGTTCAAGAGTATTGGGGGAGCAAATGCAGCAATATCCTTTAATGAATTGCAAAAGAGATTTTTAGCCAAGTACTTCCCTCCTGCAAAATTGGAAAAAAGGAGAATGGAAATAATGAACTTCCAGCAGCAGGATGGCGAGTCATTCAGAGAAACACGAGAGCATTTCAATGATCTAATCCGTCAATGCCCTAACCATGACCTTGGTGAAATCAGAGAGTTGAACACATTTTTCAAAGGCCTCACAGCTGAGTTTTCTATGATGGTGAAAGCTTCTGCTAATGGTGCATTAAAGGATAAGAGTGTGCCAGAGGTTCGAGAATTGTTTAACCAAATTGCTGAAGATGAGTACCTTTTTCCTGAGACACGGAAACCACATAGTAGAAGGCAGAGAGGAGTACTGGATCTTGATGAAAAAACTTCTTTGATTGCCAAGTTTGAGGCCTTGGCTAAACAAGTGCAAACTCTGAAAGCTACACATGCTAAAGCTCCTGTGTTGTCATGTGGATTGTGTAAGGGTGACCATCATACTGACGAGTGTGCCATTACTGCTGAATCTATACAGTATGTGAATAATTATGGCAAACCTCAATATTCAAGCAATTATAATGGAGGTAACAGACCATATGGTGGGAGTCAAGTAAATTGGGGGCAACAGAACCAAAACCAAGGAGGACAATATTATCAAGGAAATGACCAACGAAGATCAACAAATGCACCTCCTGGCTTTGATCATCAAGCTAATACTTTAGAGCAAAGAAAGCCATCAGTTGAAGATATGTTTCATAAGTTGATGGAGAAGATGGACAAGAACGAGCAAAGGTTTGGAGGCTTGGAAAGCACTGTTCGGCATTATGAGGCTACATTGAAAAATATTGAGACATAGCTGGGTCAACTTGCAAATGCTGTTCATCATAGACCGAGTGGATCACTTTCTAGTGATACAATTCCAAATCCAAAAGGAAAGGAGACTTGTAATGCAATCACATTACGAAGTGGGAAACAAGTGCACAAACCTATCAAACCTGGAGATGAAATTTGTGAAGACATGGAGGAAGGCAATCCTGATCCTGAGCAAGAATGTGCCAATGAGGACATGGCACCAAAGAAGGAGGAGGTGCAAGATAATGGAGAGAGTGGAGAGATGGAAGGGTCCAAGAAAGTTAGAGGACCTCATAGTCCCTACAATTTTCCTGAATACGCACCTAAACCTCCATTTCCTGAGAGAGTGAAGCCAAAGCCAAAGAAGGGACCTCAGTTTGATAGATTTTTGGACATGGTGAGACAAGTTAATGTGAACTTACCCTTATTAGATTTGGTGACTGCAGTACCCAAATATGCGAAATTTTTCAAAGATTTGATATCCAACAAGGAACAGATTTTGAGATGTAAAGTGCCATTGACACTCACAGAGTATAGTAGAGCATGGTTTGGGCACAAGCTGCCACCTAAATGGAAAGATCCTGGCAGCTGCATATACCTTGTAAAATTAGAACGAGGATCTTTGAGAAAGCTCTGTGTGATCTAGGTGTTGGCATTAACCTAATGCCTCTTTCTATTGCTACTGATGTAGGACTCAAAGGAAGAATTCGTCCAGTAGCTGTGACTCTTCAATTAGCTGATAGATCCTTGGTCAAGCCTACTGGAATGGTTGAGGATGTCCTGGTGGGGATTGATAAGTTTACACTCCCTGTAGATTTTATTGTGCTTGACATAGAGGAGGATCCAGAGGTACCTTTAATCTTTGGTCGCCCGTTTCTTGCAACAGGAGATGCCTTAATTGGAGTAAGAAATAAAACTGTTACATTTCGAATTAACAATGAGCAAGTAGTCTTTGATGTAAATTATTCCATGAAATATTCGATGAATGTAGAGTCTTGCTTTTCTATTCAAGCTGTTGCATGTTCTATGAGTGTAAATGATGAGAATGTTAAACATGATTTAGTGTTGGTTGATGATTTAAATAATTCTATGGAAAAGTTTGAGAATGTTGAATTGAATGAAAAAGATAGAAGAATTGTGTCTGAAATTGAAAATCTTGTTGAGTGTTGTGTGTTAGATGAGTCTATATTGAATTGCAAAATGAGGTAGTTGAAGTTAAAATGCATGAATGTGTTGCTGAAGACATGACAAAAGAATCATGTATTAGGAACTTGAAAGATAATGATGAAACTTGTTCTCCCACTGAGGTGAGGAAGGAAGAAATTTTGTGCAGGAATAAGAAGCTTATGCCTTCTATCTTGGTGCCACCAAAGCTTGAGTTGAAGCCTTTGCCTCCTTATTTAAAATATGTATTTCTAGGAGAAAATGAAACACTTCCAGTAGTGATTTCTTCTAAACTGGAAGCTTGGCAAGAAGTGAAGTTGTTGGAGGTTTTGAGATTATACAAGAGAGCCATAGGATGGACCAGTGCATATATCAAGGGCATAAGTCCTAGCTTGTGCATGCATAAGATTCTTTTGGAAAACAATTCTGTGCCGGTAAGAGATAGACAGAGAAGGCTTAACCCACAGATGATGGAGGTTGTCAAGAAGGAAGTCATCAAATTGCTGGATTTTGGAACGATTTTTCCCATCTCAGATAGTAAATGGGTAAGTCCAGTGCAATGTGTTCTAAAGAAGGGAGGGGTCACAGTTGTGAACAATGATGCCAACGAGCTTCTCGCAGCGAGAATTATAAGTGCATGGAGAGTTTGTATGGACTACAGGAAGCTCAACAAGGCAACAAGAAAGGATCATTTTCCACTTCCTTTTTTGGAGCAGTTGTTGGACCGAATTGCTAGTTACTTATTATACTGCTTCTTGGATGGATATTCTGGTTACAATCAGATAGCTATCGACCCCAAGGACCAGGAGAAGACCACATTTACCTATCCATTTGGCACATTTGCTTACAAAAGAATACCATTTGGCTTGTGCAATGCCCCTGCCACATTTCAGCGATATATGATGGCGATTTTCCATGACATGGTGGAGTCAATAATTGAAATATTCATGGATGATTTCTCAGTCTTTGGGATGACTTTTGAAGGTTGTTTAGAGAACCTATGCTGAAGAGATGTGAGAAAACTAATCTTGTGCTGAATTGGGAGAAATGTCAGTTTATGGTTCAAGAAGGCATAGTGCTTGGACACAAGATTTCTCACAAAGGAATTGAGGTTGTCAGAGCTAAAATTGATGTCATTGCTAAGCTTTATTCTCCAACAAACGTAAAAGGCATAAGGAGCTTCCTTGGACATGCGGGCTTTTATAGGTGATTCATCGGGACTTTTTCGAAAATTGCTAGACCATTATGTAGCCTGTTGGGGAAGGACGTGAAATTCGAGTTTGGGGAGGAATGTGTTCATGCTTTTGAGACTTTGAAAGCTAAGCTTGTGGAAGCACCGATTATAGTCACTCCTCATTGGGGTGAGCCATTTGAGATAATGTGCGATGCAAGTGATTACGCATTAGGAGTTGTTCTTGGCCAGAGATGGGATAAGATTTTTCACACAATCTATTATGCTAGTAAGTTACTAAATGAAGCTCAATTAAATTACACAACCACAGAGAAAGAAATGTTGGCTGTTATTTTTGCATTTGACAAGTTCAGAGCATACTTGTTGGGATCGAAGGTTATTGTACATACAGATCATGCAGCTTTAAAGTATTTGCTAGCAAAGAAAGAAGTTAAACCAAGATTGATTCGATGGGTATTATTACTCCAAGAATTTGATGTTGAAATCGGAGACAGGAAAGGGTCAGAAAACGTGGTAGCTGATCATCTCTCAAGGTTGGAGTCAGAAGCTCAACAGGGATCAACTATTTTGGTAAATGAGCATTTCCCAGACGAACAAGTGTTTAGAGTAGATGAGAAGACATTGCATTGGTATGCAGAGATAGCCAATTTTGTTGTGGCTGGGCAAGTGCCCTCTTATTTCTCCAGTGACCAAAGGAAGAAACTGAGAAGTGATGCAAAGTATTATTTTTGGGAGGACAATGCTTTGTACAAAATTTGTAGTGATCAAATCATAAGAAAGTGCATCAAAGAGGAAGAGAAGGAAGACATTCTTAGAGCATGCCATGAAGGACCTTGTGGTGGACATTTTGGCTCTGCAAGAACAGGATTCAAAGTGTTACAATATGATTTTTATTGGCCTCATATTTTCTTGGATACAAGAATTTGGGTTGGTAAATGTGATAGATGCCAAAGGATAGGGAACATTTCTTCGAGAAATGAAATGCCTCTGAACAATATTCTTGAAGTGGAAATATTCGATGTTTGGGTCATTGACTTTATGGGTCCATTCTCGAAATCCCGAGGCATGGAATATATCTTGGTGTCAGTGGATTACGTTTCCAAATGGGTCGAGGCCGTAGCTCTCGCTCACAATGATGCTAAGAGTGTGGCCGCCTTCTTGAAGAAACATATTTTCAATTGGTTTGGAGCCCCTAGAGCAATCATAAGTGATGGAGGCACTCATTTTTGCAATAAGATTTTTGAGGCTCTGTTGGCTAAGTATGGAGTGAAACATAAAGTATCCACAGCATATCATCCTCAAACTAGTGGCCAGGGAGAAGTTTCAAATCGGGAGATTAAGAGAGTGTTGGAAAAAGTTGTTAACCCGGGACGAAAGGATTGGGCCATAAAGTTAGATGATGCATTGTGGGCGTACAGAATTGCTTACAAAACACCAATCAGGGCTTCTCCTTTTCGGCTTGTATTTGGGAAAGAGTGTCATCTCCCGATAGATTTGGAGCATAAGGCCTACTGGGCAATTCAGAAGTTGAACATGGATTTACATGGGGCTCAGTCAAAGAGGATGCTGGAGTTGAATGATTTGGACGAGTTTCGATTCAATGCTTACATGAGTTCTAAGCTTTATAAGGAAAGGACAAAGAGATTTCATGATGCAAAAATCCAATCAAAAAGTTTTGCTCCAGGACAGTTGGTGTTATTGTACAATTCCCGCTTAAGGCTTTTCCTTAGAAAATTAAGGTCCCGATGGAGTGGTCCATTTCGAGTTGTCAATGTCAAGCTATATGGTGTTGTGGAGATTCAGAATGACAAAAATGGTAGCTCATGGCAAGTAAATGGTCATAGGCTCAAACCATATTTGACTACTCAGAAGACGGACATCGCGGAGTTAGCACGAGCTCCACATGAATTGTTCTTGGATGATCCTTTAAAGTCACAGTGAGACAAGAAGCATGGTCGGGCTGTTGACCGTAAACCAAGCGCTCATGGGAGGCAACCCAAATTTTTCATTTTACGTTTTTGTTTGTTTGTTTTGTTTACTTTTACTTCTGCTCTTAGTTTGTGTAGTGTGTATTGACAATTCATGGCACAATCTCATAATTGTTGATGGATTTTGCAGTTTATCATAGGGATTATGGTGATGAGTGCAACGTACAGATGGTGAATCTAGGCTATCCACTCAAAAAGGGGTAAGATGGATTTCACAATTTTCTACACCAAAGGTAAATGCATCTAAGGTAAATATTGATGCCAGACCCGTGAACTTGTTTGCTTGTTGGCTTGTTACGATTCCAATGGTTGAGTGAAGTGTGTAACAAGTTATGACATGAGGGGTATGTTTATTTCTTACACATATTGTCACTATGTGTGTGTTTTTGAGATTCGTTCACATGGGTTCGGTTGGTAGCTAGCATGAAATATTATGTGCTGCACATCTTCCCTATAAATACCTGGCATCTTGTTTACTAATCTTTATCCTTTATGAGTGCATGTCCATTATAAGGTGATGGCTTACTTTCCTCATCAAAATCCTTATGATATGAAATCTTCAGTGAGGATATAGGCACTACTTCCTCCTCGTCATCTTCTTCTTCAGCCGATGAAGATATGATGATTGATTATGATCTGATTGAATTACCACAGTTTGTCAATGTTAACGCGGAGAGTTTATCAATAGGTCAGTCAACAGAGAATTCATCATTGAAAGACCTTTTGCGGATCCTTCCCGGAGATTTGAGGAGTTGATTATGGGGCGTTCTTGGGCTCATTTCGCAAGAGCATCTATTGTTGTGAACAAGGAGATAGTTCGAGAGTTCTATGCCAATTCACGTGCTGACAGCATCCACTCAGTGTTTGTGCGAGGAAAGTATTTGAAAATCAATCGCCACAGCATTAACTTGCATTATCTTCTTCCCAATTACCCTGGTGATACATATAGCCATTTGGTGAGGGCGAAAAACACAGATCATTTATTGGCTGCTGTGGCATTGCCTGGTGCTGCTGGGTGCGAAATGCCAGGAATGAAGCTTTATATGTACCCACAAGTGAACTGACAGCGGAGGCAAAGATGTGGTTGTGATTTATAAACTCTAAACGCCTGTCTACTCGTCGCACCAATATAGCTTCACGGGAGCGTGTTCTCTTGATTTATGCTATTCAGCATGACTTCTCTATCAACATTGGCAAATTAATGCTTGGGTACATTAGGCGGGCACAACGAAATTAATTTGTCCCGATGTTCTTTCCCGCTCTGATAACAGCAATGGTTTGAGATAAGGGAGTTGACATTTCCTCAAACGACAATCCTCAACATTCTCTCGGTCTTATGGGGACACCTCAATGGCCCGGTTTTTTGGAGGAGGAACGAGTAGCGCAACTCTCTCGAGGACTGTAAAAGGCCAAGTTTCTTTATTTTGTTTTCTCTATCCCGGGGACCGTGACTTTATGCAAGTGTGGGGAGATAGATGGGTGATTTGAAGATTGTGTCATGAGAAATTGCCATGTACTTAGTATAGTAATAGTGTTTGAGTATAGGTTTTGTTATGATAGCTTTCATAATATGAGTTTTTTTTAGTCTTCTAGCTATGTTGTGAAAGGTGGAGTAACTATGTTGTGAAATGTGGAGGTTGTTTCTTAGTGTTAGAGTTTAGTAGTTAATAATGTAATTCGTGTTTGTTTGTTTTTTTTTGAGCATGAGTGCATTTTGATGTGGTAGATTTGCATAGATGAATTGATGCTATTGAATTCTACTTTCTCTGTTCATGATTTAATGTCTTAAAGCTGATCACGAATTGAAAGATGTAAAGTTAAGGTTATTGTCCAACTTTTATTACATGAGTTTGTTCTATTTAGGGGTTTTACGTGATGATTATGCTATTGACCTAGACATGTTGTCGGGATGTTTTGTGTTAGTGAAAAATGTGAAATTAGTGCCTTAATGAATATTGATAAACGTTGCCTAACTTTGTTGTTTTCTTTTGTTATTCATGGGCACGAGTACATCTGAGCTAGAGTGGGCATCATTCATGGAAATGGTAAGGTTTGGTAAGGGTCCTAAGCATGACTTGGTGTTCTTGAAATATATTTGAAAGCTTGGTATGAAATGTTTGAAGCTTGAATTGTTAAACCGAATTAGAATGTGGCTTGCTCTTTGGCGTGAAAAGGGAGTGATATAAAGGTGAAGTTTAATTTTGTTTGTTGTGGCATGTGGATGCATTATTTTCATTTGGCAGAAAGTAGATAGGATAGTTCACATGTCTTGAATGAGTATGGACCCACCTTTGTCATGACATTAATGAAAGTTTGTGTTGGTTGGGAACATAACTATTTAGAGTTGACCGATTGATTATAGATGCATGTCTTGGTTCTATAAATGCCAACAACCATTGTTAACACTTCAGGACCAAGAAAAGCTACTTTGACGAGCTCGGTTTTTGCTCAAGAATTCTTTGCCATCATTTATCATTTTCGATTTCTCTTTCCTTCAAGTCTTACATTGTACTTCCCAATTGAGATATGTTCATGTCTCTTGAATTTAAATTTGAAAATTTCATTCATTGTGTAATTTGATGTTGGTAAGAACATGAACATGATGATGTTATTGTTAAGATAATAGAAATAATGAGTATATGAGATTGGATATTGCTTAAGGGTAGATGCATGCTAAGTGTGGGGGATGGGTTTATGATTTCAATCATGTTTCAGCTTTACCAGGTTTCTGTAATTCAGCTATAACTTGAGCATGGGTTGTCTAAATGAGTTGCTTCCAGTTGGAGAATTTCGTTAAGAGGTTGGCCTACAATGTTCATGTTGGGCACTTTTGCCAATTGTGACTGGAATGAGGTCTATTTTCGAAGACAAGGCAGTGTTCATGATGATGTTGTCGTTGATAAAATTCTGGGTTTGGCCTGATTGTCATGTCTCGGTTTTTTGGCCATAACTTGCTCATTTTTGGTCCAAATCGAGTGATTCATGTACCCACATTTAGATAAGAGCATGCTCTGTAACTTTGAAGTTTTAATTTTTGGTTGAAGCGATTTTTAGTATGTTATTTTGCATATCTTCATGAGGAGTCAAGCTGAAATTAGTCAAAAAACATTTTCTGCCAACTTTACCTTAGTGTAGTGAGGCGCCTATAACTTGGTCATTTCTTGCTTAATCGGAGTGATTCCAGTTCCTAGATTTAGCCAAGACATGGCCGCTTAAAAAGACTCTACTTCACAGAAAGCAACCACTTCAAAGAAGGGGGAAGGCAAATCCCAGAAATCTCTTGAAGACTCTGACTCTGATTATTTTCCCCAGGAGGACTTACCACTTTTTGAGGACCTCCCGACATATATGATGCAAGCGACAACTCCGAAGAAAAGAAAGGGTTCCTCCGATCAACCTTCGGACCCATCGGTGTTTAAAAGTAAGGAAGCTCAAAAATGTTGGGAACAAGGGATGGGTATGAAGAAGTTACATCTGGAAAGAGCATTCGCTGTGGAAGGAGGTCCATTTCAGGAATTGATTGTGTTCCACCGTTTTGATCAGAAGCATACGAGTGCACCAGGTTTTTGTAATGCCGGTCTTGCAAGGGAGTTTTATGCCAATGCCAAGTTTCCAAATTCTGCTGGAGAATTTTACGTGAGGGGAAAATGGGTACAATTTACAAGTGAAATCATTAACACTCATCTTGGTACTCCTAGTTTTCCTCAGGATCCTTTGCCATTTCTGGAAGATGATGAGTGTGACCAAGCTTTAACAGAAGAGCTAGCTTTGCCAGGAGCTAAATGGGAACTAAACACACGGGGTGAACGTAAGCATCTTTGTGGAGAATGGTTACAAAGTGATGTTAAGATATGGCTTATGTTTGTCTTGTCACGCCTTATGCCGAGTTCTCGATCGACTGAAATGTTACGCGATTGGTTATACCTGATATCAGCTATTCGTGGGCGTAGATCGATTGATGTTGGTCATATAATTCTTTCTAGCTTACGATCTGGTATTGACTTTGAAAATGCAGCTCTTTATTTTTCGATCTTGATTAAAGAAATATGTCTGGCTCAATGTGTTGATACTGAAGCTGGGAAGTGGCGAAGGAATCCGGGGCCAATTGGTACTCCATTGTATATCAAATATCTGCATGTGGAGAAGGAGATGAAGAAAGCAAAGAGAGCAAGGGTTAAGAAACTTCGGGATAAGACTGGTCCTTTACCTTGTGAGTCAAGTGAAGAACAACAACCATATGATTTTCATTCTTTCCCAGGAGTACTACAAGAATTTCAACAATCTGTGGATACTCGTTTTCAGCAGTTGGACGAGAGGCTTGAAGGCATGCATGAACAGATGAATGATATGTATCAGGACTGGACTTCGCATTCGTCTAATATGCTTCGAAAGTTGGATGATATGTCTTCTATTGCGCAACAACAATTTGAGGTTTTGTACCACAGGCAATTGAAAATGCAAATGGAGTTGGACCATTGTAACAAAATGTCTATGTATTATCACTCTGAACCTGATCCTCCTAAGCCAACACCAACTTCTGCTCAGTTGGCTGGATATCGGATCCCAATTTGTCAAGAGATGTCATCAGTGGTGCCATTCATGAGCTGCCGCCAGGGGTGCCCTCAATGTCTTCACTTAACCCACTGCCTATATTTGGACATATCCCGCCAATGCCTCCCACACCTACTTTTAGGGTAGATCCTGAGTTTATGCCGCATACAAGGATTCTGATAATCAGTACTGGACAGCCTCTTCAAGGACCTACTGTTGGCTCTTTCCATTGGAAGACGACAGTGCTGAGGAAGAAGGGGACGAGAATGAAGCCGTTGTGAAAAAAAGACTGATAAAAGGCTGAGCCACTCCTTCTTAATCTTTTACATTGGGGGCAATGTATGCTTCAAGTGTGAGGGTGGAAACATGATGCTATTTGGTTGGTTTGATCTGTGCTTCATGATTGACTTAATGTTTGAGGAAGTACCGTGTTTGTTTGCTGTTATGGTTGTTGGGATTTGTTGTTATGAAGGAGGTGGTGGACGACATTTGGTGGTGAAATTTTTTTAAAAAAAAGCATGCGGGTTCCTTATGTTGATTGTTGGGGGGTTCTGGTTATTGAAGTTGTCCTGATATTAGTTATTGAAGTTGTCCTGATGTGTAGAATTTTTTTTTTTAGCCTAGAAGACGAAGTTCATGATGTGGATTCATTCTGAGTTTGAATTGTGAAATCTGTGGCTAGTTTTTTTGTGAAGTGTGATATGAATTGTTGAAATTATTGAAGTTCTGTGAAGTATGCTTTGAGAGTAGGGTTGAGAAGTTTGGAATTCGGTTTTAGGGTGTATTTTGTTTTAGTGTGTTTTTTTAATCTTGTTAGTGTTGATTCTTGTATGTGGGGGTTGAATAAATGTTTAGAATGTGAGTGAATGGTTGTGAGTAATAAGTGGGAGCAGAAGTATGGAACACTTTGTACTATGACGATGTTCTCTTGTTAAGCTATGTTCAAATTTGTAGTTCATCAAGTTCTACCTTTTTATTGCATGCGAAATTGTTTTTTGTTCTTTGAATCCAATCTTGAAAAGATCAGTATATTTTGTTAATCAAGGCATCATGTTAAAGTAAGATAGATATGCCATGCAAAATCATTCTTGGACATAGGAGGAATTTGGTTCACTTTGTTCTTTCTGATATGCATGACCTCAGTGTTTTGGATACTCTTGCATACATAGTCCCTTAAAGACATCCAGGAACTTTTAGTCACACAAGAAAGAATATGGAGGCAAAGCCTTTGGCAATTGGGAATGAAAAGCCGAAATACCCTTGGCGAGCTAAATGGGAAAAAATATCCATAAAACCCAGGCAGTTACAGAAAAAAGAAGCCATAAGACCCAGGCGAACACACCAATGTGTGTGATAAGCGAAATGCACCAAAGTGCAAAAGAAAAAAAGAGAAAAAAAAAGAAATGAAATCAATTGATAGAAGCACCAATGTGCAACCATTGATCTTGTGTGATTATGAGTTCTTGTGTGTGGATATGGTGATTGTTTATGCATTGAGATGTTCTTGGAATAAAGGGGGAATGCATGCATAAAAATAGGTGGGCAGGAATTCCTCAGCACACACTTGCACGCATGACATTTTGGTCTTTATTCGTCATGCCTTGGTTGATAATTTGTGCTGAGATTTGATGGTTTGGAGTCGAGGACCTGTTGTGAGTTTTGTGCGTAGAAAATTATTTTGATGAACTCAGAGGAGAGCAAGTTGGACAGAGGAGTGAGGTCTTGTGCGGAAGTGGTTAACATATATGAAGAGGAAGTTTTGCTTCAGGACAAGCAAAATTTCAAGTATGGGGGAAATTGATAAGTCAGTTTTATACTGACGTAATTGTATGGTTTTTACTTGGCTTTTATTTGATTTAAAGCATTTTATATGTGAAATGTGTAGAAATGAGTGAGTTGTGCAGAGAGTGGTGTTAAGTGTAAGATGTCATATGGAATGTGTTGTGATTGTTGTTACAGATCCTTGCGAAGTTGTGATGTTTGTGTAAATGAGTTTTAGGTGTTAGGAGTTTTCAGGATTATGCATGGAGTTATATCATTTATACATATGTGTACCACGTTCACTTCGTTGGATGACTTCACTCACTACACTCGTACACACCACACTCACCTCGCACACACTCTAGCATTCACCGCACACACCTCACCGCACAACACTCGCACACCTGCACCTTACTATGCACACCTCGCCGCACAAGCTGTGCGGCGAGCTCTAGGACTGTTCACACATCGCCGCACAGCTTGTGTGGCGAGCTCGCACACACTCGCACAAACACTTCACTCTCTCGCACACATGCACGTAGGATGCTGCATTTCACAACACATTCTCACACACACATCACTTCGTTCATTTGTACTATCAACACAATACTCCATTCTTGTTCACCACACTCATAGTCATCTGTTCATGTTTGCGTTTTTGTTATCTTTACCTCACCATTTCATAACATTTTTCATTCTTCACTCTCCAGATTCACATACATATACGCACATACAATGCGAGGTCTCGCCGAGAGACCTCGCCACTCACGCGAGACCTCGCCACTCACGCGAGACCTCGCCACCAACACACTTGCACGGCGAGGTCTCGCCGAGAGACCTCGCCTTGGGAACGTCCGTTTGGTTGGCTAAAATTTGGCTAAATATGAAATGGTTGCTTCTTGTGCAGGGCTACATGAAGGCGTGAACATGGAAGGCTCGGAGACGTGCTAATGATGACGGAGGCGTAGAGAACTGTGGACTGAAGGCGTGAAACAATACATTGATCGAGATGCTTTGTGGACACGTGATATTTTACAATGGCATTTTCTGTAATAAGTCATTCATTTTTCTTTTGCGTATCATTTACGTTTTGTAACCTCTATAAATAGAGGATTTAGTTAGTTTTTAAAAGATGATTGATGATCGACGATCGATGATTCGAGATAAAAAACAGACTTTTGATTTTCAGAGAGGGATATATTTCTCTCTCTATATTTTCTCTCTCTAGCTTTCTCTCTCTAGAATTTTCTCTCCATTTTCAATTCCGATCGAGAATTTGGACCGATCATTGTAAGCTTCTACTCAATTAAGGAGTAAATTCACAAGACTTTGGTGGATTCGAAGCAATCGAGGCAATTCATTTGGTAAAATCTTTTTAATTTAATGAAAATGAACTATTCTTCATTGCGATTTGATGATCTGGAGTTGAGAATGGAGTTTTGTGGTTAAATTGATGATGTCTTAGGGTTTGGACCGGATGCTTGAGTAATTAAACGAAGGAAATGCTATGCAATTGACTAAGTAACTAAAGAATGAATTCATACATGTTCATAACGAATGAAAAATGTCAAGTTTCATAATTTTTGCACTTTCATTGATTGAATTGAACCTTGATTGTGGTCGCCATGCTAGGTTGAGGCTCGGTTCACCAATTCGAGTGAGAAATGCATGAGATGAGGTCTAAAAGTATGATAATTGAGTCTCTTTACTTGATTTGGTTGTTCGTGATTCGAGATGCGGTCGCCAAGCCGATCAGAGGTCATTGAATCATAAGATAGAGTAAGGAGTAGCTTTTTAATGCTAACCGAAGGTTTAGAAACTTAGGCCAGGCCTCGCCATAGGAGATCTGAGGTTTTGCATGCTAGAGTTGGTGGCATTGTTAAGTTGAGACATTGCGGATTTCATTCGTCACACTTAGGCCTCGCCATGGAAAAGTGCGGCGTTAAGGAGAGTAGAAAGAGGTGCGGTCGCCATGCTGACTTTAGCTACAATCCTAGGCAGCTTTGGTCTCCTCTGAGTTTGAATGTGTGTCAAATGCATAGCATGAGTAGTTTAATGAACAATCATCCGACACCTAAATCCTAAGACATCGATTTCTTACTTGCTATCTTACAACACTTCTTTTTTGTGTCTTTGCTTTATTCCTTATTTCTCTGTTTAGATTAGTATTGTCATTTCTTAATTCATCATTCTTGTGACACTCAACAGAACAATTTAGAATTTTCGAAACCAACTCCCTTTCCTGTGGATACGATCCCTACTCATCATTCCTACGTTAGTGTTTAGGGTAAAATTGCAAGGTTAACAACACGCTTGTCGACAAATACAATACAAAAACTTACAACAATGAAGAACTTCTTTACATAACACAAAGGCCTAGAGCAGACCTCAGTTCTTCAAATCTCCCACACCATTCAAAGCTTTGGTGAAAATATTAGTAATTTGTTTTTTTGTCATCATATATTCTAAAGCAATAGTTTTGTCTTCCACAAGAGATCGGATGAAATGATGTCGAATATCAATATGCTTGGTACAAGAATGTTGAACCAGATTCTTGGAAATATTGATAGTACTCATATTGTCGCAATAAAGTGTCATGACATCCTGTGTGATACCATAGTCTTTCAGCATCTGCTTCATCCAGAGAAGCTGAGTACAGCTACTACCACCTGCAATATATTCTGCCTCGGTCGTTGACAGAGAAATAGAGTTTTGCTTCTTGCTGAACTATGACACTAAGTTGTTTCCCAAGTAAAAACATCCACTAGAAGTACTTTTTCAATCATCTAAACTTCAAGCCCAATCAGCATCACAATAACTCACTAGATTGGTGTTTGTATCAAATGAATATAAAATCCCATAGTCAGTTGTGCCGCTAATATACTTGAGAATTTGCTTCACTGACACCAAGTGTGACTCTTTAGGATTTGCTTGAAATCGAGCACATAAACCCACATTGTAGTAGATATCTGGTCGAATAACAGTTAGATACAAGAGACTACCAATCATACTCATATAGAAGCTTGCATCAATAGAAATTCCTTTCTCATCTTTGAATATCTTTTCATGAGTCTCAATCAGTGTTCTCCTTGAACGAGCATTCTCCAACTCAAACTTTTTCAACAAACTCTTGGCATACTTGCTTTGAGAAATGAAAATCCCATCATTTTCTTTGTTGAATCTGAAGCCCAAGAAAATAATTAAGCTCACCAACCATACTCATCTCAAATTCCTCAGTCATTTGAGCGACAAATTCATCCACCATCGCCTATGACACCGAGCCAAACACTATGTCATCAAAATATATTTGAGCGAGTAAAAACTGACCATTATCACGGCGAATGAAACAGGTTTTATCTACTCCCCTCGCTCATATCCCTTGGACAATAAATACTCCGTGAGTCTTTCATACCAAGCCCGAGGAGCTTGTTTTAGCAATCTAACACCCTCTTCAACTTGTAGACATACTCGGGATGATGAAGGTCTTCTGAGTAACATACACCTCCTCATTAAGAAGACCATTGAAGAAAGCACATTTCACGTCCATTTAATATAACTTGAATCGCAACACACATGCAATGGCTAACAAGAGACGAATGGACTCAAGACGAGTAACTGGTGCAAATGTCTCATCAAAGTCAATCCCTTCAATTTGAGTGTATCCTTGGGCAACTAACCGAGCCTTGTTACGAGTGATATTTCCATGCTCATCGCTTTTGTTCTTGTATATCCACTTGGTTCCAATGATATTCACATTAAGGGGACACGAAACTAAATCCCAAACTTGAGTCCGAGTGAATTGACCAAGTTCTTCTTGCATAGCACCAATCCAATACTCATCTATCAAGGCTTCTTTCACATTTTTGGGCTCAATAGATGAAGTAAAACACGCCATTTGTATCATTTCTCTATAGTTCACTCTCGGCTTATCTCTTGTCCGAACACCATCATTCAGATTTCCAATAACTTCATCAGTCGGATGATTCTTCTGGATACGAGTGGATGGTTGCCTTTTAGTTAAGGTGACTTTCTTCACATTATCAATCACTACACCCTGATCAGTAACACCACTTGTGATACCATTAGAAACACTGAATGGAACACTTGGGCTTACTTCATTTAGAGATTCTATCACGTCTTCTTTAGAAACATTAGCTATTTCCAGAGAATCATCAACTTGAACATTCACAGATTCTATGACAGTTCTAGTTCTTTTGTTGTAGACATCATTCAGATTTTCAAAAACTTCATCAGCAGAATGATTCTTCCGGATACGAGTGGATGGTTGTCTGTTAGTTGAGGTGACTTCCTCCACATTATCAATCATTGCACCCTGATCGGTAACACCACTTGTGATACCTGTAGAAACACTGATTGGAGCACTAGGGCTTACTTAATTCAGAGATTCTATCACGTCTTCTTTAGAAACATTAGCTATTTCTAGTGAATCATCAACTTGAACATTCACAGATTCTATGACAGTTCTAGTTCTTTTGTTGTAGACTCGATAAGCTCGACTATTGATACCATATCCAAGAAAAATAACTTTATCACTCTTGCGATAAAGCTTCCCTTTATGTTTCTTGTCATTCAACACATAACAAGTACTACCGAAAAGATGAAAATATTTAAGATTTGGAGTTTTACCTTTCCACATCTCATAGGGTGTCATTTCAGTTCCTCCACGAAGATATAATCAATTATAGAATAACATGCTGTGTTCAAAGTTTCTACCCAGAATTTCTGTGGAACATTTCTTTCGTGTAACATTTCACGTGACATCTCTACTATAGTCCGATTCTTTCTCTTAACGACTCCATTTTGCTGAGGATTTTTAGGTGCAAAGAATTCATGAGCTATTCCATGTTGATTACAGAAATTCGAGAATTCTGAGTTTTCAAACTCTCTTCCATGGTCGCTTTGAATGCGTATAATTTTCACAGTAACACAATATTTTTCACGCTGAAGACGAATGCACAATGTCTTAAAGGTATTAAATGTGTCAGACTTTTCTCGAAGAAATTCCACCCATGTATATCGAGAGAAATCATCAACAGTCACATAGGCATATCATTTTCCTCCAATACTCTCCACGGGCATAGGACCCATTAAATCCATAGGAAGCAGCTCAAGCACATGAGTTGTTCCTGGTGTTTGAGACTTAGGATGTGACACCTTTGTTTCCTTTCCAATCTGACATGGCCCACCCACTCTATTTTCATCAAACTTCAGTATGGGAATCCCACGAACAACTCCCTTAGAGACAATCTTTTGCAGCATTCTTACATTCACATGACCCAATTTTCGGTGCCATATGATAGAATCTTCCATATTTGAACAAAGACAAGTAGACGAGGCAGAGATGAGATAACAATTGTCAGAAGATCTTACTCCTTCCATGATGCACACGTTGTTTTGATCAAACACCTTGCACTTTCCACGAGTAAAGTTCACATTCAGATCTTGATCACACAAATCGCTAATGCAGATCAAATTCGCCTTTAGATCATTTACTAGAAGAATATTATCCAACTTTGGCAACCAAAGAACATCTAGTATACCTTTTCCAATAACACTAGCTGTGACACCATTGCTAAAAGTCACTTTTCCAATACTTCCGGACACAATGTTCTCCAAAAACTTCTTGTCACCAGTTATATGTCTGGAACACCCACTATCAAAGTACTATTCATCAGTTATGGCAGCTTTTAGTGAAGTATATGTGAAGTTACACCTCAAATTTGGCTTCAATACCCAACTCTATTGTGAATCTCTGCGAGAAGAAGACTTTCTAGCAGTACCTTGTCTCAATTCAGCAAGATAAATAAAACATCTAGGGCGAATATGACCACAATGATTGCAATAATGGAAAATAGGAATAAATCTCTTACCTTTGCCTCTATGAGCGTGATATGTATAATGAGAATTTGACTTTTTCATGTTCTGTGCAGTACTCACAGAAACTTGCTTCACTTTGTAATTGTCAACTTTTAGTGACACTGGCTATGACACAGAGCTTTCTCCTTTATAACCCAATCCAGAATATTCACCATTGGGTTTACTGGTTTTGAGAATATCATCCAGCTTGGAAGAACCTGAGTTTAACATTTTGACACTTTTCTTTATGTGGTTTAGCTCGTTGGTCAGATTCTTCACTTCCTCGTGACTTACTCTCAGTATGGCTTCCAAATCTGCAGCAGAGTTTTGAAGATTGGCCTTCTCATCTCGTAAATTTCCAATTTGAGTATGAAGATGCCGATTTACATTAACAAGTTCAGTCCATTTATCATCAAGATTCTTATATTCAAGGAGGATATCTTCTTCAGTGACTTCATCTTCATCTTCGTCACTATATGTCAACTTATTTCCAGTGACACTTCGTGTAACATTCTTGACCCCACCATTGTCTGATTGTTCAGTCTTAAAAGCAAGAGCCACATGATTATTCTGAAATTTATCTTCTTTATCTAAATCATCTTCACTCCAGGTTGTTGATAAGGTGAAATATGTTCATTTTATATATGCTATTTTAACTTATACTTTGCACTGTCTTTGTGCTATTTAATGTGTTTTTAGTGTGTTTTGTAAGTTATTAATGATGGAGGCCAAAATGAGAGGAAAAGATTGAGAGAGATCAAGAAATATGTGATTTAGGTCAAAAAGATGCCTTTCGTCACAAAGAAGCTGGTTCCGTGTTTCACAAGATGTTCAAGGTGTTAATTCTGATTTTTGAAGATCAATCCTATATATTAATACCTTGGATAGAGTGTCAAATAAGTCCCAAGTTGATCCCATGGAGGCTCGAGACTCCAAAAAGGGTTAACATCGCAAAACACGTGGAAAGGTGATGAAGAACAATTGCTGAAGAAATATGCCAAGGTTTAGTATTTCGATCATATCTCTCTCAATTTACGTTCGTATGAAATCATTCACGTGCCGTTGGAACGATAAAAGAACGAGCTACAACTTTCATGTTTTGGTTTTCTTCTAATTCGTCCTAGATCATATAGAAAAACAGCCCACAATATGGACATCGTGACGTGGATCTCCCGACATCACGACGTGAACAAAAGCTGGACGTCGCGACGTGGAGCTCCTGACATCGCGCGACATTCGGGAACGAAACAATGCGAGAATTTTCCTTTTTTAGTTTTTGACATTTTTAATATGTCTTTTTGTTATGGGTTGTTTTCTAACTTGTTCCTTACATGTTAGGGCCTAAAAACATGCCATCTTATTAGTGTTTCATAAGGTTTCAAGTTGTTTCTTATATAAGGCCATCTATTATGTAATTTTCAAGGCAGAGATCATAGAAGAATAGGGAGTTCATAGTTTAGAATAAATTAGGGTTTCTTTCTTTCTTTTTTTTTAGGGTTTCATATAACTTTAGGGTGGTGACAACTTTGAAAAATTTCAAGCAAGGGCTTTTCTTCTTCGCAATAGCTAGGGTTTCATTTTTTTGGCTATCTACGAAGAATTGTGGCTGTACGGATTGGGAACATTATTAATTATTGAATTCATTTATTTTAGAGACAAAGATTTCTTCCAAGGATTCACAATTCGAGGTGGTATCTTTCCTTTTAATTTATGTTTTCAATATTGTGCTTAATTATTAATATTATGATGATGTTTGATTTAGCCATGCTTGGCTAAACTTTTTGTATGAATAAGCTTAATTTACATGCTAAGTTCTATCTTATGGTCTTTTTTGAATAAGTTTTGCTGTGTTCTTCATAATTATGCATGATTTGGCCGGATTATGTATGATGAATATTCTCTTTTGGTGCAGTAAATTATTTAGAGATAACTTGCTTTAATCTTGCCTCTTACCACATAGGAGGATTAGAGTGGGTTGTTTGAAATCTTTTGTGGGTTGGTTGTGAATTTTTTAGATTAATTTTACCTTAGCTCTTGCCTCTTACCACATAGGAGGAGTTAGGGCGGTTAGTTTAACATTAACGTGACTGGTTCCGACGTTGCCTCTTACCACATAGGAGCGGTTGAACTTGAGGGTTTGGTTGAGTTGGTTTGTTGCATTAGATTACAGGTTAATTAAGGAAGTAAACCTTGCCTCTTACCACATAGGAGGGTTTAATGAATTAGTTAATATCTAAATAGATAAGTGTCTAAATCATTCCTTGCCTCTTACCACATAGGAGGGCGTGAGTTATGTTATTTACCCTTGTTTTGCATGACCATAGATGTGATGTATGTATGTGCTTTTTATGTAACCCTAAATATAATCTCGGGAGTACACTTGCTTAATTTGACTTTTAATCAAATCACCATCTCAGTTTTAGTTAGTTGTTATTTACTTTGTTTACTTTTAGTTCAATAAACAGAAAAACCAAAAAGATTTTCTTAGAATTTCAACACAGTCCTTTCTCTGTGGGATCGAACTCGCTATACTATCACCTTTACGGGGTTATTTAGCATCATTTTTGAGTACGGGTAAATAGCAACCACGATCACGCATTTATTACGCATAATTTGCCCCCATTAGTTGTGTTGAGTGAATTCCTATTTTCTCAAATTGGCACAATCTGCCTGAAAATGCCTAAAACCATCACATTCTCTACACTGAATTCCCTTGTTCTTGAATGACTTATCAGATGTAAGATTTTCTTCCCTGTACTTTTTATTTCTTGCCAATTCAGTCTTGGCGTTGCTGACACTGGCCTTGACACCTTGATTATTTCTGCCAAATCTCTTCATGACTCTACTAAGATTTTTAGATATTAATGCGAGAGAGTTCTCAAAGTCATCTTCATCAGGATCATCCGACTTCTGCATCTGTGCTTTTAAGGCCATCCCTTTAACCTTCTTTGCTTCTGAGTCTACTTCAAGATTCATCTCAAATGTTCTAAGAGATCCCATCAGTTCTTTTAACTTCATCTTTGAGACATCTTTTGCTTCTTCAATGGCAGTAACTTTATAAGCAAACCATTGAGGCAGAGATCGTAGAATTTTTCTCAAAAGCTTTTCTTCAGAAAAACTTTCACCAAGAGCAAACGCCTTATTGGCGATGTCACAGATTTTGGCATTGAATTTAGCAATATTCTCGTCTTCATGCATCCTTAAGCTCTCAAATTTTGTAGTTAATATCTGCATCTTTGATAACTTCACAGCTGACGTCCCTTCACAAGTAGTTTGAATAATTTTCCATGCCTTCTTAGCTGTCACACATATAGAAATAAGTCTAAACTGAGCAGGGTCAACTCTGTTGAAAATAGCATTAAGAGCCTTTGAATTACTATTTGCCAAGGCATCTTGAGTAGTAGACCAACTTCTTCTTGCTTGGGAGATATGACAACACCAGCTGTATCGGTAATCATTGGGGGGTCTCATCCTGTCATAATTGATTTCCAAGCCTTCTCATCAATAGCTTTGATAAAGGTTCTCATTATGGCCTTCCAATAAAGCTGGATGCATTGTTGAATCTCTTTCCTTCATAGAGTCCATCGCACCAAAAATCAGGATTAAGTCCTGTGGATCCCGCCTAAGAAATAAAGACGACCCGCTCTGATACTAATTGAAAGATCAAGGTTAGATACGCAGTGTTTTAGTGGGTTGCAATACTAGATATGACACCGATAACAAAAGCGATAATAGACAAAATTAAAATGCGAAAAATAAAGAGACAGGAGATTGGTAAACAGTTCGACAATTGACTACATCTGCGGAGCCACGCCCAGACATAAAAAAATTCAATTAGTTCACAAAGTTAGAAGACACCCGGTCTAACACAAAGTAAGACTCCCTCTTTTCTTTGTCGCCGCCTCTTCCTAACTTCACAAGTAAATTTGTTTTGCGAGCTCCCCTCAACTTGTGCGATTCTTCCCAGAATCTTTAAGAGACAAGATCCCCTTGTCAATGGTGACTCCTTTCGGAATCCATGTTATGGCAAGATCTCCTTGCCCACGATCAGAACTCCTCCCGAGTTCCTGGAAGCCTCCTCCCGAGAGTGAGTTTCAACAAAGAATACAAGGAATGCACCTTCAATACTTTTGCATTAAGATGCGAACAGCCAACACACCAACAAAGAATTCCAACCCAACAAGGTGTGTTCACAGTCTTACAAAGACTGAAAGAATAAACAATACTCCACACTTGAAAATCGTGTGGTAGGAAAGATCTTATAGAGCACATAAAATCTTTCTATGTTTATCTCCAAGATTATTTCCAAATAAATTGCATAGAAAGATGGAAACCATGTGCATCTCATGCTTATCTTTTCCAAAGATAGTTCTCCAAAGATAATCAACAAGAATACCAATATAAGCACCAAGAATACCAAGATAATTACCAAATTTATCAAGATAGCATAATCTCCAAAATCAACATTCTTTGCATAGATTGATTTACTTGATTTCTGTAGCCAATTACGATCTTTCTTTATTTGCCAAAAAATCAATGCCAACTCATCAACATAAATGCCAACGCATCTTTAGCATTAACAAAGCTTAATTAGTTTAATACACCAACAATTAATGATTAATTTGAGTGAAAATTTACATAGTTTTCCTGATACTATTACATATCTAATTATCGTTTTATTTAGTTAAAATCAACTTGTAAATCATAAACATTACCTACAATAGTATATTTCCAAGGAAAACAAGAGGACAACAATATAAGTTCATACTATCATCTGTACTGAGTTTACTGACAGAGGAATCCTTAAATTTATGAAAAAAAAAACATCTTAGTTTTAAACCGACAAAAAGATTAATGGGATCTTTTCCAATTCATACAAAAACCATTTGCAAAAGGTTCAAAAATTTTCTATAAAGGGTTGATCACAAAATATCAAATCTTGATTAATTTTGGAGTGTAATTCCAAAAGCTTTTTGAAATCCTTTGTATTTTTTGATTTGCAGGCTTGTGTTTGTTTTACATATATAGATCATTCAAATGATGATGTACTAATCATTATTGATAAAATTTTAGAACATTACTCATTGTTTAATGCTAATTAATCAAAGATAGTCTAAATCTTTGAACATGACATTAGTTTGAAATCAAAAGTTTCCAAGATAGTTAATGAAACAAATGCATTATAGTTGTTTAAATTACTGGCCAAGATTAAGACTTAGAAAATTAAAATATTTAGACCAATTAAGTAAGATAAAAATTTTATTGCCATGGTCTATTTTTGACAAAGTATAATTGACTTTCATAGTAATCCAAAAGGCCGTAGTGATTTGATTCTTTAATAATTCCAACAAAATTAAAATTCAATAGGTGTCATAATCATGTTTTCTTTATTAATTAATTTTCTAGCAATGTAATGATGCCAAAAGGTAACTAACATTCGTTTTGAACGTTTTCGAGCTTTAGTTTATAAATACAAAATTACAAATCAAAGACATTTTCCTTTTAAATGACAACTGTTTTCTACCTGTTTTGAGGACAAAATCAAACCGAAATTGGATTGATTTATGTTAGTGAAATTGTCCCTTTGTTCTTATCAACCTTTTGTGTCTGTAATTGACAATTTTTAAAAATTAATACACCGCCTGCATTGCATTACTTGTTAGGCACTAAAGAAATTAGGTTAGGCTAACGGTAAATTAATAAATTTAATCGTCATGCAATTTGAAGGTAAGTATAGTTTTCATCCTTATTTTTTAAAATACTACATAATGATTCGTTAATTTGAATGCTATTATGTGAATTGTTATCAACTCATTTTTTTATTTACTTGATTAATGACTCCGTAGTTTGTTTGTGTGAATTTAGTAAAGAACCATTGAGCCATTTAGGTAAATGGATTTTTCTATTTCACACTTTACCTATCATTTCGTGTTTCACTTATTCATTTTAATGTGTATATTTATTTATGTCAACACTTAATACATAAAAATTCACATTCTTTCTAGTTTGCTTTAATAAAAAAATTATTATTTTTATTTTATTATATATTTTTTAACTATGTTTTGTGATTTCTTACCCTTTTTTTTTGTTGGACTGATAAAAAAAAAGAGAATAAATCACCAAAAATAGTTTTAAAAAATAAAATGAAATTAAAAAAATTATATCAAAATAAACTAGAATAAGGGTAGGTTTCAATTATATAAATATTAATATAAATAAACATTCACATATCAAAATATTAATATGTGAAAGACCGATACATAAAATGTCAAATAAACATTTACGTACCCATACCTTAATTTCTCACTGTCAATTGTTGTCAAATAGTTGATATGACATTAATTGGAGATGTTAAAGTGGAAACAGAAAAGAATTTTAATTGAATTTGAGTCTAAAATAAGAAACTAAACATTTTGAATTAAACCACAATGTTTAGCTATTATAGCATACTAGTAGATAACACCGCGTTGGGGTGTGATTTGCCTGAACAAAAATTGCATGAGTCACTATAAATGATTAAGTTTAAGTAAACAACCTAAAAAATGATAATAAATTATAATTTAATAATGTGTTATTAAAATTCTACACTAAATGTTAAACAACCTAAAAAATGATAATAAATTATAATTTAATAATGAGTTATTAAAATTTTACAACAAATGAACAACAGTGTGTGACAAGGTAGTAAATTGTGTACATACTTATAAAAATGTATAGTTCATGAAAAATTGTTTAGTAGGTGTAAAAATGTATAGCGTGTATAATATGTGGTAATATTCGTAGTATGCAAGAAATTTATGATAGTGTGTAAATATATATGGTGTGCAAAAATATGTAAAGTATATGTAAATTATGTACAATATGTAAATGTGGAAAGTATGTAAAGTATATGTGAATACGCAATTTTTTTAAAAATATATATGTAAATATCTATATTGTTTGCAAATATATATATTATGAATAAACATGAATAATGTGTGAGGTAAATAAAAAAATGTATACGGTGTGAAATGTGAATAGTATACGTAAAATGTAAAATGTATGAAAATGTACATAGTAAGTATAAATATGTATAATATGAAAAAACATGTTTAATATGTATAAATATATGGAGTGCGTGAAAATTGTGTAGTATGTGTAAATACATGTTTAGTGACTCTAAATAGGTATAATGGGTATAAAATTGTGTAGTAAATATAAATATGTATATGTTTGAAAATTTGTGTTGAATGTGTAAATATATATATAGTGCGTAAAAATATCTAAGTATGTATAGTGCGCAAAATGTGTAAATATTTATAGTGTGTGAATATGTAAGGTATGTGTACATATGAATATTGCGTGAAGATGTGTATAACATGTATAATAAAAATGTATAATATATGAAGTATAGGTAAATATTTATAGTGTGCGAAAATTTGTATAGCATACGTAATATGTATAGCATGTGAAAATATGGCTAGTATGTATATATATATATGTACATAGTGTATGCGAATGTGTATAATATGTATAAATATGTATAGCACATGAAAATGTGTGTATCATGTTTAAATATGTAAGTGCGCAAAAATGTGTACATTATGTGAAATATTAATAGCGTATGAAAATATACTATGTAAAATGCATAAAATAATGTAAAATATAGAATAAATATGTTAATCCGGTATAATTAACATTAACATCCCTCTAGTAGAATATACCCGGCGCCTCACTCGCAGGTGACGTAAAATTTGGAGCAAAAAATTTATAGTGCCAACTACCGCACAGCTGATTGTTGATGATATTGGAATATAATAGGTAATAGGTGACGGAGGGCTATGGAATGATAAATCTTATTAAATTGTATTGTCTATTAGTAATTAGAAATGAGAATAAACGCCTATATTTTAAGTGCAAATAAAATGAAAAGCTTCTAAAAATTAATAATAGAAATAAGATGTCTTTTACATTATACATATTTTGCGTAAAGGTATACATATTTTACCATATATCAGACATTTTTGCGTACTAGATTATATTTTATAATACTTCACATTTTTTGTACAATATACATATTATAATATACATATAGTACACACATTCTTACAAACACTATATATTTTTATGCATACTATATATTTTTTTCACCAATTTTACATTTTATATCATACTACATATATTTCATATTATATATATATATTTATACATATTGTACATATTTTCACACATTAATATTTTAAATTCTATTTTCCTACACGTTTTTACCAGCAGTATACATATTAGACCATACTATATCATATTTTACCAAATTTATTACAATCTTTAACACACTATACAGTATTTGTAGATTATATGCGATGTGGATATTTCTGCACTTTTACACATATTACCATCATGCATTTTTTAAAAACTACTATATATTTTGCAACTACTACCACACATTTTTACATTATTATATATTAGTATACTCTATACATTACTTCACACATTTTGTATACATATATATTTACAAATTAGTGCAAACAAACCATTTCACACACAATATATTTTTTATACACATTTACATAATATTTTACAAAATACGGTATACACTATTTACTCATATTTACACATATGTTTCTCACATGCGTATATTATTACAAAGAATACGTATACATAATTAATTATATTCAACATTTTATGCACGATACATATTTATACATATTAGATAAACTTTTACACAATATATATTTACACATACTACACACATTTTCACACACTATACATTTTTATACATGTTACACACATTTTTGCAACACTACAAATATATACACATACTATATGCATTTTACACATTATACATATTTATACATACTATACATATTTTCATAAATTATATATATATTTATTCTTTTTCACACACTATACATATTTACACATAGTATGCACATTTTTACACATTGCATATATTTATACATACCACATAAAATTTGTCACATACTACACCTATTTACTTATATTACACATTTTTACATACTATGCATATTTATACATAATACGCGTATTTTCAAATAGTACACCTATTATGCATAGTATACACATTTTCACAAGCTATATATTTTTTGATACAATATATATTTACATAAACTGCACATTTTTTACACACTATATTTTTCACATATCATACAAGTTTTTATACGTTAAACATATTTTACAATATATACCACATAATTCACTCTTATACATATTTACACAATAACTCCACACAATTTTATACCACACTAAACAATATTTTCAGGCGTATAAATTTTACATATACTAATATATATTTCTCAACAATTATACATTTTCCCACCACACTTTACATGCATTTTACAGACACTATATATATTACACATCAATTTTTACACGGATACATATACATGAGGTTGTACATATATTTCACTACATCAACCTTGGGACATCTCTTAATTACATATCTACATATATTTCAACATTGAACCTTGGCCCACATCTTATCGGTCCTTTTATGTTTCTTATTATGCCTAACACTTTTAAATAATATTACTAAAGATTAATCCAACTGTAATACATTTGGAATAAAAATTTTTCTTCTTCCACCACTCCAACAATAAAAAGGCTAGCAAAAGGTTCTTAAAATGGAATAGTCCTCCTAAAAAAAGGGAAATAGTTCCCTCCAACATTTGTTCCAATTTAACTTTTAAATTTGTTGGAAAATTTCCATTTTATTTGAAGTTGAATAATTGGAATTTTGGTGAATTAATGAATCCCAAATACGAAAATGAATGTATTAGCGTATAAAAAAATAAAGGATAGTAGTCAAATTATACATCAAATTCAAATTGTGAAAAGAATCAAGTGTTACCATTGAATTAATAAAAATAATTGTTAAGATAAATTACAAAAACACTAAATGTGATTTTTTATGTTTTTTAGTTAAACCTTTTCTGAGATAAGTATTGTTATTTTGTATAGATTGTCATAAAAATATAAGGAAAATTATATTTTTTATTACACATGAATTTTGAAAGAGCATTTATCAAAAAAAAAAGAATCAAATTTAAAAGAGACAAACAATGGGACAAATTAAGAGAGTAATATATTTTGCATTGGGAAAAACATTAGGAGAGTATATATTTGGCAAATGGCAAACTCGAAAGACATTAATGGT
Organism: Ophiorrhiza pumila; assembly: GCA_016586305.1. Taxonomy (NCBI): domain Eukaryota; kingdom Viridiplantae; phylum Streptophyta; class Magnoliopsida; order Gentianales; family Rubiaceae; genus Ophiorrhiza; species Ophiorrhiza pumila. The sequence continues at coordinate 7,684,013 of BLIW01000005.1, forward strand.
AAGAAAAGACAGTAAGAGCATGAAAATATTAATTGTGGTAAATATCTAGGAGAAGTGTAATTTTTTTTGCAGAACCCACATATACAACAATTTTCAATTCCAACAATATGAATTACATATCCAATTATCCAAAGATGTCATATTTGAGATAGGTGCTCCTCTTTTTATTGGGACTTTTGTTGTGAAAAGTATATAGCATGAGCTAAAATTCAAAAATCAGTAAAAGATTAAACCATTGCATTACATTTCAGTTCACTTAAGTCAAGCAATAACCCTATTATAAATCGAGGATGTCAAAAAAATTTACATAGGGCCCTGTCTTGTTATGAATACCGCAAGAAGCCGTCGAAGGGTTTGCATTGAAGTAGTTTGCACTTTGAGTTGGCAAGGTGTTGAGTCTACTTTTAAATTACATATGATTAGAAGCAATTAAAATTGAAGGATCTATTCACCTTTAATATAATTATAGCAATTGAATAGTTGCACATAACTATGATATATTGGTAAAACCGACAGGACGAATGGAAAGAAACTAATTAGGTTGCAGCTTACAAACTAAAATCCATTGCAGAAGATTTATTGCTACGAATTTTAGCTAACAACTTCTACTGCCAGAATAAACTGGAGTAAAACTTGGTCTTGCACTATAACTCTACATCAACAAAATGTAAAATCCATATTGTGTGGTGGCCTCAAATACACAAATTTCCAATTCATTCACCATTCTGCTCCCACGAATAAAGATTGCCCCACAAGTAACAGCGATGAAACTTGATAATCTGTCATTCATCATTGATAGGAAAAAAACATTTATAGCTTCAGTTAAAAAAACCCAAATAATATCATGGACCATAGACGTTCAAGTACGAGTATGATACACATTTATGGATTACTATTCATACTTTTGGTCATGGACATTGTACCATATAAATTTACCAACTGCAAGAAATTGAAAAATAGAACCAAACATGTACTCAAGTCTTGAACAACACGCATCTGACATTCTTCTTGAGTCAACGAAATAGATTAGTACAATTTTTTTTTACTGTCCAACAGAATACTAATGTTTTACAAGTGTTGGGATATAGTAAACATCGAATGAAACTACCAAGTATAGAGAGACCCAAACAAGTGCGGGTATATTTTATTCAATGGAAAAAAATGTGCAAACATAGCAAAGGCTTCTGAAATAAATCAAATTTCAGATTACTGCATGATTATGGATTAGCATATAAAACTAATCATGTCAGTTTTTCCACAACACTGGAATTATTTTTTGAAAACGCTATTGTAAAAAATGAATCTGGATTTGCTGAAACGGAAAAATTGATATATGGAAACAACAAATTAGATTATAGAAATGGAACAAGAAAATGAGGATCTTCAAAACTGACCCACAAATTTGACGATCTATAGAGGCAACTGGATGCAAACTCGCTGAATGTATTCCAAATGCCTTCAAAGGCTTGCAAACTCAGCGTATCTGAACTCCAAATGAAAAATAATTGCAAAAAAAAACATAGACATGCCTATATCGTAAATCATTATAATCATGCACAGAGAGTAAACCAATAAGAAGGAAGAATCATGAGTCACAAAAAGAGCTAAAGAAGCAATAACCTCCCTCAATAACCTAAACTCACCTTCAGAATCACCTAAACTCGAACTTTTTGAGGCCTCTTCCATCTAAGCACTTTCTGCAAACAAAAAATAGGTGAAACAATCAACTATAGAATTCAGAGTCCAAAAGAAATTAGAAAATACAAGTTCTAGATGGCTGAATAAAACAACAGATTGCCTTCAACAACATCAAGATCAATACAACCAAACAGAAACATTGAAGAACTATTCACACTACAACACAAGCCTCTGCAACAATTGGTACTGGTGTAGAAGTAGAAAATATGAAAAGAAAACCCTTGACTGAATTAGCTGCTTCCATTTCTTGTTGTTCATTTTGCATTAAAACAGGAGATGTATTAAAAACCAGTGATCAATTCATATTACAAATAAAACCAATCAATTGGTCTTTTCCCAATTGAAAGTATACTATCCAAATCCCTTCAATTCACATGTAAATTATTTTGCCCCAGCTATTTAGCTCAATAACACCACCACATTACAATTTTTAAAAAAAGAAAGAAGAAGAAAACAAAGACTCCGACCTTGTTTACCAAAATGCATGCGTATACAAATTGTGTGGCTAGAGAGGTCAGAAAAGCTGTTTAAACTACAAATATAAGAAGATTGACATGTCATTAGAGAAAGATGAGATGCTCATGTTACTCTGAAGCATCTCATCTAATTCAAATCATAGTCTAGCAATTCAAAACAAGTTTGACATCATTTTATTAAAGTAGGTTTCCCGTATGTTTCTCTATGCACAATAGGAAGAGATTTCCAAATACCCAAACAGATGAGTAAATAAATATCAATAACCTCCCTCATAACCAGGGAAAAAAATTCTATATATAGAAGTTTTAAGGATTTAAAGATGTGCACAGTTTTACGATCTCAAGTTTCTTAACCACTAAAGTTGAAGAATTAAACGTACTTGTGAAGGACACCATTACAAACCAAGATCCTAAATAGACCGGTTGCTTCAGTTTAAACAAGTTCTGGTTGATCAGATTGTCTATACATTTAAAGACCTTATAGCATGATCCACCACCATGGCAAAATGTTTCAAAATAAATCAGAAAACCACATCCACTACAGATTCCTGGTCCTTCCTTTAGCAAGATCCTTCTTTGAAAATAAAAAAGAAACTATCTATATCTTCATTTCTTATGGTTGCACTTCATCTTTACAACAGATGGATCAAGATCAAAAGCCACATATGGCCATCCCACACCAAGACCATCACCATCTAGTTCAAAAGCCAGTGGAGTGGACAAGAAGTTTGCAAGAACCTGTTTGACAGACCACATAAATCAGTGGGAATTTTTCATTTTAATAATCCACCTTGATTAACATAATATAATGTACCTGGCCCATCTGCCCAAACCCAAGGATGACCACTGGATCTCTTGCATTGAAATTAACCAGTTCAGTACCTTTCTGTAATGATGATTTTTCAGCCTCATAAGAATTATGAATTAGTTAAAGAATGGACTCAACAATTGCAATCATGCAAAGTTTGTCAAATTATTGATGTAAGGATAATGATTAGGTATATCGAAAACTATTTGCAAGTTGTTTTTTTTAAAAAAATCTCATAAGGAGAAGCAGAGAAGCAGTCTCCTCGACAAAATGATAGTAAGGGACTCAACTCAAGCATTTCAACTCTTAGCTTCTATATTAACCTGTATGCACATAGAGATTATTTCTATTTTATTGTGTTCAACAACATCACATTATACCAATAAAACATCCAACATTTTCATCCAATAATTTGAATTAAGATTTTGAACCTAATGAAGTAATAACTTACATCACGCTCCTCAAATTTCTTGCTAAAAACAAAAGTAGCCCTTCGTCCAAGTTCATTGAGCAAAGGAGTCAACGCCATGGACAGCACAACAACGATAATAAGAAGTTTGTTCAGTTCAATAGGGATCACTTCAAGCCTACATTCAAGTACAGAATTGCACATAAGCAAAACCTTACAGAGAGCAAGTTAACCTACACAACGAGAGTTGCACATTGCTTCTAACCTGTTTGCAAGAGAAAAGACTACAAATACAAATTCACCTCCCTGGGAAAGAAGAAATCCTATCCTGATGCTCTCTTATAGAGAAAGTCCAACTCGGGGACCTATTGCTTCTATTATTGTTGTTTTAATAACAATCAAACCTGCCAAGAGTGAAAGTACATTTGGCCATCCTCGGAGAAAAAGCTGCATTAAACAAACATTCTTGTAAAAAGTTTCCATGTAAAAAAATTTACTTTGAATGTCTATGAAATAGAATGAAGTGTCCAAACTTGTAAATATCAGACAAAACTATGCAAGTTAAAACATTACCCAAGCAATTGCTTCAGAATATGCAGTATACTACAACTCAAACATGCAGCTTAATCATTTAATGGCCACAATCCCTGATCTAGAAAGTTACATCCTATTTATTAATCTGTGAAGATATTTACACTTTAAAGGGATCAAATTCTGTGTACTTAATTTTTTTTATAGCTGATTACAAAAGCCAATAAAGATTATCAGAACCGTTCTAACTATAATCTCACTAAATTTACTCAATGCAACCCAACAAAACTTTGAATTCATAAATAGAAAAATCTGCAACTGCGAGCATTGCACAAATCCCTTGGCATGGAATTTTTCATAACATTTGTGAAATACTAATAATCAACAGACCCCATTAATACCATAAAATCCAAATTTAGCCAACATATGGATAACAAGGACTACCTTTGCAGCAGCCTTGATAACTGTTGGGTGTATACTCAAGCCCAAGTAATTATTCCCAGAGAAGGTTAACAAAGTCTTGAACTTTCCACCGCAAAGTCCTGCTCCATCAATATTAGCCTTACCACAGCCACTTCTAAAGTCATCTCCTATTAAGTACACCAAAAACAATGCATATAATATAACAAAACAAAACAAATCAACAATGCAATAAACCTAGTTTCTCAACATAACAGTTTTTTTTCAATTAAAATATAAAAGCACTCGTACACAAATCTTACAGAACGCCATCTAAGTTCACATATATTCTGAAAGACCTTTATATATAAATATATATATATTTATATATAAATAATTGGCACAGAAGTATTGAGTAGGCAAAATGGAGGAGAGAGTTGTACCAGATCTGAGAGTGTCTTGTAGCTATTTCTGGAACGTTTGGCATCTACATGGAAGATTTCAAGTGGCCAAAGTTGTCACTACTTCCCATGCATATATTCTTCATCTAATTCTCTAAAACGAACACCTTTCATGGAAAAAGAACGGAAGGAAAAAAGCCAAAGCAAAAGGGCAAATGTAAGTTGTAAGAACTAAAAGATGAAAATGTCCAAAAGGTGTTACTCCTCATGACATATAAATTTTATTAAATTTTGTTATAGATACACTCATTTTCCTCAGCATCAAACAAAAAAAAAATCAGAAACACCAGAAATAGTTAATATCTATCAAATCCAGTTCTGAAGCAAAAGCAAAAAATCTATAAACAGTAAAAAGCTACCAAATCCACAAGACAAGATAACTTTCTAAATATTTCCACCGAATCACGAATCATATTAAGATTAAATAAATAAAATAATCAAGCAAAGAGTCTACCTGGCTTGGATCCTCAATTGCATTCAGATATTGCCCATCTGAAGAGACACGTACCACTGAATTTAGCAAATTTTTTCGAGGTATTCGGACAATGTCAAACCTGGAAAAAATTTGAAGGTGCAAAGCCTTTAGGTTTGGTAGATTAGAAATAATTTTTACTGTATTGCAAAGTTTCAGAATGCCTAAAGAAGATTGACCAAGAACTATTTTACTTACCTGATTTGACCATTATCTACGCCATTCAAAACAACCATGTAGATTAGAGATGCAAGTCACGGGAAATCCATGTATATCTCTGCTAATAGATCAGTCCATGAAGACAAGAACAACTGAAAAGAAACAAGAAAAAGAAGAAAGAAGATCACATGAAGACAGAATCAAAATTTTGAAAAGAAAGAACGAAAAAAAAGGAAAGAAAATCTGAAAAAAGGAAGAAGATTATGATGGGAAAAAAAGAGAGAGCGGCAGAAGGAGTGAAATGATATGAGAGGGAGTAGTGAAAGCCTAAAGTTTCAGAAAAGAAGACCAAACTTTTCCATTTTACGAGAAGTCAGAAAAGCAACGTCACAATCACAAGTCTTTCCAAGTTAGAATTTTGCAAGTGGATCTCTAAAACGAAATAAGCAAAACTTCCTCAACCAAACCAATCAATTCGTCTGCCACATCAACCACATTGGTGGGCAACGAACGAGCCACGAAACTTTGAGCATTTTCCATGAACGAGCAAACTAAAACACGTCAGCAGTGGTGGCCATGGACCCGGCGGAAGGAAAGGACATGTCAGCAGTGGTGGCCAGCTGTCCAGCGAACGACGAAGGACGACGAAAGTTTGAGGGTCGCAATTACGGGTGTTCAATATTCGAATTCGGTTTTCGAATAAACCGATTCGAATTCGGTTTTTGAATTTCGAATCGGTTTTCGGTTTAAACCGAATTCGAATTTCGGTTTTCGAATTGGGCTTCCAATTCGAAAACCGAACCGAAAACCGAATTCAATATATATATATATAAAATATAATTTTTATAAATATAAAATATATAATAATAATACAACTTAAACTTAAAAGACATAATTAGGTCATTCTTTTATGTATTATTTGATTTAATTGAATATTTGTAAATTTTGATATAATTTATGTAATTTAATGATTTAATTAGGATTTAAACAAATTCGAATTCGGTTTATTCGAATAAAACCGAATTCGAACCAAAAACTGAATTTCGAATTCAGTTCGGTTTGTTCGAATTATATTCGAATTCGGTTCGGTTTTCGAATTCGAGTTCAGAAATGTCCGAACCGAATAAATCAAATAAACCGAAAACCGACTCGATGAACACCCTTAGTCGCACTTAATAGGAATACTTCGGATATCCCTTTATATTAGATAATACACTGTGTCATATATCTAGAGTGGAAAAATCAATTTTCATCATAACTTGTTCAAATAGTATAACTGAATTCACAATAAGTCAATTTTCATCATAACTTGTTCAAATAGTATAACTAAATTCACAATCAGTTAGTTGGTGTATATAATCTTTTCTTATCAATAAAGTTATCATTTTTGTTTAAGAAAAAATAAGGGTAAATTACGTGAATCGTCCCTTAATTTAGTGGTTGATTTTGAATTTGTGTTTCAACTTTAAAACATTCTATTTTATTCTCTTATCTTGCATTTTTAGTTTTAAATAATTCTCAATCTATTTTTAGACTAAACTGATTACATTTCTCAAAAACCAAATTAAAACCATTCCCAAAAACCAATACCTAAAAAACAATTACTACAAATTTTTTCCTTTTGGTAATAACCAGCAAGGTGAGCCAATCTGTCAAAAGCAGATGATGATAACATAATTGGAATAAATTAAACCAAAAGTTGCCATTCATAATATAATTAACTTAATCTTCTCACTTTGTAATTTGCTGCCAGTTGGGATGCTCAAAAAATATTCATTTGAGTCATTTGACCCACCTTTGTCTATCCATTGAATATTTTGCAATTTAAGGATTAAAGTAACGCATGAATCCTGCAATTTTATTCAATAGCCACTTGTACTTTCTTAGCTGTTGATATTCCAATTTGGTCTATAAATAGATGGATAGATTGTTTCACAAATGAACCATTCCACAAACTAACAAAACAATCTTCTTTATACTAATTTGTCCCAATCCTTTCTATTCATGGAAGCCATGATTATATTGATATTCATGGTTTATCATCTAGGTGAAGATTATTACATTTGTAGAAACAAATCAACTTGACAAGAATTATGGTGGTATCTCTCCTGAGCTTTTCTCCTCACATCTTTCTTTTCTTTTTTCTGAACTTCCCAAAGGCTGTTTGGTTTTTCTTGACCTTGCAAGGCGGTGATATCAATTGTATCGTTATCATACTTGCAATGCAAGATCTACACAAAGGGTTTATGGAAGTTTTGATCCCGTCTCTATCCCTTCTGAGCTATAATCCTCGAAGCATTAGGCTAATACATTTTGGATCAGTACATGGATCACAACAAAAGAAGAAAATGAATTGTGATTTGTAGTGCTTTATGCAGAGGAATATCTTCAGTTTTGCTCTATATCTGTGTATATATTTAGCATTACATTAGGACTGTTGATATATTAGTCAGCTGTAAATTCAGGTAGGGAGCTGACAAGCGTAAATGAAAAAGAGTGTTGTTTATCTTTAATTTTGTAATTATATTCTTTTAGTTTCACCATTAATCTTGAATCTTGAACTACTGCTGCTCATTATTTATTGCATTTACATTGGAGCATTTGTGCCTTAGTTTTTCTACTCGCAATTCTAGTTGGCTGCTTTCAAATTGCCAGATTTTGGCTGTTTTAGCATAGTTTATTCATCAAGATCATAGAGTTTGGCTTTTTGGTTCGATTATGACACCTGTGGCTAGGATTATCATGGAAATTTCTGCTGCAACCATCTTGCCAGTTGCCACTATCATCCAATGGTTTCATCTGGGCTTAAACCTCATCCCTTTGGGTGGGAAGTTTTCAGCCAGGTTTGAAGTTCAAGCTCTTTCTGAACATAAACCAAACGCTGCTGATTTGGTTTAAGCAATGTGTTCCTATACAAGCTCTCAAGTCATATCCTATATATGGTTGTTATGCACAGAGATTGACAGCTAAATAAGGATAGATTGTAGAATGGTGTTTCAAGTTTATCATGGCAAATTTTGGGTGGATGGACAGGACCAGGAAAGCATGCATGGATCATCAGTTCATTCCATTTCCTTTTCAGTTGCAGTCTGGGCAAAATCTCTGAGTTGGTCGCCTCATCAACAGGGGCGTTTAGGCTTGGAATGCAGAATTGCTTTGGCTCATCCCTTACTGCAAAGTTTACACTTTCTTCAAAGTAATTTGTTGTGATGTTTGCTGAAAAGCAAGCTTTGAAATCAATATTGTTCAAGCTGTATATGGCGAATGACTTTAGAGCTTTAACATCATCATGAAAAGGTGTAGAGAGAACAAAATCAAATTGGGACGATGGGAACAGAATAGGGCTAAAATGTCATTTTGGATTTTCTGTTATTCATTTCTTATTTCATTATATGATCCACATCAAATGTATTTAACTAAAACTCTATCAAGTGATTAGTAAACTTTACGGGATAAGTGTTAAATACACTTAGCGCGTATTCATAGAATGAAACAAATAATGAAATATTGAATATAACCGAAGATAATTTGTTTAGGAAATCATAATAGCAGTACATGTTGGGAATTAAACAGGCATAAGCAGCGGAAATTTAAAAATTTAATTCCCTAAGCCAAGATCATTTTAAAACAACAATCTATTATATGTTTAGAACATACCGTTTTGGTGCGCCTTTCGTACTCTTGAAGCATCAACAAAAATACGAACAATTAGATCGTGTCTCTATGGTATCCACACGAACAGCGTAATCTCCAAATTCGTCTCACGAACCCGGATAGAACTCACAAGAACTTGGGTGCTAGCCCTTTATTCTTGTTAATTAGTTGATTAAATTCAACACTTGAATTAATCTTTGAGCAATATAGTAGAGTTTTGATTCTCAAAATAAACTAAACTGTCTCACAGACCTCTCTGGGATGAAATATATGTTTCTGTTCTACACTGGAGGCAGACAGTTAAGTTAATATTTATAGACTTAGGGTTTCACAAACCTTAGCCAAACAGAATATTCTTAATAGTATTTTGATATACCTTTTGTTTAATTTATTTCCTTAATTAATTAAATAATTAAATAGGAAATCAATTAATAATCAAATCCTAGTCTAACCAGGAAATTAATTAAAATATATACTATATATATATTTATTAATTAATTATGACAAAATCAAAACTTAATCCTAGTCTAACTAGGAAAGTTTATTAATTGCTCAAATAAGATTCATCTAATGAATTTAAACGTTCTGAATTACTTACTATTCCAAGTGTGCGACCCTGTAGGTTTCCGTAATGTTGGCAATAATTATAAAATCATATTTCATAATTATAAACAATGAGCTGTGTCTAGCAACACATCATTGCTACCCAAATTACGAAGAATTATATGCTTCAAAGCAACCTAAACTGTGACTGATGTTACCATATTGTAAATTCCTTTTGTTCTCGATATCTAGATTAAACACGAGACATGGACATGTCATTCTCGTATAGTTTAATCTTTATTTCTTGATTCCTGAATTAGCTAATCAAAACAAACGACAAATCATTTGGGCATGGCCATGCACTTATTAGCTTAATTCAATCAAGAGGCCATAGATATCATTCCCATGTTATAGGAAGAACAAATCCCATCTTGATCACTCACAACCCACTACATAAATTATTATATATCCAATCACCATCTTTATAATCCCCTTGTTAAGGGCAACGTTTGATAGAGTCAAAATATACAATTCTTTATGTTGGGCACCATGGTGACCTCAGGTCTAAGGAACAGTCAACACCATCATCACTACGAAATCATTTATGACTATCATAACATGATCCATGCAATGATTTCATAGCGGGTCGGTCCAGTACATGAATTCTCTAATTTATGCACTTATGTATTGTTCTTAATATCACATATTAATCAATCACACATTAGTCTTACCGTATTATTAATGTCCCTATTAATAATACTCAACTAAGGACATTCAAGAATATACATTATATTCTAGGGACATTATTATTACAATAATTCATATAACAATTATAAATAATTGTGACAATAATAAAATGCCTTTAATTAATAGAATATTCATGATAATAAAATGTCAAACAATCATCAAATGATTGACTTTACCACATTCATTCCAACAGTAAATAGCTCCCTTTGATGGTGATTATAACTTCATGTAATCAAGTGTGCTATCTTTATTATCATCACAATAGAATCTGCTATTTTACTTAAAGTTTATTACATTTGCCCAATTTTGTTATATATTTTTTACTTTATGGTCATCATCTTGTACTAAAATATAGAACTTACAATGTAAATTACTACAATGATCTAGCAATTTGGAGTATGTTTTAAAAAAACAAAAAGATCTAGCAATTTGGAGTATGTTTAAAAAAAAAAAGATCTAGCAATTTGGAGGTATGTTTTTTTTTTTCAGTTTCAATTTTGAAAAAGTTTTATCTATCTTGGTTTTTCTCAATTTAGATTTTGTTAAATAAATTATCTTTTACTAATTTTTTATTCATTTGACGTGTAATATATCATATATTAGTTATATGAGACTAGCAATATTGCTTTGAATACAAAACAATACACACATTGATGATTTTCAACTAATATGACAAATAATTAATACCATTTTTTATGTGACACTAATGCTATCATTTTAAATATAAAACAATATCAAATTACTACACATGATAAATGATGTTATGTATTAAATGAATATAAAATGATTTATTATATATGTCAAAATTCAAATTGGGAGATCACAATAATTTTTTTTTCAAAATTAATAATCAAAATAATATTTATCTCTAAATTAAAGGAGGATTGGAATCATTTACCCATTAATAACAAAAATAAGAATAAAAGAATCATTGAAGTTGGACAACTATAAAACTAAGGTTCATGTTTGTTTGCTTAAAATATTGTTGTCATTTTCAACTAGTCAAACAACTCTAGTGTCAATATCTAATTAAAACGGTTATAAAGACAATATTGCCAATGTTGAAACTTTACGAGGGAAATATATATTAAACCAAGCCTCAAAAGGAAATCGTTTCTTGAAGATTATGAACTTTTTACAAAAGTGAATAAATGAAACTCATTATAATCGTTTTTTTTAATAAGGAGTAAGCATTTCTAAACTCGTACCTCTTTTTTTAGTGTAATTTGTTTAGAGTTTATATATAAATAAAAAAATGAATTTAATCGAATACAGTTGAGAAATATAATTCATATAATTAATCGACTTCATTTATTAAAAAAAAAGATTTAGTAAATATTTTGTTGTGGTTTAATTTGTTCAGAATGGGAAATTGAAGAGAAGAAGCAAAAAAGGGTAAAAGTTGAAATGTCGAATAGAGAATTTACCTTCATTCTAAAACCGTGAACAAAATTGTTACTCCCTCTAATCTATTACAAGTGTGTTTTATTTTTATTCATTTTACAAATTAAATTTCTTTTTAGCATAAGAATATAAATTTACCCTTCTTTAGACATTTACCAGCATTTAATTACAGGCATTTTAGTCATAAGCATTAATTACAGGCTTTGATTTTTATCATCATTAATTACAGGCTTTTTGTCATTTTATCTATTCTTTAATACGTGTGAAAAAGTCTAAAAGGACACTTATAATGGATTAGAAGAAGTATTATTTAATTACATCCAATCAAATTTTCATCGATTTATTACTTTTTATGCACATATAATTTTTAAAAAAAAAACTCTAAATTACTCTTTTACAAAACATTTTGATGCATAATAAATAAACTTTTCTTTGATGAAATAATTCAAGTGGTTTGTAATATTTTTTTCTTTTTGATGAATATGTTGCTTTAAATATATATTTTAACTTATGTGTATTTGCATATTTATTAGCAGACTGAATAATCTAATATTCGACAGCAAGTTACAAAATTCTTTACTTTTTTTTTGGTTCTTATTTTTGCTTTTCTTCTTGTCTTCTTCTTTCTTCCTTTTCTCTTTTAGTTTTTTTTTAAGGCAACGACCCTCTCAGCGGATTGGGGATGCCAGCCCCTTGTTTTATTAATTTACGAAATGGTAAGGCCGAATACCTTGTACATCCATGTAGGAATATAAGCACTAATCAATGAAATACATGTAAAAGAAATTTAAGAAAACTTAATAATGCATGCACTATCCCAAACATTTCCTAATCCAAAAATTAGGAACATTCAACCAATCCATATTGACGCATCCGCACACCTCTTGAGGCAAATCTTGAAATGAGTAATATTGAATGTCTCGTTGCAACTCACATCCTACATTAGCAAGTCTGTCCGCCGGTTGATTAGCTTCACGAAAAATATGTAGGATCTCTACCATGCAAGTGAATCCACGAATCGTTTTCACAAGTTTTAAAAGTTTCCATGAAGGAACACTCTCCCCTTTAATAATTTGACCAGTCAGCATAGAATCCGTTTTCACTATTACTCGAAGAAGTCCTTAAGCCTTACAAAGTTCCAAACCTCCCAGTAATGCTAACATCTCCACTTGCAAGCTAGTAAACAAATTGATATCCCAAAGCTCGTGCCCTAATACTCTTACCATCCGGTCCTCGAATCAAAGCACCACAGCCACAACATCTCGGATTACCCCTAGGGCACCCATCCGTGTTCAACTTGTACATTCCACTCGGTGGTCGATTCCACACCACACGCACACTGCTAAATGTATGCGAGAAAGATTGAGCAACTGCCATAATATCACGCCAATCTGTCGGAAGAAGCATACGAGGAAAATACAGTTTCCAAATTACGCGAAAGTCGTCAAGTACACGATGAATAATAAGCCCACAATGAACAATAAGCCCACTAGACACAAAAATCCCATCAAAAAATGCCGCTATCCTCCAACGCCAAATATGCCACAAAATGAGAGAGGGGTTAATTATGAAAATTAGCTTACTAAATTTGTTCTCACGTGATGACCACCAAGTAGCACACCTCACTCTCCAACCACCATCCGTATACCGAATTCCACAAGGTGAACCACAAAAATGCCAAACCATATCTGCAATATCCCCCGTAGCAAAGCAATGATCAATTGATTCCTCTCTAGGTGTCGGACAACACATGCATGTGAAAGGACCATGAAATCCCACGTTGGCCAACTATTCTGCAAGCGGAATGTGACCAAAGTACAAACGCAATATAAAAAGGGTAAATTATAAAAAACCTCCCTGTGGTTAGGTGATATTCTAAGTTACCTCCTTGACATTTTAAAACCTATGATTTACCTCCTTGTACTTTGGATTTTTTTTGAAAAATGGATGGAAATAGAAACGTTGACTGATCGTGAATCACACGAGCGATTGGAAATTGAAAATGTACGCTTTTAACTTAATAAAATGAGCAAAAAGACAAAAATAACCTTAATTTGTGATATAAACAACAAAATTACCTAAATACATCTTCTTCTTCCTGCAAAATTACCCAAATTTCTATCCAAAACTCAAAGCCAATTCCCTCTGAAACTCAATATCGAAATCAACTTGTTTTCTTCTTCAATTATTTTCTCTACAGCCATAGTGAAGCTCTTCATTTTACTGTTATAACAAAATCTCAACAAAACAAAAAATTGAGATTATTCTTCCAGCTCGAAATCGTATATGGCTCTGTTGTGCTTCCAAGAACAATTTTCAACTCAGGGCCAGTGGCGTCGATGGTAGTTCTCAGTGATATCTTCAGGCCGACTGCTGGAAGACGTTGCTCCAAACGAGAAGCCGCTTATCAGATCAGTGAAGAAACCTCCTACTGGAAGACGATCTGAGCTCAGATCTGCTCCGAGTTCCCTCTGAAGCTTATCGGAGTCCACTGGGATTCTCATTTACTTGTTGGCATCTATGGCCAACTTTAAGGGTCTTTGGGTCAAAATGACCGTGGCCCTGATATGCGGTCAAATTCCTGAATCTCTGACAACCATTCTATCGGATGACCTCTTCTATGGTGCTTGGAGGATACTGGTTACTCAGATTAGGCCAGAACTCACTCCTTTGGGTGATTCACATTGAGTTGGTGAATTGTGCTTTGCTTGCTATGTGGATGGTTATGGAATTTCTGGACTTGAGATATCAATTACTGGTGGCTGAACGCAAGGGTAAGGCTGCTGACGAAATAGTGACGGCATCTTCTGTACATTTGCTTATCATTGTTGGCTTAAACTTTGTTTGAAGGGGCATCAATTACTGGTGGCTTAAACTTTGTTGGATTAAACTTTTCTGGAATTGAATTTGGACTTTTAATTCTTAACTCATGCTGAATGTGGACACATATTCGGGTTGGAGACTCAAAAATTTCATGGGGCTTGACTTTTCTGGATTTTGGTTATTGGTTCTTAGTTTGTTTAGTGCTGAAAACCGAATCCAGTACGTATAATCTCGTGGATTTTGTAAAGCTACTGATGTAGTTATTTTTCCAATATTTTGTTCTGAATTTCTTTGTTGCACTCTTGACTGGAGCTGAGTTGAAAATTGTTCTTGGAAACACAACAGAGCCATATACGATTTCAAAACAATTAGAAGTTTTTACCTTTTTTAATAAGAATTCGGTTGAAATTTGGAGTCTTTTGATTTCTGACTAAATCTTTTTGGGGAAGGATAAAATAGAGTAACACTCAAAAGCGAATCCGAACCTAATCAAACAAGCTGAATCCCATGTCCTCATCACTCTCTTCTTTGGGCACCTCCTTCTTCTCCTCGGCAGCGGGAGCTGCAGCGGCAGGAGCAGCACCACCAGGAGCGGCAACGGCAATAGCAGCGCCACCACCTCCAGAGCCAATATTCAAGATAAGATCTTCGACGTTCCTCTTCTCACAAAGCTTAGAAAAAAGCTGGATCTTGAGGGAGCTTGGTGGGTTTTGCTCAATTCTTGAGTGGAAGAGGGGAAGAAGAGCAAATTTGCTTCGGTTTGATTAATTGGTCAAAGAACAAGTGGGAAAAATTTTGTTGAATGGGTATATTGTCTTTTTATCCTAAATCCGTTACGTCTGTTCATTTCCATCCATTTTTAAAAAAATCCAAAGCATGAGGAGGCGAATTATAGGTTTTAATATATCATGGAGGTAACGTAAAATATCGCCTAACCACAGGGAGGTTTTTTGTAATTTACCCTATAAAAAATGAAACCTTCAGAGGTATCCCTTGTCGCCAAATTTTATTAAAAAATCAAACTTGAGCATATTTAATCCTGGCATGCTCATATGAAGACTTAACAGAGAAACGGCCATCCTGTGTCCCCATCCAAATCGCAGTTGGTGCTTTTGTTGAAAGCGATATCTTCAGCAATTCATTCCTTATCTCAGAGGGAAGGATATCAAAAAGCGCATCTAGCACCTCATGGCCATCCAAAAAAACTGACTTGAGAGATATACCACTCTCATTCACAAACTCCGATAAAGCTCCCACAAAACGCCAATTATCATGAAAAAAATCAATCGACCCATCACCTGGTAACCATCCAATAAAAGGTTCAATAGACTCCCACACCTGCAACATTTTTCGCCACATATATGAAGCCGACCACGACGGTTGCACCACTGCCGAGTGAATCTGCCAACAATATTTAGCGTGTATAAATTGAGACCATAAAGACACACCCTGGCGGAACAACCACCAAAGCTTCCCCAAAAAGGCAGTAGCTCCCTCAAAGCCATCTCTGAATCCAACGCCACCCTCAGATACCGGTCTACAAAGCTTTTCCCATGCAATCCAATGCTGTCTCGAATACCCTGTGCCAGCCCAAAAAAACCGAGCCAACATCTTTGATAATTGCTGAAGTATGCCATTTGGAGGTTGCACCACTGCTAATACATGCAAAGGAATGGACGATAAAACATGTTTAATCAAAATAATCTGAGTACCAAAAGACAAATATTTATGCTTCCAACTCAGAATACGCCATTGAATTTTGGACAAAATGAATTGAAAATATTCTTCTTTAACACGTCCTGCAAAAATCGGGCAGCCCAGATAAGTAAATGGAAACTTCATATAAGAAAAATCAGTTATTCTCATCATACGTCTACGGAGCACGGTCGAAGAGGACTTCCCAACAAGGAAACAACTCTTATCTATATTCCTCAATTACCCAGAAGCCCTCTCATATTGCCTAATCACATCCCTAATACATTTAATCGACGCCACATCTCCAACTGAGAAAATAAGAATATCGTCTGCATAAGCCAAGTGCGTAACCGCCATAGAATGTCGGGTAGTACAAAAAGGTGTGAATGAGCTATGTGACAATAATGAATTCAGTAAAATTGAAAGATATTCTGCCATCAGGATAAATAAGCCTAGGGAGGGGATCACCCTGTCGAATCCCTCTAGTGGAATGGAAGAAACCATGCGGTTGCCCATTAATCATCACCGAGAACCAACAATTAGAAACACATAGCCAGATCATGTCTAACCATTGTTCACCAAATCCAAACCTACGAAGCACGTGGCATAAAAAACCCTTGACACAATATCATAGGCCTTCATCATATCCAACTTAAATACCACATTACCGCACCTTGCCTTTGTGTTTATAGAACCGACCAATTCCTGAGCAAGAAGTATATTATCAGTAATAACACGGTTTGGAACAAATGTACTTTGATTCTTAGAGATCAATCTTGGTAAGAAAACCTGTAGTCAATTTGCCAACACCTTTGTGATAGTTTTATTTAGTAACGTTCATAAGCTAATTGGACGATATTCTCCAAAATTATTCGGGTTGTCACATTTTGGAATCAAAACAAGAGTCATGGCCGTAATAGATCTCGGCAGATCACATCCAAAAACAAATTCCTAGACTGCCTGAAATAAATCCATACAGATTATATCCCACACATGCTTAAAAAAGGCGTTAGAGAAACCATCTTGTCCCGGAAAACTATCATCATCAAACTACCAGACAACCTTCTTAATTTCCTCCATAGTTGGTGCAGCCTCAAGAAAACCACGATCCGACTCCTCCAATATTGGGGCATAATATTAATCTGTTTGTCCGTAACAGCTGGAGAATCCCCAGAAAGCAATTTTTGATAGAAATCCACTGCAGCAACTTGAATGGTCTTGTGGTCTGTTAAAGTAGAACCATCACCCAGTTGTATTGAATGTATCATTACCCAACTTCGCCTTTGATGCACCAATGCATGGAAAAATTTGGTATTAATATCTCCATCCTTTAATCACTTACCATGTGCCTTATGCTTCCAAAATATTTCCTCCTCCAAAAGATTAAACCTCAAATCCGCCTGTGCCTTACTATACACTCTTCTCGCCGTCTCATCGTCATTACTCTCCAAATTCACCTCCGTCAATTGCACCAACTTCTCAGCATCACGAACTCTAGAAAATACATTACCCACAACCACCTTAATCCACTCAATTAGAGCTCTTTTAACATCCTTGAGCTTCATACAGAAACGAACTAAAAGCTGTGTATCACAAAGAGTACTCCAAGCTACCTCTACCACCTTTAGAAAATCATGCCGCATTGGCCAAAAATTCATAAACCTGAAGGATTTTGCTCCAACCATGTTTTTCTATCACATCGTAACAAGTAGAGGAGCATGATCCGATGCCGTTCTACTCAAGTGAACCACCGAAGTATCAAAACTATCCATCCAAGTGGGATAAAGAAGCACCCTATTTAGTCTTTTCCAAATGCGAGGAGGATGCTTCCAATTGTTACACCATGTTAAACAAGCACCAAAATATCCCGCATCAACCAACTCGGCATTTTAAGTGAAATTCAAAAAATTCTGTACTTCACGATGATGAAAAGAACGGTCCCCCCCATTTCTCATTATGTGCCGCTATAATATTAAAATCACCTAGCACTACCCAACTGTGTGATCCTCTATTCATTCCTTCCAAATCCCTCCATAATTCCCGTCTTCCAATTTTAGTAGTTTGCCCATGAACACATGATAAAATCACTGGATATAGCAAGCCCAACAACATTACCAACAGAGATAAATGTTGCTCATGTTGCTGAAATGAAGAGACCTGCACAGAGTTTGAAAAAATACCCAAATATGGCCCATAGCATTCGCCAAAGCACCATCAAACTGCAATTTAACACGCACTATATCCAATTGCCCTAAGCTGAACTTTGGTTCAACAAAACAAAGAAGAAGTAAATTATGTTCTCTCTTTAATTTTCGTAACCGTCTTATAGTATCTATGTTCCCCACCTGCGTTACAAAATAATATATTCATTGATATTTGGATGACAAACCCGGAGCTTTTGAATGACGTACCTTAGACCTGAGAGTTCTGCCCGTCATGCTACTTTTAGTATTGTGCGTTGCAATTTCCTTAGCAGTTGGCTCAAGATTCAAGTATACCACAAGCTTAGAATTATTCTGGGCCTTTTTACCTCTGTCGTACTCACACGATTTCATGGTCTTCACTGGATCCATCGCCTGGTACATCAACAACAGCAGAACGTGATAACTCCGCAATAGTGATATCTAGGCCCTCCAACATTAACGATCATTTTTGGCCACTAGGTATGTTTTCAATTATCCCCTCAGTTGGGATAGACATTGTTTGGACAATCTCTTGAAGCTGAACAGAGATCACAGTTACCATGTTATCCTAATTCACACCCACAGCATCCAACAAGTGGCCGGTCTCCATGGCGTCCCCCTCCAGGCAGACCTGTCGTAAATTCTACATTATGTCTATCTACATCAGGTTCCCATGATTATGGTATCTGATCAAATTCTGGGGCGTTATCTCGTGTTTTGTTATCCTTACCAACAAGTGATTCTGCAATTTGTAGATCTCCATTAAAAGCAATTGAATCATAATTCAGGATAGGGCCAAGCATCATGTTTTGAGAAGTTGCTGCAGCAATATCACCATCACTTCGTTCTCCAAGTTCCAACTCCTTCCCTGTAACCTCCTTGATAGGCCCATCTGTCCTTTTATCCAAGACCCCATCCCGTTCCTCTCCAGTTCCAGTACTAATTTTCTCCTTCCATTGTTATGTAATCTTCAAGACTCCATTCTCATGTCTAGCACTCTTCATCATATTACATTGTGAATCATTGTGTCCCTGTCGGTGGCAACATGTACAATAACTGGGCAAATTTTCTGGTACTATTCTCTGCCAAAAGCCATCACCATAATCTCCATAAGCAACCCAAATTCGTGAAGGAATGTCTTTCAAAAAGTCCACCTCCACGCAGACCCTCGCAATACTCAGTCTTGAAATCAATACCGTGGAGGCATCAATTGTTAGCAAGATTACAACACCTCCCATGAGTGAATTCAGAAAACCTTTGTCGAATAAATGGAATGGTAGATTAGGTAATGCAAACCAGACCGGAACAACTGAAGATTCTCTTGAGGTTTGAAAGATAGGGCTCCACTTGAATACCCTCATTGGAAATTTGCCTATTTGGCCACATACTCTCGAGTCCACATACGATAAAAATTCGCTTCGTAGGAAAAATGCATAAGAACATGTCGATAATCAATCAGCCTCGTCTTTACCGAGTCATTGAAATCCAATTTCGCCAGAAATCACCAAATATCTTCTAAGG
Source organism: Ophiorrhiza pumila (assembly GCA_016586305.1). NCBI lineage: Eukaryota > Viridiplantae > Streptophyta > Magnoliopsida > Gentianales > Rubiaceae > Ophiorrhiza > Ophiorrhiza pumila. Next base: position 7,703,996 of record BLIW01000005.1, read on the forward strand.
CTAGCCTCCCGTGCGAGAACTTGCCTACTAGTGCAAGTTTGAAAGGCGTAGATAACCTCTTAATATCATTATTTGTGAGCTTTATTGCAATCTCACCATTATGTGTTGTTAAAGGGATCTGAAGTTGTGGACATGTTTCAGCATTCTTGAAAAGTTGGGAAAATGATTTTTTAGCAAATTTCGAGCGCCTATTCGCCGGCAGTGATGGCCCTTCAGCCTGGGGCTGAAATGCTGCCATATTCAAAAAACCTTACTAAGGTTTCTAAAAAAGGAAAATTATCAGAGAGAAAAAAGAGGCAGCGGCTACGTTTCTATTGCAACAACGTGGGATACACAAATGCCTAATAAAACTTAAGTTCTAGTAACTCATGCTTTCTATTAGGTATAGCTACTGTATTGCTTAATTGATACTGTTAGATTTGCTGGATTTTAAGTTATGCAATGCAGTACAATGACCTTTCTCTTTTAGTTGTTTTGCCACAGTTAGGCAATCGGCCGATCGTATTCCCTTTGTGCCGGCTCCCCATCTTCTCCAATTTTCAGAGCTCAGATTTCTTTTTGCCATATTTTAGCAAAAACAAATACATACAAAAAAGTCGCAAAATGGTAACGTCAATATTGGTGTATTAAACTAAATTTAATTAGTTAAAAATTATACTTTTAGTATGATTAAATTCCATAATTATATTCTTAGTAAGATTTGTTTGTTTGTTAGGTTAATTTCCATTTAAAAATTAAACTTTCAGTTGATCTCTTGTTTACCGTGTTCATATATGAAACGGAAGTTAATCGCGATTTCAATACACAATAAAAGCGGCAAGAAATTAAAATCGTGATTTCAATGGTCATTATTTGTCCATTTTATATATGATCATGTTTCATATATGAACCCGTTTAAGAGTTTTTGTGTTAGATTTTATAAGAGAATCATTCCCAAATCACTTCTTTATGTTTCAAATTTGTAATTATCCTATAACTAGAGAGTAATAATTTTTTTTGTAATTTGATAACAGTGAAAATAAATGGAGGGGATGAAGAAAAAAAGTTTTTATGGCTTGTGTATATGCAATTAAAGAAATTTAAAGACTTGCTAAAGATTTGGCGATTTTTCAATATTGAGTATTTATATATAATTTTATTTCTTGTTGGTTTTGTACAAAAGCCAATTTAATTATAAGATTATTATTTATATTTATTTCCAAGTGATTAGGAACCTAAAGGGTCACACACAATAGAATTACTTCTTGGGTTAAAATGATTTACATATTTATATGATAATTATGGCATCTATTATACTCTTGTTCACTTTTGGAAAGTGAATAGAGTTTGGTAATAATTCGTTTCTTGTTTGACAAGACAACCTTTTTTGGAAGGCTGTATTATAATATATAAATGCTTAATGTTAGGTCAAAGACAACACGACTCTCTCAATAAGAAATCACGTAAATAAGAAAAAGAGTTTTTCTTATTAGATTTCTAAAGTGTTGTTTAGAGGGATCTAGCTTATTAACCTAACGTTAAAATCAATCCTTTGAGGATCCCAAAAATAGTTCGCGTGGATTACCGTTAGAGGCCGGACACGTGTGCGGCTAGTTGATCGATTAAACCTCGCTCAAGGATTTTGATAGCATCTCTCGATGTATATTTTATATAGATTATCATTAAAGGTCCTATGAAAATCAATTATAATATAATCGTTATATTTTCCGCTGCATTGTTTCTATGTTGATTTCCTTATAGTGGTATCAGAGCCTAATTTGATTTATCTATACATAATATATCATGTCATGAATGATAAATTGTTTATGAATGTATAGTTGATTTAATTGAATTATTTAATATGTTTGTTAAATTATTTTAAAATTACGTTTTTGAAATAATGGGTCAAATATGAGACTTTTGTTTTTATTCAAAGATGATTTGGATTTTTCAAAAAAAAAAAGGGCCAAAGCCGAACCAGATCCGGCAACCCAACAACAGGATGTGACTAGACCAAATCTCGGCGGAGATGGAGCTGCCTTTGGAGCTAATAAGACTGAGATATCTAGTCAAATCATTGCAAGATCAAAGAGTGGTCGCCGGCCTAGTCGCGACCAAAACGTTTGGCTGTGCAGCCCGTGTATGGGCAACACAAATATGCCGATGTTGTGGTCAACCAAACTTGTTGAAACCAAAGAGTTTGGTTACGCAACCCATTTGTGCGAAGTCGCTGAAGAAAGCTCAAGACCGAATTTGATCTAGCCATAGTTGTTGCCGTCGAAGTGTCGTTGGAAAACATAACAGAATCAAGTTTTTTTTTGTTTTCTTTCTTTGATTTTCGTTGAAGAAGATGATGACGTCATCTGACGTCCTCATCAAATATTAAAGGAAAAAAGGGAAAAGGGAAGGAAAATAAAGGCATGGTTTTTCAAACTTGAATAAGTTGTGGTTGAAAGGAAAAGTTCCTTTTAATTACGAATTGCCCTCAGATCTTTATTCTTTTGCTATTCAGTTGGCCCTATATGTTTTAAAATTATATTTTGACCCACAAAAGTTTCAAATAATTAAATTAAATGATTTATAATATAATTAGAAATAATATACATATGGTTTCATGACAGAAAAAAATTATATATTCATTTAATATGATTGGTGTGTCGTTTATGTACCAAAATTAATACTCTCCTAAAACTATTAAATAGTATAGGGAAGTGAGATCGTTCCCAAGAGGAACAGCAAAATTCTCTAAATTTGCTAATTTGCAATTCGTCATCACAATTAACATTATAAATAAAACTAATGAAAACTAGATAGCCAGAATAAATTAATAAACAAAATTAAGAAATGTCAAAAATACCGAAATTAATTAACCTAAAATAAAGATCTAGCAAATAAGCAAGTCCACACTAATCATTATTCATTGTTCATTGACGCAAAGATAATAATCTCATATTAACCAATTAGTTATAAGATATCGAGAATCAGCTCTGACATATCTCAATTCTTCCTTAATTATTCGATAGTTGACAAGTATCAGCTTAATCAACTATTTCCCTATTCATAACATAACCAGACTAGAATCAGCCGAACACCAGATTCAATGTTACGAAAGCATTAAATATTAGAAGAATCTAACTCTAACAAATCATATCATGAACAGCATGCAACAATTTGTTAACCGATTGTTTCCGTTTACCTAGACAGTAGCTTTGCCACTAATTAATCTTACTTGTTAAATCCAGTGATTTAACGAGGGATTAATTAGCTCTACCTAAACTTATTAAAGTTGATCAGGCTTTAATCTATCTAGATAATTATCGTTAGGCTAAAAAAACTCTCGGAATTAAATATGAAATCATTAGTTAAAACAATTTGGTCTCACAACTTATTCATGATCAGTGCTTCCTTACTTACCCGCCAGAAAAGTAACTACTCACACTTCATAATATAAACAACAACTCAACTATAATTTAAGGAAATAGAACGGCTTTAAGTAAGAATATCAAACCAACTAGACTGTTGTCTGGGCAAACGTCTGAACTGCTACTCCAGCTATAAACTTAACAGCCACTACTGCAGAAAAAATACTAAGAAGAAAAGCCGCCTAAAATTATGTCCAAAAGATATTCAATCCTAATTATCCTTCTCTCTTATATAGAAGAGAAAAACATCACTTCCTAATTTAACTAATGAAAGAAATCTTGTTGTTTTCAAATTCAAATCAGCCACACGCGGCTTTAATTATCCATATAAAAATTAGTTTCCTAATCCACTTCTTCCACTCTTTTGGTAGCTTCCAAGAATTCTCCTTCTTGCCAAACTCTTCAATTCCATCTTTAGCCCCTCTAATCTTCTACAAATCTTTCCAAATCAGCTCTATCTCCACAGCATACTCCCAACTGGAAACTGCTAGATTCTACAAAGATTATAATTAATTAGAACCAAACTCACCCCACAAAGCACATAAAAAGATATATAATAATATGAATAATTCGTGCTTATCAAGATCCCCACACTTAAACTATGTTGGTCCTTTAGCATTCACGCAGAAAATAATTAACACTAAATACAACCTAACTAAACCAATTCACTAAATAAGCACCAGTCCAGCCAAGCCGAAAAGAAACTATTTCAAAATTCATGCTCAATTCTGGCAATGAGTTCATACATAACCGAGTCATCCAAGTCAAAATACAGAGTTCTGAGTAACTCTCCATGATCACTCAAGCACTCATGGAAGTTTACAATCTGGTTCAACCACTCATCACAATCACGCATGGAAACTTACAACAAATTTTGCAAATTGTCACAAGATAATCATATCATTAAAATTAAACAAGAATCAAAAGGTCTTTCTATGGGTTGTAAGGGGGCTAAAGTTGCGAGGTGAGATTTAAGATGGTTAAACAGGCTAAAATTAAAACAAATGTGTAAGCAATACAGATTAAAACATCCCCACACTTATCTTGCATCAAGTCTGAACATTTTAATCTTCAAAACAATCCTAGTAATTCCAGCACAGTGATCATATGCTTTCTTTTTCTCTTTTTTTGTGTGGGGTCGAGCATCAAACGCTAACATTTCACTTTAATAGTTCATGCTGAAATCACTTAATATATCAAGACCTAAAACATGCAATTCTCTTTTGTAAATTCAAGGGGAACAAATCATAATGAACTTAAGTCACTTACACCTTAGGGTCAAAAGAAAGCTAAAATGTGTCTTAGGTGGAACTTTTAGGTGGTTTAAATACAAAGAAAGGGTCAAAGGTTATCTAAGGGTTGACCAAGGTAGAAATGAAAACATAAGTCAAAAGGTGTGAAATCCTAAATGGCTTTGTCATTTTCAAATTCAATTTCAGCATATGATATCCATGCACAACAAAGTAAACTCTATGAGTTATCCATGTACAATTTTCACTCAACAAAGATTTAATCATTAAAGCACCAACAAAGTGGTTATCGCATGCTTAGGCTTAAAACCCTCACTTTTAGTGGGCAAATAAAACTCAGAAAATGTATTTTTCATACCTGGAGTCATACTAAATCATGCAAAAACGATCACTTAAAACTGAGCAAGGTTTAATCATGTACAATATGGCCAGACAATGCTTATAAGAGTGAAACAGTCTAAATCATTCTACATATCAAACTGAAAACAAAACTAAGCTTTTTTTGTGGAAATTTCTCATTTTCTGATTTATTTTTAAAGAAATAACTACACAAAAAACAACACATAACATGTAACATCCTCCCCACACTTGAACAATAACATGTCCTCATATGAGAAGGAAAAACACTAAAACAGAAAATATAAAACAACTAAGGCAAAATAAAAAACAAAAACACATAAACTATAGAGGGAAAGGGATAGCCTGATCAATGTGGGGGTTGTTTTGGGGGCAATCTATCCTGCAACAACTAGAGAATGGCAGCTTGATTAGCTCTAATTTCAGTCACTGCAGCTGTCAGAGTCTTTACATATTCATCTGTGTCAGCATAGCCGGCTGCAACAAACGAAATCAACAACCACAGATCCTGGACATCTTGTCTTAATGCTGTGATACGTCATATCTTCGGAGCTGAGATTTCTTTGTGAAAGGTTTGAAATCGGGGTAGAGAGCATCACTGGCAGCAGTAGCGGAGGTAGTGGAGGAAGAGGCCAGGGCTTTGCCCTTTTTTGCAACGTTATTGCGCCGAGTGGAGGTTGCAGGATCAGATGGTGGGACCAAACTGGTGGGGGCTTACGCAGCTAATCGGCGAGATTGTTGCCGTCTTGTCGTCTTGAGTGAGAATGGAATGGGAATTGGCGGCTATTCAGTGCTTGAGAAGAAATGTGCATTGACGATGGCGTTGGATGGCGGTGGTCGATAATCAGATTGTACAGACGGCGGTGAGTGGAACCAAGAGAGCGCGTGTGGATTTTGTGGGGGCAGAGATAATGACAGTAGGGTTTAGCAAAAAAGACAAGGGTGAGGAATAATTGTGTTCGGGACCACGTGAACTTTGAGTAGAAAAAGAGTGGGTTTTTGTGAATAAAATAAGAGGATCTACTGGGCCCAAATCCCTAATGGTACGGATTATGTCTCCACTTCCTAGTATTATAGTCCATTATCTCCATGTATGCACTGAATTTGCTCCATCTATACATCCATGAATGCCAAAAAAAAATTGGAACAAGAAGTTAATTTATTAACTGTCAATAGAATAAAGAAATAACGGACATATAGTTGGAAAAACAAATAAAAATTGGGTTGCCTCCCAATAAGCGCCATTATTTAATGTCTTAGACTAGACAATTCCTGACAACTTAAGGAATGTTGGGAAAAATCTGCAACTCTTCCACCACCTCCACTGGGACAGTTTCGTAAAAAGGTTTAAGTCATTGTCCATTAACTTTGAAACTTTCCCAGTATCAAGTCCTTTGATTTCCACAATGTCGTTTGTGCATACGGCTACTACTATAAACGGGCCAATCCACTTAGATTTCAGTTTTCCACCCATAAGACATAACTTAGAGTGAAACAAAAGAACTTTATGACCAACTTGGAACTCTTTCATCCTCAAAAGACGATCATGGTGAAGCTTTGTGCGATCCTTATATCACATGGCATTATCATAAGCTTCCAAGCGGATTTCCTCTAATTCTTGCAACTGAAGTTTCCTTTCCTCCCCACACTTAGTATCATCCATATTGAACTGTTTGATAGCCCAATACGCCTTATGCTCAACTTGCACTAGAAGGCGACATAACTTCCTAAAAATTAGGCAATATGGTGACATTCCGATTGGGGTCTTAAAAGCAGTTCTATAGGCCCACAAAATATCATCAAGACGAATACTCCAATCCTTTTTAGAGGTGTTCACTGTCTTTTTCAGAATCTGTTTGATCTCACGATTAAACACCTCAGCTTGTCCATTAGATTGAGGATGATAAGGTGTGGTAGTCGATGATGCACACTACATTTCTTCATAAGGGCCTCGATTGTGCGGTTGCAAAAGTGAGTGCCGTTATCACTGATTATAGCGCGCGAGAAATTCCATAACGACTGAAAATCGTCAATTTTAAGAAACATGTAACTACTTTTGAATCATTAGTACATGTGGCCTTTGCTTCCACCCTTCGACACATAATCAATAGCTAAAATGATATATAAATTTGAGAACGAACAAGGAAAAGGACCCATATAATCCATACCCCAAACATGAAATATCTCACAAACAATGATAGGCAATTGAGGCATTTCATCACGTTGAATAATATTTCCTAACTGTTGACATCGTGGACAACTCTTACAAAAAAAATATGCATCACGAAAAAGAGACTTCCAATAGAATTCACTATCAATAACTTTCATGTTGTACGTTTAGGACCAAAGTGACCTCCTCATACAAAGGAATGACAGTGTTGCAAAATATCATTAACTTCATTTTCTAGAAAGCATCTCCTTAATATTTGGTCAGTTCTAATTTTCAACAAATAAGGATCATCCCACATGTAATATTTTTCATCACTCTGAATCTTTAATTTTTGAGCATGTGTGAGATCTTTAGGTAACTTCTTACTGACTAGATAATTAACAAGGCCCGCAAACCAAGGGTCCTTACCTATTTTGCCTATTATAATGTACAGCTCTTCATCGGGAAAGGTCTCTCATATGGGCAGATGATCGTCATCCAGAACTAATCTTTTTAAATAGTCAGTCACGTGGTTCTCATCACCTTTCTTATCCTTAAATTCCCAGTCAAATTCCCGCAAGAGAAGAATCTAACGAATGAGACGGGGTTTAGAATCCTTTTTAGAAAATAAGTATTTTAAAGCAGCATGGTTAGTGTAAACGACAATTCTAGAGCCTAACAAATAAGATCCAAATTTTTCAAAGGCAAAAACAATTGCTAATAATTCTTTTCCAGTAGCTGTGTAATTGCACTGAGCATTGTTTAATGTCTTCAAAGCATAATATATAATATGGCTATCTTTCCCAAATTTTTGACCAAGCACTGCTCCCACTGCGTAATCACTCGCATCACACATCAATTCAAAAGGAAGATCCCATTGAAGGGGCTGAACTATGGGGGCTAAAATAAGTTTGCCCTTAAGCTTATCACACGCATCTTTACATTCTGCAGTAAGGTCAAATGGAACATCCTATTGTAACAGCTTTGTTAATGGTTATGCAATTTTGGTGAAGTTGTGGATGAATCTGTGATAAAATCCTGCATGTCCTAAGAAACCATACACTTCACGTACATTAGTAGGATAAGGTAACTGTGAAATCAAAGCTACCTTAGCTTTATCCACTTGAATTCCTTTTTCAGATATAATCTGTCCTAATACAATGCTTCCCTAACCATAAAATGACATTTTTCATAATTCAGGACCAAATTCTTTTCAATGCATCTAAGTAAAACTTTGTCAAGATTATGAAGACAATCATCAAATGAGTTATCATAGATAGTAAAATCATCCAAAAAGATCTCGATACAAGTTTCAATCATGTCTGAAAAAATACTCATCATGCATCATTGAAAAGTTCTGGGGGCATTACATAAACTGAAGGGCATGCATCTATAAGCAAATGTACCAAAAGGACATGTAAAAGTTGTTTTCTCTTGATCTTCTTGAGAAACAAATATTTGAAAGTAACCACTATATCCATCAAGAAAATAGAAAAATACTTTTCCAGCTAACCTTTCTAACATTTGATCAATAAAAGGCAAAGAAAATGATCTTTCCTAGTAGCTGCATTTAATTTATGGAAATCAATACACATACGCAAACTTGTTTGAAGACTCATAGGTATTAACTCATTCTTTTCATTCTTCACCACTTGAAAACCTTATTTCTTTGGAACCACATGAACCGGACTTACCTATTGACTATCCAAAATAGGAAAAATAATACCAAGTTCCGATAACTTTAGTATTTCCTTGAGGACCACTTCCTTCATGTTTGGATTTAGCTTTATCTATGGGTCACGCACTGGTTTAGAGTCGGACTCCAATAAGATCTTATGCATACAAATTGTTGGGCTTATTCTCTTTATATCTACAAGAGTCCAGCCAATGGCTTCCTTGCGTTCTCTAAGAACTCACAACAATTTCTCCTCTTGGGTCTGCGTAAGGTGTTTGTTAATGATCATAGGAAGTGTTTCTCCAGCACCTAAAAAGACATATTTCAGATTATCAGGTAAGGATTTTAATTCAAGAGAAGGAGCTTTTAAAATAGAATGAAGAATTTTATCTTTTGACTCCTGTTTGGGTAGATAGTGAGTGTCAAATCTGGTCGCCTGTTCTTCAAGAGAGTGGAAGGACATGACTGTAACTATGGTCTCATCACTGATGTGATGGTTAACCTCTGATTCAGTCCATCTCTTTTTAATGACAAACTCAAGCTTATCCTGCACAAATTTAGTCTCAAGATGTCCTTAAACTAGAGAATTTATTATATCAAGTGAATAAACATTTTTCACATCAATGAGATAATCCATAGCCTAGAAAATATTAAAAGTATAATATTCTCCGTTAAATTCACAAGTTAATGTTCCCTTATCCACATTAATTTTTGATTTAACGGTTTTTAAGAATGGTCTACCTAACAACAAAACTGCGACATTTGTGTCATGAGGGCTGCTTGAATCAAGGACATAAAAATCAGATAGATAAATGAAATTGTTAACCTTGACCAACACATTTTCAAGTACTCCTATTGGATAAACTAATTACCTATCAGCAAGTTGGATAACTACTCTTGTTTTAGCTAATGGACTAATGTTCAAACCTTGATATGTAGAAAACGGCATGACATTAATAGAAGCAACTAAATCCAGCATGCATCTTTTGATTTTCTTCTCACCAATAACATATGGAATAGAAAACATACACGGGTCCTTGCATTTAGGATGTAGCTTATGTTGTATGACAGCTGAGATATTTTCTCCTACCACTACTTTTTCCTTTTCTAGATAAGGATTCTTCCTTAATAGAAAATCCTTCAAGAATTTAGCACACTTTGGCAAGGAATGGAATATTGATTTCGATCTTGCTGAAGATTGTCAATATGTCATCCAAATCCTCGTCCTTGGCATTCTTCTTCAACCTGTTTGGAAAAGAGGGAGGTATTTTAATCTCAGAATTAGAAAAATTCGATTTAGAAGTTACCTCTGATTTTTGTGCTTTCGTCATTTGGTCGAACGACGCTGTTTTGTTTCTCTGCTCATTAGCTTTTACCTTGGCAGTTGGCTCTTCGAGTTGTTTCCCACTTCTCAAAGTGATTTGACTTACGTTTTTACGTGGGTTTATCTGTACTTGAGATTGTAATTTTCCTTGAGGTCCTTGTGTCTTATTAAAGTATTTTGCCATTTGGGTCATTTGAGTACTTAACCCACTTATTGCTTCCCTTGTTTCTTGTTGAAATTTCTGAAATTCTCCTTGATTTTGGACTTACGTATTTTGCATTAAAGTCACACAAGTAGCTAAATTAACAATCATATCTTCAAGAGGAACTCCTGACCTTGTGGTAGCTATCATGCAAGGATTTGTTTGGGCAGATGGTGCTGCTGGTCTCAGCTGGGTTTGCTGTTGAACTTTCTGCTGTGCTGGCTATTGTGGAGGATTTTGTTGAGGAGCACGATTCCTATAGCTTAGGTTAGGATGGTCTTGCTAACCTGGGTTAAAAGTGTTCGAATAGGGATTATAATTACAACGTGGGTAACCTCCTACAGCATTAACTTCAGCTTCAAGTTCTTCTTGAGTCATTTGGCATTGATTCGTTGTATGAGTAGGCTTTTTGCATATTGCACAAACTTTTTCCATTCCAGTGATTAACTTCTCCACACTTGTTGTCAAAGCTTCCAATTTATTCTCAAGTGAAGAACTGGAAACTTCACTAACTTGCTTGGTTGAAAGACGAATAGGTTGGTACTGTTGGCGGGACTCACAAGTCTTAGCAATCAAACTTGTAGCTTGAGTTGTATTATTATCCATGAAAGCTCCACCACTCGCGGCATCAATTGTGCGTTTCTCCTTTGGTTGCAAACCTTCATAAAAATATTGGATTAAAAGCTCGTCAGAGATTTGATGTTGAGGAAAACTCTCACACAAACATTTAAATCTATTCCAATATGTTGTTAAGGATTCATCATATTCTTGTTTAATGCCTATAATTTCTTTTCGACCAAATGCATTCTTAGATGCTGGGAAGTAATTCATAAGGAATATTCTTTGCATGCCATCCCATGTAGTAATAGATCTAGGAGTAATGGTTTTAAACCAAGAACTAGCGTTTCCAGTTAAAGACCAAGAAAAACTAGCTAGTTTAATGTGCTCTTGCGAGACTCCTCTATTGTTTATAGTTTCACATACTTTAATAAAATCATGCAAAAAACTATGCAGATCTTCCCCAACATCTCCATTAAATTTAGGCAATAAATTCAAAAATTATGCTTTCAATTCATAATCAGTGGTAAGCTGAGGTAAAATAATACAATAAGGCTTGTAATTAATAAGTGGATTAGTAGATTCCTTTAATGGTCGATCTTGCAATAGAGCTTGGACCAGTATCGGAGCGACTGAATTAATCACAGGGGCTCTTAGCTGCTGTTCGAATCCAAGTGGTGGCTCATCACCTACAGGTGGTTGATTCACAGGTGGAAGGTTAGCCATGAGAATGTCGTCAGGTGAAAAAGTGGATTCTGGTTCTGTGCTGGACCCTATGGGAGCAAACAACTCGTCAGGTTCTAAACCATAATTGGTTCTTTGGCGATGTTCTTTCATCTCTTTTTTTTCCATCTCCGTGCTGTCTTTTCAATTTCTGGATCAAAAAGCAAACCTGGGTTAGACAATCTGGACATAAACCAAAGAACAAAACAAATTAACTAAAAAGAAAATAACAGCCGTTCCCCGGCAGTGGCGCCAAAACATTTGGTGTGTCGTTTATGTACCAAAATTAATACTCTCCTAAAACTATTAAATAGTATAGGGAAGTGGGATCATTCCCAAGAGGAACAGCAAAATTCTCTAAATTCGCTAATTTGCAATTCGTCACCACAATTAAAATTATAAATAAAACTAATGAAAACTAGATAGCCAGAATAAATTAACAAACGAAATTAAGAAATATAAAAAAAACCAAAATTAATTCAGTTCTGACATATCCCAATTCTTCCTTAATTATTCGATAGTTGACAAGTATTAGCTTAATCAACGATTTCCCTATTTATAACATAACCCGATCGAAATTAGCCGAACACCAGATTCAATATTACGAAAGCATTAAATATTATAAGAACCTAACTCTAACAAATTATATCATGATCACCATGCAACAATTTGTTAACCGATTGTTTCTGTCTACCTAGACAGTAGCTTTGCCACTAATTAATCTTACTTGTTAAATCCAGTGATTTAACGAGGGATTAATTGGCTCTATCTAAACTTATTAAAGTTTATCAGGCTTTAATCTATCTAGATAACTATCGTTAGACTCAGAAAACTCTCAGAATTAAATATGAAATTATTATTTAAAACAATTTGGTCTCACAACTTATTCATGATCAGTGCTTCCTTACTTTTTTTTTGGCTTAACCTCTACTGCGAGGTGGGTCGCCACTCCCTATTTTATACCATAAATTCGAGGGTAGTGGATTTACCCAAAACCGCCCTTACAAAATGTTATCATTTGATTCCCTACCCATTTACATACCAATGGCCTAATAGGGGGGCGGACTCAAATGACTTTTGAAATAAAGTAAATGTGGAGGGCTTCCTCCATATACAAACAACCCTATCACTATTATACATAAACCTGCAGTTTAGTATGGGGTAAATCCACCCCAACACATCAACTAGTATACACATAAGACTGAATATGCAACAAATTCCGACATTGGACCAAAGTAGTAGTAGCACCAGACCCATAATACAAAACTCCTTAGTTAAGAAGGCGGCGGCTGCTTTATTTGCAAAAGACAGCTATAATTACTGTTCATCTCAAAAATAAGCCTACTGCAGTCACAATTAGTTACATACAGATGCTCTATTCCAGCAGTACAATCTTTAAACCAGCAATCTATAATTATCATACTAATACCTGCCTGTAGTGACTCTTTCAAAAGAGGGGCGATCTGATTTGTCTTCCCAGCTTTTATTTTACCTGCTCCAGCACGTAGTTGAGCTAGGGAGACTGTCTGTACCTTTTCTCTTGGTTCTTTTGAAGATCGAGAGCTGTGCTTTATCTCTCTGCAGTATCTTCCTGAAGACTTCTTCATTCGTTAACTGGCCCCCATTTGTAGCTAACCATTCAGCAGCTTTATTTTCTTCCACAGGGCTAAGAAAAATTACACATCTTTGCTGTATCTGTGCTGCTTTCCACCACTTGTTGGCCACTGTCCATTGTAGCTCATCTTTACCTTTGACAGCATTGTACAGGCCCAAGTGGCTGGTTTCCAGGAATACAATGTACCACTCCTTTTCACTGCACCATTGGAGTCCTTGGAAAGCTATATCTAGCATTCCATTGATGGCTGCTATACCTGCAAGTTTCATCCATTTATAATGGGCAAATAGAATTTTAAAGGTCTCACCTCTATGGTCTCTGATTATACCAGCAGCAGCAAGCAAGTTATCTGCACTCTTATATGCTACATTGATTTTCACCCTTAATGGGTCGGGTTTCTTCCAATGAAGAATCTGGATTTGGACTTGACTCCTGTGTTTGTTCACTAAGTCCCAGAAGAGCCCCCAGTTGGATGGGTCCCATAACATCTAAGGGAGACTGCCTTGGAGGATGCTTGAGGCCTGGTCAAGGACTTGTTGGATTATCTTCAAAGGTTCCACAGTACAGCCCTCAAACACTGCCCTATTTCTGCATTTCCAGATTTTCCAGCACATAATCGAAGGAAGAACAGTTAGCAGGATTTATGAGGTTCATTTTTTGGGGGAGTCTGCACCATTTCTTGCACACTATTTTAATTGAATTGGATGTGTAGGACACTCCCATTTCTGCTGCCAGAATTCTCCACATCTGTCTCACAATTGTACAACTTGCAAATGTGTGGTTAATTTCTTCTACATTATTGCGACAAAAATAACAGATAAAAGGACCAAAAAAGCATAACCTGTGTAGAGTGTCTCCAAGAGGAATTCTCCTTGCTAGCATACAAAACATAAAGAAGGATATTTTTAATTGAATTCTGGAACACCAGACCTCATTGAAGGTATAATCTGGTCCTCTTCTCTATCTGATTTGCTGAAAGGCAGATGCCATAGTGAAAATTCCCTTTTCATTGAGACACCATTTTAATTCATCAGCACCTGTGAGTGATGGGCAAGCACTGAAATCAATATGGCCTGTATGTCAGCTGGCATGGTGGAAACTTTCTCCAAATTCCATAAACCCTCATTGATAACTTCTTGAAGAGTCAGGTTCTCAGGTGGGCTAATCAGATGTATGTCTAATGGACCACTACCCAACCAATTATCAAACCAAAAATCACATTTTCCATCCCCAACTTTGACCATTATGTATCTTTCTACAATGGAGGCCCACTTTAACATCCTCCTCCAAGTATGAGAATCTCCCCTGTGATGAGCAATCCGAGAAGGGTGTAAGGGGCTACAGTACTTCTGATTCATGAACTTTGCCCAAAGGGAATCACCAATCCTAAATCTCCACCATAGTTTCAGGCTTTGGGCAGCAACAATATCTTCTAAAGTTCTAAACCCTACCCCCCCTTCACTCGTAAGGTAGCATAAGTCTTTCCATTTTATCCAATGGTACGATTTTTCCAGCCCTTTTCGCCACAGAAATTTAGCAAAGATCGCCTCCAATTGATCCAGGACCTCTTTAGGAAGACTGAGAGCCATAGTGGTATAAATAGGGATGGCAGCCAATACACTTTTTATTAAGGTGATCCTGCCACCTTTAGCGAGAAAATTTACATTCCAGGCCCCCAACTTATCTCTAACCTTCTGAATCATCCCTTCATAGTGTAGAGCTTTAATCTTACCATAGTGTAATGGGATCCCCAAGTAAGTTAAAGGCCATTGGCCTTTCTGGAATTTTGTAGTACTGGAGACCATTGCCTTCTTCTGGTTGGACAGCTTATGATGCCATAAACAGCAGCTCTTACTGTCATTGATTTTTTTGCCAGAAATAAGTTGATGGTGCTCCAAATCCTACATAAGTTTAGCTAAAGAACAACTATTTGATGCAAAGAAAATTATAATGTCGTCAGCATAGGCGAAATGGGAGACTTTAATGCCTTTCCTTGGGACATGGTAGCTGGGGACAGAACTCATGGATTCATTCAGGATTCTGGATAAATAGTCTTCGCCTATAATGAATAACGAAGGTGATAGGGGGTCTCATTGTCTTAGTCCTCTAGTCATAGGGAACCAGCCTTGAGGTAACCCATTAATGAGAACAGACACCCACACACTAGAAACTAATCTCCATATAGAGTCTAACCATCTTTTTCCAAATCCCATCCTTCTCATTACTTGAATTAGGTATGGCCAATGTACTCTATCATAAGCTTTCTCCATATCTAGCTTTAATGCTATATTACCATTTTTAACCTTACTAGACATAGAGGTCATCAACTCACTAGCCAATAAGTAGTTATCTAATAATTGCCTACCTTTGACGAAACCACTTTGATTGTTACAAATTAAAGAGGGCAGTATTAAACTCAGCCTATTTGCTAGTAGTTTAGACAATACCTTATTCACAAAATTACAGAGGCTTATGGGCCTAAACTGATTAAGAGATGAGGGATTGGGGATTTTGGGGATTAGAATTATAGCAGTGGCAGTCATTGCTTTAGGAATATTCTCCCTATTAAGAAAGCTCAGCACTGCCAATAGAAGATCCTCTTTCACTATACCCAGGCCCATCTAAAGAAGTAACCATTGAACCCATCAGGCCCAGGAGCATTATCTTCACCTAGTGAAAAACAGCAGCTTTTAGCTCTTCCATTGAGGGTTCACTCATCCGATCCTCATTCATATCCCCACTAATCAAAGAGGGAATGCTTTCCAGCCTGAGCTCACCCGAAGTTTGTGTAACTAAAAATAGTTTGGTAAAATGTCTCACAGCCTCTTCCCCTATTTCCTGATTCCCACTAATCCAAACCCTATCTTCTCCTCTAATCCTATAAATATGATTCTTGAGATGTCTTTGTTTCACTGAAGCATGAAAAAAGGCATTGTTTTTGTCCCCCTCCCATGACCATCTAACATTAGCTTTTTGGGCCAAAACCTTTTGTCCCTAATTGTGGCCATTTTCAACTTTGCTGCAGCTAGGTTGATAACCTCTCTTGGAAGGGGAGTGATTTCATCCTCAGCCTCAATTCTCTCCATTTCCATTTCAACACTTCTTAAAGCTGACACCACATTACCAAATACCTCCTTGTTCCAGATTTTCAGAGCTGCTTTAGTGGCCTTGATTTTTTCCACAAGTGACCTAATATGGGGACCAGAAGTAGGCCCCATCCAGGCTGTTCTTACCATCTCCAAGCAGGAGGGATGTTCAGTCCAGAAGTTCTGAAACTTAAAACCCTTGGGACCTTGAGGATTTTGGACACCAGCATGGACAATAAGGGAGGAATGGTCAGAAAGGGATCTAATAGCCTGCTGGACACTCAACTAGATGGACGAATTCATCAAGATGGGATTCATAAGGACCCTATCCAGCTTTTTTCACACTCTCGCAGCACCCTTACGATTATTGCACCAAATAAATAAAGAGCCTAATACCTGGGGTTCGACAAAGATCTCTTTATTAATAAATTCCGCCAGTTCCTTTATTTCACTCTCAGAACATCTTTTCCCCCCTTTCTTCTCAACCTTATTAGTAATACAATTCCAGTCCCCCCACAACAACCAAAGGGAGCTGGGAGGAGAATTTTTAGATAAATCTTCCCATAATTCCACTCTCTTACTGACTAGGTTCTTAGCATAAACAGTTGACACTATAGCAGGAATTTCAAATTCAGGGTGAGTTACCTCACAAGTTATATGTTGACTAGATATTTCTATAATTCAATATACAAATGGATGGCGAACAAATATCCATAATTTACAACCCTCTATCTGATTAGAGAAACCAGATGCAAAGTTTAATCTATGCCTAACTGTTTCAATGTGTGTAGGACCAGCAAAAGGTTTAGCCAAGGCTATAAAGTTCAGTCTATGTTTCCTAATCAATTTTTTGAGTCTGTGCATTTTTCCTTTAGTATATATTCCCCTGATATTCCAGAATAATGTACTAATCATTAGAACGTACCTCTTTGCGACCAATTTTAGATTCTGTAGACCTCAATTTCACTCTGGAGGCCATAGTAGTTGTTACTAGGTTACTGGATGTAGAGATTTTTCTTCCTGGTTTGACCAAATGTGGCTTCTTTCTGTGCGAGTGCGAGGGGGACACTGTGAGACTCTCCACCACATTTACCTCATCCACCGCGGATGTTTCCCCTTCGGAATCTGTTAGGGACTCCTGCAAATCGGAGGATGAATTTATCTTCAACAAACATTTCTGGGTAGGAATATTCAATGAATGGATTGACTTAGCTGAAGGATGCGTGGGTGACTGGGGAGCCACATCATTGTGGTCAATCAGGCCTTCTTGCCTTACCACCTCTTCCAGACTTAACTGCTCTGCATCCGGAACCTCTCTTACTTCATGCTCTTCGTCCCCTGGGGTTGTAGGATCCACACTGCCAAGGGAAGTAGGATCCACAAGTTCAGACCTTGTATGGGGTGGATGAACAGCATCTTAAATCACACTATGAGGATAATTCTGCTCAATTGGGGGGAACCTTCCCGGGCTTCCCCAGCCATCTGAACATCCATAGGAGTCACTAGACCTCTTCCCCTTTCCCTTGGTTCTGTTCTTCTACTGGGGGTTTAGCCACTAGTAGGGAGGCCTGGACTAACCCCTTTGCTGCCTTTGCCATCATAATTATCTCAGTACTCTGCACAGCCAGTGCTTCCTTACTTACCCACCAGAAAAGTAACTACTCACACTTCATAATATAAACAACATCTCAACTATAATTTAAGGAAATAGAACGGATTTTGATTAAGAATATCAAACCACCCAGCTGTTGTCTGGGCAAACGTTTGAACTGCTACTCCAGCTATAAACTGAACAGCTGCTACTGCAGAAAAAATACTAAGAAGAAAAGCTGCCTAAAATTATGTCCAAAAGATATTCAACCCTAATTATCCTTCTCTCTTATATAGACGAGAAAAACATCACTTTCTAATTTAACTAAAGAAAGAAATCTTCTTGTTTTCAAATTCAAATCAGCCACACGCGGCTTTAATTATCCATATAAAAATTAGTTTCCTAATCCACTTTTTCCACTCTTTTGGTAACTTCCAGGAATTCTCTTTCTTACCAAACTCTTCAATTCCATCTTCAACCCCTCCAATCTTCTACAAATCTTTCCAAATCAGCTCTATCTCCACGGTATACTCTCAACTGGAAACTTCCAGATTATGCAAAGATTATCATTAATTAGCATCAAACTCACCCCACAAAGCACATAAAAAGATATATAATAATATGAATAATTCGTGCTTATCAATGATTATTTGAATAATATGACATATATAATTTATATTTGATATAAATTTATTATATATTCATTTAATGTGATTATTTGTATAATATGAAATACGTTATTTATATTTGATATAAATTTATTTTATATTCATTTAATGTGATTATTTGAATAAGACGACATGTAATTTATATTTGATATGAATCTATCATTTAATATGATTATTTGAATAACATGTCATATACAATTTATATTTGATATAAATTTATTATATATTCATTTAATATGATTATTTGAGTAATATGTGTCATATATGATTTATATGTGATATAAATTTATCATATATTCATTTAATGTGATTATTTGAATAACATGTCATATGTGATTTGTATTTAATAAAATAATATATTATTTAATTGCATATTGTATGTTCAATTAATCAAATAATTTTCACATATGATATGTATATATGATGAGGCCATAAAGTAATCCCTCAATTAAATATTAAATCATAATTAGTTGCCTTCTATTATTATAGTTGAAACAAATTTTTATTAGAGTAACTTGTTGAGCTGCCTCAATGTTGTTTTACTTTAAAGATGTTTATGCTATGAGATCAGATATCTGAATAATGGGTTTGATTTAACAAAAACTTTTGGCTTGTTGAGCTGCCTCAAGGTCAAAACGTTTTTTAGGCAAAGAGTTAGGGGACATATGAGATATGTGTATCAAAAGTTGATGGTCTAACTATCTAGAAGTTACAAATAGTTGTAACTGGTAATTGTTACCTACTTTTTGAGATTATTTTAATTTTTTGAGCTGTCTCAAGATTAAAATAATTAAAATGAGATTCTAGCCACTAAGAATTTTGTAGAAATTCTCTATCGAATCAATTTAAGGGATATTGATTTGAATAAAATAGTGGGAGCAAAATCAAAAATTTTCATAAGTCCATATTTATTTATTTTGATTTTACTTATTTCATAAATATAAAATATTTTTCTATCTTTATTTTTTGTTGTAGAAAATTTTCCTTAATATATTGTTTGACAATATATTAATTGCTCAAATTTTATGTATTGAATTTTACAACCTAAAAATTGTTTTTAGGTATGAGAAGTTGATTTATGTCCTTAAAACTTTTTTTTCTTCATGATGATATTGATTGAATAATCAAAGATACATATAAAAAACATAAAGATGATTTTGATAATGAATATTGTCTTATGCTAAAAAGCATTCATGAATCTTAATTACAATAGTTGTATGTGAATATGTATGCTTTTACAATATTTCATTAGATAAAATGATTGCATGATATAAGAGTTAAAATTGAAGATATATGATATCTCTCTTACGAACTCATTTAGAGCAAAATGGAAAATAAACTTTAGTATCATCTAATGTGCTAAAGGTGATTTGTCTCATTGAAAAATTAGATTTTTTAATTTTTGTTATGAACAAAGTTGAAATCTAAATATTGCTTGAATTGCTTAATAAGACAACAAAGGATTCAATCAAGAAGAAAAAGGAAATTGTGTTAAAACTTGAGTTTTCCAAGAAAGTGAAGTTGAACCCTGATTTTAAGAAAATCAATAAAAGGGTGCTCAAACTTAACACAAAATAATAAGGACAAAAGTTTAAATGATATTAAATTCTACTATGGTCTATTAAGATAGACACTGGAATTGGAATTAAAAGGTTCATCGAGATTTTGAAGCAGAAGAAACTTGGTGAAGTTTCTACTTCAAATATGTTTATGATTGAAATAAATGTTTCTGCTTATAAATAAAATATTGGGTATTAGATACCAGATTTGGATATCATATTTACATAAATATGCAAGATTTAAGGATAAGTAGAAAGTTGGGTAAAGAAAATGTATTCCTACATGTGGTAATTAAATGCGACAAAAGTTGTTACATTAACCTTAGGAATATAGAGTTTTCTTTATTTAGAAGATTAATCCTTAATATAAAGGATTGTTATTATCAGTACTTACTAAAATATTATTTATATTTCATGTTTGACATGAATAGATTTACAAAAATTCAAAAGAATAAATATTGTTCTTTTTATTGTGACAATATTTTAAGGTGCTGGTTAATTGAATAACAAACTTTATATATTTGATTTGGATAATCTTATTTTCAAACATAAACACAAAGAAACAAAAATTGATAATTTTATCTCTAACACTGTAGATATGATTATATAAATGAGAAACGCATAGTCAAATTGCATAAAGATGTTTATTTGGAATTACTTAATTATGAATTATTTGATAAATGTGAATTTTATTTATTAGAAAATAACCAATTTACCTTTTACTTAAAAGGTGAAAGATCTACTGAATTACTAAATCTAATACATATTGACGTATGTAGACCTATGTTAATTCTAATTAGAGAAAAATTTTCATACTTCAAATGATTATATTAAATATAATCATATATGTACTTATTGAAGTATATAACTAAATTCTTTGAAGAGTTCAAAGAATACAAAAATTTAAGTTGAAAAATTACTTGATAAAAGTTTTAAAATATTTTGATTAGATCGAAATAGAGAATACTCGACTCAAGAATTTTAAAATTATCTTAACAAAAATAAGATTGTTTCTATATTAAAGTAATAATTGAATTTTATTAGATATTATTCAATTAATGATGAGCCATACAATTCTCTCATAATTGTTTTGAGAAGATACCCTAAATATTGCATTTGATCTTTTAAAGTATGTTCCATTTAAACCTATCGGTTCTACCTCATATGAGATATGGTATGGGAAATAACTAAAATATTTGGGAGTGTCCTATATTTTATAAAAGGTAAAATCTGATAAGTTTGATACAAAATTTTCATATATACTATTTTGTGGAATGTCCAAAAGAAAGTTTTGGATATTATTTCTATGATCCTAATGAGCATAAAATGTTTGTCTCAAAATATGCCATATTTCTAGAAGAATAATTTATTCTAGAAAAGGCAAGTAGGAGCATAAAGAACTTGTTGAAGTTCTTAATCCATAATTTAGTAGTGAAAAGAAGATTGAATTAGAGCTTGTACCTCATGGTGATGTGGTAGGACATGAAGCTCTCAATACACAAGTAAATTGTATGTTTAGTAGGATAAATCATCCACATGAGGTGATGTGTTTATCATTAAGAATGATAAACCTACTATCTACAAAGAAGTCTTATTTGATAAGAAATTTAGAAGTGGTTTTGAACCATAAAATCTAAAATGGATTCCATGTATGACAATAAGATATAGACCATAGTCAATGCATCTAAAGGGATAAAACTCATAATGTACAAGTGGGTCTTCAAAATAAGACAAACATGGATGGTAATATTGTTGCCCATAAAGCATGAATATTGGTCTCTAAAGGTTACACAAAATCATAGTATTGACAATGATGAAACTTTTACACCAATTGCATTGTTAAAATCCATTAAGATTTTACTTGTTGTAATTTGCAAAAGGATATGTATATAATACAATCTAAGGGTTTTTATTCAAAAATCCTAGCAAAGTATGCGAATTATAAAAGTTCATTTATGGACTAACGGGAGCTTTTAAGAATTCAAATATTTGTTTTGATGAGATAATTAAAAAAGTTTGATTTAATCAAAAACAAATACGAATCTTGTGTATACAAATAATTATTGTCAATATTATTGTATTTTCATATTATATGTAGATGACATATTAATAATGAGAATTTACATAACTACTCTTAAATTAGTTAAGGTGTAGTTGTTCAAAAACCTTTTCAATAAAAGATTTTTGGAGAAACAACTTATACATTGGGAAAAGTCTATAGAGATAGATTTGATAAGTTGTTTGGTCATATACAGTTAATATATATATATTGATAAGATGTTAAAATGTTTAACATGCATGGATTAGTTTACAAGGTTTACATTCCTATATTTGATGGGATTTACCTTAGGACATATGTCCAAAGACTGATATTAAGAAATATAATATGCAAATGTTCTTAAGAAGTAAGATCATTTATGTATATTATATAAGACCAAATGTCTCCTGCGCTATAAGTGTTATAAGCATATTTCAATCCAATTCTAGTGAGAGTCACTAGAAATGGTCAAGAATTTTCTTAAATACTTGAGAAGTATTAAGGACCTATTCTTGATTGTTGAGGCAAATATATGTAGATTCATAGATATTAGTTTCAATCTTATAAAGATGATTGCAAGTATCAAGATGGATACATATTTATCCTAAATATAAATGTTGTTATTTGAAAATGTTTCAAATATATTATAACAATATATTCTACAATAGATATTAAGTATACAGTTGCTTGAGAAGTTGCTACAAGATTGTTTGGATAGAAATAGTTTCTTCAATAGTTGAGGAACTAAGGTCTCATCAATGATCCAAACATGTACTAAAATTTTATCATTTGATTAGAGTAATCATAGATAGAATTTAAGTAAAGATACAAGAGATTCCTACAAAAGATCATATAATTATTCATTGACTAAACCATTATCCCAAAAGAAACATGATAGTCATGTTCATTCATTCAGTATAAAGTTCTGAATGATTGGTTTGAGTCATAATACAAGAATGATTATGTAATTTTATGTAATAAAGATATGGCATATTTATCATTTTGTAACATATATATGTCGATATATATACAATATAATAAAGTCCTTAGAATAATATTTATTATTCTTAAATTTCCCTAGTCATAGTATTAACAATAATAAAGACGTTGTTAATGCGGATAGACTAGTATATATAGTGATATATGGGTCAATCATTGGAGAATGTGTTCACTGGAATTATCTGCTTAGAGATTTCCATATCGTTAACCATTTAAATGCTAATAGTATAATCTCTACGTGACAGTAGTGTAAGTGATCCTTTGACTTGAGATCATAAAAGTATCTTTAGTGTGGATGTTATGTTTTGACTCTATTTGTCCATAACCGTAACTGGATATGCGAGCAATAGACATTGGATATAATAAGAAGCACGTATTGATAGTTTATGATCGATATAGGATTCACCAATCCTAATAGTGGGAGAGTATATTCCTTTCTAGCGCCACTCGTTGAAGTTCAACTCAAAGTGCACATATTTAGTACATAAATTTGGAAAAGTTCTAAATTTATTTACAAGTAGTTGAATTTCAATACAAGAAAGAAATATAATTAGTACAATAAAGAGTTGGCACTTATACTTTACTCTTGTACTAATTGGAATATAGGATGGTGAAAAGATGATAATTACATGGTACCTGATTCATAGATAGGTGAAGTCGATCAATTGACTTTTCCAAACAATTGGGTGGTCATGATGTCTTGGCTAGAGGCCGCTCTTGATCTATAAGTATAAATGAATTAATTATTGAATTAATGATAAATTAAAGTTTTTTAATTTATCCTATCTTAGAAGTTGTGTGACTAAATTGTCTTTAGTCCAAGTGGGAGTTTGTTGGTTTTGTACAAAAGCTAATTTAATTCTAAGATTATTATTTATATTTAATGCCAAGTGATTAGGAACCTAAAGGGTCACACACAATAGAATTACTTCTTGGGTTAAAATGATTTACGTAATTATATGATAATTATGGCATCTATTATACTCTTGTTCACTTTTGGAAAGTGAATAGAGTTTGGAAGGTTGTATTATTATATATAGATGCTTAATGTTAGTTCAAAGACAACACGACTTTCTCAATAAGAAATCACGTAAATAAGAAAAAGAGTTTTTCTTATTAGATTTCTAAAGTGTTGTTTAGAGGGATCTGGCTTATTAACCTAACGTTAAAATCATTCCTTTGAGGATCCCGAAAGTAGTTCGTCTGGATTACCGTTAGAGGCTGGACACGTGTGCGGCTTGTTGATCGATTAAACCTCGCTCAAGGATTTTGATAGCATCTCTCGAGGTATATTTTATATAAATTATCATTAAAGGTCCTATGGAAATCAATTATAATATAATTGTTGTATTTTCCGCTGCGTTGTTTCTATGTTGATTTCCTTACATTTCTTTCCTCTCACATTTTTGTTATAGGCTAAATATTTATTGGTGTATTTATAATAGTATCAATTGTTATTAAAGCTATCTAAATTTTTAACTCTAATAATTGATATGAGAGCTTGTAGAATATTTACTTTTTTAGCTCTCACTGTCAACCATTAGAAATGCTTGATTATACAATTTTAGGGTTTTGCTAAACTACCTTGAATATATCAAAATTCAACAAAATGATTTTTTATCAACATTCCAAACTCAATATTGAATCAGTCATGAAAAAAGAATGTTGAAATTCATGAAATTTATTGAATAATCACACTCAGAAAATTATGATTGGATAATAATCCTAATAGTCCTTCAATTTGTGCATGTAAGTATATACACAATTTTAAAAAAATTACATTTTGATCTTATAATTTAGATTTGGTTACACAAATGATCTTCAAACTTGGATTTACTGCGTACAGAAAAGAAACCAAAGATGTAATTTTATGGACTATAACCTTATATTTGTCGGAAGAAAATTGTAATTTTTTAAAAACTATGTACACATATTTTTAATAGTCTGTTTGTTTTATTTCCAATTTAATGAAAAATATATAAATATATAGATTACAATAAAAAAAACAAAAAAGGAAAAATTTTAAAAATCTCAAAAGTTTAGTTTGATTAGAAATACCAACATTAAAGTCCACTTTTCAAAATTCTATTTTAAAAGTCGATTTTTTGTAAATCAAATTTTGAGGTCGATTGTTCACTTGAAAGGCCTATGTAAGCACAAAGAGAGGAGTATTTAATTAATTGACTTTATAATGTCATAAGGGCAGGATAAGGAATTCAAGGCATATTTTGAAAAGGTGGCAATCTGAACTCGTGGCCTTAATGCTGAGAATTCTTTGTTGCTTTCTTCATTCTTCATCTGTTCTTTTGCCTATATTTGGTTTGTTTTTGTTCCATGTATCCTTTGGTTAATGATCAAATCATTTTGCTCTGACTATGTTTATCAGGTTTAGAAGTTCTTTCTTCTATTTGCATGCATATATGGATGAGTGGAGAAAAGAGGAAAATAGTCACCACCACAAGGAAAGATCCTACATCCTTTAATTCAATGTAACATTTGAGAAAATCTCACCTTGACAAGAATGTTTTTGTTTGCCAATTCCTTTAATCACAGATTTGTTGGGAGCCTTTAAACTTTACCATTTTTTCCAGTTTTAAATGCTTGTCATTTGTAATTTCTTAATGTTTGTATTCTTGTTGCCTTGATATATTTGCGAAGTCTTGGGAATCTTCAAATAATGTGGGAAATTTTTAAATATTGATAGCATAGTAAGGGCATGCTTGGTTTAGAAAGGAATGACTTTTCGTGCTTTTATCATATATTTTTTCTTTCAAATCTTTTTTTTTTTGGTCTTTTGTTTTGTTGTTATTCTTTCTTTATTTTCAGGCCATTATTCTGGCAAACAGCACGTACAAATAGAATTCTATACTTGTGTTCATTTTTTCTTCTCTGCCCCAGTGTTGTTTGAGCGAACAGTGGGCGTCTACACCTTTAATTCAAAAGAATATGTTGAAATAACTTCATTCATGGAAACTTAAACATGCAATTTTCCTCTCTTTCAAAAAACAAAGGGAAATAAACCACATATAAGTTACTTAGCTACATGCACCTTGGTGAGCCAAAAGCAAGTTAAAAAGGTTTTGGGTGAATATTTATGGTAGTTTAAATACAAAGAAAATGTCATGATTCAAAAGGGTTAACTAAGGGTAAATGTCAAGGTAGGAATAAAAACTAAAGGCAAACTTGGCTAGTCCTAGATGCCTTAATCATATTCATATTCAATTCCAATATTGTAGTTTCACTATGTACAACAAAGCAAATTTTGTAATTTATTCAAGTACAATTAATACTCAACAAAAAATATTTTTAATTAACCACTAAAAAAGTGGTTCTTGTGTAGTTATGCTCAAAAGCTTACTTTAAGTAAGCAAAATAAGCTCAATTCTATGTATTCATCATACTCAAAAACATACAAAGTTATACATAAATCTAACACAATGGATCAACCAAACTTTTCATACCAATTCCAATTTGTTTAATTAATACTTAATAAGTAATAAAGCTTGGAACATAAAAAACACAAATTATTTTGACACAAAAACTAAAAATAAAATATTTTAGATTTTTATTTTATTTTTATGGTTTTTCTAAAACAAACTCATGCTATGAGAAATAGAAAGTTTACATAAACACTGAAAAATTAAAGATTCATTAAACAGAAACACATATAATCCTTCCTACACTTAAACCAAGTGAAAGAGGAAACAAAATAACACAAAAGACATTAGAAAATCACATAAAGAAAAATAGAAAAGAAAATAACAACTAAAGCTAAGAGACAAGAAAGTATCCTGATTTAGGTAAGTGAGGGTCGTATAGGCAAACGGTCCATCAGAACTGGAGGAATGCATTATTTGAAATCTTAATTTCTGCAAATTTAGAGGATAATTTAGAGAGAAATTTGGTGTCATTAGGAAATCTGGCGGCCATGACAGATAGGGGTGTTCATCGAGTCGGTTTTCGATTTATTTGATTTATTCGGTTCGGTTTATTCAGTTTGGACATTTCTGAACTCGAATTCGAAAACCGAACCGAATTCGAATATAATTCGAACAAACTGAACTGAATTCGAAATTCGGTTTTCGGTTCGAATTCGGTTTTATTCGAATAAACCGAATTCGAATTTGTTTAAATCCTAATTAAATCATTAAATTACATAAATTATATCAAAATTTACAAATATTCAATTAAATCAAATAATACATAAAAGAATGACCTAATTATGTCTTTTAAGTTTAAGTTGTATTATTATTATATATTTTATATTTATAAAAATTATATTATATATATATTGAATTCGGTTTAAACTGAAAACCGATTCGAAATTCGAAAACCGAATTCGAATCGATTTATTCGAATTCGGTTTTCAAATTTTCGAATTGGTTTTCGATTTAAACCGAATATTGAACACCCCTAATGACAGATACCAAGAAATACAAATCAATCACCTCCTCGCGAATATCAACAACACCTGCATAAGAGATATGGCTTGAAGGAGGATCCCTTAGCCTCACAAAATACTTAGGGTCTGTTTGGATGGCTCCAAATTAGTAATTTATTTCACAATTGCAAAATGAGGTTTTTGTTTTGTTCAACTTTTTCAGCAAAATTTTTAAAACACAAAACAATGCTACAGTAATTTTTTTTTGCTACAGTAATTTTTATAACTAAAATATTGAATTTTAATTTGAATTTTAAGTTTTAATAATAAATAATTCTTCCTAACACAATTCCCATCAAAATAAACTAATAAAATACTAATTCAAATTTAAATTTCAAACTTTTATTACTAAAAAAATCTTCAATACAAATCCCAACAAAATAAAATCATTCATTTCAAACACTCCCAAAATATTCTTTTCTCATAACAAATCCCAAGAAAAAAAATTCATAATATAATCCAAAAATAGATCATCCAAACAGAGCCTTAAAAACTCCATACGCATTCAGTGGCAGAACTAAGGGGGGTGAGTCGGTGCGGCCGTCCCCTTCATTCTTAGGAGAAAGTATATTCCACCATTGAAGCACCCCTTCCACCATCCACCATGGATGCCACCAAAATGTTAAATTGTAGAAATCACAAAGAAGAAAAAGTCTTCTCGTCTTCCAATTTTTATTTATTTTTACTTTTTATACTCTTAAGTAAAACATAAGAGTAAAATAAAAATATATTCTCTTAAGTGAAACGACGTAGTTTTATTAAAGAGTAAAAAAATCCTACTATCCCTATTTATAAAATCTTATCCTATTTTAATTCTTAAACTCTATACGTGAATTCCTCTATCTCTTGTTCCCTCCTTCGTCTACAGCCTACTTCTTGATCATAACCCCATCTTTATTTACTCCTTCTATCATATTGTTATTCAATTGAATTAGTCTAATCGGTGAAATTCTTTCCATTGTAGTTAACATTGTCTTGTGATATGAGTATTTTTTTTTGTTTTTATGTCTTTTTTTACTTTGTAATATTTAAAATTTTTTGTGTATTTTTTTAATTAATTATTGTGATTGAATATTTATTTTATTTTAATAATTACATATATGTATTTTATGAAAAACAAATCGTGTATAATTAAGCACCCCCTCAAAAACTTTTCTGGTTCTGCCACCGTATGCATTAGTAAAATTCAAATCAAAAGTCTGCAAGAATGATAAGTCAATTGGCTAGATTTACAAGCATGAGTCCAAACAGATTTCAAAGAAGCATTAGAGTGTCAAACAAAGATCATGTGATAAAAAGAATAGGAAACTACCGGGCAATGAGGGTAAAAAGAAGGAATTTTTAAACAACCCACTTGGTCAAATAATTTTGTATAAATAGGTCCATTACCAAATACCACCATTAGAACCATTGCGAGAACAATTTTAACGTAACCTTATCCATCCACAAGTGCACAATTAACTTGGAACAAAAGCAAATTGTTAAAACTATTGCAGAAAATAAAAAGTAAAACTGGAAAGATGAAAATTAAAAAATGAAAAATATTGGGTTACCTCCCGACAAGCGCCTTTGTTTAAAATCTTTGGCCAAACCAATTATGTGCCGAACTCAGTAAACTAGTGAAGGAGGGTCTGGAGGTGGTCGTGGTGAAGATACTTCTTTTATACAGTTAAAGTCCCTCCTAAAATTGCCTTGTGCCTCCTTTGATGCCAACTCAACTTATTTCCTTTGTTTGGAGTGAGATTCTTATGTATGATCATGGGCAGTATCTTTCCCTCTCCTAAAAATATGAACTTTAGGTGTTCAACCAAGGAGTTAAGTCTCAAAATCGGGACTTGCAAAATATTAGAAAAACATTTATCAGTAGAATCTCGTATAGTTAAACAGGAGCTTTTTTGGTTACTTGAAAACACTTCCAATGAATGCAGTGACATTATTTCATTCTTAATATTCTCATCATTCAATTATTTAGCTTGAGAATCTGGTTCTTTGTATTCATAAGATAGTGTATTCTGAATAACAATAGACATGTTGTCACATTCCACCACCACCTCCTCTTTTAGATGTTGGGTTTTCTTGGAAAAAAAATTTTTCTCGAACTTTGCATAGTTTGGTATTTTTCTAATTGCTTCAAAAAAAGTGTCGGTAATCTCCACTTTGCTAAAGATAGTCAAGATATCACTTATGTCATCATCATTCACGTTCCTTGTTAACCTGCCAGGAAAAGGAGGACGAATTTTAATCTCAAAAATAGGTGTATTTAAATCATATTTTACCGTTGATTTCTAAGATTTCGCTGTCTGGGCGAGCAGTTGCTCCGTTTCTAGGTTGTTGAATTTCGATCTTAGCCTCTGAATCCTTGAATTTTTGTCCACTTATCAATGTGATTTGGCTGACATATTCCATGGTTACCTCCACCTGTGAGGGTAGTCTTCCTTGATATCCTCCCAATGCATTGATAGTTCTTGCCAATTGAGTAACTTGAGTGCTCAAATCATCAATGGCTCCCTTATTTCCTTGTTGGAATTTTTGAAAATCCTCTTGATTCTGAGTCTGGCCACGTTGCATCAACATCACAGAAGTTGCTAAATTCATTATGAAGTCTTCAAGATGTACTTGAGATTTCATGTTGGCTATGAAACTTGTTAGTGCTTGCTGTTGCACCCTATTTTTATAATTGAAATCTGGTTGGTCTTGCCATTTTGGGCTATAGGTATTGGAGTAGGGATCGTAATGATGTTGGGATTGAAAACTTCTAACAGCATTCACTTGGATTGTTGGATTTTCTTGTACCATTTGGCGCATATTTATTGAATGCCTTAGATTTCTGCATATTCCCCATAATTTTTTCTGTTGAATAGTACCTAAACCTACAACTAGTTTTTCTACTGAAGAGGTCAATGCATCTAATCTATATTCCAAAGATAACATGTTCACCCGTTTGGGCATACGGTGGCTAGTCTGATATTGTTGACAAGATTCATATGTCTCCAGTAACAGCACCAATTTTGGTTGTGTCGTTTTTGCTTCCAAATAAATTACTTACTCTAAAGGATAGAAAATAGTATAACGAGAGTAAGGTCGATCCAACGAGGACGGAAATACTATATCTTCTAGTTAAGTCAAAGAAAGATGTCATAGGTAATGATTAATAATTAAGATAAATAAATAAAACTAATTAAAGAAATTACTATAGAAAAATACACAAGAAATAAAAGTTTGGCAAGCAAGTAACTCCACATTAACTAAATTATCTATCAATTATAGACTCAAAGATTAATATCAATGAATCAACCAGTTATAGGCTATTGAGAATCAGCTCCGATGTAACCCAATTCCTCCTTAGTTGATTGATAGTTAACAAGAATCAGCTTAATTAACTACTTCTCTAATCTTAACATAACCCAAATGGAATCAGCCAACACCAGATTTAATGTTAAAATAGAATTAAGCAATAGAGAAACCCAATTCTAATAAATTACAATCAGAATTAGCAGTTGTAATTTATTAACCTAATATTCCCGTCTACCAAGACAGTAGTTTTGCCACTAATTAATTTGATCTACTAGATCTAGTGAAATAATTGGAGATTACTTGGCACTATTTAGATTAATTAAACATGGTCAGTATCTAAAAAATCCAAATAATTAACGCTATGCTCAGAGAACTTTCAAAACTCATAAAATATTAATTATATTAAAACAATTCTATCTCACAAGTAATAATAGTAAATGCTTCATTACTTTAATGCTGCATAAACAAACTACTCACAAAACATAATTGAAAACATAATTAAACTAAAGAAGTAAAAGTAAGAAATAGAATACTATCTGGAATTAACCACCATCTGGGCATATGGTGGTTAAGTTTGAAGCCAGCAAAACTACATGAATTAAAAACGATAAAACCTAAACTACTGCTACTATCTACGAATTATTGACTACTGACTTGCTCTCCTTATATAGGAAAATCAAGCTTTATTCTAAAGTAATAAAAGCAGCGATTAAAATCTTCTAAAACTCTAATAAAGAAATAACTCTTTTATTTTCAAATAAGATAATGGACATGTGGCCAATAATTAAGGCATGCAAACCTTTTTCTAATTATTTCCTAATTTCTCTTCTTCTCTACTTCCTTATTTGATTCCTTCAAAGAGTCTTTCATTAATGCACCGTCTTGATTATTTTCAAATTAGATTAAGGAAATCTTTTCTTCCAAGTTTTGCTTCTTATACGTTCCAAAAGATTCCAAAACCTTCCAAATTGCTCTTTTTCCTTTTCTACTTCTCCACATTATCAATTAACCCAAACCTGCAAGATATTCTCAATTAAGTGCGATTTCATTCAAGTTCAGCCCCAAAAGACCATAAAATAAATCATATAATTTGTGTCTATCAAATGACAATGGTAATGATAATGATAATAGTAATTAATAGATATGATAAGCACCTCCATTCCTCCCAAAATATAAGGGCATGGTATATTACACAAAAATTGGTATATAGAAATCATTTTTTGAAAATGATTATATCTGACCAAGCACTACTCTTTCATTTCATTTCCTTTTCTTTTTTCTAAACTCAACAACCAGGCAGCCCCTAAGTTTTTGTCGTGGTGAGTGCTGTCATGATAGGTGTTACATATTTTATGTTAACACCGAAATTTTCACTAACAATTTTTCTCGTTGATAATCAGCAGCGCTCTACTAGTCACTCTTACAATGCTCTATTGTTTAAATGTACACAATCCTTATACAATTAGAGAAGCAAAGTACAAACAAGTAAAAAACACAAAGCACACAATAATTTACAGGTCACTGATTTCATTATTGCAAATAAATATACAAAGAAACTTCTTTACAAAAACTTGCAGAACAATTCCCTTAGCACAATGAAACTCGCTAGGGATTTCTGTCTTGCCAAGTATTAAAAGCACAAAGTGCAGTTGAAAAATCCAACTACTAATCAGTTACAATTTTAGCCAATCAAGAATAAGAGAATAGTAACTGCCATTTTACATGTCTACTAGGAAAGCCATATGAAGAAACTGCCTCCACATATGCTAAAAGTTCGGCCAACTTATGTTCTAGTTTCAACCAAAATGTAGCAATCTTTTAGACTATCCCACACTTAGACTAAGGGCCCGTTTAATAAAGTTGAAATCTGAAATCTGAAGTATGAAATCTGAAATCTGAAATAATTAAGTGATTAAATTTTAAGCACTGAAAGAATCAACTTTAAATGTTTGAATCTTAAATTTGAATTAATTAAGACTGTTTCATAAACATATTGATCTGATATCTGAATGGTCTAATTAGTACGATTTTGCCTTTCAATTGCTTATTTTGTCAATAAATTTATCATATATTATTTTTCTAAAATTATAGACCAAAGTTATTATAAAAATTGAATAAAATATAATTTTCTAACAAGATAACAATTACAAATTAGAATAATGAAATAAATTATTAAATATATAAGAAGTAATCATACACAAAAAAAATCTCAAAATCTCAATGTGAATATAAATTTTAAGAATATAATTTTTAATTATCTAATTTTGATTTTAAATACAGAAAAAATATGAAAGATTAATTAAATTTTAAAATCTAAAAAATTCATTATTAAACTATAAATATTATTTCTCTTTATATATTGTATGCATACCTTATAAGAGTCCAAAAACAGAAGAGATTGAAATACAGTAGAAATAGAAAAATAATTTAAAATATAGTAAGAAGAGAAAATTAGAGAAGGGAGAAAGAGATAAGATGGAAGAGATTGAAGGATAATTATGTCATATTAATTCTTTTTTTAAAACCCAATATCTGACCCCATTCTGAAATTAAGCGATAATCTGAAATTTATCGCTTAATTTCAAAGAGTAATTTCGGATGAATTTTCAGAGCATCTTAATCTATTAAGAGTTTTATTTTTTGCTTATCAAATACACTTAATTGTTTAATGTCTAAACAAATTAATTTTCAAACTTCAAACATGTTTTAGGTCATTCTTTCCAAAGCTTCATCCCGTTTAAACTATGGGTGGCAAAATTACCCGCTACCCATTACCCGCCCAAGCCCGCCCTCAAAATTACCCGCCCAAGCCCTCAACATTTTGACAACGGGTATTATTGGATAGGGTAATAATGAGCGCGGGTAATATGCGGGTGGGTATGAGGGTACCCGCGGGTACCCTCATACCCGCTATAAATGGGTATTAACGGGTACTCTAAACTACCCTCATTAATTACTCTAAATTACCCTCATTAATTTTCAAGTGAAAAAAATCAAAAATAAAAAAAAGGAAAGAGTTACACATAGTACACATATTGTCACACACTACACATTTTTATAAATACTACACAGAGTACACTTTTTTACACACACTACACATTTTTATAAATACTACACAGAGTACACTTTTTTACACACACTACACATTTTCTCACACATTACACATATTTTACACAATTTTTCACACAATACACACATTTTCACACACTACACAATTTTTCACACAATACACACATTTTCACACACTACACATATTTTACACACACTACACACATTTTCACACACTACACATTTTTTCATACACTACACATTTTTTCACATACTACACACATTTTTACACACTACACACATTTTTACACACTACACACATTTTCACACACTACACATATTTTACACACACTAAACACATTTTCACACACTACACACATTTTTTCACACACTATATACATTTTCACACGCTATACATATTTTATACATAGTACACACATTTTCACACACTACACATATTTTACATATGTTTTGTCAGAAAAAAAAATTGTTTTTTTTAAAATACTATCAAAGCAATACACTTTTTAATTAATATTTATTTAATAATATTTTCAATTAATATTCGTTAGGTACAATTAGGATTACTTAAAATTTGATATTTTTCCTATGTGTTAATATGTTGATAAATAAAAGATAAGGACAATTTACTGAATTTAGTGATAAAATATTAAGAAAAAAATATTTTCCAAAACTAACACGTAATTTATCAAAGCAAAGTGTAAAATTCGTTTAATTTAGAGCTAATAACATCCCAGATTCCAGACTTAATTTCTTCAAAGTTGAAATAATAGCGTACGCCGTACGGGTATTAACATGTAAGAATAATAGGGTATTAATGGGTAGTTATTGTCGGGTACTAGCGGGTAATTATCGGGTATTATCGGGTAGTAGCAGTCCATTCTTCACTTTCACTGGCAGTCCATTATTGTCCGGCACGCTCAATCTTCACTTCCGACTCTCTTCACTCCCGACTCCCGTTCTTCCACTCTTCACTCCCGTTCTTATACCAACCATTGATCTTCAATTTTTTCGCCACTGATTCGGTGCAAAGGATTGAAGGTTTACATTTAGCCCTTTGATTACCTACGGTAAGAACCCTAAATGGGATTAAAGTTGGGATTTTTATATTCTTGATTTCTTGTTCATATTTTTTCTTGTTTATTTGTCTTGGCTGTTGATCATTTTTTTCGTCAAAATCTTTTCATTTCTTGATTACTTATTTTGTTGAGGTATGGTTTAATCTGTGAAAGACTCAGAATTGACAAGTTATAGGTGCTCGTTTTTCATACGCGTTCACGAAATGTTTTTTTTCCCCTCTGGAGTTGTTAAATTCCTGTTGCTTTTGAGCACAAATGGCAACAACCCATATTTGGGAGGAGGTTTTGGTGAATCCAAGTCATATTGGAGGGGGACTGAAACCTTAAAAACCAATAAACAATATGAAGTTTGTAGGTTCTGAAACAAACTTTGGTTTCTTGGCACTTTCAAAATTTAAAAGAAACAAAAATCCCATATTCTCAAAATTTCTCAAAATTTGGTTTCTTGGCAATTTGAGCTGCATAAGTTTTTTTTAAAAAAAAAAATTGGTGGGTTTAAGTGCTGTATAGTTAGTTTAGCTGATGATGATGATGATTGGGTTCAGGTGGATTTGAAGGACAAGTGGCGAAACATGACTCGGTGATGCTAACTTTAGTTTTGAAGGAATTTGACATATGTTGTTTTGTTTATTATCCATTGAAATGCTAAGGTGGGATGGACTAATGTGTTGACTTGGAAACTCAATTTTTGGCTTAATGTGCATCTTGGTAGAATTTTGAATTTGCCAAAATAAAGAAGTCTGAACTTTTTATTATTTTTTTTTATGAATTAGTTAACACTAATTCATACTGAGTATGATGTGGCAACACATTTCACGAACATAAGATTTTCTAATCTTTAATTGGCTTCATTTATTATGGGTTGCATGATTTTCTTTAGACTCGTGTAACCTTATGATGTTATCTGAAGCCAAGAGTAATGTTCTCCTTGAAACCAATGCAACAATATGTTGCATGTGGACGTTAAGGGAATAAAATGTGTATATAACTGCATCTGGGAAATTGCTGATGTGGGCTTTTCTCGATTCATGTTCTTATGTACAGGTGATTCGAATCAGCAGTTGAATTGTTGATTAGCACGAAGCCAGTTCCTGAATTTTGTTTAGCATAGTGTCTCATTTGTCATACTGAAGTGCACTTTCGCTTTGCGGTAGTCCCTATTTTCTTCTATTTGATGTTGAAGAACTATTTGTGCTTAAGATGTTTGGAAGGGGTCTGTATTTTTTTTGGGAAACCTGAAACCCTTAATTATGTAGGAGTTAGAAGTACTTCAGTATATAGGTGTTTTAAGTATTTGGTGAACCTGTGTATACAGTTGAAGTTGCTTTGGGATCTATATTCCTGTTTCTTTGACTTCTTTGAATGTTGTTTATCAGTTAATTAGCCCTTATTTGTTGTCCCTAGCTTTTAGCTGAGCTGAGCTACGCTGATTTTCTGTGGTTGGTGGTGGTGGTGCTTCACCAATCACCAATGTGCTGTTTCGGACTTTGTAGTGCTTCTAGTTTTCCCATTATAAGTTTTGTTTATCACTATGTGCAACCGTGATAAGATAACAATTTCCTAACTACATAATTACAATTCTGGATATAGTGGTACTTTTCTTCTTCATTAGTCGTTTTGTCTTCTATTTTTTTGTTAAATTAAATTCTAGGAAAAAGTTGCAAAAATAAATTTTTTATACTTGTTAAATTATTATTATGTTTTCTTCAACTTTTATCAAAATAATTAAGTAAAAATGACACATTCAATCCCTATTTAGAAACTAGAGTTTATACAATCCTATAAAATTCTACCAAGATGAGAAAATCTTATGCTTACATGGTAGCAAAATACTGATGCAGTTTTTCAGTGCTACAGAGGAGCTTATGAGATTTCTTTTGTTTATTGCAGATTAGGAGAGAAGGTGTTTTACTTTTACAAAGCTTGGATTCAAGACTTGCTAAGGATTTACCATCTGACCTTCAAAAGCTTCGCTGCAAGGTATGTTGTTGGAGACCTCATTCTTTCTACGAAAATGGCTCTGTGTAAGCTCACTGATTATTATCATGGACATGGACTGGATGGATTTCTTCTTCTTTTACTACTATTGTATTGAATTATTTTTTGTGGTTTCTTGTTATGGAATATTAAAAACAAGTCCTGGGACTGAAATTCTGATATCCAAAAACCTTCGAACTTGTTCGGATTGCCACTCCTGGATGAAAATTATATCGAAACTCTTGAATAGGGTGATATGTGTGAGGGACAGAATTAGGTTTCACAGGTTTGAGGGTGGTACTTGTACTTGCAGAGACTATTGGTAGTCAATCTTTGAGGAACCCAGTGAGAATTTGTTGTTTAGATGATAAACTGATAAAGCATTTCATTCCAAATGTGACCTGTGGCTGGCTTTTGCTACATATTATGTCTAAATTTTGCAGAAAAAGTTCTTGAAATGACAATTTTTGTGTAGTGTCAGCCATGATGATTCAGTATATGATTGTGAAAGTGTTGTAGAACAAAGACTTCACTATCAGCCCAGCAAAGATCCTCCTTTGGTGGGAAAACTTTTTTCTCTTTTTCACTGTTTCTGCATTATGCCGATGATGATTTAAGTTTGCTGGGCTTGTTATGTGAAATTGTGAATAATGGTAAACTTGGTTACAATTTGAATTGCATTTTACTCACATTCTCTGATTTGGTAATTTATAGCTTGCGGCAAACTTCATATGTTTTTGGATGACATTGATTACATTCATCTACTTCTTTCCTTCATCTGTAGCTAGCAAATAAGTTCATATATAGAACTACTAGAGAGGAAGATTTGAGTTGTTTTCTTTGCTATGCAGAATGCGGTTTTGTTCATTCAAGTTTTGCTTTTTTTTTGTGTAAATCGTCTCTCTTATTCGATATTATTACTTTAGGACCATTCAAAGTTCAAACCATAATCAGGTCATAGGACATACTACTTTGCAATAAGAATCAATGATGTCCAGAATGACACTAAAATCGCTATTTCGAAATATGCAGCCTTGCTGAAAAGTTGCACCACAATGGTTGAGTTTTGATGAATGCTATTTGCTTTATTTCTTTATATCAGTCCTATGATCTCTTCTGTTCTGTGTAGGAGTAGGACTGTAAGACTGTAGGACTGTAATATTATCAAGAGGTTAAAAGATATCTCAACTTCAATACTTGGGAAAATGTTATTGATTTTGATGTACTAGTGTAGTCAAGGCAGTTTGTTTCATATGCATATAATGTATGTCCTTTCGCTTTATAATTAGTTGAAGTCGTGAATTTCTTTTTAGATTATATAGTCAAAAGAACAGCAATGCATACAAGTCCAATTTTAATGTTTAATATGAAAAGAACAGCATTGCACTTGAAATGCTGCAGTAAAGCCAAAATATTGACTATATTACCACCATGTTGCTTTTTTTCTCCAAAAAGCAGTCTAAAACTAAAAAATCAGACAAAAGAGTACTCAATTCTTTTAGTATCTACTATTATTTGGCTCTTTCTTTTCGTCCCATTATGATTTACAAATAGCCCTCCTCCTCATTTTAAAATCATCACGTTCTTTCTATGAGTTTTCCATTTTTGAATTTGATTAGGAGTGGGATCAATGTTCTATAGTATTAGATTCCAGTTTACATTGATTTAACATTTGGTTCTCATAATTTTCTTCTATGTGCAGGTTAGTATGGAGAATGTTGATCACATTAATGAGGGGTTAGAGCACAGTGAGGGAAGTTCTACAAGTACGGGTAAACGAAAAGGACCAAGCAAGGTATGGGATGTATTTGAGAGGTTGCCTAAACTTGATGGCGAGAGACAAAAAGTTAAGTGTAAGCAATGTGGGTCTATATTACTTGCGGATTCTAGATCAGGAACATCTAGTATAAGACGTCATAGGGAGACATGCCGTGGTAATATCATTGAAAATAGTCTAAGTTATCCAATTGTTGATCATGTTAAGTATCGTGAATATATTGCCACAGCAATTTTGATGCACAATTATCCCTTTAGTTTTGTGGAGCATGAAGGAATTAGGAGTGTGCACAAGTTTTTAAATCCCACAGTACATACGGTTTCAAGAAACACTATAAAAGCTGATATTTTGAAAATATATGATCACGAAAAAGAGAAATTGAAGAAAGAATTGGAGTTGGTCACCGGTAGGATATGTCTAACATCAGATTTATGGACATCCCTCACAACAGATGGCTACATGAGTTTAACAGCTCATTATGTGGATTCAAATTGGGTGTTGCAAAATAAAATTTTAATTTTTAGACACATACCTCCACCCTATAGTGGTCAACTTTTAGGTGAATATTTGGTTCAATTCTTGCAAGAATGGGGCATTGACAAGAAAGTTTTTACTATTACATTGGATAATGCAAGTTATCAAGATGGATTAGTAAAAGTATTAAGGGATCATTTATATTTCAATGATTCGCTAATAGATAATGGTCGTTTTCTCCATGTACGTTGTGGTGCTCATGTGATGAATTTGATTGTACAAAATGGTTTGAAAGCGTTGGATGAGGTTGTGATAAAGATAAGAGAAAGTGTCAAGTTTGTAAGAAGTTCCCAAGCTAGAAAGCTAAAATTTGCTGATTGTTGTCGCGTTGTGGGATTAAATGTGAACAAGAAAGTGAGACAAGATGTCCCAACTAGGTGGAACTCGACATACTTAATGCTTGACAGTGCAATAGCCTATCGTGCTGCATTTCATCGATTGCAATACGTAGACAACCAATATAAGTGTTTCCCTTCTCCAGAAGAATGGATTAGACTTGAAAAAATTGCTTCATTTTTGAAACCCTTTTATGAAATCACGACTCTCTTTTCTGGGGTACATTATCCAACTACAAATTTGTACTTCCCCAATGTGTTCAAAATTCAAAGGTTGACCGTGAAACATTTGACAAGTGAGGATGAGGTAATTTGTAAGATAGCAACTTTTATGCTTGAGAAGTTTCAAAAGTACTGGGATTGCTATAGTCATGTATTATCCTTGGCTATTATTTTAGATCCTCGGTATAAATTGCATTATGTGGAGTCTGTGTTTAAGTTTCTTGATCCAAGCACAGCTGGAAATAAGTTTCTAAATCTCAAAACTGCATTATATTCATTATTTGATGAGTATGTGCATATTGGTTCAAGTGATCCTTTGCTTGCTTCGGATGATGTTATTACTATGGATGATGAGAATCAAGATGATATGGATTTGGTAAGTACTTTGGTTAAGTTGGTACGCACATGTTGTTCTTCTATTAAAATTTATACATAATTTTATTGTTTTAACATATTATTGATTGGTGTAGGAATTCTATTATTCTAAAAACTCTATATACAGCTCAATTTTAACTATTATTTTAATTATGTTATTATATTATACTATTTTAATTTCAATTAGTATTTTAATAATTCTTTTAATACTCTTATTATTTCTATATCTTTCTTTCTCGCTTATCTAAATCTTCATAATTGATTTTCCTCTCAAAACTATATATATATATATATATATATATATTAATTCAATCTTATTATTATTCTAATTTTATTATTATATCATTCTATTTGAATTTCAATTCATTATTCAATAATTCTTTCAATACTCTTATTATTTTTATATATTTCTTTCTCATTTATCTAATTCTTATTTATTATCTTCCTCTCAAAACTCTGTATATTAATTTAATTTTTATTATTATTATAATTTTATTATTGTATTATACTATTTGAATTCCAATTAATGATTCAATAATTATTTCAATACTCTTAATATTTTATATATTTCTTTCTCATTGATCGAATCCTTTCTAATTCTCTTCAATACTAGTTTAATTATTTAATACCCTTATTATTTCTATATATTTCTTTCTCACTTATCTAATCCTTCCTAATTCTCTTCCTTTCATAAGTCTATATATTAAGTCAATTGCTATTATTATTCTAATTATATTATGATATTATACTATTTGAACATCAATTAATAGTTCATTTATTTGTTCAATGCAAAACTCCTATGCGACGTCATACGCGAATTGTTATATTTGATACGCGAATATTTATTTTTGATACGCTAATATGGTATACTTGATATGGTAAATTTTTATACGTTATACACTAATTTTTTATATGTTATATGCTAATTTTTTATATATTAGACGTTAATTTTTTATACGTTATACGCTAATTTTTGATACGTTATATGCTAATTTTTTATACATTATATGCTAATGTACTAATTTTTTATACTTTATATGCTAATTTTATATACTTTATATGCTAATTTTTTATACTTTATATGCTAAGTTAAAATTGATACTCTAATACGCTAATTTTTTTATATTTTATAATTTAATTTTTGATACTTTATATGCCAAATTGAAATTTGATACGTTGATTTTTTTTTGATACCCTGATGTTTGAATTTAATATGTGAGTTGCATATATGCGACGATCGTTCAGTAGTCTACCCGCTCTTTCAATATCCTTATTCTATATATATATATATATATATATATATATATATATTCACTTATCTGATCATTTCTAATTCTCTTCCTCAAAACTTTATATATTAATTCAATTTTTATTATTATTCTAATTTCATTATAATATTTGAATTTCAATAAATAGTTAATTGTTATTTCAATTCTCTTTTTTTAAATATTTATAAACAAAAGTTATATTATTTCAAAGGTAATAACAATACCAATTTTAAAGTGGAATCAAAATTAAAAAATTTAATTTATAATAAATAAATTCAAAATAGGAATCAAAATTAAAGGTGAGATTGAAAAAAATCGAAATGAAAATCAGAATCAGACCAAACAAAAATCGGAATCAAACCGGAACTAAAACCTCTTTTTTTTATGGTTCCAATTCTCATGACTACAAAATCGGAACCGTCGTTCTCGAAACCGTTGTTATGCCTGCATGTATAGAACAACTACCACACAACACCATTCACTAGTCTAGACATCACCATTTGCTAGTTTGCATAACACCATGTGCTAGTCGCAGATTTTTCTTTATGCTATATGACTTTTTTTTACATTATCTTTGGGGTATTTAAACTATATTAATTATTTTAATCTCTTTTCTCATTAGACACATCCTCAATTATTACTTAAAAAGGTCCCTAATACATTTTTGTTTATCACAAAAATTCCTATGAAACGGATTCATATATACGACGTGATAAGCAAATTTTGTTATATTTGGTACGTTAATTTTTTTATACTTGATACGCTAACATTATATTTAGATACGCTAATTTTTGTATACTTGATATTTTAATTTTTTATACTTCATACTTCATACGTTAATTTTTTTATACTTGATATGCTAATTTTTTTATACTTGATACACTTATTTTTCATACTTGATATGCTAAATTTTAATACTTGATACGCTAATCTTTGATATACTTGATACACTATTTTTTTTTATATTTGATACACTAATATTTGATACTTGATACGCTAATCTTTGATACTTGATACGTTACATGATACACTAATTTTTTATACTTAATACGCTATTTTTTTTATAATTGATACACTAATATTTGATATTTAATATGCTAATCTTTTATATTTGATACGTTAAACTGAAAATTTGATACTTAATACACTAATTTTAAAATTAATACATTAATATTTTATACTTTATATTTGATACGCTCATTTTTAATTGATACCTAAATCGCATATATAAAACTGTGCAAGAATCACCCTTGGTTTATATAGGTTAACTACAAATTTAGAATATAAAAGGATTATAGGCTTACAAGTTTAGAATATAAAAGGATTTGGGAAATGTAACGTCACAAATTGTTTATATTGGTCAACTACAAATTTAGAATATAAAAGGATTATAGGCCTACAAGTATGGAATGTAAAAGGATTCGGAGGATGTAACGTCACAACTTCTAATTTCTTTTTAAAAAAAAAAAGGTTCAATTTAACAAATAAATTATACTAAAAAATAACTATTAAATTTAATTTTAATTAATCAAGTTTAATTTAATACACCAATAAGAGGCTGCCATGGCACCAAACTACATTAGAGATCACTCTATTGCTCTTGCACTCAATCGAACACACACAGACACACACTTCTTCTATTCTTCAATGTTTTACCCATTTTTCACACAATTCTCACCCCAAATCCATTCCTAATCACTTCTCATATTACTTGCACACAAAATTCAAGCAACAAACACTCATATTACACCAAGGAGCAGTCAAGACAACAAAAACCCATTTCCATATTAAGGACACAAGTAAGTAGCCATTCTTATATTGATTCTTTCGTGTTCTTTGGTGCCTTGAATGGTGATAGTTCTTTCATAATAATCATTTTTGTGATGTTGGGTTACTTGGGATGGTGAGTGATTTAAAATTTTGTTAAGAATTGAAGAACTTTCAAATTGTACACCAAGTGTTTGAGATAATGGCAAAGTGAATATTTTAGGTTAATTTTGTGCAATTTCTTGATTACTTTCGCTTCAATAACATGCCATAATATCTCAGGAAGTGTGTTTTAGGTATGGACATGTGTAATTTTGGGTGAATTTAGTTGGGAATATATGTGACTTCCATTCTAAATAGAGAAGCTTGAGTGACTAAGTGTGGTATGATCACTATATGTAATGACTTCCTTGTTCAGTTCATGAAGTTAATTCATGAAGTTAATACATGATTTTCATCATTCATCCATGAATCTAGTGAATGGAATCACAAAATTTTCTTGCTGGTATAGTTAGACTTTGGCGGCTAATAATTCAATAATTGCACATGAGCCACATTAATTATACATGAAGTAATGTTGCGTTTCTTTCTTGTAGAATGCCTTCCAACAAGAGAGCAAGAGGAGCTTCTTCGTCAAAGCAATCATCTTCATCTACTTCTTATGACGAAAATAAGTACATCTCAAAAGCAGCATCCGAACGAGCATTAGATTTATCCACTAAGACGATCGTCCAAGAAAGGGGGCTAAAAACAACATATGAGGCACTCGTTGGCAACATCAAGCAACGCGATTGGGAAAAGTTTGTGTTACAACCAAAACATAGCATGGTGGCCATAGTCAGAGAATTTTATGCCAATGCACCGGAACCCGTGAATGGCAAGGTATTTGTAAGAGGAAAATATGTCAAGGTGGATAGGGAATCCATCAATGCATTCTACGGGATGCCCAACATTGAGAATGACCAATACACTGAGTTTGGCGAGACGGCCAACTTTGAGGATATTGTGCTTACCATTGCAGAATCAGGCACACAATGGGAGAAAAATGCAAAAGGTGAAAATATCCGGTTCCCCCAAAAGGCCCTCACGAAGTTGTGCAAGGCATGGCACTACTTTATCATGGCTAAACTCATGCCCGG
This sequence comes from Ophiorrhiza pumila, assembly GCA_016586305.1. NCBI lineage: Eukaryota > Viridiplantae > Streptophyta > Magnoliopsida > Gentianales > Rubiaceae > Ophiorrhiza > Ophiorrhiza pumila. Next base: position 7,748,465 of record BLIW01000005.1, read on the forward strand.
AACCCACTATAGCACAATTGATGCCACAAGATGCATCCTGATCTATGCATTGGCAACCGGGTTGTCAATAGATGTGGGGAAACTAATCGAGAGTCAAATTGTGCACTCTTTGAACAATAAGAATTTTGGACTCTTTTTCCCCACAATGATAACTGAAATGTGTTTGGCTTGCGGCGTAAAACCTTCCAAGGTGGAAGAAAAGTTGAGCTCAAAGGGGGTCATAACTGACAAGATGATCTTTGGATATAAGCAATCAAACATTGCAAGTTCATCCCATGGACCCGAAGCGGCACAACCACCACCCCCACTCTCTCCTATCACCATTCGTACACTGAATGGCCGCCTTGACAACTGTGAGGCAAGGTTGGAAAATATGGAGCGATACATGCAAGAGGGTTTTAGAAGGATTGACCAAAGGTTTGATGAAGTCATGAGTGCCCTCACCCACTACATGGCCCATTTACATGTGACCAACCAAGAGGAGCAACACCGCAATCAAGATGATCCTCAAGTTTAAGGGTTTGCTGCTTCCAACTTTAAGAGAGAGGGGAGGGGGGTTGTGATGGGGATGGAGGGTAGTTGTGATGATCGTACTTGAATGTGTGTTTAATTGTAGTTATTTGACTTTGGTAGTGTGTTTTATGTGTTATGTAGATTCTTGTTGGGATTGTTTAATGTAGGATAGTTTTTGTGCTATGTATAAATGATGTGTAGTTACTTGACTCTGTTTCAATTTGAGGATTAAAAGTGCAAGGCCAATGATGCAAAATGGTTGAACTAAATATGCATAGCAAAGAAGTGTTGGTTTATTCTTGAATTTGACTATTTGAGTATGAATTTTGAATGGCTATATTGCATTATTTAGAAATTGTTGAGCACTTACACCTTGAAATGCTTATGTATTGATTATTTGGATTTTGTTGGGGAAGGTAGGTAACCTTTGGGTGCTATGTGTAGTTGATAGAACTTGTAATAGACTCGTTCAATTCTAGTTAAGTGAGCACTTGAAGGATTAGATGGTTAGGATAGACATTCCCTCCATTGAAACAATAATAATAATAACAAATAAAAATAATATCCTGATTAAAATACTAATATTCCGCTGGATTGAACCACTTAGTAACTGAGGCTGTGCATCTAAAAATGTAGAGTTTCGTATCAAAACCCCCAATGAGCACTTGAAGAATCGAGAGGATTAAGTGTGGGGGTGGTGTGGTATTAAGTAAGATGCTTAGTGATATAAGAACTTATTTAATCCTTATGAATTATGAAGTTGTTTGGGACTATTTGAGAATGGGTTTGAAGATGGGGCCATTGTTTGTGCATATTTGCTTAGAGTTGTTACTTTTACTTAACCCATGCCTAATACTTAATGCCGAGTGTTAAGGTCTCACATACACGTTTGAAAATTTTTTGTAGTGTGGTTAGCTCAATGTTTATTTTTGGAATTCATTTGATGTTAGAAATGGACCTCTTTGTGAAGGTAAATGTACTGAGACCAATGAGGCTCTTATTTGAAAGACTAAGTTGAGACAAAGCAAGTGTTAGGTGCTTATAGTGTTGTGATATTGTATATTTGCTCAAAACCGAGCAAAACTTTAAGTGTGAGGGTATTTAATAGGTTAGCTATGAACTAACCTAAATCATAGTTTATGCTTGGATTTTTTGATCGTTTGTGTTGTGTTTATTCTTTTAATTTATATGTGCCTTTTTGTCCCTTGTCTAGGTTTTGAAGAAACTAAAAACGTGCAAGAAAATAAAGAAAAAAGTTGAAAATTAGCTAGAGGAATCGATTTTGGAGCAAAAAGGATCAATAAATAGGTTAAAAAGCACAAGGGTTTTAACAAGGGAGCTCACCACAACTAGCCAACAATTGGCTGCCGTGGCGAACTCCATGGCATGGGAGGCTACCCTGGCAGCCCAGCTTTGGCTGCTGGCATCCCTCAACAGAGGCTGCACACCACGGCAACCCAAACATGCCACAACAGCCTTGCATTCAACCAAGGCAGTACTGCAGCAGCCCACTCTTAGGCTGCCATGGCATTGCATGGCTCGAATTTTTTGTTGCTCTCTAAGTTTCTTACAAATCAAGGGCATTTTGAGCAATTTTTCCACTCATAATTGAGGTACTTAGGGTGGGTCAATATATCCCAAATCTCAAGGCTTAGGATATTTTTTGGATCATTATTCTACACACTTGGCTTAAGAGAAAAGCAAGAGAAGCAATAAGAGAAGAGAGGGAAGAGCCAGGGTTTGGGGGAAAGACCAAAAAGATTATAGCCTTATTTTATAGAGACATTTTCAAAACCTCTATTCCTCTCTAGTTTTTCCATGGGCTTGACGTTTAATTGATTAAATTGTTAGCAATTTCTTGACTAGGAATAGCTAAACTCTTGTTAACCAGGGATTGTATATGAATTAATTCTATATACTATATTTGTTACTATTTTAGGTTTTGGTTGTTCAAAGTATTCAAAAATCCAAACAATAATTACAAATGCATATTCTATATAAGAAGTATTAAAAATCCAACCAAAAATTACCCCATCATTTTGATGGAGTTTTCAAAAATCTAAACTACCACCACCAAAATCTATATATATATATATATATATATATATATATATATATGTGCGCGCGCATGTGTGTGAAGAGCTAAAAATATGTACAAAAAGCTACCAAACATGTTTGTTAAAGTCTTAACATGTGCAAAATAAATAAATAAAAGTGTTTCCATTCAGGCAAATCAATATTTTTTCGAGTAGTTAAAAAAAGGGTCATAAAAAACTTTCCCTTCATAGAACCTAATTGATACTGCACATAATATCAATCATCATACTATTCTAATCATTAAGCACAAAAATTTTGTGAAACTTATTTATATATAGACTTGGTTTATTATACAAAATAAACAATTAATCACTATTGAAATTGTAATTTTAATTTTTTACATCTTTTATTGTGTATTAAAATCACGATTAATTTGTTGATATATACTTGAACATGTATTACAAGAGACCATATGAATTATTAATTAGATGGAATATGATTTAATTGCTCTTTTGTTTTCCTAAATAAGGGGATATCCTTTAGAGTATATCCTATTAAGTGGGACTCAAAACTTTCGTCGCTGGGCACCTTGCTGACGTGTCCTGCTGTTCACGTGCCTTCTGCTTTTCCCGAGGAGGAGAAGAAGAGAAGACGGAGATAAGGTACCGCTTCCTTTCTCTTTCTACTCTGCTCTCTCTACTCTCTCGTACTCTTAGGGTTTCTTCTCATTGCTTTTTATCTTTATGTTGCCGCTCACCCCATTTTTTTCACACACCCTCTTAGGGTTTCCTCAGGCCATGGCATGTTTAGCCTCTTTCTATCTGATCAAAGGCAGATCTGAGCCTCAACAACCAACAACGACGAGGGATACTAAAGCTCAGAAAGAACAAGAATGAGGCAGCAGTGAGTTTCGGATTTCCTCATGGGTGGTTGCCCCTCTCTGTTAGCCAATGATTTCACCATTTAAAAAAAAAAACAGCCCTTTATTCAGCAGCAAGCATATATTCATATATAGCTGTATGCGTAGATATCGATCCTTCTGTGTGTGTGAATATGTGTTTCAGCGGGTCGAGTACACGTTTGGCTATCTCATCTTTTTCTTTTTCTTTTTTTTTTGGGATGCTGTCGGAAACTGTGATCTTTTTGGTGGTGGAGAGCTTGTACTGATCTTTAATGGTGGAAATGAAGAGGCTGTGATTAAAAACGTAGGCCATTGGCTTTATAAGACCAACCATGCTTTAGAAATGACTCTTTCCAAAGTATTTTGTCCAGTTTTTTCGTTTTATGATGTTCCAACTTTCTGTTTTTGTATAGATTGTTTTTGTGAATACATGTTAAACTATTTGTGGAGTGAAACCTTTTATATCTTAACTGCCAAGAACTAAGTCTACAATCACATGGTTAAGGTTCACCCTCAACCATTAGTTACAGTATGGGAAAAGCCTTTCGAAGCAAGCATGCAAGATATGGCAGCCAAGTTCAGGGGATATTAGTTTGTCAAAGCACAGCAGGTAGATTTGTTTTCACGACATGCTTCGATACTTTTGACATAGGCATCGCCAACCTGCATTATTGCCCTTTGTGTGGAAATTAATCTGGGGATCTTGATATATTAGTTTTACCTCGGTGAACAATGAGTCTATAACTCTGCTGGGCACATTGATATTTATGCATATTTGAGAACCATGTGGCTATGATTCATATAGCTACTCCACTTAGTGGGGAAAAAGCTTAGTTGTTGTTGTTGTTGTATGCACTATGATATCTTTTTTGACTGTTTGCTCTGGGAGAGAGTTGTAGGTAAAGTGTGACTGTGTATTTGATGTCGGCTGTGTCTGAGCTTATTGTAGTTCTTTATTTTACCAATAGAAAACTCTCTTCTTGGCTGATTTTATACTTTATACTTTATTCCTTTTTGCCTTGCTGGAGGAACTTTATCTTTCGTCATCTCAATGTAGGTAAAACAAATGGTAGTAGCAACGCTTGCTGAATCAGGCATGAACCTTTCTGATGATGTGATTGAAAGTATAATAGATAAGGTAAGAGTTATATTTCCTTGGACTGTTTTAGCATAACTTCTGGTTGTTAAATGCTTTTAACCACTTTTGGGATTTCATATAGTTTAGGGTCACGCCACTCTGGTTTTTCCTTGCCTCAATAGTGTAGGGAGAAAGCGAAACTATGTTTTGGATTTTCTTTAGTGCCACTTAATCTATACAAGGTTTGCCCTTGATGCTCTGTTAATAATTGTAGTCTTCCGTAGGTTTTTATTGATAATTTAATGAGCTTTTCAGTGTATTAATCTGCTCGTGGAAGTTCTGAAAAGTTGGATTCTTTGGTGCACTCTCTTCTAGCAACAAGTTGATGTATTAATCTACTTTCTTAAGTCAGACCTTTGAGGAAGCTGATACGAAGCATGATGGCAAGATTGACAAGGAAGAGTGGCATAACCTTGTACTACGACATCCTTTTCTTTTGAAGAATATGACCCTTCAATATCTCAAGTAAGTTTTGCTTGTGTTATCTTCTGTTCCTTGTATCATATTATTGGTTGATATTTCTTCTGATTCTTCTTCAGACAATGATGCAAGACTGGGAAAAGATGATGACGAAAAACAAGAAATCCATCAGGTTGTTAGGGCCAATTTAAGAACTGAGGAAAAGGTATTAATTTGATACACACTTTATACCAGTCTAATTTTAAATCGATTGACTATCTTAAAAGTATCTGAAGTTTTGCAGGACGTTTACGGAAAGACAAATAAATGTTTGAAGGCAAATGGTGCATTGCCAGCTGACATTACTGCATTTGGCTCTCTTTTAGCTACTAGGGAGCTTCAGGTACTTGTGACTTGAGCATTATCAGTTATTTAAATTTCAAATTGTCACAAGAGATAAGCATATTAATGCTTTGTACATTCTGATATGCTCAATCAATCATTGTAGCTAAATTTCAAATTTTCAGGCCGACTACTTGATGGTTCACCTACTTGCAGTTTTCGTATTTTTTTCTGTCAAATTTATTGTTGAAAGGGAAAGTTTAGCACCTTCTCTTATATGCATTCAACGCTGATGAGAAAATATTCATCGTTCACTACTATAATACACAATCTATTTCTAACTTTGCCATCATCATAAGAAAATGATCATCAGTCACTATGTCCATCGATAATCTGTACTCCATCTCTAACTTTGACACCATCATAAGAAAATGTTCATTATTTATTACACTCCATCTCTAACTTTGACATATCAAACTTTAAAATTCATATAAATTTAGAACATTTTCAATAGATGAGATTATAGAACTTTTCATGAAATATGGAAATTTATTAAAATTCTCAGTGCATTTCAAGTACGAATAGTAATGAGATTACAACAAACTTTCATGACATATGCAATTTCCCTAAGGTAAACTTGCTTTTCTTAGCGTGACTATCTAACCTACCAATACATTCATTTTCATATTTGAGATTGAGAAATTCATTCAATCTAAGATAAAATGAAAATATTCAATAAATTAAAAAGTGTGAATCTTTTTTAAAATGTGTACTACATTTAATACTTGAAACCCAATGCAAAAATTATAATAAAGTTCAAAAGAAAGAGAAAAAGAAAAAAACAAATTAAAAACCTCATCGTCAATAACATCAATTGCATCATTTCTTTCTCAATGTGCAGTAAACATGAAAATAAAAGTAGAATAAATCCAGAATAAATCCAAAATAAATCCAAAAGAATTTTTTTTGTGTAATGTCAGTGACTATTTTGGCAATTCTCCGTATTTATATTTACTATACACATTTTGATATATACTATACACATTTTCCCACACTATATACATTTACACTTCTTCACCAATAATACATATTTACACATATGATTTACATTTTCAAACACATAAATTACACATTATAACACAATATATATTTTCACATAGTATGCATATTTACACATTTTGACATATTTTATATATACACTTTTTTGCATGGCATGTGTAATATGTATAAATATATGTTGTGTGTGAAAACATGTGCACTATGTGTACATATTTATACATATTACACGCATTCGCATACATGTTATATATTACCCATATTTTCACATGCTATACATGTTACGCATACTATACCAATTTTCGCACACTATAGATATTTACCTATACTTCATAAATTATACATTTTTATTATACATGATATACACATTTTTGCAGAATATTCATATGTATACATACCTTATACATATTCACACACAATAAATATTTAAACATTTTACGCACTATACATATTTACATATTATTACGCACTATACATATTACACATTCAACACAAAATTTCAAACATATACATATTTATATATACTACGCACTTTTTCACCTACTATACCTATTTAGAGTCAATAAACACTTATTTACGCATATTACATAATTTTCACGTACTCCATATATTTTATACATACTAAATGTGTTTTTTCATATTATACATATTTATACTTATTGCGTATATTTTCACACAGCTTACATTTTATGTATATTATTCACATTTCACACACTATACATTTTTGGATTTACCTCACACATTATTCATATTTATTCATAATATACACATTTTCAAATAATTTACATATACTTTACACACACACACACATATATATATATAAATTGCGTATTCACATATACTTTACATATATTTAACATACTTTATATATACTCGACCATCAAATTCAGCACAGAGATGTATATGTGAATACGCACTACAAAAAATTCAGCACAGGAACATTTCAGTCCTTTGCTGTCGCACTACAAAAAAATACTTTAATGGGATATTGGAATTATTTTGTACTCAACCATCAAATTCAGCACAGAGATGTGATTGTGTTTATTCCACAAATTGTTCAGACTTGCATCTATACCTATGCTGTTGTGATTTTTAACAAGCATGGTATTGAAAAGTTGTACCCTTGCCATTTTAAATTTTGTACAACTATATGAGACAATAGAATATTTCCATCTCTTTCTCATTGTTACAATATATAATTTATAATTACGAATTTATGTTCGCTTTCATTTATCTTAATAATTATATATGGTCATCTTGTGTCAATAAATTCTGTATATTTATATACCACAAAGAAAACGTACACAATAATATTCCATTTTGCTCTAATTACAAATTTCAGACATCTCACTTATAAAATTATAATCATCAATAACTATACATACTCAATTCAAAACTTTTTTTTTTAATTCGACTAATGATCATCAGTAACTATACATTTACACATTCAAAGCAAAATTTCAAACATGTGCATAATATATTTTATTTATATATACTACACAAGTTTCCGCCCATTGTACATATTTAAAGTCGCTATTTATGCTTATTTATTGATATTATACAATTTTTACACGTTCTAAATATTTATGCATATTTATACTTACTTCCTACATTTTCACACCATTTACATATTATGGATACTATTCACATTTCACACATTATATATATATATATATATATTTATTTGTTTCACAGATTATTCATATTTTCATATTATACACATTTCCAAACAATATACACACTTAGATTTACATTACATTTTTTTTATTTTATAATATTTTGTATTCACATATACTTTAATCATTTACGTATTGTACTTACTTTGCGTATTTTGCTACGTTATATATATTAGTGTATTCTTTACAAATTTCTATCATACTACAAACATTAGCACATACTATGCATAGGGTATATTTTCACAACAATAGTTTTCTTTACATACTACAAATATTTATATATACGCACACAATTAAATATTTTTTCATATGAACTGATAAGTCGTTTTTTTACCAAAATAATTACTTACTCTCAAACAATAAATCAAGTATAGTACGAGTAAGGTCGATCCCACGAGGAACAACAATATTTTCTGATTCAATCAATTTGCCAATAGTAACCACAATTTAATCAATGATTTAAACAATTAAAGTAAAGAAATTAAATTACGAAATAAGTAAATAACAAAATTCAGAAATTAATCAATTAAAAGGAAAAGATCCAGCCTTAGTAAATCCACACTAATCACTTTTCAATTGTTCATTGACTCAAGAATAACAATCTCTATTTAATCAATTAGTTATAGGATGCCGAGAATCAGCTCTGACTCATCCCAATTCTTCCTTAGTTATTCGTTAATTGACAAGTATCTGCTTAATCAATTAATTCTCTATTCAAAATACAACCCGGCCGGAATCAGCCGAACACCAGATTTAATATTATGAAAGCATTAAGAAGTGAAGAACCTAATTCTAACAAATTATATCATGATCAGCATGCAATAATTCGTTAACCAATTGTTTTCGTCTACCGAGACAGTAGCTTCGCCACTAATTAATCTTACTTATCAAATCCAATGACTTGACAAGGGATTAATTGGCTCTACCTAATTAGATTAAAGGTGATCAATCTTTAATTAAATTAGATAATTAACTTTAGGCTTAGAAAACTCTTGGAATTTAAATAAGAGAAAGTTTATGAAGAACACTTTGGTCTCACAATTATCGCATGATTAGTGCTTCATTACTAAAGCCAGATAAAGAACTACTCACTAAACATAATTAAAAACAAACAAGAATAATAATATAAAACAGAAATTAAATTAAACTAAAATTCGCAATCAGGCACCCCCGTATGGGCATACGGAGTGGTCTGAAATTCTGGGCTGCAGCTATTCTGCAGACCCAGCTACTGTAGCAAAATTCTAAAACGTAAAACTAAAAATCTCCAGTCAAAATCGAACCCCTAAACCCTAATTAATCTTCTCCTTATATAGGAGAAGAGAATTAAACTTCCTAAACAAATACAAAGAGTGACATCTTCTTGTTTCCAAAACCATTAAACCACACATGGCTGTAGAATGTAAATTTCCTAATTGTCTCACACACCAATTTGGTAATTGCCAAAACTCCTTCTTCTTTCCAAATCTCTCCAACTTCATCTCCAAGTCTTTGATATTCTAGAAAACTCCTTTAAATTCACCTTTTCCTCTCAGCAATCCACATCATGGAAACTTCCAAATTCTGCATTAAAGAACATAATTAAGCACATGTTTCACCCCACAAAGCACTCAAAAGCATACACAAATACTGCACTATTTCGTGCTTATCAAGATCCCCACACTTAAATCATGCTTGTCCCTAAGCATTTAAACAAAAATCTAAAACAAACTAAACAAACAAACAAACAAACATTTTCACTAAAGAAACATCAATCTAGCCAAAACAAATATCCTTCCAAACAGTTAGGTTTAATTCAAATAACAAGCTTATGCATCATAAAGTCCTCCAAGTCAAACTACACAATTCTGAGTAGCTCTCAAAAACCTCTCCAAGCACTCACAAGATATTCAAGATTGGGTTCAACCACTCAACAATCGCGCATGGAAAACTTCAAAAAACTTGCAATTATGTCAAAAGAGCATCATAGTATTAAAATCAAACATGAATCAAAAGGTCTTTAAAATGTTGTAATGGGGCTAGGGATTAACAAGGTATGGTTTAAGATGGTTAAAAGGCTTAAAAATAAAAACAAACAAAGGTGTAAGCAACACACTCAAGAACATCCCCACACTTGTCTTGAACCAAGTCTCAACTTTTGATTTCCAAAATAACTCAAAGTAATTCCAGCACAGCATTCATTTTTTTACGTGCTTTTTCACATTTTTTTGTATCATTTTTTTTTCTTTTTCTACTGCTGCTGTTCTTTCTTTTTCCTGCCACAGTTTAGGCAAACAACACAAATTCTCACAATATTGCAAAAATTTCATTCTCTTCTTTTTTTCTTCTGCCCAGTATTGTTCGGGCAAATAGTACAAACAGAATTCTGCAGATTTTTCTTTCATTTTTCCATTCTGTCCCAACATTGTTTGGGTAAACTGTGAACTTCAACCTTTCAATTCCATCAGAACAAACTGAAATAACTTCCTCACAGAGACTTAAACATACGATTCTCTTCTCTTTCAATCAAGGGGAAACTAAATCATAACGAACTTAGACACTTACACCTTAAGGGCCAAAAGAAAGCTAAAATGGGTCTTAGGTGAAATTTTTAGTGGGTTTAAACACAAAGAAAAGGTTCAAGGCTCAAAGGGGTTAACTAAGGGTAAATTTACGGGTAGTTAAGAAAATTAAAGTCAAAAAGGGCGAAATCCTAAGTGCCTTTATCATTTTCAAATTCAATTCCAACAAATGACATCCATGCACAACAAAGCAAGTTTAAGAAATCAACTATGCGCAATTTGCACTTAATTCAAAGAATAATTCAGACAAAGCATGAACAAAGTGGTCATTCAATGCTTGGCTCAAATTCCTCACTTCAAGGTTGGTAAAAATGCTCAGAATCAATAGTCATCATACTTGGAATCATACTCAACTATCACAACCCATTACTATGAATTAAACCATAACTAAACTTTTCTTCTCAAAAACAGTTTGGCTAAACAATGCTTATAAAGTGAAAATAAGTTAAACAAAACTAAAAAATCCTAAAACACACTAAAAATGTAAACTGTTTTTTTATGGAATTTCCAAAATTTTCTGAATTTTTTTGTTTCTTTTTGTTTTTTTTAAAATTTAAGAAAAATAAAACAACTAAACACATCAAACCCTCCCCACACTTAAACATTCACATGTCCTCATGTGATAAAAGGATTAACAACGAAAACAGAACAGAAACAAAATAAGAAACAGAAACACAGAAAAAAAAATGCAAAAGAAATAGGGACAGCCTGATTTATGGTGGCGGGTTCGGTGGTGCGGGCAAACGATCGTACAGAAACTGGAGGATTGCAGCCTGTGTGTTTCGGATGTCGGTTCAATGGAATCGCCGAGGGTACAGAGCTGACGGAGCGCAGCGGCAGGCGGCGAAGAAGAACTCTGATGGTGGCCCGTTATGTTGCGGGAAGAGAGTGGCTGACGGCTGGGTTTGAGGGAACAAGATGAGTGGATAATGCTAGAGAATAATTGTGGACCATTTGACTTATTCCCTTGGAATTATGGTTAGTGGGCTTTTTCTCAATAACATAAGTAAAAACATGTGCTGGGCCCAAATCTTTTGAGAAAGGAATTGTCTCCACTCCTTAGCATGTGGGCCACCAATTCCATGTCTGCAACTAATTTAACTCCACCTCTGCAACCACGAATTCAGAAAAAATCAGAACAAGAAGACAACTTATTAAGTGGGGAAAATAAAATAATCAAAACAAAATAAATTAATTAAATAAATTCGCAAAACTAAAAGAAAAGTGGGTTGCCTCCCACAAGTGCCATTATTTTAATGTCCTTGGCTAGACCAAATATGTGCCAAACTCAGTAAATCATTGGAGGAGGCTCTGGAGGTGGTCTTGGAGAAGGTGCATCTTGTATGCAAGTCAAAGTTTTTCCTCCAGTTTCCTTGTCTCTTCTTTGATACCAAATCAATTTGATCCATGAGCTTTGAGGAAGATTCTTGTTTTTGATAGTGGGTAGCATCTTTTCATCACTCAAAAGCACAGATTTCAGATGTTTATTCAAGGATCTCAGTTTCAGAACTGCAACTTGCAAAAGAATAGGAAAAATTGTTTCAGCAGGAGCTCGTTCGGGCAAACGGGAACTTTCTGGGTTTCTTGGAAACACTTGTTTCGCATGTATTGATTGTGTCTCATCCATTATTTCCTCATCCTTCAATTCTTTAACTTCAAAATCTGGTTCTTTACATTCACGGGGTAATGTATCCTCAAGAACATTCGGCATATCATCACATTCCACAACCATCTCCTCTTTTGGATGTTGATTTTCCTTGACCAGAAAATCTTTTTCAAATTTTGCACACTTTGGCATTGTTCTAATTGCTTCAAGAAAAGCGTCTGCAATCTCCACCTCGTCGTAGATGGTTAAGATGTCATCCAAATCCTCCCCCTTGGCGTTCTTCTTCAACCTGTTTGGAAAAGGTGGAGGAACTTTAAACTACGGAATTAAAAGTTTCAATTTCGGACTTACCTCAGCTTGCTGTCCAGGCGTCGTATGGTCAAACGACGCTGGTTCTGAAATCTGTTCTTCAGCTGTATGGTCGAACGGTGTGAGTTCTGAAATATGTTCTTCAGCCCTTGCCATGGCAGTTGGTTCTTCAAGTTGCTTATCACTCCTCAATGTGATTTGGCTGACGTTCTCACATGGATTGATCTGTACTTGAGAGGGTAACTTTCCTTGAGAACCTTGAATTTCATTGGAGTGTTTCGCCATCTGGGTCATTTGGGTACTCAACCCATTTATTGCTGCCAGTGTCTCTTGCCAAGACTGATGAAACTCCTCTTGGTGCTGTGCCTGGGTTTTCAGCATTAAAGAGACATTACTCGTTAGAGCACCCATCATTTCCTCAAGAAGAACTCCCGACTTTACTGTTGTGCCAAAGTTTTGATCAGTTTGATGTGGGGCTTGCTGAAAATTCTGTGGAGGAGCATTCAAGTGTGGGGAGAATGGAATCATCTCTTGTTGCAATAAATCATCTTGTGTTGGAACATTGGCTCTCTGCATATTTTTTACTGAGTTAGTTAAATTTGCCATTTGCTCTTTAAGAGATGTACCTGAACTTGTAGTGGGTCTTGCAATGTTTTGGCCAAAAGAAACCATTGATTCTTGCTGTTGCCATGTCCATGGTGATGGCTGTTGCTGCACCGTATTCTCATCAATGTAGTTTAGGTAGTTACACCACTCTGAATTGTATGCATTGGAATACGGGTTGTGATAATGTTGTGGATAAAAACTCCCAATTGTATTGAATTGCTCCCTTGGATACTCTTGAACAAATTGATACCTAGCTGTAGGATGGCCAAGATTTCTATGTATTCCTCGTGAATTTTCCTGTTGAACAGCACCTAAGCCTGCCACTAATCTTTCCACTGAAGTGGTCAATGCATCTAATCTATTTTCAATAGAAAACATGTTTACCTTGTTCATCCGTTTGGGCAGACGAGACTGTTCAGAACCCGAAATTGTTTCTCGGTGTCTTTCCTTCAATTCTTTCCTCAACCTGTGCTATTTTTTTCAGTATCTAAAGATAAACAGATTAGAGTTAGAAAATCTGGAAATTTACCAAGTAAAATAAAATAAAATAAAAAAATACAAATTAACTAAAAAGAAAATAATTGCTGCTCCCCGGCAACGGCGCCAATTTGATAAGTCGTTTTTTTACCAAAATAATTACTTACTCTCAAATAATAAATCAAGTATAGTACGAGTAAGGTCGATCCCACGAGGAACAACAATATTTTCTGATTCAATCAATTTGCCAATAGTAACCACAATTTAATCAATGATTTAAACAATTAAAGTAAAGAAATTAAATTACGAAATAAGTAAATAACAAAATTCAGAAATTAATCAATTAAAAGGAAAAGATCCAGCCTTAGTAAATCCACACTAATCACTTTTCAATTGTTCATTGACTCAAGAATAACAATCTCTATTTAATCAATTAGTTATAAGATGCCGAGAATCAGCTCTGACACATCCCAATTCTTCCTTAGTTATTCGTTAATTGACAAGTATCTGCTTAATCAATTAATTCTCTATTCATAATACAACCCGGCCGGAATCAGCCGAACACCAGATTTAATATTATGAAAGCATTAAGAAGTGAAGAACCTAATTCTAACAAATTATATCATGATCAGCATGCAATAATTCGTTAACCAATTATTTTCGTCTACCGAGACAGTAGCTTCGCCACTAATTAATCTTACTTATCAAATCCAGTGACTTGACAAGGGATTAATTGGCTCTACCTAATTAGATTAAAGGTGATCAATCTTTAATTAAATTAGATAATTAACTTTAGGCTTAGAAAACTCTTGGAATTTAAATAAGAGAAAGTTTATGAAGAACACTTTGGTCTCACAATTATCGCATGATTAGTGCTTCATTACTAAAGCCAGATAAAGAACTACTCACTAAACATAATTAAAAACAAACAAGAATAATAATATAAAACAGAAATTAAATTAAACTAAAATTCGCAATCAGGCACCCCCGTATGGGTATACGGAGTGGTCTGAAATTCTGGGCTGCAGCTATTCTGCAGACCCAGCTACTGTAGCAAAATTCTAAAACGTAAAATTGAAAATCTCCAGTCAAAATCGAACCCCTAAACCCTAATTAATCTTCTCCTTATATAGGAGAAGAGAATTAAACTTCCTAAACAAATACAAAGAGTGAAATCTTCTTGTTTCCAAAACCATTAAACCACATATGGCTGTAGAATGTAAATTTCCTAATTGTCTCACACACCAATTTGGTAATTGCCAAAACTCCTTCTTCTTTCCAAATCTCTCCAACTTCATCTCCAAGTCTTTGATATTCTAAAAAACTCCTTTAAGTTCACCTTTTCCTCTCAGCAATCCCACATCATGAAAACTTCCAAATTCTGCATTAAAGAACATAATTAAGCACATGTTTCACCCCACAAAGCACTCAAAAGCATACACAAATACTGCACTATTTCGTGCTTATCATGAACACAGTTCGTTAGATTATGAAACATATTTGTTCTTAATATTTACTGTCAAATTTTGATAATTCATTATTAAGTCATAATTTATTATCAATTTTAAAGTTGCTTACTAAAACTTAATCATTTCTAATGACTCAAGCAATTTTTGTTAAGGGCAAATCACACCGCAGCACGGTGTTGTTCTACTAGTTCTTTTATGAAAGTAGGATTCTCAAAAGAAGACAAAATGATACTGTGCCATCACCATTCACAATTAGGCTTTTTGTATAGGTTTCTTTTTTCCTCAATTAACATATATGTCATGCACATGACATTTTCCTCTAATTAGAGAGTATAACTAGAATGGCAATTATGATAAGTTTATGGTCTATACAAACATAATTTGAGGATAAATTAGTTTGGACAATAAATTTATGAGACAAACTTATCCTAACGTATCAATATGTAGTTTCTCTCAAAGTCAATGATGGTGTAAAGTTACAATAAAAATATTTCTTGAAGACAAATGTTCAAAAAGTAAACTTTCATGGGGTAAAATGCAATCAATCCTATAATTATTTTAATAATTAGAGAAAGTGAAAAAATCATCCTTATTTTTATAAAAATTGAACCTTTGCTCAACACATATTAAAATGCACTTAGCAAACTCAAATTTCCACTAGAATGATAGTAAATTAATTATTTGTACATATTGTTAATGCAAACGTGAGTTGGCATTTATTTTAATTGGCATTTATTTTTTGGCAAAGATAAGGAAAGCTTTTATTGAAGGCAAAATCAAATAAAATCAATCTAAGCAAGGAAGATTGATTTAATGATTAATGCCATGTGGATAATTATGGAACTTATCTTGGTATTCTTGGAAGCTATCCTACTTTGGAAAAGATAAGTTTTGAAGGCACAAGAGTTTCCATCTTCTTATTTAAATTATTTTGGAAATTACCTTGAAGATAATGATGGGACGATTTGGTGATTACGTCCTTCCATTCGAATGGTTTTGGAAATAATCTTGGGATAAACATGGAAGGATTTTTGAGTGCCTATATGAAGCTTTCCCTCACACGGTTTTCTTGTGTTAGTTTTGTGATTTTTATTCGGTCTTTCTCTAAGACTGTGAACACACTCCTTTGGTGAATATCTTTGATTAAGAGTGTGTTGGATGTTGCATCGAAAGGTTATATTCTTGAAGGTGCTATCCTTGTGTTTCTTGATTCAAGCATAGAACTCCGGAGGAGTTCAAACGTGGGCAAGGGGATCTTGCATAACCACGGATTCCGGGAGGAATCAACACAAGTCGAGGGGAGCTCGCACAATCCGTTCACTGCAGAAGTTAGGAAGCAGCAGTATTTAAGATAAGATGGTGTCTTACCTTTTGTCATACTGAATGTCTTGTAACTTGTGAATATAGTGGATTGTTCTTTCTGGGCGTGGCCCCGCAGACGTAGGCAATTGCCGATCTGCGTTACCAACCTCCTGTCCATTTATTTTCCGCATTTTTAATACTGTCCATTTGCATTTTATTATCGGTGTCACACCCAGTGTCACTCACCCACTGGGACACCGTGCTACTAACCTAGATCTTTCAATTGGTATCAGAGCGGGTCGTCTTTGTTTCTTAGGCGGGATCCGCAGGACTTGATCTTGGTTGTTTGGTGCGATGGACTCTATGAAGGAAGGAGGTTCAACAATGCGTCCACCTCTCTTGGATGGAAGCAACTATGCATATTGGAAGGCAAGAATGAGAGCCTTTATTAAAGCTATTGATGAGAAGGCTTGGAAATCTATTCTGGTTGGATGGGATCCTCCAACGACTACTGATGCAAATGGTGTCAAATCACTCAAGCCTGAAGAAAGCTGGTCGCCTACTGAAGATGCCTTGGCAAACAGTAACTCAATGGCGCTTAATGCCATATTTAATAGAGTAGATCCAGCACAGTTCAGACTTATTTCCACATGTGTGATTGCTAAAAAAGCATGAGAAATTCTGCAAACTACTCATGAAGGAACCTCAAGTGTAAAATTATCAAAGATGCAAATTCTGACTACAAGATTTGAAAACTTGAGGGTGCTTGAAGATGAAAACATTACAGAATTCAATGTCAAGCTGTGTGATATTGCCAACGAAGCATTTGCCCTTGGTGAAAGTTTTTCAGAAGAAAAGCTTGTGAGGAAAACCTTACGATCTTTACCTCAACGCTTTGCTCATAAAGTTACTGCCATTGAGGAAGCAAAAGATATCTCAAAGATGAAGCTGGAAGAATTGATGGGATCCCTTATAACATTTGAGTTGAATCTGGGAGTAGACATGGAAGCAAAGAAAAACAAGGAGCTTGTCTTAAAAGCAGAAATGCAGAAGTTGGACAATTTTGGAGATGATGACCTTGGGGACACCTTGGCTTTAATATCTAAAAACTTCAGCAAAATACTGAAAAGATATGGCAGAAGTAATCCTGGTGTCAGAGGCAGTGTTAGTAACACCAAGAATGAGGTGGCAAATAATAGAAAGAACAGGGAAGAAAATCATATGTCTGATCAATCATTCAAACTTAAAGGAATTAAGTGTAGAGAATGTGAAGGTTATGGGCATGTTCAGGCAAATTGTGCTAATACACTGAGAAGGAAGAGGAACTCACTCAACACAACTTGGAGTGAAGATGATTCAGACAAAGAAGATGATTTTCAGAACAACCATGTGGCTCTTACCACTAAGACAGAACAATCTGATCATGACAAGAAAACGGATGTTACACAGAGTGTCACTGGAAATATGTCAACCTATCTAGATGAAGATGAAGATTATGTTACAGAAGAAGATATTCTGGTGGAATTCAAGAATCTTCATGACAAGTGGACTGAACTTTCTAGAGTGAATCAGCAACTTCATACACAGGTTGGAAGTCTGCAAAACGAAAGGGACAATCTTCAACAATCTCACACTGATCTGGTTATCAAACTGAGAGTAAGCCAAGAGGAAGTAAAGACATTGACCAACGAGTTAAATCACTTAAAGAAAGGAGTTAAGATGCTAAATTCAGGTGCTTCCAAGTTGGATGAAATTCTTAAGGTTGTTAAATCGAGTGGTGACTACACAGGACTGGGGTACAAAGGAGAAAGCTCAGTGTCACAGCCCATGTCACAAATGATGTCACAGTCAGTGTCACTATCAGAGAAAAAATCCAAAGGGGTGCAGGTTGCTGTGAACAGGTCACATTCTTATTACTATCATGCTCATAACGAAAGAGGTAATAGATTTATACCTGTTTGTCATTACTGCAATCGTCGTAGTCATATTCGTCCTAGATGTTTTATCTATCTTGCTGAGTTAAGACAAGGTACTGCTAGAAACTCTACTTTTCGCAGAAATACACAACAGAGCTGGGTGGTAAAGCCTAATTACCGGTGCAATTTCACATACACATCACTAAAGGCTGCCACAACAGATGAGTGGTATTTTGACAGTGGATGTTCCAGGCATATGACTGGTGAAAATAATTTTTTGAAGGATGTGGTGTCTGGAAGTATGGGAAAAGTGACTTTTGGCAATGGTGTCACAGCTCGTGTCATTGGAAAAGGTACTCTAAATGTGCCTTGGTTACCAAAGTTAGATAATGTACTGCTGGTAGATGACCTCAAGGCAAATTTGCTCAGCATTAGTCACTTGTGCGACCAAGACTTGGATGTAAATTTCACGAAGAAAAGTTGCAAGATGATTGATCAAAACAACAAATGTATCATGGAAGGAGTAAGATCAAGGGATAATTGCTATCTCATCTCTGCCACATCAACATGTCTTCGATCAAGTATGGAGGATTCAATTCTATGGCATCGAAAATTGGGTGATATGAATATACGGATGATGCAGAACATAGTTACTAAAGGAGCTGTCCGTGGGATTCCTCAACTGCAATTTGATGAAAGCAAAATATGCGGACCATGTCAGATTGGTAAACAAACAAAGGTGTCACATCCCAAGTCACAAACACCAGGAACAACTCGTGTGCTAGAGCTGCTTCATATGGATTTGATGGGTCCTATGTCTGCAGAAAGTATTGGAGGAAAACGATATGCATATGTAACTGTTGATGATTTTTCTCGTTATACATGGATTGAATTTCTTCGAGAAAAGTCCGACACATTTAATGCATTTAAAACATTGTTTTTACACCTTCAGCGTGAAAAGGGATGTGCTATTCTGAAGATTGTACGGATTCGTAGTGATCATGGAAGAGAATTTGAAAACTCAGATTTCTGTAATCAGCATGGAATAGGTCATGAGTTCTCTGCACCTAAAACTCCTCAACAAAATGGAGTTGTGAAAAGAAAAAATCGGACTATAGCAGAGATGTCACGCGTCATGTTACACGAAAAAAATATTTCACAGAAATTCTGGGCTGAAGCAATGAACACAGTATGCTACACTATAAATCGTGTATATCTCCGTGGAGGAACTGAGAAGACGCCCTATGAAATTTGGAAAGGTAGAACTCCAACTGTTAACTATTTTCATCCTTTTGGTAGTACTTGTTATGTGTTGAATGACAGGGAATATAAAGGGAAGCTCGACCGCAAGAGTGATGAAGCTATATTTCTTGGATATGCTGTCAATAGTCGGGCTTATCAAGTTTACAACAAAAGGACTCGAACTGTGATGGAATCAGCAAATGTTCAAGTCGATGACTCTCTGAGAGTAAGTGCTGTTTCTAATGAAGATGTAACAGATTCTCTACCTGAAGTAAGTTCCAGTGTTCCAGGCAGAGTTTCACCCAGTGTCATAGGTGGTGTCACTGATCAGAATGCAGAAAATGATAATGTGAATGAGGTCACCTTACCTCACAGACAGCCCTCTATTCGAGTACAGAAGAATCATCCTGCTGCTGAAGTTATTGGAAGTTTGACTGATGGTGTTCGTACAAGAGAAAAGCCACGAGTAAATTATAGAGATATGATTCAAATGGCTTGCTACACTTCCTCTATTGAACCAAAGAATGTGAAAGAAGCTCTGGAAGATGAATATTGGATTGGTGCAATGCAAGAAAAACTTGATCAATTCACTCGCAATCAAGTTTGGGATCTAGTTTCATGTCCTCCTAATGTGAATGTTATTGGCACCAAATGGATATACAAGAACAAGAGTGATGAGCATGGGAATATCACTTGCAACAAGGCTCGATTGGTTGCTCAGGAGTATATGCAAATTGAAGGAGTTGACTTTGATGAGACATTTGCTCCAGTTGCTCGCCTTGAGTCTATCCGATTCTTGCTGGCCATTGCATGTGTATTGCGATTCAAGTTGTATCAAATGGATGTAAAGAGTGCTTTCCTCAATGGTTTTCTTAATGAGGAGGTGTATGTTGCACAACCAAAGGGTTTTGAAGACCCTCATCATCCCGAGTTTGTCTACAAATTGAAGAAGGCTTTATATGGGCTCAAACAAGCTCCTAGGGCTTGGTATGAGAGGCTGACTCATTACTTGTTAGCCAAAGGATATGAGCGATGGGGAGTAGATAAAACCCTTTTCATTCGTCAAGTGAAAGGTTAGTTTTTACTTGCTCAAATTTATGTTGATGATATAGTGTTTGGCTCCGTATCACAGGCCATTGTGGATGAGTTTGTTGCTCAAATAACTGGAGAATTTGAGATGAGTATGGTTGGTGAGCTTACTTACTTTCTTGGACTTCAAATTCAGCAACAACATGATGGTATCTTCATTTCTCCAAGCAAGTATGCAAAGAATTTACTGAAGAAATTTGAATTAGAAAATGCTCGTCCAAGAAGAACACCTATGGGAACCCATGAGAAGATCTCCAAAAATGAGAAGGGAACCCCTGTTGATGCAAGTCTTTACAGAAGTATGATTGGCAGTCTCTTGTACCTAACTGCTAGTCGTCCTGATATCTGCTACAGTGTTGGATTATGTGCTCGATTTCAGGCAGAACCTCGCGAGTCACACCTGATGTCAGTCAAAAGGATTCTCAAATATATTTGTGGAACAACTGATTATGGAATTTGGTACTCCTTTGATACAAATACCAACTTAGTTGGTTATTGTGATGCTGACTGGGCTGGAAGTTCAGATGATCGGAAAAGCACTTCTGGTGGATGTTTCTATTTGGGAAATAATTTGGTGTCATGGTTCAGCAAGAAACAGAACTCTATCTCTCTGTCTACCGCCGAGGCAGAATATATTGCAGCTGGTAGTTGTTGTACTCAGCTCCTCTAGATGAAGCAAATACTGAAAGATTATGGTGTCACACAGGATGTCATGACACTCTACTGTGATAATATGAGTGCGATCAATATTTCAAAGAATCCTGTTCAGCATTCAAGGACAAAACACATTGATATTCGACATCATTTTATTCGATCTCTTGTGGAGGATAAAATCATTGCTTTAGAACACATGGTGACAGAAAAACAAATTGTTGATATTTTCACTAAAACATTGGATGGGGCAAGATTTGAAGAACTGAGGTCTTCTCTAGGGCTTTGTGTTATGTGAAGAGACTCTTCAGTATTGTAAGTTCTTCATTGTATTGTATTTATATGTACAACAATATTTATAAAATATATACGAAAAACACAAAAATATAGTAGAATAGCTATTTTGTCTTTTTCTGCTTTCACGCCTAATGCTTTTGGGAAGCCTGTAGTAGCAGATTTGGTGGTTTATGATTTTTGGGAACTTCAACGATTCAGCACTCCAAGTGACATCTGGCGTTTTCGGAATTCTCGGTCAATTACATGGAATTGAAAAGTTGGCTTGGAATACGCAATATCTGTCTGCTGCATTTTTGGCAATTATTTCGCTATTTGAAATTCAAGGGTTTCTGGTCTTCTCAACTTCTACAACTCATAAGTGTTTGAGCTCTATCCTGCCGTCTTCACTATTTTGAGCACAATTAGAATTCCTGAAAATATTATCAAGTCAAGAGATCAAAATTTAAGAGATGTCTCCGAAAAAGTCTTCATCACGAACAAGCAAGGTGACTCTAGATGATGATGAAGTACATGCTGTGGTGACTCACACCTCTCCAGAATCACCTGACATTGATGAGTTTTTTACTGAGCCGCAAGAACAAGTCCCAATTTCTAAGAATGATCTGGCTTCAATGGCAATAGATGTTATCCCAATTCAATCCATTGACTCCTCCGGCGTTAGAACACGATTTGAGCAGACCAGTACTACTCAATTCAAGACAAGTGCTGTACCATCAAAGGTACCGGGTGGTTCTAAGGTGATTGTTGAACCCAAGAGAAAAAGGTTTCAACTTGTGGATGAAAGTTCCTCTGATGAGGAGTGGCTTGGTGAAGGCAATATTGGAGGAGGTGTGTCGAATGAAGAAAAGGGGGACTCCTCTGATGATGAAGAAGAATTCTCAAACAATGATGGATCTCCTGTTGATGATGATTCCTCTAAGGATGTTGAAATTCATGACCTTTCAGATTCTGACCCTGTAAAGTCACCAAAGCCTAAGCGACAGAAGGCAACCACTGCTCCCATATCTCAGAGAATGACTCGCTCAAGGTCAATGTCAAAGGGCAAGTCCCCTGCAGGTTCAAGTAAGTCATCTGTTTTTGATGTTAACCTTGATGATTTTAAATCAGAGTACAATGCTAGCTTGTGGTCTAAGGTGTCTAAGTGAAATATCTGGAATGAGAGAAATATACATGAAGGGGATTTTAAAGAGTGTCAGAAATTGGTTGATCAGTTAGTTAGTCAAGGGCTTGGCAGAACAATCAAGGGTATTAAACCCTATGTTAGAAGGGTAGTGCAGGAGTTTTACTGTAATCTTGACTCTAGTATAAAGGATTTTGAACACCCGGATGGTGGTCATGTATATGTGAGGGGGAGAGTGTTTGATTTCACTCCGGATGTAATCAATACATATCTGAGAAGTCATTGGGCAGAAGTAGAAGACTTTACACCAGACTATAGTGTGATAATTTCTGATGTCACTGGGGGTGTTAGACGTGTTTGGCCAAGGGTGAAAGATTTTCCAGCTTCCCAACTATCGGTGAAGTATGCAATCTTGCATAAGATTGCTAAGAGAAATTGGCTGCCAACTTCCCATGGAACTGGAGTGAATAAGGGAATGGCTACCCTGCTGTACAAGATTGGAAATTTTGTTGAGTTTGATGTTGGGCAGTTTATATTTGATCAGATAGTTAAGCATGCAGATTGTAAGAACGAGAGGTTGGCTTATCCATTTCCTAGCTTGATTTATGCAATTTTGTCTTCACAACATCCATTGATTAGAGCAAGGGAAATCCTGGAAACTGACAAGGAGGTGATCAGGATCAGTTACAAGCTGTTGATAGGTGATCATATCAATGACATGGAGGATGTCACGCAGGATGTCTCTGACACTAATGAGCTTGGCAACACTGTGCTACTATCACGCACCATTAAGGTGCTAGAGGATGAGCTGAGAATGCTAATGAGTCAGCAAGCTGAGATTGAAAGGAGAAGGAAGGAAATTTCTGTTGTCCTTGATGATCTAGCAGCTGTAAAGACAGCCAAAGATATTGCAGCTGAGAAGAAAAAGAATGCTGCTGCCAAGACTGCCACTACTACAGACAATCCATCTGATGTTACTCTAGAAGTTCCAGCAGGTATAGATCAAACTCTATCTCCTGTACTTGCAGAGACAGAAATGGATGCTGAAAAGCCCATTGTTGAAGAAGCTGATTATTCTGATCCTGATGAGGACATGATTGAGGCAAACACTGCAGTTCCTACTACTGTATCTGATGATGTCCCTGCTAGTGTCACACCTGATGTTCCTGACAGTTTTGTCCCTTCCAGCGCCCAATCTGGTGGGTTTCCTGCTGGTTCAGATGTAAGAGTTCCAGATGCTGCTGCTGCTGTTCAACTGCTGGCTGATTCAGTTGGTCTTGTGACTCATGATGAGGAGAATTCTGATTGATTACTCTGATATTTTATTTATGCTGATTTTTCAAGACAGTTTATTATGGTTTTATTATTACTTTTGTGGCCCTTTTGTCCTTTTATGGTAAAAAGGGGGAGTAATTTTGGATTTTGGATATTTGGTTAGTAATTCCTAAACCTATGTATGCTGGGAAACTTGGTGTCTCTTGCTGTGTTTCGCATAATGTCTTATGCAGATGTTTCTTTACCAAGTGATTATTCAAGGGGAGTTTGTTTCAAGCGCATCCGATTCAGCATACAGGGGGAGATTGGATTTTTCCAAAAAATGCCAAAGGGGGAGATTGTTAATGCAAACGTGAGTTGGCATTTATTTTTTGGCAAAGATAAGGAAAGCTTTTATTGAAGGCAAAATCAAATAAAATTAATCTAAGCAAGGAATATTGATTTAATGATTAATGCCATGTGGATAATTATGGAACTTATCTTGGTATTCTTGGAAGCTATCCTACTTTGGAAAAAATAAGTTTTGAAGGCACAAGAGTTTCCATCTTCTTATTTAAATTATTTTGGAAATTACTTTGAAGATAATGATGGGACGATTTGGTGATTACGTCCTTCCATTCGAATGGTTTTGGAAATAATCTTGGGATAAACATGGAAGGATTTTTGAGTGCCTATATGAAGCTTTCCCTCACACGGTTTTCTTGTGCGAGTTTTGTGATTTTTATTCGGTCTTTCTCTAAGACTGTGAACACACTCCTTTGGTGAATATCTTTGATTAAGAGTGTGTTGGCTGTTGCATCGAAAGGTTATATTCTTGAAGGTGCTATCCTTGTGTTTCTTGATTCAAGCATAAAACTCCGGAGGAGTTCAAACGTGGGCAAGGGGATCTTGCATAACCACGGATTCCAGGAGGAATCAACACAAGTCGAGGGGAGCTCGCACAATCCGTTCACTGCAGAAGTTAGGAAGCAGCAGTATTTAAGATAAGATGGTGTCTTACCTTGTGTCATACTGAATGTCTTGTAACTTGTGAACATAGTGGATTGTTCTTTCTGGACGTGGCCCCGCAGACGTAGGCAATTGCCGAACTGCGTTACCAACCTCCTGTCCATTTATTTTCCGCATTTTTAATACTTTCCATTTGCATTTTATTATCGGTGTCACACCCAGTGTCACTCACCCACTGGGACACCGTGCTACTAACCTAGATCTTTCACATATAATGTTTTTCTAATTAATGTTGCTTATTTATTTTAATTGACAAAATCACATTCAATTTGAAAATTTTGAGCTGTTTGTAATTAACCCAAAAATTATCCACCTCAAGAAATAGCATTTGAAATCTTCTTCTTATAAATCAAATACCAAGAAGATTTATGAAATTTTCTTTTTTTTTTCCTTTTTGATTGAAATCAATGTAAAATCAATTCAAAATTTTCCATACCAAAAAATAAAAGCAAAATAAAAAAAAAATCTCTGCAACCATCCGGTTCACATCAATCCGGTTCTTACTGATAGCCAATGCAAAAGTTCAAAACCAAAACCTTTAGGCAAAAAAGAAAAGAAAAGAAAAAAAAAAAAAAAAAAGCGGCAGCGCCAGCCCAGTCGTTTTCCCGTGAACGACGTGGGCCGATTTCCTCCTCCTATCTTTGATCTATAGCCTCTTTGATTCCCCTCCACAATTCCCTTTTCGCTTTTTCCTCTGTTGAATCCACATCCTTTCCAAAAACCCATAAACCCAAGCATCCCGTCTCACTGAAAGGGCAAAAATTAAAGGAAAACCAAAATCTAAACTTTGAAGTTGAACCAAGTAAGAACTTGAAGTAAAGAAGGATTAATAGGGTTCAAGAATGAAAGCCCATTTGAAAGAAATCCTAAATTTTTGAAAAAGATTCAGTTTTGATACAGGGGGAATGGAGGAGAGCTCAAATGGGCCAGTAGTGCCAGCTGTGAAGAAGGAAACAAGAGTTAAAAGTGCTGAGCAGGAAGAAGAGAAGGGGAAGATTGCTGGGGAAGGAGAATTGGATAAGGAATTGCTTTGTCCAATTTGTATGCAAATAATTAAAGATGCATTCTTGACTTCATGTGGGCATAGTTTTTGCTATATGTGTATAGTGACTCATCTTCAGAATAAGAGTGATTGCCCCTGTTGTTCTCACTTTCTCACTGCCAGTCAACTGTACCCAAATTTCCTCCTTGATAAGGTATATTTGTGTATGTTATATACTGTGAATTTATGCTTTGGATTGTGCTTCTGATTAAACATCATGTTTGCCTGCTAGTAGATTTTTTTTTTTTTTTGATGATATGCAATCTCAATTTGGAAAGCCCCCATTGAGCACTGGAGACTGATTTAATCATTTGTTGCATAGAGCCTGAGTTGTGTACGAAAAGATAGGACCCTTGCTAACTGAAGTATCACTGTTTTAGGATTAGTTTTGTACTAGAAAATAGTGGAATCCTGATGAATTTGAAGATATTTGGGGTAATTGATCAGCAGCTAAATGGAGTTAATTTGTATGGCTTCTTTGCTTTTTTCATGGAATGAATTAAATGAGCATGATTTACGTAATATATTTTTGTTTTAGAAGATGTATATTGTGGCATTTCACACTGCCGAAGAGGTATGACATGCTGCTTTAACATTTCCTATAGTTATTGAAGAGTTAAAATACTATAAGAACTAAACATGCATGCAAATATGCATGGAAGACAAAGTGCTCTGCTGCTATTACTACATTATGTGATGTTAGCTACAAATGTGGTGGAAAATTTGAAGGAGTTGTACGCTGTAACCTTGGAATTGTTTAATGAATATCGTGGAAAATCTAAAGCTTGGCTCAGCTTTGTAATGTGCCCATCTTGTATGGAATGTGATTGTGATTTATGGCATGGAACTAGTTAAGTTTTGTTGGTTATCTTTTTCTGAGTAAAAGCTGGAACTATTGAAATTGAACGAGATTGCGGCAAATTGAACGAGGTTGCCGCAATCAGTATGTAGAAATCAAAAGGGTTCCTTAGTTGAGAAAATGTGGTTTGTGCCCTCGAGACTTCATAAGGTGCAGTAAAATTGAAGTAAACAAACTCAAAAAAGATTTTTCTTATGACATAGTTGCCTTTGGCATGGGACTTGTGACCTGGGGCTTTGGAGTGTATGAAAAATGATTGATGTATGTCACAGCTTTTAGGCTAAATGAATAACAACGTGTGCGTGCCTCTTGTGCTTTCTCCCCAGGAGCAACATTCCTTCGCCAGAACCACCTTAATTCTCTCATCATTGCTGTCTCAATAGTCCCCCACATCCTTCCCCCTCTCCTTCCACCAACACAAAAAAATAAAGCACCCATAAAGCTCCTCACATTCTCTTAGACTCGAGCTTCACTTAATTACCAAAACCCACAACAGCCTTGGTTGACTTAGGAAAGAAAGAGATGGTCGGAGATTGTTCTTTCTTTCCCTTTCTTTTTTAGTACTTACGGGTCAACACTTTTAGGCCTCATCCGTTTGGAATTGAGATCATTTTCAGTAGAAGTTAACTTTAGTAGAAGTTAAGCCAAATCTGGAATAAAATTGGTATTGATGGATGTAGAGGTGTCAAAATCGTATAGTATGTGACAGGGAGTGGCATAGAGGATGAGACAGAGTATCCTAACTGCTCCCTGTCCTGATTTAATGCTTGCCTTTTGGAACAACAACAACAACAACTAAGCCTTTATTCCACTATGTGGGGTCGGCTACATGGATTGCCATCATATTCTATCTATACGCATGATTTCATTTATGTATTTAAATATATCATATCTTTTTTTTTCGTTTCTTTCAATTCCTTTTAGGCCTCCCCTTTCCCTTTTTATTTTGAGTTAATGTTTCTCTATTTTCAATTCTTGCTTTTTTGAAACTGTGTTTTTTCTTTTCAATGGAAGTGCAACGATTTGGTTTATTGTGTTTACTCGCATTTTAACCTTTGAAAAATAATGGAGTAGGTTTATGGGGCCATGGGGTCAAGATGACTTTGTTTTTGCACAGAGTTGTTCATCAAAATTCAATGTGTGCTTGCACTCTATGTTTCCTTTGCAAAGTTTGAGTCACAGCATTTCTATAGTGTGTTGCTCCAACTTTTCTTATCCCTGTGAATTAAGAGCCTTGGTTCCCAAGTTAATAATTTTATTGACCAAATGAAGGATAGACTTGTAAATTAATTGAAAATACCTTTGCTATGGTAGGTAAGTGACATAGCCGACTCCACATAGTGGGATAAAGGCTTAGTTGTTGTTGTACAGTAGGTAAGTGACAATAACTTTGGGGACGTATCAAAATAGAAATCATGACAGTGAGGAGTACAAGATTTGTAAATTATTATATTTTGTGGATGTTGTTCACATAATTGAGGCTATTTCCTCTGTGATTTCTATATTTCTGTGTACTTTCTTATCTGTGCTGAATGATTCAACTCTAAGTTGAGGACAAATGTGCGCTCTCTGACTTCTGCTTCAATAGTTCTTCATCTTTCATTTTAATAAGAGTTTGTGTTTTATTCTTTTTAATTGCCTTGTTGGACTATCTTGTGAAATTTGGTAGATGGGGAAGTTCTTTATTTAGCAGAATTGCACGTTTATATCCTTTGTTAGGTGAATTATTTTGTGAGATCTATCTATTATTCATTAAAAAAGAATTGGAAAGAAACTATAAGAAAACATATGTTATATTTAAATATAAATGAGAAAATGAGCTTAGATCAAGTAAGGTTGTGAAATATGATCCATGTAGCTGACCCCATTTAGTGGGATAAAGGCTTAGTCGTTGCTATTGTATCTATTTTTCATTAATTTGTCTGATTCCTATTTGATTTGCTCTTGAAATGATTTACTCCACCTGCACCTTATTGTTATAAGGTTTTTTTGTACCACATTTGTAGCTATTGAAGAAGAGATCTGCTGTACAAATATCAAAGACTGCATCCCCGGCAGAACAGTTTCAGCAATCACTTCGGCAGGTGAGTTACATGCTAATGATATCAAACAATTATGAAATCGAGATACTGCTTTTAAGTTTATTCATGGTAGATGGCAGAATTATTTATTATATGTTTTATTGTTATTTTTCATAGTGGGATATAGGCTTAGTTGTTGTTTGTTGTTTGCTATTACTTGGATTTGATTAATCTCAATTGGTGTATTATCCTAGCTTGATGTTTGACAAACCATGTTGCGGCATGATATCACTGATTACTATTTGCTAGCCTTTTGTTTTCCCTGCCAATTTCAGTGTTTAAGATATTATGTTTCACTAGAGATCAATCAATTTGTGGGGTATATATCACGTGGTAGTTGTCCCAACCAATATGAAAGAGAACATCAGTCGTGACTACTCATTCCGTTTTTCTCATTCTACGACTTTATGGTTTGATGCAAAGTTCCATTCATGAAAGTTTAAGCTCACAGTTATGAAGGAGATTCTGCATTATACTCAAAAGATGAACTTCACCAAGTTTTTTTTTTTTAATTTTATATTTTAATTTTATTTATTGTTTTCAAAATGGAGCAAAGTTTAAAGGCTGTCGACACCTCAGATGTTAGGATTCTGATGAAATGTTAGAAGTTTGGAAAACACTCAAGACCAGATGATTGCGAACTATTTATCCTGTACTAGTTATGCCTATAAAGATAAGCTAAATTTTTTACTAGTACAGGATCTGTCTTCATTACATCTTTTTGTCTATGTCAAAAATTGTTTCTGCTTATATGAATTTCAATGCAGATGTATGCTTATTCTTTGAGATCTTTAGGTGCTTGAGTTTTGGCCCAGGTAACATGCTTTGCTGGAACTTTTTCCGAGTAGGTCTTCTACATTTTGTGCTGTCCAGAAACATTTCATTTGAAATAATCTTCATATGGCCATAATGCTAAACACTTAACCCCTCACTAGAATGTGTATGTGGCCTGAACTCTGTTAACTCTATGGCCCAAGTTCACTATTGAGAGCCAATCCAGCGAGTATTTATCACTCACTTCACTACTACAAGCTTTGTCATTAGGTAGTAATTATATGACCACATATATGCAAGCCATTGTTTTCATTGTTGAACCATTTTATCTTCTATATGATGTTTCCATCATGATGGGAAAAAGCTATCTGGAAGAGGAAACAAGGAGCTCACTGTTAGATGTGAATTTCAAACGAAATAAAATTCAAGTCTCAGAGATTTTGCTGGAGACTGTATATTACGACGATTGATTTCTTATTCTGACTAGGTAATGTTACTAGTAATGATAGGTGCATGTCATAGTTTTGTATTACGTAAGTTCTTGTTCTTCCAATTGATAAAATTCAGATTTTATCCTTGTTATATCAAGCGTAAAGCCTGTACCTGACTAGCAACGTTATGTGGAAGATAAACCATCTAGATTGGGGATTCTGAAAGCTTAATTGGTAATCAAAACTGAAATACGAAAGAGGTCCTCTGATGGAGTTGCGAAGTGAACTTTTGGCCGACTGAGTGCAGCAACCACCACTAAGCCTTTATCTTACTACATGGGATTGGTTCTATGGATCATATTTTGCCATCATGTCTCATTTATATTTAAGTATATTATGTCTTTTTTACTGGTCTCTTTCCAATTCTTTTTAGGTCTTCCTCTTCCCTTTTAATTTGGGTTTAAAGATTCTCTATTTTCGTCACGCAGTACTAGGGTATTTAAAAGTCTCCTATGCACATGTCCAAACAATTTGAAGCGTGTCTCTCTCATTTTCTCATCTATTGGCACTACCTCCACTTTTTTTCTAGTGCATTCATTTCTTATTCTATCTAGTCTAGTGTGTTTGCATATCCATCTCAACATTCTCATTTCTTTCTCTCATTTTGCTTTCATGTCCATTTTTAGCTGTCCGACACTCTAATCCATAAAGCATTGCTTGTCTTATGGCTGTTTTGTAAAGTTTTTCCTTCAATTTCAGCAACACATTACGATCACAAAGTATAGAGGGCACACTTCTTCTTTTGTTCCAACTGGTATGAATTCTATGTGTAACGTCTTTATCAATTTCCCCATTTTCTTCAAAGATAGATCCTAAATATTTAAAACTTTTAGATGCATTCAATTCATGCCTGCCATATTTTACATTTATCCTACTGCTACTTCTATGATTATTAAAGTGGCATTCCTAATGTTCAGCTTTAACCTTTGAATTTTAATGCCTCCCTCTAAGCTTCTAACTTGGCATTTACTCCTTCTCTCGTCTTATTGATTAAAACTCTATCATCTGCAAATAACAAGCATACTTTCTGTTGATTCTTAGTAATTGAAATTAATTACTAAAGCAGAAAAGTATGGGTTTACAACTGATCAATGATGTAGACTTAAATAGTATTCGGGAATTCACCCGATATCCTTACTAGCATCCTCACACATGTTTTTATATCTTTATACATATACATATCTTTTATAACTCTTAAATAAGCTACTCTTACCCCCCTCTTTTCCAATACCCACCATATTATGTCTCAATTAACACTATCATATGCTTATACCATATGTAAATCTTATTTTTTGTCATTATAATGTTCACATAATCTTCTTATTAATGGTATAGCTTCCATTGCAGATCTCCTTGGCATGAAAACCAAATTTTGGCTAAGTAGCTTCCACCAAAAAAAGGACAAAATAAGTAGAGCTTAATAAGAACAACAATCTGGGCTCAAGCCAACCTATAGAGTTACTTTGTTTCCCTGAATGAAATTGCACGTTGAGAAGTTTCCTTCGTGGGCTTTCAGAAAGATTGTCTTTTGTTTTGTGTCTGGTGCAATCAAACTCTTTTTGTTGCTATCATTCCAGGAAGTGATTTCGATTTGGACCCCGAATCAGAAGTTCTCTATGCCTCATATCAAGAGTTAATCAACCAAATGAGTCCCCTAAGCGCTCAGGAATATCCTCCTGCATGCTGAGGGATTTGGCCTGTCCTGTCTGTCCCTTAATACACCATCCTTCCTCTGTCTGATGGATTCTTCAATGTGGATTGTCCTAGGTGTTCATTAGGGCTGTTTTCTGTGTGAGATAGGTATATGTTTGCTTGCATGGTCACCCAGGAATGGTGAAGCAGCTCTTCCAAGTACTTGAGGCTGGTGGTGGAATATAATTGGAGATAATTAGAGTAGAGGTACCCAACCTGCTGTAGTTGGTTATCATTATTTCTGAAGTTTCAAATGGAAAAGTAGAAACTGATACAAGGCATGACTAATGAATGCCTGGGTTAAAGTTCAATAAAGCTGTGATCTTTTTGTAGGAATTTAGATTTATTACAATTTCTGTATTTTGCTTTTGAGCTTAAGATTTATAAGATCTCAATGGTTCAAAATTTGATATTATACAACTACTGGAATTTGGATTTCAGCTTTTTATTTTAATCTGTAAGCTGTGTTGGATTTTGGATATTTTTAGAAGGATATAGCTAGGCATGGTAACAATGACAGTTTAAACTATTGAATAGCTGATTTTAGTATCCATGCGAATCTCAACTCACCTCTTTGTTGTTAATTTGAAAATGTTTAGATGGAATTGTTTCAAAATTCAGATTAATTTGAAATTCTGGGGAGTTCATAAAAGAATGCTTGAAGTTTTATTTCCTATAAGCTCTTTTTTTGTGTGTGTGTAAAGATTCCTTTACGGAGAATGTAAATGGTGGCCTTTGGCAATTTTGGAAGATTGACCATTATTTCTTTCTATCTTTTTATTTACTTATTCCTTTGGTGACTAACTCAAATGCAATTCTTAGTTCACTCTTTAATGTAATGAATTTTTGAATTGTTGGTATTCCTTAACTTAGTGAAGTATGTGCATGTAACTCTTAAGATTCTTCTGTATTCTACCATAGGTTTTCAGATTCTTGATATGTGACATTTGTTATCATTAGACAGGGTTGTGATGTGTCAATAAAGGAGCTGGACACCCTACTGACTCTACTCACTGAGAAAAAGAGAAAACTAGAGCAGGAAGAAGCGGAGAGAAATATGCAAATTCTGCTGGACTTCTTGCACATCTTAAGGAAGCAAAAAGTTGATGAGCTTAACGAGGTTTGTGCACTAGATTACCTGATGGAATTTTGATGTGCCTTGCCGTTGTTTACATGCTTGAATACTTGAGATATTTTCTCTGCC
Organism: Ophiorrhiza pumila; assembly: GCA_016586305.1. Classification (NCBI taxonomy): domain Eukaryota; kingdom Viridiplantae; phylum Streptophyta; class Magnoliopsida; order Gentianales; family Rubiaceae; genus Ophiorrhiza; species Ophiorrhiza pumila. The sequence goes on from BLIW01000005.1 coordinate 7,781,598, forward strand.
AAGATTTATTCATTTATGGGAACTTATTATGCTTAATTTCATGACACTCCTGCATACTAGAAATTTTAGATAGTTTATTGTCCATCATATGATTCCCATGAATCCTAGGCAGATTAAATTGCTATATGTTGAATCTGCATGGATATTCTGATGGACTTTCCTTGTTTGCTCTTTGGCTGTGTAATCGTGCAGTTTCTGGGTCTCTCAATAGCTGTCTGAGGCGCTCTCTCGATTTTCTGTTTCTTTTATTGCTTTTAGCTTTGCTGAAATGGAATGACTGTTTTGAGAAATTACGGTAGATGTACTTTCTGACTTTTTCTTTTTAGTTAGTACAATCATTGGACACTTTATCTCTTGACATCTTTTATCTCAAATCAGATTGTAGGTGCTTTTGGTTGTAAAAGTTTGTGAGAGCAATATCATTTTTATTGATAGTTGATGCTAGGTTACATATTTCATCATGGTTGTCAGCTTAGATTTCTTCATTTGTCTTTTTCTTCTGGCCACTTACTCAAAGTTGACTTGAGACATTTGTGTGCTCTAAGTCTTGGTTCCAACTAGTATAATTCATGATTATTGTTCTTACCTGCTTTTGTACGAGTAACGTGTACTAATTTTGCTGTTTTTTTTTTTTTTATAATTTTAGTTGGTTTTACTCATCTCTATATTTTACTCTGTTTTGATTTTCCTCTGATGAACATTCAATTGCAGACTACATATACAAGTATGCTGGCGGGGAATGGTTTCCATTTTCCATCTTTGAAAATAACATTCTTGATTGATACACAATGTGATGCATCTTATATTGTACACTGTACACAGTTGTCATTGAACCTAAAAAAGACAGAACCTTGTTTTACAATTGGAGATAGGTGAGGAGGACAGTGTGACTGTCTTGAAAGGCCAATTTTGCATGCTTTTTTTCCTGACTGGAATGCACAGAAGAAGATTTTTTAGGCTAAGGTGGTTGTTTTTAGCTGGAACATTTTGGGAACTATACCTCCAAGGAATGTGATGTATGTGGGTGAGATCATTGTGCAAGTTTAGATGATTTTCTGTATCTCAGTAGGAAAAGGTTGTGCTTTGTTAAGAACCACTGGGTCAAGCAAAGGCTTTGTTGATGTGTACGTCTTCAAGGGTGGAGAAGGTGGAGTGTAGGATGAACAGATAAGCATTGTAAACTCTTGAGTCTTTTGGAAATAGAGATTCTTAAATGGTAGGAGAGTGGAATCAATAAGATGGAAAGGTCAGTTAATTATGCAAAAGGGCTGAAATAGCTGATTGAGGGTCTTCCAGCAAGGGATGGAGGTTGTCATGAATTTAATCATTTTGCTGGATCCTTTTGTCTGATTATGTTTTATGGTTAAATTCAGATGTTTTGCTATCTGGTCTTACCGAATTACGACATGAGATACAGATGTCAAATGCCTGACTTTGGTCCATGACTTTACATGAATTTTTTTTCCCTACATTTATAAACAATGTTGTGGTAAATTCATTGTAAAAGATTGAGAATTATGTTGTGATAAATGAATTGGCTTTCCTAAATAAGCTCTTGACTAATATTGTTAAATAGCCGTTAACAACAATTTAAGTCATATGATTGTGCTATTCCTTTTGGGTGGGGAAATACAAAGTGGGAAGGTTGGAGTTGGGAAAATTTATCTGTATTATATCTAAATATTTGATATTTGGTGAATCGATTAATAAATAATAAAAAAGCATTAGATATCTCCTTTGATTATTTTTAGGGGTTTTGTTTTTGAGCCAGGTAAGTCTTTGGATGGGCAGAATGGAAGGCTAAAATATTCGAATACATCAATTTGAAGTACAAGAAAGACCAATTGCTTTAAATTAAGTTATTAGTACTCCTGCAACATACTTGTGCCTTGCTGATTTCACAGATCAGAAAAGCAAATTGATATACCAATATTTTGTTGCCCCCTAATCTGCCATGCCTCTGCAAATTCTCTACACTTTTTAAGCTTATGCGATGCAACTTTATCTTTGGGAATTGGCTCTTGCTAACTTTAATAATTCGCTTCTCTTGCTTCATTTCTTGATCCTGGGTGCTTTCTGCATATTGTAGCTATGCGTAATGATAGTGGTGCTCCTTTTTTCAAGTAACTGATTGTTTACAGTCAATTCAGTTAAACTTTTTGCACTAATGTTAACAGCTTTTTGGCTTCCTCTAAAATTTACGATGACAAAGTTGACTCACTGTGAGTCTATGGCTTAAGAGTATAGTCATTCTTTGTGATAATCTTTTACTTCGTGAACAGATACAAAATGATCTTCAGTATATTAAAGAGGACATAAATGCCGTTGAGAGGCATAGAATAGAGCTTTACCGAGCAAGGGACAGGTTTTCATTGAAACTACAGATGCTGTCAGATGATCGAATGGGTATGAGATCTCACTCTTCGTCCATAGATAGGACTAGCAGTGGACTGGTTTCCAGTTCACGTAATGCTCATGGGGTAACTATTGGAAGCTTTCAGCATAAGAAAGGGGATTCAAGAACTCAAGTTGGCGGTCTTGCCCACCAGAGGAAGGATGCTTCTCTCAGTGGATTAAATACTCAGTCTATGAGTCAATCAGGCCAAGCCGTTGTGCGGAAAAAGCGGGTTCATGCTCAGGTTTGCACTTTTAACAAGTTGTGGATTTTGTTTCATCTACATGCAGGGGTTTGGAGGATTCCTTTGTTGGAACATAATGCTAATTGGAATTGTATGTTCATCATTGAAATAGCTCATCTGTCTTCTGCTTATATTACTTTCTGTTACATATGTGGATGCATGCTATGTGTTCTGATTTGATAAGGCCAAGACATTCTTTCTATTCTTGTCAATGGCTGTACAGGCATTCCCGAGGATTCATAACTGTTATCTGTTGATCACTTTTAACAGATTAATTTACCTGTCCTTTTGCGGTTCATAAAATGCCTTAGCTTTACTCGTGAAATCTAAAGATGGGTTGGACTCTTTTTAAAATTGTCTATATTTTTTGACACTTATACATGTCATCTAACCTTTGTACTATTTCTTGTGGTGATGTATTTTCTCTTTGGCTGCAGTTTAATGATTTACAAGAGTGCTACTTGCAAAAGAGAAGGCAACTAGCCAACCGGTTACTTAATCAGGAAGGGAGAGATATCAGTATCTTACACAGAGAAGGTTATAGTGCAGGTCTGGCAGATTTTCAATCTGTACTGAGTACCTTCACGCGATATAGGTAAAGTTTCTCATTTTACTGTTACTGTAAGACTTGTGTGTTTTACAAGCTATTATCTAAATGATTCAATGTGCTAACATTTCTTTGTGGTCTGAAACAGTCGATTAAGAGTGATTGCCGAACTTAGGCATGGGGATCTTTTTCACTCTGCCAACAACATTATCTCTAGGTAATTGTGATACCTCTGTATGGCCTTTGAATAACTGTTATTCCTTTTTTCAGGTAGATCTACTCAGCTATGAGTTGATCATGTTAGTGTTTTTGCTGAAGGGTTGATTTTGAATATAAATTCTTTGACCATTTAAATGTCTTTAGTAATTGTAGAAGTAGCAATATGATAAATGTGAAATTGGTAGGCATGAATTAAATGCATCTAAAAGTTTTAAATATTTAGGATCTATCATTGAAGAAAATGGAGGAATTAATAATGTTACACATAGGATTTAAGTAGGATGGAACAATTGGAGAAGTGTCATCCATACTCTATCGTAAAATACTGCTGAAATTGAAGGGCAAATTTTAATAAAACAGCTATAAAACCAGCAATGCTTTTCTTCAAAGCGTTGGGCAACTAAATACGAACATGAAAAAAAAATGAATGTAGCAGAAATGAGAATGTTGAGATGTATGTCTGGACATACTAGACTAGATAGAATAAGTAACGAATGCATTAAAAAGAATGTCGGGGTAGCTCCAATAGATGAGAAAGTGAGAGAAACACACTTAAAATGGTTTGGACATGTACATAAGAGACCTTTAGATGCCCCAGTGAGGCGTGTATAAAATAGAGAATTATTAATTGAAATTAAAAGGAAAAGAGGAAGACCGAAAAGAATTGGAGAAAAACTATAAGAAAAGATATGTTATATTTAAATATAAATGAAATGAGTTTCAACCGAGCACATCGTGAAGTGTGATCCATATAGCCGACCCCACAGGCTTAGCAGTTGTTGTTGACCAGTTGATGCCTTTACCCAGAGTAATGGTAGGAATTGTTCGTATTGACATTCCTTTATGATTCATAGAAAGAGCTCATTGATACACTTTCCCTGGATTATTAAAGCTAGTAAATGGAAGATTTTGTCGTCAATTTTTATCCTGTTTGGTATTATTGTTGGGATTAGTTTTCTTCAGTACATTAGGCTATTAATTGTTTACTTTTAGGGAATTACAAATTGTGATTGAATTATGCATAAATTTTTTCCTTTTATGCAGCATAGAATTTGATCGTGATGATGAACTGTTTGCTACTGCTGGAGTGTCGCGTCGAATAAAAGTTTTTGACTTCTCTTCGGTGAGAATTCAAACTTTCAGCTAGTTCCATTTATCAAATCAGCTGGTTGGTCACTTGATTTCATTAAGTGAAATTGCAGATTTGAAATATTTGAAAGACTTAAAATTCAGTGGACCTTAAATGTATTCTCTTTCGTGTTCCCTTTGGGATATGGGAGAATTTGGGATCAGATGTTCGTTTGGTTATAGTGTTCCTGTCACATTTTTCTTTTCTGCAGATAAAAGCTTCATTAAAGTATTCCAATGTATGTGTACTATTGAATATCACTTGTTTAAAATGTAAAATTGCTATAAGAAGAGGAGAGGAGTGACATATTCTTGGACATTTGTGGAGATCCTTGAACCATTATTTTCCTCAAGTGTGGTCCTTCACTACATGCAGAACAGATTTAACTTAAAATGTTATTGTTTTCTACTACACATATTTTTCTGCATTTTTGCATTTAACTTGTGTTTACATAACTTTATATTGTAGTTACTGCTGTTATCAGTACATTTAATGTCAAGATGCTCTGTTTGCTAGTGCAAGTCGATATTTGCATGTCTCATAGAAAATGTTTTTCTACTGCCTCCTGATATTTGCAACATGATTTGGTTCTTTAGATCATAAATGAACCAGCAGATGTGCATTGTCCTGTTGTAGAGATGTCGACACGGTCTAAACTTAGTTGCTTGAGCTGGAACAAGTATACCAAAAATCACATAGCTAGTAGCGACTATGAGGGAATAGTGACTGTCTGGGATGTGAACACGCGACAGGTAAATCTTCCAGCAATTGGAAATGTCTTAGTTATAATATTTTATCGGTTAAATTGAGAGTTGTAAATTGGCAATATTGGACTTAATTTACTTGGATTATCGTTAATGCTGATAACCTTTGGGGCATTCAGAGTGTCAATGAATATGAAGAGCATGAAAAACGCGCATGGAGTGTTGATTTTTCTCGCACAGAGCCATCAATGCTTGTTTCTGGAAGCGATGATTGTAAGGTACTGAGAGATGACTTTCACTCCTTGAACTTTAGTTTGATTTTCAAAATTCAATTTGTATTTCTGCACCATGCATGCCTCATATTTTAGCCTTATTTAAGTACAGTTACTTTCAAGTATCGTTTTACTGTGCTGTTTCCTTCATTTATTTTAGTGCCTACTGAAACTCTAACCATTTCAATGACTTCTATTGGGACAATTGGTCATGTACTGGAACAAACTATGAAGCTTATGAAACATTTACCGTGCGAAAAAGCAAAGATTGCATAATGATGAATTATTGTCATTTTATTCAAGGCCAAGACTTTGTCTCTTCATTTTTAGCTTCTGGCATCCTACATTATCTTTTTCTACATTTTATGACAAACTGCCCCCATTATATGATGATGAAACTTCATAATTCCCAATTCCCACCATCTTTATACGGAGGAACACCCCCACGGCCAGGCTCCAGCCATTCTATCTCACCACAAAGTTTCCACAAGAAGGCAACTTTCTTTAGGCTCTCTCACAACTTCCCACCACCAGCAGCCCCACTATCACAACCCCAAGACCAAGCTACCAGGCCCAATCCTAAAGGAGTTCATTTAGGGGAACAAATCCATAAGAAAGAGTGGACCAATTACAGAAAAGAACTGATAGATAAAGTTAAAAGAAGTATGGCCAAATTTCACTGTGACCGAAACCTGTATCAAAACTGAGTTAATTGACTCAAAACCTCAGATGGACAATCCAATTGATCAGGGTTCCATTTATTTTAGCCTGCCAAATTCTCATTAGGTTTTCTTAGGAATTCTTCAACTTCTTGGGATTCCAAAAGCATAATTCAACTTAAAATTCATAAATGCAGATCGATAGTAGTTATAGTGGTTCGCTGGTTATGGAGGTGAACCTGGTTTGATAGGGAGGATACGAGGTATATTATACATGTGCAATGACTTGATTTGGAGGTGCATCTAGATTCAGAGTGCTAGAGCCTCTGGTTAAATGCTGCAGTTGTGGCTTGCCTGGATGGGATTGTTGGGTGGTTTTTTCAGCTGGGAGAGTAGGTGGTACCTTTTATCTGCTAGGCGAGGTTTTTGATTTGGAAGTGGGAAGCTTTTCTGGAAGAAATCTGTAACTCTAAATGAGGAATGTTGAAGAAGATAGAAGTTGGTGTATGAAATATCATTTTTAATCGATAACATGTGATGCACGCCTATTCTTGAAAGGTTTACATAACTAATCAGAAAGACTACTTTGGTTTGGTCAAGTAGTGGATGATAATTGATTTTGGTAGTAAATTGTTTCTTGCTACTGCACACAGAAAGATTAAATTATCTAATAAGAACAGTTAAAACATTCTAGTAACTGAAAAAAAAAATGAAGAAGATTAACCTGGTTTTTATTACATTTGAAAATCTTGTCAGCTAGTTAATTTTTAGCGAAGCTGTTGATTGTTGGAAAAAGCTGATAATGATATTCTTGAATATATTGAAATGTTCAACCATACTATCCTCAAGGTCAAAGCTTTCTCTTGCATGAAATTGCAGGTCAAAGTATGGTGCACGAAGCAGGAAGCAAGTGTTCTCAACATTGACATGAAGGCAAACATATGTTGTGTAAAGTATAATCCAGGGTCTAGTATATACATTGCGGTATATGCTACTTTTCTTTCTACAAGTTCTTTTTTTTTTCTCTGAACTAGCGCCAATATTCTTCATAACACTTGAAATATCTGATTGATATCTTGTCCACCTAATCCAAAGTGTGTTCTTTCTCAAACTTAAAACGGTTCCTTGTCTTGTGGAGCCATTACATTCAGCTTGACATTTTCCCCTTTTGCAGGTTGGCTCTGCTGACCATCACATCCATTATTATGATTTAAGAAACACTAGTACTCCACTCCACATATTCAGTGGTCATAAGAAGGCTGTTTCATATGTGAAGTTTCTCTCCAATAATGAGCTTGCTTCTGCTTCAACGGATAGCACGCTGCGGTTGTGGGATGTGAAGGAAAATTTACCTGTAAGTTCAGAAATGATTCCTCATTTAGTGAAATCTGCTGTTTTTTGCTTGTTTTTTTGTTATGACACGAGATCATAGCGGTCAAATGCTATTATAGTTGCCCTAAGTGACTCTTTGGCATGCCATTTGATGTTAAAATTGTTCCGATTTGTATTTATTTTCTCAGGTTCGTACATACAGAGGGCATACTAATGAGAAGAATTTTGTGGGTCTCTCAGTTAGCAATGAATTCATTGCTTGTGGAAGTGAAACTAATGAAGTATTCGCTTACCACAAGGTCAGCTACATGTTCTCAATCTTCCATCCTTGTTTCATTTAACAAATAATTGACGATTCTTGATTCTTCTGTTATCTTTGCAGGCTATTGCCAGACCTGTAACTTGGCACAAATTTGGTTCTCCAGACGTAGATGATGCCGACGAAGACCTAGGTCCCTACTTTATTAGTGCAGTATGCTGGAAGAGTGAGAGCCCAACAATGTTAGCTGCTAACAGCCAAGGCACAATTAAAGTATTACTACTTGCTGCTTGAGTGATTTTTTTTTTTTTTTTGGGTATCTTTCAGTTGGATGATTATTTGTATAGTGTCAATGAAATTGAGGTTGATAGATAAGCTATTGGCTCCAGAAATTTGTAACAAATATTCAAAGACAAAGTTGTACAAAAACTAATTATGACTTCAGATAAAAAGAATAATGGATAGTTTTGGTTAATTCTCTTTTTGTTTTCTTGCCATAAAATGCTTGGATGTTGAAGAAATGGAACAGATCTTTCTGTTTTTGGTATAGTTGAAAGTGACCAATCAAGTAGAAAACCGTTGTTGGAATCATCCTTCTGCAGTTTCAAATTATCATCATTTCTTGCCTATTATATTTTCTTATAGTATGGCAACTCCCTTTATGCCAAGCAGAAAGTTTTTAAAAAAAAGTAGGGAACACAGGTTTATTTTCAAAACTGACTTAACTACTTTGTAGTTCTTTTTCAATTTTGGTGGAATTTTTGTTGCACATGCGATGTTAGGGTGCATGAGTATAAAAGAAAAAGTTTAAAAAACAGTTTTTGGTAGAATTTTTCTTTTTATAGCTTTTTGTAAAAGTTGATTTTAGAGTTATAATTATGGATAAGTGACCCGAATAATCCCTTCGTTTGGGGATAATTATCATTTTGATCTCCAATAAAAAGTTATATTTTGATCATTTAAATTGAATTTTGTCGCACTAGCAGCATAGCACGATGAGTTGGTATTATGACAAATTTATGCCAGCACGATAGCACGATGAGTTGGTATTATGACAAATTTATGCTGACAAAATATATATTCTTCAAGACATTGATACTCTAACAATTGTCTTTACCGCCCTAGAACATCCATCAATATATTATACTCCCTTCGTTTCAATTTAATTGTCGTTTTATAGTTTTTCACACTTATTAAGGAATATCTTACAAAGACTAAAAAATCGCTAATTAATGTCATTAATAAAGAGTAACTAATTTTTGTTGAAATACGTTTAGACTAATAAAAGTTTTCTCTCTCATCTCATGAAGTAAGGATAAAATTGTAACTAGTTTGCTTATCATGCTAAACGTCACTTGTATTGAAACAAAACAAAATATGCTAAACGTCACTAAAATTGAAACGGAGGGAGTATATGCTTACGTTTTACTCTAAAAAGGAACAAGACCTTGAGCAAAAAATCAATAGAATCGAGAGTGATATTATTGAAATATTTCTGACTTTTCAATGATGTTTGAATTTGAGCACGCACTACCACTCAGATATTACTGCAACATTGATCACGAATGCAATAAACATAGCTAAGCCTCTTTCAAGAAAGAAATACATGCACATAAATCCTTCAATAAATTATCCATATCATTTATTTAAAAACATTAAATGCACATAAATCCTTCCATAACTCATCCATATCATTTGTTTAAAATTATAATGTATTTATTCTGTCTAATTCAAATCACTAAAAAAAAATTAAAAATTAAGATATCATTAAAATTAAATCTATAATTCACTAAAAAAATTGTAAAAAAAAATTAAATATCACTAAATTAAATCTACAATTATTAAGCCCTAACCCCCAGATGTGAGTGAACCCTACGATATTGTTTCATGAAAATTAGGGATTAAAAAAATAAAATATCACTAAAATTAAATTTATAATTATTAAACCCTAATCAAAATATGAGTGAATCCTACTATATTGTTTTACAGAAATTAGGAATTACAAGAATAAAATATCACAAAAATTTAAATTTACAATTATTAAACCCTGTAAAATTAGGAATTACAAGAATAAAATATCACAAAAATTAAAATTTACAATTATTAAACCCTAACCCAAATGTGAGTGAACCCTACGATTTGAGAATAAAATCAAAGAGTTTAATAATTAATTATATGGTGTAGGTAGGTTACATTTTTATTAGAGCCAGACTTTAAAAACTGCTGACATAGCACAAAATAATTGGTGCCTGACAAGGAGTTTATCAGGATGATCCTGATAAATATTTTACCATATATATATATATATATATTGCACTCTGTCAAAAAAGGTGAATATTTAGCGAGAAAGAGGCAGTAAAATCTGTTAAGGCATATGACAGTAATTAAAAATTCATACAAGATAGGATGATGAACGACAAATTACTCACTCGAATGTCTTGTACGGTACAAGGTATTTTATATAGATGACCATAGATGAATGAAGAAAGAGATTGTGTCTGCAACTCATTTTAAAAGTTGTCCATCCTGCACTAAGACATCAAAAGTTATTTGTGTTCCACAATATTTGACTTCCCAAGTCGATCCAATCATTCTTGACTCTTCTTACTGATCATTTTTCAAGTGAAATACTATCTTCATATACTATTGTACATAGCAAAGTTATAATTAAAATTTATAAAGGTCTGAGATGAAGTATGAAAGAGATGATTATTAGCAGTTAAAGAAAAAAAACAAAACATTATGATATCAACTATCAAATGTTTAGGTTATTCAAACCGTTCCCTTTGAAGTTGTGTATAAATGTAGATAGGAGTTATCTAGATAAATTAACAAGTAATGATATAGAATACTAAAATTTTTACACGATTTGAGAATTCAAATGATGTGGTGTCCTAATTGGCATATTATATGAAATAGTTTGTCTAAGTTGGTATAAACAAACAGTTTAAAGTTTATCATTGGGTGCCATGTAAATTTTTCAATTTTTCACCTTAATAATCATACACTCCATCTATACAATATAATTAACTTATTCTCTTAATTGTTATCATGTCTTATTCTACCAAATTTTCAAAATCACGTTGTTTTACTAAAATTATGGACTAAAAGTATAAATATAAAAAAAATTAAATCTACAATTATTAAACTCTAACCCAAATGTACGTGAATCCACATAGTGAAATGACTTTGTTAAATTAACCCACACATTAGAGTTTACTTACATTTGGGTTAGCGCTTAATAATTGTAAATTTGATTTTGGTGATATTAGCAAAATAATTGTGAACTTATTTTGGTGATATTTATGTTTTTAGTAACTAGTTTGTGATTTTGGTAATATTTTGGTTTGTAATTTTGATGATATTTTAATTTTGTTCACGATAAACAATTAAGGATTTGAGTTAATTATATTATGGGTCATTATCCTATGAGACCGTATCATATATTAGACTTGCGTATGAATTTCACTTTAGCGTATAAAGTATAAAAAACTAGCATATAAAGTATAAAAATTAGTATATTAGCGTATAAAGTATTAAATATTAGTATATAACGTATAAAAAATTAGTGTATAAAGTATAATTCGTGTATCATTTCTCATATATAAGACGGTCTCACAAGAGTTTCTGCGTTATATTATATAGGTGAGGGTGTATGATTATTAGGTTGAAATAAAAAAGTTTACATGGCACTCAATGATTGGATGCCTGATAAAGGGTTTATCAGGATAATCCTAATCAACTTTAAACTATTTATTAATGGAGAATTTATACTAAGAGCGCGTCTCATATTATTATTATTAAATTGGGCGCAATTTTAATATATTTATTATTAAGGGCGTTAAAATATCTATATTAGTTTATATAATTAACGAAAGACTTTATTACCCTTTTCATTAATTACATAGCAAATCACAATCAAAACACTTACATTCCCTATCCTTTTATTACTAAAATACATCAATTTAATTCTTAATTATCTTAAACTCTGTTTAATAATTGTTATGATAAATTTTTAGGGAGAATTTATATTAAGGTCTGTCTTATACCTTTATTATTAAATGGAACACAACTTTAACATATTTATTATTAAGAACGTTAAAATAACTTTATTATGTTATATAATTAATAAAAGACTTTTAATACTCTTCTCACCAATTATAAGAAAGATATTCCTCTTAAATGTTACTTTTCATCTTTACCATCCAATCTTTATTGATTTTTTTTAATAATTCTTATGGATGAAATTTGATGGTAATTTAACTCAATATCAAACTATCTTAAATAGTAAATATACTCATCATCAAACTCTTTTAAATTGTCAAAAATTTTTGTCATGTTTTAAATAACAAAATATATTCATTATCAAAGTCTTTTTGTCATATCTTAAATAACAAAATATATTCATTATCAAAGTCTTTTTGTCATGTCTTAAATAACAAAATATATTCATTATAAAAGTCTTTTATCATGTTCTAAATAACAAAATATATTCATTATCAAAGTCTTTTTGTCATGTTTTAAATAACAAAATATACCCATTATCAAATCTTTCAAAACATAAATGTTTCTTGTCATAAATATATTTATTATCAAATTATCTTAAATCATAAATATTTTTTCGTCACGGATATATTTAAAATTAAAAATGATTAAATAACCCATAATCACTTGAGAAATACAACAACTCTAAAAATTAATAATTAATAATTAACAATGTTACATGCTTACCTATTTATCAAATGATTATTAATAGAGGTAGGTTCATTGAAAGAACACTAAAAAAACTTAAAATTCATTAAAATTAATTATGATTTGTAATTAGTTTGACAAATTTTTGTGTATTTTTTAAAACTTAATTTATAGTATAACAGAATTTGATAATGAATAAAATTAATTTAAAAGTTTATTTATAACAATTAATTAAAATTAATACGAATATTTGTTGACAAAACAGTAAATGATGTAGAGTTTAAGATAGTTAAAGATTAATTACTAAAAGGATGGAGAAGGTAAGTTGGTATAAAATTTATCATACATATATGGGTAAACCTTCTAATATGCATTGTATAAACCTCTATATATATATAGGATAAATTTTTTTAACCTTTTAATAACCTTAGGCCATTTTATATTAGAAGGATGGTATAATCATACATATAGTTTATAGGGTTAATTACAAAAAACCTCCCTGGGGTTAGGCGAAATTTTAAATTACCTCCCTAACATATAAAAGCCTTCTATTTACTTCCTTGTACTTTGTTTTTTTTTGAAAAGTAACGAAAATTGAATAACTTCACGGAATTTGTAAACACGCGCACGACCATTCTGCTGAAGTCCATTGAATCGTCTTAGTAATTTAATTGATCATCATTAACATCCTCCTCCTCATCAGCTGCATCCAACAACACTACTCCCACTTCTCCCACCAAAGGAAATCCTATTACTTCGCAAGAGATATAACTCCTACTCCTCCACACCTCTTCACGACCAACTTTCTATGATGGTGATACCGCAACAAGCACCGCAAGAAGCTCAAATGCTCACTTTTCCCAACCACCCAGACCATCATCATCCAAGAAAAAGCGCATCGCCACTGCCACGAGAAACAAATCCTCGACTAAGTTCGATCATATTCTCCAAGGCTATTGAGCACCTGTGTCTCCACTGGCTGTAGCTTCCGAGCCGCCTCCACTACAATTGAATCCGTTTGGACTAAGCCCGACTCAACCCCTGAAGATTACCCAAATTCTCCTGTCGCTAGTTCCTCCGACAATGAGTCCATTATACCATGGTTTAAAAAATTCTCACATCACGGGCTAAAATCGAAGCATGGATTGGGGATTGAAAATCGAAGCACAGATTGGGGTTTGAAGAAGAACGATGCTTTACCATGGTTTAAAATCAAAGCACAAATTGGGTGATTGAAATCCGAAGCATAGATTGAGAATTGAAGAAGAACCGATGCTTTGCCACCTCTGCTATGATTCGGTATCTTCAAACTAGATTTAATTCCATACAGAGTCCTCTTCTCACGCCTTTTTCTCTTCTTCTTTTGAATTGAATCATCTTCTGCTTTTGAATTGAATCGTATTAAATTTCAAGTATGTCAACGAAGGTCGGAGGAGGATGGCAGAGCCTAGGGTTACGACAGTGACGTGAGAATTTTTTTTTATGTAATTGTTGTTGGAGCTATCCGAATTGAGATATAATTATCGTTGAATCATGTACGAATTGAAGGCAATGATGTGGAGATTTTTTATGTTAAATCAGTGATGCGAGAATTTTTTTTTATGTAATTGTTGTTGGAGCTCTGCGAAATTGGTGCAGGAAGTTTCTACGAAGAATACGAAGTATTTTGTCTTTTTAATATTATATAAATTGAGGTTATTTTTGTCTTTTTATTAGTTTGATACATTAAAAATAAATTTTTTTAATTCATAATGGAGCGTGTCATTCAATCTCCGTTATTTTTCATATTTCCATCCATTTTTAAAAAAACCCAAAGTACAAGGAGGTAAATAGTAGGTTTTTATATGTCAGGGAGGTAATTTAAAATTTCGCCTAACCGCAGGGAGGTTTTTTGTAATTAACCCTAGTTTATACCATGCATATTTTATTTATATATGAGAAAAACATTTGTCAGGATCATCTTGATAAGGGACTTATCAGGTACCGATTATATTGCGCGCCATGTAAGCATTTTTTAAAGTCTCACCCTAATAAAAATGCACCATACCATGTAATTAACTGTAAACCTTTTAAAGACTAAATTAAGTTTGAAAAAAATTAAAGATAACCATTTCAGTATCTTTGATATTTTTCAAAACATCTTTGATTGTATTCTTTGATTAAAATCAGATCCTAGAGTTCATTTACATTTGGGTTAGAGCTTAATAATGACAGATTTAATTTTTGTAATATTTTATTCTTTTAATTCCTAATTTTAGTGAAACAACATCGTAGGGTTCACTCACATCTGGGTTAGGTTTAATAATTGTATATTTAATTTTAGTGATATTTTATTTTTTAATCCCTGATTTTAATGAAATAATGTCGTAAGGTTCACTCACATTTGGTTAGGGCTTAATAATTGTATATTTAATTTTAGTGGTATTTAATTTTTTTTAGTGAAGTGTAGATTTAATTTTATTAATATTTTATTTTTTTAGTGATTTGAATTAGATCAATAAATACATGATAATCTTAAACAAATGATATGGATAAGTTATGGAAGGATTTATCATTTTGGTTCTTTTAATTTTTTCCTAAATTTAAGGATTTTAGTTAATTATATGGTATAGGTGAGATATATTATTATTGAGATATATTATTATTATGGTGAAATACTAAAAAATGCTTACATGGTATTCAAGGATTGATGCCTGATAAAGGTTTTATCAGGATGATCCTGTTAAATGTTACCCCCTTTATATATATTGGTTTATTACATATTTTTCTCATCCTTTTAATATATATATATATATATATATATAGGTTTATACCATACATAATAGGTAAACCTTCTAATATAAAATGGCCTAAGAAGTATTGATTAAATTTTTTATATAAATAAAATATTTTTAATACATATAGATAATTGAAAAGATATTTCAAGATTACTTCATCATTATTATGTATTTTCTTTTTAGAAATGAATATATTTATGGAAATAAATAAAAATTTTACATAATATCTAAATTGAATGCTGATTAAATTAGTGTTTTAAAACTCGGGCCGGAGTGCGAACCGGTAGAGCTACTGGGTTAGGGATCAATTGGTCGGACCGGTCGAACCGGTGTCAAGAACTGAATGACGTCATAAATATATTTAATATAAATATATTAATTAAATATGAACATATCTCACATTTTATGTAAAAATAAAATGACCAAATTATAAAAAAAAATAATATTCAATTGAATTCTTAGTTTTTCGTCCATAAGAAAAAATCATAGATCGTATTGTTTAATAATGCTAATAATTATTTTGTTTATAATTTAATAAAATTTTATTAAAATGCACGAGTATAATAAAGTATTAATTAATTTAATATCAAATCAGACATATTAAAATAAGTTAGAAAATGTAGTTTTCAATACACAATTTATTTATTTCAAAACTTAAACTTGTGAATTTAAAAAAATTAATAACATATAATACTTTGAATTTAATTTTGTGTGCTATAAAATAATAATTAAATAAAAAACAATAAATATTATATGATAAAATTTAAAATTCACAGTTATTTAAATTGTATGAATGTGATTAATTGAAAATATTGATGAAAAAAATAATTTCCATATTCATTCAAATCTTATAATATGGTAAATTGGAAGTATTTATGACCATTAGAATTTATTAAAAATCTTAAAATATGGTAAATTTGAAGCATTTATGATAATTGAAAGATATTAAAAATCTCGAATATGGTAAATTAAAGTATTTATGACAATAGAATGTATTCAAAATTTAAAATATTGAAATATGGTAAATTAGAATCATTAATGATAATTAAAAATCTTGAATATGGTAAATTAAAGTATTTATGACAATTGAATGTATTTAAATTTTAGTATATTAAAAAATGGTAAATTGGAATTATTAATAGCAATTGGGGTGTATTGATGGAAAATCATTAAATACTATTGATTAGATTTAAATATAAATATAAATGTAAAATGTAAAAAAAAAAACAGAAAATAGAGTTTCAACCGGTTTCCGGTTTTCCCAGTTGAACTCGGTTTTTGACCGGGTTTGACCGATTTTTTAATAGGCTATTTTTTAACCTAACTCGAACCGGGCACCTGGCCGGTTCTCGGTCGAACCGGCCGGTCCGGTCCGGGTTTAATAACACTGGATTAAATTTGGAAGATATTAAGTGACAACGATGACGAAGAAAATCACACATTTCTACTTTGACTATTTTATTTTGACAAATAGTTTCTAACTTATTTTGCATCAACGTGACAAGTAATATCGTCGTCAGTTATATGACACTATTTAATTGCTCATCATTCAAAACAACGAAAGTTATATTTTGATCTCTTAACTTGATTTTGTCACAAAAATAGTTTCGAACTCATTTTCCATCCATGTGACAAGTAACACTATTAGTTACGTGGCACTGTTCAATTGTTAATCATTCAAGACAACGATGTTTTGTACCACATGATTAATGGTGTTGTTTGTCAAATGGTTGAAAAATAAACTAAGGATCATTTGTACAACAAAATTCAAATTGAAAGATGAAAATGTTACTTTTTTAAAATTGAAAATCAAAGTGATACTTACATCCAAATTAAAGGATTATTAAAGTTATTTATCTTATAATTATTAAATCCTTTAGCAATGATGAGATTGTGAAGGGTTATTTAACTTAATATTACTAAAAAATATATTAAATAAATAATGTTATTTTTATATGTGTTTTAGAAATAATAGATTAAATTACGTCTTTGAAAAACTGAAGTTGCAATTTGTAAATGCAACTTTTGAAATCACTAATTTGAAAAAGCAAGTTTTCCATTTTTTTAAAAATTAAATCAAAACACCTATATAAATGTAAAGGAAAATTCTTCTTTGATTGTAAATTTTATTGTTGCAACGCTAGGTAATTTTACTAGGGAAAATTTTTAATAAGGGCAATAGAACTTACTAAATTAATAAAGATGGTGTAACTTTTATTAAATTATTAATAAGGGCATAGATATGTTTTGTATCAAAGAATCATAGAAATATATCAAGAAAAAATAATTATTTAACACCAATATTGGTTAGGTAATTAAGTTTAAAGCTATTGCTTATATATATATAATTAAATATTTATCATCTAATTCGTATTAACCTCACAAAATTCAATATTTTTAAGCTTTGATGATTTCGTAATTATATAGTGATAAAAATAATTTAAAATTTTATCTTTTTTTCCGATTATAATCTAATATTAGAATGTATAAAAAAGTATTATTTACAAAAATTTAAAAACTAATAGAGCATTTATGCGATGAAACATAAATTATATTATTTTATTGTATACATAATTTTTTTGGTAACTAGAGTACAAAAATAAGTATCTATAATTTCATAATTAAATATTTAACACTTAATTAAATATCTAGCGCTAAAGAAAATTTTTGAAATTAAATGATACTACACTACTTATGTCTAATATCAAATTTTAAGAAATTCAGTAAATTTAAATGTTAAATATCTAATTTTATAATTACAAATATTAAATATCATAATCAAGTACACAAAAAAAGGTGTTGTAAAATTTATTAGTTTTTATTTCATTACATAACTTCTCTTTTAGTTTCTCAATTTTAAAAAAATATATACTTTTTTTTTACATAAATTCTTATAATCCATATCATTGTGGGAGGTCCGATTGGTGAATCCAGATTGGCTCGAAAATCATCGTCACGAAGAATTCCCGAGTAGGAGCCAGTTCATAAGCATTTCAAGCACTCCGAAATTATTACTTTCTCGGAGGACGATGCTGTTCCAAGTAAGTTTCCTCACTGCGATGCTTTATTAATAAAAGTAATTGTGGCAAATAAGGAAGTCCATAGAATATATGTGGATGATGTTAGTTCTTCAGATGTAATTTATCGAAATGCATTTGAAAAGTTGGGTATCCCGCGAGAACAGCTGCAGAAATGTCCTGGCCCACTAATTGGATTTTCGGGAGAAGCAACACAACTCATTTGTATGATTACTTTACCCGTGACATTGGGAGAAGCTCCAAAAGATAGGTTAATATACACTAATTTTGTAGTTCTTTATATTACCTCCCCGTATAACATTATTCTCGGATAACTAACAATGGTTCAACTCAAGGCCATCTGGTTACCTTATCATCTAGTGATGAAGTTTCCCACCTCTGGGGGGATCGCTACTATCCGATGTGATCAAAATATAGCAAGAGAATGTCATATGATTGCTTTGAGGGATGCAAATAAAAAGACCCCATGCAACAAAAATAAATTGCATAGTTAGAGAGCTGCCGTCTATTTTAGAAGAGCCCCAAGCTAGGCTAGAGTTGATGAACTCGGGAGATCATGGAATGATAACGGATGACCTGGAAGAAGTAATCATCGACTTAACACTTCCAAGTGGGACAGCAAAGATAGGCGCGACTTTACCCCAGAAAGTGAAGTAATCGCTCATCAATTTACTCCAACAATACATGGATGTCTTTGCATAGGGACCTGAGGACATGAAAGGTATCTCACCAGCTTTAGCAGTGCATAAATTGGACATAGATCCCGCCTTACCCCCAGTTATAAAGAAAAAACGACCATTTTCCCCGGATAGAAATAAAGCTATATGTGACGAAGTTGATAAACTTCTCAAGGCCAAAATTATTCGGGAGGTCTTATATCTGACCTGGTTGGCTAATCCGGTCATAGTGAGAAAACCAGACTCAGGATGACGGATGTGCATTGATTATACAAACCTGAACAAGACATGTTTGAAAAACTTTTATCCTTTACCCCTGATTGATCAGAAAGTCGATGCAACCGTAGGGTATGAGGTGCTTTGTTTCCTTGATGCATATGAGGGATACCATCAGATCTTCATGGATGAAGCAGATGCCGAGAAAACCGCTTTCATAACTGAAAAAGGCATCTACTGTTACGTTAAAATGCTTTTCGGGTTAAAAAATGGGGGAGGAACTTATCAAAGAATGATGAACAAAGTTTTCGATTCTCAGATCAGCCACAACATGGAGGTATATGTTGACGATCTACTCATCAAGAGTCGAAAAATGGCGGATATGCTAGTTGATGTTAAAGAAACTTTCGATACATTAAGAGCAACAAGTTTATGCTTAATCCCAAGAAGTGCACTTTCGGAGTTGGATCAGGAAAATTCTTGGGATATATGGTTTCAAAGCATGGCATAGAGGCAAATCCTGAGAAGGTCAAGGGTATTCTGAAAGTTACCTCACCACGGAATGTCCATGAAGTTCAAACTTTAACTGGACGTTTGCCCGCATTGAATAGGTTCCTTTCTAGATCAGCTGAGCATTGATTGCCATTCTTTGCTACATTGAAGAAAGCAAAAGATTTTTCATAGACAGAGGAGTGTCAAAAAGCATTCGAAGAGCTCAAGCAGCACTTGTGCGATTGCCCGCTTTAGCTATTCCAGTTCATGGTAAAACTATTTCTTTGTACTTAGCTGCGACTGAAAAAGTGGTAAGTGCAGTTTTGATGAAGGAACATAATAATATTCAGAAGCCGGTGTATTATGTCAGCAAGGCATTGCAAGGAGCTGAACAACGATATTCGGGACTTGAGAAATTGGTGTTGCCTTTGATTATTACAGCTCGGAGACTGCGACCCTACTTTCAAGCTCATTCTATCTGGATTCTTACCGATAAATCTTTGAAGCAAGTGTTGCACAAACCGGATCATTCCAGTCGCTTAATGAAATGTGCAATTGAATTAGGTGAACACGATATCACATTTGTGCCAAGGTCGGCAATAAAGGGACAAATCCTTGCTGATTTCATAGTTAAAACACTGCAAGATTGGGATGTTCAGACACCAGGTTATAATGAGGTTCCTATAGAGATTATGGCAAGCAAGAATACCAATGTTTGGGTGCTATATGTGGACGGAGCTTCTAGCGAAGAAGGATCTGGGGCAGATCTGATTTTGAAAAATCTTGAAGGTCAGAAGTTCACTTATGCTCTTCATTTTGATTTCAAAGCCACCAACAATAAAGCGGAATATGAAGCTCTCATAACAGAAATGAAGTTGGCACAAGAGATGAGAGCTCAAGAGTTACAGGCTTACAGTGACTCACAACTCATTGTAAACCAGGTAACTGGGGGGTATGAAGCTCGAGACCTAATAATGAAAAGGTATCGAGAGAATGCGGAAGAAATGGCTAAGGGATTTGATCTCTTCACAATTGATAGAATTCTGTGAGCTCAGAATAAATGAGCTGATGCTCTCAGCAAGTTATCATCGTTAGCCTATGCACACCTGACTAAGCGAGTATTAGTAGAAGTGCTAGGAGCTCGTAGTATTGCTGAAATGTCAGTTTAGTTTATCAAAGAGGAAGAAGTAAATTGGATGACCCTAATAATGAAGTACCTCAGCTCAGGAGAAACCACAAACAACAAAGTGGTAGCTTGAAAATTGAGAATCCAAGCTGTTAGGTATGAAATAAAAGATGGAGTTCTATACAAGAAAGGATATCTAATGCCGTGGCTAAGGTGTGGGGCCAAATCAGGCAGAATATGTACTAAGGGAAATCTATGAAGGGTCGTGTGGCAGTTATGATGGAGCTTGGACGATAGCTAAAAAAGCTATCCAAGCAGTATATTATTGGCCCACTATTCACCGCGACGGTCATGACTTGGTACAAAAATGTGTCAAGTGTCAGCAGCATACAAGGATTCATCACATACCTCAGGTGGAAATGGTCACTATGCAAAGTCCTTGGCATTTATGCAATGAGGGATAGACATTGCAGGTCCCTTTCCAAAAGCACCAGGGCGAGTGAAGTACTTGGTAGTGGCGGTTGATTACTTCACGAAGTGGATTGAAGCGGAACCATTAGCAACAATAACTGGGAAGAATATACAAAAATTCTTATGAAAAAATGTTGTTTGTGGGTATGGAATACCAAAGATTGTGGTATCTGATAATGAAACACAGTTTGCAAGTGATCCATTTAAGAGCTGGTGTGAAGAACTCAAGATTCATCAGCACTTCACTTCCGTAGCTCATCCTCAAGCCAATGGTCAAATTGAGGTGATGAACAGAATTATTATTTAAGGAATAAAAACTTGGTTAGAAAATGCCAAAAGACAGTGGGTAGTACACCTTCTGAATAATGGGCATACCAAACTACCCCAAGGACAGCTACACAGGAAACTCCTTACAGCTTAGTGTATGGATCTGAAGTAGTTATCCCAGCCGAGATAGACCTCTTGAGTACCAGAGTACTTAATCATGAGCAAAACATGAATAATGAAGCTTTGCTCCTCAACTTAGATCTAATGGAAGAAAAAAGAGAGGTCGTGTTTATTCCAGAAGCAAAGTACAAGTCAGATATGACTCGATAGTACAATAAACGAGTTAAGAGCACTTATTTTCGACCCGAAGATCTAGTGATGAGGAAAAATGAAATAAGCAAGGCAGAGGAAACTCGGAAGTTAGACCCAAATTAGGAAAGACCATATCAAGTTATAGAAGCCGGACAAACTGGGAATTACAAGCTGTCAACTCTAGATGGGAAGATGATTCCGCGAATGTGGAACGTTGCTCACTTGAGGAAGTTTTATATATAGTAGTTTTAAATGCTATGGTAGTAATAAAGAGCTTCACAACTCGATTTAGACCAATTAGATAGTAAATAAGATGTGCAGCTCGGGTTTTTATATTGTCATATTATTTCCTAAGATATCAAAAGTGTTACTTATTGACACTTCTTTTTATCTCATCGAATTTGGTTTATACCTATTTTTTTCAGAATTGCCAAATACCCTAATTCCGAAAAGAAAGAAAGAAAAAAAAGTACACTATCCAAATCTCAAAATGTTTTTGAGAATCATGGAACGGAGATAAACAAATTTATCTCGGAATCATAATCCCAAATGTTCTCGAGAAAGATAAATCAAAAAAATGAGCAGTAGCTCATTTACAAGATTAACCATCCAATAGAGGGTCGCAACCTCGAAAAAAAACCAGTTTAAAGAACTTAAGTTCTAAAAAATGGTATAAGTTAAAGACCAAACATAAGAAAACGGTATGGTCTAAAAACAAAGGAACAAAGTTCAGAAAACACAGTTCAGCTACTGTTTCCGAGCTCCAAAATAATAAAATGTTCAAGGCTAAAAGAACGGAGTTCGGAACAAATTCAGTGACAATAATTTTCCGATTTGAAGTAAGATAGTGAAAATATGGTAAAATCGGATTTCATTATGAATAATGGAAGACGAAAATATCAAATATTTAAAGGAAGCAATTTGTGCAAAATTTCGATCTGCGATATACTTGTTAACAAATATATATATATATATATATATATCTGCAAGCTAAAATTTGCTTTTGAATTACATTGTCAAAACACAAAGCTATAAAAAGATTCCGAACTACGGTCTACTTGTCACAAACTCCTAAAACTATTACAACTCTCAGCAATTAGCTTTGGGCAAGAGAGTCTTCAGCTCAGATGGACTCCTTGGCATGATCGGAAGCTAGGACATCTGTCACGCCCCGAACCCGCGAGCACAGTGGACCCGTGGGCCCACATGTGCACGCTTGGCCGTGACACGACTGCACCTGAAGCGCCCAAGCCCAACTTCGTTTGGCTCGTCCTCGCTATGCCAAAATGGATATCCGGAAGTTGAATTTGGAAGCTAGGCTTACACATTTATATAAGGCACAAGCCTTACTCCTATCCGATGTGGGATAGGAGTATCATATTCACTCCTCCTTGAGGCCTTGGCGTCCTCGCAAGGCTTACACAGGATCCTTTAACCAGACCCACCTCGGTGGTGAAGGATTCTATAGGTGGCTCCCTCCCTTAGGTTGACGTAGCACTTAGTTCTAACACTCCGAGGGTGAGGTCTGGCCCATTCTCTGATACCACTCTGTCACGCCCCGAACCCGCGAGCACAGTGAACCCGTGGGTCTACACACGCAGGCGTGGCTGTGACACGACTGCAGCCTGACGTGCCCAAGCCCAACTTCGTTTGGCTCATCCTCGCTATGCCAAAATGGATATTCGAAAGTTGAACTTGGAAGCTAGGCTTACACATTTATATAAGGCACAAGCCTTACTCCTATCCGATGTGGGATAGGAGTATCACAACATCGCCCTCAGGGACTAAGCCGGCCTTTGGAGATGAGGGAATGAACGATTCAACCGGAAGAGTAATTTTTCCACTTTTCAGCTCGTCCAATGAGACATCTATATTAGCTTCACCTTCTTCGTCATAACCCTCTTCATCATCCAAGTTGAGCTCGGGGTATTGGGAGTGCAAGTGGGCGAGGGCTAAGTGATACCCATAGTTCTTTGCGAGCGTGATTAACTGTCCAAGAAAAGTACCGAAGGTGTCCAATTTGAACATTTGGTTCACCATTTGAGAGGCCCACTCACCTCTGAAGAATTCATGCTTCGTCTTCTCAGCAACAACTTGTTGCTTCAAGGCATGATTCTCAGCATGCAGCTTAGCAACTTCATCTTCTGAAGATGTCAAAGCTACTTGAACCCTCCCAAGCTTCGATTTGGCATGCTGCTCTTTATATCCGAGCTCTTGATTGAAGCTTTCCCGATTGCTGATTCTAGTCTCAGCTTTCTTTAGGTCGGCTTGAAGCTTCATGAGCTCGGAGTTGTCTTCTTCAGGGCGGGACATCAACTCCCCGACCAGAGCAAGATTCTGAAATATGAGCGTTAATTAACTACCAAGTAACAATATATAAAAGTACATATATATAAAGACAACTGAAATAATGAAGAGGTAATAACCTGGGCGATCCTAAGAGCAGTACGCCTCTTCACTTCCTTTTTCTCAAAGCTTTGGAGCGCCTCTTTATCCCGAGGTGGGAGCTTTCCTTGATGAACTCGGGGGCAGTATCTACAGAGAGTCGGTTGTTGCCGGTCATACCCCAGTTCGGGAGCAAGTAATGTTCTGGTACTTCAGTGGTCCCACTCCTAAAAGTTTGCCTCAGGACAATAAGCTCTCTAAACAAGGAAGAACCTGGCAGCTTGGCGAGGCTCTTTATCTGTTTGTTAACATGCGCTAACGCTTTCTAAGATTGCCTATTGTGACTGCTACCTGGGAGTGAAGTGGTAACGAGAGGTTGGGAACTCTCCAAAGGACCTGAAGTTCGTCCGAAAAGAACTTCCATGGGCTACAGGCCTGGAAAGGGCAACTCGGCGCTAACAATTCCTTCCTGGGTAGGCAGTGCCAATACAGAAGATGGAGAAGTGTTGTCGTCCGAGATGACAACTGGGTTTACCACTTTGGTTTTCATAGCTCAGAGCTTTTTGGGCTTAGGCTTGAAACCACCTTGCATATCCTTGAGTTGCATGACTACATCCAAACAGGGGAAGAGTTAGACATGTTTCAAATAATAACAATAATATCAAAAATTATAAACTTTGTAAGAGATGTACCCTTATGACCAGAGTCATCCACCTCATCTGGATGGTGATCTCCCAGTTCGGCGGGGCTCAGTTTTAAGGACACAAGGACGTGCTCAGGTATATTGGCAAGGCAAAGTTTGCATTGCTTTGTTATTAGGTCATCTAATTTGGCAAGGGTATTCTTAATGGAAGAAGTGCATTTGGTGGACCGATCTGACACTGATTTGTCAGGAAGCCAAAAAATTTTGGTTCCTAGTTTTTGAATTTCGATGTATAAAAATTTCTCCTTCCAATCATGGATAGAGCTTGGATTTCCCTCTAAGAGGTCGAGTCTACCCCTCCTCCAAGTAAAGTAGAACCAACCAGCATCCCGACCTGAGGATTTCAGACTAAAAATATACCTAAAAAGAAGTACTGTGCAAGGAATGGTTAAGTGTTCGCAGAGTATTTAGAACCCTGTCAGAGTTCGGATGGCATTCGGGGTTAATTGGGTAATAGAGAGGGAATATTCCCATAAAATCTCTTTGAAGAATTCAAACAAGGGAAACCTTAATCCCCCTACAAACTGATCTACATAAACTATGATGAACCCTATGGCAGGAAGGCTAGGGATCTCCCTAGGAAGGGGAGTTCGGGCACCAAGCTCAAACGGGATGAAACATTTGGCATCTACGTGAGCTACTTTTTCATGAGAAAGTGACGAGCTCAGAGTCCTAAGTTTAGAAATTTGCTCTGACTTAGTTTCAGATCCATCTTCTTGTTCTACGTTCTCTTCAGAACGGAAAGCAGGGGATGGGATCCTACTGGTTCCTGATTCTGATCTAGGGACTATATAGCGTTAGTTTCCTCAGATAAGATGTTTATACTTTTGAGTTCGCTACTCAAACCAGAATATGACCTCGGAGGGTTAAGACTACCTAACTCCCCTAATCTAGACACAGAGTTAATATTGGATGGGGAATTAGAGTGTTCGGAATCAGACATACTTACTTGTTGAAGATAAGGACTTGAGTTCGGGTTTATGCTTATGTTCGGAGGAATATGGAATTCGAACTAAAGAGTTAGACCGCTTAGAGATGCAAGATTGCAGAAAGTGAACTTTTTGAATTTGAAGCTAGGATTATTTATAGAGGTTTTGTGGGCTAATGGGCCGACGCATCTTAGCCATTGCTCATAACTTGAGATTCGTAAAAGAATAGCTAGCAGCAACTTAGCATAACTCAAGTGATATAACGAGGTATGGAGTTCGGTATACATTTTGTTGCTTTAAAGAAGTGCACAAATCAATACCAAACTTGGGCTAAATATATTTAAAATGTAGTTGCTGTGTGTACATATTTGCGGTGACTTCCGGAGGTCGGATAAGACATAACATTATTAATTATAGAATGAAAAAAATATAAATGCTATGATCAATGGTGCGAGCTTTGGGAGTTCGGGATGATTGTACTTGTGGTAGACTCGATATAGTGTTTCTAGAAGTCGGATGGACATAAGGCAATTATATATTTCGTCATAACTGGTTTGAGTTCGGAGTAGTCCTATGGTGGAAATACACATACCACATTCGTAACAACCTACGGAGTTCGTCATTTTCGTATTAATTGCTAGCGTAGTTCTAATATACTTGGGGCTTGTTAAGCAAAGAATACGTGTAGAGATCGGACAATGTATAATACGTGCAGAGGATGGAAACGGCATTGATCAGATTGGACAAGATCTAGGTAATCTCAACCGATCTGAGGGGCTATTAATAAGGGTGGAATTGTAGTAGGACTCTCCTTGTAGGAATCCTATCTGAACCCGAGTTCTTCGGGATAAGATTACTGATGAACTGAGAGTTCCAATCCTACTGGAACTCTACTAGGTACGATTCTATAAAAGGAACCTCATTATCACCTGGTAACATGTTACTTTCTCTACAACTTTTATTACGTATTAAGCTTATTGCTAAGGGACCCAAACTAACTTAAGCATCGGAGCATACTCCCCGGTACAGCCCAATGGTATTTTTGACATCTGTATTGCAGGTCTTCTAGAGCACAGGTGACGAATTCAGGCGCACGTGACCTCAGGAGGACCTCACAGCACTTGGTGATATTTGACATCATCACACATACATATTTTTAGTTTGTATCTTTTTATCCTTTTTACAAAGTATTTTATCATGAATAATCTCTATTATTTACCGTTCATATTTTCTTTATTCAAACCAAATATATAAACATTTTATATTCTTTTTTGGCTAATCATCCCATTTACGGGAGGCACCACTCCCTATTTATTATAGAAATATAGGATACAAAATTCAATGGCGGATATAACCACACCATTAGTACAGTTGAAAAACTATAAATAGGGAGGACTCCTCTCTTACATTGATGCACCTATTTCAAGTTTCAGAAACGAAATAAGGAGTACTTCCTCCTTTACAATTGCTAATCTAGAGTTTCGGTAATAGAAAATTGGAGTATTATTCCTTTATAGACTTGATGGTTGCTAGAGGTTGAGGATGATATAAAGGCCGTTTGGAGACTAATAACCTCTATATACATTCAACCTCCAGCAACCACAATAAGCTACGAAGGAAGATTCTCCATATCAAAATACTCCCTACAAGTTTTCAAAGATTCACCAGGAGTGACAAAAAATGTGACTAAGATAAATTTTTAACTGCCACATATAGATTATGCACAGGAGAAAAAATGCAACACTTAGCAAAATAACAGATGAAACGCATGATGCATGTTGAAACAACTAATCTGCCACATATAGATTATGCACAGAAGAGAAAATACAACACTTAGCAAAATGATAGATAAAACACATGATGCATGTTGAAACAACTAAGCTTAAATACTTGAAATGTTTGATGCATGTTACAACAGTCAAAATACCTTATTGGAGTAGCAAAATGCAGTTATTTATCTAGACAAAGTGTGTAGAAAATTGTATCTTCACTAAGCCAAAAATTGACCCAAAATCTTGAAAATGGCTTAACACAAAACCTTAGCCCTCACAGATATGATCATAACAGAGCTGGAAATTTGCCCTTATCATAAATGCATGTATGCCTAATGTGTGTTGAAAAAAAACCAAAGTTTTGGAGGGAAAAAAAGGAGACCACCAGCTATTAGTCTCATTTTTGTAAGAAACTCATTTTTAAAATGAGTGTGTGGTGGCAAAATGGCCTAACATCAGCAGCCATTGGCCTTAATTTACAACTAGTTTAAGCCCTTATAAAACAAGCAGCTAATGGAAAAAATGGCCTATTATCAGCAACCATTGGCCTATTTTCCATGATATTAGAAAAAACCTCATATGAAGCAATATGAAAGAAATCATCATGAATGCTGCACATGTATGGTACCTTGGACTACCTGCTTTGAAAATGTGGGATCTTTTGATGTACGATAATCTGAGCCTCTCCAGTCTGATAATGTTTTGGATTTTTTGATAAAGATGAGCTTCTTCCTCAAAGACAATGTTTGGTTGCTGAAATGCTTCTTTTGCTATTAATCTAGCTACCACGTTTTCTCCTTTCTGACATTTGCTCAAGAATATGTAGAATAGGCTTCCTTTAATGATTGAATTTGATGATTGAGTCTCCATGGTATAAACACTTTATAGCCAATGATTAGAAATTAAGAGTTTTGTATTTTTAGCCCCTGTTTGATTTCGATAGTTATTCTTAAAATACAAGAAATAGGGTCTCAGGGTTGAAGATCTGTAAGAAAAGTCTAGAAATCAGCCACCTTCTCTTCGCTGATGATTCATTACTATTCTATAAAACAGAGGTCAAACATGTGCAAATGGTGAAGGAAATTCTGGACAAGTATGAGATGTTTTCTAGCCAAAAGGTATATTTGGAGAAGTCCTCCACCTTCTACAATAAAAATATCTCTCGAGTCACAAAAGAGGATATTGGTAGGATTTTGAATGGAGTAAAGGAAGAGACAAACAACAGATATCTAGGGCTACCTTTGGTCATTGGCAGATCAAAACAACAGGTTTTTAGAACTATTAAAGAACAAGCCGCTAAAAAGATTCTGAACCGGAAGCACAAAATGCTATCCTTGGCAGGGAATGAGATACTCCTTAAATCAGTAGTTAGTGCTCTTCCAGTATACAGTATGTCTTGTTCTAAAATTCCAGTTAAGCTTTGCAAGGAACTTCATTCTATCATGTCACAATTCTGGTGGGTAACTAATTCAAAGGATAAGAAGATTCATTGGATATCTTGGAAAAAGATGACAACATCTAAAGATAAAGGTGGACAGAGTTTCAAGGATCTTTCTATTTTCAATGATGCCCTTCTTGCCAAGCAGCTCTGGAGACTGATCACTAAGCCGAATTTGTTGATGAGTAAGCTACTAAAAAGTAAATACTATCCCCAATCAATTGTAATGCAAGCTAAATTGAAGTCTAATGCCTCATGGCTCTGGAAAAGTTGGTTAGGAGCTAGTTACTTCTTAAAGCAGGGATGCAGATTCCAAATTAGGAATGGTGAATCAGTAAGGATTTGGGAGGACAATTGGCTTCCACTGGAAACATCAATGAAACCAATTTCAGGCAAAGCAAGTCATACGACTATAAAGACAGTCAATCAACTCATGACAGAAGATGCGAGAAGGTGGAATAGACACTTGATTAAGCGAACTTTGAATGCTCAAGAGGCTAACTCTATTTTACAATTGCCAATTAGTCATTTGGGTGCAAGAGATCAGTTGGTATGGCACTTCTCTAGTCAGAGAGCATATAAGGTTCAATCAGGGTATAAGCTAGGCCAAAAGATTCTAGAAGTAAGAGAGGGAAAGGCAAGTTCAAGCTCTAAGGAAATGGCAGAAGCTACGACATGGAGGAAACTCTGGCATATGAAGGTTAAAGATAAACTCAAGATTTTCTTCTGGAAATGCTTTCATAATGCGTTACCAGTAAACAAAAATCTGATGAAGAGAGATGGTTTATCTAATGGCTGGTGCTGCAGTTGTTGAGAGGAGGAGGAAAGTATGGAACACATTTTCTTCTCTTTTCCAAAAGCTCAGATTACTTGGAGGCTATCACCAGTTTAATGGGATAACATATTTGAACATATCAGGGACTTTGCAAGTTGGTGGATTCAGATATGCAACAGTCAATTGGTCCTATCAGCTACAAGCATAATTTTGAACGTTACCTGCTCTATCTACCTCGGCGACGATGTGGAAATCAAGGGAATGAGAGTGATCTCTTAATCAGAAGACAGTCTTAGAGCACTCAATTCACATCAAAGAGCTTATAAGAGTGGTGGTAAAGAATAATTCTGCAGCCCAGAATATGGATCCTAGAAATAGGGCGTAAGGAGTAATTCCTATTGATGACATGCAGAGTCAGTTATAGGACTAAGCCTTCACGTGGAAGGGTTAAAATCATAGTGGCCAGCCAAGAGTATTTGCCAAAACAATGTTTTACAGACAGGTGGAATAATTGCTGGAACTCAGAGGTCAGATTATTTCATGCTAAATCAGTTGCCTAAGGAGGGCTCTTTGCGCTCCACCAGTAGTAACTGAACTGGAATCTGTGCAAGAGGCAATACTGGAAGCATATCATATAGTGGATATACAACTAGATGTTAAGGCTATGATTTCATGTATTCAGCAAGGAAAATCATCTTCTCTATTGTCTGTTACTATAGTCAAAGACATGTTGTTGTTAGCTAGTCTTTTTGATTGTTTTAATTTCTCCTTTGTGCACAAGAGTTGCAACTTTGCTATTTATTTGGAAGCTCAAAAGGCAGCTAATGATTACTGTGCTAGGGTATAGAAGGGGCATATTCCTGAGTGGATATTAGAGGCAGCCAAAAGGATTTGCAACCATTTGGTTGACTGTATTATATTTTTTTGTGGAATGAGAATTATCGCTTATGTTAAAAAAAATTCTAAAACTGTAGTATTGAATTAATCAAAACTAACAAAAACATGTAAGCCAAAATGTTAACAAGCCCTATTAGCTCTTTTTTTTTTAATTAATAATATTTACTACTCTTGAAATTTATTGCAACTACCAATAAAATGTTATAATTTCATAAAGTTACAATCAAACTCCTATACGATCTAAAATAATCCCTTAGCTTAAGTCAACTAACAATTGATTAATTAGGTTATCTAATTTTTATTGTAAAATTTATAAAAAGTCCATCAAATTCTTTTAAGAAGTTTAAGCTTATTATTTTTACCACCTCTGTGGTAAAACTATATCACAAAACAAATACTGATATTTCGAATATTACAGTCACCACTTTAATTGAAGATAAATACATTCATCTAAAACAAATCCCCTATTAAACAAAACAAAAGAGTAAAATCTCAAATCCTATGTCTATTTCCCACTCTTTACCCTCTCTCTATCTCTCTCTCTCTCTCTCTCTCTCGTCTCTCTCTCTCTCTCTCTCTCTCTCTCTCTCTCTCTCTCTTTCCTACACACAATCAAGTCTTATATCCAGGAGTCCATGATAGATTTTTTTTTAATTCTAGGGATTTTTATATGGTCAAAACTAAATTTTGAATTCTTTAATTTTATATGTTATTACTGCTATTAATGCACATCGGCTTTATCTCATTTGAGTTTTGTTTTACAAAATTTTATAACTTAATTTCTTATTTGTTGTTGGGTTGATGATTGTATTATGTTTAAATTTATTACTACTATTAATGCATATTAACTTTATTCTCATGATTTGACTTTTATTTCATAGAATTCTAAAACTCAATAGGTTGATGATTTATTAGTTTTAACTTTCTAAACTATGGAGTCTAAGTTGTAATTTGATAGAACTTAAGAAAGATGTTATAAAAAAAAGTATAGAATGATGATTTTGGTATTTTCTTTTTCGTTAGTCAAAATAAATAGATGTTTCTTTATGGTAGTTCCATGAAACCTCAAGATTTGATTGGTAGTTTTCACAAATCTCACAACACAATTAATAGTAGCTCTCTAAGAAAACATAGTTAATGTGTGTTCTTCGTAGTCTTTATTTCTTTCAAAGATTTCTTGTAAATCTATGAGTAAAACTGGAGTTTTCGAACTTAATGAAAATTGACACTTAGTTTGATAATTCATTGCTTCGAACTTTTTTAGGGGAATCTCCAAAAAGGAGTCTCTTATCTTTGTTTTTTTATTACCATGTTCTTGATTTATGTGCTTTCATTAGCTATTGAAGGTTAAATTGTTTAGTATCTTATGAAATTGGCTATAGGTTCTTGAGATCTTGTTTGTATGTAGTGGTGAAACTCGAGCATATTTTAAGGGGGCTTAGTTGTATAACAAAAAAAATTTCTCATAAAATAAATATATATAATGTTAAAGTATTGAATTGATAATCATAATAATAAAAATATAAATATATATACACGCAACAACAAAATAATTATTATTCACAATTGAACTACTAGTACCAGAAGTACAAATAAGAGGAGACAACTATGTCTTATGAGTTTGCATCTGTTGAAAATGTTGCAAAATTTGTTTATTCTCAATTTTTGCAAAAATATCCTTTTCGATGTATACTATCAAACTATCATTCATTCACTCATCTCCCATTATATTACACAAATCAATCCTGAAAGTTTTCATCACAGAGAAAACCCTTTCAACAAAAGCAATTGCAACTGGTAAAACCAATGCTAACTCAATCAAACGATATACCATGAAAAAACTATATTCTTGCCAGTTTGAATAATCTTTTTAGCAAGACATCTAAAATACTCAATCATAGAAGATTTACCTAGTATATTATGAATGTAAGTCTTAAGTTGCTCTTCAAGTACCACACTATTAGTCAATGAAAAGTATTCCGAATAAAGTTCAACAAGAAGGAATAACTTACCAAGGTCAAATTGAGAGATAAGAGTCTTTTGGATCAAGGTATGCAATGCAAGTAAATAACTCCGTACTTGCTTATGAAAAATGATTATTCATCTCTTGAACCATCATATCAACAAACTAATATTGTGACAATAAAAAAGTGAATGAGAAAAATAATATTGAAGAAAACACAATGATTTCATCCAAAAGATTCTCCCATCCCTCATCTTTAAATTCTTTTAATCGAACTTTCATTGTTTTGATCAAACTGACTGGTACTACAATATTTTGATCCTTTTGTTGTAAGGCAAGAGACAGTTCATTTGAAATTCCTAACAAATATTTTATCAAATGCATCGCAAACACAAATTCATAACTCTC
Organism: Ophiorrhiza pumila; assembly: GCA_016586305.1. Lineage (NCBI taxonomy): Eukaryota > Viridiplantae > Streptophyta > Magnoliopsida > Gentianales > Rubiaceae > Ophiorrhiza > Ophiorrhiza pumila. The sequence continues at coordinate 7,814,696 of BLIW01000005.1, forward strand.
CATCTAATCAATCAAAGTTGTGGTTAAACTGATATTATCATTATTGCTACCATCATCATATATATTTTCAACCACTTGTAATACGAAAGTCTGTATAGATATAAGACGGATAATAGTTATGCAATGGAATCCCCAACGAATATCCCCTAGTCTCTTCAAACTAGTTTCTTGATTTTTTTCTTCTACCACTAACAATATCTTCTCTATCTAAACATTCTAAAATCCTATGATGTTCAAGTTGTCTACGTTTGTCTTTTCTTTTACACAAAGCACGGGTAACATTCAAAATCATAGTAATATGTTAGAAAACATCACTAATACTCTGTTACTCTTAGCAACTACAACAACAATTAGTTGAAATTGGTGAGAAAAACAATGGACATACTATGCAGATGAATTTTCCTTCAATATGATAGCTTTTAATCCATTATACTCACCACGCATATTTGAAACCCATTATATTTTTTACCTCTCAATCTCGATAATGACAACTTCTGTTTTGCAAACAATTTATCAATAGCTTTCTTCAAAGAAATAGAGGATGTGTCAGGCACATGAATAATAACAAGAAAGCATTCAATGATATGTCCATCTTTGTTCACATATCTCAAGACAACTCCCATTTGCTCTTTTACTGAACTATCTCAAGATTCATCCACCATAAGAGAAAATATATTGTTCCCTATATTATTAAAAATGAAATTTGTGACTTTACCAACACAAGCACTTGTTAGGTATTTTTTGAATTTTTGGAGATGTTATTTTATTATTTTCATGGACATTCTCATTCATTATCTTGGCAACCTCTTTACTTCGTTGAGTATACCACTTAATAAGAAAGTTTTTTTATTTAAATAACTCAAAGATTCATCATGTCTATCGAAAGGTAAACCTTGTTTAAAAAAATGCGTCATATCCAAAACTGTTGTTAAGTGGGTGCAATAGGCAACTTCTATTTCACATTCCTGTGCTTGTAACAAATTCGACACACTTTGTCTTTGATTTTAAAAAGCCTCAAGTTGGATTCTTGCATCATTTTGAGCACTATCTACACAACCAATATGTGTATTGCATATTTCTATTACTTTTTCTAATTACTTATCTTCTAGTTAGTAAATGCCCCATCTCTACCTTGACATCCTCTATGTGAATTTTTAAAGAGAGAGCACAGAAAATAAAATGTTGCATCCTTTGATATGCTATACTTCAACTATGGAAATTTTTTAAACTAAGCAACTTGAAAACTTCTATACACTTTACCAAATTATTTTTGGGGATAAATATGGCCAATTAGCTGACAAGGGTCTCTAATCAAATATTCTCTTTGAACATGATTTCTAATAAAAATATCAAAATTTTTAATTAATTTGCATATCCTTTGGTCACTAACAACATCATTTGGGTTGAATTCTACACGAGATTATTTTTTTCTACTATTTTCTTCATTAGATCTTTTAGAAGAATCAACATTTCGTATTAAAAATTTATCCATAACCTACCATAATTCATCCAAATTGCCAAATTAAAAAATATTAAAATATTAAAATAATTACAAATAAATAATCATAATACACAAAATCATAAAATGTTTTAGTTTCTTTTAGAACATTTATCAATCACCAACAAGTCTCTTATTTTTTTGTAATAAATAATTATAATTTATAAATTTAAAATTAATTAATCACAAGAATAGTTCACAAATATCTATTAATAAACATTTAATCACAATAATCAATCACAATTCACAAAAATATTGACAAAAAAATTAAATGTAACTAATATTGGAAAAAAAATATAAAACTATAAAAAACTTACACCAAGATCGGTGCTAGTAACGATAGAATATGTTTTAGCATATTAGAGTTGAATATCAATGGATGTTCAGAGTCGGAGGCAGGAGACAAGGAGTAATTATCCTATCTAGAGAGATGAGATTGTGAGAATGGAGAGTTTGAAAGAAAGGGTGCAAGAGAGAATTAGAGATATCAGAATAGGATTTTAGGAAATAGGAATTATGGTGGCTTGGTGGGAGAAATTTTATTAAAATGATGTAAGCTTCTTTTTTACTTTGTAGTCAATAAAACAACGTCATTTTATTTTAAACGGCGTTGTTTTACTTAAAAATGAAAAAAAATTATAAATGATTAAACATTAAAGTCATCTTCTTCCATTCACTTATTGTCGGGGAGCTTTGTGAATTGCAATAGAAGGGCGGTGGCACTACAGAGTGACTAAAAGGGGTGCAGGACTGGTGGAGGAGGTATCGCACTATCTTCTTCTCCAAGAAGAAGGGGGGCTGCCGCACCGGTTCTTTTCCTTATTTCTGCCATTATTTTTATGTTAATTTTATGTTGTGGTTTGGATTATTTGTGACCTTTCATGCTAGATCTACTTTGTATTTTGCTTGTGTGAAGGCATACATAAGTATGATTTGGATTAGATTAAATATTGTATTTATTAAACTTGTGGAGTTTCATTTATGTGTGTGATCACCATGTCAACATGTGTGTGGGTTAAACAAGTTTGATGAGTACAATTCTTGTAAAAAAATTAAAGTATGAATAAGTGTTCGTATACTCAATGTATTTATTCATATGCATAACTGTGATCACCATTTCAACCTCTATATAATTAACTTTTGATTAGGAAAAAAACTTTGCCTCTAGCATAAGAAAAGAATTTATGTGAATTAGTTTAATCGCATCTTTTTTTTTGCCCCTTTATCTTTTAATATTAATATGCTAAAGTTGTATGTCCGTGAAATGTCTTCTACTGCATTAAACTTCTACAATATTTCAAAGTTTGAGGACTAATTCATCTCTGACTTCTTGTTTCCCTTCTTCCTCTTATCTTCCAGAACTCCCCCACCAACAACAGTAACAACTTCATCATCCTGTTTTTTTTTTCTTTCTCATTTTCCTTCTCTTTCTTGTAAGATGTCCCTTCATCTCCAGTCAACCTCTCCCCAAGAAGTTGGAAGATCCCTTCTCCAGTTTTTGTTTTTTTTTTCTCTTCTTCTTGATATTCTGCCTCTTTCTTTTTCTCATTTTCTTTCTTTTTCTTCTTCTTCTTCTTGATATTCTGCCTCTTTCTTTTTCTTCTTCTTCTCCTTCTCTTCTTTATCAACATCGCCTTCATTTTCTGCTATTTTCTTCCTTTTTCTCTTATCTTTATTTATCCAATCACTTTCCTCCAATTGTCCTTCATTTTTCTTCTTTTCTTTCTTCACACCTTCATTGCCAGTCAACTTCAACTTTTCTCCATATTTCTTTCCTTCTAAGTGGAGGATGGAACCTCCAACCCCAGACCTTTTAGCAGTGGCAACAATTCCCTTTTTGTCTTTCTCCTTATTTTTCTTCATTTCCAAGTGGAGAATTGAACCTCTATCCCTAAGACTTTCAGTAGCAGCAACAACTCCAACCCTAAGACCATTGGCGGAACTAAAGGGGGGGCGAGCCGGTGCGGCCGCCCCCCTTCCTTTTGGAGAAGAAAGTAATAGGATTTCTTCTCCACCAGTTTAGCACCCTTTGCCGTCGCCCACCTCTGGCCGCCGTAGCTTTACAAATTCAGAACTTCCCTGCTTTCTTGGAAGAAGAATACTTGAATTCGTTTTTTTTTTCATTCTAAAGTTAAACCACGTCAATTTGTTTTAAAGAAAGTCGACCTAATTAAAAAAAATCTTTTATTCTTAAGTTTAAGTTAAACGATGTCATTTAAAATAAAATGACATCATTTTACTTATTACAAAGTTAAAAAAAACCTTGCATGATTTTAATAAAAATTTTTACAGCAACCCAGTCTAATTCTTATTTTTTACTCTAATATCTCTCACTCTCTTGTGCCCTCTCTCCCAACCTCCATCTCTTCTCACAATCTCATACCTCCAGATAGAAAATCAACTCTTTGTCTCCTTCCTTTAGTTTCGGATCTCTATTTTCATTTCTAATATGCTAAAACTTATATCGTTACCACTAGCACCGATTTTGGTGTAAATTTTTTATGTTTTTATTTTTTTAATATTAGTAATATTTAATTTTTTTTGCAAATATTTTTGTGAATTGTAATTGATTATTGTGATTGAATGTTTTTTAATAGATATTTGTGAATTGTGTTTGTGATTAATTAATTTTAAATTTATAAATTATATTTATTTATTACGAAAAAATAAAAGAGCTTGTAATTCTTTTGTCAATTTTCATCATAGAAAGTTTTTGTGTCAATTCGATACTTTAGCGTTACATATATTTATTTGGGTCATTCTCTTGTGAGACTGCATCATATATGAGACTTCTGTATTAATTTACTTGTATAAAATATAAAAAATTAGCATATAAATTATTAAAGATTATATAAAATATAAAAAATTAACGTATTAGCGTACAAAGTATCAAATATCAGCCTACAATGTGTAAAAAATATTGTATTAGTGTACGTATAAGTATAATTCACTTATATGAGACGATCTCAAGAATTTTTGCGTATTTATTTTATGAGAAACTTTTTTTCCCGATTATACAGTTAATCCCCCTCCAAAAATATGTTATGGTTCTGCCACTGCCCAAGACCGTCAACAGCGGTAACAACTTCTTGATGATCTCGCACCTCAAATCCTTCCTTTTTCTTCTTTTCTTTCTTCACATCTTTATTGCCAGTCAGTTTCAACTTCTCTCCATGTTTCTTCCCTTCCAAGTGTAGAATGAAACCTCCAGCCCCAAGCCCTCCAGCAGTGGCAACAACTCCCCTTGTCTTTCTCCCCATCTTTCTTCATTTCCAAGCGGAGAATTGAACCTCCAGCCTTAGGCCCTTTAGCAGTAGTAACAACTCCAGCCCCAAGACCTTCAGCAGCGGCAACAACTTCTTAGTAATCTCGCTCATTCTCTTCTTTCTCCATCTCTCTCTCTCAAACTCCGGCAACATGAGAAACATCACCTTCCCTACCTTCCCCTCTACCAGTAACACCTCCACTAGTAATAATAACTCCACCCCACCCCCCACATCATCACCAATATCAACTCCATCTCCAACCCCATCATCAACTTCCCCATCTAGAGATGAGTACGATTCGGTAATTCAATTAATTCGATTTGGTTAATTTGTTTTTTTATATTTGAAAATTTTTAACCGAATCAAAACCAAAAACCAAACAAACCAAAACCAAATATAACCGAATTCGAATTTGACTAGTTCGTTAGATTTTTTATTTTTGTTTTTTCATTTTTTTCTAAAATATTTTATTTAAATTATTAAATAATGAAATACCTTATTAATTACAAAAAATTTAGATTTATCAACAAAAAAGTTAAATACAATAACGTGTAATTATCTATAATTTATTGATTATATATAGTTATGTAATATAAATATACATATAAAAATATTAATTATTTGGTTAATTCGGTCACCGAATAACCGAATTCAAACTGAAAATTGAATCGAATTCGGTTTGTTCGGTCAATCGAATTCAAATTTTCAAAATTGTAACCTAACCGAAAATTGATTAAATGAATTCAGTACGGCCAAAAATCGAATCGAAAACTGAAAAACCGATTTCAAATAACTGAATTGAATTTGATTTGGTTGGTTTGATGGATTTTTTGGTTTTTTGCTCACCTATATCCGCATCCCCCTCTTCCCCCTCTGCCATCTCTATCTCCCCTCCTCTCCCTCTCCCTCTCCCTCTCCCTCTTCCTCTTCTATCAGGATCACCACATTCTGCACGAGCAACTTTAACACCAACAACAGTAGCTTCAGTAGCTAGACTACCTACCGTGAAAGTTATAACGATCCCATTGGCTCCTCTGCACTGTGAAAACTCTCAATCTGTCCTTTCCGTCCTTGTTTATCCTAGTCACCTCATATAGCCTTCCATCAACTATAAGTTTATCATGAATACAACCCTAAAAAATGGAGTTGAAATGCTTAACAATTGGTTCTAAATTGTCTATTAGCCCTAGTGCACATCGAATCGTATAACCAAACCATAAATTGGCGTAATAAATGACACCCACATCCATGCTATCCATCAATTTCTTGTACGTCTTGGGAAAGGTAAATCGCCTTAATGAAGTTTTGCTTCGTGCTCACATACAATCAAATATCTCTTTCTATTCTCAATAGTAATCTCTAATTCCATTATTTCATTAACTACATTTATCACATTTGAGGAGGTTGATTCACCCAGTTCTCTAATCCGAGAGTTCAGAGAAAACATAAGATGCTCGTCTCTAAGTAATTGTATATCTTTTTCAACATAACGTGAGACTGCCATCTAATTTATGGTTTAAGGGGTAAATTGCGGTATTAAAAGAATTGATTCTTATCTTCACCACGGGAGGAATTAGTTTCCAATGGTCGAAGTTAGAGTCTAATCACTATGTTAACTTTATCTTCGTCCCACTAGACAATATTACATTCAATCTTTGCCATTAAGTTTTTTGTTTTGGTTATTTGATATTTTTACTTGCATTTATTATTTGATTTACCTTGCTGCTTTAGTTGAGTTATCATCTTCGGTTACTTAATTTGCCCCACTTTACATACATCTTAGAATCTTACATTTCTTGTGGATACGATATTATTATATTACAATAACCAGACGGTTGATTCGATCACATTAATATTTTGGACAAATCTCTAGCGTAGTAAATACATGGGTAAATTACTTCAACCATCCTTCAACTTAAGGGCTCATTTTAATTTTGTTCAAATTATTTAACAAGTTTTATTTTCGTCTCTTATATTATAATTTGGCTTGAAATTGTCTATCTTTTTTTTTCATTTAAAATCCAATTTAAACAACTATTTAACATATATATGAAAAATAAATGCATAAAATAAAAAAAATTGGACATATGCATTATAAATGGTCATTGATGTTAAATTTTTCTCACGCAAAAAATAAACTAAGGATCATAGAAAACTAAAAGTGCAACATTAGATACCAAAAATAATATTTTAAAGAATAAAGACAAACGAAATGAATCCCTAAATTGGTAGATAATTGAAGTAATTTACCTCAATGCAATTAACTATTTCTTTTTAATTTTTTATTACCATTCCAAGAAAATGAGTATCATAACATTGAGCGATAATCATGATCAACGGTTAGGATCCATAAACTAATAAAATTGGTAGAAGCAGGTGATAATTCCCCTAAGGAAAAAAAAAATTAGAGAAAAATTTCCCAAAAGTAGAGATCTTTCCCTCCATTCTCTCTCCAAAACTTGCAAGACTTACAGTACACAAAAATGGTGGTCGACTCCCATTCCGCTCCACTACTCTGAGTAAACTCAGAGCCAAACAGAGAAAAGGAAGAAGAGAAAAGTGTGAGAAAGGGACCTCTCTGAGTTGTTACGTTTTGGGTTTCTTTTGTCTGCATAAACCCTTTCACTTCCATAGCATTTCTCTGCCTCATCATCACAACGGTACAAAGGCTTTAAATGCTTCAAAAGCTCTCTCTTTTACGTTTTTTTCGTTGGAAAATATTTATGGGTTTTTGCTATTTAAGTACATTGTTATTTGTTTTGTGAACTTCAATTTATTCTTCGTACAAATTTACTCTCTCTGTCACGAAGGTGAATTCTTTAACAGCTCTCTATTTTTCATTGCTTTCTGTTCTTTCTTTGCAAATTTTTTGTGGGTTTTAGCGATTTTATGGATTGCATGTTCTCAGATTATTCATTTTTGTTTGTGTCTCTTTTTTTCCTTTCATTGTTCTTGCATTGCTCTATTTCCTTTTCTGCTGAAATTCTGTGGGCTTTAGCAATACACACAGTTTATTGTCCTGATAGTTAATTTGGTATTTGTGGGTTTGTATCTGTGAATAAACTCCTTCAATCTCATAATTTTCCCATTGTGATCACAAACTGAGTGTCTCAAGAAATCTCTTCTCTCCACATTGGTTTGGTCTTTTATTTGAAATCTGTTTGTTGGTTATGGTTTTTTGTCAATAATTTTATTCTTATTTGCTTGTCTATGCATCAATCCTTTTAATGTCATTGCAATCTCCATTATTTTGGGTTTTTAGTTTGAAAGTATTTCTGTGTTTTAGCTATTCAGACATAACGTATGTTCTGTATCTTTTATGGTTTTTTATGCATAAACCCTTTAAAGGTTATAGCAATTGTCAAATGTTAATCCCGAAATTAAGAATTACAAATACTCTCTCTTTTTTTATTTTTTATTTTTTTGTGTTTCCCCTTGGAAAAATTTTCTGCTGTTTTAGCTACAGACAGTCAGCTCTAATGCTTCTTTTTGGATTTCTTCTTCTGCATGAAAACTTGCAATTTTATTGCAATATTCGGCCTTTTTTGTTTCCCTTTTTGGTCCTTGTAACTGTTTGTGGTGTTTAGATATAGTCGAACATTGTTAGTTATGTTTCCCTTTTTGGTCCTTCGATGTTTTTTGTTTCCCTTTTTGGTCCTTGTAGCTGTTTCTGGTGTTTAGATATTGTCGAACATTGTTTGTTATGTGAGCTATGATTTTTGTCTCTGTGCTTTAACTTTTAATATTTCCCCTCTTTCTAATTTATGTAAATGTTTGTGGCTTATGTGCTAATGATGTGATATACCCCCAAGCGTTTGTGTGTATATATCTAGAAGTGAGCATTGAAAGCTATATTTTTCCTTTTTAGTTTTTACTTTGGAAAGTTTTTTCTGGATTTTAGCTCTATGTTTTTCGAGTTTTAAATGTTTTCCTTCGTTTTCAGTTTGTGAAACTATTCTATTTGCGTTTTGATTATGTTTGGCTCATCTTTCTGTTTTAGGTGTGTGCATACTCATCAGAGTTTTTCTTGTAAATTCTCATTTATACTTTGTTATGCTGCATTCATATTATAGAAGTTATTTTCTACTTATTTTCATGCATACAGAATTGCTCTGTCTTTATTTTGTAGTATTCTTCTGAACTTCAATATAAATACTGCACATTAAATCAGTTGTTATGCTTCTTGTCAATGAATTATTTCTCCTTTTGTTCTGGGATCATCTTAGTTAGATGTTTTTGATTTTTTTTTTGGGGTACTATTTGGCTGTTATTCGTGAAAATGTTAATGAAACATATATTTTAAATGTGGGTTTTTTTTTTTCTTTTTTTTCTCATTTCACTCCTAAAGTGATGTATTTAGTGTCTATAGTTGTATACCTTTGGACATGCATAATATGCATGCATTTATATATGTAAACAGCAGCTTTCAGACTTTTCTTCACTGTGGTTTTATGTATTTTTGTTGCTCTGTTAGTGTATTCTTTACAGCTACAGTTTTTAGCATAATAGTTTTTTTCTATTTTTCCCTTTTTTATTTTATTTTATTTTTGTTGTGTTCTTTTCAATGTGAAAATGGACATTTGAGTTCCGTTTTGTAAGTTTTTGATGTTGACAGGAAAGAATGACTTCTACTATTTCTGATTCTCATGTAATATGACATTCTCAGTTAGTAGACTATTCATTTGAAGATGCTAGAGAGTGCCATTGTGTGTTTTTTTTTCCCACTTTCCCATTTTTTATTGAGGTTAACATTTTCTATAATGTAAGTTAACATTTTCTTGAGGTTAACATGTTAGTTAAGATTTCCACTTTACCTGTTGAAGTTTTGACCTGATCTGTCATGTTTTCTGTAGTTAATTACTTAGTAGACATTGTTCACTTGTTGTCAATCTGTCAATGAATGACTTCAGAGCGGGCTAATATTTTCTTATACTATTCGAAGTATGATCCTAATAGCTCTGAATCTCTCAAACTGGATCTCACCGAGAAGAGCCATCTCCTCTCCATCTAACAGCTGCCTCCACCGCCTGAAATGGAACGGGACAGCTACGACTTCAGATCAGGTCTCAAGCTTGGCTCCCGCCCGTCTCTAGACCACAGACAAATACCGATCTACCATCCCTGCCCATCTCAACCTCCCAAACCTGCACGCAAAAAAGGTGGACACCCGATCTACCAAATCAAAGACTTCAAGGTGCTTCGGCTGCTTCTTCACGACGGCTGATTTCAAAGTTGGGAAGCTGGCTAAAGGTGGGAAGATGGAATCGGAGTTTGTCCAGCTGGGGAATATCGGACAGTGGCCATACCATCCAAATCTGAAGTGTGAGAAGCCATCCCTAACCAAATCTGGACTGAGAAGCTGCATGTTCTCAAGATTTCACTGAACTCATAAGCTCACGATTTAAGCTTCTGAAAAGGTATTTGACACCAACTTCTGTGGGTGATTGTGGTGATGAAATTGACGTTGGGCTTTAGAATTGGCACTGATTGCTTTGATTATGATGAATCCAAAATCTAGAGAAAATTTCATTTGATTTAAATTGATGACCATGCTCTCTAAAATTGCATTTGTAAATCTGGACAAACTGTGTTTGGTGATGTTTAAACCGTGGACTTGCTGACTATAATTGGGCACAAGACTCAGTAATTTGGACTCATGTTGCTGATGAATGATTTTTTCTGAAAATGAAATAGACTGAATGTGACTTTACTGAACGTGTGGAAACCTTTTGAGGGTATTTCTCAATCAATTGCTGTTGGTGCTTATCCAGTGCTTACTGCTGTCATTTAATCGGATTTTTTTGCCAATTGCTTAGTAGCATTCATGTTCTTGACAATTTTGGCATGGAGTTGATGAAGGGGAACCTCTGAATTGATGGAGAGTTCCCATAGTTCCCTTTGCTCATGGAATTTGGTGATTTTTCGTGTTATTGGCAACCATTCATGTAATTGCCTTGGGCTTTTACTGGCTTAAATTTTTGACTGGTAATTGCCTTGGAACTAATTGTGTCTATGACTTTGAAATCAACGCAATTGCTTATGACCAAGGACCTCCATGGCTATTTGGGGAGATGAAGTTTTGCGGTGATCGGTTTCTTGGCTATGGAATTGGACTTCATTGCTTCTAAACTAATTCTTGGATTAGTAACTTTCTTGCACAAGCTTGGTTGACAATATACAATTGCTGAAAATGGAGAAGATTATGGACTCTATTGGAATGGTGATGCTTTTAATCTTGTCCAACGTTATGGTCTTCCTTGAACTTTCTCTGCCAATGTGGTGTGACTGTGATGGAAATATACGCACAAGGCAGAGCCATTTTCTTCTTTACATACTTTTAATTTAATTTCAAAATCATGTAATGGAGTATGGAGTAGTACTCCATATTTCTTGCTTTCTATTTTGTAACTATGCGTGTAGTACATCCAGCATTGTATTTTGCCCATCATGTATATAAGCTCGGTTTTCTTAAAAAAAAATGGATATCAAACCAATATATTCAAACCAATACCCCTTAACTAAGAAATCCCTAAGAATATGCGACTCTCATAATATTTGACACATGTAACAACTTATGTATGTAAAATTGAAGAAATTAAGGGTATGCTTGATTAAGGGAGATGAATGACAATGAAAACAATAATGATAGAAGTGAGGAATGAAAATAAGAATAATGATTATATTAATGGTGCTTAGTTAGGGAGGAGGAATAATTACCATTACCATTGATGGTGGTTGATTTATTATAAATTTTTAGAAATTAAAATTGCTAAACTTTCTATTTTGCATTAAATTTTAAATGTATTATAAATTATAATATGTTTAAATGATATTATAATTATGACAAAAGATTTTTTTTAAGTCAATACATTTCATAGCTTGAGGATCGCGGTAAGTTTTGCATCATTTTTCATTGCAATTAATGTGTCCTACATCTTGTGAAGTGTCTTTAATAGATTGAATTTGTATTTGTAAGTAGCAAATATAAGGAGTTATCTGTGTGGATTGAAATAATGAAACCTCTTGTTTTAGAGTTATCTATGTAGGTTGGGATGAGGAATTTTGTTATTGCTTGAGTGAAAATGAGATATTGTGATTTGTGAGAACAAAAGAGAAAATGAGAAAAAAAATTAGAGGAAATAGTTAGCACTTTTTCCTATTCTGCTGAGTACACATCTATTCCCTCCAAAATATAGGGGTATGAAGTATTACCAAATGCTAATATATGAAAATTCTCTCAAGGTAATCATTACATTCTACCAAGCACCATTTTCTTATTTAAATTTGGTAAGGCTCAAAATTATTATTATGAGTTGCTAAAAAAATTCTCTCTTAATTTTTTTTCTCCAACTTCTCTCTTAATTTGCGTCAAAACTAAAGCTGACTTGTCTAAAAATCTTACTTTTATTACCGTTGGACACCCTAACGGCCACATTGTCCTCAGATAGAACCGCCTATGGCGGAGAGGAGTTCTCCCCCTCCTCCACCGCCGGTGACCTACGCATCTACAGTTAACAACCCAGGAACCAACAATGTTTCCTTTTCCTCTATCAAACATAAGCAACCCCTGTCCAGCTACAAAGGGGAGCCGACTCTGTTTTTATCACCAGATGAAGAAGACGACTTAGCTCAAGTGTTTCAATGGACTCTGATTGGGAAATTTTCATGGGGTAGGCCACCAATGGCTCAAATTCGTAAAGAAATCCTGGCAGCAGGCTTCCTAGGCGAATGCAAGGTAGGTCTATATGACCAACGTCATATCTTCTTCAAATTCGACAAGGAAGAGGACTTCCAACAATTCTGGACAAGGAAAGTGTGGAACTTTCAGGGATTTCAGGCCAGGATCTTCAAATGGACAAAGGATTTCGATCCGACTATGGAACCCTCCATATCGCTAGTCTGGATTCGATTTCCACAGCTTCCCCTTCACCTATTCAACAAAGAAAAACTGCATTCATTAGCATCTATTGCAGGCGTGCCTTTGAAACTTGAGGCGGCCACTGCTGCTGTGTCGGATCTTACAAGGCCTAGCGAAGCCCGAATTTGTGTGGAAATGGACCTGACCAAGACTATCCCTAACCGCATCTGGATTGGGAGCAAAGAGAAAGGAAAGTGGCAGAATTTGGAGATTGAAGAGAGGCCATCCTATTGCTCTAAATGCTGTAAACTGGGGCACGACATTATGGAGTGCGATCCTCAAAAAAGATTAACAAAGCCCACAGCAGTTGCAGGTCCAAAAGCTCCGAAGAAGAACACTCAAATCAATAAGCAAGATCCTAAAGAATGGATGGTTGTTTCAAGGAAATCAAATGTTAACAAGGAACCCATTGAGAAAGATACTCGACTCTTGAAATGGAAGGCAGTGGATAAAAGCAGTCTTCCAACCTCGATCCCTTTACCAGAAATACCAGAATTCTCAGGTCTCGGTAAGGATGCGGAGCAAATAAGAGAAGCAAATCGGGCTCCTAAAGAAGGGTCTGCAGGAATGAGTTTTACGAAGGATGCAGACAAGATAGTTGATGAAATGCCCTCCTCCCTGATTTAAACAGTCAAGATAGGAGGCCTGAAGGTGGAAAACCTGATGCTCCCAATCCTGTAATAGATGAGCCTTGGCAAGGAGGTAGCAACCAGTTTGCAGTGCTAAACTCACTGGAGTCTGATTGTGGAGAGGTGCCCCCTCTCCCAGCTAATGTAGAGTGCAGCGAGCAGACTGGCCAGGTGAAGGAATCCTGCCAAGAGAACCAGCTATCAGTGTATCAGCAGGATGTGGTTTTCTGTCAAGAGTTTCAAGAGCAAGTATATTGTGATGAAATTTTTAATGTCCTTACTAAAGTAGTTTCCCTTGATTCTGTGCAGGTTCTGTGTTCTGTAGAGGAAGAGCAGGGGGAGATGGCCTCTCCACAACCTGCACAATTATTGATGGCTCAGACATTAAAATCAGATAAAAAAGGAGTGGTTGATCAATCTGTAGGGGGGGACCAGAAAACCTAAATCCTGGGCTAAATTTGACTCTGACAGGGAGCTGAGGGAAAAGGTTTTAGTTACTGGTACTAAGAGCCTAAAGTCCAATGATTAGCTGCCTCTATGGAATATTAGGAGCGTTAGTAGGAAACCAAACTTTAGGAAACTAAAAAAAAATAGTCAAAAAATATAGCACTAGTCTCCTGGCCATTTCGAAGCCATTTGCAGATTCAGCCAATTTAGAAAAAATCAAGAGTAGACTTAAGTTTGAAGTAGCATACTCTAATGCTATTAGTTCCATTTGGATTATGGTAAGAAAACCTTTCTCCTGCTCAGTTGTAGCTATTTCGGATCAACATATCACTTTAGAAGTCAGTCATCCTGGTTTGCAAAGTCCTTTCTTGCTGTCTAACGTATATGCCAAGTGCACAAAAGCCAAAAGAGTAGACCTTTGGCAGGAGCTAGCTAATTTCCAAAATCTGAACCTACCTTGGATACTTTGGGGGGATTGAAACTGCATTAGGTCTCGGGAGGAGAAAAAGGGAGGGAAGGCATTTCACATCAAGGAGTCTCGGGAACTGGAAGGTCTCATATCTTCACTAGGACTATCAGAGGTAAAATCTAGCGGATCGAAGTTTACCTGGTGTAACAATAGGGAAGGAAGGGCAAGAATCTGGAAAAAACTTGATAGAGCCTTAATGGATTCTAACTTTCTTAACAGAAATCTACAAGCATCTATCACCCAATTAGCTAGATCTCCATCAGATCATTCCCCTCTAATTCTCCAAATTCAACAGGGGAAGGTAGTTGCTAGGCCATTTCGTTTTCAGCCCTTTTGGTCAAGCCATAAGGATTGCCTTCCTGTCATTAGAAGAGCGTGGGATGTGGAGATTAGAGGCAGCCCTATTAGGATTTTCACTGAGAAACTGAAATTAGTCAAGTTAGCCCTTAGGTCTTGAAACAAATCAACCTTTGGCATCTTTGCCTTTAAGTAGAAATAGCTGAGATTCAAAGTGTTGTCTGTTATGATTATTACTCATTGCCGCAATGATGTCGTATTTATTTCATATGTTCTAGGATCTAATCTCTAGTGAAGAATGGAAAAGGCGGGAATAAATGAGGATGATGCTCAACCTTCAATTGTAAAGGATGTTGAGGCACACAAGCACAAACGAACTGTAATCCGTCGACCAGGATTTGGGACATCTGGGCGACCCGTAGTGTTGCTCACAAACTACTTCAGAGTTTCTCTTAAGCAACAAGATCAAACTTTTTTTCAATACAGTGTAAGCTTACCCTTTGCTGTGATTTCCTTAACATTTTAAGCCTATATCCTGCAGCATCAAATTTATAGTCTGGCGAACTATGTAGGTTTCTATAAGTTCAGAGGAGGGGAGAACTGTTAACAACAAGGGAATTGGGAGAATCATTGTTGATAAACTCTACCAAACCTATTCTTCTGAGTTTGCTGGGAAAAGATTTGCGTATGATGGAGAAAAAGCTCTTTATACTGTGGGACCTCTGCCTCAAAAGAACTTAGAGTTCACAGTAGTTCTGGAGGAATCCATGGTAAAACGGTAAGTAGCATTATGGTTGAGCTATTTTCCGTTCACTTTTCACCTGGTGCAGGATTTACTACCTTTGTTCCTTCATAATTCAACACCTTTTTCTCTTTGAAGGGGGAGTCAATCCCACAATGGAAGTCCTAGTGAGTCTGGTAAAAGGGTTAAGCAATCTCTGCAATCAAAAACTTTTAAAGTGGAGATTGCTTATGCTGCAAATATACCCTTGAAATCTATTTGTCTTGCCCTTCAAGGATCTGAAACGGAAAAGGTTCAAGATGCATTAAGAGTTCTTGATATTGTGCTGAGACAACAAGCTGCTAATAGGTATTGGTCGCCTTTAAGAATTTGCTCTTTCCTACAACACTGTAATCATGGGCATTGTTTGCAGGGGTTGCCTTTTGGTTAGACAATCATTCTTTCATGATGATGCGAGGTTCTTTACTGATATTGGAGGAGGCGTTACTAGCTGCCGTGGATTCCACTCTAGCTTTCGGCCAACTCATGGAGGATTGTCCTTGAATATGGGTATTTTGTCAATATCTCTATATGTAGCTCCACAGTTTTCATTAAAAAGCTTCTACTTGTCAAATCTTTTTAGTTTTCTTGATGCAGATGTATCTACAACAATGATCCTGACACCTGGACCTGTAATTAATTTTCTAGTGGAAAACCAAAATGCAAAAGAGGCTCGTTTTATTGATTGGGTGAAGGTAAATAACTTCCCAATTGCATATGTTATATTACCTTTCTAATTTGATTGAATTGCAGCTAAATATATACAGGCAAGGAAGATGTTGAAAAATATGAGGATAAGGGCAAGGCACAGTAACATGGAATTCAAAATCATAGGTTTGAGTGTGAAACCTTGCAATCAACAATAGTAAGTGGTTATCAGATAGCAGTTGGTTTTAGACTTAGATACACACCTTCCTTCAGATTCTTCTCTGGCTTTGATCTTTTGGTTCAGTTTTTCTATGAAAGCAAAAAATGGTACGGGTGAGCATGATGGAGGGGAAACTACAGAGATCACAGTTTATGATTATTTCACAAACGTCCGAAACATTGAACTACATTCTTCTGCATACTTGCCATGCCTTGATGTTGGAAAGCCTAAACGGCCAAACTATCTACCCTTGGAGGTATATGGAGCTCTTTTTCTTGATTTCTCCTCTAGCATCCCATTACCATCTTTCCAAAGATGTCTATCTTCCTCACCTAAAGAACTTGACAAAATACTTTTTTCTTGATGACAGCTGTGTTCTCTAGTTTCTCTTCAAAGATACACAAAGGCATTATCATCAATGCAGAGGGCATCTTTTGTTGAAAAGTCGAGACAGAAGCCTCCTGAGAGAATTCAACTTATAATGGATGTACGTATTGTTATCTGATGCTTGTTTTTGCTTCCTTAATATTGCTAATTAGCAACTTCCTTGGAACTTGTCAGGCTATGAAAAACAATTGCTATGATGATGATGCTCTCCTCTCTGCTTGTGGTATCAGCATTGAAAAGCAGCTTACTCGAGTTGATGGTCGTGTCCTTGAGGCACCAAAGGTGATATTTTACTTTTCTTCATAGGATATAATTATGTAATTTATGATATTTGTTTTCCCATATGTGCTTTTTATTTGAGTTTTGGAATTTGCAGTTGAAGGTTGGTAACAATGAAGATTGCATTCCACGTAATGGGCGGTGGAACTTCAATAATAAGGTATCATCATTTGTTTGTACGTTGAAGGAGTAAACTTAGTCTTGTGTCTCTTGCAAGTTTGCAAATGCAAGGATTGGATGACTTGAAGCTTGATGCCTTACCTAATACCTATGCCAGGAAAGAAATTTATCTGAATTTAACTCATTATGTCCTATCTTTCTCAAAAGAATGACTGTTTACCTTTGGAATGGAAAGGGAGGGACAGAAAGATGATGGAATGATCATGCGAGTTAATAATTTTTTCACTTTTATCTTGAATATAACTTCCTTGAGAACTATGAGACATTGAAGTTTGATTTAATAACTGATACACTCGCTTCTTGAAAAGAAACTAGTAGATCCCGCCAGGATAGAAAGATGGGCAGTTGTCAACTTCTCTGCCCGTTGTGACACCAGTTATCTTTCGAGGGAGCTCATTAATTGCGGAAGAAACAAGGGCATTGTATGTTATGCAACATTTGGCTTTCCCATTATGTAACTTCTTTCACAAACATGTGCTGAAATCTGTTCCTTGGGTTTGTTCCAGCATATTGAACGACCGTTTTCATTGATAGAGGAAGATCCTCGAAATCGAAGATTGAGTCCTGTAATCCGCGTTGAGAAGATGTTTGAGCAGATTAAGTCCAAGCTCCCGGAGCCGCCTCAATTTCTGCTATGTGTGTTGCCAGAGCGGAAAAATTCTGAAATATATGGTATTACAATCCTGCACTCAAGTATTCATGTAAACAATTAAAAAAATTATATTGATTGAGTTCTCTTTATAATATCAAGGTCCTTGGAAGAAAAAGAATCTGAGTGATCTTGGAATCATCACTCAGTGTGTTTCACCCGTCAAGATCAATGATCAATACCTTACAAATGTGCTCCTTAAAATCAATGCTAAGGTGATCGGCTGCAAAAAAGAACTTGAGATTATAGGGGTTGGTTTATTCTATTTGACTTCACTCTTTTGATGTTTTAATGATCTTTTCTCACAGCTTGGAGGGATCAATTCATTGTTGTCAATAGAGAGTCCCTCTCGTGTCCCTCTTATCAAGGACATGCCAACAATGATCTTGGGGATGGATGTCTCCCATGGATCTCCTGGCCGATCAGATGTTCCATCAATTGCTGCTGTATTATGCTACTTTGAGAATTATTGCCTGCATATTCCCACTTCTCTAATGAAAGTTTATTTTTGGCCATTTTACCTATGTTTGAATTTTCCAGGTTGTTGGATCTAGATCTTGGCCACTGATATCACGTTACAGAGCTGCGGTTCGTACCCAATCATCAAAAGTGGAAATGATTGAATCCTTATTCAAACCTTTAGCAAATGGGGAAGATGGGGGGATCATGAGGCATGTCAACTTGAAATTTTCCTCCTGTCCACTCAGATATATGTGAAAAGTTTGGACCAGAAAGCTGAAGAAATGCCTTTGTTAATGATATTTCAGGGAACTGCTTTTGGATTTTTATGATACAAGTAATGGGCGCAAACCAGCTCAGATTATTATTTTCAGGTAGACCCGTGGATTTCAGATCATTGTATAGTTTATGCCTGAGATTGTCACACTGAATCATGATTATTCTGATGCTATGTAACGATCTCTGCTTGAGATATATTTCGCTTTATTTTCATATTTTTTTTCTCTCTTTCTTTTGGAGGGGGAGGGGGCAGGGAGGGAGTGAATGGTTTCTGCTTGTGGCATTAGGTCTACTTCTTCAATCTTAGTATCCTACAAGTATGGAAATCTGAAAGCATCGGTATTATTTCAAGCCATTAGTACTTTTTCAGGGGGAATATGCAGTGTATATTTGGCAATTCATTCACTTATATAAACGACTTCCTGGTGCTTTGACCTTGTCGAATTTCTTCGAAATATATGTATTGTTACGTGTACAATGAAAATGACAAAGAAGCTTTTGGTTTTCCTTATTTTAGCAATAGAAAAGGTTTTCATCCAGTATGATTATTAATCCTTTCAATTTTACCTTTTTGATGTTAGCATGATTTGAATTTACCTTGGATTTTTGAAACCTTAGTGTCCGTTCCTACCCTGTAGAAATGTTGCCTGTTCAAGGGTAGATTATTTTAATATCCGGAGAAATGTTCTGCTTGCTATAATTTTTTGTCTAAAAACTAAGATTCATTCTAACTTGATCCATGTAGAAAAATAATATGGTTTATTATATGTTCTTCCAGAGATGGAGTGAGTGAATCACAATTCAGTCAGGTTCTGGACTTTGAGCTTGATCAAATGATAAAGGTACTTCAGTTTTCATGCAAAAATTGGTGAGACATTTTTTCATTGAGAAATATTTCTGCTTGGTCTATGGTGGTCTGTCCAGTTTTTATAGAATGTGTCATGATTTTTATATGTTTCTTGACATTTTGTCAAATCTCAACACTGACCCCATGCAATGAAGGAAGCAAAATTATCATCTTACTGTCAGTGCAATTATTGTGGATGATGCTGTAGTGTCCAAAAGCTGGTGTTAAGTCCATCTATAGTCTCTGGGATCGGTCAACATCCCTTTTTTATGTTGTGTTCAACTTTGATGTTCCGAAAATGTTCCAGGCTTATGAGCATCTTGGAGAGGTTAACTTTCCCAAATTCACTGTAATTGTGGCTCAAAAGAATCACCACACAAAGTTATTTCAAGAAGGTGCCTCAGAAAATGTTCCACCAGGTTTGTATACTCTTGTGTTTATTCTTTCATCATGCTGCATATGATCTCTGAAAGATTCTCCCTGCCTCCAGGCCCGCATGTTCCTACTATTGTTCTTTCATCATGTTTCATCTTATCTCCCTCTCTCTCTCTCCATGTGCAGGTACCGTTGTGGACACAAAAGTAGTGCATCCGAGAAACTATGATTTTTACATGTGTGCTCAAGCAGGGGTGATTGTAAGTTATCACTATCAATGGAGTTGAATTTGCTATTCCAAGTCATTAAATAATAAACCTTCTAGTGATTTTGTTTTATCCAGAGTATGTTGAAAATGAAAGCAGAATTTTAAACATGACTTTTCAATGTGTGCTCAAGGCTGATTTTTGCCTTAATCCATGCTTGATCCAACAGGGAACTTCTCGGCCTGCCCACTATCATGTCTTGCTTGATGAGATTGGTTTCGCTCCTGATGACCTACAACAGCTCATCCTTTCACTCTCATATGTGTAAGAGTGATTGTGTTTCCCTGCAAGTTTTTGTCTGCCTCCGGCTTACCTTACGAAATTGATTAACATAATATTCATTTGTGTTTCTAGGTACCAAAGGAGTACAACTGCAGTATCAATAGGTATTTTCGCTTGCCTTTGCATAATTTTTGCATTATTTTGGTGAAGAAAGCCATAAATGTTGCAGTGCTCATCGCCATTCCATAATTTATATTTCACGGTTGCAAAACGGTAAAATCTCATAATCTCTACCTATATTTTCTTCATAGTGGCTCCTGTTTGCTATGCACATCTTGCAGCCCAACAAATGGGGCAGTTTATAAAGTTTGAGGATTCTTCTGAAACTTCTTCGGGGCATAAGAGCGAGATCACATCAGTTGGTAGCATTTTGATCCCAGAACTCCCCCGGCTAGAAAAAAGCGTTGCAGGCTCCATGTTTTTTTGCTGAAGTGATAGTGTAGTTCTGACCCTCTATGAACCAGTAAATCCTTGGTTGATATACAGTTATAGTGAACCCAAAGTGTCCATTTTGATGGGGTTTTGGAATAGATGTTAATATCATAGCAACTTTTGGACATAGGTCTGAAAGCTTTTGCTTTTGCACATCAAAATTCTCGTTTTAGGGAGTCTTAGGATCTGCAGTATTTAGAATGTTTCCATTTTGCACTCTTAATGTGCCTAGGCATTCTACATTTTGCTAATTATGGTGTATCCTTCGCACCAAGTGGAAAGTGATTTGGCATCTTTAGCTAGAATTTAAGGCATTGTTTCATAAAATTTAAAATTGAAAATTGATTGGATTTAAAATTTGAAATTTAAAAGTAGTAAGTTACTTAATTCATTAATTATATTTGTTTGGTAATTTAATTAATTTTGCATTTGCAAATAAAGCATGTGAATAATATGTAGTGTATGTGAATTTATAGAGTATATGTAAGTATAGTATAAGTAAGTATATGATGTGTGAAAATGAATCGCCTTTAGCAAGGTACGGGTTAAAAGTGATTTTTAATAATTAATCAAAATTAAATAAAACAAATTAACAAAAACAAGATTTCGGTAAAAAGATAATAAAGATAAATCCCGTAATAAGTAAATCCACACTATCTATCCATTGGTCGTATACACAATGTTTAGCTAATATTCATAAACCAACTGCTATTGAGAATCACTTTGTACCCCAATTTTTTAGTAGTTATTCTATAATTAACTAGAATTATTTTAAATTAATTATTTTTCTAATCAAAATACAACTCAATTTCTCCGGAGTTATTTGATAATAACTATAATTATTTTAAATTAATTATGTCTCTAATCAAAATACAACCTGACTTGAATCAACTAACACCATTAAATAATTTAGAGAAATTCAATTATGATAAATTGTAATCAGAATCAAGAGTGGCAATTTGGTAGACTATTAATTTAGTTTACCTAACAGTAGTTTCGCCACTAATTAATTCTATCCACTAAATACATATAAATAATGAGAGATTAATTGATTAGGCTCATATTAATTAAATATGGCCAATATTTAAAAAATTCATTTATTAACGCTATGCATAGAGAATATTTTGGAACTCATGAAACAATAATTTAACATGAACAATTTGGTCTCAGGATATCATAGTAGCTTGTGCTTGATTATTTTGATGTTAAAAAGAAATTTAGCCACTAAACATAAATACTGAAAACCAAATAACAAATTTAACATGAACAATTTGGTCTCAAGATATCATAGTAGCTTGTGCTTGATTATTTTGATGTTAAAAAGAAATTTAGCCACTAAACATAAATACTGAAAACCAAATAACAAATATAGAAGATATGTTAAAACTAAATATAAAAGATGTAATGGTAAAGAAAACTTATTTTATTGTTGATGTTGTTTTCTATTTAGGGAAACGAAAAGCAAAATGCAAAAAAAGTCACTCAATTTTATTCAAAATTTGAATTTTGGTCACTCAACTATTTAATTGATAAAAAAAAATTATCGATTTTTTTAAATGTATGACTTCAGGTCATTCCGTTCATTAAGTCCGTTTGTCCAGACAGTAATAACTTTTTTAAAGGGTACAAATATCTCAACAACATAAATTTATGAATAAAATCGTAAAATCACTACCTTCCTTCATTGTTTCTTGAATCGTTGCTACAAACCTTTCTCCCAGCTTACACCAAGAAATGCATCCCTTGTGACTCCATTATGTAGGAGGAATGTTTTTCAATCAACCATAACTAAATATCTAACAATAGCTAAAGACCCAAAGAATCTATAAGAGAATATAAGATGAATAGGAGATTTGAGCGATTATATTTTAAGAAATTCCAATTCTTATCAACACACCAAGAACACACTAATTGATTAAGAATAAAAATAAATAAATGAGGAAAAACCAGTACAGATCGAGGAGCACTAGTTAACACCTTCAAGATTTACAAGAGTAGTTAAAATGAAGACAAAAGGCAACAAAAAAGTTAAGATGAGAATGGTGTGGAAGAGAGCGTGATAGGAGATGTGGCGAGGTGCGACCTTGATCTTCATCAAATCATCGCCACCACCACGGAATCCTCCATTGCTACTGCCGTTGCCATTGTCGTTGTGGCTGCTTTATATTGTTATATTTTGAGCAAAAGTCAAAAATGGTCACTCAACTATTACCAAATCCGGCTTTTGGTCACTCAACTATTAAGTTGGCCAAAAAGGTCATCCAACTCTGTAAACGTATAACTTTTGGTCATTCCGTCCATTGAGTCCGTTTCTGCATATGGAAATCACTTTTTTCAGGGGTAAAATAGTCCGCACAGCATAAAAAGGCGCGGGAACTTCTGACATGTGAATATTATATATTCTGACGCAAAATTTTACCTACCAAACATTTATTATACAAAGCTTCCATCCTACTTTTAATCAAAAAACCAAAGTTGACGGACGGGTTGAGGATGGCAAGGTTTCAAACTACATCTGTAACAGTAGAGTGAAAAAAGGAAAGAGAAAAACAAACTTGACGGCTGAAGGATGGCAAGGCGAATTCCACGAGCTCCGATTTGTTATTGCCGTTTGACAACGATCTTGAAAACCTCCTGGACAAAATATAATCTACGAAGAAGATATGCTATTTGCAGAGAAGCAGAGGTAAATATGTATAATAAATGTTTGTAGGGTATGATTTAGAAGATTTATTCTTTAATGTATGATTTCTGAATAGGTAATGCTTGCAGGGTCAAAATTATGGGTTTTGGGAATGGTATGATCCCTAAATATGTGAGAGGTCAACAGAGATAATTCCTGGCCTTATTCATAGAAAAAATCAATTGGAGAGTGAAATTGATGAATTGAAGAATGTTATGACGAAGTTGCAACTGACTACTGCAAGATTGGAAAAAGAAAATTCGAAACTCAAATGTGAAGATGGCAAATTTACAAAGAGAAAGAAATTGGTGTTCAGCTTTTTATGTATTGTGTTGATGATGTTTTTCTTGAAGAACTGGGAGTATGAGAAATAGATAGGGTATTGAGCTTTTTTAGTGTGAAGCTGTTGTTATAGCCCTCAGTTGTTAGAAATATCTTATGTACTTATCTATGCTAATTTTCTTCTCTTAGTTATGTCTGAAACACATTTTTCTTCTCTAAATATCATATGTACTTATCTTATAAGCTTCTTCCACTTATGTCTAAAACACATTGAATGGAATATCTTTGAATTATATTGATACCGTGAATGCGATGGATTTTCATTCATGAATTCAGAAAATAATATAATGAAAGGAAGTAATGTGCAACACTGATACAAAAGAGATAAATCCAGTATCAACATGACAAGTGACAGTAACAGTAAAAGACAATCCTTGAATATGCAGCAATATATAATAGACAAATCCAACATTAACAATGAAAGACAATCATAAATCCAAAATGACAATAATTTGCTGTCATAATAGTGAAAGACAATCCTTGAATGCGCGGCAATATATAATCTATAGACAAATCCAACATTAACAATGAAAGACAATCCTAATTAAATCCAAAATGACAATAACTTACTGCCATACTGCCTCCTATATCATGTAATACAAAAGATAGAATTAAGCAATTGAATACTCTCTAACTTGCTGATTTCCTCCTTCCTCTGCCCTTTCCTTTTCCTCTTGCTCGACCAACCCAATCACCAACTTTATAAGGTGGACTTTTTCCCAACCATGCATAGTTGGCATTAATTCTGCCCTTATCTGCCTCAGTGGGATATTTCATTTATTGTGTTGCACGTTTATGTGTTGCAGAACTAATAGTCTTGGTTGGAGGATTAGCATCAGTGGTTAAAGTGTTAGAAGTAGTGCCCTGTTGTTGGATTTCTTGAGTCAAAGATTCTATTGCCTCTTCTCCTTGTTGTTGCACTTGTGTTGCCCCTTCAACCGTATGCATATTGGTCATGGTGGTAGATGGTTGTCTTGGGCTTGTAGCACCACTCCTATCCTGCCTCTTTGCTGCTGTTTTTGGTATTTTTCTCTTCTCCTATGGGCATATGATATCACAAAAAAATAATATAAATATGTATGCAATTAATTAAGTTTATCCAAATAATATAAACATTTATACATACAGGCTGTTTATCCTCGTTTTATCTAAGGTTCTGAGTTGCCCCTTCATCTGTTTGAAGATGGTCCAAGATGCTGGATTGTTGGCCACTTTTTGAAGATTGTCTTGTATTTCTCTTACCTTACATAGATATGATAAGTCTATAAAAATAAAATAATTAGAAAGAATATGTAATAAGATAGTTTATCAAAACATACAAGCTCTTTATTCCTGTTTTGCATAAGATTTTGTGCAGCAACAGTTTCAGTGGTTTCTAATGGAATTTCTTGAGTTAAAGTTCCTCCTGTCTTAGCCTCATATTGCTGGCTTTGTCTCAGAACTTCTTCTCCTGCCTCTTCATGTGCCTCACTAGTATTTTGATTTCCATGTTCATCTCTATTTGGTTGCATCTGTCCATCTCCCTCTTGTTGCATCTGTCCATCTCCCTCTTGTTGCATTTGTTCATCTCCTTCTAGTTTCTTCTTACATATAGCAGCATTATGACCTTCCTATCCACACTTTCTACATGTATGACAACATGTTTTTTCAACCTATGAAGTTTACTTTTCACTTGTTTCATCTCACTGCTATCTTTTCTCCTAGTCATTTTAGGCCTTCCGAGTTGCACACAAGGCACTGGTGGATCAAGAACAAGAAGGTCTGATTTTGGCCACATATTCTTGCCATTAATTGGCTGCAACACATTCTCATAAATTTTCAACATAAGTTCCCTGCTATACACCGAATCAGCTTGCATATGTGCATCTTCACCATTTCTATGCAATGCTGAAATTGCATGCGCACATGGTAGTCCAGAAATCTGCCATAGCATGCATGTGCATGTTCTGTGGTTCAAATTAACAACAAATTGAGCTCCTTTTGGATCTTTAACCTGGCATCCACACTGTCCATTTACAAGAGGTTTCCATTTTAATGATAACTTTACCCTCTCATCAATCAATTTCTTGATTGCTCGACCAACAGGGCCTTCAAATTTGCACATTTTAGAATACCTCATCTGAATTCTATCCATCAAATATTCCCTTATACCCTCTAGCAAGGAAATAATACACAATTCACGAAACTCTAAAATGTGATAATTGAATGTTTCACACATATTGTTAACAATCATGTCACATTTAGTACGAGGTTGAAAAATGCTTTGCACCAATGCTTAGCAGGTGGACTATTCTTTATCCATTTATATGCCTTATTGTCGTAGCTCTTGAAATCTTCTACCAATTGTTCATAGATCTGCATATTTGTACAAGTAGCAAGTTCCCAAATTCTAGATTTCAAAGCTTTTCGATGGTGCTTTTTCTTAAAATTCCTATAAATGTGTTGCACACAATATCTACGCTCACTATTTGGAAGAAGGTTGGCCAATGCTCTATCCAAACCCTATCTAATGATACAGATTATAACAATTAGTTTAAATACTAAATAACAATAAACATAAGACAAAATTTAAGAAATCAAACTTAATCAATACAAACTGGCTCTATCCATATGTACAAACCAATCCAAATAGGAATGTAAAATCTTTAACACAATATTTCATAAACTAAATCAATGTAACTAAATCAATATTTAAATACACTAAATCAATATACCATAAACTAAATCATTATATAATAGTTTAGAAACTAAATGAATACTAACAGTTTTAATGCTGGAACATGAGTGAAAAAATATTTTTTATTCAAATCCACAAATTGAGTGAAAAAATAATAGATGGTAGTACCTTTTGTTGATCTGACATGAATGTATTGAGCAAATCTGCAATTAGAAATTCCAAGAACCACTTCCACTGTTCCCCTGCCTCTTTCTCAACAATAGCAGAAGCTATAGGCCACCACCCATTATTGGGATCAACACTTATAGCTGTCAAAAGTTGACCAGGATATGAACTTTTCACATGAAATCCATCAAGGCATATGACTGGTTGGCATCCAGATTTGACTTTTTTTAGCGGTCCCAAGCAGCAATAGAATCTCATGAATCTTGGATTACAACCAACCTCCCTAAATGGCGTGAAATAAATTTCTATTGTGCTATCTGGATGTGTCCTTTTCAGTTCAGCTACATAATCCCACAGACTGGTATATTGCTCACTTGCTGACCTTTTATCTTATTCAAAGCCAGTATTTTAGCCTTGTACCCAATATCTTTGGTAATCTCAATATCGTAATCCTCATCTACGGTTTGCCTCAAAGCACTTATGGGCATGTTCATATTTGCTCTGAATCTCTCAAGATATCTCTCAGATAACTATGCTACACTCATATTTCTATTTTTCCATGCATGATTACAATTCTCATGTACATCATGTAGTGACTGCACAACAAAATCATCAGTCTCAAGTGTCTTTGCCTTTGTAGCATATACATACCAATGACAAGGTTTTCTACACTTTGCTCGCAGTCTTGTTTTATCGTTGGTGTACATTTTCACAGCTCTACCATTGACAACGCCATAATTTTTGATTGCTTCTCTAAATTACTTCTTTGAAGCAAATTTCATCCCAACTTCAAATATTGGATCCTTCATACCTTTTTTCAGTATTTAAATTAGTGTAACCGATAGATGCATCTTAATCAGATGTACTAGGATTGCTATTCAATTACACATTTACATTATCCTCTTCAAGATCATGTTCATTTCTGTCTTCCTTTTATCATATTCATGTTGTACTTTTCTTTGTCTTTTTCTTCTTTTCCTTCTACCACCTGTTTGATCTTCATTCCCAAAGTTTATTTCTCACCTTCTTCATTCTGACTATTCTTGTAATACCCAGAGATTTTAGTAAAATTAAAATCTCTATGTATTATTTTTATATAGAAAACTATTTAATAGTTTATGCTTATGGTGATAAAGATACGTGAGAAATTAAATAATTTTAAGCTTAGGGAATTATTTAAAAGAAATAGAATAAGATACAAATTAATTGGAAATTTAATATCTAAAATAAAAGGAAATAAAATACTTTACGTACAAGGAAAGGAACAAAATACTTTACGTACAAGGAATCTAACACATGTAAACCCTAGAGAAACAAGGCTAAAAATTAGGAAACAGAATACTTGAGGGATAAGGAAACTATTACATGTAAACCCTAATCAAACACTATAAATAGGACCCTTCAATACATCAGAAAATTCACGTAACGACTTTTGGAGCAAGAGAAAATGCTGACTTTTGGAGAAAGAGAAAAGGCTGATAGGAACTACAATAATCAGTAAGTAAATTCTAGATCCCTTCCAAAATTATATATATTTAATATTTTTAATGGATGCTTACATGTATATCGCGATTGGGATTGTAGGATTTAGTAAATTATATAGTTTGTTTCGTAATCTGAATGATTTTTTTTGTAAGTTTCGTATTACATAAAATTCTTGTCTTCTTCCGTTACTGATAATGAAAGTATGGTAATGTTAAGAGAAATTTCGTATGCATCAAATAAGTATAATTAATATACGGTAATCATATATATGATGATTGAGAAGTAATTCTGTGAACATTAAACTTATTGTAATCATGTGTATAATGATTGAGAAATCATTTTGTAAACATGAGACTTATTTAATGTATTTCTAATCATGTGTATAATGATTGAGAAATCATTCTATGAACATTAAAGTGTTTTAAATAGGATACATGTATATAATCTGATCAGTGATCACAAATAAAGTTATTTTATCGAAACTTATTTCTGTGATGGCATACCAATCATGAAAATATTTTAAATATGATATATGTATAGAATTTGATCATTCTGCATTAGATCAGTGATCATAAATAAAGTTTTGCTTTTGGAATATACTACAATCATGAAAGTATTCTGAATATCAAACTGTGATCATCTTACATTAGGTAATCTCACTTTGAATATGGTAATCATAATTAATAATTATATGATCATTATGCAATCATGAAAGTATATAATTATTTACTCATTAAATTATACAGTGTGACTTTTATATAATTTATAATGATAAATACATGTAAATAATGATGCAAGATAAATTAAGTTAGTTCATTCTTTATGTAAACGTTTATGATATGATTTTCCATTAAACCAAAAATCAATTAAGTATAAAAAAAAATTATTTATAATTGTTTTAACAATTCATAATATGTGAATATACTGTGATCATACTGCCTTGAACCATTGATCATAAATAAAGTTTCTTTTTTGTGATGACACTACAATCATAAAAATTATTTTAATACTAAACATGATCATCTTGCATTAAGAAATTCACTTTAAATAAGGTGATCATGAGAGAAGTATCTGCCTCATTCTGCTTTATGTTTATGTGATCAAATATACGTATTTTATGCATTAAAATTATATAAAGATTATGAAGTTTTACATTGCATTCTCATACATAAGTGGCGTTGACAGATGATGATATTTCATGATTGAATGTATACGGAGTTTTGAAAGAAAATTTACATTGTTATATTATAGTGAACAAATACGAAATTGAGTGAATAAATATACCTTGTTTTAAAGTATATTAAAGATGAATATGTTATGTGACGAAAGCTTAATGAATGGTGTCAAGACTTACATGTCCTAACGGTAGGGACACGCGTTCCGAACATATTATGTCACGACATAATTAATCCTCGATTCAAGGAGGATTAGATTATGTAATGAAGATCCTCGACTCAAGGGGATATATGAAAGTCATATGCATGACCCAAGAGATAATGAAAGTTATGTACTTGACCCAAGAGATAATGAAAGTCATGTATATGACCCAAGAGATAATGAAAGTCATATACATGACCCAAGAGATAATGAAAGGCATGTACTTGACCCAAGAGATAATGAAAGTCATGTATATGGCCCCAAGAGATAATGACCGACCTAGCGGGAATACAGCTAGGCTGAGTACTCAGTAAGCCGGGAATACATGTGATGTCATGGTCAATCATTCATTAAGATGTCTCACGTAAATAATAGAGTAATAATTGGGGGAGTGAAAAATTAGAGTGAAAACGCAAAGTGACTGACGTGGCATGTATAAAAAGACAAACTAATCCATTACCCATTAGGGTTCACTCATCATTTGGTTAGGGTATTAGTTTGTCTTTTTATAATTTCCACGTCAGTCACTTTGAGTTTTCACTCTAATTTTTCACTCCCCCTATCGTTACTCTAAATAATATATATATATATAGTTATGTGTGTGCGTATGTGTATGAAGTTATAAAGTATGTGAAAGTCTAAGTAAAGAATAAGTTAATGTTATTACGAAAGACGATTATGGATGGTTGTTTGTTTGATTAAATGGTTAATAAATATGAATGTATGATTTATATGAATTATATGAAAGTGTAAGTACGGACATGTAAATGTTATTATGTCAGTCGAATATCGAAGTTTGTCTGTTTGATTATATGTTATATTAAAATATATTATTTTGCAAAGTATGACTATTTCAAATGATCTAGGGTTTACTTGCTGGGCGATTCGCTCATTCTTTATATATATAATATTTTACAGATAAAGTTGATGGCGTAGATAAAGACGAGACCGAGGACTGGAAATGGTAAAGGATGAGTGGTTGAAGTACTTAGTATAGGAACTTTGGAATAAGTTTATGGGTTTTAGACCCATGATTATGTTTTGAATATTTGTGATGGATTTTGTTTTATTAACTATGGTTTTGTAAGGATGATTAAATAAGTATTAGTTTTATATTATTATTGAGTAATGATAGTAAGAGGAGCCTTGTGACCTCAAGATTATGGAAACTAAATCTTGAGGTTACGGCGTGTTTCGGTCCTCGGAAATCGGGGCGTTACAATTCTTGTGAGACCACAAAATTTTAAAATATTAATAATATTATTAATATTAAATATATGCAAGCCATTTTAATTTTAAAGTTAAAATACGGCATCTTTGGTAAGCGTTGTGCGAAAATTAAAATCATACACTAAGAATTTTAGTTAATTGATAATTTTAGAATTTTAATTATAAATTTTATAAGATTGTAAGAGATTTAATTGCATAATTTAAACGAATTTTGGTCCTTGTTGGTTCTTACAAAAAAATTCAAGGGCCAATTTGCAAATAAGAAAAACAAATTTTAAAAAAATAATAAAAATGAGGCAAACACGTAAGCCCTTAGGCTTACAAACTGCCTCCCCAAAAGTTAAAAGGGGAAGCAACATAAACGAAAAACTACAGATAAGAAGAAAACGGGGAAACAGAGAAGAAAAAAAAAGGGAGGAAGAAAGAAAGGGAAATACCAAGAACAAGAGCAAAAATTTTAGGCAAAGCCTTGGAAAAAAAAAGAAGAGCAACAAAACGGCTAAAGGTAAGAGAAGAGAACGACGGGTAATAGAGCAAGAAGTCGAAGAAGAGGAGATGGTGGCGGTTGAAGAGAAGAAAAGGGAAAGGGAGGAGGAAATAAGAAAGGAAAAGAATAAGGGGAATCAGCGAAATAAAATAGAGGAACTGAGGACGGGCCGAAAAGGGATTAAGGGTGATAATCAGCTCAACCTTTTACTCAACCCAGGAAAGGAAGTTGTGAAAACTCTTAATAGGTGGGTAAAAATTGTCTTTGAAATTCTGATAAGTTGTTGAGAAAATATGCAATTGATGTTTAGTTCTATATTTGCCTTATTAATTGATACCCCGATATGAATTACCTGTCGAGCATACATTGAGAATTTGTAAAAGTATAATAATTCTCATTCCTTAAATTTGTGAAAGAAAATGTGGGCATACTTTGAATTTGAAAATCATGGAAAATTGAATATTTCATGTGATATTTTACTTGTTTGCTTTTACAGACACAAGTGGATTGTTTTAAACTTTTAAAAACTTTTGCGATCTCTGTTGAATTTGGATTATTTGTGGGGAAATTTAATGGTTATGGTGTGAAAAACTTATTATTGCTCGGTGAAAGACCGATGGAACTATTTTATTGGAGAAACTAATTTGGGCTAAAGAAATAGTGGTCTCTTGCTGTGGTTAAGCTTCAGAGCAAGAGAGAAGAAACTTGCGGGTTCATCTTGTGGATTATGTCTGATTACATTTTTCTGAAAGGGGCTATTATGTAGAAAGTTAGTATGTTTGCTCCATTGTGGTGCTACTAGAGAGTGTTCCTCGATTGATCAAAGATTGAATTAGCTATTTTCCCTAAACTCACCTATGATTTCAGCCTTCAAAATAATTTAGTGTGGCATCAAATTCCTATAGCTAGCAAAAGGGGAAAGAACCCATAATTATGCTATACCACGATGCATGTTGCATGGTATTCTTTGACCTCTCTCGCCAAATTGAAAATATTATTGTTAACTGGATGCCTAGTAGCCGTAAATGCCATCTAGTTTGTTGTATTACCTAAGATGTTTTTTTTCATCAATGATTGCTTGGTAATTTCCATTAATATAAGGATAAGTTAGTTTCAAGGAGCATAATTAGCTTTTGAATAAGAGTTAGGTTTTTTTTTGGTGAATTACTACGTAGATAATTCAATTGCGTTCCTTTATAAAGACTATGACCTTTTGAAAATTAGTATTAATAGGACTCTTGTATGTGTTGGAGAATTAGTATTAGTAGGACTCTTGTATATAGGATAATTAATTATTGCTCAAAGGTTTTGCTATGTGAAAATTACTCTCACAAATAAGTGATTGATTATTTCGGAGGTGAATGGATAATGGATATTTATGAGGTGAATGAACAATTATTGCTTATTCACTCAGGTACAAAATTAATCCTCTAAACACTTATAAAGGTAGGGGAAAATAGTGACTACATAAAAGTTTATTAATTAAAGCTAGACTATTTAATTCTATATTAAGACTCTAATTAATGTGAAGTCCCATGTGCATATTATGCTAATCTTCTAAACAAGGTTATTGCACCATTAAATTTAAATTTATTGATGTTAACACCATGATAGTATTAGTAACCATAGAGCTGCCTAAATATTCGACAAAAAAAAACAACAATAATACTAATGATTTATAAATACCTTATATTAATAGTAATAATTATATTATAACTTGTTATTAGGGTATTAGTGTGGGTGAAAATTATGAAAGTTTTGTACTTTTACCATATTTTCATACGGAATAAACGTTGTATTTTTCTGACTTATAGAAAATAAGATACAAGAGTTCGAAAGAATGGTGCCAAAACTGAAATTTGTTCTTGGCATGTTCCTGTTTAGTTTTACCAATTGATTATCTCTTTATGAGTTTCATATTGAATTTGAAACTCTATAAAATATGAATGTTTCTGAATTATGAAATATGGTAATATGCTTATGTTGGTGTTATTGGGATGATTGCCTGGATTGTAATCAATCTAAACTTGCAAGTTGCAAGGAGGCTATATGATGATTGAATTTCTTAATTTTGTGCCAATTTGATTTTGAATTGATGGTATCGAATATTTGTGGTATAATTTGGACATTGGATTTATGTACTGTGGAACTAAGTGTTGTGCGGAACTAAGTGCTATGTCAATTTAAAGGCGTGAGCCACCTCTAGAATCCGTACAAGTCACCTCTAGAATCCACTTGATCCTTGTTGACTCTAACACTTTGACATTGTGAATTGTTTAAGTTTGGCACAAGTGGATGAATTTCCCTAATTATTTTCCAACATGCATTGATTGTATATGATACATATATTGTAATTGATTGTTTGGGCCCTAGTAGGTGTTGGCTTGGAAAGTAATCGAGACGGCATCGGTCCGACGATTACGCCAAGACCACACCGGTGAGCCCCGTCACAGGATTAAGGAGTTTTTAATTCTGTTGACGGGAGTCGGAGTGGCAAATTCGGATGCCACGTTAGGCCTGCGGGGCCGTAGTGGTCACTGACCACGAGGAAGGATAAGGTAGCTTCTCAATTCGTGCACGCAACAACGAATTGTCAGGGGAAATAAGGTTGGTAAAGGTCGGCGTGGCCGATCGGGACAGGTACCAATTATATGATTAATATTTGACATGACATTCATGTTAAAGTTTTACGATACATGATTATGTGTATTAAAATTATATATTGGTACAAGTACCAAATATATGCCCAATGTTTAATTGGCATCCATGTTGAATTTGTTGGTACTTGGTTTGTGCATTGGAATTTGTTCTTGGAACAGTATTTCGTTGAAAATTAATTTTTCAATAATAAAGCACTATCCCCACCCACTGAGCTATTTTAAGCTCACCATTTTGTAAAAATATTTTCAGAGTGACCCAAGACGGATTAAATGGTGAATCGGATTTTGGATCTTCTAATACGCTGAAGAAATAGAAGTGTAGAAGGTGAAGGTATTTTTAATCATTCAAATTTAGATTGTAATCACGTTGGTAAACACAAGTTTATTATTTTGAATGGTTCGTCTTTTGGGGATGTAACATAAGGTGAATATTGTGTTCAAAATTTTATTTGTAAATTTTCAGGTTGTAATTTATTAATGTTAAAGGTTAGGGCCCAGACGTGAGCCGGGCGTAATCTAACGTCTCCGTCGCTTTTCCGTAGGATTTTGGTTTACATACTTAAAGGAAGAGATGGGTGAATAGAAGTTCCGGATTTTTAATTGTCTTGGTTCGGATTGTAATTATGGTAATGAGGCAATTTGTGTATTTTTTTATGTATCCATTTTGGGATGGAACATTAATATGTATGTTACCTTATCTAGTTTTAAATGTAAATTATGACGGGGGGTTACAATTCTCACCTTCTTCGTTATTGTCACCTTGTTCGTTCTGCCCATTTTCACATTCTTCATCATTGTCACCTTGTTCAGCATTATGTTGTTCTTCTTTATTATCAGAGAACATATCCTCATCTCTGCCAAAATCTGATCATAGATAAAAGTTGATGTCAACATCACTTTTCTTACTTTCCTCACTTTGAAGATCAAAATCATGGTCTATAATGGTTTCTTCTTCAATACCTGAAATATTAACATGGGTTAGACATTTTCAATTTTTATATACAATATGATAATTAAAAAATTATTAAACTGACCAGATGAAGAAGGATTGAACTTTTGAGACTAAGGTTCCTGTGATTTTTCATTGTTGAACTGCTCTCTTTTAGGTTCTTGTAAATGATCACTCTGAAGCTCATGTGTTTCATCAATCAAATGCTCCCTGTGAGTCTCATTATCGTCACGATTTAACTAGCCACTTCTAGGAACCTTGCTGTCTAAATTTGTCCAATGATCACCTAAAACATCAGCAAGAAAGTTTTTTTATTTAACAATTATAAACTCTTTTTAAAGAACTATGATGAAATTCAGTTGATATCTTTATCTTTGAATACCTTGCTCTTCATTTTGTGTATTATGTAACTGTTCTTCATGTGATGTAGACCATGTCAATAACATGTGTCCTTTTTTGCTGTTTTCTCTCTTCGTAGCTCTTGCCTTCTTCTCCCTTGTTCTTTTTCCACTCACATCCAGTGTAGGACTAACTTCTTCAATCATTTCTTCAATCACTACACTTGATTTCCTTTTCTTCATAGCCTTTTTAATCTATTTTTACTTCTTTTTCATTTTGGCCATAATGTCCTTTTTTGGCATGTGGTCACAATATACTTCCATGACCTTGTATTGTTGAACCCATTTGCAAAACTCTATCATATCTTTGTCACTTTGCAACCCCCTCAATCCATTATTGATATCGCTAATGGGTTCAACATAATAATACAACATTATACCACCGGAATGTCCTACCTTTTCCACCATTTCATTCAAATCATTCAATGACATTTTTTTCACCATCACATATGTCAATATGATCAACTTCACTATCAACATAACTCTTGTACCTCTCACCCATCAAACGACCACCATGGTGAAGCCTTATGGTAAACAACATACAATCTGGTTCTGCATAAATTCAATGAACAAAAAAAAACTAAATTAAAATTTAATTTACTTTGTTGTATTTAAACATCGTAGGACCACATGTCTCACACTGTATGGAAAAAGGCATCAAATATGCCCCCCCTTGTCTGCTAATGAACAACAAACTCCCACTCTCTGCTACTGAACGACAAATCCCCCACTCTCTGCTACTGGACCACAAATCCAGCTCTAAAATATTCATGCCACTACAATGCGATAACATTTAACAATTTTATAATGAAAAATTGTTTATTAAACTACATCATTATCGAAGAATATGAGTTCTTACCGTAAAGTAAGTGAGGATCGAAGTAATAGTTCTATTGTCAAATTACCCAACCCATTTTCTTGATTGAACTTTGTCTTCTTGCTTGTCAAACAATGGCTGAAAATTTCAATTTTTGTTGCTCTTTCGCTTGATTTGAGATGAAAATCTCTCTATTTTTTACAGTTCAAAAGTTGAGTGATGACAATAATAGAGGAACCCTATTTCGTTCCTATTTTGATCCAGTCATTTTTTGTTTACGATTTTATCCCTCATTTTTATGTTGTGCGGACTATTTTACCCCTGAACAAAGTGATTTCCGTCTGCACAAACGGACTCAATGGACGGAATGACCAAAAGTCATACGTTTACAGAGTTGGATGACCTTTTTGGCCAATTTAATAGTTGAGTGACCAAAAGCCGGATTTGGTAATAGTTGAGTGACCATTTTTGCAATTTGCTCTTATATTTTTCATGTTGGGTAAGATGTGTAACTGAATCCTCTTACCGCCCCTTCTCCACTTCCTCTGCAACCACAACCGTTGCTTTCTCCTCTTATTTCTTTACCACTACCCACTTTGCCTTTACCTCCACCTTCACTGTCAAACCACCAACTCTATCTCGATTCTCCTTCAGATTCCTCAATAATTGATCACCTTATACAAAATCAAAAGCTCTTATTTGTATAATATGAATGCAATTAGTATCTATGTAATTTGTATATTCATTTACCTAATCAAAACAAAACAACTAACTGTAAAGATTTAGAATTGAATAAACCAATCAAATACCTAGAAGGAAAAAAATATTTGTTTCCCATTGTTTTAAATGGATAGATTCTTAGGTGATAATTGCCTTCTCTTCTCCCAAATCTGAAAAGTTGAATCTAGAGAGAAGAAATTGCACTTACCCTTTTTTGATTAATTATTTTTTGCATTATTTTTTGCAAACGGCGGTGAAATTCCAGCGACGGAGATAGAATGAGAGAGAGAATGTTGAAAAGACATAAATACGCTTAAACTTAATGGTTTGAAAAGACTAATAGAGCAATTGGACGAAACAACATAAAAACATGCATTCAAATAGTTCAATGACTTTTTTTTGCCAATTTAATAGTTTAGTGACTAAAATCCATATTTTGAAAAAGTTGAATGATTTTTTTTTGCATTCTGCTCTACTAATTGAATGTAGAAAAAAATAATATTTCACCAACGAAACACAAATATAATGTTACACCATATATTTAAATAACTATAACGTGATCTATTAATTTATGGGTCATCATATTCCAATTATTTATTTACATTTTTCATAATTTATTAAATGAAACGTCAAAATTTAATAATTAAAAACATATTATTATTTTGAAACCCATTGCTAACCAAATGAGGTCATTACATGCGTTTCATTTACAATATCAAATCAAATAATTTAGGGCAAATTATGCCAAACGTCCCTTAACTTATAGGTTGGTTTTGAATTTGTCTTTCAACTTTAAAATGTCTCATTTTAGTTCCTCATCTTACATTTTGAGTTTTAATTAGTCCTCACTATGTTTTCCATCCATGTGTAAATAGACTCCATTTTTCAGGTGCGTGGCACGTGATAAACTGAAAGGTAAAGCTTGAAAATATGAAAAGTAACAATCACATGATACACACGTTGGTTTATTAGGGAAAAATGAATGAGAGAAATCAAAATTATCTTTGTCTTAAAGCTGAAGTGAAAGTTCAACTATTACCGTTTAATCAAGATTCAGAGATTCACTAAAAATTAGTTTCAAGAATGTTGCGCGGGGAGGATTTCATATGTTCAGATGTTGTAGATAATCAACGATTGATTATGGTAAGTTACTCTTTTCATATTCCATAACTAAGTTATAGAGAAAGTATGGTTTAGAGTTTTAAATTAGATTGTGATTTGGGTAAAATATGAAGTTATTAGAGGTTGATTTCATTGCTTTGATGGATGAGTTATTGAGAAATGTAATGTTACTTTCATTTATATGATATACCTTTTTTATCTATGTTTGCTTTATTGTATGATGTTTTAGTATTGATTATAGGACTTTAGTGAAATATGTGTTGCTCTGATAGATGATTTGTTGGGAAATATAGTGTTAGTTACTTGCCACATATGTATGATCTCTTTTTTAGCTCTATTTTGCTTTACTGTCTGAATTTTAGTATGCATTATTGGACTTTTTTAATGCTTGTCTGAAAACAGAGCACTTTGTGGTCCCTGTGGATTGAGTTTTCTAATATGTGTTTATATTCTTAGCATTTATAAAATGCAACTTATTTTTTTTTGTTCATTGCTGGTCCCCACTGTTATAATTTGTTTATTGATTACAGATGAGGACACAGACTATTTGACAATTAAAGTACATCATGATGGTAGATTTATGTACAACCATAAACTGATGTACGTAGAAGAAGAGGTTGAGTATTATGATTTTGTAGACCCTATATTGGTATTAGTGGATGAGTTACAAGCAGTGGTTGAAAATTTTGGCTATCCTTCACCACAAAAGTTATATTATAGAATCCTAGGTTTAACTCTACAAGAGGGATTAAGGCATATTGATGCGGATGTAGACATAAGTAGCATATTAGAATCATTAAATGATAAAAGAATAGTGAAGGTGTATAGAACGGATGCAATTGGTAGGAACCCTTTTGAACGAAAATATGATCCTAATGTTGAAGATCATTTAGGTAATGAAGAAGAAAAATGAAAGTGATGATAAGTCATTCTATGATTCTGATTATGAATTGTCTGAAGATGATGATAAGATGTTTGAAAAATTTATAGATGAGGAAGTAGAGCTAGCTGGATGGTCCAAATATGGAAGTAACAGAAAAAATGCAGAAAACAAATAGCAAGAAAAAAATGTAGGAATCTCCAATGATCTCCAATGATATGATCAATGATAGCTCTGGAAATGATTGTGCATCAAATTCTGATTTGCATAGTGTATATTCCTCATCAGATGCTGAATATAATGGAATTAGCAAAGTGAGAGCTAGGCAATTTAATCCAGAAAAAGATATGGATAATCCAGAATTTTGTGTTGGAATAAAGTTTGCCACCAGAGATGATGTGAAAAAAGCAATAAGAATGCATGCAACTATTGAGAGAAGAAATGTGAGATTTTTAAAAAAGTGACAAGATTAGAGTGAAGGCTAGATGTGTAGGAGAATGCAAATGGGAGTGTTATGCAAGAATAATAGAGGGAAAGCCTACCTTTGAAGTAAGAACATTTTATGGAAAACACACTAGCAGCAAGGTTTGGAATAACAATAATTGCAACTCTGACATTATTTCAGATTGGTTTGCTGATGATTTTGGCTTAGATCCTACTATGAGTTTTCCACATTTAATGTTCAGAGTGCAAAAAGAAAAAAAAAATCTCACTATTTCAAAAAGTCAAGCATGGAGATCTAAGCAAAAGGCACTAGAAAAAGTGAGAGGTAAGGTTCATGAATAATATGCAAAGTTAGAAGATTATGTTGCTGAATTAATGAGAGCAAATCCAGACTCATCAATCTTAGTTAAAACTGAAGATGAGGAAATAGACAGATTTAAAAGAATGTATGTTTGTTTTGAGGCTACGAAATGGGTTTTATAAAAGGATGTAGAAAATTGATTGGAGTTAATGGATGCCATTTGAAAGGCCTTTGTGGGGGGAAGCTTTTGACAGCTGTGGGAATAGATGCTAACAATAGCATATACCTATAGCTTTTGCTGTTGTTAAGATAGAAAATAAAGACTCTTGGAAGTGGTTTTTACATTTTATCATTGAGGATCTCAACATTTCTAAGAGCACTGATTGAGTGATTATAACTGTTAGACAAAAGGTAATTTAACTTTATACTTAGTAATATATGTGTTCATTTATTTATTTATATGATCCCTATATTCTATTCATATTTGTTCATTATTTTTTTGCAGGGTTTGTGTCCAGTTGTGTATGAGTTGCTGCCTAGAGTTGAGCATAGACATTGTGTTGTGCATCTATACAATAACTTCAAAAAGATGAACTCTGGACTTGCTTTGAAACTAAAAATGTGGAAGATAGCAAAGGCCACCTATGTTGAGGAGTTTGTACTCTTGATGGAACAACTAAAAGAAGAAAATAAAAATGCTTATAAATGGCTAAATGAAGATCCAGCACATTTTTGGACTAGATCATACTTTCAAACCCAAAGAAAATGTGATATGCTAGCTAACAATATATGTGAGAGTTTTAATGCGAAGATATTGAGTGGAAGGATTTTACCTATTATAGGATTGGTGGAATGGTTGAGAATTTATTTGATGAAAAGGTTACAAGAAAAAAGGGAGTGGATGACCAAGCATGTGTGGGATATTTGTCCTAATATTAGGAAAATAATTAATAGGCATGTAGAGCTTGCAGCTAGACATAGTTGCATTTATACTGGAAATGAAAATTTTCAAGTAAATTGTACAAGAAGTGATCCGTTTGTAGTTTATTTGATAGCAAAATCATATTATTGCAGGAAATGGGATTTAACTGGTATCCCTTGCTCTCATGCAGCTCGTGCCCTAAATGATAATAGAGATAAAGTAAAGAGTGGTGTAAGTCACTGGTACGCTAGAGAAATGTACTTAAAAGTATATGAACCAGTCATCAATCCTATCAATAGGCCTGAAATGTGGCCAAGAACTAATCAGCTTCCTGTCTTGCCTCCAAAGTTTCACAACTAACCAGGAAAGCCTAAGAAAACACGCAGGAGAGATCCAAATTCACTTGTAAAAGTGAACAAGGATGGAGTTGAAAAGTTAAGAAGGATTGTGGGAAAAGAAAAGAATAAGTGTAGTCATTGAAAACTTAAGGGGCACAATAAGAACTGCCCAGCCTTAATTGAACGAAAAGAAAAGTTAGTTCTGCAAATCAGCAAGATGAACAATCAAGCCAACATCAACCTGAAATTATTGTGCGTGAAGTTGAACAATCGAGTCAGCATCAACTTGAACATGAACTAAGACTTGAAGTTGAAACCATGATACCTAGACAATAAGATATGAGAGTTGAGGATGATGGTAGTAGTTGGCTCCACGAGGTAAAAATATAAAATTATACTTTAGATGATAATTATGCTTGCATATCTAACCAGTATTCATTATATGCAGGTCATGATAGAGGCTGTTAGTAAACCATATGAATCTGATAGTACAAGTGGAGCACCTATTATTGGTCAACTATGTGAAAATGTAAGGTCTTCTATTTACATAATTTAAACTTTTTTTCTCAATTACTATGAATAAGATGGATTATATTAGAGGTGCAGGCATTATAATCCTACTTGTAAAACCACTTTTATACCTGATAAGCCACTTTTATATTATAGGTTCATCTTCTATTTTGGGTGGCGCTACTAAAATGTCAACTAGTAAACAACAAACTGCAAAACTTCTATCCAAGAGGCCCTTTATTCTTCCAGGTATCAGTATCAGCAACAGAACTAAACCAAAAGTGCAATTATCTTCTGTAAAACGTACTCATCCCACTGGAGTATCAATGAAATCAAAAGTTGTTCTTGAAGATGATGATGATGAGGATGAAGGTGTTGATATGCCACTAGTGCCATCTGAGAACTTCAAGTACATTGAAAAGTGTGGAAACA
This sequence comes from Ophiorrhiza pumila, assembly GCA_016586305.1. Taxonomy (NCBI): domain Eukaryota; kingdom Viridiplantae; phylum Streptophyta; class Magnoliopsida; order Gentianales; family Rubiaceae; genus Ophiorrhiza; species Ophiorrhiza pumila. The sequence continues at coordinate 7,856,243 of BLIW01000005.1, forward strand.
CCTTCTGGTTGCACCCACCACCTGGAACTGCTGAGACTGTGAAATAAATGCATAAAGGCCATGAAAAGTTTTTTCAGTTGAAAAAGGATCTCATGGAAGATCATTTAAGCACTGATAATGATGATGTTTGGAAGTTGAACTTCTTCCTGTCCTATAATATTTTGGTTTTTATTATTTTTCCATGTCGTAGAAATGTTCTTGGAAAATTGAATACATGGGATACTTGTAAGATACGCATTTTGTATTATTATGGAAGTATGGATAATATTTATTTTGTATTAGTATGAAAGTCTGTATGGAATACACTGGACATATTTTCATTGGTGATTAAGTAATGAAGAAGTTCTATTTTTATGATGTTGCTTTAGTTTTGGAAATTAGTTTTGCAATTCAATTTTTTTGTCCAGGAGGATATGCATTGTATATACTTTTTTTTGGAAAAGTAGATATATACATAGCTGGTAAAAAGCAAAATACAGTGCCAGCTATACCCGTCCACACTGTTACACAGTAAATGCAAAAAATTGTGGAGTACTACTCCATTACATGATAGATCAATCTCAGTATATGTACGGAAAATAGAGGTAATCTACTTGAAAGGACTTCCAGTAGATAGGCGCTATTTTCCTCTAAACTTGAGGCCCTAATCTATATGGTTAATAAGCAAATGACAAGAGGAGCTATGAAGGCTCTACCTTGTTAGCTCAGCTCCAAGGATCAATCTCGACAAAGATTACCAAATACATGAAACCACAATCATTCATATCCAAAACATATCAATTGATGCCAAAGAATATTTGCCAAACCACAGAATCACCAATAAGTTAATTTCCGCAAGTGGTAGTAAAAACAATTAGCAAATGGGATGGTAAACTTTGTTGACCAGCATATGGATCTTTCCAGCAAATGGGATGTATCAAGCATGCAAGGAAATAGTTCAAGATCATCAAATTGGAGGTTCACTATCCCTCAAGCACATCAATTGTTTTAGCGAGTAAATGATGATATTGAATCCAGAAATTCCATAAGCAACAGCAACCACTTGCGGAAATTATATATACTTGCTTCCATGTACTTGTTTCCGGAAATTGATGCCAAAGAATAAGCAACAGATATGCATTGTATATACTTGCTTCCATACTTCAACAGAAATTATCTCAGAATAATTTTTCTAAGTTGTTGAACATATTTAAATCTATGAATTTCAGAAAATGGGTCATGCAAATCAGTTCTATGTTGTAGGCAATGAAAAAAGAACATCCAATGCTTCTTAATGCAAAAACTAATATATGCTTCCATAGATCGATAACCTTTATCTTTCATCACTTTGGCAAATCTCTATAGCTCTGTTTTTATCAGTTCAATATGGGATCTAATAAGTCCCAAACAACAAACACATGAACTCAACTCTTGAGCTCAATCCAAATACAACCTGGTTTCTTATTATCCCTTTGAAGTTCATCATTCTTCTATCACGTTTGATATCTTTAATTTTTTTTCTCTTCTCTTATGTTGATTACTAATTCAACATAATCATTTGTAATATCACATACATAGTTGTCATACAATTCTTTTACACATTCTAGAGAAAAAAATTGAACACATATAAATCATATTTAACCATAATAAGAAAAGAGACGTTCTTATTCTACTACATTCATGGGTTCAATCATATATTGGGTTCAATCATATATAGAAAAGAGAAATACAGAATCAATAAGCATAAAAATTTTTACTTTCTCTCAAATACCTATCTTATTTCCCTATTCTATTTCACCATGCCTTACTTATTTTTTTCACCCAAAAAGGATGAAGATGAGAAATAGTAACCATGAAATAAATAAAAATAATAATTCAAAAGTAAGATTTTCTTCTTCGTAGAAGCCAGATATTTTTCAGTTTTTCTCAACGATCTCAACAACCCAGGAATAATTTGCTTCATTCTCTCACATATTTGAGAATCATACCAATGAAAAAAGTTACAAGCACCTTCTTCACTATATCTTTTACAACTTAGAAATCTTCTTCTTGGGTTTGCATTTGTCCATGAAGTCTTGATTTCGGCTTCAATTCCACAATGGTAGTTCATCCTCAGCGTTGTCATTTTTTTCTTTTCTTGAAATTTCTTCATGAAATTTCTCCCTTCTATTTGCTTTACTGCTAATGGAGATTTTATCAACATTTTATTGAGTCTCGTTGTTTCAGTCATGTTTTCAAGCTTTGTCCTTCAGTTTATCACGTGCAACGCACCTGACAAATAGAGTCCGTTTACAAATGGATGGAAAACATAGTGAGGACTAATTAAAACTCAAAATATAAGACGGGGGACTTAAATGGGACGTTTTAAAGTTGAATGACAAATTCGAAACCAACCTATAAATTAAGGGACGATTAGCGTAATTTACCCAATAATTTACAAACTAGTGTAGACTTCTTACGCATGGATTAAATTACAATTCCATAGTAAGTCAAAATAGAAATCATAAAAAATAAATCTATTTCACTTAAATTAAAGTGACATTTATTATTGAAAAGGAAATTTAACTTCTGGCACATAGGAGAAAAGTATATTTGTAAAACATTATAGAAGACTTTGTCCACACTGGGTTACATTTCAATTCCATTAACTTGTGAAAGTATAAATAATTAATATAGAATAAGTATACTTTATTTGAAATGAAAAAATGTCTAATTTAATTTATGATTGAAAACGAAATGTAACTACGGCTTTCTGGTGCAATTTATAAATACACGTCACGTATATTTAACTAAAATCCTATCGAGTGATTAGTAAATCTTAATGAATAAGTATTAAATATGTGATGTGTATTTAAAAGAGTAAAACAAGGATTGCAACAGGAATTGTACGTAAGAGAATATCCTCTTGGGTAACTATGGGTACATGTCAGAGACTACATGTTTATTTAATATGTAGCAAAGAAATATGAGACTATATTTTCTTTTTATTTTTGAAAGAGCAATTACTATAGTTCTTTGAGAGAAAGAAGGAATGTGAAATCCAATGCAAGTATATCATATTTCCTTGATTAGTTTCTGCCCTTATGTGCAATCAAAGAAAAATGAAACAAATGACTAAAAAAAAAAGGTTAAAAGCACTTAATCCCCTCGAACTCATACATTAGATGCAATATACGCAAATAAATAGGCACTTAACCCCTTCTAACAAATTATGTTAATGACTTTAACTATTAATTTCATATTTAAAGATATTTGGTCAAGAATGCCCCTGCATTAATTTTCCTATAACTCTCTCTAATACTTTTTATAATATTTATTTTATTTTCATTTATAAAACAAGTGTTATAATTTCTTCTCATATTTTTTTAATATCTTTGTATTATGCCTATGAAATTTTATTTATAAAATTAATCAAAAAATGTTGATTCTAAATAGAATTCCTGACAACTTCTTTTCACTCATAAATCATTCTGGCAAAAAGATAAACTTCTTGTTTTTCTATTTGATAATTGATATTTGATATTTGATAAATCCGTGTTTCTCTATTTGGAATATACTAGTCACCTTGTGTTTCTTTTTTTTTTTAATAATAATTCAAACACTTTCTTAATGAAATACATTCTTATTGCTTTCCTGATTTATTTAATAATTATAACAATTAATAATAATAATTTAATATTTAATGTCATTATATTAAATATAAAAAATAAAAAATGCTTAACCCTTAATTTAATGTCAGATTTATCAATTATCAAATATAAATACTTTTTTTTTCCAAATGACTGATGAGTAAAAATAAGTTGTAAGAAGTAATTTTATATCAAATCAACATTTTTTTATTAATTATTAGAAATTTTATAAATAAAAATTTCATAACCTTAATATAAAAATATTCAAAAATATTGAAGGAATAATAATACAAAAATATGAGAAGAATTTATGACACTTGTTTTATAAATGAAAATAAAATAAATATTATAAAAAATATTAGAGAGAGTTATAGGGAAATTAATGTAGGGGTATTCTTGTCCAAACATTTTTAAATATGCAATTAATAGTTAAAGTCATTAACATAATTTGTTTGAGGGGTAAAGTGCCTATTTATTTCATTAAGGGGTATATTGCACATAATATATGAGTTGGAGGGGTTAAGTGCTTTTAACCCTAAAAAAAAATCCAAGAAAAGTCAAAAACCAAGAAAAATGAATTTGTACATAAACACACACACACACACAAAATAAAATATAAAGAGCAAAAAAAAATGTTACCCAAAACTGAGGTATTTGTTGACTGATACAGAATTTGAATTTGGAAAGTAATCTTTTTTTTTAATTATTAAATTACAGTGTTTAGTTCATTTTCTTTTGAAAGTAAAAAGAATATTGTAGTTAAGGAAAGTTAGCACAAGATTTCTAAAATTTTAATCTTTACTCTAATTTATTATTCTTATTATTTTCCTTAGAATTTAATAATTAAAACAAGTTTGGCATTTATAATCCCTCCTGTCAAACATTTAATAAAAGTTCATCTCTTTTAGAACAACTAACTTCTATTGCATAAATAATTCACTCTTATTAAATTTCTTTTCAAATAATCCACTCTTATCGAATTTCTAATGCAAATCTATTTCTTTTTTATTATAACTTACCAACATTCATTACGGAAATAACTCACTCTTAAAATGTAAAAAATATAAATAAACAAATAACATTAATTTTCAAAAAAAATTATTTCATTGAGCAAATAACTCACTTTTAAAATATTAAAAATCTAGATAAACAAACAACATGAATTTTTAAAAAGAAATAAAAGCATATGCAGTTTATATCGTAATAACAATAATATTTATAACGTTAAATATGCAGTTTACCTTTGTTACCATTTTGAATTATCTTTATTTCATTATTTTGCCACAATATAAAATAATATGGTAAGACTTATTTTATATATTATATTTTTAAACGCATTTTTACGCATCTTGGTGAATAATAATTATTTATTACACATTTTGAAGAATAATTATAAAACAATTTTGTTGTATAACTCTTTATATACAATAAAGATAATTTTGAACCAAAAATGCATTCCATTTCTTGGTTGAGTAATTTAAATCAAATATTGGAGTATGAACATCAATAGTTTTTCTATTGACATTCTATGGTGTATCGAAACACAGACAAAAGAAAAGTTACCCTATTCATTTTCTTCATAATCAAACGAGAAGAATGTTAAATGATAATATCCCACATCGGTTAGTAAGAACCCTTGAACTAATATATAAGATATATGGGCCACTCCACTCCTAGCCAATTAGTTTTGAGTTGGATGCACATATATTCTTTAACATGGTATCAGAGCATCAGGTTTGAATTTGTGGGCCTTTCAAACATGACTAGGGTTTGGGTTAACATTTGGTTTAGTATTTGGGCTGGCCCATTGTTGGGCTAGCATTTGGTTTAGTATTTGGGCTAGACCCATTGTTGGGCTAGCATTTGGTTTAGTTTAGATCTGTTCGGCCTGGGCCTTTCAAACATGACTAGGGTTTGGTTAACATTTGGTTTAGTATTTGGGCTAGCCCATTGTTGGGCTAGCATTTGGTTTAGTTTAGATCTGTTCGGCCTAGTCATGTTGAGAGGGGGTGTTAAATGATAATATCCCACATCGGTTAAGTAAGAGCTCTTGAACTAATATATAAGATATATGGGCCACTCCACTCATCGCCAATTGATTTTGAGTTGGATGCACATATATTCTTTAACATGGTATCAGAGCATCAGGTTTGAATTTGTGGGTTTTTCAAACATGACTAGGGTTTGGATTAACATTTGGTTTAGTATTTGGGCTAGTCCCATTGTTGGGCTAGCATTTGGTTTAGTTTAGATCTGTTCATCCTAGTCATGTTTGAGAGGGGGTGTTAAATGATAATATCCAACATCGGTTAATAAGAACCCTCGAATTAATATATAAGATATATGGGTCACTCCACTCCTATGCATCAAATAGAAAAAGCCCAAAGCTTTCTCATACAAATCATTCCTTGTATAAGCAGAAATCACCGAAGTCCAACAAATAGCATCGGGTTCAAGTAATTCATCAAACAGTTTCTGTGAGTCCCCCGACTCATAGTTCCTCCCATACATATCAATCAAAGAACTAGCAATCACATGATTAGACTCAAAATTACACTTAATCACAACCCCAAGAAAGCATTTCCCCAGTCTCAACTCTCCAAGTTCAGAACACGCCTTAATGACAGCAGATAATGTAAACCCATTCGGCTCAACACCACAACCCACCATTTCCATATACAAATCAATTGACAACTCGGGTTTTCCGGCCCGAATATACCCCGAAATCATCGAACTCCACGACACAACATCCCTGTAACACATTCCATCAAACACCTTCCAGGTATCCTAAAAATTAGGACACAATTTGAAGTACAACGCCAGCAAACTGTTCCCTACAAAACGATCCCTTTCAATGCCTGACTTAATCACATGGGTTTGAAATTGTAGGCCCTGTAGGAATGATGATTCTCTTGTGCATGTTTGTAATAAAGTTGCATATAGGATGGAAAGTTCTGAGGAGATTTTGTTCGACTGTGAGTTTGTGGAATTTCGGAGGTGAACGGCATAGAAGAAGGAGCCAGATTTGCAGAGTTGGATGATTTGGGCGTTTATAGAAGGTGGGTTTGTCGTTGGATTGGAAAAATGGAGCTGTAATGGCGTTTCAAGAACTGATTCATGAACGCATAAACATGGGAGAGTCAAAAAAAAGTGTAAAACTTCTAACTGATTTTTGAAATTTTGGCGGCTTCGATTCTTCGCAGGTCAAAGGGGACTTCGACTTAAGATGATCTTCAAAAATTGTTACTCCTATCCCCATAAATTTGTTTAATTCTTGTATGACTCTTGAATTTTCTCTCCCTCTTCCTCTTCTTCTTCTTTTTTTTTTTTTTTTTGCGCTTCATTTTCACTCCTTCAGTACATTTATCTCCCACTCCACTCCTAGCCAATTGGTTTTGAGTTGGATGCACATATATTCTTTAACAAAGAAAATCAATATGTATACTAAAAAATAAACAAACATAATATTGCCTTTAAGACACAAAATGACCACATTCGCACGAGAAAGTATATATTGATTGATTAATAATTATTCGCACGAGAAAGTATATATTGATTGATTAATAATTATCAACTCATTGGTTGAATTGATGGTTAACTATAATAGCAGACACAACTCATATAATGTCTTTCCTCCATCACATGAATAAACTACTTCTTTTAGATTCATTATGATTCTTTTCTGGCTCGGTAGAAACGGAGGTTGACGTCCAAAACTCACCCACCGAGAAGGGATCAAAGTCGGTCCATTAATTAAGCTCCAAAAGTTTGATGTAACCTTTTGTAGCCGTTAACTTAAAATATTTTCCTTCTTCCATTATCATAATTAAACCAATTCTTTAGTTCACGTAGCATCACAATTTTCTTGCTTTGCATACTCTTATCAATTTCTTTTTTGGTTCTAATTTTCTCTTTCTCTTTGATTAATTCACACCACTCAAATTACAGTAAAACACATTCTTGCATGGTTGCATCTAATTTTGCTTCCTGTAAATGCCAATAATTTTATGAGATGAGGATTCATTATCGCATGCATGGTCTCCTGTTCTACCATTGTGTACCCCTCTTTGTTACATTCTAATATTTCATAAGAAAATAACACTGTCTTTTTACTTAATTATTTAATTTTTAAAAAATAAACTAAAATATGTTACGTTTCATAAGAAATCGACATGTGTTAGTTTAGTTAATTATTTAAACTTTAAAAATTAAACTAAACCATATCAAGTGATTAGTGACTTCTAAAAGATAAATAATTGCATACATGTCAATTTTTTTTTTATAAAATGTAACAGATATTGGCACATGACGGTAGACCAGGAGAGCCAATGGGATTGATTATGACTTTGGATTTTCTGTACTATTTTGTAAATCACTCTGTATAACATTGTTTATAAATGTGACAGGTTATCTAAGAGATAAGTATTATACACTGTCAAAATCTTATAGAATGTTACACAAAAGTGATACCGAAGATCCATTGGCAATGACATTGATTACCATTCCTTTGGCTTGCCATGTGCCAAGATAGGAAGCAAAATTATATACATTGATTAGTGAATCTAAGAAATAAGTAATTTATATACATGTCAAATTTTTATAGAATGTAAGAGGAAATGACACATGAGGGTGGATCAAAAGATCCAATGGGAAAATTAGGTGCAGCTAGTAAGAGAAAATCCCCATCTCACAAAATTATTTATTGCAGCTGGGATAATTGTAGACTTTTTAGTTTGATAATTACCTTTTAACTCCCCCAATGAGTGCACATTTTCTCCCTAGTCAGACCACTTAATTGCAAAACGATGGTTTTGATCATATCTTAGTCTAATCACTTCCCTAATGATCAATTGAATAAACTGATCACATCGTCTAATCACTTCCTTAATCAATTGAATACACTGATCACATCGTGCATTAAGTCAAATACACTATTCATAATGCGGGACAGATATGTGGAAGAAACACGATCTTCATAAAGAACATAAAAGACACAAATTCTGCAGAATTTGAAGGATATTAAAATATCAAAATCTGAATGATAAGAGTTCTCTATCAAAACTAAAAACATACAAAAGTATATACAGAATTAATAATCCCTAATTCTAACAAGGAAACAAAAGAAAGACGTCTAATTAGTTAACAGGTAATTAACAAAATAAAATAAGCCTAATAGAACTTGGGTATAAAAAGGCTTTATCAATGCTCAATCTCTTCCCACATTAGTCCCATTCACTTGAAAAGAACTCGCCTTGAGTGATATGGGTATAAAAGTCTTCTTTCTTGAATCAGCATCTTCACCATTACGTGCTTTAATTCCCTTTGAAATTCCCTTTGCGGTATAGATTTGATATCTAAGTTTCTTCCTCCCAAGATAAATTTTGTAACTTGCAAAAATCTCGTAATAAACAGAAATAATTTCTATTGACCTTTCTTTGTAAATATACTTCTACTGTCATGTATGTTCCGCTAACACATGATCGCCAATATAATTTCTAAAATATATGGAAAAATCAATCAAATCAAATAATTTAGCTTTCTTAGTTAAGTCTTTAACCATATCTATGGTTCATTTTCTTCTCTAACTATAGGTATAATTTTCTTTTCTTCTCTAACCATATCCATAATTTCCTTTTTTTCACTTTCTTTGTCAAGGAAATCATGAATTATTTTCCCTTCTTGATCCACTAATTCTTCATCTTCACCAAATAATTAAGATAATTTAAATTTTTCAATCAAATCAAAATTTTCACAAGCTGAATTATTTTCGACAATCATACAATGAGACGAATCTTCCTCGTTGGGAAAATCCCAACGAGTTTGTTGGGGTAATATCGGATTGACTTGAGGGTCTTGAGCAATTCTCCTGATCTTCGCCACCTATATTTTCCTGAACAATCTGCAATCCTGTTTCTAACCGATCTACACAAACAGTTAAGGCTTGGAGTGCATTTGCTAAGTTTCGAACCTATCTGATCACGCTAGAGAGGGTAACATCTTCACCACTTATATTACCTGAAAGATCAAGGTTAGATGTGCGGTGTCTCAGTGGGATAGAAACACTAGGTGTGACACCGATAACAAAAGCAGTAATGAACAATAATAAAATGCGGAAAGTAAAGAGACAGGAGGTTGGTAACGCAGTTCGGCAATCTGCCTACGTCTGCGGGGCCACGCCCAGATAAAACAATCCACTAAGTTCACAAGTTACAAGACACTCGGTCTGACACAAAGTAAGACTCCCTCTTATCTTTGATGCCCCCTCTTCCTAACTCCACAGTGAACGGATTGTGCAAGCTCGCCTCGACTTGTGTTGATTCCTCCCGAAATCTGTGGTTAATGCAAGTCCCCTTGCCCACAATGAAGACAAGATCCCCTTGTCAATGGCGACTCCTCCCGGATTCCGTGGTTGATACAAGATCCCCTTGCCCATGTTTGAACTCTCCCGAGCTCTTCAACAACCTCCTCCTGAGGCTGGATTATCATAAAGAAAACAAGGATTGTATCTTCAATAATATGATATTAAGATGCTTAAACCAACACACTTTGATCAAAGATTTCAACAAAGAAGTGTGTTCACAGTCTAATGAAGACCGAAGTAAAAACATCAAGGCTCCACACGATCCAAAATAATTTGCAAGCCTTGCACACCCAAAACCGTGTGGTGTGGAAAGATCATATAGGCACACCAAATCTTCCCATGTTTATCTCAAAGATTATTTCCAAATAATTCAAATGGAAAGATGGAAAAAACCATGTGCCATCAATGCTTATCTTTTCCAAAGATAGATCTTTAATGATAGCTTCGAAGAATACCAAAATAAGCCCAAGAATACCAAGATAGCCTTAATCTCCAAATCAATCTTCCTTGCATAGATTTATTTAATTTGATTTATGCTTCAACTAAGATCTTTCCTTATCTTGCCAAAAAATCAATGCCAATTAAAATAAATGCCACTCCACGTGTGCATTAACAATCTCCTCCTTTGGCATTTTTTGGCAAAATCAAAACTCCCCTTGTATGCTGAATCGGAAGGTCTTGAAATCTCCCCCTGAACAGGAACTAGGTAAAAAAACATCACTGCACAAAATATCGTGCATGACACAGCAAAAAACACCAAGTTCCCTAAGAAACATCATTGCACAAGACATTGTGCATGACACAACAAAAGACACTAAGATTCCCAGCATACCTTGTTTGAGGGATTATAAAACAAATACCCAAATATCCCAAATTACTCCCCCTTTTTGCCACAAAAAGACAAAAGGGCACAAAAACAACAATAAAACATAAAAAATTGTCTTAAACAAAGGATCATAAACAAACATCAGAGCCATATCAATCAGAATCCTCTACATCATGAGGCACTAAGCCAACTGATTCTGCTAGTAGATGAACACCAGCAGCAGCTTCTGAAACATTATAATCTTTACCAGCATCAAACCCACCAGATTGGGTGCTGGAAGGGACATGACTGTCAGTGACACCAGACGTGACACCAGGAGTGACACCAGAAGTGCCTTCATCAGAAACAGCAAAAGGAACAGGAGTGTACTTTGCAACAACTTCTTCAGCAGAATCAGAATGAACATGTTCTTCAATAATAGGATTGCCTAGATCCATTTCAGACTCTGTAAAAATAGGAGATAAATTTTGAAGTATACATGCAGTAACATCTGTAGTGACATCAGGTGGGACATCTGAAGATCCAGGGACATCATCATCAGCAGTTTTAGCCTGGGCATCAAACTTCTTCTTCCTTTCAGCTGCGTCAGCTGTAACATCCTTAACAGCCTTTAAAGCAACCAGATCATTAAGTATCAAAGAGACTTCATTCATTCTCTTCTCAATGTCAATTTGCTGAGCCATCAAAGCTTTCAACTCATCCTATAGCACGTTAATGGTGCGCAACAGCAAGACAGAGTTACCTAGTTCTTCTGTGTCAAAGACATCCTCTGAGACATCTTCCATGTCATTGACATGATCACCCTTTAACAGCTTGTAACTGATCTTGATTTCTTCCTTATCAGATTCCAGAATTTCTCTTGCTCTAATCACAGCATGTTGTGAAGACAGAATAGCATAAATCAAATAGGGAAATGGATAAGCAATCTTCTCATTTTTGCAGTCCGCGTGCTTCACAATTTGGTCAAATAAAAATTGCCTAACATCGAATTCAACAAAATTCCCAACCTTGAACAACAACGTGGCCATAGACTTATTCACTCCAGTACCATGAGATGTAGGCAGCCAGTTTCTCATAGCAATTTTATGCATGATTGCATATTTCACGGACAACTGAGAAGCAGGAAAATCTTTTCCTCTTGGCCATACCCTTCTGACACCCCCAGTGATATCAGTGATTATCACGCTATAATCAGGACTGAAATCTTCCACATTAGCCCAGTGGCTACCTAGATAGGTATTAATCACATCCGGAGAAAATTTAAACAGCTTACCCCTCACAAGAGATCTAATAAAATGATATCGAATATCAATGTGCTTAGTCCGAGAATGCTGAACAGGATTCTTAGAGATATTGATAGCACTCATATTATAACAGTAGAGTGTCATGACATCCTGTGTGACACCATAATCCTTCAGCATTTGCTTCATCCAGAGAATTTGAGTGCAACAACTACCTGCTGCAATATATTCTGCCTCAGCAGTAGACAGAGAAATAGAGTTTTGCTTCTTGTTGAACCATGACACCAAATTGTTTCCCAAATAGAAACATCCACCAGAAGTGCTCTTTCGATCATCTGAACTTCCAGCCCAGTCAGCATCACAATAACCAACTAAGTTGGTGTTTGTATCAAAAGAATACCAGATCAAATAGTCAGTTGTCCTACTAATGTACTTGAGAATTCGTTTGACTGACACCAAGTGTGACTCGCGAGGATTTGCCTGAAACCGGGCACATAAACCACACTGAAGCAGATATCAGGACGACCAGCAGTTAGGTACAAGAGACTGCCAATCATACTTCTATATAGACTTGCATCAATAGGAGTTCCCTTCTCATCTTTAGATATCTTCTCATGAGTTCCCATAGGTTTTCTTCTTGGACGAGTATTATCCAATTCAAACTTCTTCAACAAATTCTTGGCATACTTACTTTGAGAGATAAAGATACCATCATTGAGTTGCTAGATTTGAAGTCCAAGAAAGTATGTGAGCTCTCCAACCATACTCATCTTAAATTTCTTAGTCATTTGACCAACAAATTCATTCACCATCGCCTGTGACACTGAGCCAAACACTATGTCATCAACATATATTTGAGCAAGTAAAAATTAACCTTTAGCACGGCGAATGAAAAGGGTTTTATCTACTCCCTCTCGCTCATATCCCTTAGCCAACAAGTACTGCGTTAGTCGGTCATACCATGCCCAATGAGATTGTTTGAGTCCATATAATGCCTTCTTCAATTTGTAGACAAACTCGGGATGATGAGGGTCTTCAAAACCCTTTGGTTGAGCAACATAGACTTCCTCATCAAAAAGACCATTGAGGAAAGCACTTTTCACATCCATTTGATACAATTTGAATTTCAACACACATGCAATGGCTAGCAATAACCGAATAGACTCAAGTCTAGCAACTGGAGCAAAAGTCTCATCAAAGTCAACTCCTTCAATTTGGGTGTATCCCTGAGCAACCAACCGAGTCTTTTTGCGAGTGATATTCCCATACTCATCACTCTTGTTCTTGTATATCCACTTTGTACCAATGACATTCACATTAGGTGGACATGGAACTAGATGCCAAACTTGACTACGAGTAAATTGATCAAGTTTTTCTTGCATAGCGCCAATCCAATATTCATCTAATAATGCTTCTTTCACATTCTTAGGCTCAATAAATGATGTAAAACATGCCATTTGAATCATGTCTCTATAGTTTACTCTTGGCTTTTCTCTTGTCCGAACATCATCATCCAGATTTCCAATAATTTCACCAGTAGGATGATTCTTCTGAACACGAGTGGATGGCTGCCTGCGAGGTGAGAGGACATCTTCTACATTATTATCCTCGGTACTCTGAGCAGTGACACCACTTGTGACACCGGGGGAAACACTGCCTGGAACATTGGAACTTACTTCATGTGTAGATTCTGGAACATCTTCATGACAAGCAGCAGTTACTCCCAAAGAGTCATCGACTTGAACATTTATAGACTCCATGACAGTTCGAGTTCGTTTATTGTAAACTCGATAAGCTCGACTATTGACAGCATATCCAAGAAAGATAGCTTCATCACTCTTGCGATCAAGCTTTCCTTTATATTCCCTGTCATTCAACACGTAACAAGTACTACCGAAAGGATGAAAATAATTAACTGTTGGAGTTCTACCTTTCCATATTTCATAGAGAGTCATTTCAGTTCCTCCACGAAGATATACACGATATATAGTGTAGCATGCTGTGTTCATTGCTTCAGCCCAGAATTTTTGTGAAACATTCTTTTAGTGTAACATGACGCGTGACATCTCTGCTATAGTTCGATTTTTACTTTCCACAACTCCGTTTTGCTGAGGAGTTTTAGGTGCAGAGAACTCATGACCAATTCCATGCTGATTACAGAAATCTGAGAAATTTGAGTTTTCAAACTCTCTTCCATGATCACTCCGAATCGGTACAATCTTCATGATAGCACAACCCGTTTCACGCTGAAGACGTGTACACAATGCCTTGAAAGCATTAAATGTGTCGGATTTGTCTCGAAGAAATTCAACCCATGTATATCGAGAAAAATCATCAACAGTCACATAGGCATACCGTTTGCCTCCAATACTTTCTGCTGACATAGGCCCCATCAAATCCATATGAAGCAGCTCTAGCACACTGGTTGTTCCTGGTGTCTGAGACTTGAGATGCGACACCTTTGTTTGTTTTCCTATCTGACATGGTCCACACACTCTATTTTCATCAAACTTTAGTAGGGAAATCCCATGGACAGCTCCTTTAGTAACAATTTTCTGCAGCATCCGTAAATTTATGTGACCCAATTTTCGATGCCATAGAAGTGAATCTTCCATACTTGATCAAAAACATATAGATGAGGCAGAGATGAGATAGCAATTATCCCTTAATCTTACTCCTTCCATAATGCACATGTTGTTTTGATCAATCACCTTGCAATTTTTCTTAGTGAAATTAACATCCAAATTTTGATCGCACAAATGACTGATACTGAGCAAATTTGCCTTGAGATCATCTACCAACAATAAATTATCCAACTTTGGTAACCATGGCACATCTAGAGTACTTTTTCCAATGACACGAGCTGTGACACCATTGCCAAAAGTTACATTTCCCATACTTCCAAACACAACATTCTTCAAAAATTTGTCTTCACCAGTCATATGTCTGGAACATCCACTGTCGAAGTACCACTCATCAGTTGTGGCGGCCTTTAGTGAGGCATATGTGAAATTGCACCTGAAATTAGGCTTCATCACCCAGCTCTGTTGTGAATTTCTGCGATAAGAAGACTTTCTAACAGTACCTTGTCTTAATTCAGCAAGATAAATAAAGCATCTAGGGCGAATATGACCACGACGATTGCAATAATGACAAATAGGAATAAATCTGTTACCTCTTCCTTTAGGAGCATGATATGAATAATAAGGATTTGTCCTTTTTGCATTCTTTGCAGTATCCACAGCAACTTGCTTTCTTTTGGATTTATTCATTGGTAGTGGCACTGATTGTGACACTGACTGTAATACTGATTGTGACACTGTCTGTGACACCAATCTTTCTCCTTTATATCCCAATCCTGAGTGATCACCACTAGCTTGACCAGTCTTAAGAATTTCATCCAACTTGGAAGAACCTGAATTCAACATTTTGACACCTTTCTTTAGATGGTTCAATTCATTGGTCAAAAAATTTACTTCCTCTTGACTTACTCTCAGTTTGGTTCCCAAATCAGTATTAGATTGTTGAAGATTGTCCCTTTCTTTTTGTAGATCCCCAATCTGCGTGTGAAGTTCCTGATTTACTTTAGTTAGTTCAGTCCACTTATCATGAAGAATCTTATATTCAACTAGGATATCTTCTTCTGTGACATAATCCTCATCTTCATCCTTATATGCCGCCACATTTCCAGCAACACCTTGTGTAACATCAGATCTTCGACCATGGTCTGACTGTTCAGTCTTAGATGTAAGAGCCACATGATTGTTCTGAAAATCCTCCTCTTTATCTGAATCATCTTCGCTCCAGGTTGTGTTGAGAGAATTCCTCTTCTTTCTTAATGTATTTGCACAATCTGCCTGGACATGCCCAAATCCATCACATTCTCTACACTTGATTCCCTTATATTTGAATGACTGATCAGATGCATGAGTTTCTTCCCTGTACTTTTTATTGATTGCCAACTCATTGTTTGTGTTACTGACGCTACCCTTGACACCCTGATTGTTTCCGCCGAATCTTTTCATTACTTTGCTGAAATTTTTAGATATTAACGCCAAGGAGTCCTCAAGATCATCTTCATCAGGAATATCTGATTTCTGCATTTTTACTTTTAAGGCAATCTCTTTGTTTTTCTTTGCTTCCAAGTCTACTCCGAAGTTCATCTCAAATGTTCTAAGGGATCCCATCAGTTCTTCCAACTTCATCTTTGAGACATCTTTTGCTTCCTCAATGGTTGTAACTTTATAAGCAAAACGTTGAGGCAACGACCGTAAAGTTTTCCTCACAAGTTTTTCTTCTGAAAAACTTTCACCAAGAACAAATGCCTCGTTGGCAATATCACAGAGTTTGGCATTGAACTCAGCAATACTTTCGTCTTCAAGCATCTTTAAGTTCTCAAATCTTGTAGTCAGAATCTGCATCTTTGATAACTTTACAGCTGAAGTCCCTTCATAAGTAGTTTGGAGAATTTCCCAGGCCTTTTTAGCAGTTGCACATGTGGAAATAAGTCTGAACTGAGCAGGGTCAACTGCATTGAATATGGCATTAAGAGCCTTTGAATTACTGTTTGCCAAGGCATCTTCAGTAGTAGACCAACTTTTTTCTGGCTTGAAAGATTTGACCCCGTCTGCATCAGTGATCATTGGAGGGTCCCATCCAGTTAGGATTGATTTCCAAGCCTTCTCATCAACAGCTTTGATGAATGTTCTCATTCTGTCCTTCCAATAAGCATAATTACTCCCGTCCAATAATGGTTGACGCATTGTTGAACCTCCTTCCTTCATAGAGTCCATCGCATAAAAACCAAGATCAAGTCCTGCAGATCCCGCCTAAAAAACAAAGATGACCCGCTCTGATACCAATTGAAAGATCAAGGTTAGATGCGCGGTGTCTCAGTGGATTAGAAAAACTAGTTGTGACACCGATAACAAAAGCAGTAATGGACAATAATAAAATGCGGAAAGTAAAGAGACAGGAGGTTGGTAACGCAGTTCGGCAATCTGCCTACGTCTGCGGGGCCATGCCCAGATAAAACAATCCACTAAGTTCACAAGTTACAAGACACTCGGTCCGACACAAAGTAAGACTCCCTCTTATCTTTGACGCCGCTTCTTCCTAACTCCACAGTGAACGGATTGTGTGAACTCCCCTCGACTTGTGTTGATTCCTCCCGGAATCTGTGGTTAATGCAAGTCCCATTGCCCACAATGAAGACAAGATCTCCTTGTCAATGGCGGCTCCTCCCGGAATCCGTGGTTGATACAAGATCCCCTTGCCCACGTTTGAACTCTCCCGAGCTCTTCAACAACCTCTTCCCGAGACTGGATTATCATAAAGAAAACAAGGATTGCATCTTCAATAATATGACATTAAGATGCTTAAGCCAACACACGTTGATCAAAGATTTCCAACAAAAAAGTGTGTTCACAGTCTAATGAAGACCGAAGTAAAAACATCAAGGCTCCACACGATCCAAAATAATTTGCACGCCTTGCACACCCAAAATCGTGTGGTGTGGAAAGATCATATAGGCACACCAAATCTTCCCATGTTTATCTCAAAGATTATTTCCAAATAATTCAAATGGAAAGATGGAAAAATCATGTGCCTTCAATGCTTATCTTTTCCAAAGATAGATCTTTAATGATAGCTTCCAAGAATACCAAGATAAGCCCAAGAATACCAAGATAGCATTAATCTCCAAATCAATCTTCATTGCATAGATTGATTTAATTTGATTTATGCTTCAAATAAGATCTTTCCTTATCTTGCCAAAAAATCAATGCCAATTAAAATAAATGCCACTCCACGTGTGCATTAACATTAGCCATCGCAAACAAGGAAAAACCTTGGTCTCCCACCTAACGTGGAACAGATACCCGGAAGAAACACTGTCTTCGTAAAGAACACAAAAGTTACAAATTTCGCAGAATTTGAAGGATATTAAAATATCAAAATCTGAATAATAAGAGTTTTCTATCAAAACTAAAAACATACAAAGGTATATATATATAATTAATAAACCCTAATTCTAATAAGAAAACAAAAGAAAGACATCTAATTAGGAAACGAACGAAAAAAGGTGATTAACAAAATAAAATAAGCCTAATAGAACTTGAGTCTAAAAATATTTTGTCAAGGGCCAATCTTGTCCCACATCAATTCATCTTTCAAATTTTCCCTCTCGAGAAATGAGAAAAATATAATAAAAATGTAGGAAACTTTAAATTTAGTATCACACTACAATATCATTAAGTCAAATTAAAATAAACTATATTAAAAAAACATGTTATTTTTAAGGGTGAATTGCAAAACATCCCATGTGGTTTCGAAAATTTTGAAATGATTTTCTCAAGGTTTAAAAACTGACATTTTACTTTCATTTTGTTCTGGTTTAAGAAAAAAACCCACAAATATATGGATTTAAATTATTTTTTTATTTATTCCTATACACAACTATATTTTTATATTTTTTATTTGAAGTACTTATCCATTTTTATATTGTTATTTTTTCATTTTAAAAAAACTTTAGAAAATAATTTGTATGTTTTTAAATTATAAAAAGGTAATATCGACAAAAACACGATAGAGAAATATGTTTTATACGATTGACCTAATGCAACAAGATAAGGATGTAAAAGAGTCTTTGATCAAAAAGTTTACTGTAGGACCTTTTTCAGGAATTGGGTGCCCGTTATGTTGTTGGAACAATGATGAATTAGTTTTAGAAAGCACAAATGGACAATTAATTTCATGCTCGCTCGTAAATAATGAAATTAAGGAATACGATGTCTTTGGGAAGCCATATAAGCTTGAGGCTGTAATTTATAGGGAAAGTATGATTAGTCTTATTGGAACTGGTGAGGAAGTATAGTCGAACAATTACATATGATTGTCATATAATATAGTAGGATGGATTCTTTGACGATTATTTAAATCTTTGATGTTTCATTGATTTTATTGTTTTTAGTCTCATTAGCTTTGTAAAGCGAGTAATTATCATCGTACACAATTTTCTAATCGAAATAATATGCAAATATATGTTCATAATGAGTTATAAATTATCCACTAAATTGATGATTAATTAGCTAAGAAGTAAGTTACACAACTACCATTGAAACAAGCATGAGTAGTACTACCCGAACATTAAGGGAACATTAAAAATCGTAGGTGAACATTGCAATTCCGATATCACCTTATTTACTAGTCCTAGAAAAACACTCTAATTATAGGCGAACATTCCAATTTTGACATTACCTTATCTAGTTGTAGGCGAACACTGTCATCATTGGTGAACATTGCAATTCCTACGTCACCTTATTTAGTCCTAGGCGAACACTGTAATGTACATAGGTGAACATTGCAATTTTGATGTTACCCTATCTTGACCGAAGTGAACACTGTAATCGTGTGACATGAATGATTGGTGTTGAGATTGGTGGTGGAAAACTCTAATATCAATTAATATTAACTTTAGTAAAAAAATTACTTCAAAAAGTTGCTAATGAAATAAAAAATTTCAAATATAAACCCCCGTTAAAAGTTCATACTTTCAATGTGGAATCAAAGTCTCATGCTATCATGCAATTATTTAATATCCTGACAAATATTCATTGTTTAAACGTGTGACTGTATTTTGTATCTCAACTTCCATCAAACGAGTAGATTGAAGGAATTAAATGAAATCATTATAAATGTAGATTGCTCCATTTAAATTCGATATTGCTTTTGTTTTTACCTCCTAGATCTGCCTTAGTTGTCAAAGAAAAAATTGAATTTCCCAAAGTTTTGGATGGAGTAAATTGGTCTACTTGAACCCAAAATTTTAATTTTATTCTGTTTTAGATTAATTGAGTTTATATAAATTGTTAATTACAATAAGAACTAAACTAAATTATATATGCTCCTCTCATATTCAAACATTAGTTTCAATTTATCTACCCCATAATTTTGTGTTAATACTTAAATATTATTAGTTTGAGCCATAAAATATTTGGTCAATTTTTTTAAGAAATATAGGTACTTGTTCAATTTTCCCTATCTTTTTTCTTTTCTTTTTATTTAATCTTCTTTTGTAGAAATAAATTTACATCATGTTTATCGTAATTGTGATTTTTTTACTCAATTTTGTTTGTTTTCTCTTAGTAATATGATTATTCATCTTATTGTACTAGTGACAATTCAAAGTCTTGATTCCTTATCTGAAATCTTTTTATTATATTTTTATACATACTAAAGCAATTAAAACACAAGAATAAAATTACGATAACATATAATGATAAAAAATTAAATAAATCAAATAATTATTTTCTTGTTAGTTTTAAGGTGTAGATTTAATTTATACATACATATTTCAAATAGAGATATATGTTACACACAATAATTCTAATAAAAAAATTAATTACCAGTAAATTGAAAACCCATAGATATTAGAATGGTAAAATAAAAAATTTTATTAAATTTTTATTGAGGATCTAAAGAAATCTAGATAAATTACTTCGTCTTTTATTATCTTCAAAGAAAAATTCATATAAGGTTTTTGATGACCGAGTACATTTAAAATATTTAACAAAATATAAAAGATTAAAACTATATTCAAAACTAAAACTAAAGTAAAATAAAAAGTTCTATTAAATATTTATTTAGGATCTAAAGAATTCTAGACAAAGTACCTCGTCTTTTATTATTTTCAAAGAAAAATTCATATAAGGTTTTTTATGACCAAGTACATTTATAAAAGATTTAAAACTCTATTCAAAACTAAAATTTTTTACTAAGAATATATTTATCTACTATTTGAAATAAGAATAAAAAATTACTAAAGTACATATGAAGAAAAATAAATATCAAAAGAAAACAAAGTGATGATAAGGAAAACAAAATCTTGAGGATTAAAATTAAGGGTAAAACAGTAAAGAATATAAAAAGTAATAAAGAATAACCTTTTAAAGAAAATATTTAACTTTTTACGTTAAATATACTAAGGGAATATTTTTATTGGTGTAAGATTTATTTTTTTATGTTGCTTTTATAAGATTTTTAGATAGTATTATATCCTTAGTCGTGTGCTTGCTTTTCTTATATAAGAAGAGCAAGTTGGTTGATTAAAAGGATAGCTTTTTATTAATATAGTTCGTGTAGTTGTACTGGCTCTAAACTTGGCCACCATTCGGTCGAACGGTGGTTGAATCTAGAACAATATTGTATGTCTTAAGTCTTTAATTATTTAGTTAATTATGTATTTTCTATATGTTAATTGTCTTTAATTATGTGGTCAATAAACGACACACCAAGGGCTTAGAGAATTGAAGCTAAAATCACATATTATCAAAGCAAATGCCCAACCGGTTGATCTATATTTATTAGAAAACATAAAACTCTTATGAAACGGATTCATAGATGAAACTAATGGCAGGATTAAAGTAGGGGTGGGGGTGGGGGGTTTAGTCAATGCGGCATTCCCCCCATCTTGGAGTAAGGTAGTAGTATACCATCTCCACTAGTGCACCCTACTATTCACACTCCGTCATGTCACCACTCGGAGCAAACTGTAAAGCTTCCTCACTCCGATAGAAAACGAAGAAGACAACTATTATTAGTTGTCAATTTTCTCATTTTTTTTTATTGTTTATTCGTAAGTAAAGTGATGTCGTTTTATTTAAGAGTAAAGAAATATTACTCAATAATAAAACGACGTCGTTCTACATAATGCAGAGTAAAAAGAAAATTTCATCCAACCTAATTCCTAAAATCTCTCTAGCTCTCTTTCTGGCTGCCTCTCTCCCTCGCTTCTCACCTCCGACTCTCTGGACAGTCAACTCTTTCTTGGCTTATTTCAGGCCACCATTGATATTTAGCTATTCCGTTGCCGTTAGCACAAATCTTTCTTGATGTAAGTTTTTTTTTAATGTTTTTATGCTTTTTCCCAATATTTAAGTTTTTGCTAATATTTAATTTTTTTTATTTATATTTTTAGTAATATGTTAATGTAAGTTTTTGATTTTTTGTGTTTTTTTATCAATAT
Source organism: Ophiorrhiza pumila (assembly GCA_016586305.1). NCBI lineage: Eukaryota > Viridiplantae > Streptophyta > Magnoliopsida > Gentianales > Rubiaceae > Ophiorrhiza > Ophiorrhiza pumila. The sequence continues at coordinate 7,878,303 of BLIW01000005.1, forward strand.
TTAAGTTTTTAGTACTATTTAATTTTTTCATGTAAGATTTTAGTAATAACTTGAGGTAAGTTTTTTATGTTTTTATTTTTTCCCAATATTTAAATTTTTAGTAATATTTAATTTTTATGTAAGTCTTTAGTAATATCATGGTGTAAGTTTTTTATGCTTTTATGTTTTTCCCAATATTGAAGTTTTTTTAATATTTAATTTTTTATGAAAATATTTAGTAATATATTGATGTAAGTTTTTTATGTTTTTAAGTTTTTGTTATAAAAATACTACAAACTTGTAGTATTATATTGTGTAACAAGTTGTTATACCACTACTACAAAGTAGAGATATAAAGTTATGTTACTATTTCTATAAAACTAGTAGAATACAATTATAAAATATGAAATAAGTATACTAAAAGATGAAGAGAAAAGAGAGCAAAGTAGAGCAAGATGTTGTAAGTCTTTCAACCATCCATTTCATTCACATAAGCCTCTATTTATAGGCTTGAACTTCACACCTCTATCTTGTAGGTTATAATGTTCCAAATGTAAGTTACAAGAGTTACATAGGTTACATAAGTAGTGGGTGATTATGAGGAGAAATTGTGTTACATGAGTTACATGAGTTACATGAAATAATGTGAAGTAATTAGGGTAGAAAATGGGGTGGACATTCACAATTATTCATAACACTCCCCCTTGAATGTCCATCTTTAAGATAAATGCCTCGTTAAAACCTTACTAGGAAAAACCCAGTGGGATAAAAACCTAGTGAAGGAAAAAGAGTACATTTCCCATATATATAACATTGCCTCGTTAAAAACCTCACCAGGAAAAACCCTAATGGAAAAAAACCTTGGTTAAGGGAAAAAGAGTACAATGTATAATAACTCCCCCTCTTGAGCACATCATTTGACATCTTTCAATCGACGCATTCAAATCTTATATACCAACTTTTCAAATGTTGATGTCGGTAGTGATTTAGTGAACAAATCTGCCAAATTGTCACTCGAACGAATTTGTTGTACACAGATTTCACCATTCTTCTGAAGATCATGCGTGAAAAAGAATTTTGGTGAGATGTGTTTTGTTCTATCACCTTTGATGTATCCATCCTTCAATTGAGCAATGCATGCAGCATTATCTTCGAACAAAACAGTAGGAACTTTTTTATCCAAATGCAAACCACATGTTTCTCGAATATGATGGATCACTGATCTCAACCAAAAACACTCCCGACTTGCTTCATGAATTGCCAATATTTCAGCATGATTTGAAGAAGTAGCAGCTATAGTTTGTTTCATAGAACGCCAAGAAATAGCTGTACCACCACATGTGAACACATAACCAGTTTGTGAACGACCATGATGAGGATCAGATAAATATCCAGCATCTGCATAACCTATTAGGTCAAACTTGATTGCCTTAGAATAATAAAGACCCATATCTATCGTACCTTGAAGGTAACGAAAAATATGTTTTATACCATTCCAATGCCTTCGTGTAGGTGAAGAACTATATCTTGCTAGTAGATTCACAGCAAATGAAATATCAGGACGTGTATGACTAGCAAGATACATTAATGCTCCAATAGCACTAAGATATGGTACTTCTGGACCAAGTAATTCTTCATCATTTTCACGAGGTCGGAAAAGATCTTTATGCACATCAAGTGATCTAACAACCATAGGCGTGCTCAAGGGATGTGCTTTATCCATATAGAATCTTTTAAGCACTTTAGATGTATAACCTGACTGATGCAAAAATATACCATTTTCCAAGTGCTCAATTTGCAATCCAAGACAAAATTTTGTCTTTCCAAGATCTTTCATTTCAAATTCTTGTTTCAAAGAGTTAACAGCTTTTTCGAACTCTTCAAGAGTTCCAATAATATTCAAATCATCAACATAAATTGCAATGATTGCAAATTCGGATGCAGATCTTTTAATAAAAACACATGGACAAATGGGATCATTCATATAGCCTTGTTTTATCAAATATTCACTAAGGCGATTATACCACATGCGTCCAGCTTGTTTTAATCCATATAAGGATTTGCACAATTTAATTGAATAAAGTTCTCGAGAATTGGAATTATTTTCCTTAGGCAACTTGAATCCTTCAGGGATTTTCATATAAATATCATTATCAAGTGAGCCATACAAATAGGCTGTTACAACATCCATTAAACGCATTTCAAGTCGTTCATTTGCTGCCAGATTAAGCAAATAACGAAAAGTTGTTGCATCCAAAACGGGAGAATATGTCTCCTCATAATCAATACCAGGTCTTTGGGAAAGACCTTGTGCAACAAGTCGAGCCTTATATCGCACAATTTCATTATTCTCATTTCGTTTTCGCACAAAAACCCATTTATAACCCACTGGCTGCACATCTTCAGGTGTGCGTATTATTGATCCAAAAACTTTACGTTTTGCCAACGAGTCTAACTCTGCTTGAATTGCGTCCTTCCATTTTGGCCAATCATTTCTTCGTCTACATTCATCCACAGACTTTGGTTCATGATCCTCGTTTTCATTCATGATAGTAATTGCTGCAGCATAGGCAAATTTATCATCGACGTCGATTTTATATCGATTCCACCTTTTCCCAGTCATGACATAATTTATTGAGATCTCATGATTATCAGAATTTTCAAGTACCTGAACTTCTTCTGGAAGTTTATTATTTGTCATGTCGGGAATTTCCATTTTTGAAGATTCTTTTGGAACTTCAATTACCTCGATTTTGCCATCATTATTATTTGCTCCTTTTTTCTTTCGAGGATTTTTGTCTTTGGAACCGATTGGTCTACCACGTTTCATGTGTGCCTTTAATTGATTACTAGTGGTAGAAGGTCCTTCAGGGACATCAATTCGAATTGGAGCATTAACAGCCGGTATATGTGACTTAGTTACACGTTTTGGGTCAGTAAAAGCATCTGGCAATTGATTTGCTAAACGTTGCAAATGAATTATTTTTTGAACTTCCAGTTCACATTGATTTGTACGAGGATCAAAATGAGATAATGATAATTCATTCCAACTAATTTTCTTAACCAGCTGTTTATTTTCTCCCCCTAATGTTGGGAAAACTGATTCGTCAAAATGACAATCAACAAAACGAGCCGTAAATAAATCTCCAGTCGTTGGTTCAAGATATTTCACTATAGATGGAGATTCATACCCAACATATATTCCCAACCTCCTTTGAGGTCCCATCTTTGTGCGTTGTGGTGAAGCAATTGAAACATAAATCGCGCATCCAAAAATTCTAAGATGGGCAATATTTGGTTCCTGACCAAAAACCAATTGTTGGGGAGAGAATTCATGATAATTTGTTGGCCTTATACGAATTAGTGTTGCAGCATGCAAAATAGCATGTCCCCAAGCAGTTATTGGGAGTTTAGTTCTCAAAAGTAATGGCCTTGCAATTAATTAAAGACGCTTAATAAACGATTCTGCTAAACCGTTTTGTGTGTGAACATAAGCGACGGGATGTTCAACACTTATCCCAATAGACATACAATAATCATTAAAAGATTGGGATGTAAATTCACCAGCATTATCAAGACGAATTGTCTTGATAGGATAATCTGGAAAATGTGATCGTAACCGAATTAATTCCGCAAGCAATTTCGCAAACGCCAAGTTGCGAGTTGATAATAAACATACATGTGACCATCTAGTTGATGCATCAATTAAAACCATAAAATATCTAAATGGTCCACAAGGTGGGTGAATCGGCCCACAAATATCACCATGTATGCGTTCTAAAAATGTAGGAGATTCGGTACGAATTTTCATTGGTGACGGTCTTATAATTAATTTTCCTTGAGAACAAGCAACACATGAGAATTCATTAGATTGAAGAATCTTCTGGCTCTTCAAAGAATGACCATATGAATTTTCTAAAATTCTTCGCATCATTATAGAACCGGGATGGCCCAACCGGTCATGCCAAACAATAAAATCATTATGATCAGTAAACTTTTGATTTACTGTTGCATATATTTCAACTATAGAAATATATGTATAATATAATCCGGTGGAATGAGAAGGTAATTTTTCTAATACAATTTTCTTTCCAAAATCCATACTTGTAATATACAAGTATTCATTATTACCTTCACTTTTGGTCTCAATATGATATCCATTTCGGCGAATATCTTTAAAACTTAACAAATTCCTTTGAGACTTAGAAGAATATAATGCATCTTCAATGCAAAATTTTGTTCCTCCTGGTAAAATTATTATTGCTCTTCCGGAGCCTTCAATCAATTTTGTACTACCAGATATAGTACTTACATGAGTTTTTTTCATGATTATATAAGAAAAATACTTCTTATCTTTTAGTATGGAATGTGTTGTTGCACTGTCTGCGAGACATAGTTCTTTGTCATTGATCACTGAAACGTCCATATTCTTCACAAAAGAAAAATTCTAAATGAGAAATGTTTTAATTTCTTTAATTATAAAAGAAATATTAAAACTAATGCATTAATAAATTTTTTTATTATTTGAGTACATCTAATGAAGATATTTGTTCATTATATAAAATGAGAAATTGAAATTTTTATTCATTACATCAAAATAAGAAAATAAGATGTTTATTCATTACAACAAAATAAGTAACTAAAATACTTATTCATTACATTAAAATAAGTAACTAAAATCCTTATTCATCATTTCAAAGTAAGCAAGTAAAATTCTCATTCTTGGACATTTTCATCACCAATCAAGTAACTAGTATCACCTTCGGGGTGATTGACATAGAAATCCGCAACATCTAAAGAAGTAAAATTACTAAGATCATTGGCGATCAAACTATGATCAAGAACAACATCATTACTAATAAAATTTGTCTCTATCTTTTTATCTTTATTCTTCAATGATTCTTGATAGAGTTCAACAAGATGTTTTGGAGTACGACAAGTTCGAGACCAATGACCTTTCATGCCACAACGATAACACTTGTTATCAACTTTCTTTTTGTTTTGAATTCCATCTTTTTCATCACTACTCTCCCACTTCTGGTGAGTTATACCTCTTGCATGACCACCACGATTATTGTAGAAATTTCTACCACGTCCACGGCCACGGCCATGACCACGACCACGACCACGGCCTCGATTTTGTCCATTATTGGGATGCATAACTATCGCATTTACTTCAGGAAATGGAGTAGCACCAGTTGGACGTGATTCATGATTTTTCAACAAAAGCTCATTATTTTGTTCAGCAACAAGAAGACAAGAAATCAGTCCAGAATATTTCTTAAAACCCTTTTCACGATATTGCTGCTGCAGGAGCACATTAGATGCGTGAAAGGTGGAGAAAGTTTTTTCTAATAGATCTTCATCAATTACTTTTTCTCCACACAATTTTAATTGAGAACTGATTCTGAAAAGTGCTGAATTATATTCACTTACAGTTTTAAAATATTGTAAACGTAAGTGCATCCAATCATAACGAGCTTTTGGAAGAATAACCGTTTTTTGATGATCATACCTCTCTTTCAAGCTTATCCATAAGACAAAAGGATCTTTTACTGTTAGGTACTCAGTTTTCAACCCTTCATCAAGGTGGTGACGAATAAAGATCATTACTCTAGCCTTTTCTTGACTAGTGGATTGATTTCCTTCTTTGATGGTTTCTCCAAGACCATTTGCATCTAGATGAATTTCAGCATCTAGCACCCATGACAAGTAGTTCTTGCCAGTAACATCAAGAGCAACAAATTCAAGTTTTGAAAGGTTAGCCATAATAATAATTATATCAATAAAATAAACAAACACTTACCACACTTACCCAAAAGAAAATTGATCAAAGTGGCTAGAGAATTCGTGCTGATAACGTGTTATAAAAATACTACAAACTTGTAGTATTATATTGTGTAACAAGTTGTTATACCACTACTACAAAGTAGAGATATAAAGTTATGTTACTATTTCTATAAAACTAGTAGAATACAATTATAAAATATGAAATAAGTATACTAAAAGATGGAGAGAAAAGAGAGCAAAGTAGAGCAAGATGTTGTAAGTCTTTCAACCATCCATTTCATTCACATAAGCCTCTATTTATAGGCTTGAACTTCACACCTCTATCTTGTAGGTTATAATGTTCCAAATGTAAGTTACAAGAGTTACATAGGTTACATAAGCAGTGGGTGATTATGAGGAGAAATGGTGTTACATGAGTTACATGAGTTACATGAAATAATGTGAAGTAATTGGGGTAGAAAATGGGGTGGACATTCACAATTATTCATAACAGTTTTTACTAATATTTAAATTTTTTTGGTTATATTTTTGTGACTTTTAATTGATTATTGTGATTAAATATTTATTGATAGTTTATTTGTGGATTGTGATTAATTAATTTTAAATTTATAAGTTATAATTATTTAATTACGAAAAAACAAGAAACTTGTTGGGAATTGATAAATGTTCTGGAAAAAGTTAAAATATTTTATAATTTTGTGGATTATGATTATTTATTTGTGTAATTATTTTAATACTGTTATAATTTTGATTTGGTAATTTGGATGAATTATGGTAGGTTTGGATAAATTTTTAAAATGAAATGTTAATTCTTCTAAAAGTTCTAATGAAGAAAGTAGTAGAGAAAAATATTCTCGTGTGGAATTCAACTCGAATGATATTGTTCATGATCCATGATTATGCAAACTAATTAAAAATTTTGATACTTTTATTAGAGACCATATTCGAAGAGAATATTTGATTTGGAACCCTTTTCAACCAATTGGCCATATTTATCCTAGAAAATAATTTGGTAAAGAGTATAGAAGTTTTCAATTTGCATGGTTTAAAATATTTTCGTGGCTAGAATATAGCATATAAGAGGATGCAACATTTTATTTTTGGTGGTATCTCTTTAAAAATTTACATAGAGGATGTCGAGTTAAAGATGAGGCATTTACTAACTCGATGATAAGTAATTGAAAAAAAAAAGCAAATGAAATATTCAATATACATGTTGGTGGTGTATCTAGTGCTCACAATGGAAGAATACAAATTGAGCTTTTTCAAATTCAAAGGCAAAGTGTGTTGCATTTATTATAAGGATAGGGACGTAAAATGGAAGTTGCCCATTGCACCCACTTTACAGCAATATTAGATGTGATGCACTTTTCTTTTAAACAAGGTTTTCCTTTTTCATGGACTTGATGAATTTTTGAATTCTTTAAATAAAGGAAAATTTCTTGAATTAATTGAGTGGTATACCCAACGAAGGAAAGAGATTGCCAAGATAATAAATGAGAATACCCCTGAAAACAATCAAATAACACTTCAAAAAATTCAAAAGAAACTAACAAGTACTTGTATTGCTGAAGTCACAAATGTTACTGTTGAAGTCATAAATATTATTTTCAGTCAAGGAGAAAATGGGAGTTGTTTAGAGATATGTGAATAAAAATGGACATGTTATTTAATGCTTTTTTACTATTATTTATTTGTTTGACACTTCCTCTATTTCCTTGAACAAAGCTATTGATGAATTGTTTGCAAAACATAAGTTGTCGTTATCAAAATTGACATGTCAAAGATATAATGGGTTTTCAAATATGCGAATATAATGGATTGAAAGCTCTGATAATGAAAGAAAATTTATCTGCATGGTGTAACAGCCCAATTTTCGAGGATCGAAACATGCCGTAACCTCAAAATTTAGTTTTCATAATCTCGAGATCACAAGACAGCTCTTACTATCATTTCTCAATAATATAAAACTAATACTTTATTAATCATCCTTACAAAATAATAATTAATAAATATCCATCATAAATATTCAAAACATAGTCATGGTTCTAAAACCTATTACTTTATTCAAAAGTTCCTATATTAGGTATTTGATCTATTCATCCTTCGTCATTCCCAGACCCCGATCTCGTCATTATCTACTTTATCAACTTTATCTGTAAAATATTAATTATATTTATAGAAGAATGAGTGAATCGCACAGCAAGTAAACCCTAGATCGTTTAAACTAGTCATGCTTCACAAAATAATATCTTTTAAAAAATAAGCATTTAATCAAACAGAACAAATATCTTAACTATAATAATCGACTTAAGCAATAACGTTATCGTATTCTTTACTTATACTTTCATATGATTCGTATATTCATGCACACACACACACACACACACACACACACATATATATATATGTATATATAAATTATCTACGTGAGATATCTTAATGAATAAGTGACCATGACATAACATGCGTTTATGACTTACTGAGTACTCAACCTAGCTGTAGTCTCGCGAGGTCGGCCATTAGGCTTGTTGGCCACATACATGACATACATAGATCCCCCTTAGATCGAGGATTATCATGACATCATTAAAGCCCCCTTAAGTCGAGGATTAACTATGGCATGACATACATGTTCGAAACATGTGTTCCTACTATTAGAGCATGTAAATCATAGAACTATTCATTAAGTTTCCCACATAAAACATGTTAATCCTCCATTATCTATAAAGGAAAATAACACCAAACATATAATTCTTTATTAAGGAAAATTACTTATAAGATTAATATAGTAGTATATTTTAATCAAGAATCTAATGATTTGACGTGGAGAAAATTTTCGTTTTTAAAAATAGAACCCTACCAATCCGTTTTGATTGCATACTACTTTATATAATATAATACTATGTAAACATATCTTGCATGGGTCGATTGTAAAATGTAAAGCAATAGGCATATTTTGCTAAGTAACTTATGTTTACTAAATTCAAGACTTGAGACCACTTTTCCAATATTCAAAAATATAGTTTAATTGTTGTAAAACCACTACTTCTATGCAATACAACTAAATAATAGTAAAAAAGTAATTACAATAAAAGAAATACACAAAAGAAGTAGGTGGAATTATGGCTATATTGACTAACTTTTATTGATAGCAATTTACAGTACAGAGACTCTCAAGTATTACAAGTTTGTAGAGTTCCTACAGGTTTGTACAAAATGAACTATACTACCTCTATTTATAGATGAAACAGGGTAGCCAAATTATTTATTAATTTAGTATTTCAAAATGATAACGGATAGTTATCGATTAGTCTAGAAGTTTGACATTTATTGAATCTAGACATTTACAAAGGGGATGAATCCAGAGGGGATATATATGAACCCATTGAATAGATAGTGAACATCCACATTTAATATTTCATAACATTAATCCACTTTTCATAAATCGTAGGCATATTTTGCTACGTAACTTATCATGCACGTTTAATGAAATAAACAAATCAGACCACTATTCCTATATTCAAAATATAGTTTAATCAACTTTTCATAAATCATTATATGCAAATTTTATAACTTTCACACATTGCAATATTCGTTTTAGGTACCAAGACAAATTAGTATTGACACTATTTAAAATCTTTTATATATAAAAGATCTAAAATTTACTTATAACATAAATATCTTGTAAACATGATCCTTAATATATTTGTAAATGTAAACATGAATATAATATTCATAATCTTGCCAAAAGGAATTGTAGTATATGTATTCAAAATAATTTGGAAAAAATTGAACATTTACATATATTTTTCTAGAAGGGATATAGAAATTTACTTACTTGATATTATAGTCACTATTAGCGTTTTCTCCTTCTCAAAAGTTTTCTCGTGAATCATTCTAATGCTTAGAAGGGGTCCTATTTATAGCTTTCAACTAGGGCATAATGTATTGTAATTTCTTATAAGTGAGGTCTTCTATTCCTACTTTTTAGCCTTATTTTCCAAAGGTTTATAAGTATTAAATTTCTTGTACGTAAAGTATTATGTTTCTAATTTTTATTATATTTATTTAAGAAACCTAAAATTATTTAATTCCCCACGCATCATTATCATTATACACAAAACCTATTAAATAATTTTTTACATAAAAATAATACATAGAAATTTTAAGTTTACTAAAATTTTTGGATATTACACATGGTATGTCCATTGCTTTTCTTACTAACTTTAACTAGTTGTTGCAGTTGTTAAGAGTAACAGAAGTATTAGTGATTTTTTCCAATATGTTACCATGATTGTGAATGTTATTGGTGTTTCATGTGAAAGAAAAAACAAACTTAGACAATATGAACATTATAGGATTTTAGAAATTTTGGAAATAGGAGACATTGTTAGCAGTAGAGTAAAAAATCAAGAAGTCAGTTTAAAGAGACCATGGGATATTCGTTGAGGATTACATCACATAACTATTGTCCGTGTTATGCCTATATGGATTTCCATATTACAATTGGTTGAAAATGTATATGATGATGGTACTAGTGATGATAATAGTGGTATAGCCATAAGTGTGATTGATAACATGGAAAGTTATGAATTTGTATTTGTGATGAAACTGATGAAATATTTACTGGAAATTACAAATGAGTTGTCCCTTGCATTAAACAAAATGATCAAAATATTGTTTTGGTTGTTAGTTTGATCAAGACAATAAATCTTCGATTACAAAATTTTAGAAATGAGGGATGTGAGAATCTTTTGGATGGAGTCATTGCATTTTGTAGTAATCACATGATCCTAGTGTCTAATATAGAAAAAAATATGAGAACTCGTGGTCGTAGTAAGCGAAATCTTGTCAATCCTTGTAGCTTTAGTCTATTCATTTGAAAAGGTATTAAAAATTTGGATCTGCTGTACAACCGAGGTAATTCCAACGCCCCTCTACCAGATCAAACAAATTTATAATAATTATATAACAATCAAAACATACAAAACAATCTGAATATTCTGTTAGAGTTTTTATGTCAAGCAATTGAATATGCAATTGTTTGAAGCATTACACCCCAGATATCTAATGTGGAATACCCAGCATGCTGCCTCTAGCTAGCATATATATAGAAGTATACTAGGGTTAAAACCAGTTAATGGACTCTTGCCCATTCAGGTCCATTACAAAGGTTCATTATTTATTGGGCTTATATTAGAACATATTATTGGATTATATTAAATATCCAACAATCTCCTCCTATGTTCTACATACAGCACAATCCAATAAATAGATAATGTAATATTCAAAACAGATGATTGAATCATTCATAGCACAAAAGATTCATTACTCAAAATTATGAATTCTTTAAACACAGTTATGAGTTTTAGAAAACAATCTAAACTCAACCAAACACTAACAACAGTGTTACCAAGATTAAAGTTTTAGAAATCTCTAAACCTCATACACAAGAGGTTTAAAAATATTCTAAACTCAAACTAAATGGGCAAAGCGTATGTAGATGGACCAGTTATTCAAATAATAGTCCCCCACAGTCCATAGCTCTAGAGGAATTATCCATCAAGAAGATCTTCCTCTTCAGGATTCCGGTTGGAATCAGCTCCTCCATTTCCATCATTTTCTGTAAGTTACCAAATATGAATTTAATAATTTATGTAACAAAATAAAGTGTCTAGTTCAAGCAGAAGAACTTAGTACAATATGTCAATGATTGAAAATAAATATATATCAATGTCAAAATACATCAATACCATATTCCAATAAGCATTAATGTCCAGTTTCTTTATAAGAAAAAGACCTAAACAGTTTCTTTTTCAAAAGAACCATTTCATATTTCTATGTGGAAAGTTACAGCAGTCAAGTCCAAATTTAGTTAAGCAGCATAATCAAATATGGAATGATATTACCACTCTAAACAGAACATCTAGAGTGAGTAAAATCACCTCATCATATATGGAATGAGTCAACGCACCCAAAAAGGATATATCATCAGATATGGAATGATATATTGACAACTATAATCATCGTCGAAATATTATCAAGTGCTTATCTTAGCTAGCAAAGGGAGATGTGAAAATTTCAAAATTAACATGAATGTAGGTTAAGACATATCTATATAGTCTTTAACCTCATATCCCCCACAATTTTGAAGATTCGAGCTTTGTTCAGTCCCTTTGTGAGAGCATAAGCTAGATTATCTTTCGATCTTACATCGACCAAAGTAATAATAAAATGTTCTATGAGATACGTCAGCATGGCATATCTTAGTCGAACATGTCTCCTCTTACCATTAAAGAGTGAGTTTTTTACTACTGAAACTGTAGCCTGATTATCACAGAATATACTTAAAGACGTAATCTTTAAGCGGGTTAGTGGAATATCCTGGATCAGTTCTCTTATCCAACGACCGAGTAAGTGATAAGGTGAATTTATTCACCTTTTATTTAGTATTTTGCACTTAATTCTTTTGTCATTCTTGTTCTATTTGATTCGTTTTAGCGTTTTGTTGTTGGTTTGTCGACCATGGTATATGATCGGAGGAGAAATGTCATAAAGAAGTCAGATTGGGTGCAAAGTGGACAAAAAGTTTAAGAAAATTAGTGACGAACTGGAGTTTCACTCTACATTGTGATGTCAGGGGAAGATTTCATTGTATGAAAATTTTAAGATAATCATTAGTGACTTTTAGATAATTACTAATCCGTTTGGATGGAGTGTTTTTGGATTTTATTATGAAATTTTTTTCTTGGGATTTGTTATAAGAAAGGAATATTTTGGGAGTGTTTGGATTAATAATTTGGTTTTGTTGGGATTTGTATAAGAGATTATTTTATTGATAAAAAGTTTGAAATTTAAATTTGAATTAATATTTTATTAGTTTGTTTTGGTGGGAATTGTGTTAGAAAGAATTGTTTATTATTAAAATTTAAAATTTAAAATTCAAAATTAATATTTTATTTATAAAAAATACTGTAGCATTATTTTTAGTTTTAAAAAGTTGTGTAGAAAAATTAAAGAAAACAAACAAATTATTTTATAATTGTGAAATAAATCCAAAAAAGCAACAACCAAACATAGCCTAAGGGTAGAATAACTAAATTTTGTATATGATTCTAAAATATTTATTGAAATTAAATTTGCAGATCATATAGTTTTTCATGCTCTGTTGTAATTTGAGACCATAATTATTGTTGGATAAACTTAATAATGGAGGAAGTAAGGTTTCTTATTCTTGGTCAAAGCATCAAGAACCCACTTGATTTCAAATACATTTGGAAACCTTCTTTGTTTTTTTCACTTCCTTCTTCATGTTTGTTTAATTGAGTCTCACTTTTTTTCACATTACTTACTTAAACAGAAATCAATGAGGATGGTGTGATGGATCTTTTTGTTCAATCAATAGAGAATAGGTTAATAATGAATTTTTGAATTTAATCACTACTCACCCAAATTTACACACCTATTCTGCTTGTTGCTATTTCCATTTATTCTGTTGAAATTAAATTTCAATTCCAAAACCATATATTTCTATTTATTTTTTTGAACTCTCAAAAGTGGAGGTGTAAGGATCAAACTGATGAGGGTCTTGATAGTGGGATGGAAATGTTGCAGAGAAGGTAAAGATGGTGGAAATAGTGGAAATGGTGATATGGGTGATGACGGAATGAAATCTTATGTAGTTGAAATATTCTTATATTTAAAAGACATAAATACCCTCTAATTTAACATTTAAAAGACATGAATATCCTCTTATTTAACAGTTTTAAAAAAGAAAACGGAGAGATTGGACGAAATGACCTAAATACATACACTTAAGAAGTTAAGTGATGATTTTGGTCAATTTAATAGTTTAATGACCAAAAAGCAGATTTGGAAAAAGTTGAGTGACCATTTTTGCCATAACATTGGAAAAGTGACTATAGTAGATAATGGACTTGCACTACAATATAACAAATATATTTATAAAAATACAATTTTGTAAAACCAAGCATTGAATTGTTAGTTGCCATCATAAATATCCACATCCTGGAATATCTTAAAAATGTTAGAGGTTAAAAAAAATAGTTCATCACAATATGTTCAAATACATAAATTTGAAGGGATTTATTACTAATGTTTGAACGAAAATTTCTCATCCATGATGACTATGAATATTTATAACGAATTTCATATTAAATAGTGATTATGATGAGGTTATTAAGCATGTGTTTTGGTTTTAGTTATCTTTTTGTTTTATTTGCTTTAATTAGTCAATTCTAAAATAAACTAAATCAAATCCAATCCAAAACTTCCAAAATTTTAATATGCTAATTTTTCTTTGTGTTGAACTTGAAGAAATCTTAAAGACAAATTCACACAAAATATCAATTATCTAAAGAAAAATTAAGAGAAAATCATTAACATCATCTAAATTTATGGAAAAAATTTAAAAAATATCAATTTACTTTAAAAAACAAACCACATCACTATAAAGGAATCTAATAAATTTGTATAAAAAATCAGACCTTTAATTTTATTTTTTTTAAATCCCCTTTATTTAGTAATTCTTTTGAGGTTGAACAAGAAATCCGAAAGACAAAGTCGCAAATATTTTCAAACAATACTTCATAAAAAAAGAAATTATTGCAATGAAAGAAAACAAATCAAATTTATCCACCATATATGTTTAAATTATTAATAGTTCAAAAGTTTGGAATTGGGGTTCTTAATTAGTTCGTGGTTGGTTTAAGCTTTGGGCTACATCAATTTTTCTTTACTTAGTTTAAAAAAGAATTAGATATAATTCATAACATAGCCAAAAACACTATAATCATGCAATTTCGTGGAGAAAATCAACAATGAAAACAAAATTTAGTATGAAAATAAAATCATTTTGGACAATAAATAAAATTTATTTGATCAATAGATTAAAATTTTTAAAAAAATTTTTCATACAAAACCAACTAATTTGCATTAAAAATCATACCACAAGAAATAACATTAAGAAAATCTCAAAGACAAAGAAAATCTGCCATTTCTGATGATTATGTGATTTACTTAAAATAGTAAGAATTTGACTTAAGAATTGATTAAGATTCATATACATTTTCACAAGCCATGAAAAGTAATAATTGTGCTACATGGTTAGATGCCATGAAATATAAGTTAAAATCAATGGATCACAATGATGTTTGAGAGCTTATTGAATTGTCGGAATATTGAGAACAAATCCGGTATAAATAGGTCTATAAGACCAAGCACGATTGAATGGCAACATCAAACGATACAAGGTCAGACTCATTGCCAAAAATTTTACTCAAAAATATGGTGTTGATTCTAAATGGACTTTCTCGTTTGTCTATAAAAAGGACCCTTTTAGAATTATTATGACATTAATGGCTCATTATAATTAGAGTAATACCAAATGGATGAGAAAATTGACTTTCGAAATGAGAATTTAGATGAATAATACTTGGTATGATACTTTATACACACTACAAGAAATTTGGGCATTACTGACAAAGCCATTTGGTCACTAAAGGCTCAAATGTCGTCAGTACAATGCATTAGTGACGCGAAAATGTAGTCAGATGCTTATCGATAAAGGCTTATCAATAAAGGGTCTTTAGACGACATTTTTTACGCCGTCAGTAAAAACGCCCTTTTATTGACCATTTTTTGTTGTCAATACAAAAATTGACGACAAATTATCGTCAGTATGTCTAGTCAATAATAATAGTCAGTAGTCAGTAAATGGGGTCCTTTATTGATGAGTTTGATAGTGTCGGCAAAAAGTCGTCAATAAAAAATGCTATAGTCAAATGCTTTATTGACAAGATCAAATGACGATAAATATTTGTCAAAAGGAGGAAAAAAAGTCAACGGTTTTATTGACGAGTTGTAGTTACGAAAAATGTATGTCAATAACATTTTGTAAAGAATTGCATTGACAACAAAATTCGAAATATATCTTGTCACTAAAGAAGTTATTAACAACCACTAATGACGACAAGAAGTCGTCAAAGAGAAATTTACTATTTTTTGAGCTAGAATTATTTCACTTGCCACCCTGTCAAATCTAAAACTAATCTCAATTCATTGCATCCAAGTAATGAAAAAAAATCTTAATACAAAATATACTTTATACATCCCATATGAAATCCACCAAACCCCAAACAACAAAACAAAAGCAATTTCCACATCAATTTAAGTAACTATCCATAAATGTTTCAATAGGCATTCACCAATTATATCTCAAAATATTGTTAAGGGCTTAGTAGCATAAAAGTCAAGACAACCTAACCCAATATTACTATTTGACATTGAAGATAAAAGTCAATGTGTGCTCCTCAATACTTCTTTTCGTCCTTGAAGGGATTCTTTCACTCAAACTTTTTCTTAGGAAGCCTATCTTTGCAAGTTGTCTAAGGGGCAAGAATGGGGTTGAATATCCCTCCTGTAATGACAAATATAAATTTATAGAACATCAGCTATAATGAAACACACTAGACAATACTAGAAAACAAAAAGATATGCGTGAAATAGAATTATGTGCAAAACCTGTAGAACTACCTCGGTGGGGACGCAATAGTTGTTGGTGTGCCATAATAGTGATTTCGCGTTTCCAAATCAAGGGAAAGTGATAGAACAGCCCCACTACATTCATACAAGTGCAAAATTAAAAACAATTAAAAGGGTTTATGAGTCTATCTAGCATGAGCAAAGTAAGAAACTCAAGAATCAAACTTTTCCCATGACATTAAGTTATTTCCCACTAGCACCTATGTTTTTAAGTATTGAAACACATACTATAACACATAAGTTACATCCCAAAACCCAAAAAGATTCTGAGGATGGGGAAGCCAATTACTAAACCAAGATTTACTAGAAGAACAGTTGTTTACGTTCTAAAAGTATATTCATAACTGAGAAGAACAACTGAGGAAAAACACTAGCAATTACTCATTCTTCAACAACAAATACTCCAACTGCTAACAAGAGTTCACCATGTATGTTTTATAGAAACTTAAGTCCTCATTTGCAACGATATTACAAATCTACTAGACATCGAGTCACTGAAAACAACATAATATAAAGTAAAAATCTAAAGCCTCACTCTCTTCTCCTTGTCTAAATGCAACTCTGTAAATGTAGAACAAAAAAATTGGTTAATAGCCCATGAAATATCAACAAACCAAGCTCAAAAGTTACATATGGATTCAGTAATTCAATAACACTAAGACAACATTACGAAAACTTTTCCTTCTTTCAAAAAGAAAAAGTAAAAGGAAAAGGAAAGCAACAAAGTCCACCATCAATTAGTCCATAAAGCAAATGATTTCTTTCTATAGCACATCTCATGCTCAGTTTCAAAACTAGATTTGCATAATCAAACCAAACAATTTTATGACTAGTTTGACAAGAAATTCCAACTCCATAAGAAAATACAGTTCAAATCCAACAATGTAGGGGCATTCACAAAGGCAAAGGGTTGAATCTTGCATGAATTGTGATCGCTAATAGACAGAATATTCATTGGAAATGCATCACAGTTGCTACAAATGCTTCTACAAACAATTTCAAAGAACTGCGAGTTAAAAACTTAACTTCCCCAAACAAACAACAAAAATGCACAGCAATGTAACCAAGCACAATGTAAAATCAAATGCCACAGCCAGAAATCACAAGAAGGAATCAAAATTTTCAAGCCCACCTCAACTAACCTTCCTCTTCTACTTCTTCATCATCATCCTCTTCACTGGAATCCAATCCATATCTCTCATTCAAAAACTCTACAGCACCTTTAGTAAACATTAACTTTTCAGAATCCAAAATGTCGAACAAGTTTAAAGTCCTTGGAGTCAACATTTTCAAAGTACCAACATTTCTACTCGAAAGAATTGTACAAAGAATTGTAATGCAAACACCACATGGTCTAAATTGAACAAAGAATTGTACTTTATGAATCAAGAGTTGTACCTCTTTAGCAGCAATTCTTGCCTTCTCCTTGGAGATCTCCTCAGGCTCACCTTGCAGCTCGGGCACTGCACATCCCCACCAAACATTAAAAACCCACAAAAAATAAACAAAATCCCGTTAAGAAAAATTCAAGAAAATAAAACTAGCATGCTCATAAGTAACGATAAAGATAATATTTTTAAAGAGTGAAGGAACCTTGAAGGAAGCTGCAGAGGAACATCGACCCATCAGTTGTTTAGGACTAGCAAAACGGGAGCTTCAAACCTGGTCTCGAAACATCGGCCTCACCACTCGCCGGAGTCGCGATCGGAAAAGCTCCGAGCTTGCTATGGCCGATTTGCTGCCGATATCCTCTTCTCGATGAAGAGGATCGGAAGAGAGCCCGGAGCTTCCTTGCTTCAAAGGCCGACCTTTCCAAGTCAGACGACGGTGGCAGGAGGTCCGATCTGGGCCTGTGTTCTCCGATATGTCAATGGACGGCGACAGGAGGCCCAACTGATTTTTCGATCTGGGCTCGTTTTCTCCGATCTGTCACTGGACAACTGATTTTCCGATGGTCTGAGCTGAACGGTAAAACTACTCGACTGGAAGCAGCCCAAAGCTGCACCTCTGCTCTCATTGGCTGAAACTCCCGGATGCTAGCTATGAACTAAGTTAAGAGAGGAATGAAAGAGGGAAAGAGAAGTATAAGTGTTCTTATAGGGCAATACAATTTAGATAGGCAAAACCACGTTATTTTGTATTGTATTTGTATTTAGATAATAACACTACGGTTCAATGCTTGCACTTAGTCATCTATCTTATCTTTAATTTTTTTTCATTAGTAATTTTTTTTATATGAGTAAAAAAATATATTCACATGACATATATTTCAAAACTGAAATAAATTAATATCTTTTAGTTTTATTCTCATCTTTATTTTTTTTATTCATACTTTCATATTTATTTCCATATTATTGTACCAAACTATGTTTCTATATAATTAATTAAATCATGATGTTTTATTTTTAATTATTATAATGTGCTAATTTTTTCTCATTAGTTAGTTTTATTTTGGTTTACTTTCATAATTATACTACTAGATTATATATATGTTGAAATATTATTATAGTATATTCAAAAAAAATTTAAGTTACACTCTTATAGTTTAAAAACCTACATTTTGCTTTCTTGTGATCTTGCCGTTTTTTTGAAAAACACACAAAAAAAATATATATTTAAAATACTAAATCTATCTAGTCCATCCCAAAGTTTCTTTTTTTTTTTTTTTGCCACTTTGAAACCCATTTTATTTTCATATATAATTTTGGTTTCTTTTCTAATTTTGTTTTGATTTGTTAAAACTATAAAAACACTTGCAAGACTATTCTGAACTAGTATTAATAAATAAACACTTTTGGAATTCTTTGAAATTAGTGGCTTTGTAAGGATACTTTGTCTTCCATTAATCTATCATGTTTTACATTTCCTTAACAAAGTATTAAAATTAATCATTTCTAGTTAAGAAAGTAAATTATGTCCTCTAATAAAATATTATGGGGCAAAAATAAAATATTAGGGTGCCTTAGTATCATTATTAATAAGTTAAGAGATCTAACACAAATAATTTTCATTATTATAGACCCAATTATCCCATCAAATGCTTATGGGCATTATATTGTTACAAGTCCAATAGTACATATACATATTTGTAAGCTTCCCACAATGCATTTAGCCCATGTATTAAGGCCCACATAAATATAAAAATTTATCAAAAAATTTATATATAAATTTTATTTCCAATTATTCTATTGATCATCTAACATAATATTTTTCTTGGAGGTAAAAAATGATGTATTTAATTTGTTTTCATAAAATTGAAGATATAATAATTTATACTAGTTTATTATTAATAATATTAAAAAAAGAAAAATTCTGCTAAATGTAGTGCCTGTGAAAATATAATAAATTTAATATTGTATTGTATTAATTAATTAAATATGAATCCATAAAATACATTTTATGTTAATAATTTCTTTGAATTTTTTCATTGAAATTATTTTTTATGCACAAGTGGGAAACATATATGTAGATAAACTTATATGAAAGGTAAAAAAACAGGGTATATTTGTAGGCTTTCACAATGCATTTAGATATGATAATAAGACTCAAACAAATTTAAATATTTATTACCCAAATTATAATTATGACATATTGAATATATGAAATCAATCAAATTGGGATTTATTGCTGTTTTAGTTCATTGCAATATCATTTATGTTTGATAATAATATTTTTTTTTAAAAAAAAACTTTAAGTGTACTTGATGATATATATTTAGAGACTATTTGTGACAAATAACATTCATTCATTGACGACAAAGTGTCGTCAATGAAAAAAATTATTCTATTGACAACAATTTGTAGTCATAAGATTGCTACATATCACTTTTTATTGACGACATATAAATCTGCGTCACAACATCTGGTCATTAAAGATACGTTGTCACTACCTGTCGTCAATAGGTCGTCAATAAAAATGGTAAAAATGGCGGGAATAATTGCCGCCATTATTTATTAACGAGGTATTGACGACCCTTTAGACTCCGTCAATAAAGGTAATGATGTTGACCAGATTGTATTGACAACAACATATATCGTCAATAAAAGGTACTTTTATTGACGATTTTTCTCTGGTCAAAATATTTTTTGTCACTAATGCCCATTTTTTTTGTAGTGACATTAACATTGATACTTGATACACGAAAAATTTATAATTCATTTGCAAAGTGTAATACACATATATGTAGGCACGCATCATTAATCCCATTGCATATATAAATCCGTCACATAGGATTTTTTATGAAAAAAATAATTAGAAAAAGTGAAAGATTAACTGTATCACAAATTCATGATTCTATAGAGCGACAAGGAGAACATTGCGATCCTCACATAATATGGATGAACTGTCAATATCTTTACATAAAAGACTTGATTTTCTTTCAAAAGTAAATTACTTCGATCATCCCTTAACACTACAAGAAAAAAGTGCATTAGCGACGGAAAGTCTAGCAAGAAAAATAAATTTGGATGCTAATAATATCTTTTAGCGAGGAAAGCTAAATATTTTACTGTTCATTGGAAAGTGATGTACTTTAGGCAAGGAAATAAAATTTTGTAGCAAAATTTCGTCGCTATTATATTGGCAGGAAATGTTCCCGCCAAGCGGTTTATACAATAGTAACAAAGTTTATGTTTCATTATTGACAAGAAAAATATATCCTCGCAGATAAAGTACAAAATTCTTGCTAAAAGTACAAAATTCATTAGCGAGTAAAGAATTTTAAATTTAGCGAGAATTTTGTACCATTGTCAAAGTGGGTCAGACCATTGGTTAAATTGGGTTTGACTATGAATTGTCAAAGTGAGCTAACATTCAGTATTTTTCCTACATATTTGCCTCATTTACCTTTGTCCCCACCTACCTAAAACTTTACTCTTCCCCATCTTCTTCCTCCATTTTCATCGGTTAATTGGTGCAGCCATTGTTATTCCTCAGGTCCTTATTCCATCCATTAGCTTCTCAAATTCATACTATTTCTTCTATCAATCGGTCTATCATACGTGGCCCAAAGAAGGAAGAGAAATTTGTGGACAAAATTTGGTGAGAACTCCTTGCAAGTCTGAACTTAGGTACAGTGATGTTATGGAGAATCCCAAATTGGGTTCCTTAACTTTGCTATATTTGCTATGCATGTTAAAATTTCCCTTCGTATTACAGAAAAATGCAATCTTTTGTTTCTATTTTCTTGAGAGAACTGGTTTCTGGTCAAGGCCTACTGATATGCATGAAAGGAGACCATATAATCAGTGGCAATTTTATGATGTTTGATTCTTTTCATGTACCTTGTGAAATTCTTTAGTAGCTTCTCCTCTACTCAGTTTAGTAGATCAAGTTATGAGCAGAATAGTTCAGTTTAAAGTGTTGCATCATGAGAGATAATTGATCTGTATTCATGATAATGTTAGTACAAAGTTTAGATTGATAAAATTTCAACATTGGGAAAGCAATTTAGTTAGAAAAACATTCATCTTTGAAGAAGTGAATCCTACCAATTAGTTTGGAAAAAAAAGAGCACATTCTCAATTTCTGAACTTTCCAAGACTGTTATGTTTGTTCTGCTATGTTAATGCATTAAGTATCAACTATATAGAATGAACTTAGAAGGAACTGAGGGAAGGACATCTTGACATTGTATCTGTGTATATCTAACATATGCAATTCTTGAAAGCCATTTTGAAGGACTGAAATTAGATTTTGTGTTTTCTTCAATTGATTGTGACTTAAAATTTCTGGAACGTAGTAGTTTGAATGATTTCTGGCATTTGGAAATGAATTGTATTACAGATATATGTTGCAGGAATTACTTGATTTAGGTGAAGCTGTTGGGACTGAAAATCGAGGACTTTCACAAGAACTCATTGATTTACTTCCAACCTCAAAGTTCAAGTCTGGTGGGATTTTCTCAAGGAAAAGATCTGTGGAGAGGTATTATTCTGATTAGGATACTTTCTAGTGTTGTTTTCTATCTCTAATCTCTCTCTCCCTCTGGCACTTTTTGTCTATCTGGATACTCCTTTTACTTTTCTTAATTTTGGCACTTGCAATGCCAAATGTGATTGCATAACATAAAGTACAGCATCTGCCCAACATGTTATTAACTATGAAAAGAAGTTGTTTACAAGATTTGTACATTTTATAGTCTACTGGGAATAGTCTTACCTGCAATTGTAATTTTTGGTTTAAAATATTGATTCTGGCTACAATTGAGGACTCTCAAACCTTAGATTTTGCAGAAGCCTCTTCTGGACCATTTTTGCTTCTTGTTAGGGCAATATTGTCTATGTTTGTATCAACTAAAATGGTATTAATAATTTGCTGTTTGGGCTAGCCATTGGTTAGGAGCACCACCTACAACATTGATAGATTTTGATTTTAGATGTTACATTAAGCAATAACATGGTTGAAATGGATCAGTAATTGTGATTTAAACTAAGTAGTGCCCCTTTCTGGTATAGAAATTTTCGAACTAGTACTGTCTCGCATAACGAGTTGAGGGTCCATGGAATTCTGGACAAAGATGAGCTACAATTAGAGTTACAGATA
Source organism: Ophiorrhiza pumila (assembly GCA_016586305.1). NCBI lineage: Eukaryota > Viridiplantae > Streptophyta > Magnoliopsida > Gentianales > Rubiaceae > Ophiorrhiza > Ophiorrhiza pumila. Next base: position 7,901,181 of record BLIW01000005.1, read on the forward strand.
TGATACTATCAAAGTATAGCCTTTGTTTTAGAGAGAAAATCAGCAAACTAAATTTGTTTTTATGCAATTGACTATAATACTCTTTGGTGTTGTTTCTCAAGAATGCTTTTCAAGACTCAAGAGGAGATTAAGTATAGCTTGAAGACTAAAACAAGGAAGATCACGAATCATGCATTCTCTACTTTATGGAGAAAACGTATGTAGTCCAGAAAATCACTAGCATAAACATGGTTTTTGGTTATGCTTGACTCAAACTTTCATGTTCATTTTCTCTATGTCCATCCATTACAACTGTTTCTCCTATTTGAACCAGATGTGTGATCTGCCAAATGAAATATAAAAGTGGGGATCGGCAAATAAATTTCCTAACTCAGGAAATTTTGATGGGCTAGCTTTCAACTTTTGTTTATTTTTATTTTCAATGTGGATCTTTAAGAGCAATATTTATGTTTTAAAAAATAAAATTTCGGTCTGTTTCATTAATATTTGAGGTCATGTTCAACACTTGTTTCACTTGACATCTCATGTTGTTTGGCAATGAGGCATGCAGTTGATTTTCTTAGACTTAGTACTCCAAAAGGCTTAGATCATGGCACATTAAAGTTGTCGAAGGGTGTGAACAATTTGTTTGGGACAAACTAGTAAACAATTTTTTTGTGGGTAAAGAACTGAGAGGGTTTTGATGTTAAAGATTACATTTTAAATTGTTTGTATGTGTGAAACTAAGACTTTATACTTAAGAACAAGTGTGAGAGATTGAAACATTTGGTTCAATACCAAATTTATGTTTGGTGTGTCAAATTTGCTATATTTCACATCAAGAAATATAAAAGGATAAACTTTGTCGTTTAAAGTAATGTAAATGATCAATTGAGAATCAATTAGTGACTTTGCATGTTCTAAATTAACTTGAAGTAAATATAAGTTCATTCTTTTTTAAATACTTGGACACTTCTTAGTAAAGGTATTTACCAAAAAAGCAGAGTTTAATGAGCGAATGGACCCTTTTTATTCAACTTTTTGAATTTGGATGAGTGCATATAAATTCTGTCATACTTGCTATATTTGAAGTTATATTATACATTTTTCATATATAAGATTTGATAAACTAAGTTTATATGTAAACAATGAAATAGAAAATATTTTGAGTATGTTTATTTTTATAAACTCCTTAGTCGAAGTTTTGAAAGGAGTTTTGACAATTGTTGAATTAATGAGTATTTGAGAAGTGTTGAATATTTAAACATATTGAATTCTATTAATTAAAAGTTTTATTTGACTGAATCTTTATTGTTAGAAATAAGAATTGATTTTATTAGTCATTGTGATCAAATAATTAGCTAATTTAATATTGTATGTTTTTTATTCCTCAAATTCTGGTTTTCCCTAAGTATTAATACGAAAAATCCAATCTTTATGCTTTTTTGGGTTATCCAATTTGTGTTTGCTTTAATAAATGTTTAAACTATTGCTTGTGTAGAACATGAACATATAGAAAGTGCTTCTTCTTGACCTGACATGAAATATTTGTAGACAAAATAAGAAGCATAAAAAAACTATTATAGTTTTAAGTGGAATGGTCAGCTAGTATTCTCTTATATCTTCATGTCAAATTGTTCAACCTATGTGATTGTATTTTTTAGTGTTCTAAACATTTTCATTTATAAATGTCATATTGTAACTATTCATATGTGTGACTCTGTTTAGTTTTCTTTTATGAAACTGATACATGAATCTTGATTCAAATGGCAGGAAAGTGGAACCTTGCTGAAAAAAATCAGAAGCAGTTTTTGAAAAAGTGAAGGTTAGCAGGATTGGAACATATATTATAAGAATAGTTGAGCAATTGAATTTTTGTTTAATGTGAAAATACTATATATATATTGTTGACTTGTTAATTTAAAGAAATATTAATTTAGATCATGAATCTCTAAATCATTTGAAGTAGTTTATACTTTTTTATTGTTGACTTGTCTTTTAATTGTTAGCGTAAAAGTCATACATGCTTGACTATGATTATGTTGTATGAATGGTAGTGTGAATGTTATGGTTATACATATTTAATACACTATGTTGTACTGTTTTACAGCATGAGAATGAAATTATTCTTATTTTCTTTCTTATGTTATATGACTGTCAAAGTTTATTTGGAATTTATATTATCAAAAATCTTATAATGTGCTTCTCATTTAGAAGATTAGGAAATGGATAAGAGTTGGATGTATTTAGATGATAGATGGAGTAAAGAGTACAGTAGAGGTTTGAAGAAATTTTTAAAAATGGCGGAACGTAGCAGCGGAGGCAATATGAAGGTTCGATGTCCGCGTAGAGTATGCAGGAATGTAATTTATCACACTTTAGAAGTTATGGGGAAACATTTGCAATACAGGGGTATGGACTTGACTTATACATCTTGGAGATTTCAATGGTGAGCAGTTATGGGATTTTGAAAATGAGGAGGATGAACTTTTTAACAGTAGTGAGGAGACAGTGAATGACGATGATTGGGAAGGAAGTGATGATGAAATACAAGAAATTTTACAAGATTTACATCGAGGAACTTTGTTTAATGAAGATGTCAACGATAGAGTTCCAAATGAAGGAGTGAATGATACAGAAGATGACTTAGACAAATTTGAGAGACTATTTGTGGATGCTAAGAGAAGATTATATCCTGAATGTAAGAGATATTCAGTGTTGCTTTTTGTTGTAAAACTTCTACATTTGAAAGAATTAAATCGGTGGAGTAATAAGTCATTAAGCATGGTTCTTGAGTTGTTTAAAGATGCCCTTCCAGATGACAACCTTCTTCCAAGTTCATATTATGAAGCCAAAAAATTACTAGCTGATGTTGGCTTGGGGTGTGAGACTATTATGCATGCAAGAATGATTGTGTTTTGTTTAGAAAAGAGTACAAAATGAATGATTTTTGTCCTGAATGCTTAGAGTCAAGGTGGAAAGTTCATGATGGCAAAGGTAAACAAATTCCTCATAAAGTTCTTCGTTATTTTCCAATAAAGTGAGACTGCAAAGGCTTTTTTGTCAAGAAAAACAGCTTCGCATATGAATGGCACAAGGAGAAACGTGTTGAGAAGTAGGTAGTTTAATCATCCAGCTGATGGTGAAGCTTGGAAGGACTTTGATAAAAAAATACCTTTGTTTGCAGAAGACCCCCGTAATATTCGTTTGGGGCTGTCTAGTGATGGTTTCAATCCTTTTAGTAATATGAGCACATCAATTAGTGTGTGGCCAGTCGATACTTGTTAATTAATACATGCCACTGTGGGAGGCTAGAAAACAATCCAATTTTATTTGTCCTTGCTTATCCTGCCCCCGATCACCTAGGAAAAGACATTGATGTGTTTTTACAGCCTTTTAATTGATGATCTTATAGAATTATTGGAGGGTTTCGAACATACGATGCTATTAGTGGCCAATGTTTTAGAATGCATGCAGCTGTAATGTGGACTATAAGTGACTTCCAGCTCTTGGAGATTTGTCAGGATGGGTGACTAAAGGAAAAATTAGCATGTCCTTGTGTAAAGATCAAACGGATTTTGAATCATTGAGAAGTAAGATAGGTTTACTTGGGGCATCATCGATTTCTTCCTATAGACCATAGATGGAAGAAGGGTGTGCAACCAAATTCAATGGCAAAAAAGAGATAAGATGAAGCCATCAGAATTGTCCAATGTTGAATTACTGCAACAACTTTGAAGTTGTGAAGGATATCAACTTGGAAAGAATCCAAGAATTAGAAAGAGGAAACGAACTCCGGAAAGAACGTAACTAGAGTAAGAAGAGTATTTTTTTCATGCTGCCCATACTGGGAGAATTTGAAACTGCCACACAACATTGATGTGATGCCACACTGAGAAGAATTGGCTTGAAAGTCTATTAGGAACATTATTGAACATAGCCGGGAAGACAAAAGATACTGATAAAGCTCGGTTAGATCTTGGATGACATAGGGATTAGAGTGAACTACATTTGCAACATAGGAATGGAAAATATGAGAAGCCTCCAGCATGTTATACTTTATCTCAAAAAGAGAGAATTGGGTTCTACAAATTTTTGAAGCAGTAAAGTATCCGGATGGGGTTTGTCGGAAATATATCTAGATGTGTAAATATTAAGGGTAGCAAGATCTCAGGTTAAAAACTCATGATTGTCATGTGCTACTACAACGAATGCTCCTAATTGGGCTACGTGATACCTAAATAAAGAAAGTGCACTCTATGAATGATGTGAAATTTCCAAGTATTTTAAAAGCATATGTGCAAGAAAATAAGAATTGAAGATATTGAGAAATTAGAGGAGAACATATCTTCATTCTTTGCAAGATGGAAATGATATTTCCCCCGGCATTCTTCGATATAATGATTCATTTGGCAATTCATCTTCCACGACAAGCTAAACTTGGAGGGCCTATTCAAAATAGATGGATGTATCCATTTGAAAGGTAACTTATATGTTTTTCATGTGATTTTTGCTACTGAAAATTCATTGTATATATATTATTTGACCGATATCTAACACATAGTTTTCTTTCTCTCGTTTGATTAGGTATCTAGGGAATCTGAAAGGGACTGTGAAAAATAGAGCATATCCAGAAGGATCAATTGCAGAGACATACATTGTGAGTGAGAGTCTAACTTTCTATTCGCTCTATTTGGATGATGCCGAGGCAGAATTCAACAAGAGAGATAGGTACAATGATGGAGCAGTCCAAAAACACCATATCATGTCAATATTTTCTAATCGAATTCGACCTTTTGGCTCACCTAGTACTGGTACATTAACAAAAGATCAATTTGATGTCATTCACTGGTATGTGCTAAACAATTGTGATGAGTTGCGACCATACTTGCTGTAAGTACTGCTTACACATTATATATACTTTGCCTCAGTTTTTTGTGACTTTTATTTTATTGGTACTTGTGGCTTATGTGAACAGTGAACATGAAGAAATTTTACGAAGTGATAATCATTTAGATATTATTGGTATGCAAAAAGAGCAATTTCCCTCATGGTTTAGTGAAAAGGTTAGTTCTGTATAATGGTTTTCAATTTGTTTTAAAGTTTGTACTACTTAAAAAAATAAAACTAATAATGTTAAGGATGAATTTTTTGTTTAGGTGAGAATATTGCAATCTCAAGGGTGTTCTAATATGACACAAGAAATATACTCATTATCACAAGGACCTGAAAAACGTATAACTCACTTTTCTGGTTGTATGGTGAATGGGGTTAAATATTTGGTTGCAAGTCGAGATAGCCGTCACAAGACACAAAATAGTGGAGTCCGTGTTGAAGGAGAGCATGACAACAAGATCATTGACTTTTATGGTGTTATAAAAGAAATTATCGAGCTAAGATATAGAGGGAATTATCAAGTTATTTTGTTTTTGTGTGAGTGGTTTGACACTAGATTTATGCAAATTGATAAGTATTTCACTAGCATAAATATGAAGAAGCAGTGGTTTTGTAATGAGCCTTACATTCTAGCAAGTCAAGCTACCCAAGTATTTTATTTACCAGACACAAAACTGGGAGGTTATTGGCATGTAGTCCAAGTTGTCGATCATCGACATTTATGGGATCCAGAATTTTTTGAATCTGAAGTAGAAGCTGATGGTGATGATTTGTTATGTGACCAAAATCAGGATGATTACCAAGAAATTGAAAGTCATTTTGTTGTGTATGAAGATGTAGACTTTGAAGTTTCAGCGTTGAATAGTGTTGGCATATGGGATAATTACGCCCATGATATTAGTCTGATATTATCTCAAAGTATGAGATAAAGGTATATGCGTTATCATTATTAATTAGATACGTATATTATATTTTGATAAAGATAAGAAGACTATCCTTATCAGCTTTCTTATAGCTCAAGGATAGGAGTTTTCTAATCTTTATATAGATAGAATATCAGACTAGGGAAAAAACAACGATAGAAAATATCATTATACGTATTCTTCTTCCTCAGCATTATATTTGATTTCGTAATTTGTATCTAATTGGTGGATAACAATAGATACTCGTGTAGTTTCTATTATCGGGAGTTCTTTTTCCGGAGCAGTGAATTTCGTGGAGTAGAACAAGATCCCGTCTTCCGCTCTTCCAGGTCAGTTTCCTGGAAAACCTTCATTGGTATCAGAGCCAATGGTTATGTTCTACCCACCATGTAATTACTTATTATTTGATTTTTAAATGGAAATTATGAACTTTTTGTGGAATTATTTTTTTTATGGAAATAAATTGTGAAATTCATAATTCCATATCTGATTCTTGCCATTTTTGACTCACTTATCGTATGAATTAAATGATAATTAATATATAGTTAGAAACTAGACTTCAAATCGAATCCATCGATATAAAGTATGTGAAAATCGGATATACGGTTAATTAGATATGACTGTTTTAAGTTTTTTTCGTTTTGATTTTATTTTCTGATTATTGGTATAAATTATGTGGACTGTCCAACTCAATATTCTGTGGCTCTACACTGGTTCCAGCCCATCCCACGAATGGGATTGAAATCCCTAAGCCCATGGAAGTTCATTCGTTTCCGGGCCTGTATCTCTGCAGTCGTGGCCCGGAAATTTTCCTGAGCCTTGTGGCCCACGGTAACAGTGGACCCAAACCCTTTCACTTTGTCTGCAGTAGAGTAAGCTTAATTGGCTGTACTTGATGGGGTTAGCTTGGGCCTGTGCATTGGATGCCCGGATTGAACAGTCAGCACACCTGCAGGACATCTTGGGCTTGAATTTTGGGCTTAAGAATGTGAATAAACTAAATAATCAGAAAATAAAAATAGTTTGAATGTTTTTCTCATAAAAGCTTTATGTAAGAAAAATTCAGTCTTATATGTTTTATATGCATATGTAATTAATTTCTTTTTTTTGTGAATATTCATAAAAATATGAAATAAATAAATAAAAAAAATCCAGAAAAATTGCATTGATATTCTGAGGTGTTTTGTTTCAGTTCCAGAATATTATAAGTGAATTTTTCTAACTAATATATATTTTTTGTAATTTTTGCATGCTTATTTATTATTTTGTGAATTTACACAAAATTAAAATAAATATAATTAAATTACAGAAAATTCAGAAAAATTAAATTAATATTCTGAGGTGTTAATTGTAGTTCCAGAATGTTCAACATGATTTTTTTTCTGACTGTATATATTTTTTTGTAATTTTGCATGCTTATTTATCATTTTTGTGAATTTGCACAAAAATTGAGATAAATATAATTAAATTGCAGAAAATTCAGAAAAATTAAATTAATATTCTGAGGTGTTAATTGTAGTTCCAGAATGTTAAACATTATTTTTTTTCTGACTGTATATATTTTTTTTGTAATTTTGCATGCTTATTTATCATTTTTGTGAATTTGCACAAAAATTGAGATAAATATAATTAAATTGCAGAAAATTCAGAAAAATTAAATTAATATTCTGAGGTGTTAATTGTAGTTCCAGAATGTTAAAGATGAATTTTTTCTGACTGTATATAGTTTTTTTGTAATTTTGCATGCTTATTTATCATTTTTGTGAATTTGCACAAAAATTGAGATAAATATAATTAAATTACAGAAAATTCAGAAAAATTAAATTAATATTCTGAGGTATTAATTGTAGTTCCAGAATGTTAAGCATGATTTTTTTTCTGACTGTATATATTTTTTTGTAATTTTGCATGCTTATTTATCATTTTTGTGAATTTGCACAAAAATTGAGATAAATATAATTAAATTGCAGAAAATTCATAAAAATTAAATTAACATTCTGAGGTGTTAATTTTAGTTCCAGAAAGTTAAACATGAATTTTTTTCTGACTGTATATAGTTTTTTTTTGTAATTTTGCATGCTTATTTATCATTTTTGTGAATTTGCACAAAAATTGAGATAAATATAATTAAATTACAGAAAATTTAGAAAAATTAAATTAATATTCTGAGGTATTAATTGTAGTTCCAGAATGTTAAACATGATTTTTTTTCTGACTGTATATATTTTTTTGTAATTTTGCATGCTTATTTATCATTTTTGTGAATTTGCACAAAAATTGAGATAAATATAATTAAATTGAAGAAAATTCAGAAAAATTAAATTGATATTCTGAGGTGTTATTTAAAGTTCCAGAATATTAATTTGAATTTTTATAGTTGTGATTAATTTTTTTTTGTAATTTATAATGCATGTTTATTTCTTGACAATAATTCATGAATATAAAAAAAATGAATTATTTAAACATGCAAGTATTTTTAAGTTGAATGAATCAGTTTTGTTCCTTAAAAATAACAATAAAGTGAAGGGGGTTTTGCGCAAAAATTTTTATAATTATAATTTAAAATATTTTTTGGTATAATGTGATTCCTAGCATAGCGAAGTTTCCTTTATACATAAATGTTTTGATTATAATTATTATAAATTACATGCTGCTGCAAAATCTATGTTTGTATATATGTGAATGTGTGCACATGTGTGCTTATCAAGGTATTTTGTGCAATGTCTCTTCCAGATGGCTAGTAAACAAATTATTGCAGATTTGAATAAGGGTGAGAAACTTAACGGTGACAACTTTGACATTTGGCACCGTAAGGTTCAATATGTGCTTGAGGAACAAGAGGTCTTGGAAGCCTTGACCTCTGTGATGGCAATGCCAAATGAAGGCTCCTCTACTTTGGCGCAACATGAGCGTGAGGCTTATGATAGCTGGAAAAAGAAGAATAGTACTGCTCGCATCACGTTGCTGAGTTGTATGGACAACGATCTGTTGTGCGAGTATGAGCAATTTGCCAATGCACATGATATGTGGACAGCCCTCAACCAGAAGTTTGGTAGGACTTCACCCACTAGGCAGCGTAGCTTGACAATGAAATTTGATAGCTATAAAAAGCATCAAGATCACTCGATGAAGAAGCATCTGAGGGTCATGTCAGGCATGATACGCGAGCTTAATGAGGCAGGAAGCAATCTCACTGATGAGCAACAAATCCAGGCAGTGATTCGTTCACTCCCTGACAATTGGGAGCCCATGCGAGTACATTTAACACATAATGATAGCATCAAAACCTTCAGGGAGGTTGCACATCATTTGGAATTGGAGGAAGAGCGCCTGATGGCTGCCAAACCTCCAAGTGTGTTTGTTGCTTAGTCCAATGTTGGCAAAGCTTCCAAGCTTAAGCGCAAGAGGACTGGGAGTGCTCCTAAAAAGGGATTTGTGCCGGATAAGAAAGCCAAACACAAGAGAGGAAAACGAGCTGGCAAAAAGAACAAAAGCGAAATGACCTGCTTTAATTGTGGAAAAAAGGGACATTTTGCTCGTGAATGCACTGAGCCCAAAAAGGTACCTTTTGACCATATCTCTCGAGTTACTTGTAATGTAGCTGCTACTGTGTTAGTTGCTGAATCTCTCAATTTATGGATTGCAGATTCAGGGGCAACAGACCATGTGACGAGAGATAGAGTAGGGTTTATTGAATTTCGTCGAATACCACGTGGCAGCAAGAAGATACATATGGGGAACTACTCCAGTGTAGATGCTTTAGGCATTGGCACATATAAAATGGAGATGCGAAATGGTCGTACATTAAATCTCCATGATGTTCTTTATGCTCCAGATATTCGGGAAATTTATTATCAGTTCTTACTTTGCTTAAGTTATGTTTTCCTATTCTGTTTGAGGGAAATAAAATGGATATTCATTATGGAATAATTTATTATGGTTCTGGTTATGTTAGGAATAATTTTATGGTTTTGGACATTATTAATAATTCCAATTCGCATGATAATTCTTTTTCCTTGCTTACATCTATTGATAAAAGAAATGATGATTCACTTTTATAGCACAAAAGATTGGGCCATATTGGGCAAGACAAATGAAACGATTAGCTAGAGAAGGCTTTTTGGGTCCACTCGCTAAAATAGACTTGCCAACATGTGAATATTGCTTAGCAGGAAAATTAACCAGAAAACCATTTAAAAAGGCTCAAAGAGCTGAGTTTCCCTTACAATTAATTCATTCTGATATTTGTGGACCAATGAATGTAAAGGCAAGACATAATAAATCCTATTTCATCACATTCATAAATGACTATACGCGTTTTGGTCATGTCTACTTGATCTCCCACAAGTCTGAAGCATTAGAATGTTTTAGACGATATATGAATGAGGTTGAGAATCAATTAGAAAGCAAAATTAAAGCTTTAAGAACTGACCGAGGCCGCGAGTATCTATCAGAACAATTTAAGCAATTGTGTGAAGAAAAGGGAATTATTCGACAATTAACAATTCCTTACACTCCGCAGCAAAATGGTGTAGCGGAAAGAAGGAATCGTACGTTGTTAGACATGGTTAGATCTATGATGGCGCAGGCTAATCTACCAATTTCCTATTGGGGAGATGCATTACTGACTGCCGCCTACGTACTTAACCGTGTGCCTTCAAAATCAGTTACTGCTACTCCGTATGAACTATGGACTGGTAGAAATCCAAATCTGGATGATCTAAGGCCATGGGGGTGTGCTGCCTTTATACATAATTCTTCTCATACTCATGGGAAATTAGGACCTAGAGGAAAAAAAGTGTATCTTTATAAGATACTCTTTACACTCAAAAGGTTTTGTATTTATTGGCGAGCAACAGGATGGAAGTGTAACTGAAATTGAGTCCAGAAATGTGGAATTCCTAGAGAAGGATTTCCCTACCTTATGCGAGGTAAAGAATAATTTAGAACTTTATGAATCGGAAAGTACTGAAGGGGGTGATTCTATTATTCCAATGGAGATCGAGGAAACAGATTCTTGACCTTTTGGAGATAGTGGGAGCACAATTCCATTGAATAGTTCAGTACAATCCAATAAGAGTTCTGAGCAAATGCAACCTCGAAGAAGCAAACGTGGAAACATTCCTCGTCGTCACTTTGAGATTGATGGGGAAGCCTTCATGGTTGCTACTCATGATGAAGATGAGCCAAGAAATTATCAACAGGCTATCTCATCAAAAGCTAGTAATGAATGGATAATTGCAATGCAAGATGAAATGGAATCTATGAAGAACAATCAAGTCTGGGACTTGGTTGACCTTCCTCCTGGGCGAAAGGCTGTTGGGAATAAATGGGTTCTCAAAATCAAACGCCAGGCTGATGGTTCCATTGATAGATATAAGGTTAGATTAGTAGCCAAAGGGTATACTCAACAAGAGGGGATAGATTATGAGGAAACATTCTCACCAGTAGTAAGGTTTGCCTCTATTCGCCTGATTCTAGCTCTCGTTGCACATCTTGATTTGGAACTCTACCAAATGGATGTTAAGACTGCATTTCTCAATGGAGATTTGGATGAAGAGATTTATATGTCTCAACCAGAGGGTTTTGTCGCAAAAGGTCAAGAGCGCAAAGTTTGCAAGCTCAACCGATCAATCTATGGCTTAAAACAATCGTCCAGACAGTGGTATCTAAAATTTCATCGAGCCATCATAAATGATGGGTTCACGATGATTGAAGAAGATCACTGTGTGTATCTTAAGCATTCCAACAGGAGCTTCATTATCATTTCATTGTATGTGGACGACGTTTTATTAGCAGGAAACGATAAGGAGATGATCAAAGCCACAAAAATGTGGTTGTCCTCAAACTTTGAAATGAAGGACATGGGTGAAGCAAGTTATGTACTTGGGGTAAAGATCTTTCGAGACCGTTCTAAGAAACTTCTTGGTTTGTCTCAAGAGACTTACCTTATAAGTGTTCTTAAACAATTCCAAATGTATAATTGCAAACCTATCGATACTTCTACAGCTAGAGGTGAATCACTAAGTCTCAAGGACTGTCCTCAGACTCCTAAAGAAAAAGAGGAAATGAGTCGTGTTCCATATAGAAGTGCAGTTGGAAAATTAATGTACGCAATTATATGCACTCGTCCTGATATCTGTCATGCAGTGGGCTTTGTCAGTCGTTTCCAAGAAAATCCTGGTTTAAATCATTGGAAAGCCATCAAGAGAATACTCCGCTATTTGAAAGGGACTTTGGATTACATGTTGTGCTACCAAGGCTCTGATTTACGACTTATTGGGTATAGTGATGCCGATTGGGCTGGTGATCTAGATGAGCGTAAATCAACCTCAGGATATGCATTTTTACTCAATAATGGTGCCATAACTTGGATGAGTAAGAAGCAAGCATGTATGTCATTGTCAACAATGGAAGCAGAGTTTGTTGCTTGTACATCAGCTGTACAAGAGGCAATGTCATTGAAAAGGTTCTTCGAGGATCTTGGTATTGTTAAAAGCGCATTGGAGCCAATTACAATTTATTGTGATAATACGGCTGCTTTAGACTATACCAAAGATCCCAAATACCATGGAAGAACCAAACACATTGATCTAAGAAATAATTTTATCCGAAAAGCAGTTGCACAAAAAGAAGTGGTTTTGAAACACATTTCTACGAATCAGATGGTGGCTGACCCTCTGACGAAACCTATACCCAGGGATGCTTTTATGACTCATGTCAAAGCATTAGGATTGCGTAGAATATAGTTTTGGTGAAGCTTACAATCACTTGATATTTGTAATGATACATTGCCTTGATTTAATATCATTTCATTGTGCATATTTGTGTTTATTTACATTTATGTAGCATTAATGATAACACATATACATACATATATACATGATTGTATATTTTTTTAATATACATGGATAGGCTGATTTGCTTACTCATACAAGCAACCTTTTGGCGCTGATGATAGCGAGCAAAAGATGAGACATTAAGTATGTTGCCTTGACGTTGGTCAAGATGAGATCTTATCTAAGATCGCATATGGATAACCCAAAATCTATATATAAGCTTGATTTATAGCCGGATGTGAAACTTTTAAGTGTAATTGGAGTTACACTAGAAGACAAAATAAGTTTCAAGTAAGGCGCTTATTTAGCGACTTGACTAAGATCCGTATGGCATAATACTTATATTCCATAACATGTTGTTTGTGCAACATGTGCTTTGCGACTATGGATGGAGGTGAGTGAATGGGTCCCTACTTCCTCACCGTGTGAGTCCTAAAGGATATTGAATGTCCTTATTAGAAATACCCTTTGTGACTTTAGACTGTGTCATGAAATTTAAAGTTAGTGTTTGCTACTTTAGAATGACTACCAATGATCATGGTTAATTCGGCCGGATGGGGCATGTCTGGGAAAGCAGCTAATTTTAAGTTGAATGATATTAGGGCAAAGGAAGACTATTTGGATTATGTCATTACACTATACTCATTCGTCGACGGGTTATGGCGCTTTTTAGTGAGTGACATAATTATGAGTGTAATGTAGATAATGAAGGTACAAGTATGCTCTTTGAGAGATTAGAGATACTTGACCAGATATAATCAAATAAGTCTGGGGTATACTGAGTCACGACAGTCTTCTCTATTTTAGTGGTTGATGTCTCTATGCTGGCCTTAAATGGTTTCTAGTATAGAGCTCCCAAAAACAGGTGAACTCAGCGGCCGCACCAATTATTTATTAGTATGGACAGATATAATGAGTGAGTTGAGGAATAAATTAAGAAACGTCTTCCCATCATGTGCTAGTGGGAGATGTTGGTATATGGGATAGTTACGCCCATAATATTAGTCTGATATTATCTCAAAGTATGAGATAAAGGTATATGCGTTATCATTATTAATTAGATACGTATATTATATTTTGATAAAGATAAGAAGACTATCCTTATCAGCTTTCTTGTAGCTCAAGGATAGGAGTTTTCTAATCTTTATATAGATGGAATATCAGACTAGGGAAAAAACAACGATAGAAAATATCATTATACGTATTCTTCTTCCTCAGCATTATATTTGATTTCGTACTTTGTATCTAATTGGTGGACAATAATAGATACTCGTGTAGTTTCTATTACCGGGAGTTCTTTTTCCGGAGCAGTGAATTTCGTGGAGTAGAACAAGATCCCGTCTTCCGCTCTTCCAGGTCAGTTTCCTGGAAAACCTTCAAATAGAAATGACGTGGAACCTGAAATTGTTAATATTGTTGAAGACAGAAGACATGGTGTTTTTCAGAATAATCTTGAAAATTTCATTGAAGACAATATTGAAGTTTTATCCAGTAGCAATGAAGAAAGTGAAGGAGGCTCTTTTATTTTCAGCTCTGAAAGTGATGAAGGGTAGAATTGAATTGTTATTTCAGAATTTTTGAACTGTAATTTGGCATTCATAGATATATGCATATTCTATGATATATGCAAATTTTATTTAATGTTTAACCTGTAAAGTTTTTCAGGCTGCAACATAATTTGCTACCTAATTATCATATATTCTTTAAGTGTATTTTTTCTGTGATTATTCATATATTTATGTACTAACCTAATTTTTTCATGTCAATAGTTTTTGTTATACATGTATTTTATTTCCTGTTTCTTAGATGCCTGGAAAAGGACTTCAAGCTCGACATGTTCGGAAGGACCCTGTTATTGAAATCAATCTACAGATTGATACTGAAAAAGCTCCGATAGAAGACACCTCTATATCTTCCCATGTGGTAAGTTTTGCCTATTTGATAATATAGTTTTAATTATAGAGTTCATTCAAATTTCAATTATGTTTACAAAACAAAAATAAAGTGTATAGTTATTTTTAGATGAATGATAAGAATTTGCGCTCTGGTCGAGTTGTATATGAGTCACCAAGGGCAGGTTTAGAGAAAAGTAAAAGGCAGTGCACAGAATCTTCATCGGAATTGCAAACTGCTATCAAGTTGGTATGTTACGGTTGTTAATTTTATTATAATTCGTTGCTTACAAGTTTATATGACTCATATTTTAATCATAATAAATGTCATAGCTTCCAATAGCTAAATCAGGGATCTCAACACCTAAAGCAAATGATTCTGCCTCAAAAAAGTAACAAATGAAGTGCAAAAATCTCCTCTGGTTATATCCTATTACCAAAACTTGTTAATTTTCATTTTGTTATTAGGACTTATTTTATTGCATGCACTCATTTCTAGTTATGTTATAATGTAGATCTTAGAGAAGAATTTATGGTCACGAAGGCTGATATATGGTTCCCCTGAAAGTCTTTCGATAAGCAATAAACACACTCTCTCCACCACTAATACCATCAATCCTATGCCAGTTGAAGTTGGAACAAAAAGAAGGGCAGATAATGTGCAAGACATGGTATCTATGTTTATATCAAATAGAAATTAAGCGCATGCATGTACTCATTGCTGGTTTTGTTATAATGCAGATCTTAGAGAAGAACTTACGATCACGAAGCCTAATATATGGTTCTCCTGGGAGTCCTTTGATGAGCAAAAAGCACACTCCCTCCACCACCAATATCCTTAATCCTGTGTTAGCTGTAGTTGGAACAAAAAGAAGGGTAGATAATATGCAGGACATGGTATCTATGTTTATATTGAATAGAAATTAAGTTCATGGTTTACTGATGCTATATAGTTGCTTATGTGTTTCCTAGTTGATTGAATCTGTCATTTGACTAACAGAATATCACTGAAGAAGAGCCAGCACATTTAACACTGATATCTACTGCTTGTGATCCAAGAGTTGATGCTAACCTGGTTAGTATAAGTTTTTATGTCTTCATTACGCAAAATGAAATTTCAATAAATAGACATTGAAAGGAAGTTCTGGCCATGCTAACTACTTTGCTTCTCAATTATTAATGAATCATGGCAGAACCAAGAGGAGATTTTGAATGATATGGTGGAGAACAATGAATCACCTGAAAAGCGTAAAGATGATGTTTATTGATAAGATTTACATTGAAACGTATTTATTTGGTTCTAATACATGGAAAATGCATAATTTTGTAGGGATTGCAAAACGTGGACCAAATAGGAATGTGAAACTTGAAAGAGAGGTTCGAAAAAATAGAAATAATCTTGTAAAAGGTGAGAAATATAAACCACCAGTTCATTTTTCCGAAGATGAGCATAGGGCTGTTGGAGAATGGAGTGCAGCATTTACCCATGAGTTAGGCATAATTGTTAGACAAGATGCTCCAATTTATGTAAATAGTTGGAAATGTATTCCCGAAGAAAAACAGGAGGAACTATTTCAACGGGCAGCTGTAAGACATTCATGTGAATAGATGTTTTAACTGCATTTGAATCATTTCTCATACATCTAAACATTGTGTAGAGTGCTTTTGACTTCGATGCTACAAAGAAGTATATCAGGAACATTGTAATTGGAGACATGGCTCGTCTGTATGCAAATTGGCGAAGCAAGCTTCACAAACATTACAAAAGACTCGGAGGAGGGGACAATGCCAAGAAAAATCCACCTTTTCATCTCCAAGAGAAGCAACAACAATGGGTGTGGCTATGTGATAATATCTTTGAAGATGAACAATCGAAGGTATGTTTTTCACTTTATAGTATTATATGGCAATAACTGTATTAACTAAAACTATATAACACACATCACTTTTGGTATGTAGAAACGTTCATTGGCAAACACAAGTAATCGTTCAAAGCTGAAGTTTGTCCATAGATGTGGTTCTAAGTCCTTTCCACAAAAACGATTTGAATTGGTATGCATGTGTGTATGTTTCCTCCATAATCTGCATTCACTATTTTGTTTCATGTACTTTATAAATTACATTACTTATCGTACAAAACTATTTTGGTAGACAAATCCTGAAACTAATGAGAAGCCGGGGCCTATTGAATTCTTTGATGCGGCTTACAAAAGTAAGCATGGTTGGACTGATCCTGCTGCTGAAGAAGTGTCTGTAAGTAAAGCAATAATGAACATATGGAAAAGAATTAGTCATAATTTAATATGAAGATTGAACTTATTATTTTGTTATTGTGATAATTTTTAGCTTAAGATGAAAGAAGTTATGATGGAATGTGATGGTGACGGTGACGGTGATGGTGCAACCCGAAGGACGCAAAATGACATAGTTGTCAATATTTATAGCAAAAATTCTGGGGTTATTCCTGGCCATTCTCGTGGATGCAAAAAGAAGGTTACAAATAGCACTGCCACACACTCTTCTGCACAATCCACTCAATCAAGTATGGAAAAGATTATTCAGGAGCAGAAAGCACAACTAATTGTTGCTCAATCAAGAATCGATTCTCAAGATGATGAGATCAAGAGCTGTCGAGCAGCACTTGACAATGCCCAACGACAAATTGATCTCATTTATCAGCGATTTGCCAACCAGCTGAACCAAAAATGAAGGTCACATTTCTCACCTTGTACTTCTATCTCTTAGCTTATGTTTTTCTGTTTTTAGCCTTTAGAAGATAATCAGAATTCTTTCCATAGGTTTAAACCATTTATTTGAACTATATAAAATGAGGGACAGTACTAAAATTGTGGAGTGTTATTGTTTTGTTTGAAACTAAATAAATGTGTATATGTGATATCTTTCATATTATGGATTTGTAACTCTATATGCTAAATGGTGCTATCATTTTCTTTATTTCCTTGGTACAGGTTGTGATCTTCATTTTCTTTTGGAAGTGACAACTCAGACCTAATCCATTTTCTTTTGGAAGTGACAATTCAGACCGAATTTAAGAACGTATATGCTTCTACAACCTCAGCACACATTTTTTGTTCATGTATATACTGAGTTGTTGAACTTGTAAGTAAAATGATATATGCATAATGCATATAGTAACACTTTTGGGTTACTTTTGTTAATTTAGCAATATGACTAGAATTCACAGTGTGTATAGTTGCTTATTTATGAAAAATAAGCAATGTTAGAATTATGACTATAATGACATAGATGCATAATGCATAGTAAACTTGTAGGTAAATTAGGATAGTTGCATACTGCTTACAGCTATTCTTTTTACTGATCTTTTGCGATTTTGAAAAGTATAATTATAAGTAAGTTGGGTTGTTGCACTTATAAGTAGAACGTCAGTTGCTTATTGCATATGGAAATTCCATTTTGTTAGTATGTGTGTTGTGTGTGTATGTGTGTGCGTGTATTAGTCTATACTTGTTTTCTTTTTTATTAATGTAAAAATGGAAAGTTTTGGTGTTGAATTGTATTGGAGAATAGAATGATAATTTTCTTCATCAGGTGTAAACATGAAATGTACAAGGCATTCTCACTTGCAAATCATTTGACAAAGCAGGCTTGTGAATTCTACATTGCCCAAATTTCTTATGAAATGTATGAGGCATTCTTGTGGAAGTTTTTTTTTTCTTTCAAGTTATACAAAGATGTTTTTCAAGTATTTACTAAATTGTCAACAATAATATTATTGATGCACATATAACATGTGTACATTGTTAGTTTTTTTAAATATATATATATATATATATATATATAACCCTTTTTTTAACACTAAAAAAGTCTTTGTTAACTTATAATTTCAGCAAAAAATAATTAAAAGGTATTGAAGTCATTTTCAATTATTGTCCATTTGTCTATTTAAAAGTCATAACGGACATTGGAATTGGACCCCATCAAATTAAAATAAAAAGATTTATATTTCAAAACTTGTATATTTGCATACTCCAAAGTCCAAACTTTAACAAATAATATTGAAATTATTATTTTGACCAAAATAAAATATACTTTTTCACCAAAATTATTAATAAAATTGTCTAACACTATTTAAACCCTAACTCTAAACCCTAAACCCTCACCTTAAAACCTAAACTCAAGATATTGTTGATGGTTATTTGTAAAATGTTATTATTGTATAGTATTGAAGTGTAATTTAGCTTACATTCATTATCTATCTATTTAAATTTTTTAAAATTATCTATTAATTCCTAATGAAAATTTGAATGGACTCCAAAAAATTAAAAAAAAAGGATATATATTAAGGAAACATGCATATTTTCCCACTTAAAAATTATTCATTAAATATCAAAATTATTTTTAGAGTAATAGCAATTATACTTTTACATAAAAAATACTAATAACATTGTCTAATGGTATTTAAATCTTGAATCCTTACTCTAAACACTATTAGTTAAATCCATATACAATTCATAATTTGACCTTGAGCATAACTTGTATTAGCAATAGCATTAATAGATTTTAAATGTCATTCTCAAAACCCTAATATAGTGCGTATATTTTTCAATGAATCGTCCATTTATAGATTTCAATTTAATAATGCTATTATAAAGAATTGTATACTTACAACTGTGACGTCATCCGTATCATACATATACATTATTTTGCTATGAACTTTTAAACAAATATATTTAAAACTCTTTACATGGGTATTGCATATTGCATAAATAAGTATGGCAAATAATTTTTATTATATCTTGTATTGTGATTATGTTATATATATATACACACACACATACACTAACATCTATATATATATATACACACATACAGAGACATACATTTATTCACACATGTGCATGTATATGTAAGTATGTATTACTAAACAATATATTTTTGTTCTTTCATAATTATGCCATGTTTGATAATATTTAAGAAAATTATTAATGAAATATTTTATTCTTTCTTATTTTAGACCTCGGGTCACGAAGAATTTAAGTGATCTCTCATTTACCACCCTTCCAACATTGGTTGGTAATGAAATATTCATTTGTTAAATAAAAAATTAAAGACTAATATCCTTTAGAAAATTTAGGATTAATACTAATTATAGTTTACATATATGTATGACATCATGTATAAGCCATTCAGTTCATATTTTTATTAAATATAATGTAAAAAAATCAATTTTGGCATAAAATAACTCCCACGCCTTCTTCAAAAAAATTGTGCCTTCTGCAAATATATGCGTCTTCTTCAAACACGATTTGCGCCTTTTCAAACATCTTTCTATTATTTAATCATCCGCGCATTCTTCAAACGTCCGCGCCTTAGATTTTGGTTCCCTCTTTCTAAAATTTTCCAATTCTGCGCCTTATTGCTGATATAATACTTCACAAAGACTTCACTTTTTAAAATGAATTAACATACTCTGCCTCTGTCTCTAAAATCCGCTCCCTCCTCTGTCTACAAAATTGCAAATTATTTCAGTTCTTGAACCCTTCTTGAATCGATCACTCCCAACTCGATTCAAATAGAGGCTTCAACGATAGTCTTTGATTCGGCCAGAATAGAAGATAGATGTATCTCCACTTATGGTTAATTATATATCCAACTGCTGAACCCTAAATTTTCGTCAACCCCTCATCCAAATTCTGTTGTTTATATTTAGTGGGTTAATAATTTATTAATTGATTTTTTTTCTATCTCAATCAGGATAAAAGTTATGCTGATGTCAAGAGTTTGAAGAAGGTTCTACCCTATCCCTGTAATTATTTTGTTTTTGGATTTTTTGGTTAAGTCTGCAAAAATTTCATACTTAATGCGTGTTAATTGTCATTTTTTCTAATTTTATTAGGTAAAATACTGTGCTGATTTGAAGAGGTTGAAAAAGGTTTGTTTTTCTTTAATTTTTTCCTTATGTGTTTTATCAATAATGTGCTTATCACTTTTTACTACATAGAATACGGTTCTTTCTGGCATAATATGTTCAAAAGCTATTCGGATACTAGTAATTTTTTAATTTTTGTAATTTTTTGTAATATCGAATAGGAAATATGTTGTACACACTTTTAATTCGTCATATCTTTTTCTGTTGAGAGACATGAGATATTGGTTATCAGGTAATTCAATTTAATGTTTTCAGTCTAGATGTTGTGGAATATTTTCCCACTCTTTGAAGTCAGTAGCAAAACTTCAATGACAACCTCTTGACATGGATCTTGTAAATCTTCCTTGAATTTCAATTGTTCTTGTCTACATACTGTTACGGCTTCGTCTTTTTTTCAATTTTTTGTCTCTAAGTGTCATATGTAGAAGATTCTCTACATCCGGGATTGTGTCTTTTCCCTCTCTTAAATTAATGCATAAAGCAAAATGTCATATAGCTATAAGCATAACATTATTGTTACTTCTTTATTTGGCAAGACATGTCAAGCTAGAAGGGACTGAATTGTTTCTTCATTTCTGGTGATACCACTTTTACAGTTCTTAGCAGTTAGCCATTTATGAGTAGGTATAAGCTCCGGGATTATATGCTGATGTGCAGGTGTTGACTACAGTGTTTTTTTTTTTATAAATTTTTTATCACAACCTTGAGTAGCTAATGATTGTCTAAGCTTATAGTACACTAATTTGCAGAATTTCTGTTTGTTTGAGTTAAGTTTTGATATGGTGCTTTTGTGCAAATATCATATTGGATTGGAAATTTACTTAAAGAACAATCAATTGAAATATGATATCCAAAAACAATTGGAATTTTATGCTGAAATTCGCCAATAAGTAGGAATTTATGAATAGTTATATATTGGAGGGCACAAATCATTTACTTAGAATTGGGCACTAGCTAGTATACATAAACTATATGTTTTCAAGGCTTTCTTATATTTGAGACTCAATTTTATTGTGATGCATTAGCTAAATATTTTTTAGTCTTTGCCTCCTTTGCTAATCATTCACTCTTTGCTAATCATTCACTTAGAATTGGGTTATGAGATTTGGAATGGTGTGGGGGTACTTTTTACCTTTGAGAAGGGAGTTTTGGTCAATTGCAGCATAGGTATTAGACCTTTGAATAAAAGGATATAGCTTTCAGTTATGTTGCTTTTGTTTGTGTGCTTGCTTATAGAAAAGTTATGCAAATTCACTAGTTGGTTAAGTAGATGCAATGACCTCAAGCAAAAGTTGAGAATTAATATACATATTTTCATATTTACCTAGATGACTGATCAACGAAAACAACAAATTGACTTGGACATTTGTGGCACATTTCTACAACAAGCATCTACCTTCCGTTTTCACATTGGATTAATTGTTAGGCAATTTGCACCTTTAAAGGTTCAAAGTTGGGGACAGTTAACTAATGATCAACAGGATGAACTATTTTTGAAGCTCTTGGTGAGTTGCTACTTATTTTGACATTCAATATCAATACATAGTTGGTTTACCATAACTATCTTTTATCTTTATGTGAAGGATATATATGATATTCAAGGGAAACAATCAAATATTCGTTGTGTTGTCCTACATATGATGAAATCTTATTACATCAACTTCAGACATATATGTTATAAGTGGTATAAGCAGGTAGGTGGTGGTGATGCTGCAAAAGAAAGGCCATCTACTTCACTTTATAATCGACAAGAAGATTGGGAGTGGTTATGTGATTATTTTACATTTGGGAATCAATTTATGGTACAACATATATTTCTCTTCACCCCTTCATCATTTTATATCACATGAGATTAATATTTTACTTTTGTAACATGAGCTTACATTATATGTTTCATAGGGTGCAAATGTGAACAATCAAGTTGAAAACCATCAACCCTTTGTAATGATGAATGGTGAGCAATTTAAAATTTTCATGGCTATTTTTTTATTCACTGTAAAATTATTTAGCCATTTGTGTACCTTTGACCGATTGAATTCAATCTTCTTTGCAGATATAGATTGAGGTTGCTAGTACAAAATTTTAGAAGATGCAATACATGTTCTCATTAGGCATAATAATATGGATGCCAATGTGAAGATTGTATCAGTTAAGGGAAGTCTATGGCTTTTGTTTGTATTGTAAAGTAATTTTGAAGAAAAATGGCTTTTGATCACTACTTATATATTACTATCTCAATGATATTGTTCCTTTTATGTTCAACTAAGCATTGCTAGTTGTAAACTTTATCATTCTTATTTGTAGTGCAAGAATATCATTAGTTTTAATATAAGATGTTGGATATATTTTTAATAAATTTATAAGGAGTTTCAATCACCTTTCTAATTATGAATAATATTAATTCCATTGTTACCATATTATATAAATTTTAGTAGCATTAACATTCAGGACTATATTACAATTTTACTAGTTACAAGCTAATAGCATATAAAACTTTCCTCACTAATTATATAAAATAACATTATTAAAAATTAAATTAGTGAGTAATTATCCGTCACAATTGCAACAATATTTCTGCCTAATACATTTCACTAATTAATATCACATTGCCAAACATTACAATTAGGGAGAAAAATTTCTCGCCAAAATTGTTATGGTTACCTCGCAACTTTCAAACATTAGTAAGAAAACTCATCACTAAAGCACGACATTTAGCAAGCAAAATTTTCTCGCTAATTCAACAATTCTTATGCTATTGTATGTTTTAGAGGGAAATTATTCCTCACTACTATTACAATTAGCAAGATAGAATCAAATCACCAGCGGCGAGTTTTTCTCGTTAAATGTGTGATTTTAGCAAGGACAAATTTATGTTTAGCAAGGATACCTCATGTCCATTTTAATCATTAGCGACGAAAGTTTTACCCACTGATTTCAACCTTTAGTAAGAAGTTTTTTACTTTTTGCTAGGAAGGGTATAATTGTCTTTTCAAATTTTTGGCAAGGAAACCATTTTTCCTAGCTAAAACTATGGACCATTTGCAAGGTTTTTCAACTTTTAGCAATGAAATTATAGATATAATAGAGAGGAATATTTACTTGTTAAAGATCCAAAAATTTTGTGAGAAACCTATTTTCTCGCTAAATGTTTACATTTATAGTGAGGAATGGTTTTTGGTTTCTCGCCATAACCTTTTGCGACTCTAAACTAGCTAGAAAACTCGTTAGCGAGGAATTTTCATCATCTTATCCTTTTAGCGAGTACTTTCCATGTTTTGGCGGCCGTTTTATTTCCTCGCCAATGACCTTTTTTCTTGTAGTGTAATTTGGGAATTTATTTCATTTTATCCTTAATTTTTAAAAGTTTCATTTTTGTCTCGCACGTTGTATTTTGAGTTTTCAATGCTCCTTTGTTTACTTTTTATGTTAAAAAAAATTCAATTCCAATAAATATTTAACATGCATATGTCTAATTCTATCAATTTACATACACTTTTATTTGTCATATATGTGTTAAATGTTTATTTAAGTTAAATTTTAAGTGGAAAAAAATGGATGAAGGACGGTTATTTAATTAAATTGTAACATGATGGACAAAAATAAAACTTTTTAAAGATTAAGGACAAAAGAGAAATGAACACCAAGTTAAGGGACAATCAAAGTAATTTACCCTTGTTTCAAATATTAACTTGCAACTCATATACATTTAAGATCAGATCCTCTATTTAAGATTATCCTGTCTTATTATGTCTAATGTTCAAAATGACGTTGTTTCACTAACATTAGGGACTAAAAATATAAATATTACTAAAATCACTTTACAATTATTAGACCATAATCAAGAGTGAACTCTAAGAAAGGAATGGGATGGTTGCTTGTCCCAAAAGCCTATTTAATTATAACTTTGGACATAATAAAATAGGATAATTTTTTACATGTAGAGAATCTCATCTCTATACATTTTGGACAAAAGTATTTACTACTAAAAAGTAACGATTCTTACTATTTTCTAACCATAATAATTAGATTGTTGTTATTGTTAGAATAACTATTACCTTCAAAAGCAGAAAATCACACATTTTCCCAATTTATCCTTAATCAATCAAACTCTTTTATCTTTTCTCCATTTATCAATACGATTTATCTTTATCTTCTTTCTACTTTATTATTACTTTTTTCTCTTACACTGATTATTCTCCAAAATTTTTATTAATATAACATTTATTTTCACCCTCAAATTATAAGAAAAAATTATATAAAAATAATATGACATTTATTTTTATTAATAGCTTTTATTATTCTCTCAATTAAATTATAAAATATTTACTAATATATAATTCCAAAAATTTAGGCTCCATTTTTTGTCGTTGTTTTAGTGTTTATTTCACAAATTCAATTTGATTTATTTGTTTCGTTCATTTTTCCATCAAAAATTTTAAAACAAAAAAAAATAATGTTACAATAATTATTGTTGCTGCAACATTTTTTATATTTTATAAATAAATTATTAAATTAAAATTTTAATTTTTAATTTTTAATTAAAAAAATTATTCATAAGATTTTTTTTACCAAAATAAACTCATAAAATATTAATTCAAATTTTAATAATAAAACATTCTTGAATATAAATGCCCACCAAAATAAATTCATGAATCCAAACACCTCCAAAACTTTATTTCTTGTAACAAATGTCAAAAAAAATTTACTATAAAACTAAAAAAAATACTCTCTTCAAGGAAAGTTATATTTTTTTGTTAAAATACTAATACATAAACATATGACAACTATAAGTTATTATTTTTGTTTCTAATAGCAATGCTCATATTAATATTTTATTAAAATAATTCGCATAATTTAAAACTTAAAAGGAAGACACCACCATCATCTATATAATATAAATCTCGATTTTATGTATTTTTTTCATACTACAATTTAATTTATAAATTTTAAATAATAAAAAGGCAACAAATTTTACTTTAAAATTTGACTGCATATATTCACTTCTATTTCTACTCTAAACATTTTTTTTCCTTGTGATATATTAACATGTTGAAATGTTAATTTGCATATAATATAATTAAGTAGCTCTTTTAGTTTTTAAATTTTCAATCGCTATGTTAATGACAATTTTAAACAAAAAAAATATTAATTTGTTATTTTTTTGGTGTTATTTATTGATTAATCAAGAAATTTAAACTAATTTCTTTTTTATATTTACATTAAATGTGAAACATGAATTTTAAATATATAGTTTGATTCAAAATTGATTTTTTTTATTTGAAACTAATTTTTGAATAAGGTATATAACTTGTTCTTATATAAATTAGAGGTTAAAATAAGTGTTATATCAATAAAAATTTTGGAGAAAGATCAATGTAAAGGAAAAGAAATCGAAAGTTATAGATAATAGGCTAAAAAGAATTGATAAGTTGTATTGATAAAGTGAAAAGAAGATAAAAAGGTTTGAATGAATAAGGATAAATTAGGAAGATGAGTGATTTACAGTTTTAAAAACTAATAATTGCTCTAGTAGTAACAACCACATAATAATTAACCTCATCCTTCAAAAGTAATTCAAACATCCAAATGAATCATCCCATGTCAAATTTAACAAAAGGGAGCTGTTATTGCCAGAACAAATATTAGCCTCCAGAGAAATAATTAACTCATATTCCTAATTTACCCTTAATGAGTTAAAATTCTTATTTCTTTCTCCAACCTTATTAGTAAGATTTATCCATTCATTTTAACATATTTTCTCTAATATTTGAGTTTATTCTCTTTTACACTGATTTTTCTTCAAATATTTATTAATATAAGACTTATTTCATTTCCAACTTATACAAAAAGAATATTTATATAAAATAATATATCACTTATTTTTATTAATAGTTTTGTTCTCTCAATTAAATTATAAAATATTTGTCAATATACACTTCAAAAAATTTAAGTTCAGTTTGTTTAGAGTTGTTTTGGTATTTTATTTTAAATTAATTAGTTTTAATATATTATGAGCAATTTAATATTTAAAAATATTAATAGATCACAAAAAAAATATTAATAACATTTTAAAACTCTTATATAAATTAATATTTTATGATTTTATTTTGTTAAAAAAATGTTGTTAGGAAGAAATTTTCATTATTATAAATTTAAAAGTCAAATTTAAGTATAAGAATTTATTTATAAGAAATGTTAATATTTAAAAATGATAATAGATCACAAGAAAAAAAATATTAGTAAAAATTTTAAATTTTAAATTTTAATTAATATTTTATTATTTTATTTTGGTAAAATATTTATGTTATGAAGAAATTTTTATTATTATAAATTTAAAATTTAAATTTAAATATAATAATTATTTATAAAAAATACGAAGCAAAAAATTACTATAACAATGTTTTTGGTTTTAAAAATTTTGGTAAAAAATTGGACAAAACAAATAAGCTAAATTGAATTTTTGAAATAAAATACCAAAACAACTCTAAACAAACTGAGCCTAAATTTTTTGAAGTATATATTGACAAATATTTTATAATTTAATTGAGAGAAAAAACTATTAATAAAAATAAGTGTTATATTATTTTATATAAATTTTATTTTTGTAAAAGTTGGAAATGAAAATAAGTCTTATATTAATAAATATTTGAAGAAAAATCAGTGTAAATGAGAAGAAACTCAAATATTAGAGAAAATATGTTAAAATGAATGGATAAATCTTACTGATAAGGTTGGAGAGAAGATAAGAATTTTAACTCATTAAGGGTAAATTAGGAATATGAGTTAATTATTGCTCTGGAGGCTAATATTTGCTCTGGCAATAACAACTCCCTTAACAAAAACATATACGTATACCCATACTTGTGGAAACCTATCCTGCCAAATAAAAGTTTACCAATTATCTTAGATGAACAAATGTGTCAATAGTTCATAGCACAAGTTACTCACACTTATTCACTCCTATCCTAAATAAATGACATTAAGAAGGTCTTCACTTATTAAAACATACCCTAAAATAATTAAAAAATCTCTAATTAATGTTGATTAACCTCAATAATGAACAAATTATTTTTTGTTGGTTAAAAGGCAAAATTGTAAGGATATGATAAAAGGACATTTATTTTGTAAAACTAAAAAATTTAAAACGTCATTTATTTAAAAGTAGAGGTTCATTTGGTTGGCAGGAAAGTAAAGTCTAAACAAGAATGTTATTCTTGAGATTTTAATTTTGAGAAAATAAATATTTTTTCTGATAATTTGATTCTTAGAAATTTAGTTGTGAAGAATCTAAATACTTATTCTATATTTAAATAGATTGTCAAAAAAGTTAGCATGATTATTATTTATTATTTGATTTAAATTATTAAATCAAATAATATTATTTGAATTCCATTTATATGTTATATTTTTATATCACTAGTAAAATAGTTTTATTTTAAATCATATCATGAGACTTACTTATATCTTTTTATCTTATAATAAATGTTTTTTTTTCTTTTATTTTTCTATTTAAATAACTTTTTAAGTAGGAATTTTCCATTTAAAAAGGGAATATAAGCTGAAGAGAATCAGTTTAAGACATAAAAGAGCAAGGTCACATGGACTGCAGAATAATGTTAGCTTTTATCAAGCCCTAGCTAGCGTACAGCATGAGACCAACAACAAGCTCAACGAACCTATTAATAGCACATGATAGATACAAAAAACCCAAACTTTCGTCCTGACAAGAGACATAATAGTATAATACACAAATCTAACAATTTAAAGCATGTCGGAGCTGATCAATTTAAAAGAAAGATCTCTTGTGCTTCCACAACCTCCCATATAAAGCTGTCCGCCTGTGTCATCTTCTCACTTCCTAATTTCCATCAAACACGTACGTGCTTGACATTTCATCGCTTCCTTTCTGAACGCCATTTATACACAGGATTGCTGGTTGGGCTGACTATCTCATCTTCGGGAAGTTTCCGTTTCCTACCCTTTTTCTGTAATTCCTTTTTCAAGGCCATATCCATGCATGTACAATTTCTCTAGCTCATTTACTCTGCTCTTTCTTGCCTCCAGCTCACGATATGAAGCAGCTAATTTCCGCTTCACACGATCAGGCAAGTCCATGAATTATCAACTGACTTTCTCAACTGCACCTCTTTTAATTTGCCTCTTCCCTATCTTCAGCATAATACACATGTCCCTTTGACGGCAGATTATCCAAAGAGAAAGAGTGCAACGTCTCCCTAAGTCTTTCAATTTTATTTTTTTCACTTTGAACTTTCTGCAATATATTAGCCCATATCTTGGGTTTTCATCAACTAGAGCTCTTCAGGAGTATACTTATTCGCCACGCTCTCTGGTCTATGAACTCCATTAACAGTTTTTGTTCTGACCATCTTAAAATAAAATTCATCTTGGTTCCTAATTAAATGCCGCTTCTTCTTTGAGTTTTTGTAAAGCTTGCTCCTTTTTGTGGTAAGCTTTTGCTCGAACAACATAGCCCTTGTGCATCTCTAGAAGCCCAAATTTCTTTCTACGTTCTGGCTGTGAACGCTCTTTGTGAGCTCTTCGAGGAATCGCATTCCTCATAGACGACATTATTGGAAGATTTAGGGAAGAAAATTTCCCCCAAAATTGTAGTTTTTATTAATTTTTGATGAATCGTTCGATATAATAAATGTTTTAATATTATGTGTTTTATATTTTCACTGTTGTGAAAATTATTATTTTTATTTTAACTAAATAATTAAGATATTAACTGCATCTTATAAAAAAGTGTTAAAATAAAAATTTTCTTTATTAATAGTAGTAAAAAAAAGAATAGTTTACTAAATAAATGAAAAATAAATTTACAAATTAATATAAATAAAATAGCTAAAATTTATTAAACAATAAGTATTAGAGATTAAGTAAAACAGATGAAAGAAGAAGTTTAAAGCAACAGAAATACAATTATGAGTTTTTTTTTTAAAAAAAATAATAAAACACCCATAATGTTAATAATTAAAAAATTAAAAAAAGCATAACATCTATCTATTTAACTCTTTTTATATTGAATTACCTTCATCAAATTCAATATAAATAAATTTAAAAATTACTAAAATTTTAATTTAAGTTAAGTAGGAAATTCAATAAATAATATTAAACTAAAAAATAAAAAATATGAAATTATTTGACCAAATTAATTATAATTTACCATAAGAAACATATAAAAATCAAAATATAAATAATAATTTTAAAAAAAGTTACACAGTCAAAATCCTCAGTAAAGGAATCATAATATCAACTTTTAAAGAGAATTCATAATCCTAGAATCTTATACTTATTTTCCTTGGTTCAGGATTATTTTTTCTAGGACGAAACAAATGCGGGGATTTAATAGTCAGAAAAATGATTACTTTCGCAATTTGAAACAAACACAGAAATCTAGTAATTAGAAAAAAAAAATATTACTTTCCCGACTCATATTCTCTGTCAACCAAACGAGCCCTAGGAAAGTAATGTTTAATAGGAATGTGATTCTTGGAATTTAAATTTTGAGAAAAATGAATATTTTTCTCGGTCATCTGATTCTTAGAAATTTAATTTTGAGTAATTTGAATACTTAACTTGTATTTGGATGGATTATCAGAAAAGTGAGTAGATTCTTAGTTTATTATTCGATTTCAACTATTGAACCAAATAATGTTATTTGAATTCGATTTGTATGTTATACTTATGCATCACCATTTATATAGTTTTATTCTAAATCATAGTATGAAATTTAATTATATCTTTTTGCCTTATTATAAAATAAATTTTTTTTTTGTCTATTAATATTGCTAAAAAAGAGAATAGTTGATTATATAAATAAAAAATAAATTTACAAATGAATGTAAATTAAAATAGCCAAAATTAATTAAATAATAAGCATTGTAGATATAAAATGTATGAAATTAATTAAGTAAAAAGGTGAAAGAAAAAGTTTAAAGAACAGAAATAAAATTATGAATTTTTTAAACAAAATAATAATAAAATACTGACTATGTTTAATAATTTTAATTAAAAAAAGTTAAAAAAATAGGAAAAATTTGTATTAAGGGGCGCTTGAAAGCTTTATTATTAAATGGGGTGTAACTTTAACCTATTTATTGTTAAGGGCATGAAAATAATTTAATTAGTTTATATAATTAGTAAAATACTTTATTATCCAAGGATAAACTCAAACAACAAATAACAATTATCCAATTAATTTATTTCTAATAATTTTCAATCACTCATTCAAACCACATCATTTATTCATTCAATCAATTCAATTTTAATTTTTTTCAATCACTCCTTCTTTTAAACTCATCCAATCTTCTCATTCTCTAAAACTGTCTAGTTTTCTTTTCTAATGACTGATTCAATTTTAATTATATTAATTAATAATTTAATCATATCATTTATAAAATTATAAAAGGAATTATGTTAGTATAAGAAAATAAAAAAGAATTTTTATATTTGAATATAATAGATAGAAATAATTAATTCGGTCTTCACTTTTAATGAAAAATAAATAAGAATATTATGCATTCACTTCTAATACTTTTATCCTTTGTGAAAAAAAATTAAAAAAAAAGTTAAAGAAAATAAACTTGAACTAGAGGATTTGAGTTGCCCGACATTAGCAATAATATGATTTAATTTGAGATATAATTCACATCTTTTCCTAAATTAGTTATAATTTATTTTTTTGTTTGTTGTATTTTGTTTGTTTTAGATTGAATATAAAATTCTACCAATCATATTATTTCAACTTGAGACATAATTTCCCTTTCATTTATTTATTTTTCTAAATTTCAATTTTAATTATTTTCCTTTTTTCTTGTCCAATTTTCAAATTTTTTTGTTTTAGATTGAATGAATAATTATTTCACTAATATGATTTCAATTTGAGACATAATTATTTTTATTTTATTTATGACGTTGAATTGATTGAATGACGTTGTTTAGATGAGTGATTGAAAATGATCAGAACTGAATTAATTGGATAATTGTTGTTTGTTGTTTTAGTTTATCCATGGATAATAAAGTCTTTTACTAGTTATATAAACTAATTAAATTATTTTCATGCCCTTAATAATAAATAGGTTAAAGTTACACCCTCTTTAATAATAAGGTTTTGGAGCGCGCCTTTAATACAAATTTTCCCAAAAAAATAACATATCATCTATCTATTTAACCTTTTTTTACATCGATTTACCTTAAAAGTCAATATGAAGAAATTTAAAAACTACTAAAATTTCAATTTTAGTTAAGTAATAAATTCAATAAAATAAAATCAAACTAAAAAAATACAATATGGAAAATGAATTATAATTTACCATAAAAAACATATGAAACTCAAAATATAAATAATAAGCATAAAAAGAGTCACATAGTTAAAATTCTTAGGAAAATAATCACAATACCAACTTTAAAAAGGATTCATAAGTCTGGAATTTTATAGTTATTTTCCTTAGTTCATGATTCTTTTTACTTTCTCTGGATGAAACAAACGCAGAAATTTAATAATTAGAAAAATGATTACTTTCTTAGTTTGAAACAAACACAAGAATCTGAAAATTAGGAAAAAAGATTACTTTTCCACCCCATATTCCCTGTAAAACAAACGAGCCTAAAAGTATTTTTGAACCCTAACATAAAATCCTAGGCAAGAATGCATGTTCCCTCATAGTTCAATAGTAGATTCAAATTCAATGGGTGACCAGATTTCCTCTCTTATTCCAACATCCTCAATAGGCAAACCTTTGTGTAAATTTAGTAGAGTTGACAAAAATATTCACGCTCGTTATTTGCCCGCAATATAATCCGTAAAAATATACAACATTTTGATCGTGGGCATTATCGGATAGGGTAATAATGAGTACGGATAATATGTGGGCATGTATGAGGGTACCCATATATAATATATATTTTATATCTTAATTAGTTATGTAAATGGCCCCAATAGTCCAAAATTTGGGGATAAATATTATTTTGATCCTCAATTTCGAAAAAGTTAACATTTTGTCACTCAACTAAAATCTTGTTGCACAAATTATTTCTAGCTTATTTTTTTATCTATTTAACAAATAATACTCTTAGTAATGGGATACTGCTCATCATTCAAAACAATATTATTTTGTACCACATAACTAACGATGTTAATTGGATGAAAAATGAGTTAAAAACTATTTATGCAACAAAATTTTAGTTGAAGGACCAAAATGTAACTTTATAAAAATTGGTGACTAAAATGATACTTACCGTAAAGTTGAAAAACCATTTGAGTCATTTACCCTTTTATATTTTTATTTCATTAGTATCTTGTGCATTGCACAATTTTATTGCCGCTAAGGAGAAATTATAATTGAACCCTAAATAATTCACAAAAACTCTTATAAAACAAATTTATATATCAAACGTATTTCATATATAAAAAGGATAATTAATCTCGCGTTTTATGATTGAATAGAAAGCAAAAAGAAGGTAATATTTTTTAATGTTATAGTTATACTTTTATATATATTTAATATTATCGTGATACTTTTAATATTATCAGTTATACTTTTTAATGTTATAGTAATAATTTAATATTATTAGTGATACTTTTTAATATTATAATTATATTTTTAATATTTTAATATTACTGTTTAATATTATAGTGATATTTTGATAGAGGCCAGCGATACTTTTTGAAGTCACCCGCTGGATAAACTTTTTATAGCTGATAGTGATACTTTTGTATTTGAAAGTGATATTTTTTGTAGTCGATAGTAATACTTCAGTATTTAAGAGTGATATTTTTTTGTAACTGATACTGATACTTAGTGATAGTTTTTGTAGTAGATACTGATACTTATGTATCCGAGAGTGATACTTTTTTTTGGTAGTATATATTTAATTTCTTACTGCTTTTATTGCACATTAAAATCGCGATTAATTCAAAAAAAAATTGCGATTAATTCCTTGTTATTTATATGAATATGCTTTACAGAAAATCGGCCAAAAATGGTTTAAAGGTGTTACAATCAGCCCATATAATAGATTTAGCATAATGTACCCAATCTTTCTAGACTAAAGAGTTTGTATACCTCCAAATTAGCTATGTTTATGATGATCTCACATATTCCATCTGCAACCGAAAAAACTTAAATTCCATTTTACTTTGAACAAACAAGATATAATTCTAAAAATGTACGTTTCGTTGCACCAATTTAAGCATTGAAAGTGCACTGTATGAAGAAATTACTTTTCATACCAAAATTCATTAATGATTTGCAATGATTCAAAAAACAAAAAATTGATGACTTACAAAAGAGAAGTGATTTTGCGTTTAATTCACTCATAAAAGTCCCTTGTGGTGGTTGTTTACTCACATTTGGAATGCCTAACAATTAACTTTATAAAAGTTGTGTGTTTATTGGAGTTGTTCAAAATACAATTTCATGCTTTATTACATGCTCTCTAGTTACTGTTTATTTCTCTAAGTAACGGTAGCCGTTAAATTCTTGACTATTGGTCTAAACATTACCGTTTTAACTTTTTGTTCCTAACGTCAAATTGTAGATATCTGGGCCAACCCCTTCTTAACTGCCTATGGCGGAGGCGGAGGCTCCTCCTCCACCTCCCTCCTACAAGGGAGCCCTAGGCAAAAATCAAGAGAACCTCATCTCCTTCTCTTCTATACAAAATAAAAGACCGATATCTTTGCACAAAGGTGAGCCTGCCCTGATATTAACGGAAGAGGAAGAAGATAAACTTGCAGAAGCTTTTCCATGGATCCTGGTAGCTAAGTTTTCTTGGGGTCGTCCTTCTATGGTGAACCTAAGAAAAGAAATCATCGCGGTGGCTTTCAAGGGAGAATGTCATGCAGGTCTCCTCGATAACCAGCATATTTTACTCAATTTTGATAAAGAGGAAGACTATCAAAGATTCTGGCTCAGGAAAACTTGGTATTTTGGTGGATATGCTTCTCGGATTTTTAAATGGACGAAGGACTTTGACCCTTCAACTGAACCATCAACTGCCCCTGTTTGGATTCGACTCCCACTCTTGCCATTACACTATTTCAACAGGGAAACGCTGTTCTATTTAGCCTCATTAGTAGGCAAACCTCTGAAACTTGATGCAGCTACCGAAGCCCCATCTAGCCTGGTTCGTCGAAGTGAAGCAAGGATCTGCGTAGAAATGGATGTTACAAAGCCCACCCCTTCTAGAATTTGGATTGGAAGTCATGCTAAAGGAAAGTGGCAGCCAATTGAGATAGAAAATAAACCGGACTATTGTTCTATCTGCAAAAAATTAGGGCATCACAGCAGAAATTGCAATCCTCAGCGTCCTGCGAAGAAAGCCCCAGCCCCTAAGAATTTGGCAACTCCAGAAGCTTTGGCTCCAAAACAACATGCCCAAGAATGGATTTTGGTTACAAAAAAAGGTGATAGGCCTTTACCGGAAACAGCGAAGCCGTCAGGAAATACGCCAATCATCCAGGGAAATCAAAATGCCAAAGGAAAAGAATCAACCCAGACGACAGCACCCTCCTCTTGCACTGACATTCCTGAATCCTCCAACTCGAGGCAAGCTGCTCCTTCCCAAAAAGAAATTTTGACCCCGTTAAACGATCCTCAGGATTCCCATTCCAAACTATCTGCCCAGCTGCCTGTGAATGCCGCAATCCCCATGAATAAGGATAATGCCACTCAAAGCCTTGTTATTCCCCCTAGTCTACAGATAAACATTACTTCCTCCTGTGATGCAGAGGAACCATCCTATCCTGCTGAAAATCCAGGGTTAGCTCTGAATCTGCCTCCGATCACTGTACAGCCCCAGACAACCGATAATGGTTCCCTCCACAACACTGATGTGATGACCACAATGATCCCTAACAGTGGTGCCCAAACACATAACCCTCAAGGGGATAAACTGATCCCCATAGCAAAACCCCAGGATCCCCAGTTAGCACTGCCTCAACAACAGAATAGGGAGAATGGTCCTCCTCCAGAATTGGAGAGGGTCTTGGACATGCAGACCTGCCCCCATAGCGAAGAGATGGGTGCAGCTGAGCCAATGATTACTCTTGAAGCAAGGTCAGAACCAGATCATAACATTCTTCAAATTCCTCCAGAGGAACTCTAGAGTAGTGACAAGACACTGGATAAAGACATCATAATGGGGGCTGAGACTTCCCACATCAGAGCAGAACAGGTGAATGATCCTCAAAACCCCCTTGATAAACTCCCAAGAATCCCGTCCACTGTCAATATGAATGAAGTAGAAACCTCGTCCGAAGAGGAAATGGAGGATCTGGGGGAAATACAGCTCCAAGTGGTGTTGGCTCCACCCTCAAAGGAGTTTAGCTCTGCCGTCACCAACGATGAATTCCCCAAGTCCTGGGCCAAGCTCCCTTCAAAAAGAATCACGAGAAGTCAAGGATCAGGTACTGTCAATTCACAAACCCCTTTAATGATTAATATGCTATACTGGAACATTAGGAGCATTAATAGACCCCCTAACTTCAGAAAACTAAAAACTGTCATCCTTGAGAACCAATGTGATTTTTTTGTTATTGCTGAACCGTTTGCAGACTCTACGAAAATGAATCTCATAAGGAATAGATTGAATTTTGATCATGCTATTGGTAACACCTCTAACTCGATATGGATAATGTTTAGATCACCATTCAACTGTACTATCCTGGAAAACTCTCTTCAGCACATTACCTTACTAGCTACTCAGCCTTGTTTGCCTTTCCCACTATTAATGTCCAATATATATGCTAGCTGCTCTGATTTAGAAAGAAATGAACTGTGGACCTCCCTTGCTAGTATGAACAGGTCAAACATGCCTTGGCTGCTTTGGGATGACTGGAATTGTATAAGATTCAAAGAGGAAAAAAAGGGTGGTAGGGCTTTTTCCTATAATGAAGCTCGGGAGTTTTCTGAATTTGTTAATTCCCAAGACCTGTGTGAGACTACTTCTTATGGGGCAAAGTTTACATGGTGTAATAATAGAGAAGGGAGGGCCTGAATTGAACAATAGCAACTTATCTCTCTGCAATGACCATTTAGCTAGAGCCCCTTCGGATCATGCCCCCTTACTATTAAAAGTCAGTAAGAAGGACCAATGCAAGATGAAGCCCTTTAGATGTCAGAATTTTTGGTTCACACATGACTCCTGCCTTCCCTTGATCAAATCAGTTTGGGATGCCCAGGTCTTAGGAAACCCCATTAGAAGATTTTGTGAGAAACTCAAACTGGTAAAAATAGCATTAAAAAGTTGGAATAAAATGACCTTTGGTGATATCTTCTACAATGTTGATAAGGCCGAAAAGGAACTTATAAGGCTGGAAAAGGAGGATGAGTCTCATGGGGTCTCCAGGGAAGTTTTGAACCTTGCTAAAGCCAATCTGCATTTTCAGCTTAGTCTAGTGGAACAATTTTGGAAGCAAAAAGCCAATGTAAAGTGGCTGAAGGAGGGTGACAGAAATTCAAAGTTCTTCCACTCAATTGTTAGGCAGAGACAGATGAAATCTTTCATCCACAAGGTGAAGGATCAGGCTGGAAACTGGGCTGAAGGTGAGGACCAGGTTAGTGACTTAGCCATTAACTACTTCTCAAACCTTTACTCATCTGAACCCAACATCATGAGACTGAAACCCAACCTCATCCCTCAAATCCTGAATGATGATGACAGAAATTTCCTCACAAGTATACCTGAAATGTCAGAATTACACCATACTGTGCTAAGCATGGATAAAGAAAGTGCCCCAGGTCCTGATGGATTCAATGGGCTCTTCTATATCAAAGCCTGGGACATAATTAAAGAGGACCTCCTGCAAGTTATTCAATATTTCATGAATGGAGGGGAATTGCCTAAGGCTCTTACTGCTACCTCGATTGTTCTAATCCCAAAAGTCCAAAACCCTGACTCTTTTAAACAATTTAGACCTATTAGTTTATGTAACTTCATAAACAAAATAGTCTCTAAATTACTTGCAAATAGACTTGCCACTATGCTGCCATGATTGATATCTGAAAACCAAAGTGGCTTTGTGTCGGGTAGAAACATCTCAGACAATTATCTGCTTGCTAGTGAATTAGTTTCCACCATTATCAGAAAGAGAAAGGAGGGTAGTGTGGTGCTAAAACTAGACATGGAGAAGGCATATGATAGGGTAGAATGGAATTTCTTATTCCAAATAATGAGGTTAATAGGCTTGGGAGAAATTTGGATAGATCTAATGTGGAGGCTCCTCTCTAATGTATGGATGTCAATCCTAGTGAATGGCGTTCCTAAGGGATGGTTCAAGTCCACAAGAGGTCTTAGACAAGGGGACCCTCTATCCCCTCTCTTATTCATTATAGGGGCTGAGTATTTATCTAGAATTCTTAATGATAATGGACCACGTGGGTTAGAATTTAGAGTCCCTAAAGAGTGCCCAAATATAACACACCTTTCATATGCTGATGACATGATAATTTTCTCCTCCTCCCAACCCCGGATTATAAGATTAGTGCTAGACACATTAAGGCATTATGAAGAGGTTTCAGGCCAGAGAGTTAACCCCTCCAAAAGCAGCTACTTTGTCCATAATAGGCTCCCAGCAGCTAGAAAGCATTTGATTGGTAGACTTACCAAATTTTCTAGAGGTACCTTCCCTACCACATATCTAGGAGTCCCTTTGCACTACAAAAGAATCCCCACTGTCTCATACAACTCCTTAACTCAAAAAGTTGCACAAAAAATTCAGGGATGGAGTTCTAAATTTCTCTCAATGGGGGGTCGTATTATTCTGATCAAGAGTGTCTTATCTTCTATCCCTCTATATACTTTAATGAGCCTAAACCCCCCCTCAAGAAGATCATCTATCAGATTCAGGCTATGATGGCCAACTTTCTTTGGTCAGCTACTGACAGGAGAGCTAAATACTATTGGATCAGCTGGAAGACACTGTGCTTGTCCCGAGAAGAGGGAGGACTGGGCTTTAGAGATCTCAATTCCTTAGTAGTTGCACAAACTTATAGAATGTGGTGGAAATTTAGGAAAAAGGACACCTTGTGGGCCAAGTTCCAATGGTCTAAATACTGTTCTAAAATTCACCCCCTCCAAAGCCATAGTAATAGAGGGAGCTCCAGCATTTGGAAAAGATTAATGCAAGTTGCTCAGAAAGCTGATGAACATATCCTATTCAAGGTGGGATTAGGTCAGTGCAACCTATTCTTTGATAAGTGGAAGGAAGAGGGAAGTATCCATGATATATGGAATTGTTCGGGATCACAAAAAATTAAGGAGGTGTTAGGGCCAAGGGGATGGGACACACAGAAAATCAGAGATATTCTCCCTCAGGTCCCCATATCTTTCTTCACTTCTATGCCACTGTCTCTATCTGACTCCCCTGATATTATGATCTGGACCACATCTGAGAATGGAGACTTTAATCTGAAATCTACATATTTGGCAATCAGAGGACCCCCTGCCCCCACCTTCCCTTTCACTAAATATATATGGGACCGTCACATTCCGATCAAGATATCATTTTTCATGCTGAGATTAACACAGAACAAAATCCCCCTCGGTAACATGATGCATAGAGTAGGATTCATTGGCCCTTCCCACTGTCCATTCTGCAGCTCTAATGGAGACACAATCAATCACATATTTAATGCATGCAGTTTTACATCTCATGTCTGGAAAACTTTTGGTGCAGAGGCAGGTATTCTTTCTCATTCTCAATCCTTGTATTGTAATTTATTTAATTGGTGGAACTCTGAGATTAAGTCTGAGATATAGCTGTTCTTATACAAAATAATTCCTTCTCTGATTTGCTGGTTTATTTGGAAAATGAGGAACAAAATCATCTTTGAAAATGAAAGCCCTAATTCACTTTTAGTCATTCAACATATATTTAATATGATCAAGGACATTCTACATCTAAAATGTCAAATCAAGGATATTAAGACAAAGGACTGGAGCTGCTTCTGGTCCTCTGCCCCTAAGATCAGGAGAATAGTTAAGATTCACACGATTAAATGGCAACCCCCTGATCCCTACGATGCCAAGATCAGCATTGTTTCCTCCACAACAGGTGGCCAAATTCGAGGATGAGGGCTGGTAAGAAATTCAGAAGGTAAAATTCTTTTCCTGATTCCTATTTCTGTCTGCCTATACATGAGACTAACCTGCAGGTTGAGATCAGCTGCTGTATGAAAGGAATTAGGCTTTGTAAAGACCTAGGTATCCAAAACATTTCCATTGAAGCACACTCAAGACTGCTGCATCAGGCCCTCAACAAACAACTCTCATGGAAGCTCAGAAAGTCGGAGGCCAGCCTTCAGCAGATCAGAGAACAAGCCAACTTTACTCTCATCCCTAAGGCTATCAACAAACCTGCCATACACCTGGTAAAATATAATGAGCCAAATCAGACAACTCTTGAAAGGCTCCTCCAAGATGACAGATCTGACTGCCCACACATTATCAGGAAAAGATGCAAGGCATACTCCCTGCACTGACCATAATCTCTGCAGTCTGCTTCCATGCAAGGAATAATGCTGAAGACCTCCTACATCTACTGTGGGCAAGAAAGATGAAGCTGACACAGTGATCCTACTTTCTTAAAATGTACAAAATGTCCTGCTGGTTTGTTTTATCTCTCAAGCTCTCTTCCTCCACTGAGGAATTTTGTGTTCAGGATACCATTTTGATTCTCACAGGATGTCATACGCTAGTCTGGTCTCCTAATCTAGATTTATTGCCCTTTTGTAAATGGAGTAGTACTCCACTTTTGCTCATTGCCCTTGATCACTACACCATTTGGCTAAGGCTTGTACATGGTCTACTGATCAAGTGGCCTTCACTTTTGTAAGGGTGATTTTAGGGTATGTCCATCACTCAAAAAACTAATCTAATATATTATGGAGTGGTAACCCACCTCGCAATAGAGGATATTTTGCCAAAAAAAAAAAAAGTTGTGTGTTTATTATTTACAATGAAGTAGAAAATACAAGCCATTTCAGATTTTATAATAATATAATAACCCATTTTAGTTTGTTATTTAAAATATAGAACCATTCGAATTTGTTATTTGCAACTTTGACAACATGCCTGTTGCAAAGTAGAGCGTGAGAGAAAGTGAGTGTGAAGTTATTCATGCTTGTGTGAAATAAGAATATGAAAATAGTTTTAATATATGTAATATGTCTAGTATTTTATATGTAAATGTGTTTAATACATAAATAGTTGGTTACAAGTCCTAGTAAAAATTAAAGGAGGGTTGCGTCAATCTAATTATTACCGTAAAAGTTTGTCACTCAAATAACATACATAAACCATATAATATGATTCATGTAGCCAATAACAAATAGTGAGATAAAAGTTTAGTCGTTGTTGTTATATACAGATATATATATATATATATATATATATATATTAGCATAACCGTACTATATTCAAATATGTGCAATATGTAAAAATGTGAATAATATTAATATGAATAGTCATTGAGGATGTGGTTTGTATATATAGGTTGAGAAAATATATGTAATTTGTGTAGTTATATGTGAAAGAAGAAAAAAAACTATATAATTTTAAGATATCAAGAAAATTTAAAAAACTAAGTTAGTAAAATTATACCTAAAATTTTGTACACAAATTAACTTGAACATAATGTAATGAAAAGAAGTGAAATTTTATTATCAAACACGCTTAATACAATAATTAATCAATTAATTTACATAATTAAGAGTAATATCAAGTACGATAAAGTTAAAAATTGAAATGTAAAATTTGAAATATTAATACTAAAATTAAATTGACAAAATTATAACACTAATACTCAAACTGAATCTAAACACAAAGTTAATAACTTAATATAACTTATTTTCAATTTATTATTTTTTTAAAAATAAAACAATAGTAACACATTTGACCAAAAAAAATCAGAAAGGGCTAATTAGTCATTCTACAACTCACTCCCCGTTTTTCTCGACCCTTTGGGCCGTCACCGATGACAAGACTGTCGGAACGTAATCTGGACTCACTGACGGGACCAATAAATCGCCGTTGGAATCTCCCGAAAAAATTGGAAAAAAAAAAAAAAACCGTAGGGCCCACGTAAGGTCCACACTGGTGGGGCCACTTTCTTTACTCAATCCGTACGAACACTTTAAAAAGCCAAAAAAATAAAATAAAAATAAAAATTCATCGCTCTCTTTTCTTTTCCTCCATATGTTTTTAGTCCTCTATATCAACGGTTCGGATCACCGACCTTTCTTAGCCGTACAATTCACAAAAAACATCAACGGTTCAGATCAAGCTGCTTGTCTCCCACGCCACCCCGATTACGCGCCTTCTCACCACGCCAACGATTTTTCACAATTTCGAATAAATAAATTAAAAAAAATTACACTCTGATTTTCGCGCCTGATTTCTTTCTCAGAGCTTTCATTAATTAATCCAATTAAAATGCGCTGTTAAATTAACAAAATACCCTCGTCACAACGCCACCCTCAACACGCTCATCCCCCGTATCCTCATTGTTCGTTTACGTCTTTTCACGTCGACAAACTTGATTTATTTAATATATATTTTATACAATCAATACACGAGTGGGATTTTGGGAGAGAAAATGTTTTTCAATTTGATGTTAATTTTTTAACATTAAATTAAAAACTTTTGGTCGTTTGTTTCTGGGGAAAAAATCTCACACGAAAATATATAAAATTGAGAAATAAAAAAGAAAGAAAGTCAAAATTTTGGAGTGGAATTTTTTTATTTATTTATCAAAACTATAAAAATGTACAGTTTTAGTTGAAAACTACTGGAACTTCTCCCCACAGAGTACAGTTTCATCATCAAATATTTTTGATCAAAAATAATTTATTTATTTTTCTACTTCTTGAACTGAACTAATTTAGGAAGTGCAGAAGTAGTAGTAGTCCGAGAAGATGAAGAATAATAATGGTGAACGGCAAAATAGTGTTGTGTCTAACTCTTCCCGTTTTTCTGCAAGAAAAGGAGCAATTTATGGTAAAGTTTTAATTTTTTTTCCTTTTTTCTTTTTGAGGAAATTGGTTGTGGGTTTTTGTGGGACTGTCAAATTTTTCCGTTTGGAATTGTGGGTTTTGTTTGTTTTTTGTTTTTGTTTAATGGGTCGATGATTATTTACTATTTTACTAGTTGTAAGTTTGGGTATTTGGTTGGGTTTTCAAATATGTAAGTAAAGTTATGATCTTTAGTAATATGGAAGAATAATAATGATCCTTGAATGTTGATCGTGATCTTTGAATGTTGATCGTGTAATCTGAAGATCGATTTTTGGAGATAAAAATTTTTGCTTTTAAACAAATTTTTATTTTATTGTAAAAATGAGTTGAGTTTGTATGATTAGCTTTTGTTTTGGTACCAATCACATTCTGAGGCAATATCAATTTATTCTTTACTTTCCAAGAAATTCAAGGTAATGACAATGGTAATTTCCCAAATTTGAGTATTTTAACCCAAAATAAGGAAGTATATATGCTATGTGCTTCTTTTATCTGACTAGTTTAATTAGTTTCGTTGTCTTTTTTTTGTGTATTTTTTATGGATTGATACTGCAGAAGCTATGGGGCAGCTGAAAATTGAGGACGATGTTAATGATAATGGTGGCGCAGTGGATGAGGTTGAGTATCCCGATCGTCCTGGTGAACCTGATTGTATATATTATTTAAGGACTGGAACCTGTGCTTACGGGAGCAGATGCCGGTTCAATCATCCACCTTATTCTGGACAAGTATTGAATTTTTAAGGAAGTTTCAATGTGCTTAATTTTTTCAGTCGGATAATTGTAATAGTTTGTGGTGGTATGACTGTACAGGGGATTCAAGAAATCAGTGAACTTCCAGAAAGAAATGGGCAACCTGAATGCAAGGTAAAACCTTTCTCTCCATATGAAGATAAGTTTCGTTGTTTATGGATACTTTTGGTGCAGTAGTCTAGAAAAAGAGAGTTTGTATTTATACATTTTCTGCTGCCCTTCTCCGAAGAAGATAATAGAAATTTTTCTTCCCCCATTTTACCATGAGGTAGTGAATATTGAGCTTTAATTATGTGCTTGATTTTCTATGTACTTGATATGTGTA
The DNA here is from genome assembly GCA_016586305.1 of Ophiorrhiza pumila. Taxonomy (NCBI): domain Eukaryota; kingdom Viridiplantae; phylum Streptophyta; class Magnoliopsida; order Gentianales; family Rubiaceae; genus Ophiorrhiza; species Ophiorrhiza pumila. The sequence continues at coordinate 7,944,738 of BLIW01000005.1, forward strand.
TGTCTTGGAATATGTTACTAATAAGGATTACAAAGGTGTAAGATAAGTTTGCACTTGATTGACTGAACTTCTGTCTTTAGCTGATGAGACTGTCAGGGAATTCTAGAATGATTTGGATAGTGATATTACCTCACTATTATGAGCCGTCGTTTTTTTTTCTGTCCATATTTCCCACGGTTCTGATTTTCTCCTTTTTAGGTTTGTGATATGTTGCTAAGGTGGCCATGTTTTCACAGTTGTTTTTGGTGATCACCATGTGGCTAGTTCAATGCCCTGAATACTTTCATGTGTCCTGTCCTAGAATAAGGCTACTAGATCACAAAATGAGACTGCCTTGGATTGGATCGATCAGATAATCATAAGTTCAGTCCTACTTCAAATTGATGAACAACTTAAGTGCATTTGGACTTTTGAATAACTCAGGTTAACAGCGAAAACTGCTGGGTGAACCTGAACCTATATGTTTAATGCTGGTATCACGGTAAAGGATGTTAATCCTATTGAGTGTTCTTTTCTATCTTGTGTACTTGTGTTGAAGCATTTGTTGAGCCTTGACTTCATTGTATTACTCAAGAACTTGATGATTCATTTGCCATCATGCCTTATAGAGCAATTTGGGTTTGGCATTGACCTCAAATCTTTTTCTTTAGCCAGAAGAGAGCAGAATCACATGACAATCAACTCTGAGACTATAAATTTCCAGATCTTTGAGATTCACAAACTTTTGTTTTGCTAGAATTTCTGTAGTCGTTTCATGCCTCTAAAATGAAAACTTATGTTTCCAAAGAATTTCCTCGCCTAGTCACAGATTATTTAGTTCTGTAATTAATTGAAGATGCTGTTTTATTTGCCTCTTTGGCTTATCTAAATTTTTGCCAAGTGATTGTCTATTTTGTCTTACTTTCATTCCTTATTCTTGTGATTATGCAACTGTTGTTTATGTTGAATGACATCATCATATCAGCTCTATTGGGCCCTGAAATGATCTAGGCTTTAGTTCAGTTTTTTATGTTTGTTTAAGACCCTTAATGGGGTTATTAGTTTATTCATTAAGAATTAAATGATTTACCAACTGATATCTGTTAATTTGAGGTATCTCCGATGGTGAAATTTATTGTGCTTAGTTTCATGGATCTCAATGCTTTTCCTGCAGTATTATCTTAAGACAGGTTCCTGCAAATTTGGATCAACCTGTAGATATCATCACCCACAGGATAGACATCGTGAACCAATAATGCTGAACATTTTGGGGCTACCTATGCGACAGGTGCTTGCTTAACTTTCTCATTTAGTTCTTTAAAAAGTTATGTTTGGTTTTAGGCAGCTCAAATGCAACAAAATGCCTTGCATGCTTCAGTTTATATGCCTTTTGTGCTAATGGATGCAATTCTATGCAATTTCTCAGGAAGAAAAGCAGTGTCCTTTTTATATGCGTACTGGTACATGTAAATTTGGAGTTATGTGCAAGTTTGACCATCCACAACCGATGTCTTCTGGAAATGGCTCACCTGTCACGGCACAAACTGCTAGTGGATCTAATGGCTTATCTTTTGTGCCCTCATCTGGTTTACCTTATGTCGGTGGAGTTTCAGACTTTTCAATAACAAAGACAACTTATGTGTCTAATCCATCCTTGCAAGTTCCCCAGAACTATATGCCTGTTCTTCTACCTCATCAAGGTTGGAGCGCATACACGGTTAGTAAACCTTCATTTTAACTTTCTGTAGAGCCTCTAATATCCCATTTCAACTTTTGTTCGTCTGGAGGAGATCTTGCTTGAATTTGTCTAGGATAGAAGTAAATTTGCACCATTTATGTGGTTTACTCTTGAAGGGTGCTTGGAATGTCTTTTACTTATTTATTTTTATAACTTTTGCTGCTTTGTCATTTTTGTTTCTTGCTGCCTTTATTTTACAATTTTCGTATCACTAATAATCAGAATTTGTTGCTGTGGTTGTGATATAATGCTTAACAACCAGTGTCTTACAGGATGTACTCCCATTAAATATGGTAATTAAGCACTTCCAACTCTTCTGGTTACTTTTTATTGTGCTTCCGATAAGTTGCCTTAACTTTCGAAAGTATGCGTTCAGGACATTCTGGTAAAGATTGTGGTGACAAAATTTTTCACTGTTTTATCTTTCTTGTTCATTGTAACATTGTGTACCACATGTCACCTTTCTCAATCTAAAGTAAAGAATGTTAATGAGGCAGAAAATAAGTGGTTTCTTCATTGAAGCTTGCATCTAGGAATACAACCTTGGATATTCAGATTATATTATGTTCCTGACTGGGTGATTCTTCATTCCATTTTAAGGATTCACATTTCATTATTTTCAGTTTTCCTCTTAGTATGCATTGTCAATAGAGTACTGAACTTTTTTTTCAGTAAAAAAGAATAATAATAGAATAATATCCTGCTAGGTGGGCAAAGACAAAAGTAGTATTATTCCAAAATGTCTATGAACATGATTGATTATTCTGTTTATAGGCAAATGCTCATACAGACGAGTTTTCAATTGGAATTATCGTTAAGAAACAGTATACTCTGCATACAATGTTGGTCTAAATTAACCTTACCACAGAAATTATCAAAGATCAGAATAACTATAGGTCCCAGGAGCGAACACTTGCATGATTGAAAGAGCGTGCTTAAGCATGGAGTCCAAGTCCCATGTGGTTTCTTTTCAATATGTGCGTCTTTTTTCTTTCTTTTCTGTTTTGTTTCCCTTTTTTTTTCAAATAATAATGAAGGAAAAGCTCTTGGATCTGCTTTTTTTTTTTTGGTTGTTGGATACAACGTTGGCCAAAGTATACCTATAGTCTTCTACTAGAAATTGTTCTACATCCCCGAGGGATTTACAAGAAGGTTGTCTAATAATTCAAACTAGATTAGACCTACAATTTGCTGCCTTATTTTTCGTCCCTATAGCTTTATGTTTTGAACAAATTGTCTCCTCATTAGCATTCAAATCTCTTTGTTAATCCTAGCATGCAAATGCCTCCTCATTAGCTTCCAACAATTAAGATCAAATCTCTGGCTTCGTGATTTGTCTTCTTTTCTAATCTAATAAGATTGACAGGAGCTGCAGAATCGGACTCCATTCATGAACTACTTTTGATTTGATGACAATCATTTGAAAATTTTCTTTTCTTCTAATGGTTTGGGGCTCATGATGTCCTGAATAGTTGAGAAGAAATAATGAGTTTCTAGGAAGCAATAGAACTCTTGAAATGACTTGCTTCTTGTCATCATCAAACTAATGTCTCTCTATGATTGAAAAGTGGGAACACTAGTTATATTGGCTTTAAGTTTTGAACAAATTGTCACACAAATATGGTACTCTCTCTTTCTCTCTAAATAAAATTTCATTTGGCCCTTCTTTAATCAGAGAAACATGCGTTCTAACTTCTTATAGAAACTAGAAAAGGTTTGCCTTAAAAGTTTTTACTTGTTGGAATTGTAATGATATTCGAGATTATGAACTTTCCTAAACATATTATGGGAAACCACAAGCTTATTTGGTCTTCAAAAGGCTCTTGTTGGGAGGAAACCCAAAATTGCAAGTAGAGGAGGGAATGGTGTAAAAAGTTCATGGAACAAGATTAAGAACCTCCACTTATTGTTTCTTCAAACATTTTATCTTTTGCTGATCCCCCAATCATTGTGCTTCAAGATGTTAGGCTTTGATCTTTTTATATTTTGCCATTATTTATCTTTTGGCATCATATCTTTCAGAAGTGTGCTATCAGGGTATGATGGATAATATTCTAAACTGGGTGGTGGTGGGTACACCGGCTGATTTGTTTACCATTTGAAGTTGCTAATTCCATGCTTGTGATGCTTTCAGGGGATCATGAATCAGTCTCCCATTACCACTGTCATTGCCAATCCAACTCCTAATGGTCAGATGCATCCATTCTTGACTACATTTTCTCATCTACCTGACAGACCTGACCAACCTGAATGCCGTGATTTTGTGAATACTGGGAGCTGCAAATATGGCTTCGATTGTAAATACCATCACCCAAGAGATAAGATTGCTCCGGTCATGTCAAATTCCTTAGGCCCACTTGGTCTCCCATCTCGACCTGTAAGTTGTATTAAATTCCCAAACTTGTATCTCTTTAAAGTGTCATGTCCTAATGAGGTTGGTTACATCATCAGAGAATAAACAAGGAATCACATCATATTATGAAAATGTCTGATTGATATGAAAGGTTTTAGCTCACGATCATAAGATAATGGCATTCTGTACAAATGGTAATGTGGAATGAATTTCCGAATGGCATTTTGTATGAGGACCAGTAATATCCCTTTTAGTAAAAGTTTTTTTCTTTTTTGTAGTTTTGCATGTAGAAACGTAGATTCCTGCAGTTTCAATGTCTTGACCCCTGCTTGTAGCTTAATCTCATTGGTGAGTTGTATGTTACCCCATCTCAACTGAAGTCCAGAATTTCTAGCTGTTTCATGCTGTTATTATTCTTGATTTTCTGGAGTAACTATTACATTGACAAATTCATTAAGATCAAAGAGCTTGATCCTCTTAGATTATTGGTAAAGTATAACTGTGAAGAACACCATCTCCAGTATATTGAATCAACCAATGCATTTTAAATGCAGGCAAAATTAACTTTCAGAATACTTGAGCAAAACAAGAATGGATAAATTTCCCAACGCGAATAGTAGAAGAGTAGTGTGTGCTTTGGAGTTATTTACCTGAAGTATGCATAGAATATTGTATTTCCACTGGTACCTGATTGTTCTCTAATGCAGGGGCAAGCTATATGTTCCTATTATACTCAATATGGACTATGCCGATATGGTCCTACTTGTCATTTTGATCACCCTTGGCCAGGATATTTATATAATTACAATTTTGGCGTGTCTTCTGCATTGTTCGATCCATCCATGTTACCATATCAGTGGAATTCGCCGATTGTTCTCACAGCTGAGACATCTCCCTCAAAATCAACTAAATATCCTGACCTAAGGAATGCTGAAGTTATAAAGAAAGGGCAGAGTTCAAATTCTAGAAATTTTGAAGAAGTGCATCTCAACGCTCTACCAAATTCTTCCGAAAGATCAATAGAAGTTCCACAAGATGAATCGGATTGAGATGACTTGTGTTCATCCTTTTTCCTCTCTTTCGTTTTGCAGTTGATTTCCTTTACGAGATCGCACAAAAGGAAATAGAGGAAGACTAAGATTGATGTTGATTCCCTGTACAATGAGAGTTGATGAATTGTAGACTATTCCTGCTTCAACCTGGAACAAGGTGAAGTAAATTGCATCCCAATTCACTGTTATCGGTGAAACTGGAAGCCACTGAATGCTTTTTGGCTTTTCTCTCTTTTTGGTTGATGAATGAGTCAGAAAATACACTGTAATAACATTTTTAGAATCTTTCTTATTTTAAACAATTCCATTTTTGTTCAGGGTAGTTAACTGTGTTTCTTGAATTGGTTGATGTTGTTAGTTGAAAACTTGTAAGCACACTGGGCTTTTTGTTTACAATATCATTTCCATTGCTTTTGTTAGTGTTTTGCATAAAATTATCTGAGGTTAAATCACGTTATCACACTAATATATTGGGAATTAAAATAATCACACAAACATTCCCTTACATTATACTGTTCTCTCTTTACATGTTTTTTCTTAGTAATTCTGATCTCTCTTGTCCTAGCAGATACAAATGACTAATTTTCATAGTATTGCCTATACATTACAAATCTAGATTGCTGTGGCATCGTTATTGTTCTTGACAAATTTCAGTTATTGTTCTTGACAAGTTTCAGCTCAGAAACTAACTTGAAACAAGTCAATAATACCTTTTAGAGAACTGAAGGCTGGCCTTTGTGATTATGTTAACAAATAGCTTGCGTAGCTCCTGAAGAAGGGGTTAATTCCCAAAATATTGTTGTTTTTAATCCAATTGATAAAAATATCGTTATTTTTATTCTATTTCCAAAACTAAGCCAAGTAAGTTTGTCTTATTTATAAATTGATCCCAGAACTTTTAATAGGTTCATATAAAGACTATATATTCTTTAATGAATATAATTCCGCACCAAATCCTTTCAAGGCTAAGTATAACCTTAGTTTAAAACCGTCCACATTTGGTATTAAAGCCATGTGCTCATAAAATTTTATAATTTTCTTAATGGAATAGAATTATATACTTACTTTCTTCTATGAAGAAAATAACACACATAATTTTGTTTTTCATAAACAAAAATTAGAATTATGGTTAACTATAGAAACTCCAATTATTATTGGAATACTGAAAGAATTAATGAATAGGAACATAGTATCAGATCTTAGAAAGATCATTTATGAAAATATATTAAAAAAATTTGATTCTACAAATTCTGAGATAGAAATTATAGAACTTGAAGATAAAATTCATTCTGAAACAGAATATGAATGGGATTCAGAAGAATGGCCAGATACAGACTAATAAAATAAAACTTTAATGTATAGGAGAACTGCTTCCAAAATTATGGAATCAAATAAAAAATGCTATGTTTGCATAAATCTTTTAGAAAGAATACAAGATTCTAATAAAGAATTAAAAATAAGAAAAGAAATATTTCAAGAACATCTTATAGCAGGAGTACACCCAGAAGCTTTAAAAAGGCAAGAAATGGTTATAAAAGATTTAGAATATGAGATTCTATATATGAAAGAAAAAGTAAACTTTCATGGAACTCATGGATAAAATGAGTAAACTAGAATCAATAGAGTTAATTCTTCTTAAACAAGAGGAAAATATAGAAAAGTTAATCCAGTTAGTCAAAGGACTAGAAGTCAGGATTAATACAACAGAAATTATGGTTAAATCCGTAGAAGATCAAATACCTAATAAGGTAAAAGATAGTAAAAAATTCCAAGAAAATCAATAAAAGGTTTTTGAAGAATTTTGGATGATAAAAGCTCCAACAAGATATAGACCATATGAAAGATTTCATTTAAAAGAAATGAAAAGAATTAAACAAGAAAAAATGAAACAAAAAGTTTCAAATGAAGAAATCAATCCAAGTTCAGAAGAGGAAATAGATTTAAAAGAATAAATGGAAAACGAAATAGAAGAATTAATATATTCTTTAGAAGATTTAGTAATAGAAGAACCTGTAAAGGTAAAAATGAATAAAAATATATCTGTAAAACTAGAAACAGATAAACCAAGTACTTCATCAGTACCCATAAATCAAGGAAGAACCTGTAGAGTTCAACCTGATAAAGCAGCCATAGAATATACTTATTCACCTAGTGGAAAGTATATACCTAAAAGACACATACCAGTAACTACAAGTTGTGGATTTAGATTTTTAAACATTGATTGCAAGTTAGATGCGTCAAAAACTTTACAACAATGGGGACAAGATATAAGTCTCTATTTTTTGACTGATAAAACATCCAACTTTTCGTGAGAAGAAAAATACAAAATATGCGTAGCAGCAATAGATGGAAATATTAAACATTGGTTTCATGGATTAACAGAATCAACCAGGAATACAATAAGGGCTCGTTTGGTTGGCAGGGAATCTGGGTTGGGAAATTAATCTTTTTCCTAATTTCCAGATTCCTGTGTTTGTTTCAAATTGGGAAAGTAATCATTTTCCTAATTATTAAATTCCTGCATTTGTTTCATCCAGGGAAAGAAAAAAGAATCCTGAACTAAGGAAAATAACTGCAAGATTCCAGGATTATGAATCCTCTTTAAAAGTTGGTATCCTGATTCCTCTTTTGAGGATTTTGACTATGTAGCTCTTTGTTTATGTTTATTATTTATATTTTGAGTTTCATATGCTTCTTATGTTAAAGTTTAATTCATTTGGTCAAATAATTTTATTTTATTTTTAGTTTAATATTTTTTTATTGACTTTACTACTTAACTGAAATTAAAATTTTAGTAGTTTTAAATGTCTTTATATTGACTTTAAAAAGTAATTCAATGTAAAAAGAGTTAAATAAATGGATGATATGTTATTTTTTTATTATTAAAATTATTAACATTATGGGGGTTTTATATATTTTTTTCTAAAAACTCAAAATTGTATTTATGTTGCTTTAAACTTTTTCTATCATATTTTTACTTAATTAATTTCAATACTTATTGTTTAATAAATTTGAGCTATTTTTATTAATATTAATTTGTAAATTTATTTTTCATTTATTTAATCAACTATTCTCTTTTTAATAATATTAACAAAGAAATTTTTTATTTTAACACTGTTTTATAAGTTGTAGTTAATAGCTTAATTATTTAATTAAATTAAAATTGATAATTTTTACAATGATGAAAATATAAAATATAATATTAAAACATTTATTATAAGGTAAAAATATATAATTAAGTTTCATCATATGATTTAAAATAAAACTATATAAATGGTTATGTATAAGTACAACATACAAAAGGAATTCAAATAACATTATTTGGTTCAATAATTTAAATCAAATAATGACATAAGAATCATACTAACTTTTTTAAAAATCTATTCAAACACAGGGTAAGTATTCAGATTCCTCAAAATTAAATTCCTAGGAATCAGATGACCAGGAAAAATATTTATTTTCCTCAAACATTACTTTCCTGCCAACCAAACGAGCCCTAAGGGTTAATGTAGTCAGACATATGGAAACCTCCTTAACAGATGGAATTAGCACATTCATTAACTATATAGCAGATGAATTCATAGGATATGATTGGAATTCAAAATTAGATTCATCCAGAATAGCTGAAAAACGAGAAGCTTTAAAGAAGCTTAATCAATTACAAATTTGTAATATGTGTGATATTAATTCATATATATGTGAATTTGAAGAATATTATTATCAGTACTTTGATAGTAATGAAGATATGACTAAAATAGCTGATATGCTATATCAAAAATTACCAGGTATATGGAGTTCATATTTTTTGACTCAGTTTTCAAAAAATCATGAAATAGAAGGATACTCCAATACACTAGGAGCAAGAATAGTTTTCTTAAAAGAAAAATTATCTGATCTTTATGCACAACAAAGAATACTTTCTAAGGCTAAAAGGGTTAATGAAACCATATGTTGCAAGGAAGTATATGAAGTAGGCAATTGGGGATGTCATGGATCCAGTGGCGGAACTAGAACATATTTTGATGGGGGGCTCAATTGTATTTGAAAAAAAAATTCAATGAGCTTCCATTAAATCATTCAGAATCATTTAACCAATTAGAAACACTAAAAATAAAAAAATATTCTCAAATTTAGCCTATGAAATTCTTTCATGCAATTTGACAAACACTTGGTATACAAAATGGCAATAAGTAACTAGTTATGAAAATTACGTGTGTTTTAGCACAAATCAACAACACAAATTCGTATACACAATAATTCAGTAGCTAATTACACAATAGAACAAAGGAATTCACCAAAATTGTACAGAAAATAAAATAGGTTACCTTTGAAATTTAGTGAGCTAAATGAAGTAAATTTTATTTTGGTGGTAGAATTGGACGTCTAGCACCTTGAAATCCTTCTTACAACCACATTAGAGTGATTCCAACTCACAGAAATCAGGAAGAAGACCCTAGATAGTTAAAACAAAAATTTTTGCAATTCTTGAAAAAGTTTACTTTTTGGCCTAGGGATGAAGATTGGATTCTTGGAAGCAAGCAAGTGAGCAACAAGCCAATTACCCAACAATGCCAACAACAATAATCAGGGGGAAAACTGGAAAGGGGGCTGCGGCAATGGACTGCAGGACTGGTGGGTAGTTTTGGTCCTTTTGGAGATAGTATTGAATTAGGTTAGCAAATATTACACCATCAGACATCTTCTTCTTCGCTGCTTCTTCATTGTCTTCAGACTTCAAACTCAAAAGTCAGCAGCAACAAGAACAACCAAGAGCTCCAGCCTTCAAGCGCACCTTAACAGAGCATCATAGGGTGGGCGTTGAAGGTAAAATCATATACCCATACCTTTTACTCCAAAATGAAGGGGGGGCGGGAGCACCGGCTCGCCCCCTAGTTCCGCCACTGCATGGATCCACAAATAAGTCTAAAAAATGTAAATCTACAAATAAGATTTACAAAAAACATAAAAAGTTCTTTAAAAAGAATAAAAAAACAAGATAGAAAGTACTATAAAATAAATAAATCTAAATATAAATATAAAAATAAATGGAAAAAACCAACCAGTTGTAGGTGTTATAACTGTGGTGAAGAAGGACATAAGTCCTATGAATGCAATAAAAAGAAAGTCAAAGTTTCAATACTTGACATAGAAGACATAGAATCTGATTTAGAAACTGTGTCATCATTTGATTCTGAAATAACAGAAATATTTGAAGTATTTACTGAATCTGAATCAGAATAAGTGAAGTAGAAATCAGTAAAAAAAAAAAAAAGAGGAAGGTATCCTCATACAAGAAGAAGAAGAAACTATAGAAGGATATGCACTTAAAGTATCTTTTGACCCTTCTAAATATGAAAAGATTAGGAATATAGAGTTAAATTTAAGAGGACCTAATCAAAACATGTTAAGTCAAATAGGAAATGCTTTCAAAAGAAAGAAATACGTTTATCATGAATATATGGACATTGAAAAGGTTATACCTATTTAAGAAACCTCTGGAAAAAGAAAATTGAATTTATTAACAAAAAAGACAGTAACAGATTTGTTAAATAAATTGCCAAAAGAAAAGAGAGATAAAATGCAATATGTTTATCTTGCAGGCATATAAATTCTTTGTAAATCAACTTTTCAAGAAGGAATTGATTGTCTTTTAGTCATTAATTTATCTGATGAAAGATTTACAAATGCTTCATATGGAAATCTTGGAATAGTAGAAGGCAATTTAGCCTACAAAAAACTAATTTTCACGTATTATCCAAAATATTGCATATCTTTAAAAGATAAAGATTTCAATGATGCCTTGAGTCTACATTTTCAAATCTTAAGAAAAGGATTTTTCAAACCAGGCAATCATATAATGAGCATATATTATTGTGCATTGTATAGTCTTACTAATTCAAACTATGGAAGTATTTTTGATAAAAAACCAGCAGTTGAGTTAGATAAAGAATGCCTAGAAATAGGAATAATTCTAGAACCAACTAGAAATAATCTAACTATCCCAGATAGTTATTCAATTGAGTTCGAAACTTCTAAGAATTTAGAAGAAGGAACCTCAAGAGATATAGTCTCATATAATAAAAATAATATTGTGATAGAAAAAGGTAGGAGAAGTTATTCCTCACTCAATCTAACAAGAAAAGAAAATTCAGCAAATAACTTAAAAGGTTTTGGTAAATATTTTAATGGTAAAAGTTATATCGAAGGATATAACATTCTTACAGATACAAAAGCTGTACAAAATCACTTTAATAGGTATTTTGATGCAGGATTAACAAAGAAATATAAAGACACATATAAATATGTATCAAATGATGGAAAGGTAAATGAGATTAATGAAATTGTTAAAGTCCCAATAACCTTTCAAGAAACTAAATTTAACATTAATTGTTATTTAGATGCTTTAGATGGAAAACAAAATCATCATATAATCTTAGGAAAATCATTTCTAGACAGCCTAGATGATTTCACGATTGACAAATATGGTATTAAGATTTCTTTTGCAGGAAAAACCATTTTTTTTAGAAAAGGAAAATGCCTAGTGAACAGAGATTTTCTATAAGTATTTTCGTAGAAATTACATGTTACGAAAAGAAAATTCTCACTTGTGCTCAGATTGATACAGGTGCAGAAATAAGTTTAGGAAAAGAATTCCTATTTAAAAATTGGATAACTAATCCAATAAAAGTCTCAATGCAAGGAGTAACAGATGATAAGCACTCCTTAGACAAGGTATGTTTTAAACCTGAAATTATATTAGGAAGAAAAATAGTAGCTATAAAACAGCTATATGCTTATGAAGGATTAGATGTCGACTTACTGTTAGGAAATGACTTCGTTCAACAGTTTCAGACATATAACCAAACAATCTATATGATTAATTTAAAAACCCCTTGTGGACATTGGATACGCACTTCGTGAATTCATACTCCTTATAGAGTTCAGTCAGCACTGTGTTGTGATGGATATGACAAAATTTGGTTACATAAAAACCAGATAAGAAAGTTTAATATTAAAATGCTAGATATAGACAAAGTTAAAGATCTGATAGCTAGCAATTATGGAGAAAATCCTATAGCAAAATAGGATATAAAAAGAGAATTAGCTATAATAAAGCTAAAAGATCCAAATGTTGTCATTAGAGTTAAAACCAATGATATATTCTGAAGAAGATAAAATTGAGTTTAAAACTCAAATAAAAGAATTATTTAATTTAACATTAATTAGATAAAGTAATAGCCCTCATAGTTCACCAGCCTTTATGGTTAGAAACCATGCTGAAGAAAAATGTGGAAAAGCACGAATGGTTGTTAACTATAAAGAATTAAATAAACATAGTATTTTTGATGGATACTTTCTTCCAAACAAAAATAATTTAATCAATTTAGCTAAAGGAAAGAAATACTTTTCTAAATTTGATTGTAAATCAGGATTTTGGCAAATAAAACTTGCTGAAAAATCTATACCTTTAACTGCCTTTAGTAAACCTAATGGACAGTATGAATGGTTAGTGATGCCTTTTGGATTAAAAAATGCACCACAAATATATCAGAGAAGAATGGATAAAATATTTTCTATTTTCTCATACATGCTTGTTTATGTAGATGATATTCTAATTTGTTCTAATGAATATCAAGAACACATAGACCATTTAAAAGAATTTGAAAAAATTTACATGCAAAATGGAATAATCTTAAGTCAGAAAAAGGCTGAGATTAGTAAAACTGAGATAGAATTTCTTGGTATGATAATAACCGCTAATGGTATTAAATTACAAAGCCATATATCTCAAAAGATATGTAATTTTTCCAGATAAATTAAACACTAAAAAAGAAATAGAACAATTTTTTAGATGTTTAAATTATGCAGGAGAATTTATATCGCAACTTGCAAAGAAAAGGTCTTTGCTACAAAAATTACTAAGAAAAAATAATACTAGTGGATGGTCAGAAGATCACACTGAAATAGTTAAATCTCTAAAGGAAGAATGTAAAGAACTTCCTAAACTCAGAATGTCTGAACCAGAAGATAATCTTGTTTTACAAACTGATGCTTCTGATTTATATTGGGCAGCTATATTAAAAACTGACATCAACGAGATATGCAGGTACACGAGTGGTACATTTAAAACAACAGAAGTCAATTATTCTACAAACGAAAAGGAATTATTGGCTATAATAAAAGGAATAAGAAAATTCTCTTTTTTCCTATTACCAAAACCCTTTGTGGAAAAAATAGATAACACTCAAGTTGATAGTTTAATTTTTAATAAATTAACTTTTAAACCTCAATTTAGAAGATTATTGAGATGACAATCTTTGTTGTCTTATTATACTTTTAAAATTGATTATATAAAAGGAACTGACAATTTCTGTGCAGATTTCCTATCCAGAAACTCCGAACATGGAGAAGGGTAAAAAGCAACAAATGTTACAACTTTGCAGCTCTTTAGCTACAAAAATATCTCAACTAGACGAAAGCATAGTGGAAAAATCCAATATGTTATTCTCTATTAGAGAACAAATAATGAACCTCTTGGATCAGCAAAAGCAACTACAGCAAGAGATGAATAGTTTTGTTGAACAACAGAGAGAGATACTGGCAGAATTTGCAGATCTCTATGAACTGGTAGAGAAGTTTTCGGACTCTCATAGAATGTTGGGTGATAAACCAACTTATAGTGGTGAATCCACTAAAAATAAAAATGTTGAATTCAAATCAGCATATAATGATTCTACCATTCACATAAAGAATCCTGAGAATATAAATCTCAAAATCAATAACGAGCAACCCAGTTCCTCTGATATTGGAAAAAACAAAGTTGTTTGGATAAAAGGATCTTTGAATTCAAAAAACTTAAAAGAAAATGAATATTATGAATTTGCTTTGCATGTATACAATTTAAATAATGGTGAAACCTTATTTAGACTTGAAGGATCAAGTATATATCCAAGGATAACAACAATTGAAGGAGTTGCAGCCAAATTCCTATATCAACTGTTCAAATTCGATTTTTGTGATCGAATTTATCCAAGCATGGAGTTAAAGGAGTTTCAGTTCTTTGACCCAATATTTGTTCAGAGCCTTGAAAAATATGCAGAAGGCAAAAAACTTTTCATTCGAGTGCATAGCATTGCACCCGAATATAATGAGAATGAAGAATACCCTTGCTTTAACCTAGTTCATATCGCCAAACTCAAAGGAGATGTGAGTCTAAGAGTTAATGAACAGAAAGTGAAGACTTCATTCTTCAATAAAAAATGGGAACAATACAAAGAGCTATGGGAATCAAAGCCATAGCAGGAATAGTGGAAACTTTCTCTGTAAAAAATTTTCAAGTCCTCAACAGCTCAGAAAGCTGGATGATCGTGACAGAAGGAAATAAAAGATCACCAACATTGCAAGAAAATGTGAAAGAATTCAAAACCGACAGGTTTTATGACAGACGCACTACTATACAAATGGCATGCAAAATGAGTCAGCATATGTACTCAAGAGATTCTTCTCCAAATAAAGACAGCAACATGTGAAGAGTGGTCCATACCATTACGCTCATGGTAGAGCATGTGAAGAGTGGTCTCTACCACTATTGGAATCAATTGCTGGAAAATAACAGCAATGGACCACATCCATGTGATGATGGAGATAACTCTTGCCCCACTCATCTAATAAATATGGAATCTTATCATCTAAGAACCAATGGAAGAAAAGGCTTATCTCTTCACGCGGATTCTCAAACGCATTTGAAGCCTATATAAAGGAAGACATTCGGAGAGGAAAGGGAATCGAAAAATCTATCAGAAAACCCTCAACCAAGAGTGTTAGAAAAAAGAATGAGTTTCTAAGTTTTCTTATTTCCCATAGGGAAAATATAAGAATAGGGATGAGCTGATTAAAGCTCTTTTCTATTGTAAATTAGTTGTTCAAATTCAATAAAAGAACGTTTCCTTTTAGAAATAGAGCCATATATTTTATTGTTTTAATTCTTAAAACCAAAATTAGATTAATATCTGTACCCAAGGGAGAAGCTGTGGCAGTCGGGAGAATCTATCAAGGACGAGAAGGCGTTGAGGCAGGAGGCCGTTAGCCGTTAAGAAGTTCGAAGGTGTGAAGATTCTGACGTCTTTGAGTGGAATGCCATTAATCATTGCCCAAAAAGTGAAGCCAAGCGGCTGATAAGGTTTTAAGAAGGAAAACAAACAGCTTAAAGGAAACGAGGTAAGACCTGAAAGATTTGAACTTCTAAGATACAATAGATATTATCTTATCATGCTTATATGAGTGCCTAGGGAATAAAATCAATTGAATTTTGAAATTTCATGCTTTTATAAGATATTTAAAAAGTTGAAGGACCAAAATCAAAATAGATAAACAATGAAGTTGCAATCTTGAATTGCACTTTCCATATTTTTGGAAGAATATTAAAAATAGCAATAAATTTTTAATTTTAATACTTTTTAGAATTATTCAAGTAAATAACCCCCTGAAGAAGTCTCACTTTTAACTCCACTTTCTAAACTTTTTTAACTGCATTTTTATTTTGTAGTTATTTTATGAGCAAATCGTTAAAAACGGCACTCGATTTTTTCCTTAAATAGGTGTTTTGGTCATACAACAATTGGTAAAAACCAGTACTGAATTTTCTAAATATATGACTTTAAGTCATTCTATCAAATTCCTTCATCTAGGTAAATGGAAAACCATATTTTTCAACGGTAAAAATATTCGGATACCACAAATTTGAGGGATAAAATTATCAAATCACTAGCTGAATAAAACAAAATAGGGCTATTACAATTTTTTTATCACTCATTTTTTTTACTCTATAATGGTCAAAAATTGATTTTCTTTTTCTTCTCAAATCAATTAAAAGAACTAAAATATTTGAAATTTTCAACTATTGATATCAGCCATTGAGTAAGAAGACGAAGTGAATTCAAGAAAATTAGTTGAATAATTTGACCAAATAATTAGTATTTGATATGTACTTACATTATGGTAAGAACTCATCTTCCTCGATAATGTTGAAATTTGATAAGCAGTTTTTCTTTATAGAAATTGTTAAATATTATTATTAGATTATTGATTAATGAGAGAATAGTGTGCATTAATTGTAATATTGTAATTAATTGTAGACTCGTAATTATAGTTAGATTGATTCCTTAGTTTTAGGAATGTAAAGTTGTATAAATACATAATATCTTTATGTATGAATTAGACACCATTTTTCATCTCCTAAAATATTGTCTTCTCATGGTATAGAGCTATGGCTGAGACCAGCAGTAATGATAAAAAGAAAGAAATTGTCTTCTCATGGTATAGAACTATGGTTGAGATTAGCAGTAAGGAAAAAAAGAAAGAAATTGGAGATGGGTATGAAGAGAGTGACTTCATTGTATCTTCTCTTGGTAAACGACAATCGGAGAAATATCATCACGCAAGTTCAATTGAAAGGAAACAATTACAATGAATGGGCACAGCAATGCGGACTATATTGCGAGCCAAGAAAAAATATGGTTTCATTGATGATTCGATGATGGAACCTTCAGATGACTTTGCAATACGGGAAAATTGGTGGATTGTTAACTCCATGCTAGTATTATGGATTTTAAATACAATAGAGCCAACTCTGCGTTTACTATAACGCACATGGAAGTGGCCAAGGATATTTGGGATGACATCAAGAAACCATTCTCAGTAGGAAATGATGGCGTGATGTAGAGATTCGAGCCAATACAAAACATATGGCAACACCTGGAAATACGAATCCAGGAAAAATAATTAAACTAAATAAATGAGGTCCAAATGGATTGAGTTGCGAATAATAGAGTTTATTACTCAATTTACTGAACACACAAAAAGAAAACAATCAAGGAAGATTAAGTAGTAAGAATAATAACATGGATTGGATGATTGACTCTGGGGCTTCTATCACATGATAGGTAACATCCACTCAATGAGAGATATTGAACAAGTGTTCCCATGCTCAGTCGGACTGCCGGACAAAAAGCAAGTAATGGTAAAGAAAGAAGGAATTGTGGTGTGATGAGTCTCAGAAAACTCACGTCGTCTTCGGGATCATCTGGTCGTCTGAACACTCCGTATGTTCCGGCACAAAATCCTCTGGATCGTCTGGTCGTCTGAACACTCCGTACGTTCCGGCACAAAATCCTCGGGATTGGTCCTGCACAAAATCATCGGGATTGGTCCTGCACAAAATCCCCGGGATTGGTCCTGCAGACGACCACTCCGTACGTTCCGGCACAAAATCCTCGGGATTGGTCCTGCACAAAATCCCTGGGATTGGTCCCAGGGAGTTTATTGGTCCCAGGGAGTAAACTCCGATGCCTAAGTCAGAGCCTTAAGCAAATATCGATAAGTAATTGAGAATACTTGAATCGAATCCCCTTCCAAAGTGATGGAGGAGAGGTATTTATAGAATACATACCTGAGTTAGAGTTGTAATAAAACTCTAATAACATACCTTGAAGAAGAGTTTATTATAGTGTAAGAGTTGTAATAGGATTGTAACTCTTAGCACATACATGAAATAGAAATAATAACAGAGAAAGAGTTGGACTCCTATGAACTAAACAGTACTTGTTGTATTAGGAGTCTATTTCTGAGGTATTATACTTATAGTAAAATTCAACCCTCATCATGGTGATATATGAACATTGAAATTGAATAATATGTTATATGTGCCTCATTTGAACTGTATTTTGATTTTTGTATCACATTTAACAAAGAAATTAGATTGTATAGTTCAATTTGATAAAGAATTTTGTGTTTTATAAGACCGCAATTCCAGAATAATTATTGGTTTGGGTGAAGAACGTGAGGGTTCTACTACTTCTGCTGTATAGATTTTGCTAGGGCCTTAACGACAGAAAAAGAAAATAACATTGAACTTTGGCATTGCAGGATGGGTCATCCTTTTGACAAAGTTATTAAATTATTGTCGCTTGTTGATAGAAATAGTAATAAGTGTGTTGAAAGGCATGATGTTTGTTTCCAGACAAAACAATATCGTGAAGAATTTGAGTTTAGTGAAAATATTGCTTTCAGTATTTTCGAAATGATTCATTATGATTTGTGGGTCTTTATAGAACTCTAACTTATTGTGGTGCTTATTATTTTTTAATAAAGTTGATGATCATTCAAAAAGTACGAGGGTCTATTTGTTCAATGATAAAAAAGCAGTTGCGAGAACTCTTCGAAATTTCTTTGTCATGATCCATAGACAATTTTATAAATTTGTGAAAATAGTGTGTATTAATAATGGAAGTCAGTTCACTTGTATGTCTGATTTCTTTGTATCCCTTTTTTTTTTGCAGGGAAGCGGAAGATTCATATATATATATAGATATATAATATATATATATATATAATTTAACTGTCTTATAACATAAAATATATATTGCTAAACATTCTGAAAAACATTCTAAAAAATAGATAAAGTATCATAAACAAAAAATCCTAATCTTCATCGTCAAACTGATCTTTCTCCCAACTAGA
The DNA here is from genome assembly GCA_016586305.1 of Ophiorrhiza pumila. Taxonomy (NCBI): domain Eukaryota; kingdom Viridiplantae; phylum Streptophyta; class Magnoliopsida; order Gentianales; family Rubiaceae; genus Ophiorrhiza; species Ophiorrhiza pumila. The sequence continues at coordinate 7,963,378 of BLIW01000005.1, forward strand.
AACAGTCTTGCCCCCAATTATAAATTTACCATTTTGGTTCTCTTTCTTCAGTTCCAAATTGCATTCTTCTAGCTGCTTTTGGTAGGCTAAAAGTGCCTTTGAAATTGCCTTTGAAATTCTATCTCATTTCATATTGTTGACTTTTTCATCAATGATAATTTTGGCGAACGATAAAATGCCTGCAAGTGCATCGGTGATTTCAATGGCATATTTGGATTACTGAAAACTTGTGGAGTCCATGAAATCAAAGTTGGGAAAACTAGGAAAGTAAATTGCCATTGGAACTTTAGAGAGAATATGAGTTTTAGAAAATGAGTTTTTAGCAGTGGCATAATTCATCGAACCTGACATGTCAATACTCTCCAGCGAAATAGGCGGGTTGAATAGAAACATCGTCATATACTTAATGTAGCAAGAACTCTACATTTTCAAGCAAACTTGCATTTTTTTGGCCAAAATTGCACAATTAACCCATATTTAATTAATATCAACTTCCTGGCACACGAGGGTATCTAAACAAGTAGGGGTATGCATTATTCGGGTTAAATCAGATATTCGATCGAATTCGAATCCACCGAATTTGAATTTAAGTTTATGGTTTTCGAATTGGGGTTCCACTTCGAAAAAAGAATTCATATATAAAAAAAAAATATAAATATAAAATATATAATATTAAAATAAATTATTATTTTGAATCTTAAATTGTGATGTAATTTGATAATTTGATTTAGGCTAAAACCATATTCGAGTTCAATTTATTTGTGCAAATTCGATTACAATTAAAATTTTATTTTAAAATCAAATACCATTTTCGGTTTCTTTGAATTGAATTCAAATTCGAACCGAAAATCAAATTTGAATTCAATTCAATTCGATTAGGTTTTCAATTTGACTTTAGAGATTTTCAAATCGAACAAGTAGAAGAATTCAAAAATTAAATCGATGAAGACCCCTATAAACAAGTGACTTATACAAAATATTGAGCCTCTCAACCCAGGCGAAGGTATCGGAAATGACCAGTGATTTCAAGCTCCCTCTAGCCTTATTAGTGTCCCTGCAAAACTAATAGCTATTCGATGGAATGAATTTGGAATTTCTGGAATATTCATAGACCTAAAAGAATGATGCTCTAAATTCACCGAAACAAACTCCTCTAGGTCCCTTGCTAAAACACACTGTTTAACCACCAAACACAACGGTTGCAATAATTCTGCAAAAATAAGCCCATGAATGAAAAATTTGTTCCACAATTCCTGAACACCATAGTGCTCCATCACCCAAATTTCACTTACCCAATTATTGTCACGATCATTATCTAACTCTTGTCGCCAGATAGTGATAGCGATGCATCCTTTGATTATTTCAACGTTGTACGATTCCCAATTTGTAGAATTTCAGATACTACTAATGCAAGAGAGAAAATATTATTATTATCTCTTGATCATAATCAATGTAAACTACATACTGGCCTTTTATAAGGCATAATGCAAACAACGTAAGCTATTTAGAAGGGAAAAAATAAACTAACAATATAGCCTAGAAATAAGCTATATCTCAACAGACTAACGAGTAACTACTATGCTAAAAACTAGAGCATAAGAATAACTCTCTTCATCCTTTATTCCGACACAATTCATATATTCAAAGACAGACATGGGTAATATATTCAATCTGTTGTTCTTTAAGTCAAATACCAATATTACATATCTTATCACACTTATCCAATGAATTGCTCCATTCAAATACATCCCAGAAGCTACCAACAATCCATCAATCAACCAATCCATTTTCCTGAAAGAAAAAATAGTAGACCTATGCCAATCACGCAAATCCAAACTATACACATAAACCCTAATTTTTCCTCATTAGTTTCTTTATATCTAAGTAATATAATTTTATAATCCTTATTCATTGTGTCTTATCCAATTTCATAATCCCTTATCATCATTTCATCTTATTCTTTATAGTCAGGATCAGCTAAATCAAAGACAGAATCGGTATCAAATGCATGGTAAGTAAAATCAATGTTCAGTACCTCAAATATCTTGTTGGTGGTTGCGTTTACTAACAACAAATTTATCGGTAAAGGCTCTTCATCTGAAGCTTTCACCTTTGTATAAAACTATACTAAACTTAACAACACCAATCCATTACTCGAACTGATAGCTTAAACGTTCATACGTACTTCAACTAGCTGCTCTTGTTCAGGGACATGAGGAGCAAATCTCAGCATGTCTAGGTATGCATTGGCACTGTCAACGGATTTTGGGGTAGGGGTGAGGGTGCTAAAGCAAACTTGCCTACTAAATTTTGGTTGAGTGTATCCACACTGCTGCATACTTGATCAATCGAACTCCAACTAAATTTTTGAACTATTATTTGGTCAAATTCCTTCATATAAAATTAAGCATTTCTTTGGATGCTTGACTTATGTTTATAATCAAAAGCGTGGAAGAGATAAATTTGCCATTAGAAGTAGAAAATGTGTTTTTGTAGGGTATCCTTTTGAAAAGAAATGATGGAGTTTGTATGATTTAGATTCGAGTGAGTTCTTTATCTCCAGAGATGTTATATTTTTTGAACTAGTGTTTTCTTATGCGCAACAAGACCCAAATACTCCAAATAGAGTGAAAATTTTTGACTTTGATGCGGTGGTTACTGAGGAAGATATGATGATGGCTAGTTGTAAAACTGGAGAAATTGGACATTATGAACTTGTGAACGAATGTGCAGAACATAATAAGCAAGATCCAAAGTTTGTACAAACGGATGATGTAGAATTAAATAATGAGCATTAGGTTGCTCAATGAGAAACTGTCACGCCCCAAATCCGACATGACACGGCCACACTCTTGGAAAACCGACTCCAAAAGTGCGAAGCCTCTTGTTCTCATAATGACTATCGTCAAATGTTCAAATATGTATAGGCCACCCATACATTACGTGATAATCAATATGTACAATCTCAAATTCATAATTCCAACAAGGACATTCAAACCTACATCATTATCATATGACATATATTTCTCCCCAAAACATAATATATATATACAACTTATAACTAAATGCCTCCATTTACGATCACAACCATACATTTCATCAACAAAACCATCTTTAACTATATACATCAACATCAAAATCTAACGTTCCAATATCGTTCCAACCAAAACATCTATTACAATTACCTCTTATCTCTATATAACTACAATATCCACAAAATAGCTCTCTCCACTTCCAATCATCCACGTAACCTGTACATGAAACCTTAGAATCTGCAAAGATAACAATAATAGTGGAATGAGCAAAACTTTGCTCAGTAAGTGATTAAGACATTCCTCTATTGGATTGAGCCCGTTATATACATAATATACTTTCGCAAAGTATTTATTTAACACATGAAAATCGACGTTGGGAAATGTTTCAAATCAAAGCACACACACATACATATATAGCAAGTGACATCATCATTTATCAAATATTCTCAAGTACGTTGAGTACTTGTCATCATTTAGCTCATGAACAGTTCAAATCACTCTTGGTACAATAACTGGATCCAGCCCTGACCTTTATAACCCGTCAGGTAGGCCATTACATAGGTTCCTAGCTTTTGTAACCCGCTAGGTAGGCCATTACAATAGGTTGGAACATGTTCCTACCAATCGATCATTAAACATTCAAGAGCTCAAAACAATTCAAATTCATTCAAATCATTCCACAAAATGCTTTACATTCACAAAAGCCACTGCATCATTTTATAGTCATAAAAGTCACAGTCTTATTCATGCTCATGCCACTTTAGTATAAGAACATAACCAACTTCTCAAAATACGTTTCATCAAATGTTTATAAAACATATAGGATATCATAACCACTTACCTTTAGCCAATATTCCAATATCGCATTTGATTTTCAAGATTTCCACCACCTATTCAATTCACTTTCCTATAAAACATAAACATATGACAAAAGAACAATCAAATAGAGCCTAATAATCTCTTAGACATCATTCTTAACTTAAGAAAACTTCATTTCCTTACAATTCCAAAACCCATTAATATATTACTCTCATAAACTTTCTCCAACCAAATATCATCACAATTTAACTTAAACCCATCAATCTATGTTCTATACCTAATCAATTGAATGCTAAAATCCTTAGTTTAGTGTTCTTGATCTTATGGGATTAAAACCCATACCCAATCACAACAAAATTTCAAACCTTACTATTCTAGAACACTAAACAAAGATATCAACTTGGATACATAAACTATATAGTTTCCTTACCTTAACAAGAGTGAAATTTGAGTGAGAATGGATTCCTTTCCTCCCTTAATCAAGCTTGGCCTCTTGCCCTAATGAAAAGAGAAAGTAGGAGAAAATAAGGGAAAACAAATGAGAACCCAAGCTCTCTATTCATGGGTTTGAAGAGCAAAATTTGATAATTTTGCAAAATAACCCCTCTAGTTTTTCTTATTTATTAAGGGGTCCATAATTTGGTCATGGGTATTATATTCTACCCTCCTTATAGAAAGTTTCGGCCTCGAAACTTAACGTACCTAGTTCTTCAAACCTAAGCATCCAATGTCCACCTTGACTCCCGAATAAATTTCCTTATGTAAGATAGGTAACCCCAATTGTTTCTCGACAATCAATTCCCATTGGCATTCAATTGAAACTTACACCGGTTAAAAAATAACTGGTGTAAAAAAAACCTTCCTACGACGGTGAAGAATAACCGGTGTAAAAAAACTTTCTACACCGGTTAAAAGAATAACCGGTGTAAAAAAAAAACTTTCTACACCGGTTAAAAGAATAATAGGTGTAAAAAAAACTTTCTACACCAATTTCGTGTAGTAACCGGTAGCCCAAATACATTGTAAAATTGTAGTTTTCATTCCACAAGAAATAAAAAACATAAGAGTTAAAATATATGCTCATGTGTGAACTATAGTGAAAAAGATAAAATCATAGTTACAAAAATGAATATAAATAACTTAATTTTTAATATTATAATTTACCAAAAAAATAGACAAACACTAAAAAATGGTCCCTCACATCTCTATGACTTTTTGTGTCTAGAAACATTATTATTAAACAAGGCGTAACTTTTACCTAATTATTGTTAGGGCGTACGGGTAGATAATTTAACTATTAAATACATTTATCAAAATACATATACCATAATTAGAATATAATATGATAAATGATTAATTAAATAATATTATACAAGATTATTTCATTATATTTTAATTAAAAATATGTTGATGTTTTAGTGTTAGTCTTTAAATAAAAAAATAATCATTCTCTAGTGATTCTTAATACTAGCATTGGCTTAGCTTGTAGTATATAATGATCATGGAAATCTTTAAACCCTTTTTTTTATATACATTGTCATAACCAAATTTTTATCAACTTAAGCTCTTAGACCACTATCACAATGTTGGGATTCTCTTCACTTTCCTTATTTTGTTCCATAATCCTATCATAAAAAGATCAACCAACATTCATTTCACACTTGCACAATGTCATACATAATTGCACAAATGATTTGGAAAACCAAATTGAAAACAAGTTGAGCAAAAATAGGATCGGACGCACTATTCAAACTTTCGAACGTCCGAAACTTAGGTTCAGACGACCCCCTAGTGTCCGAAAGTACCGTCCAAAAGTTTGTGAAAAATGCATCAACTCTAAAGAATAGGTTCGGACGACCTCCTTAAACTTTCGGTTGTCCGAAACTTAGGTTCGGACGACCCCCTCTTTATGAAATGACTGTCCGAAACTTTGTGCAAAATGCAGCCTCTCTGAAAAATAGGTTCGGACGGCACAGGGGAGTTTCGACCGTCCGAAACTATCGTGACCAATTTATCCTGCTTCCAGTTGAATGGGTTCGGACGACCCTAAGGGTCCGAAATGACCGTCCGAAACTCCATTTTTCAACCTACACTTCCTTTTCAAACTATCATAAAATCTATACAAAAAAATCAAATAAAACATCGTTCCAACAACCCAAAACATTTATTACAATTCACTTTACTTATTCACACAACTACAAACATCATTACACTAAGAATCTTTTACTATATCCAAAAGAAAGAACGAGAATGATTCAACATTAACCATTCTAACATAAGTTGACGTTTCCTCTCTTATATGCACACATTGTTATCGACTTACTCTCTGATACCACTAAATGTCACGCCCCAAATCCGACATGACATGGCCACACTCTTGGAAAACTGACTCCAAAAGTGCGAAGCCTCCTGTTCTCATAATGACTATTCTCAAATGTTCAAATATGTATAGGCCACGCATACATTACGTGATAATCAATATGTACAATCTCAAATTCACAATTCCAACAAGGACATTCAAATCTACATCATTATCATATGACATATATTTCTCCCAAAAGCATAATATATATATACAACTTATAACTAAATGCCTCCATTTACGATCACAACCATACATTTCATCAACAAAACCATCTTTAACTATATACATCAACATCAAAATCTAACGTTCCAATATCGTTTCAACCAAAACATCTATTACAATTACCTCTTATCTCTATATGACTATAATATCCACAAAATAGCTCTCTCCACTTCCAGTCATCCACGTAACCTGTACATGAAACCTTAGAATCTGCAAAGATAACAATAATAGTGGAATGAGCAAAACTTTGCTTAGTAAGTGATTAAGACATTCCTCTATTGGATTGAGCACTTTATATACATAACATACTTTCGCAAAGCATTTATTTAACACATGAAAATCGACGTTGGGAAATGTTTCAAATCAAAGCACACACACATACATATATAGCAAGTGGCATCATCATTTATCAAATATTCCCAAGTACGTTGAGTACTTGTCATCATTTAGCTCATGAACAGTTCAAATCACTCATGGTACATAACTGGATCCAGTCCTAACTTTTATAACCCGTTAGGTAGGCCATTACAAATGGTTTCTAGCTACTATAACCCGCTATGAAGGGCCATTACAATAGGTTGGAACATGTTTCTACCAATCGTTCATTAAACATTCAAGAGCTCAAAACAATTCAATTCATTTAAATCATTCCACAAAATGATTTACATTCACAAAAGCCACTGCATACATTTCATAGTCATCAAAGTCACAATCTTATTCATGCTCAAGCTACTTTAATATAAGAACATAACCAACTTCTCAAAATACGTTTCATTAAATATTTATAAAACATAAAGGGATATCAAAACCACTTAACTTTAGCCAATATCCAATATAGCCCTTGATTTTCAAGATTTCCACCACCTATTCAATTCACTTTCCTATAAAACATAAACATATGACAAAAGAGACATTAAATAGAGCCTAATAACTTTTAAGCATCATTCTTAACCTAAGAACACTTTATTCCCTTACAATTCCAAAACTCATTAATATATTACTCTCATAAACTTTCTCCAACCAAATATCATCACAATTTCACTGAAACCCATCAATCCATGTTCTATACCTAATCAATTGAATGCTAAAATCCTTAGTTTAGTGTTCTTGATCTTATGGGATTAAAACCCATACCCTATCACAACAAAATTTCAAACCCTTACTATTCTAGAACACTAAACAAAGATATCAACTTGGATACATAAACTATATAGTTTTCTTACCTTAACAAGAGTGAAATTTGAGTGAGAATGGATTCCTTTCCTCCCTTAATCAATCTTGGCCTCTTGCCCTAATGAAAAGAGAAAGTAGGAGAAAATAGGGGAAAACAAATGAGAACCCAAGCTCTCTATTCATGGGTTTAAAGAGCAAAATTTGATAATTTTGCAAAATAACCCCTCTAGTTTTTCTTATTTATTAAGGGGTCCCTAATTTGGTCATGGGTATTATAGAAACTATAGCAAGATGATGCAGACACCTTACAGTCTAAGGTTACCTTAGGACGCGGTCATTGGCAACGAAACAAAGCACGCGGTTGCAGGATTATGTCTCACACACTGTGCAATCACTAAACCACCTCACAAGCCCTGGTGCCACCTCATCCAACCATACGCATTCATCAGGTAGTCCTTATCCTATAACACAGTATGTTAGTTGTGATAAATTTTTTATACAGCATCGTGGTTTCTTGGCAGCTATTAATATAGGTGTTGAGCCCACCACTTTTGTAAAAGTAGTACAGGATAAAAATTGGAGAGATGCTATAAAAACAGAAATCTAAGTATTAGACGATAATAGGACTTGGAGAGTAGAACTTTTACCACTAGGAAAACGAGCCATAAGTTATAAATGGGTTTATAAAATCAAATATCTTGCTGATGGTACAATTGAGCTCTTCAAGACCCGTTTAGTGATTTTTGAAAACAAGTTAAAGGTATTGACTATAAATAAAATTTTGTGCCAGTAACAAAGATGGTTACAATTTGTAGTTTTCTTGCGGTCATGGTCACTGTCACTGTCACTAAAAATTAGGAGCTTTATCAAATGGATGTACATAATGTGTTATTGAATAGAGATTTAAATAAAGAAGTGTACATACGTATGCCTTCTGGGTTTCATTATACAAATCAGTCATGGTATTTCGTTTAAAGAAGTCATCGTATAGGTTACGACAAACTCCACATTATTAGTTTGGAAAATTAGCTACTGCCTTGAAGAGTTATGGATTTTGACAGTCATATTCCGACTAAGGGTGTAATCGAGCCGAGTCGAGCTCAAGTACACCCTTAATCGAGTAGCTCGATCTTTTTAAGGGTTGTACTCGAACTCGACTCGAGCTCGATCGAGTACCTAATTTTTGAGCTCGAGCTCGAGCTCGACTTCGAGCACCGAGTATCGAACCGAGTATCGAGCTCGATTTTTTAATTATTTTTTTAATTTTTTTAATTTTTTTAATAAAAAATTATAGGTTGTATTTGTAATTTTTTAAAATTAGTATGGTAAAATAATAATTTATATAAAATTAAGGACCAAAATATAAATATAAGTTGCTTAAATTAGAATTTATTAATTATTAGGGACTAAAATATAAATATAAGATTAAAAATTTAAAAAAATACATACTCGAGTAGCTCGACTCGAGCTCGAGCCCATATAATCTGAGCTCGAGCTCGACTCAAATTCCAATTCGAACTCGGTCAAACCGAGCTCGAGTCGAGTAGTTGACCGAACTACTCGCGATTAGCTCGATCGATTACCAGCCCTTTCCAACTATTCCCTCTTTATTTTGCAACAGGGCAAGGTGCAAGTCAATGTCTTGGTATATATTATGGGATTATTGTATTAGGAAATAATCTTACAACTATTTAGACTTTTAAGGATTATCAGCAACAGTTTTCACATGAAAGATTTGAGAGCATTAAATATTTCTTGGGCATTGAACTCGAAATAATAAAAGAAATTTCTTATGCAAACGCAAATATACTTTGAACATTATTTCTGAGGCGGGCTTGCTTGGAGCTAAACCAACTTATTTTTCATTGGAACATAATCATAATTTAATTTTGGCAAATAGAGATTTCTTATTAATTCCTGAGAGTTATAGACATTTGATGAGCCAACTAATTTATCTCTCAGTTACGCGGACTGAGCTATCTTATTGTGTCCATGTGTTGGGTCAATTCATGCAAAAGCCATAATGAGAACATTGGGAAGCTGCTTTTCGCATTATGCGCTACCTAAGGGGCATTCTAGCCAAGACATATTGTTACAATCTAGCAGTGAATTGCAACTTGATGTTTTGGTGTGATTCTGATTAGACTAGTTGCCATCTAACTCGTCATTCTCTAACTGGTTGGCTCATCTTTCTTGCCAGCTCTTTGATCTCGTTGAATACTAAAAAACAACACACTGCTGCTTGGTCATTAGTTGAAGTAGAATATCGCTCCATGGTGGCAACTACTTGTGAGTTAAAATAGTTGAAAGGGCTATTGTTAGACCTTGGTGTGCATCTTTTGTAACTAATAAAGTTATTTTTCAATAGTCAGACGGTTTTACACATTACTTCCAGCCCAATCTTTCATGAACGCACAAAACATATTAAAGTCGACTGTCATTTCGTTCATGATGAGGTTTGTGTTGACGTCATTCGACACATATCTTTATCAATCTTTGCACAATTGGCTGATACATTTACGAAGACCTTAGGTGGGCAACAATTTATTCATTTTTTAACAAGTTGGGCATTTGTTATCCACATTCTGATTTAATAGTGTGTATTAAATGTAATATTTGTTATAAAAATACTACAAACTTGTAGTATTATATTGTGTAACAAGTTGTTATACCACTACTACAAAGTAGAGATATAAATCTTATGTTACAACTACTACTATCAAATATGAAACAAGTATGAAAAATGCTAGAAAGATAGAGAGTATTATAGAGCAAAGTAGAACAAAATGTAGTAAGCCTTTTCAACCATCTTTTCCTTTCACATAATCCTCTATTTATAGGCTTGAGGTACCTTGTAACTTACAATGTGCTAAATGAAAATTACAAGAGTTACATAAGTTACATAGGTTACAAAGTAATGGGTGATAATGGGATGATGTTACATGAGTTATAGAAATAATGAAAGATAAAGTGGTAGAACATGGTGTATTTGGATGGACATTCACAATATGTTCATAACACTCCCCATTGGATGTCCATCTTTAAGATAAATGCCTCGTTAAAACTTTACTAGGAAAAACCCAATGGGATAAAAACCTAGTGAAGGAAAAAGAGTACATTTTTCATATATAACATTGCCTCGTTAAAAACCTTATCAGGAAAAACCCTAATGGGAAAAAAAAACCTTGGTTAAGGAAAAAAGAGTACAATGTATAATAACTCCCCCTCTTAAGCACATCATTTGACGTCTTTCAATCAACGCATTCCAATCTTATATACTAACTTTTCAAATGTTGAAGTCGGTAGTGATTTAGTGAAAATATCTGCCAAATTGTCACTTGAACGAATTTGTTGTACACGAATTTCACCATTCTTCTGAAGATCATGCGTGAAAAAGAATTTTGGTGAGATGTGTTTTGTTCTATCACCTTTAATGTATCCATCCTTTAATTGAGCAATGCATGCAACATTATCTTCGAACAAAACAGTGGGAACTTTCTTATCCAAATGCAAACCACATGTTTCTCGAATATGATGGATCACTGATCTCAACCAAAAACACTCCCGACTTGCTTCATGAATTGCCAATATTTCAGCATGATTTGAAAAAGTAGTAGCTATAGTTTGTTTCATAGAACGCGAAGAAATAGCTGTACCACCACATGTGAACACATAACTCGTTTGTGAACGACCATGATGAGGATCAGATAAATATCCAACATCTGCATAACCTATTAGATCAAACTTGATTGCCTTAGAATAATAAAGACCCATATCTATCGTACCTTGAAGGTAACGAAATATATGTTTTATACCATTCCAATGCTTTTGTGTAGGTGAAGAACTATATCTTGCTAGTAGATTCACAGCAAATCAGATATCAGGACTTGTGTGACTAGCAAGATACATTAATGCTCCAAGAGCACTAAGATATGGTACTTCTGGACCAAGTAATTCTTCAACATTTTTACGAGGTCGGAAAGGATCTTTATGCACATCAAGTGATCTTACAACCATAGGTGTGCTTAAGGGATGTGCTTTATCCATATAAAATCTTTTAAGCACTTTAGCTGTATAACCCGACTGATGCAAAAATATTCCATTTTTCAAGTGCTCAATTTGCAATCCAAGACAAAATTTCGTCTTTCCAAGATCTTTCATTTCAAATTCTTGTTTCAAAGAGTTAACAGTTTTTTTGAGCTCTTCAAGAGTTCCAATAATATTCAAATCATCAACATAAATTGCAATGATTGCAAATTAGGATACAGATCTTTTAATAAAAACACATGGACAAATAGGATCATTCATATAGCCTTGTTTCATCAAATATTCACTAAGGGGATTATACCACATGCGTCCAGCTTGTTTTAATCCATATAAGGATTTGCACAATTTAATTGAATAAAGTTCTCGAGAACTGGAATTATTTTCCTTAGGCAACTTGAATCCTTCAGGGATTTTCATATAAATATCATTATCAAGAGAGCCATACAAATAGGCTGTTACAACATCCATTAAACGCATTTCAAGTCGTTCATTTGCTGCCAGATTAAGCAAATAACGAAACGTTGTTGCATCCACCACGGGAGAATATGTCTCCTCATAATTAATACCTGGTCTTTGGGAAAAACCTTGTGCAACAAGTTGAGCCTTAAATCGCACAATTTCATTATTCTCATTTCATTTTTGCACAAAAACCTATTTTTAACCCACTGGCTGCACATCTTTAGGTGTGTGTATTATTGATCCAAAAACTTTACGTTTTGCCAACGAGTCTAACTCTGCTTGAATTGCGTCATTCCATTTTGGTCAATCATTTCTTCGTCTGCATTCATCCACAGACTTTGGTTCATGATCCTCGTTTTCATTCATGATAGTAATTGCTGCAGCATAGGCAAATTTATCATCGACATCGATTTTATATCAATTCCACCTTTCCCCAGTCATGACATAATTTATTGAGATCTCATGATTATCAGAATTTTCAGGTACCTGAACTTCTTTTGGAAGTTTATTATTCGTCATGTCGGGAATTTCTATTTTTGAAGATTCTTTTGGAACCTCAATTACCTCGATTTTGCCATCATTATTATTTGCTCCTTTTTTCTTTCGAGGATTTTTGTCTTTGGAACCGATTGGTCTACCACGTTTCATGTGTGTCTTTAATTGATTACTAGTGGTAGAAGGTCCTTCAGGGACATCAATTCGAATTGGAGCATTAACAGCTGGTATATGTGACTTAGTTACGCGTTTTGGGTCAGTAAAAGCATCTGGCAATTGATTTGCTAAACGTTGCAAATGAATTATCTTTTGAACTTCCAGTTCACATTTATTTGTACGAGGATCAAAATGAGATAATGATAATTCATTCCAACTAATTTTCTTAACCAGCTGTTTATTTCTCCCCCTAATGTTGGGAAAATTGATTCGTCAAAATGACAATCAGCAAAACGAGCTGTAAATAAATCTCCAGTTGTTGGCTCAAGATAATTCACTATAGATGGAGATTCGTTCCCAACGTATATTCCCAACCTCCTTTGAGGTCCCATCTTTGTGCGTTGTGGTGGAGCAATTGGAACATAAATCACACATCCAAAAATTCTAAGATAAGCAATATTTGGTTCCTGACCAAAAACCAATTGTTGGGGAGAGAATTCATGATAATTTGTTGGCCTTATACGAATTAGTGTTGCAGCATACAAAATAGCATGTCCCCAAGCAGTTGTTGGGAGTTTAGTTCTCAAGAGTAATGGCCTTGCAATTAATTGAAGACGATTAATAAACGATTCTGCTAGACCATTTTGTGTGTGAACATAAGCGACGAGATGTTCAACACTTATCCCAATAGGCATACAATAATCATTAAAAGATTGGGATGTAAATTCACAAGCATTATCAAGACGAATTGTCTTGATAGGATAATCTGGAAAATGTGATCGTAACCGAATTAATTCCGCAAGCAATTTCGCAAATGCCAAGTTGCGAGTTGATAATAAACATACATGTGACCATCTAGTTGATGCATCAATTAAAACCATAAAATATCTAAATGGTCCACAAGGTGGGTGAATAGGCCCAGAAATATCACCATGTATGCGTTCTAAAAATGCAGGAGATTCGGTACGAATTTTCATTGGTGATGGTCTTATAATTAATTTGCCTTGAGAACAAGCAACACATGAGAATTCATTAGATTGAAGATTCTTTTGGCTCTTCAAAGAATGACCTTTTGAATTCTCTAATATTCTTTGCATCATTATATAACCGGGATGGCCTAACCGGTCATGCCAAATAATAAAATCATTATGATCAATAAACTTCCAGTTTACTGTTGCATATATTTCAATTGTAGAAATATATGTATAATATAATCCGGAGGAATAAGAAAGTAATTTTTCTAATACAATTTTCTTTCCAAAATCCATACTTGTAATATACAAGTATTCATTATTACCTTCACTTTTAGTCTCAATATGATATCCATTTCGGCGACTATCTTTAAAACATAACAAATTTCTTTGAAACTTAGAAGAAAATAATGTATCTTTAATGCAAAATTTGTTCCTCCTGGCAAAATTATTATTGCTCTTCCAGAGCCTTCAATCAATTTTGTAATACCACATATAGTACTTACATGAGTTTTTTTCATGATTATATAAGAAAAATACTTCTTATTTTTTAGTATCGAATGTGTTGTTGCACTGTCTGCGAGACATAGTTCTTTGTCATTGATCACTGAAACATCCATATTCTTCACAAAAGAAAAATTCTAAATGAGAAATGTTTTAATTTCTTTAATTATAAAAGAAATATTGAAAACTAATGCATTAATAATATATATATATTTTATTTAAGTACATCTAATGAAGATATTTGTTCATTACATAAAGTGAGAAACTGAAATTTTTATTCATTACATCAAAATAAGAAACTAAGATGTTTATTCATTACATCAAAATAAGTAACTAAAATACTTATTCATTACATTAAAATAAGTAACTAAAATCCTTATTCATTATATCAAAGTAAGCAAGTAAAATTCTGATTCTTTGACATTTTCATCACCAATCAAGTGACTAGTATCACCTTCGGGGTGATTGATAAAGAAATCTATATTATTTGATTCCAAACATTTGGTATTTATTTTTCTCCAAAAAAACATACATTCATATCTTTTTCAGGAAGAATTTGAGACATTATAAAGAAATATTAATAAAAATATTAATAAATTGCATAATTAAAAATTTACATAAAAGATACAAAATAATAAATTTATGTAATCATATTACACCTTCAGGGTGATAAATAAAATATGATTAAATTACACCTTCAGGATGTTCAAAATAATATAATATGTTGAGATTCATCATATTAGTATTATCATCATATTTTATTAATAAAGTTTGTCTCAATATCGTGGCATTTTGTTTTCAATGATGTTTAATAAAGCTTAATGAAAGGTTTGTCGCGTACTCTTCAATTTAACCCTAGAAACTACTGTAATAGTGGCGGTAGGGATCGTATCCATAGGGAAGGGTTGGATTCTTGAATTCCAGTTTTGCAATAAGAATTGTCACGAAAGTAGACCACGAAGTGAAATGAGTACACAAAAGGAAACAAGAACAAAGGAATAGAGGAACAAAAGGAAGCAACTATCAAATAAAATAGGTATCCTAGGATTCTTGTATCGGATGAACACAGACCTAGTCAATCTATGCCATGCAATCAACAAGCAATCAAATCTCAAGGAGACCTAAGTTGCCCAGAAGCTCAAGTTGTGGTTAGCATGACGACCACACCACTCCCTGTACTTCCTAACACCATCCTCTCCCATAGCGAGGCCTGAAAATGGTGGAATTCACTCCGCAACGTCTCAACTCTCCAAGCTAACTACTCTAACATACAAACCCTAGGAAATCCTATGGCGAGGCCCGACCTAAGCTTGAATGTCTTTGTTTATTAACACAGAGAGCTTTTTTAACACTTTTCCTAATGTTTCAATTCATCAAAGCTTCCCATGGCGAGGCCTGAATCTCAGAACCAAAATAATCATAGAAAGCAAGTGTAAAGACTCACACAATCACACTTTAGTTCTCATCTCATGCATCTTCACTAACGTTGGTGAATCAATCCTCAACTTAGCATGGCGACCACAATCGAAGCTTAATCCATTCAAAAATTAGTGTAGAGATATGAAATTAAACAGATCTCGAGTAATAAACTCGAGTAATAAATTCAAGTGTGATTTCAATCTTTATCAATTACGTCAATTACATAGCATCAAATCTCCTAAATCATGTATTCATCCGTTTAGAACCCTAAGATATCACACAACTAGCCAGAAAACTCTATATTCAACTCATATTCATCAAATTTCAGCATTAAACAATTAAATTCTATCAAATTGAAAGATTTTACCGATTAAAGTGTAGAGCAATGCCCAATGCTTCTTTGATTGAGTTGAATATGTAATCTCCGGTACAAAGTCGCGATCGAAATTGAAATCGGAGAAGAAAATATAGAGAGAGAAAATCCTAGAGAGAGAAAGTTAGAGAGAGAAACTTTTTCTCTAGTTCAAAAGTCTGCTATGAATCTAGAATCCCCTTCTTTTTTCAAAATGCTAACTAAATCCTCTATATATAGAGGTTATAAAACGTAAATAATACACTAACGTAAAATGAACGCATTATTACAAAAATGCCACTGTAAAATATCACGTGTCCACAAGGCATCTCGATCAATGTATCACTTCACGCCTTCCCTGCTCCCTGCATCCAAAACACAAAACCTCAACACTTTGCCAATTTTTTTCATCAAACAAAACACACACTTTTGTTATTAACATGGCGAGACCTCTCTAAGAGGTCTCGCCACTTTACTCATTATCATGGCGAGACCTCTCCACTTTGCTCATTATTATGGCGAGACCTCTCTGGTGCAAAGTGTGCGAGTGTTGTGAGGTTTGTGATGTGTAGGTGAGTGAAGTGTAATTGGTGTTGTGAATGTTTGCAAGAATGAATGATGAAATGCAATGAAGAGTGAAGTGCGTAAAATGTTGTGAACTAAGTGTGGTTAAAAGTGTGAGTGTGATTGAAATGAAATGGAGAGTAAAAGTGTGTGAGTTGAATGATGTATTGTGTGAGTTGTGAAGAGTGAAGAACATTGTGAAGTGAATGTTATGATGAGAGTGAAGTCTTGAATGTTAACATGAATGAAAAATGGTGAATGAAATGGACAAAATAATTGTGAGCAAATATTGTAAAGAAACTTCAACATGGATAGCATATAACATGTCTCTCATGCGTATGATTGTAATAAAATTACATGTAGTTTGTGCATGTGGTGTGTGCATCGTGCTAGAGTGCGTGCGGCGAGGTCGGTGTGTGCATGAGAGTGTGTGAGTTCCTTGTGCGGCGAGGTCAATTGTGTGAGAGTGTTGCGGCGAGGTGACCTCGCCGTAATGTGTGTGTGTGAGAGGTGAGTGCTTGTGTTCATAAGGGCAGTAGATGTGTGTGCATGAGTGAAGTGAGGTGAGTGCATGAGTGAAGGATGAGGTGACCTCGCCGCATGTGAGTGTGAAGTGGTAGGCAGCAAGTGATGTGCGAAATGTGCAAATGTGCAGCAACTTCCAACCAAATTTTGGCCATGATGAATTGTGCATTTGGGAAAACTTAAAACATCACAGTTATAGCCCTATGTGTTATCTTTCGACAGCCTTTTGAATCATCCAATTTGGATCTTGGACGAGAAAGTTATGGCCAAACCTCCAAACTGTGGCAACGACGGAAATTTGATGGCGAGACCTCTCGGAGAGGTCTCGCCTTGTAAAAGTTTCTATGGCGAGACCTCTCGGAGATGTCTCGTCACTTACGCATCAGAGATTGAGGTAAACATAAGAGTTGTAGTACGTCCTCTTGGCTTTCCATGGGTTCAATAATCAGCATAATTAGAGGTCTGTAGCTCAAGATATGCACATTCTACCAAACTGTGGCAAAAGGCTCAACAATGCAAAACCCTAAAGCAGCAATCATAAAGATGCCCCCGTTTCTCCTACGTGCACACAGAATTAGAAGAAAGTTAAAACATAAGAAATGAAGTACACTCAAATATCTTTCCAGAACATCCACGATCTCCTCATTTGGATTAGTATTGAAAGATTTGCACTCAAGTTAAGTTCGACATACATTCTGCCCAAACCCTAAAACAAGCCTATTAACATGTTAGGGTTTTCTCAATGCATCATGTCCAACCTTTTCCAATTCTTTCCTTGTTCTTGAACTTCAAATACATACTTGACTCATTTGAACATCATTTTTGGTCTTTTTTATCATTTAAACACTTTCAACTTGCAAACCACCTTAATGCACAAAATTGCACAAAACATCACATATTTGCATAAAACACAAGACAAAAGCTAAGTGATTTAACACATATAAGTTGGTATAAAACCAACTTATCAAATTCCCCCACACTTGAACTCTTGCTTGCCCTCAAGCAAGGTCACAACACTGCACTTACACCACAATACACTTGCACAACTCCTGCACGGTCGCAACAATACCCAACACATACACACAATGCTACGTAGTGAACTCTCTTGTAGAAAAACCTACCTATCCACTTCAAGTACATTTCACACTATTATTGGATGTGCATGTTCTTAATTAACCAGTTATACTCTAGTGGTAAGGATATTCTCAATTCTTCATGGCAATCATCAAAACCAAGCTGTACTCATTTGAAGCTCTAACATAGATGTGTGAGTGGTGTGCAAAGGTTTACATACAAATCATGTTTCACTTATGATCAAAGAAATAGTAGAGAATGCAAAGATTTTATTATTACTCCTTTACAAGTCCTCAACTTGTAAACACTGTATAGACATAAATGCACCATTTTAAGGATCATTGGTTGCCCTCGTTTCTTACCACTCTTTCCCCCAGGTTGTCATCCTTTAGTGCTTTACCTTCGTTTCGCACATGACATTATTACACTGGAGTACTCCTTGGCCTTTCCAATTAATGCCTCGGGTTTTATGGCTTTTGAATTCCATCCCCACTCATGTGGATTATTCTCTTCAAATGCACACTTCGTGTGATAGAGCAGTTCCGCAGAGGAGTGGTTCATAATTGTGTGCTCTTGGAACATTGTCCCTGCACTTAACATGCAACAAATTTCACATTGGCATAACCTGTCTTTTTTTTTTCCAAATTATTTCCCTTGGTGCCTAAATGTCATTACATGTTTCCAAGGATTACTCATCATTATTCAAGAAAATTTTCAAAAATTCTCTATTTCTCACCTCTTCACATAAGTGAAACAATCCCTGTATGTAATCCATTTTGTGCTTGAAAACAACTGTGTTAACGTTCAAACTTTCCCACTATGTTTTAACTCCTACCACTTAGCATTGAACTAACATCACCATTGAGCATGTTTATTCAAGTTTTAAACACACATCCAACTCTAGTGCTAGTGCACTTTCCATGGATAGACAAGTTCTTCCACAAAAAATGTCAACTACACATAACTTGTGTTCAAAAACATCACTTATTCACAAAAAATTCAAAATTTCACCAAAAGCTTCACAAAAAATTTCAAAATGTCAAATGTCACAAAAAACTTAAACTTTGCACAAAACATGAAAAACACACATATACGGGATATAACATACAAAAGTCTCAAAACAACACACATCTACACTACAAATTGCATCACCTAGCAAAAAAAATTTCATTCATGCAAGAAGAGTAAACATATAAAGATCAAGAGACACACACCATAGCAACCATTCACTCCCCCACACTTAAAACTTACATTGTCCTCAATGTAAAACAAAGATAGGTTTAGGAACTCCCTGATATTTCATTAATTCCAATGTTTGCTTGGTGGAGTATCTTTGTCTGTATTTCCCTTTTGCATGAAAAATTTCCTGCACATGGTGAAACACGGCTTATTAGAAGTCACTCACTCAAGGACACTACATGTTGGTGCAAGGTAAACATGATACAGAAATAACATGCAAGCAAAGTGTCGCACCATGACTAGGAGTCATGGTGGTGTAAAAATATGCAACTAGCAACACTAAATGGCACATGCATAATTCATGCTTGAAATGTAAAATAAAGTGATTGTGGGCAGTATGGAAGTGGTCCATAGAACCACTCCCCCACACTTAGCCTCATGTTTGCATTGCTTATTCCCCTTGCAAGTCCCTTCATGTACAAGCTCCTACAACATAAGTGGCGAGTATAAGCAAAATAAGCAAAATGCACGAAACTACCAAAATACTTTATTTAAGGTAATATGAAAATGAAGTAGTTCTGGGTTTTGTAGTCTCCAGCTAGACTTTATTCATGAAATGTTCTTCTTCAAGAATCGAAATATCCATCTCTGTACCAGAGAAATGCTCTTTCATAAGCACTCTTTTTCCTCCCGTAAGGCACTTGAGGAATATTTTCAATGACGTGTTTAAGCTCTTGTACATGGGGAGCAACCTCTACAAATTTCACTTTGAACCACTGATGCTGTCCCATAGTAGGCACCTCTTCCTCTCCATTCACCACACTAGGCTCTCTAACCCTGCAAGGCTCAACCAATGCTTGTACATCCATGGTCTCAACAAACGTATCATTAAGCTCAAAATCACCAGTAAGTTCAAAAATGGATTCATCAACAAAGCAATTTTCCACCATGTTAGCAATTTCGTTATAAATTCTCAAATCTTCATCATCTAGACTAACATGGGGAAATTCTTGAGTCTTTTCTTTGTCAACAACATAAAAAGCATTATCATCAATTAACAAGAGTATCTCATTTAGCACTTCTTTTGAGTCACCATTAAGACATTTAGATTCAATCACCATTTCAAGAGTTGGTGCCTCAACAAGAGTATCAAACAATGTGTTGACATTCTCATTAGCCATTACAACATTAACTTCATTCAAGATATCACAATGATCATCAAGAAGTGTCTCTGTACAATTCACAAAGCTATCAAGAGGAAAAGCATCTAAAGAATGGAAATCAACATCATTTGGCTCATGGAATTCCATAAAATTAATGCAAGACTCAACATTTGTCACATTTTCCATATTGTTGCTAAGAAACCATAAGGCTCTAATTTCATCTGTATCAAGTTCATCACAGGAGACATCATCCTCAATAAAAGAACAGCATAAATATGACTCATGCAACAAAGGTTCATCAACAATGAATTCCTCAGGAGTTGGTATTCTAGAAATTTGAGGTGTACCTTGTGGATAGCATGGTGCATATTGAATTGGTAGCTCACTTCGTTCTTCCACATTGCTCCACAATGCATCTAGTTGAGTATTCCTTTGTTGGCTTCTTGGAAACTCTTCTTCTTGAGAAAATCTCATTTCTTCCTTTTGTGAGCCTCTATCAAATCTTTCCAAAAGCTGAGAAAACATGTCCTCCACAGAGAGTCTATGGTTTCCAATAAGATACGTTTTGTTGCTTTGTGATTGATTATGCCATTGCTCCTCATATGGTGATGGAGATAAGTCCTCACACATTCTAGGTGTTGGTCGTGTGTCAACCATCCAATCTAGTGGGTAATCATAACGAGGCTCTACAAAGTCCCCATACCACCTAGACATCTTGGGTACTTATGGTGTGCAATATTCTTTTTCAATTGAGTTCAAGTATCCTGCACTGGCCACAAATACACCACAGTAGACAGAACAAAACACAAAAACAAAAACAACAATGAAACATAACAAAACTACTAAGCTACACAAAGAAAAGGAAAACAAAACAGAGCAAATCCAAATTCAAGAAACAATGTCTTCCCCAGCAACGGCGCCAAAAATTGAAAGGTTTGTCGCGTACTCTTCAATTTAACCCTAGAAACTACTGTAGTAGTGGCGGTAAGGATCGTATCCACAGGGAAGGGTTGGATTCTTGAATTCTAGTTTTGTTATAAGAATTTTCACGAAAGTAGACCACGAAGTGAAATGAGTACACAAAAGGAAACAAGAACAAAGAAATAGAGGAACAAAAGGAAGCAACTATCAAATAAAACAGGTATCCTAGGATTCTTGTATCGGATGAACACAGACCTAGCCAATCTATGCTATGCAATCAACTAGCAATATTATCTCAAGGAGACCTAAGTTGCCTAGAAGCTCAAGTTGTGGTTAGCATGGCGACCACACCACTCTCTGTACTTCCTAATACCATCCTCTCCCATGGTGAGGCCAGAAAATGGTGGAATTCACTCCGCAACGTCTCAACTCTCCAAGCTAACTACTCTAACATGCAAACCCTAGGAAATCCCATGGCGAGGCCCGACCTAAGCTTGAATGTCTTCGTTTATTAACACAGAGAGCTTCTTTAATACTTTTCCTAATGTTTCAATTCATCAAAGCTTCCCATGGCGAGGCCTGAATCTCAGAACTAAAATAATCATAGAAAGCAAGTGTAAAGACTCACACAATCACACTTTAGTTCTCATCTCATGCATCTTCACTAACGTTGGTGAATCAATCCTCAACTTAGCATGGCGACCACAATCGAAGTTTAATCCATTCAAAATTAGTGCAGAGATATGAAATTAAACAGATCTCGAGTAATAAATTCAAGTGAGATTTCAATCTTTATCAATTACGTCAATTACATAGCATTAAATCTCCTAAATCATGTATTCAACCGTTTAGAACCCTAAGATATCACACAACTAGCCAGAAAACTCCATATTCAACTCATATTCATCAAATTCCAGCATTAAACAATTAAATTCCATCAAATTGAAAGATTTCACCGATTAAAGTGTAGAGGAATGCCCAATGCTTCTTCGATTGAGTTCAATATGTAATCTCCGGTACAAAGTCGCGATCGGAAATGAAATCGGAGAAGAAAATCTAGAGAGAGAAAGTTAGAGAGAGAAACTTTCTCTCTCTAGTTCAAAAGTCTGTTATGAATCTAGAATCCCCCTCTTTTTTCAAAATGCTAACTAAATCCTCTATATATAGAGGTTATAAAACGTATATAATACACTAACGTAAAATGAACGCATTATTACAAAAATGCCACTGTAAAATATCACGTGTCCACAAGGCGTCTCAATCAATGTATCACTTCACGCCTTGAGTCCTTGTAACTTCACGCCTTCCCTGCTCCCTGCATCCAAAACACAAAACCTCAACACTTTGCCAATTTTTTTCATCAAACAAAACACACACTTTTGTTATTAACGTGGCGAGACCTCTCTAAGAGGTCTCGCCACTTTACTCATTATCATGGCGAGACCTCTTAGAGAGGTCTCGCCACTTTGCTCTAAGAGGTCACGCCACTTTGGTGCAAAGTGTGCGAGTGTTGTGAGGTTTGTGATGTGTAGGTGAGTGAAGTGTAATTGGTGTTGTGAATGTTTGCAAGAATGAATGATGAAATGCAATGAAGAGTGAAGTGTGTAAAATGTTGTGAACTAAGTGTGGTTAAAAGTGTGAGTGTGATTGAAATGAAATGGAGAGTAAAAGTGTGTGAGTTGAATGATGTATTGTGTGAGTTGTGAAGAGTGTAGAACATTGTGAAGTGAATGTTATGATGAGAGTGAAGTCTTGAATGTTAACATGAATGAAAAATGGTGAATGAAATGGACAAAATAATTGTGAGCAAATATTGTAAAGAAACTTCAACATGGATAGCCTATAACATGTCTCTCATGCGTATGATTGTAATACAATTACATGTAGTTTGTGCATGTGGTGTGTGCATCGTGCTAGAGTCACCTCGCCGCACGGTGTGTGCATGAGAGTGTGTGAGAGTGTTGCGGCGAGGTGACCTTGCCGCAATGTGTGTGTGTGAGAGGTGAGTGCTTGTGTAAATAAGGGCAGTGGATGTGTGTGCATGAGTGAAGTGAGGTGAGTGCATGAGTGAAGGGCGAGGTGACCTCGCCGCATGTGAGTGTGAAGTGGTAGGCAGCAAGTGATGTGCGAAATGTGCAAATGTGCAAATGTGCTGCAAATGCCAACCAAATTCTGGCCATGATACATTGTGAATTTGGGAAAACTTAAAACATCAAAGTTATAGCCCTATGTGTTAGATTGCTACAGCTTTTTGAATCATTCAATTTGGATCTAGGACGAGAACGTTATGGCCAAAACTCCAAACTGTGGCAAAGAGGGAAATTTCATGGCGAGACCTCTCGGAGAGGTCTCGCCTTGTAAAGGTTTCTATGGCGAGACCTCTCGGAGAGGTCTCACCACTTAAGAATCAGAGCTTGAGGTTAACATAAGAGTTGTAGAACGTCCTCTTGGCTTTCCATGGGTTCAACAATCAGCATAATTGGAGGTCTGTAGCTCAAGATATGCACATTCTATCAAACTCTGGCAAAAGGCTCAACAAAGCAAAACCCTAAAGTAGCAATCATAAAGATGCCCCCGTTTTTCCTACTTGAACACAGAACTAGAAGAAAGTTAAAACATAATAAATGAAGTACACTCAAATATATTTCCAGAACATCCAAGATCGCCTCATTTGGATTAGTATTGAAAGAGTTACACTCAAGTGAAGTTTGACCTACATTCTGCCCAAACCCTAAAACAAGCCTATTAACATGTTAGGGTTTTCTCAATGCATCATTTCCAACCTTTTCCAATTCTTTCCTTGTTCTTGAACTTCAAATACACACTTGACTCATTTGAACATCATTTTTGGTCTTTTTTACCATTTAAACACTTTCAACTTGCAAACCACCTTAATGCACAAAATTGCACAAAACATCACACATTTGCATAAAACACAAGACAAAAGCTAAGTGATTTAACACATATAAGTTGGTATAAAACCAACTAATCACTTAACGATATGCTTCGTAGTACGACAGGTACGAGTCCAATGATATTCTATACCACATTCGTAGTAACTCTTTTTTGCCATTTTTTTCTTTCAATTTCATTAACCCACTTCTGGAGGTTATTTTATTTCTTGTCACGGTAATCATTATTTTGATTATATGGCATATGTTTGTCAAATATACCGTTCTTTTGAAATGACAACCAACTTCAAGTGGTTGAATTTTTCTTCCAAATTAATCCATATATAATATTCAATATATTATATCCAATAGTACAAATTCATAGTAGAAAATAAATTAATTGAAAATGAAAAGTATTACCATATGAACTTACCAAAATTCCAAACCTATACTTAACAATTCTTTCAATATGCAACTTGAAATATATGCAACTTGAATTTGATTTGCTCCAACTTTCTCAATTGGTAGAGAATTCATGCTGATAACGTGTTATAAAAATACTACAAAATTGTAGTATTATATTGTGTTACAAGACGCAAAGCCTCGGTTCGAGACCGTTCAGACCTTCAGAAACTCGAGAAATGGCAGTCATAGAATCTGTTTTTACTGTGATAGCGCAGCTTAGCACTTGGCTAATAGCCCGCATCTGCTTCCTTTTTTTCATAGGGTGCTTTGTGATTAATGTGTGATTAAGCAGACCCCTCCATACTGGCTGTTGTAGATACAATAGAATAGGTCAAGGAGAGGTCGCGGTCTCTAACTCTACTGACTGTGACGCGGCTCCATATGTGGGAATATGGTTCTTAGGACTTCGGTTAATCATCCCTTCTAGGGTTGGGGCCTTAAGAATTCTGGGATCTCTTTTTGGAGAATTTCTCCGCTTGTAAATGATTGGTGTAATACTCACTCGTAGATGCTTGGTGTCAGAAAGGCTTTTATAAGTGCATTAGTAGGTTTAGCGACATCCATATAAGGAATGGAACTGCTGGTCAGGGCGTGGAAAGCGTGACTATTAGCATGTCTGATTAGCAGCAACCTGGCGCATCTTATTCTGAAAGCCAGCCTCTTGTTGACAGCTAGTGGCCTTATTGGCATAAAGAGATAATGCCGACCCGCAACTTAACTCGCTTAACTAGCAAGGAAGAGCTCGTCTATTAGCAGCTCCCAAGAACGACCAGATCACGCAGAAGTGAAAGCAAAAGCGAGAGCGGAAGAACGAAGGCTAAACCTCTCTAATAAGGCAGCTCTATCTTGTTTTGATACTCGGACTGTTCAGTCTAAGTTGCTCAAGATTTCCTGGTTTTGCAGTAAGGACTCCCCCATTTGATTATGGCCCTCGCTGGTGATCTCGGTCAGTTTCTTCTTCTTCTTCGAACTCTCTTGAAACAAAAGGAACTAATGCTAAGGGCTGGTGCGCATAGCCCTTTCTACTGTGGAAGTAGTCCTAGGTACCTATCCTCGATTCACGTCGCAAATGGCGGATAAGGCACATCTGATCTTTCTTCTTTAGCACCGCTTTCCCGCTCCTTCAATGACCTGGGCAACCCGACTAGGATTTGCAGCTACATTGCTTCCAAGGGACTCAGCAAAATAATCCATTAGGGATAATAACGGAGCTTCCATAAATGCTTTGTGCCGCTTCCTAGGTATCGATTGTTCTCCTTATAATTGTTGGGCCAAATGGTCCCTTCAGCCATAAGTGAGCCAGGATTGAAACAGTAATTTACACTCCTCAAGAAAGTGAGGTAGTTGTAATACGCTGTCAATTCCCACCTAATACCAGTAAATAGGTTAGATGGAACGGACTTATCTTTCATCGCCCATTGAGGGGTACTAGGCATCGATTTCCTACTGGGAACCCACTTTATCCCTAAGTCAAGGGGAATTACGCAAAGCCATAGATGATGAGCTCCAGATGGTGTTCATTCTAGTTCTTTTGCAACTGATTATGAAACTCATTTCACTCCATTGTCTTAGTAAACTTATTGTGTAACATACTAGGTAATTCTATGGCATCATTTCAATCCATTCCATCTTCTTCCTTTGCTGGTGTCCTACGATCTCTTGACTAAGTCATTTCACACTAAGCACTGAAAACATGGGCCGCACCGTACAGTCATATTCTTGAAACAACACTTACTAGAGCGCACTCTATATCGTAATTGGGTTAACCACTGGTTATCGCGCTAACATCTTAACTCTTTCTATAAACAGCTATTAACACCACGAGCTACCAATCGAGCTTTGTACCGTTCGATAGATCCGTCAGGACGAGCTACCGATGCTACTATACCTGAATCCGGTGTAATATCTTATTCCAGCTATGAGCGCAATACGTATTCAGATTCTATAGCTAGTTGCATTTACTTACTTATCAACCTATTTATATATGTACCAACGTCTAAATCTAACAATGATAAAGGACACAGGAATGAAGTTAGAATGATACCTGTACCATAGCCCAACTACTAGTAGAGGTATGCAGAAAGGTGCCTGTAGTTGATGATGGTATGGTTGAGAGAGTCCTACCTTACCGGTAAGCTACTATAGAACTAGGAGTTTCATCAACGTGCCTACTAGGTATACAATTACCTTCTTCTTTTCACAGCTGTAACAAGATCTATTGTTGAATTAACAGCTATACGCGATATTCAACTCACCACCAGCTACGGCTTTGTTACTGCCACCGTCTAACGTGCTATCCACCTAGACATCACGTTCTCTCGAACTGTATTAACTCTTTTACTCTAAAGCAATAACTCAATTAACTCTATTACCAGCTATTCCACCCCTGCAAGTTTCATTTCTTGTACTTAATGATTAGATTTCCTGTGATTTCCTTTCCCTATTTTAGGATCAACTGACATATAGTGGTCTAACTGATCATTCCCTAAGTCCGAACCATCGATGGGTTAAACTGATGGAATCTAAAATTCTCTCTTTGCAGCAAGTGAAGAAGATTCTTTTTGTCTTTCAGGTGCTACATTGGCGTCTTTCTCGATGCTTTGAATAGCTATCCTAGAGTACCCTTGGTTCATGGGTTCCCTTCTGCTGGATTTCCTTCCTCTCGAAAGGTTAGCTAGCTCGACTTCCTGTCCAGTCTGCCTTTGAAGCCTAGTTCCCATTTCCTTCGTGTATAAGTGAAATCGGTCTTAGTTGGATGAATAATCTAGTTCTTACTACGGTTAAGCAATGCTCTTCGCGGCGGGAAGAACTTGAGAATTTCCTTTGCTGGTGCTTTAGGTTCACTGAAGTAGTTCGTAAGCCTTCAGTTCTTGCTCTTCCACTGGTTACCAGCTTATGACCTGCGGGTCACTACTACCCTTTCTGGGGGAATTGCTCCCCTTTTTTTTATCGGAATTAGGCTTTGGTCTGATCATCGAAAGACAAAGGCATAGGCTACGACTTCTTCTGGGTAAATCGATCTTCCATAAGAAAAAGAGAAAGGTTCTTATGGTTGCTAATTCTACCTGCTCGAGAAAGCTTTCTCAATCTTCAATCTCTTAAGATTCACCGTTCACTGGCCCACTAAAAGCCTTTCCTCTACCACCAGCGACAACTAAGGCTTCACCCGCAATCGAGTTCTCGGTCTCACCTAGCGTAAAAGAGAATCTAATCCCTTTAGTTAACCGTTGGAGAGGAATTTTCAATTGAACCTTTGGCGGATCATTCCCTCTAACAAGGTAAAGCAGCAGAGGCAGGCTTAGTAGCATGAAAGCGAAACTAACCTTTCTTACTGTACTTGTAGTTGAGTATCGGTACTCGAGTTCAAATCAATGTTCCTAAGCTAAGTCAAGATTCAGTGCAAGTTGATTCAGAAAGGGGAACAGGAGTTTCTTTTATCACGAGTTATGGGTTCAGCTACGATAACACGAGAAATAGGTTCAGCTATAGATTCTATTCCTTCAAAACGGGCAGTGAGCCACATGATTAGCATCCTTTATACATAATATAGAAAACATATGTTTATCAAATTCGTGAATATATAAATATAACTCAAATAAGTACAATTTCAAATATAGTAAAATGATTTATCATATTTTTTATAAATAAAAGATGAAAGTTTTCAAAAATACCAAAAGACCTTATTACATTATTTAATTTTTTATAAATAAAATATTAAAAGAATAACATCCAAAAAGGTTATAGATAATTATGCATTAATTATTTTCATTTTTCAATAATCATGTGCATTCTTGTCTATATACTTTTACCATATTTCAACTATATAATTAAATTAGTAAGGCTATTAACAAAGTTTATAATGGGAAAATGGCTTATTTATATCATTAAGGGGGTAACGTCATTTTGAACACTAGACAAAATAAGACAGGGTTAAGTTGGACAGGAGATCCAGTCTCCTACTAAATCTGTATGCTTACCAATCAAATTTTAATATTCCAACTACCATTTTATATGTCTCACTCTTTCTACATTTTTCTTTATTATTGCGCTCCTACCTATGTATGAGAATTCTTACACATTTTGCACTACATCTAAGCGGTCATGGAGACGTAACAGTCCTTGCCAAGACAACGAATTCAAACTTAATGACACAATCTAAAAAGTTAGGAACTTCCTAACCTTAATTTGCATGATTTTAATTTGATTTATATCATTGTGATAGATTTACATTAGCTATCAATCTATCATAGTGATACGAAGCTAGAAAGCCTATTATTTGGGTGGTCAATAAGCATGTGGTTCGTGATATTCATTCCATTAATTTGTGATGAATCCTATAGTTGGAGGCCTGGAATCATATTGAAATCACATTTCTTAAAGGTTCCATTGAGGTTTGTTTCTTCACGACATTTAAGGTGTTGCCACCATAGAAATTACATTGTTGAGGACTTATGCCACAATTTAGTATTATTGGCACATCTCTCTCATATGAACTCCGATTTTGCTGATTCAAGTGGTTGTAGAACCATAAGAGAAATATCTACAACTTCTATGTTTTACACTTTCACAGATTCAAAACTCATCATGGTGAAATTGGCACGTGAAGAATACACTGCTTGCTGGACTGGCGGGAATTTTGTTTTTGGTTTTGTTTCCAGTTTTATTTGTTTTATATTTTATTAAGTTTTAGGATTTATTTTGCTTTGTAATAAATTAAGTCCATTACACATTAATTTGGGCTTATATTTTTGTTTGTTAGTTAATTAATTACTTGGCCCAATTATCTTGAATGATAATAAAAAGTAATTGTTTAGGAAACTTCTTCTTTTAGGTTCAAATAGGGTTTCCATTGTTTGGCAGCATTTGTGCCTATTTAAAGGATTGTAAATCTACGAATTTTGGCAGCCAAGAGTTGAAATTTAATATTGAAAGTTCATTATTTTGCGTAGCAAAATCTGAATCCAAAACCCTTATAAACCTTAAGCTAAGTTTGAGCTTTTGTCTTCTAAACCCTAAAGTGAGATTAAGACCATTAGTCTTGCTTTTGTTCTAAGTTTGAGAACAGCCAAATCTAATTTGATTTAGGTGCCGCCTGAGTCAAGTTGGCTTTGTGATAGCGTTGGGGCTTTGGACAAGTTTCCATTGAATCGCGCTCAATATCTTTTTCTTGTTTCTTTGTCTTTGTTCTTGTTATTTGATCTAACCTGTTCTTTCTTTGTTGTCTTCTTTGTGTTCCATTCCTTCGTGTTCATGTTGGTGGAATTTTCTAAGCTAGACCTGTTCTGTGGATAAATAAGGTTGTCAATCCGCCCAAAGGTGGATCAAATCAACGGGAACCTTATCAAGTGGTATCAGAAATCAACTTGTTGCTTGAAAAATTCAGGTTTTACTCGTAGGTAAATTTTCGTTTTTTCAGTCAGGACAATATTATTTTACTCATATCATTGTCATTTGTTGTCTGATTTAAATTCCGTAAATTGCGTTGTGATCCTTGAGTCGTTTTCTTACTATATTTCATATTAGTTTGTCAAAAATAAAGTAAAAAAAATTCGTAAAAAAAAATTTGATTCTTCTTTGCGTTTTTGTGTCGTCAAGTTTCAATCTTTTGATTGTTCTTGATTCTTTGTGTCTTCTTGTATCTTCTTAAATCATCTTCTCGAGTCTAGTGAAATTTTGTTCCAACAAACATATCACTCTATTCATCAATTATGGCTGTTCAAAGTAAAAGATTTCAGAAGGCTCGTTTCGATGTATTGCAAACTATAGAGGAGATTTCAATGATGCTTCTAAGATTTAGGGATGACTATGAAGCATATGGAATTATTGCAAGAAAAAGTTCGAATTGATGAGCAGCGGAAAAAGGCCATTGAGGAAAGCACATCGGTAAAATCATCTTCTATACCTACTCCCAAAGTTCGTGTTATTAAATGCTTGAGGTGTTTAGGAGTTGGGCATAGTGCAATCCAATGCCCAAGTTGGTATGATGAGCCGAAGGATGAACTTCTAGTGGATCTTCAACAATTAACCATGGAGAATGTGTGTGATGAGGTAAAGGATTCATCTTTTCCTTTAAATTGTCTTGGAGATATACCACATTTGGAGGTTGATATGGTTCAAATTGATAATGTCATGGAGGATCCAATTCAATAAGATGTGATAATTCCAATTATTCCACTTGAAGAAACTTCTCAAACATATTTGATTTCTTTTGATGTATTGAATATTGTTAATATGTGTGAGAATATAATACCCAATGACAAACATATAAAAAGTGAGGTTGTTGTTGTGAGTGGAAAAAGCCTAGAAGTGAATTTTGATGCAAAAGGCAACGAAGAGATATCAAAAGCCGTTGGAGATATTGTTGTATTTGGTTCTTCTTGTTGTCTAACAAATCATGTAGGTTATGATTCACTTGGTAAGATCTGAGGTCGAATCTTCTCCAAGAAAAGGAGTATGATACGAAGTTAGAAAGCCTATTATTTGGGTGGTCAATAAGCATGTGGTTCGTGATATTCATTCCATTAATTTGCAATGAATCCTATAGTTGGAGGCCTGGAATCATGTTGAAATCACATTTCTTAAAGGTTCCATTGAGGTTTGTTTCTTCACGACATTTAAGGTGTTGCCACCATGGAAATTACATTGTTGAGGACTTATGCCACCGTTTAGTATTATTGTCACATCTCTCTCATATGAACTCCGATTTTGCTGATTCAAGTGGTTGTAGAACCATAAGAGAAATATCTACAACTTCTATGTTTTACACTTTCACAGATTCGAAACTCATCATGGTGAAATTGGCATGTGAAGATTACACTACTTGCTGGACTGGCAGGAATTTCGTTTTTGGTTTTGTTTCCAGTTTTATTTGTTTTATATTTTATTAAGTCTTAGGATTTATTTTGCTTTGTAATAAATTAAGTCCATTACACATTAATTTGGGCTTATATTTTTGTTTGTTAGTTAATTAATTACTTATCTTGAATGATAATGAAAAGTAATTGTTTAGGAAACTTCTTCTTTTAGGTTCAAATTAGGGTTTCCATTGTTTGGCAGCCTTTGTGCCTATTTAAAGGATTGTAAATCCACGAATTTTGGCAGCCAAGAGTTGAAATTTAATATTGAAAGTTCATTATTTTGCGTAGCAAAATCTGATCCCTAGAACATATTCTTTTTACGCAGTTTTTCTTTTGGAGAATTTTCGTTTTTATTGCTGCCCAGTTGTAGATGAAGTAGTTTTCTGCAGTTGTAGTTCCAGCAAGAACAGCAGTACCGTCGTTTGCCCAAACGACGGTTTGGTTGGTTTTATATTTCATTTTAATATTATTCCTTTTTTATTGTGTTTACTTTTAATTATGCTTAGTGAGTAATTCTTTATCTGGTAAGTAAGTAAGAAACACTAATTATGATTAAGTTGTGAGATCAAATTGTGTTAATCAATGATTTTCTATTCAATTCCAAGAGTTTTCTGTGAATAGCGTTCATTACTTAATTAGATTAAAGCCTGATCAACTTTAATAAAATTAGGTAGAGTCAATTAATCTCTAATTAAATCACTGGATTGAATTAGTAGGATTAATTAGTGACAAAGCTGCTGTCTCGGTAGACGGAAACACTTGGTTAACAAATTATTACATGCTGATCATAACTTAATTTGTTAAAGTTGGGTCCTTCTAAGAATTAATGCTTTTCTAACGTTGAATTGGGTGATCGGCTGATTCCGGCCTGATTATGTTAGAAATAGGGAAATAGTGGATTAAGCTGATACTTGTCCACTGTCGAATAAGTAAGGAAGGATTTGGACACGTCAGATCTGATTCTCGGTGTCTTATAACTGACTGATTAAAAAGGGAATTATTAATTTTGCGTCAATGATCAACTTATAAAAATTAGTGTGGATTGCTTATTTACCAGAATTTTATCTTAAGTAATTTAATTCAGTATTTTTGTGATATTAATTTCTGGTTATTAAGTTGTGAATTTGTCTATCTTCCTATATATTAATTTCTTATTAATTTTAATTATGATGACAATTGCAAATTGATTATTTAAGAAGAATTGTTGTTCCTTGTGGGATCGACATTACTCACATTATAATTGAATTATTGTTTGAGAGTAAGTTAATTAATTTGTACAAAACGACACACCACTTTTCAAATTGATATTTGAGTTGTTTATTTATTTTGAGTTTATTAATTTTTATTTTAAGGTTGATTTTGTCATTTTATTATCTGATGAGAATGAGCTCGTGTCCATGTCCATGGTGTTAAAGTCAATTATTCATCCTGAAAGTTTCTGTCACGTTTTGGTATTCTGGACGTATCTCACTCGATATAACTCCGAATTATGTGATTCAAGAAGACATAGAACGATAACAGATAGGGCTACAACGTTTATGATTTACATTTTACGAGATTCGGGTGTTATCATTGTCAAAAGTGGCTCCCAAGATGAGTGACGTGATTCTGGCAGATTACCGTCGCGAATCCATGGACTACATTGAAGAACAAGTAATGGCGTATTGGGCTTCATTAATTGTTCACGCCACTTTTAATATTTTAATTGGATTTACTTTTGGGTTGTAATAATAAGTCCATTAACATTAATTAATTGGGCTTTACTTTCATTGTTTAATAAGTCCAGTACTTGTTCAATTGCCTTGCATGGTAATTTGGAAAGTAGTCTTTTAGGAAACTTTCTTGTTAGTCAAGAAGTCAAATCGTAATTTGTTTCTTGTTTCCTTTTCCTGTTTGGGCATGGCCGAATTCTTCCCTATTTAAGGGTGGCCATTGTAACGTTTTTCGGATGATGAAATTTGATAAAGTTTAGCATTGCTAAAACCTTCTTCCAGCTGTGATAAGTTGAGAGAAAACGTGAGAGTTCTTCCAAGTTTAATTGAACAATCATAAGACCCGCGAAAACCTTAAGTGAGGAGCTTTAGGTTGAGCTTACCCGTTCTAGATTTATAGAACACGCCGAACTGAGGAAGTTTAACTTTTGATTTACATTAGTTGGACTGAATCTTTTTGTGATAACGTTGGGGTTTGGTTGATTTCTTCCAATCCTTCTCGTTCAATATCCTTTATTGTTTAGTTGTCTTGTTTTCGCATTGTTCTTCTGTGATTCGTGCTTGTTCGGATTAATTGGGAAACAACGATCCAAAGGTTGTGGAAAAACGTGTGGAATAGAACTCAAAAGCTACTCCATTCGTATCAAGTGGTATCAGAGCAAAGGTGGTTGTTTCTAAAATCAAGGTAATCCGTTTTCGTTCTTGCTGTTCTTTTGTGTTCTTTTGGTGTCTACATTCTACACTTTTGAATTGTCGTCATAGTGTTGAATTCCTTGTGTTTTCGTTGATTGAGTCGCACATCAATAAAAAATTGCTAGGGTTTCATCAAAAGTTTTCAAAAAAATTTCGTCAAAAAAATCAGAATTTTTTACCCAGTCGCGACAGTTTCGGCCGTCCGAAACTCAGACAGGCGTCCGAAACTACCGTCCGAAACTCAACAGAAAATTCGTCGTCCCAGGAATTTTAAGTTTCGGCCGTCCGAAACTAAGGCAGTCGTCCTAAACTAGCGTCCGAAACTCAACAAAGAAAAAAAAAGTCAAGTAAAAAAAAAATCAAAAAAATATATGTATCTTCGGACTTGTCTTTATTTGCTGTTTTAATTTCCATTTGAAAGAACTAAGTGTTCTTAAGTTGAGTTTGAAAATCATCAATATTGATCGTGACAAATCTTGCTTGGGTGAAATCAAAATCATTCATCTTGCTTTCTTGCCTAGTTGCTAATTCGTAGTTTTCTGAAATAAACCAAGTTATACCCCATACGTGATCTTTAAAATACTCTTGTGACGTGTTTCTTTTCAAACTTCTTTGGTTTAACTTGTGTGAATTGACTTGTTGAACTAATTGGCTGAGATTTGTTATATAAATTGTTGAACGGTAAGTTTCAATTAGTCTGAAAGAAACATTATTGAGAGCTTAGATAGGGTATACACGAGAAAAGTCTTTACACTAGAGAGGAGAGCATCTACTACCCATATTGTGAGAACCCATGAGATTATACATCTATTTTCTTGTGTTTCTTTACTAACGTGCAGGTACAATGGAGGAAAGTGATAAACAAGTATCACAAGCTAAAACCACTTCTACGTCATGTGAAAAGGTGTTTCAAACAAGGTGCAAAATCCAAGATAAAGTGTGTGCTGTGGAGATTGATTGTGAAGAGCTCTAACTTTGCTAGTGAGCTAGTGGTAGAAAGTTGAATATGCAAACCACTCCACAATCCAAATCCTTACTTGCTGCAATGGAGTGATAATTGTGGTGAGTATGGTGTCAATGCAAGTCAAGGTTGCATTCTTCGTGGCAACTACAAAGATGAGGTACTATGTGACATATTCCCATGCAAACAGCCCATCTTTTATTGGGGAAAACCATGGCAACTTGCTTGCAAGGGTGTTTATAATGATATAAAAGAATTGCTATTCATTCATGAAGAATAGTAAAAAGTTTAATCTTCGTGCTTTAACGCCCCTGTGACGTTTCTGAAGATCAAGCTAGAATTGCTAAAGCTGTAATGATTTGAGAGAAGAAAAGAGAAGAAAAGTGTGAATTGGAAAATAAAGAGGGAAAAAGAAAAAAATGCAAAGAAAGTCAAAAGAGTGACTTATTACTATAGGCCATGAGCAAAATAAGTGTAATAGAAAGAGTGAGCATGAGAGTTCATTGAGAGCTAAATAACACATCTTGTACTTATGATTTAGTGATCACGATTTGTATTGTTTTGCTGCCTAGTTCTTTGTGTTGCAGTTTTATGGAGTTCTAGACCATCTAATCGAGTTGCAAACAACTCATTAGTCAATTGGGGAAGGGGAGGTCCAATCTGCCTTAGCTTATTTTCCACAAGGTAGCAGGGTAAGTTAGGTAAGTTTTCACTTGATTTTGATCTTAAAACTATTAAGAACTTTGTTATATCAATTCGGTTGAGTTCCAAAGTTTTCAATCTGTTTTTTAATCAATTTTCAAAAGCTTTTCCTACATCTTTTCAACAATTGTTTTTTCGAAATTTTTATTAAATTGTGTTTTCGAGGTCTAACACTCACATGTTTTAATAAGCAAGTTGATCTTAATAAATTCTTCAATGGTTACTTCAAGGTCCTTACTTGAATTGAATGAATCCTACGTATAGTTTGTTAGTTGTGCTTAGTGTTGCTTATTTTAATACATGAGATTAATTCTGAATTTTATGTTACAATTTTCAACCATAATCAAAATCCTTGTGTGCACTAAACCAAAGGGTTTACTCTATACTTGCTGGAATAACCCTTTGTCTTGATTATTTTGGTCTGGTGAACTTTATTCACCTTAATCCCATCAGATGCCAAAGAGGTATTTTGACTAAGGTTCAACACTTGTCTTGGATAAGTTCATCTAAATATCCTAATTTCTTTTAAGATTCCAAGAGGTAAAGTATTGTTATTTACGATTCTATTTATTAGATTGTCTACATTCTAATTCTACTCTTTGGAATTGTATTTTTATATTTGATAACTTTATACATGTTTGCAAAGTGGTTTCAAACGTTATTGTGATTTACATTGCATCCGGATATATATATGTTTTAATTGCTATGAAATATTCTTATGTATCTTTGGATAATCCTTGTAATTCCATTCATATATATAAGTTTCTTTTCTAGTTTACATGATAATAGTGCCATTGTTTTCTTTTGTTAGTGTTAATGTGTCAATGACTATTATTACTAAGTTTATCTTAAATACTTCCATATTGACAAAATTGCTAAATTCGTTTTTATATGAAGTATTAATATTGTTTCATGATGCAAATCAGAATAACTTGTTGGCATTTGTTACATGATCGTATATTTGCATAATGTTATGAATTTTCTTTCCAATGTTGTGTTTTTCATGATTCAACAATATACATCTTGCACAACTTGTTAAGAGTAATCATGCATTATGTGTTTCAATTTTGCATAAATATTCTGGCCCGGCTTATTATTTGTGGTGGGAGAAAATCATTTAAAGTCTTGTTCTAAATTCTTGAATTTTCTTGCCTTATACATTGTTTGATCTTGCAGAATATAATGCCATTGTTGGCCGAGATGTGAGTCATTCCAACTCGACTTGATTCTTGTGGGGTTGTAATATTGGTGTCTGATCCAGGAGCTCAATTCAAGATTCGAGGACGAATCCTTTCGAGGAGGGAGGGAATGATGAGAATGAGCCCGTGTCCATGTCTCATGGTATTAAAGTCAATTATTCATCCTGAAAGTTTTATCACGTTTTGGTATTCTGGACGTATCTCACTCGATTATAACTCCGAATTACGTGATTCAAGAAGCCCTAGAACGATAACAGTAGGGCTACAACTTTATGCTTTACATTTTAGATTCGGGCTATCATTGTCAAAAGTGCCCCCCAAGATGAAGTGACGTGATCTGGCAGATTACCGTTGCGAATTCACTGGACTACATTGAGACCAAGTAATGGCGTATTGGGCCCTTCATTAATTGTTCACGCACTTTTAATGTTTTTAATTGGATTTACTTTTGGGTTTAATAATAATCCATTACATAATTAATTGGGGCTTTACATTCATTGTTTAATAAGTCCAATACTTGTCCAATTGCCTTGCATGGTAATTTGGAAAGTAGTCTTTTAGGAAACTTTCTTGTTAGTCAAGAAGTCAAATCGTAATTTGCTTCTTGTTTCCTTTTCCTGTTTGGGCATGGCCGAATTCTTCCCTATTTAAGGGTGGACATTGTAACGTTTTTCGAATGATGAAATTTGATAAAGTTTAGCTTTGCTAAAACCTTCTTCCAGCTGTGATAAGTTGAGAGAAAACGTGAGAGTTCTTCTAAGTTTAGTTGAACAATCATAAGACCCGCGAAAACCTTAAGTGAGGAGCTTTAGGTTGAGCTTACCCATTCTAGATTTATAGAACACGCCGAACTGAGGAAGTTTAACTTTTGATTTACATTAGTTGGACTGAATCTTTTTATGATAACGTTGGGGTTTGGTTGATTTCTTCCAATCCTTCTCGTTCAATATCCTTTATTGTTTTGTTGTCTTGTTTTCGCATTGTTCTTCTGTGATTCGTGCTTGTTCGGATTAATTGGGAAACAACGATCCAAAGGTTGTGGAAATACGTGTGGAATAGAACTCAAAAGCTACTCCATTCGTATCATTATCTTATATTAAAATAGGGTGTTCAATTCCGTTTAGTCATTGATGACAATTAATATATTAGATTAATTAGTTTTAAATTAGAAAATTAAGGGTTTTAATTGTTGTAATTAAAAATATAAGGGGTGAATGCGGATCGGAGCAATAATATAAAGGGGTTTAATGTGTTTTACCATTTTTTATATTAATATAAATTATGTCTTTTATTTTATAATATATTTTACATTAATCTAATTTATATGAATTCAGTTTTCAATTTGATTAAAATACTAATTCGAAAACCAAATTATATACTGAAAGTCGAATTCGATTTTAACCAAAAATTTATTCAAAATTTGAAAACTAAATTTGAATTCAATTGGATTAACCCGAATATTGCACACCTCTACTTATGAATGTTAGTTGCCCAAAATATCATCATTTGATTGTTTTTTTTTCATAAATTGTCTCAGTTGAATAGCTTTTCTCCCATATTAAAATTTTCTCTTTCAAAAAAGAACTTTTCCTCTTTCAAAACTTTTGTAAATTTTTATTTTTGAAGTATTTTACAGAATATAGCGCATTTCTTGAGTATATCAGATACTGGCAGATCCAGGGAGGGGGGACAGGGGGTGCAGTCGCCCCTAAAATTTGAAAAGTTGTATTGTTTTTCTATAATAATATAAAAATTTTCAATTGTGTCCTTAAAAAAAATTAGAATTTTGTCCCTACAAAATTAAAATATAACTTTTACTAGTAATAGTATGTAATTTCGCATCCCAAACAATAATTTCTGGATATGCCACTGATATCAGATAGTCCAACAAACTTAAAAACAATAAAATTGTCCCCATAGTTTTATTTATACAAATTAGTATGAAAATGTAATATATTGAAAAAAAATTAAATTTTGGGGTGGTAAAATTCTAAAATTAAAAGTTAAACAACTATTTTGCAATTCAACCATAGTTTGAGGTTGTTTTTGAATAGAAATTTTAATCTAGGGAAAAAATTTTCAAATTTAGAGGGCGTTTGGTTCAAATTCTTTAATTGCAATCACAATGGGTTCGATTAAGGGATTAATGATAATGGGAATCACGATTGCATTGTTGCTTTTTGGTTCAAATTCTATAATGACTATCATTGTGATTGATGCTGTTTGGCTTAATTCAACATTAGTAATAGGAATCAGTTAAAATTCCAATTTTACCCATATAATGACTACTATTGTGATTAATGCAATTTGGTTCAATTTAACATTAGTAATAATCTTTCAATTTTATCAATTTTCTAATCAAGTATTTTTTTTTCCTTATCAACCTTTTTTTTTGAAACACGAAA
The DNA here is from genome assembly GCA_016586305.1 of Ophiorrhiza pumila. Taxonomy (NCBI): domain Eukaryota; kingdom Viridiplantae; phylum Streptophyta; class Magnoliopsida; order Gentianales; family Rubiaceae; genus Ophiorrhiza; species Ophiorrhiza pumila. Next base: position 8,002,706 of record BLIW01000005.1, read on the forward strand.
AATTCTTTGATACCAACAAACACAACTAGAACAAATTACAAACAAAAAAGTGAAGAAATGAACCTAAACATTCTTAAGCCACTAATTGAATTCAAAACTAAAAAGACTATTTGACAAAGCAAGTACTAGAAAATCTAATTTTATTTCTGAAAATGAGGGATTCTCAAATGAACAAGATTGGAAAATAGGAGTTCAAGATGATATAGTAACAGTCTGCATGAACATTCAAGCTCAAGGTTTTGCCTCTTCTTCATCTTCTTCAATCTTAGGTGCCAAATAGAACCTTACATAACCCATCTCTGCAATCTTGTATTCCACAACAATAGGAAGCTCTGAAGACAGACTGATGGTTACTTGGTTTGACAAAAGACTTGCCTTGGTAAAGGAGTTCAAATATCTAAGGGCAAATGTCAGTGACACTGGCTCATTCATTTCTATCACAGTTGCTTCCTCTGGCTTATCTTGTATTTGCTCATACAAATATAACAATGGATAATATTCCAATTGAACATGTTAAAAGATGAATAAGATATTTAAAAACTAGTACCAACAATGATTTATCAATGCCTGCATTATCAATGAAAAGTCAACTCCTTCTTAGCACAAAATAGGATACAAAATAGTTGGGTTAACATAGTCTAATGCTCACAACAAAGTTAACATTCTAACAACAGTTTTAATAGTTTAAATACCAAACTTCATTGATAAGGTGATGATTCTCACCTTATTGTAATCGTTTTACTTACCTCTTGTGCATCTTTATTACGTGTTTTTATGTCGTTTTTACGTATTTTTAATGTATTTGTAGGACATTATAGCGTGGGAGGAGCAACGGAGCAAAAGAGCGCTGAAACGCATTTTCGGAGGTTGAAACAGGCTCTCCGGCGCGCCGAAAATTTCTCCGGCGCGCCAAAAAATGGACAATTAAATGCACCAAAAAAATGTATTTTTTAGCAAACTTCCAGGATACTCCGGTGTGCCGGAGGAAACCCTCTCCGGCGCGCCGCAGCTGAACGTCGCGACATTCAGGTTCAAAGGGCTTAACGTCCCGCGATGTTAGACTTCGAACGTCGCGACGTTCATCTGTGCATCATGTTTTTCAAGCCAATTTTGCCCTCCATCTTGAGAGGACTTCAAGGGCATTTTGGTGAACATCTCAACACACAAGAGCAGACCTAATTCTTCCAATATACGAAGAAATCTGCGGCCAAAAGGGGGAGAGAAGAAGGAGCTCAAGACCAAGAAGAAAGCCATTTTCATAGTTAGGTTAGATTAGTTAGATTTTAGGTTTTCTCTTTAGCTACTCCACAAGAACACACAATTAGTGTGTGTTCTTGGTGTAAATAGGCCCCCATTTGTGGAAGGAATTCTTGTAATGTCTTGACTCTAAGGACTTGATTTGTAAAGAAAGCTTGGAGCTTTGACTTGGAACTTCAAAGGGGAGTACTACTCTTTGTAATTTCTTTGTTTAATTCCATGCTTTAATCCATTTATTGTGATGTTCTTAGTAGCTTTGATGTGCTAAATTGTTTATTACCTTTGGATTATGGTTATGTGTTGTTGATATATTGTGTTATTGTGTGGATTTGTGTTATGGTTAGCTAGGAATTAGGAACTACAAACTAGTTATTACCTCACATTAGTAATGCCTATGGTAGATTAGTGTGTAGGTGATGATTTAGTAGAGATATCTTAGTCCATTCTTGCCTCCACCATAAAGGGGAAATTGATTGGGATATTGAGAGTCCAATGTAGGTTTGATGAACTTGGGAGACATGAACTAGTTTAGTCCTTGCCTCCACCAAAAATGGGGGATTGAATTAGGAAATGATTTTCGAGAGAGCGACTAGGTTCGACCCTTGCCTCCGCCATGAGGAGGGGTTGGATTAGAGTGTTGAATGGAGAGACATTGGAGTTTCGGTTGATTTAGTTAGCTAGTCCTTGCCTCCACCATAAAGGGAGGATTGGTTAATTGTTCAATTTCCAGTAGGAGACAATGCATTTAGGTCCTTGCCTTCGCCATAAAGGGGGAATTTAGTTGAATTGGCTCAATCTTAGTCGTAGTGATTCCATAGGATAAACCACACATAACACTCACATTTGAGATAACCAAATCCAAGGGTATACTTTAATTACTTGATTTCTCTTCCACACATTTTCATGTTTACTTGGTTGTATTAGCATAGTTTAGGTTACTTTCCTTCTTTGTTTATACTTTCACTACTTCACACACGTTTACACTAATTCCATAAACTCATCCCCTCCCTGTGGGTTCGACCCCTACTTCCTCTAGCTACTCAAACGTCGGTGTCTTGATGCACCTTAAATGTCGTGAGGATTAGGGTTATAAATTTATTTGATTCGGTTAAGCCTTAGCTTTTAACCCTAGCTCCAAAACTGCTACCAAATTGGTGCCGGGGAATCAAAGTTTAATCTTTCACACCTATCAAATTGGCGCCTTTGCCGGGGAGGCAATTGGTTTTAGGATTTGTGTTTTGTGTGTTTGGTAGTTGTAAATAACTTCTTTTTATGTTTTTTATTGTTTGTGTTGTTTTTGTTATTTTTCATTTTGAAGTTTAGTTTGTACAAATATGCCTAGGTTGTTTGGAGACTTTCTTGATTCTTATCATATTGACCCACCAAATGGGACGGATAACATTAGACCAACACCTAGCATATTTGGGAATCCTTTTTCCCTAGATTTTTGGGACACTGATGAATGTGTGCAAAGAGAACCTTCAAGATGTTTCACCACTTCATGCTTGTATGATAATGAGCTTAACGATAGATATTCTATGCTTGAGGCTCAAGTGGCCAATGTGACCAACTTGGTAAATGATATACAAGCTTCTATGAGCTATGACGATGTATTATCTTGCAGGTTGTGCCAAGGAGATCACCACACTCACCATTGCATGTTAAATATGGAGTCCAACCAATATGGAAGCTTTCAAGTTCATCAAGAGGTTTTCAACCAAAATTGGTGTGGGCAAGAGGATAGATATTGGGGTAGTGGTGAACAAAATGGTACATACTACGAGTCAAACCTTCCAACGGAGTTTGAATATCGACCAAGCTACGAAGAGAATTGGTCAAACCAAGAACAAAGCAATGAGTTGCATCCCGTGCAAGAAAGAACACAATCATTGGATGATATGCTCTATGAACTAATGGAGAAGGCCGACAAAGAAATTCAAGGGAACGAGAGATTTTGTGCTCAATTGAAAACAACCCTTGAGAAGCAAGAGGACACTTTGGAGGCTCAAGAAGATACTTTGAGAGAGCATGAAGCTTCAATGAATAAGTTGGAGATGCAATTGAGACAATTAACTCAAGGTATTCACTATAGTCCCCAAGGGTATACATTTAATGCATTTATGGGCCAAAGTGAGGTACAACTTGACCAATCCCCTCAAACTCTCTCTTATTTTCCACAATGTGATTCATTTAATAATAATTTCACAACTCTTATGGATAATCATTTTGAAATCAATGATGATTGTTGTGCTAGTACAAAGGATCCTAAGAGTGTTGAAATTCCTTGTATTGTGGATAAGTTTGAGTCATGCATTAATAGTGAACCCTTGTCAAATGAGTTCAAAGTTAATTGTCTTATAAATAAAGAAATATTGCACATAGATTCATATGTTGGCTTATGTGAAGATGATTTGTTAATTTGTCAAGAAATAGCTAACATAGTGCAATCTTGTGTTATTTTGACATCATACATGGATTTTCATGATTTAAATAATATGGTTGATGTCATTAGATCGACGCGCAATAAGGCATCCTCAGTAGATGATAATGATGTTCAATATGTTGAAAATAAGGAAGTGCCTAGAAATGATCCCTATGTTAGCTTAGATAAAAAAGATGTTCATATTTTTCATGAAATAGCTAATATAGTGGAGAATTGCTTTGTTGATGCATCCATACATGAACTTTCTAATGAGTGTATTGAGATTATGGATGCAAAGCCATTGGTTGAGTCTTGTAGGTCAAGCGTGGTGGAAGTGGAGACTATCTTGAAGGATATTGAGAATCCATTGGAGTTCTCAACCATCTTGGTGGAAAAAGGAGATGAGGAGCCTACAATGGGGGAGCAAGAGTGGTACAAAGTAGAATTTTTTGATGTTGCTCCCCACGAACATGAGCTCAAGTGCCTCCTCAAAGGGTACCAAAGAACGCACTACAAAAGGCATAGGAGTGCCTATGAAAGGGCATTCTTTTGGTACCGAGATGGTTATTCCGATCTTGAGGGAGTAGCTACAATAATAAAGTCTAGCTAGGGACTAAATAAACCTAGAACTACAATTTCTTGTCTTTTTTTTATTTAAATGTTAATTGCTATGTTTTGTTTTATGTGTTTAGTGTAATTAGGGTAGTTTTTCTTGTAGGAGTTCAAAGAGAACAATAAATGTGAAAGAATGACTATGAGAGAAGGAAAAATGTGCATAAGTGATAAAAAGAGCTAAGTGTGGAGGGGAATTCATCCCCCTCACAACACTTGCTTAATTCTCTCTTCTTTTTTCACTCTCATGTCAATGGCACACAAACACACTTTTCACTCTAAATCACTTCATGAATTTCAATGTTAAATTGCATGAGTTAGCATATGTGGTGAGGCTTCAAAAGCTTGATGTGTGCAATTTTCACATATGTGGTTAATGGCACATTCATGGTTTACCTAGCATGAATTCATTAGGACTCAAGTGCACATGAGCTTAATGAATGAGATTAGAATTTGAACATGATTGTGATGCACACCTAGCACAAAAGTACTCACATGAGCACATTGTGAAAATTTCTCATGCATGCCATAGAGTGATTGTGAACATTTTTTTTTGTTTGTTTTGAGTGATTATGTTTGAGTGTCATGTATAAAGCTTAATTGTTTAAATGTTTTCTTCTTGAACTCATACATGAAATTAGTTTACTTGTTTTCTTTCTTTTATTTTTTTTTTCAGGTTTTTCATCCATGAGGAAACAAAAATGAGAGGCATCTTCACAATGGCCAAGTACACATTTCAAATGCACAAATGAAGAGATGGCCACAATGCATACACCTCGGGTGTTTTCTCATCCCTCTCTTATATTTGGAAAATATTGCATATTTTAATTGTGGAGGGGATGATATTGGTGAAGATGCTTGAAATTGTGTTTCAATGAATATTTTGTGATTTATGGATGTTGAACTTGGATTTTTAGTGTTTTTCTTGTTTAAGTTTGATTTTTTGTTGATTCTTGTATCCTCTTGAGTGCACATTGAGAATTCCTTGTGTGTTTTGCAATTTTGGAAGTCCCTTGTGTTTAGGCTTGAAGCTCTTGGATAGAAAATCCTTTGTTGTTATTTTGGGATCCCGTAATGTCCATAATTGTTGTGTTTGAGTGTTAGTTCTCATGTATTTGTGATTCTTGTGAATTTTTCATTTTTTGTGACTTTGTGAACTTTTGTGAATTTTAATGATTATACATATATTATATGTTTGTGTTTTAGTGTTAGAATGTTGGTGATGGCAACCAATATGACAAAATGTGTCTATTCTAACTTATATGAGATTAGTGTTGTGTAGCCAATGATGTGAATTGCTATATTTTAGAAACTTGGCTTGTGATAAGGAAAATAACATGTTATATAAGGAAAGTCGGGTCCCTGGTGGAAAGTTTGACATTTTGAGTTTATTGTTAATAAGCACAAGTGGGGAACACATGGAGATTGGCAAGTTTAGCTAATAAGATAGGTCGGAGTACCTCGGCACTTGGTTAGTTTAGCTCTTGGACTAACTTTCCCTAAGAGACATGTGTAGATACTTTCAAGTTTCAAGAAATGAATTGGGCATTATGTGTTATTTTTAATACTTTGTCGTTTATATTGAATAAATTCCTCTCCAATGTGAGACCGCTCCTTCAATAACCAAAAAGGTCAAAGGAGAATTCATATAATATGGAATGGGAAAGAACAGCCACAAAACCCTTGGCATTGTTTAAATTATGTGTTTTATGCATTTTGATACGAATAAGTTCCCCTCCAATGCGAGACCGCTCCTTTACTAACCAAAAGGTTGGAGGAGAACTCATATGAGGTGGAATACGGGTATAAAAAGCCATAAAACCCTTGGCATTCATAATTCGAATAAAAGTCCCAATGATCTTGTAAACATTTTAGTATCTACATAATGGTCAAAGAGGTGATTGTAGGAAAAAGAGTAGAACAAAGCTTAGTCGTCGGATCTCTTACCTATGGCATCGATATGATCAAGTTAAGATCCAAGCGGTACCCATTGCACACACACACACAATATACTCAACGTGTTGAATGTGTACAAAAAGGCACTTTGATGACTCTTGTGGATACATGGAGTGATTACTTATCATTTTAGTTGAGTAAGCTATGAGGCATGTACACAAACACTTTTCGCGTGCTTAAAATGATTAGACACATTGTTGAGTAAAGTAAATTTGCCAATCCTGCATTCTTTGTTGTATATACATGTTTTTGCGTGATTTTGTTTTGTCGCCCGAGGACGAGCAAGGTTTAAGTGTGGAGGGTTTGATAAGGTGATGATTCTCACCTTATTGTAATCGTTTTACTTACCTCTTGTGCGTCTTTATTACGTGTTTTTATGTCATTTTTATGTGTTTTTAATGTATTTGTAGGACATTATGGCGTGGGAGGAGCAACGGAGCAAAAGAGCGATGAAACGCATTTTCGAAGGTTGAAACAGGCTCTCCGGCGCACCGGAAACTTCTCCGACGTGCCGAAAAATGGACAATTAAATGTACCAAAAAAAAGCATTTTTCAGCAAACTTCCAGGATGCTCCGGCGCGCCGGAGGAAAACCTCTCCGGCGCGCCACAGCTGAACGTCGCGAAGTTGAGGTTCAAAGGGGTTAACGTCGCGCGACGTTAGACTTCGAACGTCGCGACGTTCATCTGCGCATCAGGTTTTTCAAGCCAATTTTGCCCTCCATCTTGAGAGGACTTCAAGGGCATTTTGGGGAACATCTCAACACACAAGAGCAGCCCTAATTCTTCCAATATATTAAGAAATTTGCAGCCAAAAGGGGGAGAGAAGAAGGAGCTCAAGACCAAGAAGAAAACCATTTTCATAGTTAGGTTAGATTAGTTAGATTTTAGGGTTTTTTCTTTAGCTACTCCACAAGAACACACAATTAGTGTGTGTTCTTGGTGTAAATAGGCCCCCATTTGTGGAAGGAATTCTTGTAATGTCTTGGCTCTAAGGACTTGATTTGTAAAGAAAGCTTGGAGCTTTGGCTTGGAACTTCAAAGGGGAGTACTACTCTTGTAATTTCTTTGTTTAATTCCATGCTTTAATCCATTTATTGTGTTGTTCTTAGTAGCTTTGATGTGCTAAATTGTTTATTACCCTTGGATTATCGTTATGTGTTTTTGATATATTGTGTTATTGTGTGGTTTTGTATTATGGTTAGCTAGGAATTAGGAACTACAAACTAGTTATTACCTCACATTAGTAATGCCTATGGTAGATTAGTGTGTAGGTGATAATTTAGTGAAGATATCTTAGTCCATTCTTGCCTCCACCATAAAGGGGAAATTGATTGGGATATTGAGAGTCCAATGTAGGTTTGATGAACTTGGGAGACATGAACTAGTTTAGTCCTTGCCTCTACCAAAAAGGGGGGATTGAATTAGGAAATGATTTCCGAGAGAGCGACTAGGTTCGACCCTTGCCTCCGCCATGAGGAGGGGTTGGATTATATTGTTGAATGGAGAGACATTGGAGTTTCGGTTGATTTAGTTAGCTAGTCCTTGCCTCCACCATAAAGGGAGGATTGGTTAATTGTTCAATTTCCGGTAGGAGACAATGCATTTAGGTCCTTGCCTTCGCCATAAAGGGGGAACTTAGTTGAATTGGCTCAATCTTAGTCGTAGTGATTCCATAGGATAAACCACACATAACACTCACATTTGAGATAACCAAATCCAAGGGTATACTTTAATTACTTGATTTCTCTTCCACACATTTTCATGTTTACTTGGTTGTATTAGCATAGTTTAGGTTATTTTCCTTCTTTGTTTATACTTTCACTACTTCACACACGTTTACACTAATTCCATAAACTCATCCCCTCCCTGTGGGTTCGACCCCTACTTTCTCTAGCTACACAAACGTCGGTGTCTTGATGCACCTTAAATGTCGTGAAGATTATGGTTATAAATTTATTTGATTCGGTTAAGCCTTAGCTTTTAACCCTAGCTCTAAAACCGCTATCAAATTGGTGCCCGTGGAATCAAAGTTTAATCTTTCAAGCCTATCATTCATTCAAATAAGAGTGAACACATAATTCTTAATTTCAGCGGGATCCAAACTAAATAATAAATCAACATTCAAAGCATCTTGACAAATTGCTTTAGCAGTCTTGTACTTATCCGTTCCACTAAACCCATGCTTATCCAACACTTCAAGAACTTGTGACATTCTTGAAGATGTACCTTGCATTCAATTTGACATTGATTCATAGTGATCATTTATATTTTTCATAAAATCCCGAATTTCATCATTGAATTCTTTATGCTCTGATTCAACATTTTGCCCAGTAGCAACTTTGACCTTCTTTGAACTTTTTTGGACTTTGCTATCTGAAACTTTCTTTTTTTTGTTTGAAGTACATGCACTTGACGAAAAAATGGCAGTGAATGTAACATAGACACTTAATTACCGTCAGAAGCACTTTCATCTGTGTCGGACAAATGAATATTAACCTTTTCTATGCTGTTCGCAGCAATTGTAGGATCTTCTGTCATAGCTCCTGTTACTCTATCCTTGCCATATACTATTTCCAACTCCGAAAGGTAAGGAAAAGACATATTATATAGACTATTAGCTTCTTTATGACCCTATAAAAAATAAAACATCAATAAGAATTATAACATTACGTGACTAAACACAACTCTTTCACCAATTAGAATCTCAATTTTTTTTTGTAACACTAGGCAAATGCTTGTGGAAACAGGCCATGTCACATCAAATATGCTATACCAAAAAGCAAGTCCTTTCAACATCAAAATGTGTTACAATATCAATATAGTGTCATTTTCTATTATATTAAAGTACTGTACTGTCACCTAATAATGAAAACTGCACATGAGTTAAAAAATCAACAGTCTCATTTTCTACTATATTAAAGTATTATAATGCCATCTAATAAATGAAAACCCCACATGTGTTACAATAGCAACATTAATGGGAATAACAGAGGAAGATGAAGAAGAGGAACATGAGGAAAGTGACGATGAGAATGATGAATTGGAGTACATTCGAACAATTGCTCCAACCGATCAATGGACTACTTTTAGGAATAATATAGCAACCGAGAAGTTTAATAATTGGAGAAATGGGATTTTTGATGTGGAATGACCATTAGTAATTGTGAGACCTAGGTCTTAACCTCAATTATTTTGATGCTTAACAAACAATTATGTTTATGCTAATGGTTCAAAAAGTGTTTCAATGTGATAGATATACAAAGAAGCCAAGCATGGAGCTCTATCATATGGAGAAAGAATTGAAAGTGCAAAAGATATGAAAGTGTGGTAAATTAGGTCATTTCCCTAACCCTAAACCTTATATTATGTAAATAGCTCAAGAAGTTGATCTACTCTTTTAAGGCTCAAGTAAAACTATTTTCAAAATGTTGTTAGTCCTCAAATGAACTTCAAAAGAAGTAATAAAAGTAAGGAACACACTTGCACAAAGTCACACTTAGTTGCACAAATGATTTGGAAAACAAAAATTGAAAACAAGTTGAAAACAAATAGGTTCGGACGACCTAAGCATAGTTTCGACCGTCCGAAAGATTGGTTCAGATGCCTCCTCATTTTAAGTGATCGTCCAAAATTTTGGTGAAAAATGAAGCTCTCTGAAATTTAGGTTCAGACTGTGAACAGTAAGTTTCGGCCGTCCTAAACTTTGGTTCGGACACCTCCTTGGTGTTTCGGCCGTCCGAAACTTAGGTTCGGACTCATGAACAGTAACTTTCAGGCGTCGGAACCTATTTTTCAGCAAACATGTCAAAATAGGTTCGGACGACCCCAGGGTCCGAAATAGCGTCCGAAACTCAGTTTTTCAACATAACGGCTAGTTTTAGAAAGGTCAAACATATACGTTTTTTGTCATTTTTTGAGAGGGTTTAAATACCACCAAATGCACAAATGTTCACACAACTCTTCCCTTGATTCCTTGAGCTTCTAATCTGAAAAATAATCTCTACAACTCTTGCACTACACTTTGATTTTACAAGAACCAAAAGATTAAAAGTTATTGAGCCTTTTTTTGAGTATTTCATATCATTCTTGAGCTATATAGTTTGAGTTGTAATTTTTATTATTGGAATCATATTGTGAGCTTCAATTTATCATATCCACCCAAATTGTGGCTTGTCATTTCATTCTTAAACTTCTGTTGTGAAGAGGTTGAAATCCTAAGTTGGGAAACTTGGATAGTGGAAGTAAAGCACTCCAAGGGGGAGGCTTGAACCACTATAAATTGGTTTGTTGTAAAAGTGGTTCTTTTCATCTCACCACTAGAAAGGAGATCAATTCATAGTGAAGAAGTTGAAATCCTAAGTTGGAAAACTTGGGTAGTGGATGTAGAGTGCTCCAAGGGGGAGACTTGAACCACTCTAAATCGATTGTGCCATTCCTATCTATTACTTTCAGTTTTTACTCTTATTTCCTATTGCTCATGCTATGATATAACTGCTCTTGAATTGGATTATTGATTCATTGTATTTCTGCTTTAATATTGTTGGACATTACACTTGTTTCAATTCACACAACTCACTTATTGTTGTTGAATTTGAATTGATTGGTATAAGTAATTTTTAGAAACCTAATTTACCCCCCCTCTTAGGTTGCCTTAGACCTTACAATTGGTATCAGAGCTTGGTCTCTATTTGCTTAGGCTTAACAACCTTAGAGTAAAGAGTATGGCAACAAACAATGCTATGTTTATGGAGGGACAATCTATCTCTAGGCCTCCGATGTTTAATAGAACCAACTATAGCAGTTGGAGAGATAGAATGGAAATTTATCTTAAATCCATTGATATTGAGATGTGGTATATTGTTGAGGAAGGACCTTATAAGGCTGAAATAACCATAGGAAATGAAACTAGAGAAAAGAAGAGAAGTGAACTTAATGAAATTGATAGGAGAAATCTTACTTTAAATGCCAAAGTCACAAATGTTTTATACAACTCCCTAGATGTTAATGAATCAAGTAGTGTTAAGGGATGCAAAAATGCACATGATATTTGGAAGAAACTTAGGGAAATACATGAGGGAGAAACCTCCAAAATCAATACATGTCTTGAATATAACCAACCTGCTCATTTTATGGCAGATTGTCCAAGAAGAAAGAAGGAGCTTAAACATGACAAAAAGGGCAAAGGAAGAAGCTTCAAAGTCACATGGGATGATGACCAATTCGAAGAGAAAATTGAAAAAGAAGAGGAAGAAGTTTCACAAATGTGATTTATGGGATTTAAAGACCATGAGGTAAGTACCTCTTCTAGTGATGAAGATGATGATAATTGCAATGATCAAGATGAACTAGAGCTGTATATTGCTAAGCTAGTATATGAATTAAAGAAAACTAAAATTCAAAACAAAAAGCTTAAGGCAAAAGTAGAAGAAGTCACTACATATAATCAAGAGTTAGTTATCAAGCATGATTGTGTAGTAAAAGAAAACTGTACACTAAAAGGTGAAAATGAAAAGTTAACAATAGAAAGCAACAAGGTTAAGGAAGAAGCTAAAAAATATGATGAAGTTAAAATAGAACATATAGAATTGAGAAAGAGAATTGAAGACCTAAGTGATTGTTTAGCAAAATTCACACAAGGAAAGGATAACTTGGAAAAACTTTTAGGAAATCAAAGAATGGGAAATAGTAAATATGGATTAGAATATTTACATAAGGTAGGAAATAAATGTTCCACCTTCAAAACTATGAAAATTGTAAATAATCATGAAAAATGAGCTAAAAGTTTTAAAACTAATCCTCACAAATATCATGGACATAGAATGCATAACACACATAACCAAAATCATGAGTATAGAATGCATAACACTCATCATGGACATAATATGCATAACTTTGAACCTAGGTTTGACAATGTTAGACCCCGTCCTTATTATAAGACTTCACACTCTTTTAAATACCACGTAATATGTCATTATTGTTGTAAAAAGGGACATACTTCAAGAAAATGTTTTGCAAGAATGGATGTTGAAAATGGATCAAAAACATGGATAAGAAAAGATATCAATGATGTAAGAACTTAAGTGCTTAAAGTCACATATTGATTTTTAAATGTAGGTATGTTTGAAAATACAATTTTGGAAATAGTTCCTTGATAGTGGATGCTCAAGGCAACTCCTCATTGATTAATAATTTGTAAATAAGAAATAAAAGGACATGTGATTTTTGGAAATGATAAAAAGGGAAAAATAATTGGTGTTGGCAATGTAGCCAATAATAATAGCAACGTGATTGAGAATGTGCGTTTGATTGATAACTTGAAATTCAACTTGATTAGCATAAGTCAAATATGTGATAAAGAACTTGATTTATTGTTTAAATGTGAAAATTGTGTAGTTGTTGATCCAATATATGATAAAATCATTCTTACCAGTTCTAGACATAATAATTTCATCTATGTGATATTATGGAACAAGACATGAAATGTCTTAGTACGGTACATGACACAACTTGGTTTTGGCATAGGAGACTAGCTCATGAAGGAATAGATCACATAAATACTCTAGCAACTAAAGAACTAGTTAGAGGCTTACCTAAACAAAAATATGAAAAAGACAAAATTTGTGATTCATGCCAATATGGAAAATAAACTAGAAGTACATTCAAACCTATAAACATGGTAACTACTTCTAAACTTTTGGAATTAATACATATGGATTTGTTTGGACTGTCACAAACTACAAGCTTAGGTTACAAAAGATATGTAATAGTAGATGACCGCTCTAGGTTCACTTGGGTAATATTCTTGGCACATAAAAGTGATACCTTTAAAAAAATATACAAAACTATTTAAAAGGGTTCAAAATGAGTTGAGTTTAAATGTGGTGAAAATTAGAAGTGATAATGGAACCGAATTTGCAAATGAAAGCTTTATAAATCATTGTTATGAAAATGGTATTACTCATAACTTTTCAGTAGTTAAATCACCTAAACAAAATGGAGTAGTTGAAAGAAAGAATAGAACACTTCAAGAAATGGCTAGAACTATGCTTTGTGAAAATAACTTGCCAAAATATTTTTTTTGGTGAAGCGGTTAACACCACATGCTATGTAATGAATCTTGCATTGATTAGACCATTGTTGAAGAAAACTCCATATGAACTAGTATATAAGAAATCTCCAAATGTAGGATACTTTAGAGTATTTGGTTGTAAATGCTTTATTTTAAATGTAAAAGACACTCTAGGAAAATTTGATAAAAAATCGGATGAAGGAGTATTCTTAAGTTATTCAGAAATTAGAAAGGCCTATAGAGTATAGAACAAAAAGAACTATGATAGTAGAAGAAACAATTCATGTAAAATTTGATGAAGGTAATACAAACAAAAATTATGAAGAAAGTGATGAAGAAATAGAAATAGAAGAGAATCCACCTAATGAACAAGACAAAAATGGAATAGATAGCAATTTATCTCAACAAATTGATCTTCCTTCCAAAGACAAAATTCAAACATTAAGTGAGAGTCCACAAAAAAAGTGATCTTCCAAGAGCTTGGAAATTTATTCAAAGTCATCCAAAAGACTTAATCATAGGAAGTCCCTCTAGAGGAGTCAACACAAGGTCATCATTGCATTTTGACAATAACTTGGTCTTACTATAACAAATTGAGCCAAAAGACATAAATGAAGGTTTAAAAGATGATAATTGGATTGTCACATTATGCAGAAATTTCCTTTTCAATATATGTTTAGAAAGTGCTACACTGAACCAATTCTTGTTGTCATATCCTTGTGAGTCTTTATTGATAGTAGTGGTAACATTCTTGTTCTTGTTACCAAATATTCATTGTGATTCTTGAATTCCTTCTTGTTCCTTAGACCATTCAATTTTTTCTAAATATTCCTAATTCATTATTATACTTCTTGAATCTTGGTTGACTCAAAGAACTCGAAAAGAAAGTTAAGAGAGCTTCAATATATTGAGTGATACACGAGCATGAGTAGGGAAGTGCCTTTAATTAATGAATCATTATAGGAAGTGCCTTTCAAATTTAATGAAAGAAGAATTTGAAATGAGTATGATGGGAGAATTAAAATTCTTTCTTGGGTTACAAATGAAACAAATGGATGAGGGCATTTTCTTAAATGTAATAAACTAGGCTCTTATTTCACACTTATTTAAATTCCTAAGTATTTTGAACTTGATGAGTTTCTTGTGTTTCATTATTGACATTTTGATGTTCTTTATCCCGTTCCTTCATTTGCTTAAACATTCTTGGATTTGGCTATTTTTATTGGTGAAAGATTAAATTGAATGTTAATCGTGTGCTTGTATTGCGAAAATTGTGCTATAGTTTATTTGCACACTTTGAAATATGGTATATTGTGCAAAATGGTGAACCAGTTTGTTTGCAAACTTTACCACATTGTATATTGTGCATTTCTTTGTAGAACATTTTAATTGCTCCCTGACCTCTGATTTCAATATGAGTGAATGGGGAACTTTTGAAAGATTATTTGACAAATATTTAAAAAAAAATTTCCATTCAACATAAACTACTTATGTAGTTGTCATAATTTTCTTGTGCTTGGTGAATCATTATGGGCTTGCTAGTTTCTATGTAATGGCTTTGTGGAATTTGGTGGGTGTGTGTGTTAAATAATTGAGAAAAATTCCTATCCAAATTTAGAGTGGCTCAGTCATGTACTTGGCAATATAGTGATTGGTGAGTTATGTTAGTTTTGATGGAATATCTTGTGGAGTACAAACTGGCTCAGCAGTCTTCAACCATTTGACTCATGATCATATGTATAAACTAGTTATATTCTTGTTGAATCTGACTCAATGTGGATAAAAGAATTTCAACCATCTTTGATGTGTGTGATAAATATTCAAGGACAGTTCGCATTTGATTATCAAAAGCTGAGTATCAACTCTTCATTCATGTGCTTAGCACTTAAAGCCACAGCTGAAATCATTAGTTCAAAACCTAATCATGGGGTAACTTCATTACATTGAGGAAAATAGACTTGGTATCTATGTTCTATTTTTATGAATATGGAATCTGTGCTTACTGGTTGTAAACAGTTGAAAAGATTTCCTTTTCAATTGGCATTATGATGGCCTTATGCATTTAAATGAACATATTGTAGAATACAATCATGTGATTACTGAGGTAGCTTGATAAGTTTTTTATGTTTTTCTTATGATTCATTATTGACAACAATGATGTTATTAATTTGGTATCATTCTTGGTTTAATTTGGTATCCATGTTGTTTAAACATTTATGGTCTTTGCTATCTTCCTTGGTGAAAATTTAATTGTGCATTAGTCTGTATGACTCTTGTGAATGTCATATGATTGTATACTTATATGTTGTGCATTGAATATTTTATATGTTGTGCATTGGATTTTTGTCAAAATTTTGGGTTGATGGCATGTGAAATTAGTCTATAAACAAAGGAAACTCTACCAAAATTTTTACAAAATTTCCTATACTTAACCATTTTTATGATGCCTAGCCACCCATTAGGTTGCAAGGAGTGGAAAGGTAGCCCTAAGATGTGATGTTGTTTCTTTAGCACTGTATTTTTCACCAAGCGATGGAAACAAAGTAAATGAAAAATAATGTTGTTTATGGTTTATATGTGCTCACATTCTTATTTTCACATTCTTATTTTGATGATGTCAAAAGGGGGAGAGGACAAGAGAAAAATAAAGCATGTTGGTAACATGTAATGAATGTAATGGATAAAGAACAAAAGGGGGAGAAGAATAAAGAATGAAATGTTATGAAATGTTATTTTCAAAGAATGTAATTAAGAAATGTTATTTTCAAAAAGAAAACAAAAAGAATGAAAAGTTATTTTCACTTTCTTATTTTGATGATGTCAAAAGGGGGAGAAATATATCAAAGAATGTAATTAAGTGATGAAAATTATAAGTTATAAAATGTACATGTAAGGGGGAGAAAAATAAAACAAAAAGGAAGTATACATATAGGGGAAGCATATATCAAAATATTCAAGCATTGAAGGCATATTTCAATATAAAGTAATTTAGTGCACATATTATTTACTCCATCACATAATTGGTTTGTCATCATCAAAAAGGGGGAGATTGTGAGACCTAGGGTCTTAACCTCAATTATTTTGATGCTTAACAAACAATTATGTTTATGCTAATGGTTCAAAAAGTGTTTCAATGTGATAGATATACAAAGAAGCCAAGCATGGAGCTCTATCATATGGAGAAAGAATTGGAAGAAGCCAAGCATGGAGCTCTATCATATGGAGAAAGTATTGGAAGTGCAAAAGATATGAAAGTGTGGTAAATTAGGTCATTTCCCCAACCCTAAACCTTATATTATGTAAATAGCTCAAGAAGTTGATCTACTCTTTTAAGGCTCAAGTAAAACTGTTTTCAAAATGTTGTTAGTCCTCAAATGAACTTCAAAAGAAGTAATAAAAGTGAGGAACACACTTGCACAAAGTCACACTTAGTTGCACAAATGATTTGGAAAACAAAAATTGAAAACAAGTTGAAAACAAATAGGTTCGGACGACCTAAGCATAGTTTCGGCCGTCCGAAAGATAGGTTCGGACGCCTCCTTATTTTAAGTGATCGTCCGAAATTTTGGTGAAAAACGAAGCTCTCTGAAATTTAGGTTCGGACTGTGAACAGTAAGTTTCGGCCGTCCGAAACTTAGGTTCGGACGCCTCCTTGGAGTTTCGGCCGTCCGAAACCTAGGTTCGGACTCATGAACAGTAACTTTCAAGCGTCCGAACCTATTTTTCAGCAAACATGTCAAAATAGGTTCGGACGACCCCAGGGTCCGAAATAGTGTCCGAAACTCAGTTTTTCAACATAACGGCTAGTTTTAGAAAGGTCAAACATATACGTTTTTTTGTCATTTTTTGAGAGGGTTTAAATACCACCAAATGCACAAACGTTCACACAACTCTTCCCTTGATTCCTTGAGCTTCTAATCTGAAAAATAATATCTACAACTCTTGCACTACACTTTGAATTTACAAGAACCAAAAGATTAAAAGTATTGAGCCTTTTTTTGAGTATTTCATATCATTCTTGAGCTATATAGTTTGAGTTGTAATTTTTATTATTGGAATCATATTGTGAGCTTCAATTTATCATTACCACCCAAATTGTGGGTTGTTATTTCATTCTTAAACTTCTATTGTGAAGAGGTTGAAATCTTAAGTTGGGAAACTTGGGTAGTGGAAGTAAAGCACTCCAAGGGGGAGGCTTGAACCACTATAAATTGGTTTGTTGTAAAAGTGGTTCTTTTGATCTCACCACTAGAAAGGAGATCAGTTCATAGTGAAGAGGTTGAAATCCTAAGTTGGAAAACTTGGGTAGTGGATGTAGAGTGCTCCAAGGGGGAGACTTGAACCACTCTAAATCGATTGTGCCATTCCTATCTATTACTTTCAGTTTTTACTCTTATCCTATTGCTCATGCTATGATATAACTGCTCTTGAATTAGATTATTGATTCATTGTATTTCTGCTTTAATATTGTTGGACATTACACTTGTTGCAATTCACGCAACTCACTTATTGTTGTTGAATTTGAATTGATTGGTATAAGTAATTTTTAGAAACCTAATTCACCCCCCCCCCCCTCTTAGGTTGCCTTAGACCTTACAGTAATGTTTTGAAATTTTCTTGCACTTTGGTCGCAATGCAATCGTGATTCCCATTATCATTGACTCCTTAATCAAACCCATTGTGATTGCCATTGAAGAATTTGAACCAAAGTGCAAGAAAATTTCAAAACATTACTAATGGTCATTCCACATAAAAAATCCCATTTCTCTAATTATTAAACATCTCGGTTGCTATATTATTCCTAAAGTAGTCCATTGATCGGTTGGAGCAATTGTTCGAATGTACTCCACTTCATCATCCTCATCGTCACTTTCCTCATCTTCCTCTTCTTCATTTTCCTCTGTTATGGACTCTTGAGGATCTTAACTCATGAATTTTTGGATCAAATTATGCAGCAAACAACAAGCAATAATAATAAGCACTTGTGTTTTTATTGAAAAAAATGAAGGGGATGCCAAAATTTTCCAACGCCCTTTTAATAAACCAAAACATCTCTCTATAATATTTCTTGCTCTAGAGTGCTTCATGTTAAAGTACTCTTCAGCCGTTTCAGGTTGATGACCCTCAAATTCATTGAGATGATACCTATGCCCTCGATAAGGAGCAAGAAACCCAGTCGAATTGCAATATCCAGAATCCACCAAGTAATAACAACCTTAGGCAGCAAAATAAAACATAAATGTGAGAATGCAAAACATTGAGATAAAATTATTCTATAGCTAACTTTTATTATTTGGATATTGCAAAAAAAAAATTTACCTTGTGGGACTTTAAGCCCATTAGACCTACTGATGGCATCACAAAGAACACGACCATCATGAGCAGAACCTTCCCAACCCGGTAACACATATATAAATTGCATATTTGGACAACACACTCCTAAAACATTAGTTGCAATACCTCTCTTTCTTGTGTGATACCGCTATTTTTCTTCTTTAGGTGGTGTCACTTCAATGAAAGTACCGTCTAATGCATCCAAACAACCCTTCAATATTTAAAATAATTAATGAGAAAAGAACCAATACATAATGGTAATAATTTGTAGTATAATTTTACTTTAAGTGTGAATACCTTAAATGGCTTCCATCTTTCTTCTTGGCACTCGTCAAGTATAGGTTCAGGTTTCTTAAGCAATATATTGTGTAACTGTAAAATTGCTCGAAGACAAAGGTGAAACTGACGACTCATGGTCTCTTGACTTCGTCGAAAAAGTAGACACATTGTTCTATTTTTCTTGTGATGTGCAAGAGTATAAATAAATAAGGCCATAACTTCAGCAACGGATGTATTTCTTATATCTTTTAAACCCCCAATATCTCTTACCATATTGCATAATCTTATAAATGTATCCCTGTCCATTCGAAACTCACTAATACAAAATTTATCACTTTCTTTCATAAGGCTAAATATCCATTGCATTCGCTCAATCCTTTTTTCTTCTTTTGTTTTTTATTCGTCGAATTTTACTTCGAATGTATAATCGATACGAATATTGATACAATATAAGAATCATACAAGCCATGAGCATTCCATTTAAATTCCACAATGTGCTCATTAATCTACGTCTTCTACAATTAAAACAGACCGTGCCATGTTTATCTACACAATAAGCAAATAGTGTAAATAATAACTAAGAAAAAAATACAAAATAATTCCTTACATACAACACATACGAGTTACTATTTACATGGTATAAAAATAATAAATAATAAATAATACCAATAATTTTCTTACATATCATAAGTTTTACATATTGTTATCATGGATCAAACTAATTTTGTAAAATAATAACAACATGGTAAGTGTAAGGAAATCAACATAGTAACAACGCAGCAAAAAATATAACAATTATATTATAATTGATTTCCATAGGACCTTTAATGATAATCTATACAAAGTATACCTCGAGAGATGCTAGCAAAATCCTTTAGCGAGGTTTAATCGACCAACAAGCCGCACAAGTGTCCGGCCTCTAACGGTAATCTACACGAACTACTTTCGGGATCCTCAAATGATTGATTTTAACGTTAGGTTACTAAGCTAGATCCCTCTAAACAACACTTTAGAAATCTAAATAAGAAAACCATTTTTCTTATTTATGTGATTTCTTATTGAGAGAGTTGTGTTGTCTTTGACCTAACATTAAGAATCTATATATAATAATACAATTTTCCAAAAAAGTTGTCTTGTCAAACAAGAAACGAATTATTACCTAACTCTATTCACTTTCCAAAAGTGAACAATAGTATAATAGATGCCATAATTATCATATAATTATGTAAATCATTTTAACCCAAGAAGTAATTCTACTGTGTGTGACCCTTTAGGTTCCTAATCACTTGGCAATAAATATAAATAATAAGCTTAGAATTAAATTGGCTTTTGTACAAAACCAACAGTAAGAAGATACCAACAAAGATAAAACTTCAAATTTGAGTACATATAGAAACCTTATCAGTTAGAGACAATGACATAGAATTGTCATATTATATATGGTGCCCAATGGTAATATGCAAGTAGTGCTGATGATCACAATGGTAATATGAACTATACATTTAAATCTTCAATATTTCGGAATGAAAACTCAACTCAACCAAACCAGTTCTTGGGGCTTTAGGAAATCCTCCCTGATTAAGGGAAATATTATGGTTAGTCTTAATAATTAACCATACGGGATTGTAGTTTTAGACTTAATAATACAAAGCATACTAGGAATCAATTAATTAATGTGGGACTTTTGTATTCAAATCCATGACTGAAAAAAACTCAAAGGACTATCATCCACACCATCAGTTCACACAGAATAGAAAATTTACTTCACTGATCAGCTATTTTTGAGCCATAAGATCATTTCACAGAATTGTGTTATTATATGCTATACATTTATTTAAAACAAGTTTGAAGAAAGTTTATATGGTTCAAAATTTTAGGACTCTTCCAATCTGTTATATGTGAACAGAAATTCTTCAAATTTGTGTAAGATTCTACACTTTTAACTAGTGCAGAGATAATATAAATAATATATTTTTAAATGCACATATATAGGGGTGAGAGAGTGATTGATTCAGTAACAGAAGGAGATTCTTTAATATTCATTAAATCAAGAGAATAAAAAATGTGAACAGAAAGCCTGATTAAATGCACATATATTTTGACTGATTCTTGTTTTTAGGGACTGCCCTTTTCGAAACTTTCTTTCAGATTTTAACAAAAATGGAGTTCCCTTTGCCACTGCAAAAATCATTGAGTTGCAGAGTGGTCTCTGCAGTTTGTATGCTTAGACAAACATAAGTTTATATGCTTAGACAAACACGTCAAGAGCCATACTTTTCAAAGTAGAATCTCTTCATCACATGATTCAATGAAATATCTTGAAATTTATGTTTATGTCGAATGAATTGGTAGGTGTACATGTAAGTGAACTTTATTTTGGTGGGAATAAATTCATTCAAGAAAAGAAATTAGGTTTGGTCTAGAAACAACTCATTGCATTTTACCCTAGACTTGCTAGGGAAATCCATTTTCAATTTTATTATTATTCGAGAATGAGCCATCAACCACTATGAGTGTACTTATGTATATATACTTAATGTATGTAATATATACATATAGAAATAGATACATATAGACATTTTATCCACCTAGTGACCCATTCAGTAATTCATCGAATAAGCCCTTTTAACTCAGCGGTAGAGTAACGCCATGGTAAGGCGTAAGTCATCGGTTCAAATCCGATAAGGGGCTCGGGTTTTTTCATAAAACTCCAGTTGTAGTATTCATATTTGAAGGAAGAATAGAGCTATTATTACTATGGGTTTCTTAAAAAAAAGTAACTAATGAGATAATAGACTATTATTCTATTGAGTTAGAGTCTAGTAGTTATAGAGTTAAAGATTTGTTCAATAAATTTGAATTATTATAAATATTGATTAAGTTACCTCTTGAATGACCAAACCACATTTCCATTCTACCAACCAAATCGCTTCCATTTTAAATCAACAAAAGAAAACGTAAAGTGGACATGACCCATTGAATCATTCCCATATCTGCTATTCTGATAGTAAAATCCGATAGAGATGAAATTGGAAGAGGTGATCCTTTTTTATTTAATATCTTTGACTCCGCAAGAATTTGTCAATATTTTCGATTAAATCTTCTTGTTACTATATTCTATATATATAACAAAAAATTCTTAGTCTGTTCCTCCACAGGGAGGGGTTTCTTTCAAGTCACAACATAAGAGTTATTTCCACTATCTTTCTTTGATTACAGATCAAGATTACTTTCTATCTATATGAAGTATGTAAATTTGGATGTATATCTATCACACCGTGGCTTCATGTACCAAATGTTTTGCATCGGATATTTTTTTGTTTTGAAAGTGTGCTGGATGCGAGAAAGAGGCTTTCATTTCCAGTCTCCTATTTTATTGAATTTAAGAAAAAATAGAAATTCTCTCTTTTTCTTTTTCTCAATCTAACGAACAAGATATAATAATAACATTAATTAATAGAACAGGGAGGGTTAGGTCTGATGATCGATTGGGAGTGAGAGAGGGGGTTGATTGTTCCTTGAACAGTTCTTTGAAAAGAGATTCATTGATAAGTCATAAGAAGACAATTCGCGGTTCAGATACCACTTATTAATATTAATAGTAATAATAAAATAGAAGTTATCTAGTCGAGTTTATGGGCCAATCAGGGATTTTTATCTTCGAAACCCATTGCATTGGAGTGGGATAGTGCCAGAGAAAGAATACAGAAATAATCGAATCTTCGGACGCCCCGAAAATGATATGAGGTGCTCGGAAATGGTCGAAGTAGTTGAATAGGAGGATCACTATGACTATAGCCCTTGGTAAATTTACCAAAGACGAAAATTATTTATTTGATATCATGGATGATTGGTTACGTAGGGACCGTTTTGTTTTTGTAGGCTGGTCCGGTCTATTGCTTTTTCCTTGTGCCTATTTCGCTTTAGGGGGTTGGTTCACAGGAACAACCTTTGTAACTTCATGGTATACCCATGGATTGGCTAGTTCCTATTTGGAAGGGTGCAATTTCTTAACTGCCACAGTTTCTACTCCTGCTAATAGTTTAGCACATTTTTTGTTGTTACTATGGGGTCCTGAAGCACAAGGAGATTTTACTCGTTGGTGTCAATTAGGCGGTCTGTGGACTTTTGTTGCTCTCCACGGCGCTTTCGGATTAATAGGTTTCATGTTACGTCAATTCGAACTTGCCCGATCTATTCAATTACGACCTTATAATGCAATTGCATTCTCTGCTCCAATTGCCGTTTTTGTTTCTGTATTCCTGATTTATCCACTAGGTTAGTTCGGTTGGTTCTTTGCGCCTAGTTTTGGTGTAGCAGCTATATTTCGATTCATACTCTTTTTTCAAGGTTTTCATAATTAGACATTGAACCCATTTCATATGATGGGGGTTGCCGGTGTATTGGGCGCCGCTTTGTTATGCGCTATTCATGGTGCTACCGTAGAAAAGACTTTATTTGAAGATGGTGATTGTGCAAATACATTCCGTGCTTTTAAACCCAACTCAAGCTGAAGAAACTTATTCAATGGTCACCGCTAACCGCTTTTGGTCGCAAATCTTTGGGGTTGCTTTTTCCAATAAATGTTGGTTACATTTTTTATGTTATTTGTACCGGTAACTGGTTTATGGATGAGTGCTCTTGGAGTAGTGGGTCTGGCCCTGAATCTACGTGCCTATGACTTCGTTTCTTAAGAAATTTGCGCAGCGGAAGATCCGGAATTTTAAACCAAAAAATATTCTCTTAAACGAAGGTATTCGTGCTTGGATGGCGGCTCAAGATCAGCCTCATGAAAACCTTATATTCCCTGAGGAGGTTCTACCACGTGGAAACGCTCTTTAATGGAACTTCAGCTTTAGCTGGTCGTGACCAAGAAACAACCGGTTTCGCTTGGTGGGCAGGAAATGCCCGACTTATCAATTTATCCGGTGAGCTCATGTAGCTCATGCTGGGTTAATCGTATTCTGGGCCGAAGCAATTAACCTATTTGAAGTGGCTCCGGAGAAGCCTATGTATGAACAAGGATTCATTTTACTTCCCTACCTAGCTATTCTAGGTTGGGAGGTAAGTCCTGGGGGGGAAGTTATAGACACCTTTCCATACTTTGTATCTGGAGTACTTCATTTAATTTCCTCTGCGGTTTTGGGCTTTGGCGGTATTTATCATGCACTTCTGGGTCCTGAGACGCTTGAAGAAATCTTTTCCCATCTTCGGTTTATGGTATGGAAAGATAGAAAGAAGAAATGACCAAAATTTTAAGGTATTCACTTAATCTTTTTAGGTCTAGGTGCCTTTCTTCTAGTATTCAAGGCTCTATATTTTGGGGGCGTGTATGTACCTGGGCCTGGGCTTCCGGGAGGGGGGGATGTATGGTTAGGTTCCATTTGTATACTTGTGGAATCTGGGCATATCTTAACCAAACCCTTCGCGTGGGCTCGGCGCGCACTTGTATGGTCTGGGAGAGGCTTACTTATCTTATAGTTTAGGCGCTTTATCCGTCTTTGGTTTCATTGCTTTGTTGTTTTGTCTGGTTCATAATCTCGCTTATCCTAGTGATTTTACGGACCCACTGGAACAGAAGCTTCTCAAGCTCAAGCAATTTACTTTTTTAGTTAGAGACCCAATCAACGTCTTGGGGCTAAGGCGGAATCCGCTCAAGGACCTACTGGTTTAGGTAAATATCTCATGCGTTCCCCGACTCCGAGAGGTTCTTTTTGGAGGAGAAAGTATGCGCTTTTTCAAAAAAAGGTCAGAAGAAATGCAAGGGGGAAATATAAATATATATTTATATATATAACATAACCGGCTGGTTGCTTTTTATGCAAAAAAAAAGACAATTAGGGATTGGATTTCCACTCATAAAGAAGGAAGGCCGTTAAGGTCTTTGACAGGGTTGTATTTTTGGTTAAAATGGGGATGGTGTTCCAAAACTCACGAAATGCAGTCTAGGGCAGCGGGCCCTCCCCTTTCTGACTGGACTGAACTCAGGGAAGGGTCAATCTCCTCCGGAGCATGCTCACAGCCACTTATTTCGCCCTGACCAAAATAGTAGAATCTCTCTCTCAGCAAATTCTTTTCTCCGCTAATCACCCCTTTCCCAACCAGCCCCCCGATCGGCTAATTCAAAGGGGTTAATCTAGTACGAAGTTGTCGGAACGAATCGTTTGCTTTATCGAAAAAAAAGCTTTATTAGGGGGTCTTGGTGGGCTCCCTCTTTTCCAACTATTACAGCTGGCGTCGACCAGCTTTTGCGATACGGACGGACACCAAGAAGAACGCAGGCAGCGGAAATAAAAAAGAGAAGGCAAAGAATTCCCGACCTAGGGCATGTTATTGACTCAACCACAAATCTGTTGATGAAGGTAGCTTGTTACTCTCAGCCACTAGTTAGACGGAAATCCCTTGACTTCGCTTATGTCCTTATGCAGTAAAGAAAGTGGGGCGGGCTAAGATTCCATCGAAGTAGAGGTAACAGGATTCGATGTTGCACCATCTTCAACTCTTATCGAGATCCGGAGTTTTTCGAGAAAAGGCCCCGATTCTTCAATATCATGATTGGGTCGACCAGGCCAGATCATGAGTGAAATAGAAAATCTAAAAATTGTACATAGCTGTTCCAGTTGAGAATACTTGGATATTAAATCTACCTTCTTACTAGGTGAGTAGGCCTTTTAGTGCTAAGCCTGGAAACGTAAAGCTAAGGCTTTTTGGTTGCAACGTTCGAAGGGGGCCTGATGTAGTGGGATCGTTTGGATTGTTACAACCTCTAGCAGATGGTTTGAAATTGATTCTAAAAGAACCTATTTCACCAAGTAGTGCTAATTTCTCCCTTTTTAGAATGGCTCCAGTGACTACATTTATGTTAAGTCTGGTCGCTTGGGCCGTTGTACCTTTTGATTATGGTATGGTATTGTCAGATCCGAACATAGGGCTACTTTACTTATTTGCCATATCTTCGCTAGGTGTTTATGGAATTATTATAGCAGGTTGGTCTAGTAATTAGGGGGCGGCAGTTCGGTCGCCTATGATACTAGGACCAATAGGTAAAAAATGGGTTTGTGCCGCAGGTGTTGAACGATATACTCTACACAGGTGTGGGCTTTTACAGGGCTAGGGCTCATAAATCCTTTCTTTCATTCATCAATAGGGCCCTGGTCGGTAACTTTTCTGGGCCGGGATGGATAAGTGGAAGTCATAAAAAATAGATCTTTATCTTCGCACCTCAGATCAAGAGGAAGGGTTGCTTGTCAAGCTGGCCTATAATATAATTAAAAAATATATATAATATAAATAAAAGGATTCGCTGTCTTTTAACCGGCTTTTTTCTTTGTCAACGCTACTAAGGACCTATAGGTTTGCCTTACTTGACTTATGAAAGATAATGAGAATGGGTTATTCAAACAAAAAGGAAAAGGCCCTACTTAGTTTCGCAAGCCTTTGTCATTGTCAGTCAACTAAGTAGGGCCTAAGGCCCCCTTCGAATCCGTAAATCTGAAGAGCATGCCGCAACAAAAGGATGGTCCCCTACGCATTTCATTTTTATAGTTTCATAGGAAGATTAATGGTTATTTTAATATCTTCTAGAACTCTCTTGAGCCAAAGAACCTCACACACTCCTTGAGCCATTGATCTGAATTCAGCTTCAGCACTACTTCTAGCAACTACACTTTGTTTCTTGCTTCTCCAAGTAATCAGATTATCCTAAAGAAATGTGCAATACCCTGATGTTGACCTTCTATCAACATTTGATCCTGCCCAATCTGCATCAGTATATACCTCTATACTTCTTTTCTCACTTTTCCTGAAAAACATTCCTTTTCCTGGTGTTCCTTTGAGGTATCGAAGAATCCTATACATAGCTTCAAGATGTTCTTCATATGGAGAGTGCATAAATTGACTCACCATACTCACAGCAAAGGCAATATCAGGACGTGTGTGTAACAATTAAATTATTCCAACCAATCTTTGGTACCTGCACTTATCTACCGGAATCCCATCTTGGACTTCTCCAAGTTTAACATTTACTTCTATTGGGGTATCAGAAGGTTTACAGCCACTCATTCCAGTTTCTTTTAAGAGATCTAGAATGTACTTTCGTTGTGAAACCACAATACCCTTCCTTGACCTTGCCACTTCCATTCCAAAAAAGTATCTTAGCTGGCCTAAGTCTTTAATTTCAAATTCCTTGGACAAGTTCTGCTTCAATCTACTCATTTCTTCCATATCATTTCCAGTCAAAATTATGTCATCCACATAGACAATTAAACCTGATATCTGGTCGCTGGTGGATTTTTTTGTGAATAGTGTGTGATCAGAATGATCTTGACTATATCCTTGACTTTTGACAAACCTTGTGAACCTTTCAAACCAAGCTCTGGGAGACTGTTTAAGCCCATATAAAGACTTTTTTAATCTGCATACCTTAGTTCCAAACTTCTCAGTGAATCCGGGTAGAGATGCCATATATACTTCTTCTTCTAAGTCTCCATTCAAAAATGCATTCTTCACATCTAACTGGTTTAGTGGCCAATCAAGATTAGCTGCAACAGATAGTAGTACCCTAACTGTATTTAGCTTTGCCACTGGAGAAAACATCTCTGAATAGTCCACTCCATATGTTTGTGTGAAGCCCTTAGCTACTAGGCGGGCTTTGTATCTTTCCAATGATCCATCTGAGTTGTACTTCAAAGTAAATACCCATTTACAACCTACAACTACCTTCCCATTTGGTAAATCCACTATCTCCCAAGTAGCATTCTTTTCCAAAGCTTTCATCTCCTCAAAAACAGCTTCTATCCACACAAGAACATTTAGAGCTTCCTGGATACGGTTAGGAATGGAAACACTAGACAATTTTGAAATAAAGGCACAAAATGAAGGTAAGATGTTATTGTTAGACACAAAATTTGATAAAGGATGTTTTGTACAAGATCTAACACCTTTTCTAAGAGAAATAGGAAGATCAAGTTGATTAGAGGGATTTGACTCAAAGTTACCTGGAAGGATTTCAGAAACTTTTGAATCACCATCATGAATTTCATGATCCAACCTCTGATTAGATTCTTGGTGATGCTGCAAGATAGGATTTCTCTTTTTCTTTGAATATACAAGACCTTTATATCGTTTTGCATCAATTTCTGTTATTTCAGATTTTTCATTTTCAGATAGCATTACCAAAGGTTGTTCATTGATGGTTTCAAAATCGACTTTATCTATTTCTGCCTCATTTTCGTCCAGTGATTAAGTGTATGAAACATCAGTATGAAAAGGTTCAACTTTTAAGTCAGATCCATCTAAAAAACCATCTTCACTCTTGTTAGTCTCCCCCTGGAGATGGACTGTATTGTAGTATGAAATTCCTTCATGAAATGAAACATCCATAGATACATACATTTTGTGCAAAATTGGATCAAAACATTTGTACCCTTTTTGATTGTTGGAGTAGCTTACAAAAATACATTTATGTGCTTTTGGATCAAGTTTTGAACTTCTCAAATCATGGTTATGAACAAAGGCCACACTTCCAAAAATTTTAAGATGAATGTCTGTCACTAGACGAGAATTTTGGAACCAATTAGTAAAAACTTGGATAGGTGTTTCAAAATTCAAAACTCGTGTTGGCAGCCTATTAATCAAATAAGTAGCTGTTAAAACTGCTTCTCCGCAAAGATACTTAGGAACTTTGGTTGTAAAACTCAAGGCTCGAGCAACTTCAAGAAGATGTTTATTTTTTCGTTCAGCCACCCCGTTTTGTTGGGGTGTATAGCTACAAGAACTTTGGTGCACAATTCCTTTTTCAGCAAAAAAATTTCCCAACACATTGTTGAAATATTCTTTTCCATTATTACTTCGAAATAGGCTCGAGCAACTTCAAGAAGATATTTATTTTTTCGTTCAGCCACCCCGTTTTGTTGGGGTGTATAGCTACAAGAACTTTGTTGCACAATTCCTTTTTCAGCAAAAACATTTCCCAACACATTGTTGAAATATTCTTTTCCATTATTACTTCGAAAAATTTTAATTCGAGTCTGAAATTGTGTTTGAACCATGTTATAGAAATTTTTGAACACAATTGCAGCTTCAAATTTTTCTTTTAAAAGGAACAGCCATGTGACCCTAGTATGATCATCAATAAAAGTGACAAACCACGTTTTTCCAGAAGGAGTTGTCTCTTTAGAGGGACCCCAAACATCACTGTGAATCATTGTGAATGGTTCTGTTTTTTTTGTATGGTTGAGATAGAAACACAGCACGATGATGTTTTGCTAATTCACATGACTCACATTGAAAGTTTGAGTTATTTTTATTTGTGAACAACGTAGGAAGTAATAGCTTCAAATATTGAAAACTAGGATGTCCTAATCGATAATGCCATAACAAAATTTCATCATTATTTGCAACAGAAACGGAATTGAAGCATGTTTGTTGTCTTGCCTTCTAAGAATTGAGCTTTTATTAAGGAGATATAGTCCACCATCCTGTTTAGCATCCCCAATCATCTCCCCTGAGGTTAAATCCTGAAATTCACAACGTGAGGAAGAAAAATTAGCATTACAATGATGATCATGTGTGAATTTACTGATAGATAAGAGATTGTATGAAAGAGTGGGAACATGTACAACATCTTTAAGGGTTAGAGATGGAGATATAGGTACTGGTCCTTTTCCAGCAACAATAGCAAAAGAGCCATCTACAATTTTGACTTTTTGATTTCCTGCAGACGGTACATATGTTGTAAAAAAATTCGAAGTGCCTATCATATGATCAGTGGCACCTGAATCTAGAATCCAAAAATCCTTAGATTTTGGGCAAGCAACAATAAGAACAATACTTGATTTTGCTAGGGAATAAGAATGGTTAGTGTTTCCTGTAGATTGAGGCTGAAACAGTTTGTATAGGTGCTCTATTTGTTCCTTTGTGAAAGGAAGGGATTCTGAGGTTGACTGCAGCCCTGGATCTGAATTACTCACTTGAAGTGCATGATTATTTCCCCATGACCTGTTGTCATTACCTTGTTTTTTCTTCCCATTTGTAGGCTTCCCATGTAGCTTCCAGCAGGTTTCACGAGTATGCCATGGTTTTCTACAATGGTCACACCATGGCCTTTGCTTTTCTCGCCTATCTCTTTCAAAATCAGCACCTCGGGCTGCAAGTGCTAAGCCCTCAATCTCTGTTTTTTACTCACTAACCTTTTTCAACATCACTTTTCTTATTGCTTCTTCTCTACGCACTTCAGAGAACACTTCTCTCATCGAGGATAAAGGCTTTCGTCCTAAAATACGTCCCCGAACCTCATCAAGGTCTTTGTTCAAAATGCCAAGAAAACAAATATCCGGCTTCTTTCTATCTTCTTCTTGTATCGAGCACTATCACTTGGATTTTCCCACTCTTCTTCTTTGAACAAATCCAACTCCTGCCAAACAGTCATCATCTCATTATAATAAGTTGTTACTTCACGATCTCCTTGCTGCATCTTCCACATTTGGGCATTCAATTCAAACAATTGTGAATGGTTGTCCAAATCTGAATAAGTTTCTTTAATTGCTTCCCACACATCATGAGTAGTTGGCAAAAATAAAAATGGTTTTCCAATTGCTGGATCCATAGAGTTGATCAACCAAGCAATGACCATCGAATTTTCAGAATGCCATTGCATGTATTTTGGATCAGCTGTCGCTGGAGCCTTCACTTCGCCATTTAGATACCCAAGTTTCCCTTTGCCGTCGATCACCAATCGCACAGACTGAGACCACTCAAGGTAGTTCTTGCCATTCAATTTATGAATGGTAATTTGGAGAGAGTTTTCAGAACTGGAACCAACTACTGGCTGAACAGCCACTGGAACATCTTATGAAGGCATCACATCACTACTAGCATTCGAAGATGCTGAATTGGAACCTACCATGGCTGCTTTAAAATTCATAATCCTCAAGGCTTTGATACCATGTGAACAGAGATAAAGAAAGAAACACTCTCAATCTTCTTCTCCTTATTTCCTTCATGCAAAGAATTCATACAATTTAAGTATGTAAATTAGAAATCAAAAACTAAGGAAAGTCCTAGAATATTTATCAATCAATGAGTGATTAATTCTTTCCTTTAATCTTAGGATATCACTTTCCTAATTTATCAAGTTCAAATCAAATCATAATCAAATCCAATCATTTAAAATTTCTTGACAACATGGATAGCTGTAATTCAGCCAAGAATACAAGGTGTTTCAAAACTCAGCTTTTAACTGCTCTAAATTTCTGTGAACACCTTCGAAAACTCTGTTATTCCTTTTCTCTCCATAGAAGCCAGAAGATGCATAAGGAGGCGCAGTCCCAAATAGCCATTCCATTCTTTCCCTTACTGTAACAACTCTCTGGACATTCTTATACATAGTCCATTGTATCCCACAAGAAGCAAAAAAATAGAGCCCACAACTGTCTGGCAGTTTCACAGTGTAACAGCAACTGGTTAGTTGTTTCTTCACTTTTGAGCTATAGAAAGCAATAGTTAACATAGATCTTCCTCCTACTTAGACTGTCTCCATATGCATCCCAAGAGAAAGTGCAATATTGTTCAAATTTCATTGTAGGGAAACTCTTGGGCTGGTTTTGATGTCAGTGCCCTCATAGAAAGATGTCAAGTTGAAGAAATCCTTATCTTTTTGAGTCCATTGAATGGTGTCATCCAAATGGTTCCCAAATTTGTAGTAGTACAAGTCCAAAAGAACTTTTGTAATAGAAGTTCTCAATGATTTAAATCTCTCCCAAACTGTGGCTCCCATGAGACTGCTTGACTGATTGTGATGCTAAGTAGGATACCTGTTACTTAAAGGAACATTAGTACACCAATTATCAGCCCAGAAACTAATTTTAGTATCATCTCCTACCTTTACTAAAATCCTCACAATATTTGAAGCTAATTACCTTCTTCCAAACATTTAGGTTCTCATTAGCAACTTTTGGAGAACAGAAACTTTTGAAATATCTCTTTATGCAACTTTTTTCCTTATCATCCAAACAACTGAAGGAGCTGAAGACATAAAGGACTATATCCTCATTAGTATCACAGGTTCTATTTATAGAATTACTTCAAAGTTACTCTAGGCTCAGAAGCACAGTCACTCAAATAATCTCAACAAACCAGAATGCTTTTGGGTATGGTATCCAGATCATGGATGTTGTTCTTATTGTCAATGCATGTGTTGATTCAAGAATTAGAGTGGTAAATGGAGAGACTCTGCATATTAGATTAAAAAGATTTTAACCATGTCAATTGGGAGTTTCTCCTTAACTCAAAAGAATGATGGGTTCCCAGAAAAAGGGATAAGATGAATAAAATTGTATCTTCACAGTTATTTTCTCCATGCTGTTAAATGGCACTTCAGTGGGTTTCTTAGCAGCTCAAGAGGGCAAAAACAAGTTGATCATTGTCTTCTTTCTTTTTCATCATCATCATGGATGCTTGAACTCAAATGATCACTAAGATGGAAGCGTAGGGGTATCTTAAAAGGGCTCTCGATTACTAATAGCAGTGGAGAAAGGTTGAATGTCACACAAATCCTGTTTGCTCAATGGCACTCTCATGATGTGCAATCCTTATGAGAATCAGCATAGAACAATCATAATGCTTCTGCTCATATTTCAAGCCAACTCTGGATTGCAAAGCAAGAAAAAGACAACTAATTTGTGTTGTTAGAAATACAAGAATTGCAAAGGTTAGCAACCAATCCTGGATGCATCACAGGTACCCTTCCCATCAGCCAATTAGGACTTCCTTTTGGTGAAGGGTGGTGCAAAACACAAAGCCAAGAAGATAGGGTTGCCTACTAAAAAGGATGGAGTACAAACTTGCGACATGGAAAGGCAGTGTCGTCCAGAGGGGTAAATTGACACTCTTAAAAGCTTCCCTTTCCAACTTTCCTACCAACTTTCTCTCCCTTTTTTTAAATTCCAAAAGTGTGGCTGCTAAAACGAACTAACTCCAAAGGATCTCCTACGGCAGCAATCATACGAGGAACCAAAGTATCACTTGGTATAACGGAAGAAATTTTGCCACCCAATTAACCATGGTGGAACTGGAATCAGAAAACAAATCATCCTCTCTCTAGCATGACCAAATGAACATAAAATTTCAAGAAATTAAGACTATGAGGGTACCTAAAATATCCATAAGTGTAATTAGGCAAACAATTACAGGGTTCAAGTCAATTGACATTTGGATTAATATCACTGTAAAGTGCCTTCTTGTAACATTAATTATAGCCATTTTCTACTCTTATAGCTTTAGTTACACTTGATAAGTAAATAAGTTGCCTAACCAAAACAAAAGTACAACTGCCATCCTTTTCAGAAAATCAAATAAACCCACTATTTTACATGATTATATCTATTCTCTGAAAATCCTGTCGACAGCAACATTTCAATTATCCAATACTTAAGAAGATAACCACATGAGACCAAAAACATGTGAAGAAAAGAAAAAGATACTAACTTAAGAATGAGCAGATAGACCTGTGCATGAGCTATGTAGAACTTAATCCTATTCATTTCACTAGCAATCCGCTCCAAAAGCATACTTTGAGTCTCTCTCAAACTTGTTCCATTTTCAGCATGTTGCAAGGAAACCCCATTGCTCAAATGATCCTTTGATGAAGAATTCACATACCTATTGACCAAATCAACAGACACACTAGGGAGCTCGTGTATCAGTTTCTCAACCTGCATTTTATCAAATATTAATCAAAAATTTTAAACCAGTGTTACCATGGCAAATGAATATTTGTTATTTAAACTGGAACAGAAATCCAACAAAGAAATAGGCAGGCACACACAAATTCACTCACAGAGAGAGAGAGAGAGGTGTTGATAAATATTCATCCTAATTAAGAGGAATATCCGAGTAAGAAACAATTAATCAGTCCACATCTTAATAAGCTTTTAATGAAAAGGACACAATCCGCGTACATGTCTAGGTTTCCTTCAACTTAGACAGTAAAGTCTTAGTAAATAGGTCAATCTTCAATCAGGAATTCAGCTTTATATCACACTAACAGCCGAAAAACAAGAAAAACGTATTAGTAGTAGTTGGGTTGAAGACATGAATGTGGATGAGAGAATTCTGATTGAATAAAAAAAAGGCAAGCAGAAGAACAAGTTCAATGAAGTTTGAAAACCAGAAAACCTATCAAGATAGCAAACGAGAAAAGAGAAGCCCGGTGAAAAATTAAGATAATCAGACCTAAGGCCATGTGCACGTGCAATAGACAGATATAGGGGTGTAAAACAAATGAGCTGCTCGCCAGTAGCTCGCGAGCAGCTCGAGTCGAGCTCGAGTAGCTCGCGAGCAGCTCGAGTCGAGCTCAAGTAGCTCGAGCTCGAGCTCGAGCTCAGTTTTCAAAGGATCGAGTAGCTCGCGAGCTACTCGATCCCATATATATATATTTTATATTTATTTTTTAGTCCCTAACATTTGATAAATTATATTTTAAGCAACTTATGTTTATATTTTAGACCTTAATTTTATACTAAATTATCATTTTACCTTACTAAATTTTAAAAAATTACAATTATATCCTACAATTTTAAAAAAATAATATTTAAAAAAATAAAAAAAATAAAAAATCGAGCTCGAGCTCGAGCTCGAAAATTGCCTACTCGATCGAGCTCAAGTTGAGCTCGAGTACCACCATTTCAGAGATCGAGTAGCTCGATTATAGAGGTACTCAAGCTCGACTCGACTCGTTTACAGGCCTAGACAGATACATCTTGCATAAAAACATTAGACCTAGGATGATATTTAGCTGTAGGTTCTCAAGGAGGAAAAGTATTAAACAAATAAATAAGATCCATCACGTAAAAGCAGGAATGAGTGGCTTGTAACTGAAGGGTATTTGATCTCGAGGCAAGTTTAATGCCAAAACTCTCACTGAAACAAGTTTTACAACAATAAGCTGCCATCAAATTAAGTACTAGGACTAACTAAATACAAGGAGAAACCACAACAAATGAAACAAATCTTCGCTAAACCATAGAGAGCTCGGCTAAAAGACTAAATTACTAGTAGGTTAAAATCTCTAAATCAGAAACTAATAGTTTGGGCAGTTAAGAATAATAGTAATCTTGCCAGGCTTCATACATAACAATATCAATAAAGAAATTGACCGCAATATAAAACTTGAGTCTTCACACGTGAAAATTAATATCAGAGCCATCATGCATCTTTTCTTCATTAGCTCTTTTATCAAATGGACATTTCTGAAACATGCAAGTTGAGTAGTAAAGATTCTATTTCCAGAGAAAACAGCAATTAATTCTATAAGTATGCTACTTCCAAGGAAAAAAAGGCAATTTGTTCTTTGGTCAACAATGCTTGAACTCAACACACAGGATAAGAAAAAGAATGCCCTCAAAAACGCAAAATTAGGTTACAGTCAAATCTTTCAATTCATATTTTAAATTACAAGACCAGACATCGGTAGAAAGTCATCATCAACAACAACAACAACTAAGCTTTTATCCGACTATATGGGGTTGCCTACATGGATCATATTTTGACATTATATTCTATCATTACACATGTTTTCATTTATATTTAAGTATATCATATCTTTTTTAATTGATTGTTTCCGATTCTTTTTAGGTTTCCCCCTTCCCCTTTTAATTTGAGTTGATTTCTCTCTATTTTCTACATGACACAATGGTGCATCTAGAGGTCTCCTATGCACATGTCCAAACCATCTTACACGTGTTTCTCTCATTTTCTCATCTATTGGCGCTGCTCCCACTTTCTTTCTAATACAATCATTACTTATTCTATTCAATCTAGTATGTCCACACATCCATTTTAACATTCTCATTTCTACATTTTTTTTCATGATCATACTTAGTCGCACAATATTCTGATCCATAAAGCATCGTTGGTCTTATAGCTGTTTTATAAAATTTTCTCTTCAATTTCAATGGTACTTTACAATCACAAAGTATACAGGACGCACTTCTCCATTTGTTCCACCCTGCTTGAATCCTATGTGTAATATCTTTATCAATTCCCCCATTTTCTTCAATGTTAAATTCTAAATATTTAAAATAACTGCTGATGTAAGAAAGAATGATAATTTTGTAGTTTTAATCCAAAGTTACAGTAAATTTTCTTTTTCAACCTTTCCTTTATTTTAATTGTGGAGGTCGCCATGACTTTCTTAGTCGAGGGAGTTGTCAGGAATTGAACCTCTGACGTCTAGCACAATGGAGCAGGCAGACACAAGATGCCAAAACCAAATTAAATGGACATTTTACAGTAAAAATTCATCCTTTATTTCCATTATATTTCTTTTTCTTTACTTTTCTTTTCTTTTTTTTTTTTTTGGTAGGGGGTCGAGCTACATGCGTTTATTGAATATCTGTCAACAGAACTAGTCTGCGTTTAGCAAATCATTTGTTTAAATTACAAGGAAGACATGCAATTCTTGAAAAATTTTGCTTATATATCCTCTCTGATATGTTTCTTGTGTTTTTGTAATTAGCATATGGTTGATATTATGACTATCTCATTATCTTCTACTAATCCCATAGACCACCTTTCACCTCATGCCTATTCCTTTTATCATCTTAAAACTAAATTCTTTCTTGCTCAAGCCCATGCAGCTCAATTCGAAGAAAAGGACCAATTAGATTGATCAATTCTCAGTAAACCTTCCAAGAAGCATGGAATCCTTTTCTTGTGTTTTTGAACCCTAAACTATATGAGAAATGATAGGGGGAGTGAAATTCTGGAGTGAAAAATTGGAGTGACTGACGTGGCAGTGATAAAAAGACAAACTTATCCCTTACCTATTAGGGTTCACTCATCATTTGGTTAGGGTATTAGTTTGTCTTTTTATCACTGCCACGTCAGGCACTCCAATTTTTCACTCCAGAATTTCACTCCCCCTATCATTGCTCAAACTATATCATTGCTCAAACTATATAGACCGATGATTCCATCTTATTTCTTTCTTTAACATTTTCTATACAACAGCAATATTCACATGAATTTTACCGAATTCTCTAAAGCTTTGTTTCAGAGTGGATCCATGATTCCATATCATTTTCTGCTTCAAAAGATTCCGTCACAATCAATAGCATGCTGTGAATAAATTTTAGCCGGGATGTGCTGTGTCAGCACCACTAGTATTTTGTAATTCTAATTTCTCTAAATATAATTTTTTAACAGTTGTTGCTGTTGTTTTATAATTCTTTTAAATCTTGAACTACTTCTCAAGCACTTGCACTAACAAACTGAACCCAAAGTATAATGCCAAATTACGTGAGATTCAGAATACGTGAACTCCATTCATTTAACCCAAAAATTAGACCATCGTTTATTAATCCTTTCCAGTCAAAACCAATTGACATAAACCCCAGTTATGATCATTTCCTAAATGAAATAAAACTATTCAAATATCCCATGTTTTGCTTCAACAGACAAAAAGTATCAATTAAGTTACAAGAACAAATGATTAAAAAAAATAAAAAATCAGTGCCAACAAATTCCCTTACACAAAAGAAACAAGAATCAAATTTAAATGTACTTCAATTTTTTATTAAAAAAACACACACACATTCAAGCCACCACACAGAGTAAATCTATAAGCATTACCTTAGAAACCACGTGGAATGTATCCAGCAACAGTTCGAGTACTTCTCTCGTCTCATTGGCATCGGCGCACTGCTTGAGCCGGCTCTTAAGAGCCACAAGCAACGCATCAACGGCCGCTCGGAAATCCAAAATCTTCTCTTTGATATCGAGCAATGGAGTCCGCATACGAACAACGCTGGCATCAATGTCAATGAGTTTGGTACTGAGACTAACGAAATCAGAGTAATCGCGGTTAATTAAATCAACGAGTTCCCACTGTAGTGAGCTCAAGTGTGATAGGAGTTTAGATCTTAGGGTTTCGAAAGGAACGAATGTTCGGAGATCGGAGATGTATGATTCATGGTCGAATTCCTGGTCTACGAATGCCTTAGGGTTTAGCCATAGTGGATATGCATCGACTGGGTCTCCGAATAGGCCCGCAGCTGATCGCGGTAGTGCAGGTGGTGGAGTTGCCGGTAACGGTGATCGGACATCAGGCATTGTCTCTTTTTCTTAAAATCTAAGAGTGCTGAGTCTGATCTGGTCCTGAGTATGCCTATTGAAATTTTCAACACGTTGATATTTTGTCAAGTAACTTCTAATGAGTAGTGGTGACTAGAAAACTGAAAAATAGAGTAAGTGTACTTAGAACCATGGATGCGTTTGAATCAGCTATTTTTGGATTATATCATCAAATTTTTTTCCTTCGGATTTGTTATGAGAAAAGAATATTTTGAAAGTGTTTGCAATGAATGATTTTATTTTGTTGGGATTTGTATAGAAGATTTTTTTATTAATAAAAGTTTGAAATTTAAATTTGAATTAGTATTTTATTAGTTTATTTTGGTGAGAAGTGTGTTAGGAAGAATTGTTTATTATTAAATTTTAAAATTAAAATTAAAATTTAATATTTTATTTATAAAAATTACTGTAGCAAAAATAATTACTGTAGCATTGTTTTGTGTTTTAAAAATTTTGATGAAAAAGTTGAACAAAACAAATACATCATTTTGTAATTGTGAAATAAATCACAAATTATTGTCCTTCCAAACAGACCCGCGTTTTTAACATTTACACGATTTCGTAAGTTCGAAAAACTTTTAACATTTTTAACATTTAAACGATTTCTAAATTAACATGTTTTGTACTTGATACATCAATAATATTTCATTTACACATCTATTATCTGCCTGTTGTTAAATGACTACAAATTCAACATAGATATAACCAAACAA
Organism: Ophiorrhiza pumila; assembly: GCA_016586305.1. Taxonomy (NCBI): domain Eukaryota; kingdom Viridiplantae; phylum Streptophyta; class Magnoliopsida; order Gentianales; family Rubiaceae; genus Ophiorrhiza; species Ophiorrhiza pumila. The sequence goes on from BLIW01000005.1 coordinate 8,041,480, forward strand.
TGCATGTATTTCATTTTACACTTGTTTTAAACCACTGAATCTTCTCATGCATGCCATGACTAAAGGATTATTAACTCAACATGTTCAAGTATTAGAAACTTTTTAGATGTATAACTGAATGCTCGTGATATAAACTTTACATGCATTAGAATTTCCCATCAAATGCAATGCAAATGGATCTTTCTTCCTCTGGAAACTGGAAGAAGCAGAGGTTTTCATTGCATTATTATAAAAGGAGTCAAATAAAGCAGAGATTTTCATTGCATTATTTTCCTTCTCGCCCAATGTTTTAATTGATGACATGTTTTACTCGAACATCCATTGAGATCTCCCAGGATTGAATGGCGAAAAAGATACAAATTTCTGATTCCCATGAAAGTAAAAGCAGTCTTAAGACTCACAAAAACTTCAATAATATCCTGAGATTTCAGTATAAACATACATGCACACTACATTAAATTTCCCACATATGTTCATTTATCAGTTTGGATATCATGCATCTTCCTTTGGCCGAAGCTCAATGCCCTCCAGAATCAGCCCTTTTTTCCAGTTAAGAATTTTTGTTTCCGAAATTTGCATCTCAATATCACCCTCACCTTCATCGTTGAAGAACTCCCCAGAAAAATCTCCATCCATCCATCCGTTCTACGCTGTGGAACCCTTCCATCAATCAGCTGCACAGGCCGAGGACGTGGCCTCCGCCATCTTCGTCTTAAGTCACCGTGTCCGTGTGATGATGACTCTGGTTTCAAGTACACTGAACTGGAATCGGACTCAACTAGGTTACTACTAGCACTTGCATTAGTATAACTAGTGCTAGTAGTACCTTCAGCAAATCTAACTGATGCCTTTGCAACGACATCCAGACCGTAGGAGTCCTCTCTGACTCTGAACACTAGGTAAGCAGCATAAGTTGTCTTCAGGCACAGCATTTGAGTCCCCATCTTGCCTCGAATGTCAAGCCAACAAACGGATCGCAACTCAGCCACCTCAGAAAACCTGAATGCATAAATTCATTTCCAGACTAATCAAATATCAAAGAAATGACATACCGAGAGATTTTATCCGAATTCAGAAATGACAACTCAGACATTTGGCAAACATATACACAAATATAAAGAGACACCTTGATTCAGGTATGGATGTCCAACTCCAGTATCGTGGATCATCCTTCCAAGCAATTGAAAGCTCCCTTGCACACAGCATATAACATTTTTTTCCCACTTGACTTACTTAGCGAGAAGCTCTGCACACCAACAGTCAAATGTTTTATGTCAACTAAATCATGCTTAAAATCAAGTTGGCACAATATCAGTTACCTCAATTTGTTCTTCCTAAAGACAGATTAAGGCATATAGCCAAATGATCAGGATTAGAGAGAGTTGCATTTTTAAGGAAAATTTTGGAAGCACATTGAGCAATATTATCAGCATTAGAGAGAGTTAATCTGATAAACATAAGACAACAATACAATAGAGCTTGAACTACTTAATTGACCTCCACAAGAACAAGGTTCACTTGGTAAAGCATAAATTTTTCCTTAATCATAGCTCATATGTCAAATTGATCCATCCCCACCGTATATTGTGCTCGTATGAAAAACATTCACAAATTTTCAAAGCAAACCTATCACCAAAATAGTTTCATGGAGGCAATCTGCAATTGACAACTTAACTACGACATACATGAACGCGGCTACTAGTATTCTTAAACTTACTCATTGACCAGTTTATACCATATCTTTGCAAGAATCTCTTCAGGAAAAGTTCAGGGAAAGCCTTCGTTCATAAACATATTGTTAAGGGTTAAAAAAAGAGATACTGACATAGACTCGTTTTAAAGCAAAAGATTGCCTTCCTACTCGTACCATAAGCAAGAAAACAGTACATTTCATAGTGATGATAGAATCTAATTCATGGTTTTTGTCAAAAATCAAGCCTGGATCCAAATTTATACTCCCACAGAGTTAGAAATCGAAGCTACCTGAATGCATGATCAGAACTAGATTTACTTCTCACCAAGCCAATATCATAAAAACCAAAAACAAGCAAAAGGGGCCAAAATAAAAATTTATGAAGAGGCGAAAAGGATCCAGAGATTACCAGTGTGCCATCATTGATGAGGATTGGGGATTGACAAAGCTTAGAGAACAATTCTTTTTTGGTTGCATAGTTTAATGGAGGATCAACAGACTTTGAGATGATCTCTTTGTAATCCGAAGGCAGAAATTTTTCCCAAACTGTATCAGACTCTGAAGCTGACTTAAAACTCCAAGAAATGACTGATGTTCTGCAGGCATCTTGAGGGGATGTCAAAGATATGACGTTTGATATGCAACCCTCAGGCAAGAATGCAAAAACTGATGATATCCCACCATCATTTGCCTCCATTTATTCTTCAATCTTGATTGAGTGTTATGTTCACAGACAGAAAATTATACTGCAGTGAATGATGATGATCAAAGACTACTTCTTTTTGGCCTTATAAAAGAAAGAAACGGTAACGTTCAGATGTTAGGATTTGGTGGAGCATTTGGGGCAGTGCTGAAAAAGACAAGCATCAACCCCACAAAATCTTTGGAAGTTTCTCCAAAATCCATCCAAGTTCCAACATATGTGAGTGGGTAAAGCCACCTGGCGATTTAGTCAAAGCTTAACATTTAAGCTTCACAAGTGTTTGCTTAACTCCAAAGTAGTAATTTAAAAATTAATTTTGGATATCCGTCTAATTTTAAAGAAGCAGTTGATCTAATGTGAAGCCAATTCATAAATGTTAATAGCAAGTTAAAAGCACAATAAAATATAAAAAATTAGAATTACGATTTTAACAGTGATTAATTGTGAGTTTGAATCACGTTTTATATATAAATCGATTTTACAAGAGTTTTTGTGTTAAAGAATGAATTGCTCCTTATTGCCAATAACTGGTTCCAAATTCGCAAAAGGAGTAGGGTTTCGTCAACTTGACAACTCACGTAAAATTTTGTTAATCAGATGATATGGATCATGTTGAAAATTAAAATACGATGACGAAATATAATTCGTGTAGCCAACTATATGCTCACTCATTATTGAACTTGTTGATAGAGAGGCATGATATGTGTGTATAATGTGAATTCCTTTAATGGTTAGATTATACTCCCTCTGATTCAATTTAATTAATGTTTTAGAAGTTTTGTTTTGTTTTAATATAAACATCGTTTAGGCAAAACGTATATTTTAGTTACAATTTCACCCATGAAAGAGAGAACTTTTATTGATTTACGTATATTCCAATCAAAAGTAGTTAGTTATTATTAATGTTAACAATATTAATTAGGGATTGTTTAGTTATTTTTTAATATTCCTTAATAAGTATGCAAATCTCCCAAAAGGTCACTTATAGTGAATCAAGGGAGTAAAGAATTAGTACTTGATTCATTTTAACTTTTTTGGAAAATTTGATCAAAAGGAGTATTGCCTATGTACATTACGACATTAGTCATTGAAGTTTATTTCTCTTAGGAAAGAAAATTTTAAGGTAGAACTTAGTTAAAAACGTTTAGGTGTATTATTTAAAAATCAAACTGCCTAAAAGGTCACTAAACTTTTCTTTAATTCGCCTTTTGGTCATCAAACTTTCTTTTTAGCCTAATTAGTCACTAAATTATCAAAGTTGTTGGCTTATGATCATTCCGTCCAATCTCTCCGTTATTCTTATAAAAACTGTTAACTTAAATGGTGTTTGCATCTTTTAAAAGGAAAATTGTTAAAAACTGATTTGGAAGTAATATTGGGGATAGAAGAGAAATTGACGTATGAAAAGAAAATAATGCTTCCATTATCATAATCCCAAATTTATGCATTCGATTCTTATTAATGAAATGATCTCATTTTATATTTTATCAATGTTTAGGGGAAGGAATCTAACATTCAAAACATAATAAAGGAATCTAAAATCACACTTCATATTGCAAAACATTAATTTGAGTACGCTACAAAGTTAAACTGTGTTGCATATGATGGAGATCTTCATCAACTTTGATGTTTTATTGGAGGAGCAGATCCAAATATGACTAACTACAATGGACGCTCACCGAGCGAGAATGTGGCTGGCTTATGGATTCATGTGTTGGGGAGCACTTTTGTTCCTCCTGCATTTGCTTCAAAGCTCCCTTATGAAAACTACATATCTTCAATACTCAAATTTATGAAAAATTTGCAAGGAGGTGAGATAATTGGAAGGCCCTGACTAAGCATGACCACGGTTTTGGAACCGGAACCGATCCGGTTCCGTCCCGATTCTGGTTCCGATTCCGCCACGGTTCCGTTTCGGTTACAATTTTATTTTCGTTTCGAATTCGATTTCGAATTTCAATTTCAGCCTCCGAATTTGATTTTGAAATACTAAATTTTAGGTACTTAGATTTTAGTAGTTACAACTTAGAAATACTAAATTTTACAAGTTAGAATGAAAAAACTACTAAATTTTATTCATTGGGATAGAAAAATTTACAAATTAAAAAATTTAAAAAATTTTACAAGTTAAGATTTTTAAATCATAAATTTACAAGTTAGAAATTAATAAATGAAGAAACTACTAAATTTTATTCATTGGATAAAAAAAATTACAAGTTAAGATTTTTAAATCATAAATTTACAAGCTAGAAATTAATAAATGAAGAAACTACTAAATTTTATTCATTGGATAGACAAATTTACAAGTTAAGATTTTTAAATCATAAATTTACAAGTTAGAAATTAATAAATGAAGAAACTACTAAATTTTATTCATAATTTGATGGTTTAAACTACTTGTAAACTAAATTTTATTCATAATGAAGAAACTACTAAATTTTATTCATTGGATAAAAAAATTTACAAGTTAAGATTTTTAAATCATAAATTTACAAGTTAGAAATTAATAAATGAAGAAACTACTAAATTTTATTCATTGGATAGACAAATTTACAAGTTAAGATTTTTAAATCATAAATTTACAAGTTAGAAATTAATAAACGAAGAAACTACTAAATTTTATTCAAATTGATGGTTTAAACTTTAAATTTGAATAGTACAATAATACAATTGCAAAATATATTATGATATACAATAATGCAACTATAGTGTATATAAATAAAACTATGACATTAATTTATATAAACGAATATATAGATATGGAAATGATAATATTTGAAAAACATAATAAATTATTTCAAATTTTCAATAATCTAAAAATGTACAATGTGAAATTTTTCTTCATTTCAATAAACTAATAGTAGTCGTCGGCGTCGGCGTCTTCATTATTGGCTCTATCGGCATCGGTGATAGGTGAATTAGTTGTATAAGTAGAGCTACCATCGGTGGTGGCGTCTAAATCTAAATCAAAATCTTCTTATATATCTTGTTCTTGTTCTCTATAAGCGGCTTTAGTCCAATCATCTACTAAAACTTGAATCTCCAAGGACATGGGGCTCAAACCCAATTGGGTCTCGTCCAAAATGTTACCACCTTGACTAAAAGCTTGTTTCACGGCTACGGTTGATGTCGGGGCCGCCAAAATCTCTTTGGCTATCGAAGCGATGACGGGGCACATCGTTGTCTTCTTCTTCCACCATTCCAATATTTTGAAGTTCTCAATTCTTTCACATTCAAACTTGTTATCACTAAAATCAAAAGAAGTCGTTAAATATTCCTCAAGTTCCGATCCAGTAGTACTCTTGTGTTTTTTTAACGATTGAAATATTTCTAAATCAGGAAGGACAAAGGAAGATGAAGATCCAATATTTGAAGTTGAAAAACTATTGTGACAGGTGTTAGTGTTAATGGTACTACTAGTAGGAACTTGTTGTTGAAAATTAAAAGAATACTCTTCATATAATGCATTTAACACATCTTTAGTCTCATTTATGTATCTACTTACATTTAATTGTAATTGCATAATGTTCGGATCTAATGGAAAACATTCTTTTAACGTATTATAATAAAACTTCAAATATTGGTCTAAACCTTGAAATTAAAAACGAGGATCAAGAACAATAGCAACTAAATATAAAATTGGAATTTCTTTACAATAACTAAGCATTTTTTCTAACATGTGAATAATACTTTGCGTCAAAGTTTCATCATTTATGTGCATTTTTAACACACCAACTATATTACATGCTTCAACTAAAAATAAATGAAAAGTTGGATAATACACATGTGAAAATATACAAGTAGCATCCTTAAAAACTTTTAAAACTTCTAACAATTTTAAACAAGAAGTCCAATGATTAGGAAGTAATACAATTCCAAGACAAGAGTTATCAATGAAAAAATTACATAACAATGAACTATATTTAGAAGAATCACAAAGTAAATCATAAGTTGAATTCCAACGATTTGGAACATCCTTTTTAAATCTTTTAGGCTTTTGTCCATGTTGTATACAATTTTTTGCCCATGTTTTCATTAAACTTGGATGTCCGGTCAAATATTTAATTGCATCTTTAATTAGTTTAATATGACTTTCTAATGCACTTAAACCATTTTGAACGAATAAATTTAAAATATAGCATACACATCTAATATGAAAAAATTTCCCACCTAAAATTAGTGCACAAATATTTTTTAATTCTACAATAGATACATTATTAGCCGATGCATTATCAAAACCAATTGAAAAAATTTTATCATTTAAATTATATTCCCCTAAAATAATACTAATTAATCTAGATATATTTATGGCTGAATGAGAATCATTAAATATTCTAAATGCGATTACTCTTATTTGTAGAAACCAATTTGAATCTACCCAATGACAAGTTATACCCATATAACTATTCATTTGCTAACGATCACTCCAAATATCTAAACATATTGAAACACGAGAATCTAATTTTAAAAAATATTCCGATAAGTTTTTTTTTCCTTTTTTATAATTTTTTTTAATATTACGTATTAAAGTTGTTCTAGGAACACGTTTAACTTGTGGATTTGCATTTTCTTGTACTAATCTCACAAAATTTGGTTTTTCACCAAATGAGAATGGTAAATGTTGTGCACAAACAAATCTAGCTACACCATCTCTCCATTTTGAATCACTAAATTTAAATAAATTTAAATTAGTAGAAGAAGAAGAACCTTGTTGAGCAAAACCGGTTAATTGCGCTTGTGACTTTTGAAGGCTGATTTCTTGAGGATGTGTTTTCTCCAAATGCTTGGTTAGTGTACCATATCCGCTCCCAATTTTGAAGGCGCATGATTTCTAGCAAAAATTGCATTGTGCTCTAATAAGAACTCCATCGGCATGAAAAAAAATTTGTGAAATATTTTACAAACATTTCAGATTTTGGATTCGTTGGTGGACGACGACTTGATTGTGATGTATCACAAATATTAATTGGTTGGGATGAAGAACCAAAGCTATCCATTTTATAAAAAATTTCAAAAAGATTAAAAAAGAATGAGAAATTGAAAGAATAATATATTAAAAATAATAATAAATAATTTAACTAATAATTGTAATAGAAACAATAATTAGAATTGAATTTTAAAGAATTTTGATGCTTGAGAATTGAGAAGAAGAGAATTAGAATATTGAGAAAGAGGAGTAGAAATTGTGTGGGAAAAATGAAAAATTAAGGGGGTATTTATAGATTAAGAAATGTTAAAAAAAGTTTCAAAAAAAAAGGAATTGAGGAACGGTCAAACTCAGCAAATATTTTTTTGGACCACATGGCAACGGTCAGCTACAACTACTGCAACGGTCATTTGACTGTTGCATATATATATATATATATATATATTTTGTTACAGGCTTGTTTTAATTTTTTTTTGTTAGGCGCGTGCATAGTCAGCTGCTAATGTGGCATATTTATTTATTTATTTTTTTATTCCACGGTTCGGAACCGGAACCGCACCGGAACCGGCAGTTCCGGTTCCGGTCCCAAAAAGTGGGAACCGTAACCGAACCGCCCATAGGCGGTTTTGTTACTGTTATTAGGGCCCACGGTTCCAGTTCTGGAACCGGAACCGGAGGTTCCGATTTCGGTTTCGAAACCGTCGGTTGGCCATCTCTAGCTCTGACCTTCCATTTGAATCTGGGTCACCCATTTGTATGTATTAGAACACTAAACATACTTTTTCTTCAACTCCAACAACACTATTAACACTGCCGGATTGAGAAATAATGGTGAAAAAAGGTTCAAGATTGGATCTGTAACTTTCAAATCCAAACACAAAAAAAATCATCCAAATCACTTGAAGAGGAGGATAACAGCGGAGGGGACGTGAAAGAAGATAGGGAAATTTTTCCTCACGGTTGTAGAGATAAGGCTTATTATGAGAAACCTTGGTGGTGATGGTTTTGGAGGAGGCATAGGGAGGGGGGAGAAACAGGCAGGAGATTTTGTAGTAGGAGGTGGTTAGGGTTTGAAAAATTGATAGATTTTATTTAGTTGGTTATTTGACAATTTTATCCCTCATTAATGTGATATTTAGACATTTTTATCCTTAAAAAATTGCATTCCATCTTTTCAGACGGAGAGAAGTGACGGAATGACCACAAGCTAATAACTTTGATAATTTAGTGATCAATTTGGCTAAAAAAAATTGATAATCAAAAGACGAATTTAAAAAAGGTTTAATGACATTTTAGATAGTTTACTCTAAATGGGTTGAAATATTGGATAACAACTAACATTTAGGTACAGCTCGAAATCCAAACGAACAAAGAAAGGAAGTCTTGGTCTTGGCCACATATTTAACTTTTTTAAAGTTATTTTTCTTTGCACAAACTTTCTTGACAATATCAAACACAAAGTTGCCTTTTCTCTCTATCCATAACTGCAATCTGCATGAGCATTTGCTCAGTTATTTGTTCATGATTGACTATGGACAGTCAAATCCACGTGTTCGACCCTGAGATCACAATCTGAGTTCAATCATCAATGCATCAAACAAGAAAAACAGGGAGAGAGACAATCTTGTCAAACATTGCAGTGGTGCATGCTGCTGGATGGCGGTCGTAAAAAAGTGGAGAAAATGAGATGCATAATTATTAAATTATTTGGGTATGTTTGATTCCTACTAGGAGGCAAAAAAACTCCAGTTTTAAGTGTAATTAAACTACTCAAGTGGTCCAAAATTTTTCCCAAGGTCTCTTTTGCAATATTGAATGTTGTTTACGTATTCACTTTAACCTTTGCTTTTTTAGCAAATTTATGCTTTCCTTTATACACTAGATTTTCTGTCCAAGATTTTGTCTGTTTTATTCTGTCTTAATTAAAACTACATCGTAGAGTTCACTAATCTCTTGGTTAGGGTCTAATAATTGTAAAGTAATTTTAGTGATATTTATGCATTCAGTCGTTACCTTTAATGAAACTACGTCTTTTTGAACGATAAACAGAATAAGACTGGATAAATATTGGACAGAGGATCTGGTCTCTTCATTTTGACAACAGATTTTATGTCCAAAATTTTGTCTGTCTTATTTTGTCTTAATTAAAACTACGTCGTAGAGTTCACTAATATCTTGGTTAGGGTTTGCCACCAGATCTTCTGTCCAAAATTTTGTCCGTCTTTTTCTGTCTTTCTTTGCATTTTAGGCAAATTTCTGGTTGAAGTGAGTTATTTGGTAGCTCATCTCTTTGTAAATATCAGTAAGTTGATTGTAATGTGTTAATGCACACGTGGAGTTGGCATTTATTTTAATTGGCATTGTTTTTTTGGCAAGATAAGGAAAGATCTTATTGGAAGCATAAATCAAATCAAATCAATCTATGCAAGAAAGATTGATTTGGAGATTAATGCTATCTTGGTATTTTTGGGCTTATCTTGGTATTCTTGGAAGCTATCATTAAAGATCTATCTTTGGAAAAGATAAGCATTGAAGGCACATGGTTTTCCATCTTTCTATTTGAATTATTTGGAAATAATCTTGAAGATAAACATGGGAAGATTTGGAGATAAACATGGGAAGGAATTTGCGTGCCTATATGATCTTTCCAACCACACGTATTTTGGTATGGAGAGTTGATTATTCTTTCGGTCTTTCTAAGACTGTGAACACACTTTTTGTTGGAGATCTTTGATCAAAGTGTGTTGGCTGAAGCATCTTATTTCATTATTATTGAAGATGCAATCCTTGTTTTCTTTGATATAATTCAGCCTCGGGAGGAGGTTGTTAAGGAGCTCGGGAGGAGTTCAAACATAGGCAAGAGGATCTTGCAATAACCACGGATTCCACGAGGAGTCGCCATTGACAATGGGAGCTTGTCTTCATCGTGGGCAAGGGGATCTTGCTGAACCACGGGTTCCGGGAGGAATCAACACAAGTCGAGGGGAGCTTGCATAATCTTGTTCACATGAGAAGTTAGGAAGAGGCGGTAACAAAGATAAGATGGTGTCTTACCTTGTGTCAAACCGAGTGTCTTGTAACTTGTGAACTTAGTGGATTATTTTTCCTGGGCGTGGCCCCGCAGACGTAGGCAATTGCCGAACTGCGTTAACAACCTCCTGTCTCTTTACTTTCTGCATTTTAATATTGTCCATTACTGTTTTTATTAACGGTGTCACATCTAGTGTTCCACCTCACTAGGATACTACGCATCTAACCTTGATCTTTCAATTGGTATCAGAGCGGGTCGTCTTTGTTTCTTAGGCGGAATCCGCAGGACTTGATCTTGGTTTTTGTGTGATGGACTCTATGAAGGAAGGAGGTTCAACAATGCGTCCATCATTATTGGACGGCAGCAATTATGCTTATTGGAAGGCCAGAATGAGAGCATTCATCAAAGCCATTGATGAGAAGGCGTGGAAATCAATCCTAACAGGATGGGACCCCCCAATGACTGCTGATGCAGATGGTGTCAAATCTCTCAAGCCAGAAGAAAGTTGGTCTGCTACTGAAGACGCCTTGGCAAACAGTAACTCAAAGGCTCTTAATGCATATTCAACAGAGTTGATCCTGCTCAATTCAGACTTATTTCTACATGTGTGACTGTGAAGAAGGCCTGGGAAATTCTCCAAACTACTTATAAAGGGACTTCAGCTATGAAGTTATCAAAAATGCAGATTCTGACTACAAGATTTGAGAATTTAAGGATGCTTGAAGACGAAAGTATTGCTGAATTCAATGCCAAACTCTATGATATCGCCAACGAGGCATTCGCTCTTGGTGAAAGTTTTTCAGAAGAAAAACTTGTGAGGAAAACTTTACGATCTTTGCCTCAACGTTTTGCTTATAAAGTTACTACCATTGAAGAAGCAAAAGATGTCTCAAAGATGAAGCTGGAAGAACTGATGGGATCTCTTAGAACATTTGAGATGAATCTAGGAGTAGACTTGGAAGCAAAGAAAGTCAAAGAGATTGCCTTAAAGGCAGAAATGCAAAAATCAGATAATCCTGATGAAGATGATCTTGAGGACTCTTTGGCATTAATATCCAACAATTTCAGCAAAGTAATGAAAAAATTTGGCAGAAACAATCAGGGTGTCAAAGGCAGTGTCAGCAACACAAAGAATGAGTTGGGAAGCAATAAAAAGTACAGGGAAGAAAATCACACATCTGATCAGTCATTCAAAAATAGAGGAATTAAGTGCAGAGAATGTGACGGTTATGGGTATGTTCAGGCTGATTGTGCCAACACATTGAGAAAGAAGAGGAATTCTCTCAACACAACCTGGAGTGAAGACGATTCAGATAAAGAAGAGGATTTTCAAAACAATTATGTGGCTCTTACCTCTAAGACTGGACAATCTGATCATGATAAGAAAACGGATGTTACACAAGGTGTCACTGGAAATATGTCAACATATGGAAATGAAGATGAAGATTATGTCACAGAAGAAGATATTCTAGTTGAATATAAGAATCTTCATGATAAATGGAATGGACTTTTTAAAGAAAATCAGCAACTTCATACGCAGATTGGAGATTTACAAAAAGAGAGGGACAATCTTCAACATTCTAACACTGATCTGGAAACCAAACTGAGAATAAGTCAAGAGGAAGTGTAGACGTTGACCAATGAGTTAAACCACATAAAGAAAGGTGTCAAAATGTTAAATTCAAGTTCTTCCAAGTTGGATGAAATTCTTAAGATTGGTCAATCCATTGGTGATTACTCAGGACTGGGGTATAAAGGAGAAAGTTCAGTGTCACAACCCATGTCACAATCAGTGTCGCTATCAGTGGATAAATCCAAAGGGAAGCAAGTTGCTGTGGATAATGCAAAGAACACAAAAAGGTCACATCCTCATTACTCTTATCATGCTCCTAAAGGAAGAGGTAACAGATTTGTTCCTATTTGCCATTATTGCAATCGTCGCGGTCATATTCGTCCTAGATGTTTCTTTTATCTTGCTGATTTGAGACAAGGTACTGCTAGAAAGTCTTCTTTTCACAGGGATTCACAACATAATCGGGTAGTGAAGTACAATTTAAGGTGCAACTTCACATATACCTCACTAAAGGCTGCCACAACTGATGAGTGGTACTTTGACAGTGCGTGTTCCAGACATATGAATGGAGATGAGAAGTTTTTGAAGAACATTGTGTACGGAAATATGGGAAAAGTAATATTTAGAAATGGTGTCACGGCTCGTGTCATTGGAAAAGGTACTCTAGATGTGTCATGGCTACCAAAACTAGAGAATATTCTTCTGGTAAATGGTCTGAAGGCAAATCTGATCAGCATTAGTCATTTGTGTGATCAAGATCTGAATGTGAACTTAACTAAGGGAAAATGTAAGGTAGTTGATCATAACAACATGTGCATCATGGAAGGAGTAAGATCTTCAGACAATTGTTATCTCATCTCTGCCTCATCTACATGTCTTCGATCAAGCATAGAAGATTCTATCCTATGGCATCGAAAATTGGGTCATGTGAATATAAAGATGCTGCAGAAAATTGTCTCTAAGGGAGCTGTCCGTGGGATTCCAAAACTGAAGTTCGATGAAAAAAGAGTGTGTGGACCTTGTTAGATTGGGAAACAAACAAGGTGTCACACCTAAAGTTTCAGACATTAGGGACAAATCGTGTACTAGATCTGCTTCATATGGATTTGATGGGTCCTATGCCTGTAGAGAGTATTGGAGAAAAACGTTATGCATATGTGACAGTTGATGATTTCTCTCGATATACTTGGGTGGAATTTCTTCGAGAAAAATCTGACACATTTGATACTTTCAAGGCATTGTGTATACGTCTTTAGCATGAAAAGAGCTGTGCTATTATGAAGATTATACGGATTCGGAGTGGCCATAGAAGAGAGTTTGAGAACTCATATTTCTCGGATTTTTGTAATCAGCATGGAATAGCTCATGAATTCTCTGCACCTAAAACTCCTCACCAAAACGGAGTCGTGGAGAGAAAGAATTGGACTATAGCAGAGATGTCACGTGTAATGTTACACGAAAAAAATATTCTGCAGAAATTCTGGGCTGAAGCTATGAATACAACATGTTACACTATAAATCGAGTATATCTTCGTGGAGGAACTGAAAAGACATACTATGAAATATGGAAAGGTAGAATTCCAACTGTTAACTATTTTTATCCTTTTGGTAGTACTTGTTATGTGTTGAATGACAGGGAATATAAAGGGAAGCTCGATCGCAAGAGTGATGAAGCGATTTTTCTTGGATATGCTGTCAATAGTCGAGCTTATCGAGTCTACAATAAAAGAACTCGAACTGTCATAGAATCTGTAAATGTTCAAGTCGATGACTCTCTGGAAGTAACTGCTATTTCTCATGAAGATGTTACAGAACCTTTACATGACGTGTTCCAGGCAGTGTTTCACCTAGTGTCACAAGTGGTGTAACTGATCAGAGTACCGAGGATGATATTGTGGAAGATGTCCTCTCACCTCGCAGGCAACCATCCACTCGTGTTCAGAAGAAAGTTATTGGAAACCTAGATGATGATGTTCGGACGAGAAAAAAACTAAGAGTGAACTATCGAGATATGATTCACATGGCATGTTTTACTTCATCCATTGAGCCCAAAAATGTGAAAGAAGCTTTACTCGATAAGTATTGGGTTGGCACTATGCAAGAAGAACTTGGTCAATTCACTCGCAATCAAGTTTGGGATCTAGTTCCGTGCCTCCTTAATGTAAATGTCACTGGCACGAAATGGATATACAAGAACAAGAGTGATGAGCATGGAAATATCACTCGTAACAAGGCTCGATTAGTTGCACAGGGTATACACAAATTGAAGGATTTGACTTTGATGAGACATTTGCTCCGGTTGCTCAACTTGAGTCTATTCGATTATTACTAGCCATTGCATATGTGTTGCAATTCAAATTGTATCAAATGGATGTGAAAAGTACTTTCCTCAATGGTCTTCTTAATGAGGAGGTATATGTTGCTCAACCAAAGGGTTTTGAAGACCCCCATAATCCCGAACATGTCTACAAGTTGAAGAAGGCGTTATACGGGCTCAAACAAACTCCTCGGGCTTGGTATGAAAGACTCGCGGAGTATTTGTTGTCCAAGGGATATGAGCAAGGGGGGGTAGATAAAACCCTTTTTATTCGCCGTATTAAAGGTCAGTTCTTACTTGCACAAATATATGTTGATGACATAGTATTTGGCTCAGTGTCACAGGTGATGGTAGATGAATTTGTTGCTCAAATGACTGAGGAATTTGAGATGAGTATGGTTGGTGAGCTTAATTACTTTCTTGGACTTCAAATTCAGCAACGCAATGATGGTATTTTCATTTGTCAAAGCAAGTATGCCAAGAATTTGTTGAAGAAGTTTGAATTGGAGAATGCTCGTCCAAGGCGCACACCTATGGGAACTCATGAGAAGATAAATAAAGATGAGAAGAGGATTTCTATTGATGCAAGTCTATACAGAAGTATGATTGGTAGTCTCTTATACCTAACTGCTAGTCGTCCTGATATCTGCTTCGGTGTTGGTTTGTGTGCTTGGTTTCAAGCGAATCCTCGCGAGTCACACCTGGTGTCAGTCAAACGAATTCTCTAATATATCAGCAGGACAACTGACTATTGGATCTGGTATTCCTTTGATACAAATACCAATTTAGTTTGTTATTACGACACAAACTGGGATGGAAGTTCAGATGATCGAAAAAGCACTTGTGGTGGATGTTTCTATTTGAGAAATAATTTGGTGTCATGGTTCAGCAAGAAGCAAAACTCAATTTCTCTGTCTACTGCCGAGGCAGAATATATTGCAGCTGGTAGTTGCTGTACTCAGCTTCTTTGGATGAAGCAAATGCTGAAAGATTATGGTGTCACGCAGGATGTCATGACACTCTACTATGACAATATGAGTGCTATCAATATTTCTAAGAATCCTGTTCAGCATTCTCGGACAAAGCATATTGATATTCGACATCATTTTATTCGATCTCTTGTGAAAGATAAAACTATTGCTTTGGAACATATGGTGACAAAAAAACAAATTGCTGATATATTCACCAAGGCTTTGGATGGAGCAAGGTTTGAAAAACTATGGTCTGCTCTAGGCCTGTGTGTCATGTGAAGTGGTTCTTCAGTTTTGTAAGTTTTATTTTTTTTTTGTACTTACAAAATATAAAAATATGAAAAACACAAAAATATGGTAGAATAGGTGTTTTTTTCGTTTTTGATTTCCCGCCTAATGCTTTCTGTGGGATTTGTGATTTGTGATTTCGTGTTTTGTGGTAGAATAGTTGTAAATTTCGTGTTTTGTGGGATTTGTGATTTTCAGCACTTCAGCACTTCAAGTGACACGTGGCCTTTTGGGATTCCTCGGCTGAATATATGGAATTGAAGAGTTGGTCTCGGTTATGTAAACTCTGATTGCAATAATTTCGGCTCTTATTTCTCCTTTTGATATTCCAAGGATTTCTGGACTTCTACTATCTAAGGCGTTGAAGTCATCTTAGCCGTCTTCATTGTTGTGAGTATAATTGAAATTTCTGAGAGCTCCACTGAGTTAGGTGATCCAAAAATCTCAAAATGTCTCAGTCAAGGTCTTCATCTCGGGCTAGAAAAGTGATAGAAACAATTGATGATGGTGAAGTTCATGTGGTGGTCACCCCTGTCTCTCCAAGTTCGTCAAATGGAGATGAAAGTTCCTCTCACTCACAAGAGAAGTCCACAAGTGTTGAGATTGATTTGTCTTCAGAAGCGGAGATGGCCACTCCCATTCAATCAGTAGATCCGTTCGGTGTGAGAACTAGGTTTGGACAAGCAAGTGGTGGACAATTTAAGACAAGTGTTGTACCCCCTAAAGCACCTTATGTGTCCAAGGTTACTATAGAGCCTCAGAGAAAGTGATTTCGGATTGTGGATGAAGACTTTTCAGATGAAGATTGGGGTAAAAAAGAAGAAGATGTTAGAGAAGATATTCCTTCTGATGATAATGATCAGAACTTGTCTGATCCAGAACCAGTGCAGTCACCAAAGGCAAAGCGCCAGAGGAGAACTTCAGTCTCAAAATCTCAGCGAGTCACTCGCTCAAAGGCAATGTCAAAGGAAAAGTCTCCTGCTACTGCAAGTAAGTCTTCAGATTTTTCTGTCAATCTGGATGATTTTAAGTCTGAATATAATGCTGATTTGTGGAGTAGAGTCTCTAGGAGGAATATCTAGAATGAAAGGAATATTCATGATGGTGATTTCAAAGATTGCCAAAAACTTGTTGATCAATTGATTAGCCAAGGTTTAGGGAGGACAATTAAGGGGATTAAGCCCTATGTCAGGAGAGTGGTACAAGAGTTCTATTGTAATTTGGACTCTACTGTGAATGATGTTGAACACCCCGACAGTGGTCATGTGTATGTGAGGGGTAAGTTGTTTAAATTTTCTCCGAATGTGATTAATACCTATCTAGGTAGCCACTGGGCTAATGTGGAAGACTTCAGCCCTGACTATAGCATGATAATCACTGATATCACTGGCGGTGTCAGACGGGTATGGCCAAGAGGAAAAGACTTTCTTGCCTCTCAGTTGTCTGTTAAATATGCTATTTTGCACAAGATTGCAATGAGAAATTGGCTATCCACGTCTCATGGAACTGGAGTCAATAAGTCAATGGCCACTTTGCTGTTTAAGATTGGAAACTTTGTTGAGTTTGATGTTAGGCAGTTTTTGTTTGACCAAATTGTGAAGCACGCTGACTGCAAAAATGAGAGGCTAGCTTATTCTTTTCCAAGTTTGATTTATGCCATTCTGTCTTCACAACATGCTGTTATTAGAGCAAGAGAAATTCTGGAATCTGATAAGGAAGAAATCAGGATCAGTTACAAGCTGTTAAAGGGTGATCATGTCAATGACATGGAAGCTGTCTCAGAGGATGTCTCTGACACAGAAGAGCTTGGGAACACTATGCTGCTATCACGCACCATTAAGGTGCTAGAGGATAAGTTGAAAGCTTTGATGGCTCAGCAAGCTGAGATTGAGAATAGGAGAAAAGAGGTATCTTCCTTAATTGATGATTTGGCAGCTGTAAAAATGGCGAAGGATGTTGCAGCTGAAGCTACTGAAAGGAAGAAGAATGTTGCTGCAAAAAATGACACTGCTGCAGCTAATGTTGAAGCTGGTTCTTCAGGTATTCCACCTGATGTCACTCAGGATGTTACAGCAGGTATTCTTCAAAACCTATCTCTTATTTTTGCAGAGTTTAAAATGGGGCCAGACAATCCTATCATTGGAGAACATGTTCATTCTGATTCTGCTGAGGTAGCTGTTGCAAATGACACTCCTGTTCCTTTTTCTGTTTCTGGTGAAGGCACTTCTGATGTCACTCCTGGTGTCACGGCTGGTGTCACTAACAGTCATGTCCCTTCCAAGGCCCAATCTGGTGGGTTTGTTGCTGGTAAAGATGATAGTGTTCCAGAAGCTGCTGCTGGTGTTCAATTACTAGCAGATTCAGTTGGCTTAGTGCCTTATGATACAGAGGATTCTGATTAATTACTCTTATATGTTTTTTTATAATGATTGCTTAAGACAATATGTTATGTTTTATTGCTGTTTTTGTGCCCTTTTGTCTTTTTGTGGCAAAAAGGGAGAGTAATTTGGATTTTGTTTTGTAATCCCTAAAACAATGTATGCTGGGAATCTTGGTGTCTTTTGATGTGTCATGCACAATGTCTTGTGCAGTGATGTTTCTTAAGGAACTTGGTGTTTTTTGCTGTGTCATACACGATGTCTTGTGCAGAGATGTTTCTTTACCTAGTTCCTGTTCAGGGGGAGATTTCAGAGAACTTCCGATTCAGCATACAAAGGAGTTTTTATTTTGCCAAAAAATGCCAAAGGGGGAGATTGTTAATGCACAAGTGGAGTTGGCATTTATTTTAATTGGCATTGATTTTTTGGCAAGATAAGGAAAGATCTTATTGGAAGCATAAATCAAATCAAATCAAATCAATCTATGCAAGGAAGATTGATTTGGAGATTAATGCTATCTTGGTATTTTTGGGCTTATCTTGGTATTCTTGGAAGCTATCATTAAAGATCTATCTTTGGAAAAGATAAGCATTGAAGGCATATGGTTTTCCATCTTTCCATTTGAATTATTTGGAAATAATCTTAGAGATAAACATGGGAAGGAATTGGCGTGCCTATATGATCTTTCCAACCACACGTGTTTTGGTGTGGAGAGTTGATTATTCTTTCGGTCTTTCTAAGACTGTGAACACACTTCTTTGTTAGAGATCTTTGATCAAAGTGTGTTGGCTGAAGCATCTTATTTCATTAGTATTGAAGATGCAATCCTTGTTTTCTTTGATATAATTCAGCCTCGGGAGGAGGTTGTTAAGGAGCTCGGGAGGAGTTCAAACGTGGGCAAGAGGATCTTGCATTAACCACGGATTTCGGGAGGAGTTGCCATTAACAAGGGAAGCTTGTCTTCATCGTGGGCAAGGGGATCTTGCTGAACCACGGATTCCGGGAGGAATCAACACAAGTTGAAGGGAGCTCGCATAATCTTGTTCACACGAGAAGTTAGGAAGAGGCAGTAACAAAGATAAGATAGTGTCTTACCTTGTGTCAGACTGAGTGTCTTGTAACTTGTGAACTTAGTGGATTGTTTTCCTGGGCGTGGCCCCGCAGACGTAGGCAATTGACGAACTGCGTTAACAACCTTCTGTCTCTTTACTTTCTGCATTTTAATATTGTCCATTATTGTTTTTATTAACGGACGATGTCACATCTAGTGTTCCACCTCACTAGAACACTACGCATCTAACCTTGATCTTTCATAATGTATAATCAATGAAATTATCGCCTTTGACAAAACTAAAAAAAACTATGGTGTTACATGTCCTATTTCAGGCCCTTTATTGGTTGAACCGTTGAAGTACTACCAGCATAAGTCCAGTCCATTTATGTAATTCTTGACGAAAATGGTGAACTTATGGTGGTTTTGTCCGAAAACAAACAAGAAAAATCTACATCATTCAATCAATAGAACAACACTAAGCAAGGCAAATTAGTAGTCTTATTGTGTACAATGATAAGGCCTGATTTTCCATGATGGATATCTTTCAAGTTGAGTGCTGGATTATTGATAACTTCCCTTGGAAGGAGATGGATTATTGTAGCCTATTTTCAGACTCCTCGTCATTTTATTTCATGGTTTACAACATCATTCACTTTATCGCAATAAATGAAATCAGATATATAGATCATATTTTGTCATGTTTTGTGCTTGATACATTACCTAACAAGACAATAATATTTCATTTACACATTTATTATCTGATTTTTGTTAAATGACTTGTTCTAAGAGGTGGAATCGCCCACCTTAAGCGCCCCTCTACTTGGCTCGATAGAATTATAGAGGTGGTAAATCATGCTGACTCAACCAATTAACAGATGATAGACCTTTACCCACTGCGCACAAGCCCCTCACTTAGAGAGGTTGCCTGTTGTTAAATGACTAAAGGATTACAAATTCAACGTCGATATAACCAAATAATGCATCATATTTCATTTTACAATTCTTTTAAACCACTGAATCTTCTCATGCATGCCATGACTAAAGGATTATTAACTCGACATGTTTAGGCACTGGTTTTTGAAGCTGCTTCTGGCCACAAATTCTTGCTGCTTTTTCCTTCTCAACATCATGGACATGAGGGATGCCGAAAAAGGAAGTATTACTTTGGGGATCAACGATAATTTTCTCCAGTGCGATGGATCCATCCAAAACAACTGTACACATCAAATATAGTTAATTAACACAGTTGTTTAGTTGCCAAGAACAACACTTCACAGGGAAAGATTGCACTAGTAACAACGAGATTCCTAC
Source organism: Ophiorrhiza pumila (assembly GCA_016586305.1). Lineage (NCBI taxonomy): Eukaryota > Viridiplantae > Streptophyta > Magnoliopsida > Gentianales > Rubiaceae > Ophiorrhiza > Ophiorrhiza pumila. The sequence continues at coordinate 8,061,726 of BLIW01000005.1, forward strand.
AATTTTAATCGTTTAGTTAAATTACAAGAAGATCGTTCCACCAAAAATGTCAAATGTTTTGTTCCAAATGTACTTTGTTATATTATAAAACAGACTTAATTGTCCCCAAAAGATTATGAACCATCGAAAACACCCTCATTGAGGTCCTCCACTTTCTTCCCGACTTCAAAGTCACATTTAGAGATGCTAGACAAATCCAAACGATTCTTATTCCTAAATTTTAATTACCTATCACTAGTACAAAACGGGAATTTTACACCGGTTAAATCTTATTATTTACACCGGTTATTATAAAAATGACCCGGTGTAAATACATTCGGGGTAAAAAGTATAAATTTCTTACACCGGTTGTATAAAATCGGTGTAAAAAGTACTTATTATACCGGTTATTATAAAACTGGTGTAATAAACTACTTTTTACACCGGTTTTATAATAACCGGTGTAATAAGTACTTTTTTTTTAAGCTCCAGACCAAAGAAATTGCCATTAACCGAATATACAAAGCATCAAAACAACATCAACAACACAAGAAATATGTTCTACGTCCGAAAGTCCGAAGTTCAAGAAGCATAGAGATCATCCAAGATATAGCAATAACTCAAAGCAAATGGAAATTTGAATAAAAGTAAATAGTGTGAAATCTGTAACTTCATAGCCCAACCATTGAATAAAATTATTTGAGTGAATCATCAATAACCCGTAACGGTGTCTCTTGCCGAAAGCAGCAAGTTTCTTCTACAGAAATCTGAAGATCTGAATGGAATCTTGCTCAGTCTAGGTGATTACAGATCGGGCAGCACTAGGAGGGTGGGCCTTTGATGGTTCTTTGAAGCACAAAGTTGAGGCAAGCAGTAAATGCTACTTGAAGATCGGAGGAGCAAGATTCAGTGGAGTTCAGATCTGGCGACTCAAATTTCCTGGCGACTCAAGATTCAGTGGAGCAAGATTCACTAAGATTCCGAACTGGCGACTCAAATTTCCTGAACGCCGATGGAAGAAAAGAGCCACCGTGGAGCCAGAAAAACTTCCAGCTGGGAGAGAAAGAAGGGTTCTTTGAAGCACAGCAGAGCCAAAGACGAGACCTTTCTAGATTTGCTGTATTTTTGGACAAATAAGCGGCTGATTAAAGATGAGTCTAGAAGTTTTGATTTCGTTGAATGTTAAGCCACTGTATGCTCGGCGAGGAGCTTCTATCAGATCCACCAAAGAGGCTCCTGTTTCAGCTGAGAAATTTCAGATCCACTCCTCAGGGATGGCTTCAAAACAGGTCGCAAGAGAAGAACACTAAGAGCATATTAAATGAACATGCGAAATGCATAAAAAAACAAAAGCATATTGCGTATATGAAAGAGAAAGAGAGACCTTTTCCTCTGGGGAGAAGGACTAGGGCTGCGAGAACTGGCACTGCGAGAAGGAGAGGACGAGGAAGAGGAAGAGGCTGATTTGGAGCGATTGCGATGGAGAGAGATAGTTTTGGTAGGAATGAAACTGAGAAGAGTACTAGCTAGTAGGGCTTTTGTCTAATTTTAAAATTTTTTTTTACACCGGTTAAAAGAATAACCGGTGTAACAAATGACTTTCTACACCGGTTAAAAGAATAACCGGTGTAGAAAGTTTTTTTTTACACCGGTTTTGTGTAGTAACTGGTGTAAAATAATTATTTTTTCTGAAATATGCTGTTTTAAGTTAAAAGCAACCGCGGTTCTGGTAGCCCAAATACATTGTAAAATTGTAGTTTTCATTCCACAAGAAATAAAAAACATAAGAGTTTTTTTTTGTATTTTTTTACCCTTCTATAATCGTACCAATATGCTTTTGTGTGAACTATAATGAAAAAGGTAAAATCATAGTTACAAAATTGAATATAAATAACTTAATTTGTAATATTATAATTTACCAAAAAAAAGAGATAAACACTAAAAAATGGTCCCTCACATCTCTATGACTTTTTGTGTCTAGAAACATTATTATTAAATAAGGCGTAACTTTTACTAGGGCGTACGTGTAGATAATTTAACTATTAAATACATTTATCAAAATACTTATGTACCATTATAATTAAATATAATCAATGACATATAATATGATAAATGATTAATTAAATAATATTATACATGATTATTTCAATATATTTTAATTAAAAATATATTGATGTTTTAGTGTTATTTACACCGGTTATAAAAAACCGGTGTAAAAGGTGTACTTTTTACACCGGTTTTCTTATAACCGGTGTAAAAAGTGTACTATTCTTGTTTAATATTACGATAATGCCACCGCGTTTTGATAAATTACACCGGATTATGTTTAACCGCTCTAAAAATGGCGGTTTAAATTCGCCATTTTGTAGTAGTGTATAAGGCTATAACAGAATTGCATATAGACATTGATATATAGTCATGGGATACAAGTAAAATGAATAACGGAAGAATAAGAAGTAAAGTGGGTACATTACTTTAGTCATCTCTCAATTTTGGGTTGCATTTCATTTTTATCTTTATTTTTAAAACATTTCATTTTCATCCCTTATATTACATTTGTAGTTTTTAATTGTCCCTTGTGTACTTTTTATTTTAGAAAATTTCAATTTCGATGACCATTTAAGATGTATATGTCTAATTTTATCAATTTGTATGCACTTTTATTTGTTATATATGTGTTAAATATTTATTTAAGTTAAATTTAAGTGGAACATTTTAAAATCAAATAATTTTAAGTGGAATATTTATTTAAAATTTTAAATCAAATTATAATATCAGAGACGAAAATGGAACATTTTAAAGATTAAGAACAAAAATAAAATGAAACTTCAAGTTGAATAACGATTGAAATAATTTACCTAAGTAAACTAATGCACAAAGAAGGTGTGAAATTCACACTATGACAATTGAACCAATACAAAACTAAACAAAGTAAATGTTGGCTTTGAAGACTGAAAACCATTGAAAGAAAAGGGGACTGGCCAGGTAGCTAAGATTTAGTTTGGATAAGGTATTTTTTGATTTTATATTAAAATATTTTTTCTTGAAATTTCTTATAAGAAAGAAATATTTTTAGAATGTTTAGAATAAGTTTATTTTGGGGGGAATTTATAGTTGAGAATTTTTTATTAATAAAATTTTGAAATTTAAAATTTGAATTAATATTTTATAAGTTTGTTTTGGAAGAGATTGTGTTAGGAAGAATGGTTTGTTTTTAAAATTAAAACTAAAAATTAATAATTTATTTATTAATAATATAAAAATTACTATATCAAAAATAATTATTGTAGCATTATTTTTGTGTTTTGAAATTTTGATTAAAAAAATTGTCAAAACAAACAATTCATTTTTATTTTGTAAAATAAAACACTAATTTTGTAACAAATAAACAAAGCCTAAACTATTTGAATCACTATTATTCGAGAGAATACTTAAATAAGTTGCAGACATGTAAAAAATCAGTCACACCGAAATAACAGTTCTATCTACAAAAAGAAATGTTAAAAAAAAAAAAAAAAAGACATTGTACATGTTTTGTTTTCTAGACAGGAAGTTAATTTTAAGAAGTCAAAGACAAATTCTGCTCCCTCATTGCAGCAAGAAAACCAATTAATCTCAAATTTATTACCCAAAAATAGCTCAATGGAGAAAGTTTTAACAGATAGATAAAAAAGTTTTAATTTTCATCTGCCCAATGCATAATAATAAGAGTACACCTTACTTGTAACAATTAAATTCACTACCTACATCATATCTTACCTGTAGCAATTACAATTCACTAAAAATCACCAATTTAAAAATTTATTTCCGATATTTTTCTCTTGTTTGAAAAGCAATCAGATAACTAATTTAAGTTTAAGTATCTATGCTTAAAAATGGAAACAAAATGAACACCTAGAAACTGATTAAATCATCCCAATTCCAATCAAAGATCTAGGTCTTGAAAAAATTGCGAAAAAGATCCCATATTTCATTTTAAATGTTTGTCTTCAAAAAATAAATTCTACAAGACAATTTGGTATTTTTTGAATTAAAATGGCTGGTGCAACCATAGCATTAACAGCAAAACCATCCAGGTCCTTCAAAAACCAAATAGAAATTACCTCATAGAAATTAAAAAAAAAAAAAAGACCAAACACCACAAAGAAGTGCACTTAAATTCAAATAAACTCAACCTTTAATTTCTTTTCACAAAAGAACAAAATAATAAAAATTCAATTTTTACATACCTTACAGAAAATGGGGGATCAAAACATACCCAAATGAGTATAAAATGAAAGAAATTATAATTGCTTTATAAAATTTTATCAAGATTCCATGTAAACTTAGCATCTTGAAGCAATACATTGGTTCATACTTACCTAAACTTGTTTTAAATAGCTAAAAAAACTCGTTTTAAATATTTTTTTCCTTAACTTTTTTCACATAGAATAATTACATAATCTCTCTTTTGCTTCTGGATTTGCGCCTATTCATATCATCAATGAGTATAAGAATAAAAGCATAAGTAAACAAGGGGTAACACAATTATATCTAGTCCCACATCAGTTCTATCTACAAAAAGAAAAGTGTCAAAAAAAAAAAAGGTATATGTTACATGCATTGTTTTCTGAAAAGAAGAGTTTGGTTCTATTTGGATGGGGTATTTTATTGTTTTCTGAAAAGAAGAGTTAGGCTCTATTTGGATCGGGTATTTTTTGATTTTATGATAAAATCTTTTTTATTGGAACTCTATTTGGATGGGGTATTTTTTGGTTTTATGATAAAATCTTTTTTATTGAAATTTGTTATAAGAGAGTAATAGTCTGAAAGTGTTTGGATTGATAAGTTTGTTTTGTTGGAATATATATTGAAGAAATTTTTATTAATAAAATTTGAAATTCAAATTTAAATTAATATTTTATAAGTTTATTTTGATGAGAAGTTGTATTAGGAAGAATTGTTTATTATTAAAATTCAGTGTAGCAAAAATAATTATTGTACCATTCTTTATTGTTTTAAAAAAATTTGTATAAAAAATGGATAAAACAAGAGAGTTATATTGAATTTGTAAAATAAACAATTAAAACACCACTAAACAAACTTTTAAGGAGTTAAAGACAAACTCTACTCCTAGCAGCAAAGAAAACTAAACAAAATGTCCAAATTCCTGTTGCAGGAAATCAATTCGAAACAAATATGAGAATGAAAAAAATACTCTAAATGAAAACTGAAATTCTATATACATATCAAATATTCACGAACAATAAAAACAACCATAAGAATATTGAATATTGAAAAAATGCTAAAGTAACTAAAAGCATTCTTCATAGATATAAAATACAATCTTATTTATGAGAATCAGCATTAAGCCAAAGGTCTAAATAAGCATAAGTTAAATGAGAAAAGATTAACTAATAAAAAAAATCTCTCAAAGGTAGAATGGCTAAAAACATCCAATGCATGCTTGGTAAGCATGACAGTAGTTGATGATATGATAAAATAATACTCAACTAAAAGAACAATCAACCGAAAAAAAACAATAAAATTATATGTGAAAAAGGTTGCAAATTAGTGAGGAATAAGAGGATATCCAAATAGGGAAAAAAAACCATTCTTTTTCCTTTTTTTTTTTTTTGGTTATTGTGAAAGGTGAAGAAAGACAAACATTCTGCTATGAAATCATCTTTTATATATATATATATATATATATATACTAGGTAGAGAGCTTGTGCAACGCACAAGTTGATACCCGTCATCTTTGCTGTGTTGCTGTCAAATGAAGAGAAAATTCTGAAAATTACTTATAATGGTCTTTGAAGCAACTTGAGGTAAAAATATTTATTATTAAACTCAACTGTGGATGCATTATTTTTTAAAGGGCACAGCTATAATCCCCTTAACTAAAGAGGATAGCAAACCATAAGGAATTATGATGCAAGATAGATCTTCAATAAGCTTTGTTAGCAAAGAGATGCATAAGCATTAATCTACAATCATATATACACACAAACACAGATATCAGCTTATTTGGCAAAGAACAAGCATCTAGGATTTGCAGCACATCTTCTTCAATTTGTTATCAGCTGAAATTACGAAATACAAATCCTAACCACTACGTTGATGTTAACGCATTTAAATTCTAGAAAATCTGCAAACTGACGGTGTCCCCAATTGCTTGTCATAATCCTCGAGTGTAATCTGCATTCAGTTTGTAAATGTCAAAAATTTCATCAAGTAGACGTGATCAACCATGCAGTCCACCCTTTTTCCCAACATAATGATCCAACGCACGTAGAGTCATGATCCAATGCAAGTAGAGTGCATCTGCAAAGGCGAAACAACAATCATATCTGCAATTATCAACATGACCCTAGTTTTAGCCTGCCACAAGCAACATAGTTAATCAAAAGCACTGGGAGGGGCCTCAATTTTACAACCCATCAGGTGGCTCTTTCACAAAATGATTTTTAATTTTAGACCGGTTCAAAAGAAATACTAAGGTAATTGAGAAATGCGACAGAATTAAAGTTTGGGAAGATAACTTTCATCAAGAAAAATTCAAACTAAATATTAAATAAAATTGGAAAAGTTGTAAATCCAAAAATAGCATGGTGAAGAAAGAGTTTGGGACCCAAATTATGTAGACATAGTTTAAAACAAATAATAACCATCATCTAGGAACTTCCTTGAATAGAAACACACTTTTTAGAAGTTTGGCAGGAAGAACACCAAATTGTGCATATAAACCTTGGTATTGTTTCATTTGGATCAGATGTTACACTCGTAATGATGATTTTGAATCACAGAAACAAGTAGGTATTGAAGTAGTTTAATACTCCAGTTTTAACAAGGAGGGGGAAAAAGATGACAAATTATTGCTTGCCACAATAACCACACTAATAGTAGGGCTGACCTCGTTCATATATGCTGAAGCTACTGATAATGGCTTTCATTTTCAAACAACCATATGGTTCATCAGCAAATGCTTGTCCAGCTACATACATAGATGAAAACCTCATCAAACACAATAAACGAAGTTGTGAAGGCTATTGCAAATTTGAAGAATGTTTGAAAGCAGGGTACCTTGGGTCGCGGTTGCATCCACATTTGTTTGGTTATCAATTTCACATAGCGTTTGGCCATAAATATTGTTTGTTTCATTAGAATGCAGAGCAGTTGAGCCCTGCTTAGATTCATTGTTTTGATTATCTCGCCAATCATGTATGCTCTTCATAACATGCGTCAGCAAATCCTTTTTCTTTTTCTCAGCATATGCTTCCCTTCTTTTTCTCGAAGTCGTTCCAACCTAACAGTTTCAGTAATCTGTTTGTTTTTTTCCCCAAGGTCATCAGAAGTTTCTCCTCAGCGTACGCATTTGAGTGTTTTTTGGGAATAATTTTTCTGTTCTCTGTTCCTTTCGTTATATCTGGCCCTCTCATGATGCTATCTTTCTGATATTTTATAGGGCTACTGTTCTAACACACTAATCATACCATAGCAGTAGAAGAAAAACTACAAGTATAAAGCAATAGAAAAGAAACAAACCAAATCATATTATGCAAAGCATGAGTGGAGGTAAATGATAATGAGAATGTGCAGAGGACAAATGTGAACTGATGAGACACAGAGCAATCTGCAAAATGCATTAAAGAAGCCAAAAAATAAGCAAACAACCAGACCAATCAATAAAGAATTGCAACCAAAGTGAGCAAAACAGCAAGGGCAATGACGAAGCAACCAATCAGAAAGCAAAGAATCACTATGATTATAAAAATGGAAGCTGCATAAGAAATTCATAAAATACTCATACCAATGTTACAGCAAGTTAAAGTAGACTGAGCAAACAGCAAGGTCAATGAACAAGCAAGCAATAGCAAGCAGTAAAGACACAGTGGACAATTGATGAGAGAGAATACAGAGAATGAGGGGAAAGAATTGTCAGAATTGAAAACAACAAGTTGAATGAACACTTGTCCAAGTTTGACATTGACAGGAGAAATTGGCTATCCTAAACAGACAGGTCCTCATCCTAAACAGAGAGGTCCTTGCATCTGGTGGAGGGAGCAACAGTAAACTGAAAATACAGTTTTACCCCCAAGAGCAAGCATCTTAAACAGGAGGTTGGCACAAATTTATGCAGTTCCCTCTTTTATGGAATGTGTGTATGTTTAGCGAAAAGACATTTTTACCCCTCCCAAACAAGCACGTTGAAGAGGAGCTTGCTTACAACTTCCCCCAACTCCCTCTTATAAGTATTATATATATATATATATATATATATGAAACTTGCATATAAATTTTACTTTAGCGTATAAAATAAAAAAAATTAATATAAAAAATATAAAAAATTACTGTATTAATGTATAAAATATCAAATATTAACATAAATATAACGTATAAAAATTAATATATTAGCATATAAAATATAATTCACGTATTACATTGAGATGGAATAGAGTTTTTACAAAAAGTACAATAAGAAAATAAGATAAAATAAGAAAATAAAATAAAGGTAAATAAACAAACCGTCAAAAAAAGGGTAGGGAACCACCAAATCACGCCAGTGAGGACGACCAAACAAGTGGATTACCCTTCCCTCTTTTCTATATAGTTAAGACAAAAATAACAATTGTTTACCTTTCTTGAGCTCCAAAAACAGGTTTGCAATGCAATAATGAACCAATTTTATACCATTTCTTACAATTCGCATGGCTGTTGCTGTCAGATGGAAGTTAAATAAATGGAAGATCAATTTTGTCGACCATTCACTACAGAGAAAATGAAAAGAAAAACAAAAGGGCTTTGTACTTGAGTTCATTTGTTGGTTCTGCAAAGCGCAAAGAGAGAGTTGTGAGAGTGAAAATGAAGTGGGAATTGTATCCAACTTGCGTTGACCCTGCACTTGAATTCCTGGAATTGTTGCATGATAAACTACCCCAAAATTCCTGTATCCTGAGCATGATCCAGAGTATGCAACTGGACTTGGGATTCTTTAAAATGTTTTTTTGGGGGTTGAAATTGTGGGAACAAACAGGAAATGATTTACACTTGGAGAGTGTCATGATTCACATGAACGCTCTTAGGTCTGAACTAAGAGAAATAGCTAAGGAGTTTAGAGCAGATGGTCGATATGCAATCCATCGAGGAGGGATCACAAATTGGGAGCTCATGAGTTCTCTTCTGGTGGAAAAAATTAAAGAGTTTAAGCCACGCATCAGGTAAAGTTGCCTTGTTTTCTTGGGTGGCTCAGTGATTAGTAAATCTTCCAAAGATGATGGGACTTTTGGATATGCGTGTCTGATGGCAGATTTCATGGACTTCACGGTAGAGAATCTTGAGGTTTTAGTTTCCAATGTCAATTTGAATGCTCCTGTGAAGCAACAAATTGGGTTCATCATAGGGAAGCTTAAATTGTTTAGGAATTTTGGTTACCTTGTTTCTCAATGGTGGAATGAACGTGAGAAGTTGGATGAACTGTTACCTCACATTCACACTTGGGCTAATCACATCTCATGTCTGTCATTTCTGTATTGGAGTGATGAAATGGATGAGAGCTTGGCATGTACCATGGGGACTTTGCTTTCTGATTTGATGCAGAAGACTATGCCTTACAGTCCAGAGGTCATAGGGTTGTACCTTGACGTACTTAAGACTACAAGCTATTCAAAATCTGACACTATTATGCTTAATCAAGTTGTAGCAAGTTATGTTGATTTTCTTTTGGAAAATTTGGCTTTTCCGATGAAGGATGAAATTGAAATCCTCCTCGAGGGGTTGGTATTCTTGTTAACATTTGTTTTGGATCCACCTAAGGAGGATTCAGGGGACGGAAAACTGATATTGGCACAAATTGATGCTATCATCAGTGAGGTGCCATCTCTTATTTGTTCAATTCGTTTTGATGAAAAGAAAGAGGACATTTCCATGTCAAAGGCCAAGTTCTCAAATTTCCTACAGAAGATTGATAGAGTCAAGGCTGTGGTTGGAGAGCTTTATGTTTTGATTCCACATTCATCAGAGTCTAGTTTTCCCAGGACTAATGCAATAGGATTTATTGATTTCCTCTTAGGAAATCTGAAGAAAATGCTGGAAGTGAAGGTGAATTTTATTCCTTCTGTGAAGCGTCGCATTGAGATATTCTGGGAAGAGCTAGCATCACTTAGGTTTTTTCTCAACAATATCGTGGAACGACAAAGTGAGAGCGTGGAATTTAAGTTTCGGCGGGCACGAATCATCAACTTGGTGTATAATGCAGAATATGTCATCAACTTGTGTTCAGTCCAAGATGTTTCTGTATGGTACAATATCATTTGCCTTTCCAATGTCACAGAAGAAATAAAGCTCATTAAGATCGAGGTCAAGGAGATTGAATATGATCGGATGTACAACAGCGAAAAACTCAGTGCCGAGATGGAGTCTAGTGAAGTTCTGCTACCACAAGCCACAACATCAAGTGTTGAAGGAGTTTTTATAGCATTCGAGGAGGATGCAAGCTCAATAATTGATGACCTTATGAGAGGAACCAAGGATCTTTCCATTGTTTCCATTTCTGGCATGCCTGGCCAAGGTAAGACAACTTTAGCCAAAAGAATCTATAATGATCCTTCAATTCAGTATCACTTTCACAAAAGTGCATGGTGTTATGTCTCCAAAGAATGTAAAAGGAGAGTTATTGATCAAAATTTTATGCGACGTCAGTAAAGTTGATGATAAATCAATCATCAAACTAGAAACCCAAGTTTTAGTTGAGAATCTATGGAAAAGTTTAAAGGGACAAAGATATCTGATCATTATGGATGACATTTGGGACGTTGATGTGTGGCGCGAAGTGGAAGGATCATTTCCAGATGATAGAAATGGAAGTAGAGTCATGTTTACGAGTCGAAATCATAATCTGGCTTCACAAGCTAAACAAAACTCCATTTGTCATCATCTTCGGTTATTTTCCGATATGGAAAGTTGGGAGTTGATAGAAAAGAAGCTATTTCACAATGATGGTTGCCCTGCAGAGTTTTTAGAGATTGGAAAGCACATTGCAATTTATTGCAAAGGATTGCCTCTCTCCTAAAAAGGACACAACAAAAGTATGAATTGTGGAACAAAGTTGCAGAAAATCTTCATTCACACCTTGCCAGTGAAGGGTGCATGCACATACTGGAACTAAGTTACAAGTATTTACCAGATCATTTGAAACCTTGCTTTCTTTATTTCGGAGCATTTCCAAGGAATGAGTATATCAGGGCTCAAAAGTTGATGCTACTTTGGATTGCTGAAGGATTTGTCAACAGAAATGACATGCAATGCTCAGAAGATTTGGCAAAATTATATTTGGATAATCTTATTGATCAAAGTTTAGTAGTTGTGACTGAAAGAAGTCCTGATGGCAGTGTAAAGACATGTTCTGTTCATGATCTATTATTTAACTTGTGCTTAGAGAAAGCTTTGGAAGAGAATTTCTTACAATTGGCAGATACAGGAGTTGTCTCTCAATGCTCTTTACATCCACAAAAGTACGATCACCATCGGCTTTGCATTGGAACAAGCGAGCCTTTCACCCAACCAAGAACTATTTGTACCAGAAAGGAACTACCTACTGGCCAGGTTCACTCTTTGCTGTGGTTTCGCGATTTTTCGTTGAAACCAAGTTATCAATCCTTTGAATTCTCTCCATTTCTTAATAGCGTTAAAGTTCTTACTGTGTTGGATTTGGAAGGGATGTTTTTAAATTGTAAATTCCCTTTAGAAATACTATCCATTGTTCATCTGAGATACTTAGCAATATGGGCTGCTATTGACTATATTCCATCATCAATAGCTGACCTGTGGAATCTGGAAACTCTTATTGTGAGAGAACCACAACATTATGTTACGCCACCAGAAATCATGTGGAAGATGAAAAGTTTAAGGCATATTAATATAGATGGTATGTGTATCAACTTTATAGAGTCTGAGCCAGATCAGTCCTTTGAAGGATACAACATTGAGACACTTCATTCACCATTTCTTTGGTATGATCGTTACTCTAATAAGTTCTTGAGCAGATTACCAAATCTTAGGAAGTTGTTCTGCTTACTTTCAGAAGAGTTCCATCCTGGAAATGCCATTTGGTTTCCAATATTTGGATCTTTACACAAACTGGAGTCCCTGAGAGTTGATTTTTGTGGGGAAGTGTTTATTGGCAAGAAATCTGAAAATTTTCCAACATTTAACTTCCCTGAGAATCTTAAGAAGTTGACTTTGTCAGGCTTTAAACTGCCATGGAGTGCTATGTCAACAATTGGGAAGCTGCCTAATCTTGAAGTTTTCAAATTAGCCAAAGAAGCCTGTGAGGGGACAATGTGGGATTTGGAAGATGGGGAGTTCTCAAAACTCAAATTCCTGAAACTATCCCAATTAGATATTGAACAATTTAATGTCTCCAGTGAGCCATTTCCAAGCCTTCAGGAACTTGTGGTGGAATACTGTGACAAACTTGGAGAGATCCCTTCTTGCTTTGGAGACATTTGTACCTTGAAGACCATCAAGGTTCTTTCGTCTTATAAAGCCTCGGATTCAGCCAGGCGAATTATGGAAGAACAACGAGACATGGGAAACGACAGCCTTCAAGTACACATTCATGGAAGTTGGCCATGAATTGCAAAATTTTGATGTGCAAATGAACTTATCTCATCATTTCTGCCTTTGCCTATTATGTTTGCTGCCGCCCTGAAAGGCTAGGATATCAGCCTTGGTAATTCTTCTAGTGGCTCTTAAAAATTTTGTTTTGGTTAAGGGCTTGTGTACTCTGTTGGCATTACTGGGAATTGCAAGAGTTATTCTTGTGCAAGAAGGGTGTTGGTCTTGGGATTTTGGGGTTATAAACAAAACAATTTATATACAATGAATATCATGTTCTTGTATCATGTTTATATCATGCTGAAGTCTTGATGTTTGAGTTTTGGCAAGTTAGGTTTGCTAAAGTATTTATTTTGATAACAAACTTAACTTATCAATTGGGAAAACACTTAAAACTGCACCACTACCTACCCCCAACTTTTATGGATTTCTTTAAAATCCAGTTGGGTGTACCATTTATATTTTGCGAGTTAGGATATTTTCCATCCAACCCTTTTGACCTAATTTGCGATTCTTCTAAAGTAGTTTAGATAACTAGGTAAATTAGGAGTAATCTAGATTGTATGATTAATAACCAAAAAAAAAAAGTTTTCATTTTAATAGTTCAAAATGCTGTCACTTTCCACTTTCTATTTTTTTTTTTCTTTTATTTCCTTATTATTATTATTATTATTTGTTGTTTGGATGTGTTGAGTTTTATAGTGCTACTTTGTATATAGGGCAAAATATACTAAACCTTTTTTACACTATTGTTTCACTTCGCACCTCCCTTGTAATTAGAGATGGCCATTTTCACGGTTCCGGTTCCGATTCCGGTTCCGGAACCGTGGGCCCCCCTCAACCGGAACCGTAACCGAACCGCCTATAGGTGGTTCGGTTACGGTTCCAATTTTTTATGTTTGGAACCGGAACCGCCGGTTCCGGTTCCGGTTCCAAACCGTTAATTAAAAAAAAAAAATTATATATATTGCCACGTCAGCAGTGGCTGAGTGGCAATCATGTGGCGCGTGCTGTAATAAAAAAAAAATTACAGGCGCGTGTTTGTAACAAAAAAAGAAAAAAAAAAGCAACGGTCAATTTGACCGTTGCTGTAGTAATAGTTGTGACCGTTGCCATGGTGGCAACAGTCCAAAAGAAATTGGTGAGGAACGGTCAAAAAATTGACCGTTCCTCTCAATTACTTTTTTTTTAATTTTTTTTGTTTTAATCTTTTCTAATCTATAAATACCCCTTATTTTTTCATTTTTCTCACACAATTTCTACTCTTCTTTCTCAATATTCTAATTCTCTTCATCTCAATTTTCTCAAGCATCAAAATTCTATAAAATTCAATTATATTTATTGTTTCTATTATAATTATTAGTTAAATTATTCATTATTGTTTTTAATATATTATTATTTAAATTTCTCATTCTAATTCTCTTCATCTCAATTTTCTCAAACATCAAAATTATATAAAATTCAATTCAATTTATTGTTTCTATTATAATTATTAGTTAAATTATTAATTTTTGTTTTTAATATATTATTATTTCAATTTCTTATTCTTTTTTAATCCGTTTGAATTTTTTTTTATAAAATGGATAGTTTTGGTTCTTCATCCCAACCAATTAATATTGGTAATGAATCACAATCAAATCGTCGTCCACCAACGAATCCAAAATCCGAAATGTTTGTGAAATATTTCACAAAAATTTTTGATGCCGATGGAGTTCTTATTAGAGCACAATGCAATTTTGCGAGAAATCATACGCCTTCAAAATTGGGAGTGGATATGGTACACTAAACAAGCATTTGGAGAAAACGCATCCTCAAGAAATCGGCCTTCAAAAGTCACAAGCGCAATTAACCGGTTTTGCTCAACAAGGTTCTTCTTCTTTTAGTAATTTAAATTTATTTAAATTTAGTGATTCAAAATGGAGAGATGGTATAGCTAGATTTGTTTGTGTACAACATTTACCATTTTCATTTGGTGAAAAACCAAATTTTGTGAGATTAGTACAAGAAAATGCAAATCCACAAGTTAAACGTGTTCCTAGAACAACTTTAAAACGTGATATTAAAAAAATTCATAAAAAAGAAAAAAATAGCTTATCGGAATATTTTTTAAAATTAGATTCTCGTGTTTCAATATGTTCCGATATTTGGAGTGATCATTGGCAAATGAATAGTTATATGGGTATAACTTGTCATTGGGTAGATTCAAATTGGTTTTTACAAAAAAGAGTAATTGCATTTAGAGTTTTTAATGATTCTCATACGGCCATAAATATATCTAGATTAATTAGTATTATTTTAGAAGAATATAATTTGAATGATAAAATTTTTTCAATTGGTTTTGATAATGCATCGGCTAATAATGCATCTATTGTAGAATTAAAAGATATTTGTGCACCAATTTTAGGTGGGAAATTTTTTCATATTAGATGTGTATGCCATATTTTAAATTTATCCGTTCAAAATGGTTTAAGTGCATTAGAAATTCATATTAAACCAATTAAAGATGCAATTAAATATTTGAGTGGACATCCAAGTTTAATGAAAACATGGGGAAAATATTGTATACAACATGGACAAAAACCTAAAAGATTTAAAAAGGATGTTCCAAATCGTTGGAATTCTACTTATGATTTACTTTGTGATTTTTCTAAATATAGTTCATTGTTATGTAACTTTTTCATTGATAACTCTTGTCTTGGAATTGTATTATATCCTAATAATTGGACTTCTTGTTTAAAATTGTTAAAAGTTTTAAAAGTTTTTAAGGATGCTACTTGTTTGTTTTCACGTGTGTATTTTCCAACTTCTCATTTATTTTTAGTTGAAGCATGTAATATAGTTGGTGTGTTAAAAATGCACATAAATGATGGAACTTTGACGTAAAGTATTATTCACATGTTAGAAAAATGGCTTAATTATTATAGAGAAATTCCAATTTTATATTTAGTTGCTATTGTTCTTGACCCTCGTTTTAAATTTCAAGGTTTAGACCAATATTTGAAGTATTATTATAATACGTTACAAGAATGTTTTCCATTAGATCCAAATATTATTCAATTACAATTAAATGTAAGTAGATACATAAGTGAGACTAAAGATATGTTAAATGCATTATATGAAGAATATTCTTCTAATTTTCAATCTCAAGTTCCTTCTAGTAGTACCATTAACACTCACACTACTCACCATAGTTTTTCAACTGGATCTTCATCTTCGTCTTCCTTTATCCTTCCTGGTTTAGAAATGTTTCAATCGTTAAAAAAACACAAGGGTACTACTAGTACGGAACTTGAGATATATTTAACCACTTCTTTTGATTTTAGTGATAACAAGTATGAATGTGATAGTATTGAGAACTTCCAAATATTGGAATGGTGGAAATCCAAGACAACGATGTTCCCCATTATTGCTTCGATAG
This sequence comes from Ophiorrhiza pumila, assembly GCA_016586305.1. Classification (NCBI taxonomy): domain Eukaryota; kingdom Viridiplantae; phylum Streptophyta; class Magnoliopsida; order Gentianales; family Rubiaceae; genus Ophiorrhiza; species Ophiorrhiza pumila. The sequence continues at coordinate 8,077,720 of BLIW01000005.1, forward strand.
CCAAAGAGATTTTGGCGGCCCCGACATCAACCGTAGCCGTGGAACAAGCTTTTAGTCAAGGTGGCAACATTTTGGACGAGACCCGATCGCGTATGAGCCCCATGTCCTTGGAGATTCAAGCTTTAGTAGATGATTGGACTAAAGCCGCATATAGAGAACAAGAACAAGACATAGAAGAAAATTTTGATTTAGATTTAGACGGTACCACCGATGGTAGCTCTACTTGTACAACTAGAACTAATTCACCGGTCACCGATGCCGATAGAGCCAATAATGACGACGACGACGACGACGACTATTAGTTTATTAAAATGAAGAAAAATATCATATTGTACATTTTTACATTATTGAAAATTTGAAATAATTTATTATGTTTATCAAATATTATAATTTCCATATTTTGCAATTGTATTATTCTACTATTCAAATTTAAAGTTTAAACCATCAAATGAATAAAATTTAGTAGTTTCTTCATTTATTAATTTCTAACTTGTAAATTTATGAATTAAAATCTTAACTTGTAAATTTTTCTATCAAATGAATAAAATTTAGTAGTTTATTCATTTATTAATTTCTAACTTGTAAATTTATGATTAAAAATATTAACTTGTAAATTTTTTTATCAAATGAATAAAATTTAGTAGTTTATTCATTTATTAATTTCTAACTTGTAAATTTATTATTTAAAAATCTTAACTTGTGAATTTTTCTATCCAATGAATAAATTTTAGTAGTTTCTTCATTTATTAATTTCTAACTTGTAAATTTATGATTTAAAAATCTTAACTTGTAAATTTTTCTATCCAATGAATAAAATTTAGTAATTTCTTCATTTATTAATTTTTAACTTGTAAATTTATGATTTAAAATTTTTAACTTGAAAATTTTTATAAAATACTCTTATTCTTTCTATATCTTTCTTTCTCAATTATCTAATATTCATAATTCTATTATTTTAAAAAATTCATATATTACTGTTATTTTAACTACTATTCTAATTATGTTATTATATTATAATATTATACTAGTTGAATTCTAATTAACAATTCAAATATTCATATTATTTTTATATCCTTGAATTTATCTAATTTAATTCTTCCTAGTTCTATTATGTAAAAACTATATATTAATTAAGTTCAATTGTAACTATTATTATTATAATTATATTATTATGTTGTATTATTTGAGTTTGAAATAATAGTGGGATAAAAATCGAAATTCAAAACTAAAAATCGAAAAAACCGGAACCGGAACCGGAACCGACGGTTCCGGAACCGTGGCCAAGGCTACTTGTAGTTTGAATTACAACATTTAGTCTCTTTAATTTTTTAATATAAAAATAATTAGTCTAATACGTTAATCGCAATCAAATGAGTAATAAGAATTGTACTCCTAGTATAACCTTAAGGCAAAAAACTATTTGATAAAAGTAATCAAGGACTACAAATTAATCAAATGAGTTAGTTTACAAAAGTACAAAACACTTCAATCAAGAATTGAAAGTAAAATTCAATTACTAAAATCATGCAAAACTGTAAAAAAAAAAAAATGAGACTTTGCAATTTGGGTAGCTGGTTTATCTGCATGAACTTTGCCACTTTACTTTTACTTTATTTTCTTCCTTTTTCTTAATAAATAGTTAGCAATTTTACAAATTAAGCAATTACCATTTCGATTGCAGAAAGAGCTATCTATGTACATGGTGCTTCAAGCAAATTATTTTAGAAAGAAATTTCAATACAAAGAAGGAATTAGGGTTAGAGTTTCAATCAATGGTGTATTTAATAAGCAAACTTTGGAGAGCCAAACTTTTAATTTTAATAGAAGTTATATTTTAATTTGAGAAAATTTTCATTAAGGGAGCACTCCAAAGCCTTATTATTAAATGGAACGTAACTTTAACCTATTTATGGTTAAGGGCATGAAAATACTTTAATTAGTCTATATAATTAGTAAAATACTTTATTATCCATGGATAAACTCAAACAACAAACAATAATTATCCAATTAATTCACTTCTAATCATTTTTAATCACTCATCCAAACAACGTCAATCAATCAATTCAATTTTAATCATTTTCAATCACTTTTTCTTTTAAACTCATCCAGTCTTAAACTATCTAGTTTTATTTGTTATTGATTGATTCAATTTTAATATTAATTTTTTTCTTTAAATCTAGAATACATTGTCCATTAGTTTAAACACAATATATATTAACTAATGATTTAATCATATCAGTCATTAAATTATAAAAATAATTACGTTAGTATAAGAAAATAAAAAAGAATTATGATATTTGAATATTATAGATAGAAATAATTAATTCTACATTCACTTTGAAGAAAAAATAAATAAGAGCATTATGCACTCTTTTTTAATACTTTTACCTTTGTGAAAAAATTAAAAGTTAAAAAACAAATTGAACTAGAGGATTTGAGCTGCCCATCAGTGGTAATATTATGATTTAATTTGAAATAAAATTTACATTTTTTTTAAATTAGTTATAATTTTTTTGTTGCTATTTTTAGTTTTAAATTGAATATAGGATTATGAAAATTATATAATTTCAACTTGAGACATAATTTACCTTTCATTTATTGTTTTTCTCAATTTCACTTATAATTATTTTTCTTTTTTCTTGTCCAAATTTTACTTTTTTTGTTTGTTTTAGATTGAATGAATAATTGTGTCACTTATATGATTTCAATTTGAAACGTAATTCATTTTTATTTATTTTTTTGATTTTCAGTTTGAATTCTTTTTTTTTGTTACAATTTTATTCCTTTACCATTTTAGATTTGAGGTAGAGCTCTAAGATTAAAGTGATTAATAATTTATTTATCTTTCTTTTTTTTTAAAAAAAAATTCTAATTCTCTTCATTGTTTTATTTTCATATTTTTTGTTTATTTATAATTGTGGAGATAGAGTTCTAACATTAATATGATTAATAATTTGTTTACTTTTATTTTTTTTCTAATTTTTTTATCTTCTTTTTAGTTTTTTTATTGTCATAGTTTCATTTATTTTATAGTTGTGTAATTAAAATAGAATGCTATACATTTTTTTATCTTTTTGTTTAGGACAATTTACAGAAACTCCGGAGAAAAAAAAGATTACATATTATAAAGGATAATAAAGTCTTTTACTAATTATATAAAGTAGTTAAATTATTTTCATACCCTTAATAATAAATAGGTTAAAGTTACGACCTCTTTAGTAATAAAGGTTTGGAGCACGCCCTTAATACAAATTTTCCCTTTTAATTTTTTTGAGAGAAAATTTAATTCTAAAGATTCTAATTAGAAAATTTTAACTTTTCATAGGGGATAAGTATAAATTTTTAAACTTTGAAGGACACCCGCACCCCTACTCCACTCCCATTTTTTCGACAATCTTATTATATTAAGAATCAATTACTATACTTTTACAAGTAATCCCATTTATATTGCAATCTAAGACCTTTCTCGTCCAAAGAGTTCTACTTGTATTTGGCACTATTTAGAGCCATTGCAAATGTTCTACTGGTGTTTGGTAATTATTAAAACTGTTGCAAGTGTGTTTTGTATTAGAACGTTAGAGGCAGAGCCTTTGAATTTGAATTTAATTCCTAACCTCTAACCTTGAAAGGTTTTAAGACTCTCCAAGTACCCACTATCATTGGTTTGAAAGAGAAAATATATGTGTATGTGAATTGTTTGAGCATATGACCATTGTTTGAGAGAATAATTGTAGATTAATATTTAATGAATGTATAAAGTAAAATTTTTCATTAATTATATAAATAATTAATTTATTTTGATGCATTTCATAATAAATATATTAGTTGCAGTTTACCCCTCAATGAAATAAATAGGTAATTTATCCTTTGAACTAGGTTCATCTAACTCTAAAATTAACATTGTTTAATTATTTATTATAATGAAGCCCTTTTTTGTGAAAAAAAATGCTTATTGCCTACGCAAGAGGAAAACTATTGGACACTTTTTGGCAAAAAAGTGCTAAAATAAAAAGAAAGAAATTGAAAATAAAACCCTAAAAACCTTCTTTGGCTATGTTAAACACAATTGGCAATAATTTTAATGACTAAATTTGTGAATTTAATATAACTATGTACTATTAGAAAACTAATTTTCGGAGAAAACTAGTGATACAACAATTTGCAATAGTTGTTGATTTTCTTTCTAATAGCTCAATTTTATATCGCGCGCTATGTATTAATTTTTAGTATCACGTTAAATGATATATATACTTTTAACCTTTATTTTATAAAAATTAAATGGATATATTGATTTCAAATCTATCAATTATCAAATATAAAAATAAAAAGTTTATCATTAGGTCAAATGATTGATGTGTGAAAAAAATTCATTAGAAGGAATTTTATATAAGAATCAACATCTTCTGCATATAAAAAAACTTAATTATGGGAAAATATTATAGATACAAATTTGATAACTACATTACAAAGAAAGAAATTCCATATATGATTAACATTTTCTAAATATACAAAACTTAAGTATTGGAAAATTTTAAAGATATATAAGTTCGATAACCATAATGCACAAATTTGAGAAGAAATTATAAAACAAAAAATATAAGAAGAAATTACAAAACAAGTTTTATAAATAAAATATAAAATAAACATCATAAAAAAATTAGAGGAGATTATGCAGAAATTAATCTATGGACATTTTTGTCCATATATCTTATAAACATTTTGTCCATACATCTAGATATGCAGTTAATGTTAAAGTCACTAACATAATTTATAAAGAAAGGTAAATTGCCTATTTATTTTATTGAGGAGATATATTCTAACTCATGTATAAGTTGGAGGGGGTTAAATATGTTTAACCCTATTAAATTTGTGACTTTTTTAATAGTAAGGGTGTGGGGCACTTTTAATTCTAATTTTTCCAAAAAAAAAATTAAATGCAAAATAAGTCAACATTGAGAAAACAAATGTGCAAAAATAATAAATATTTGTTATTATTTTTCTTAATAATTTTCCAAGCTCAAATTTCATAATTTAATGTAAGTATTAGTGATTTAACTATCTACTAGTCGCCCATTTGGTCCAACATAATTTACTTTTAAATTTAGAAAATTTGTTAAAAAAGTCCTTTGCATTTTTTTGAATTTTTTTTGTCACGCATATTTAAAATGATATAATTTTATTACACACTCTAAAGATTCTCACTAAATTGGTTATTTTATCTAGCTCCTTTTACTCTTTTTTTGAACTATATACACTTATATACTTTTGGTTAAAAAATCAAGCAAAATTATGTAGAAATATAACTTTGGTACAAATTTTTTTAATTTGAATAACAAAATTGCTTGATTTTAAACGTGAGTAATGAAAAAAAGTTTGTATAACAAATATGATAGATGATGTTTGCAATTTTTTCAAATATGTATGCATTTTTAAAACAAATAGATAGACATAAAATAACTAAAACTGAAAAAAATTGTGTGCATTTTTTTGAAAACTAAATTATAAAAAAAATAATTCACAAGTTTCTAAATTTCAATTGAAATTTCTCAAATTTTAAGAGATTCTTCTGTAATTTATCTTTTTACCCAAACCAAGTTGATCATTGACCTGTATAGGAAGTTAGAATTCATAAAAGTTTCCCATCTTTTCGATATTATTATTTCATTTCCAATAAGAAATGTAAAATACACTATAAAAGAATAATCTTTAGTCTTTTGTAAATTGAGGAGAGTATTCTTAACTAAGGAAGATGTCCGGACGTTTGAATCGACTGAGGAGTACTGGATCCTCCATGTATCGATATTTAACAACGCCCCTGTTGCGAAAAGAAGCTTCTAATTCATGGTTTGCTGTGAAAGACACCTATTTTTCAGCCAAGGTCAATATTTTGTTCTTGTCATTTCTAAGATTTCTTTTATGGATTTTTTTGTTTTGTTTTTGTTTTGAATTTGGTTTCTGGGTTTAAGGGTTTAAGGTTTTTCTTAAAATTAAGTTTAAAGGGATTCTTGAATTGCTGAAAACCAAATAATTAAAGGGTTGTTTGTGTTTTCGTTAGATATATATATTTTTTCTGATTGTTGGGTTGGTTTTGTATGTTGTAGGATATATTTGAGAGGCATAAAGTGGTATTAACACTTGCCACTTCTATGGCATCAGTGGCTACAGGATGTATTGGTATGCCCCTTCTCTTTCCCCTTCCTTTTTGTTTTCCTTCATTTCTTGGTGACTGTATCAATAGTTGAACGTCTTTGGAATTTGTTTGATTGAAATTAGTGTATTGTTTGATGAGTATTGGCTGCAATCTCGAATAATATACGGCAATGAGAGTATCCTATTTTTCTGTTAGTGTAAGTTATACTATCAAGTAGATATGTGATTACTTTTCTGTTTTTCAGCTTTAGTAGAGTTACTTTGTATATGTGTATTGATTATAGGTGCTGTGGTGGATTCAATCTATGCACTTGTAATTGAAAGTCTTAAACTTTTTAAAATTTGAGTTGCAATCTAGATTAGAGGAAATTTGTATGGTGGTTTTGAAATGTGATTGGACCCTGAAGGATCAAGGAATAATTATGGTGGACTTGATTTGTTTACAAATTCAAGATTGAGGTCAGAAAACATTGTCTCTAAGTCATCTGTATACTTTCCATGGTTGCTGCTACTTATGTCTATAACTATGGGAGAAACTATTACTTTTGCAGAGCAAATGATTGTAAAAACTGAATTTGTTGTAGAGAAGCTTGTGGGGCTTAAAGTTACAGATGTTGGTGAGAATTGTTCTAGATGTTCTTTAGTGGTGGGATGCAGTTGGGAGTAACTTTATCTGGGTATATATGGTGAGAGGACTCAAAAGCAGAGTAAGAACGCTGGTCTCCGCAACATCTCAACTAAACATTTTGTTTATTTTTTCAGCCTCTGTTTGGATCCTTTCTGTTTTAGGATGCCAATTGAAGCATTGCCAAATAACAGAATCTGCAAATAAGAAGGATGCTATCTGAATTAATGAAGTAGAATAAACGAAAAAGAAGTATTTGACAAATTCAACTTAGTGGTTGGATTTGTGGACTTTCAATGGCAAAGCATGATCCATACGGCCAACCACACATAGTGGGAAAAAGGCTTAGATTGTTGCTGCTGTTCTTGGGTTTGTGGACTTTGTAGCTGTTTCAGTGATCAATGAGACGTATTTTGAGTTAATTTTAATGTATTTGCTTTATGTTCTTATACAAATTTGGGGTCTAATGCAATATTATAATTACAGCATATCTGCTTTTGACACAAAGTCATAGGTCAACAAAGTAAATTTGTGAAATTAGGATTTGTTGACTATGAAGTTTTTGAATCAAACTTGAGTTCCTCATTCTTTGCCCTTTACCTGTCTTAACTATTGAGTTCCCTTAGTAGTTAAGTTAAGCTGTAACTTGTTGGCATTCAATTCTTGTTTTCTTTTTAAAAGAGATATAATAGTTTTAGGGAAGAGCTTTGAAAGCTGTGGTTTGAGTTTATGATGTTTTGTGGGACTTTGTCTGAGGTATGTATATACGTTAAATTTATTAGTTGTTTTTTCAAGAAAATCCACTGTGTTTCAGAATTTAAAGCAACTTATATTGGGGGACTATTGCTTAGGAGATCTGGGTGGGATTCCAAGAATGTTTTACTTTGCTCCTCGTTCTTGGACCTTTTAAGGGCTACCTAAATTTCCCTAATCTTCTGGTACTAATTAAGGGAGAGTTTTTTTAAAGTCATCCTGCATCTCTTAACCTGATTGAATTGATATTGAATGAGTGGCAATGTATTTTACTCTCTTGGTTTTATGTCTTTAATGGTTACCAAACTTCAGATTATAGTAATTAGTTCTTATAAGTAGGAAATGAAGGTAAAAAATAAGAAGAGAAGAAACTAAGAAAAGTGGGGACTGAGTAGAGAAGATATCTGAGAACTCCAACCTAGGATCAAATGTATTTTGTTTTTAGACTTTATTGCACTCTGAGGGAAAAAAGAATAAGAGGTAATACATTGGTATTTATATTGGACAAACTCATATATGCTGGAGCACGATCCCTTCTCAGATAGTTTTCAAGAGAAAGTAACAATTGAGTAATTGGTGGAAGGAGAAGATTAGACAATAGCTCAAGGCAGAACTTTTGGATACATTGATGTTGAAAATAATTGGCAACTGGCAGGATGAAACTGATGGCTTCGTTGGCATTTGCAAAAGAATTCTGGATGTGTAAATAGGAGATTTTGACGTATCCATGGGCCAAGTAGAATGTTCTTGAACTTCTCAAAAAGAAGAGTAGGGAAAAATGTGAAAAGGATTATGCTTAGGTTCATATTATTAAGCAATCATTTCTTGTGGTTTGATTCTTCAGCTTCTCCAACTTTATGTGGTACCTATTTGCATTAAAAGTTCAAGTATTTTCTTTCTCAGATGTATCAAGAATATGTGTTTTTTTGTTCTGAAAATATATGGCATTCAACCTACTACATCACCACCAAGGTGGTATCCTAGTGGGACTAATGTCCCATGTCCAAGTTCGAATCCATTTGCACATACTAGTAAGTGAACCGTGCCCTGTGCGGCTGTATGAAGAATATGTGTTTTCTGTTCTGAAAATATATGGCATTGAACCTACGACATCACCACCAAGGTGGTATCCTAGTGGGACTAATGTCCCATGTCCAAGTTCGAATCCATTTGCACATACTAGTAAGTGAACCGTGCCCTGTGCGGATGGGTCCTAGATCTCTATTGCTTTGGTGGTCCTGTGATAATGGGTTTGCCTTCTTGGAAGCAGCTATGGATCAAACCAAGGATTTCAACAACTACAACCTTTATCCTATTATGTGGTGTTGGTTATACGGATCATATTTCGCCATTGTATTTTTTCTACATACACGTTTTCTTATCTATTGGAGTTATCCTCGCTCTTTTTCTAATGCATTTATTACTTTTTCTATCTAGTCTAGTATGTCTGCACACTCATCTCAACATTTTCGGCTACCCTCATTTTTTGTTAATACTAATATTTAGTTGCCCAACATTGTTATCCATAAAACATCAATGGTCTTATGGCTTCTCTATAATTTTTTTTTCAATTTTTGGCGATGCTTCAGGATTACTAAATAAAGAGCACTTCTCCATTTGTTCCAATATGTTTGAATCCTATGCTTAAGATCTTTATCATTTCTCCTTTTTTTCAATGATAAATTCCAAATATTTAAAACATTTAGATTCATTTAATTCACACCCTCCAATTTTCACATTTATCTTATTGCTACTTCTATAGTTACTAAGGTGGCATTCCATATATTTAGATTTATCTCTACTTATAGTAAAACATTTTGATTGTAATGCCTCCCTTCAAATTTCTAACTTGGTGTTTACTCTTTCTCGTCTCATCGATTAAAACTATATTGTTTGCAAATGACATACATGTAGGAATAACTTTCTCTCAATGCTTAATATTCTCATTAATTACTATAGTAAAAAGATATGGGATGCTTCAGGATTACTAAGTATAGAGCACTTCTCCATTTGATCCAATCAGTTTGAATCCTTTGTGTAACATCCTTATCATTTCTCTTTTTTTTTTCAGTGATAAATTTTAAATATTTAAAACTTTTAGATGCATTTAATTCACTCCCGCCAATTTTCACATTTATTTTATTGCTACATCTATAGTTACTAAGGTGGCATTCCATATATTCAGATTTATCTCTACTTATAGTAAAACTTTTTTATTCTAATGCCTCCCTCTAAGTTTCTAACTTGCAGTTTACTCTCTCTCGTCTCATCGATTAAAACTATATCATTTGCAAATAATATACATGTAGGAATGACATTCTCCAGCTGTTTAGTAATCTCGTCAATTGCCAAAGTAAAAAGATACGGGTTTAAATATGATCTTTGATGCAAACTTATAGTATTTGGAAATTCCCATGATATCCCTACTAGCGTCTTTACACAAATTATTATATAAATATATATATATATATATATATATATATATTATAGCTCCTATTGAACCAAGGATTCCGCAGGGGAATTCTTATGGTCAAGCCCAAGGGTGTGATGCCGGTCGACCCTTTTCCTTTTCAGAGGAAGGAGCAAAAGGATGAAAAAAAAAAGGAAAGGAAACTATGGTATTGTGAGCATGTTTCTTTATGGTTGTGCCTAGAATTTTTGTTTGTGAATAGATTTGATTTTTCTCATGTCTTTCTTTTTCTTGATGGGATAAAAGCTTTGTTGTTGTTGTTGTTGCTGTTGTCGTCTTTCTTTTTCTTCATCTTGTTTAAGTTTTGTGTAGATAGCTTCTATATGTGAGTTTGTTTTTTCAGAAATTTAGTTTCCCTGTTTGCTTGACACATGAGAATATTGCAATTTTTATTACTTCGACTTATTTCTTGAAGATCCATCTTTTCCCTGATTTTTATTTTGTGATGCTAATATAGGTTATTCATTACGTCATTTTCACGAGTCCAGGGTGGAGCAAAGGCTAGAGAAAATAGAATCAAGTGTAAGTAGTTGCTCATTCTATTATAAATTGGCAATTATTCTGGTTACTACTATTCTTGAATGGCTTAAGGTCTATATGCAACACTATATATGGGGATTTTGAACAAATTTGTTGCTCTGGGATTAAGAAATAACCAAGGAAGTATGTTCTTGAAAATTTAACATCAATTACTTGATATAGGAAACACTAAAAGTAAACAAGTAACTGGGTACATTAGATAAAGTACCAACTACTACTATTTGGTCTTCATGTTCCTATATTCTTTCCTGTTTCATAGTTGTCAGTAGGGTGTACATTGTTAACAGAGAAACTAGAGGAGTTGGTCTGTTTCCATATGGCTTCAATTCTTTTGTATTTCCCCATAAAGTCACAAAATTTTGACCTATTTAAAGAGATACTTTACTAGCTTTGTTAAGCTATTTTCTTTTGCTATTCGCTGTCTTTATACGTAACTCCATCTAGTTATAAGCAGCTTGTCTGCCTATAAGTAGCCGGTCCTGAACCCGGAAAAAGGAGGAAGGTTGCGAAACTGGCAGCCAGCGCAAAATTTTGCCACACCTTATGATAAGTATCACATTAGAAATTGTATAGGCCGAGCAAGGTGGCGGAGTGTGATTCATATAGCTGACCCCGCTTAGTGGGATAAAGGCTTAGTTGTTGTTGTATTCCCTGTCTTTATCCGTAACTGTTCTTTGTAAGTTCCCCTTTACTCAACTGCATCTAGTACAGTAATCTATTAGGCTACTATCAAATGTGTATCTTAGAATAACTATGGAGAAGGCATGGATCGTCAACAAGGCTAGATGGTCCTTTTTGATGACTCGAGGTGTTTTGGCATCACATACACAGTGTGCTTTTCTTCGTATGGAGCTTAAACTTCTAAATTTTGTATATTAGTACATCTTTACATCAAATTATGCGGGAGAGAGGATATTCGTTTTTACAAAAATGAAGAAAAACTCAAGATTTTGAGGCAAACATAACCCAAAATACAATGAGGTGAACTCAAAGCATAGGCAATTACGTTAGGTATAAAACCAGAATTATAGTGTGGTACTGAGATTGAAATGTATAGATGTACAACTGTTGACTAGAATCCTGATACTTTATTTCTTAGCAATGTCCTCCGAAGCTGAAAATAAACTGGTCTTGATTATTCTAGGGTGTGTAGTTGGAGTTTTCAGTGATTGGAATACTCTGGTTTTGGGGCTGCTATCAGTAAAAGTGGCTGAAGTAGAAGTAATGAAGAAGGAAGATGAAAACTCTTGGGGCAGAGAATCTCGGGGGAACAAGGCTTCAGGTTTTGGTTTGCATCACAAACATTGCAAACTGTTGAAAAGCTACGAAAACTTTCTGAACTCCTTTTTCATCTTTTCACTGAACATCTGAACATGGTTTCAAAAGCATTTTCTGTAATTCCATTTTCTAAACCTTAACAAGGTTGACTGTCAGCATTTACAAAGGCAAGGCTGATATTATATTATCAAGTATTGATAATATCTTATCACGTTTGGTTCTTCAAAATTTTGTCACTCACTTGTTGGTGATTTTGTAATATTAAAATCACAAAGCTGATATTATGTTATCACGTTTTCATAGAAAAAAGTTTAAACAGGCTAGTGAAATCATCATTTTGCAGTTCATATCATATTTCTGTTTGCTGGTAGTGTTACAAAGCAATCTCATTAATCTTCTCTTTGCCATCATTTGTTTGTTATCAAATCTCATTCCTTGTTAGCAAATAACTTAACTGGGAGATATTCTTAGTAATGATCATGGCATTAAAAAGCTTCTTTACATTCTCTTCTTGCTATCTCTGTTGGATCTTATACATTAGTACCTTGTCATATTAATATAATTCAGCATCTCCATGTTTCCTCTTTATTTATTATTATTTTTGCTTTCTGCAGATGAAAAACCAATATCAGATTAGTGATCCTGAATTTAAGAAGCTTGTCAATGGCACGGTCAGCATTCCTGCTTGTGTTGCTTCTGCTGGAACTACATTATTTATTGGGTAAGTCAATTCTTTGATTTTGAATTGTTGCCATTATCACTTCTGCCTTCAAATATTTCTCTAGTATGCAAATACCGCTCTGTTAATAAGTTACTATCTCTATGCATATGTGAGGAATGAAAAAAGATGAGGGTAGAAGCAACTAGGTTCCGACAACTTGTATTTTGGTCTCTCCGGAGTTTACTTCATTGACTTTCTTTCAACAAAGCTTACTTTGACTTTGTTTGCTTCTCTTCCCTGTGCTTGCGTGAAGGTTTGGAGTTTTTTTTTTTTTTTTTCCATTTATCCAAAATAAATGAGTTAGAAACCGTCCTAAATATTGAATGGAGTTGTTATTGTTGCAGCTAGGCATTCATGTTCGCCACTAAAAACCTCTTTATGTGTAAAAAGATCCTTTGGATATCTACTAAAGTAGATGTGCATGAATAGACATTCCATTGATTCTTAATTTTTGGGCTTGAAAAGCTTGTCCATCCAAATGAATTATTCCTCTGAGTGCTCACTTTGTGTCTTTGTAATATCATTGTTTTTCTCTCTTTTTTATTTTTCTTTTTGTAGGTAAACTTAGCGTTCAAAAAAATAGATGTATAATAAGCCAATACACATCCCTATCATAGGCTACATAGAGGTTCACCTCAACTTAGTTAATTACAGAAGACGTCAAGTGAAAGAATACAAAGAAATCAATCTGGCAGAACAGAACTCCAGGCAGCTTATATTTGTATTCAAAATATTCCTTGATCAAAATCCACAGGATACTGAACTCACAGGGACAGTGGCTAATTTCACTCGTTATAATCTTAGTAACTTCACAGGGATAGTGGCTAATATGCTCAAAAATGTATTATTCTTCACCCTTCAAATATGATATAGTGTGGTAGCTAATGACAACGTAGCTACATCCTCCCGGAACCGGCCTTTTACATGCCGACACCAAAGGATTTCAGTAGACCAGGGCTTTGCTCCTCTGTATATTAGCTTTGCCTCCATAACAGACCCCCACACCTCATAGGAGGATGGCCAAAGAAAGAATTGATGCTCAATAGTTTCAGCTTCAGCATTAGACAACTCACAAACATCAGACTCCACTAGCCCCCAATTCTTAGGTCTTGTTTTCGTATTCAGTCTTCCCTTACAAATAAGCCAGAATGTAAATGCATACCAGGGCACATTTTTGGAATTCCAAACTGAATCAGCCCTGTACACATCAGGCACATCTTCTCATAAGCAGATTTAATAGGAAACAAACCTGATTTTGAAGCTTACCACCTTATGTAATCTCTCTGACTTGGCTGAGGTAAGAAATCAACAGGTATAGCATGTATGATACTCTGTACCTCTCTTGTTCTTATCCTCCCTGAAGACCAATTCCATTGACTATCTTTGATTATACTGTACAGAAGCTTTCTAGTGACTTTCAAATGTTTAAATAGAGTTTTTGAAAATTTCTCCTTTAACACTTCTACTGGATGCCACAGATCATACCATATTGAGTTGTGCCTTCCATCTCCAATTCCATTCTTGATTAAAGTTCTAGCATATTTTCTCAGAGCAAGTATTTCTGTCTCCATGAGCAGCCCAAAGGGGAGATTTCACCAGACCAATGTATCTTTGTGATCTTGTTTTTTCAAGTTTCTTTTGCAAAAATGATATTTTCAATTGAATACAAAATGTACAGCATATGTACCGAGATACGTTTCATGTATGTACTATATAAATATATATAGATCCTTCTGTGGTAAGTCAGTGAAGATCATAGAATCTATATGCAAGAAAGCTCAAAGGAAATGTTTCTCTCTGCTTTCATTTTTTCCCCCTTTTCTTGGCAACTTCTTCTTATCTCTTATCTCAAATTTCATTTGTAAAGTTAAGATTGCCATGGAACAATTATTGCATGATACAACTGATGGTTTGACGTATTTATTACAATCATTAGGGAAATTCGTTACTGTCTTTAGGCTTATCTTTAGTAGGAGCCTGATGCCGGGAATGTTTATTAGCCAGGAAATGATAAAATGGATTAAAATAGCATGACAAGTGTGTGAAAAACCAAAAAGTAAACTGAGGAAGTATTAGTCTTTTTGTAGGTAAACTTAAATTTTCGTTATTTGCAGGTATTTTTTGGGTTGGAGAGGTGGAAAATGGTATACGACGAGAAAGTTCAGAAGGGAGCAGATGAAATTACTTGGCCAAATAAAACCAAGACAATGGCCACTAATGTTCTTAAAGGGACATCTGCCATTGCTTGGTAAAATGAAACCAAAAAGGTGGCCTCTCAGGGTCTTAAGAAGACATAGAATAACTGGGGATGCTTCTAAAACATCAGAAACTGTAGCGAAGGACGCAGCTGCGCTTCGATTAACTGAAAATGCTGCTAAAACATAAGAAATTGTAGCAAAGGATGCAGCCACTGTGAGCAGCTAACGAGACTCATGCTGCATTGCACTAACAAAAACTTCTTTATACAATTGGTCTCCATACAAAGGGGACCATAGAGATATTAAGCTCATAAAATTTTGTAAAAAGCGCAGTTAGGCCCTCAACTTTGCTATTAGATTAAGATCAATGGATGATATTTTTATGGATTACTGGCAAGAGGGTATTTAACTGAAACATGCACGTGAATGTAGATTTTTTCCTTCTGCATGAAATGAATGAATGATACAGTCTGCACTTTTCTTATGAGTATTTTTTTGGTAAATAACAGTTGCAATGATGGATGAAAATCCATGACATTCTTCAAACATCTTAATTGTTGTTTTATGTTTAGTCTCCACATTCATTTAAATTTGAATCTTTGACAACTGTGTGCTGTAAGCTGTAGTTTTTGTTAGAGAAATGATAGGGGGAGTGAAATTCTGGAGTGAAAAATTAGAGTGATTGGCAGTGATAAAAAGACAAACTTATCCCTTACCCATTAGGGTTCACTCATCATTTGGTTAGGGTATTAGTTTGTCTTTTTATCACTGCTACGTCAGTCACTCCAAATTTTCACTCCAGAATTTCACCCCCTATCATTGCTCTTTTTGTTATTATCATTATTATTTTGAATTTTACCAAATTTCTATTTCAACTCTTGCCTCCATATCAGCAAAAGCTACACACAGATTTTTTTTACATAAAAATGGGAATTTTTATTTAGAGTTGCAAGACAAGTTTACAAGGGCTTGAGAAACTCGAGGCAAAGGCTCGCTAATATATATCACACTTCTTTTTTTTAGGTTGGCAAATTCACAGAAAGAATGATAGTCTCAATTTTATAGATTAAATAAAATTAAATAATATGAGATTCAGCAATGAATTGTTCAAGTATGCTGAAGATGTCATAATGTAGACCTTTTCAAAAAGTACTCTCACATACACTTAGTGACAATAACAAATATTTCAAGTTGAGTTATTTACATATTCTACAATAATTTAATTTTTGGGGAAAACTAAAAGTTGTACATAACTAAAATTAATGCAAATTCTTGAATTTTTGGAGGAAACTAAAAGTTGTGCCTAACTAAAAATTTTGTAAACTGTGCAGTCAAATTTCTAGAAGTGATAAAATAACTCTCATAGTCAAATTTCTAGAAGCGATAAATAACTCTTATAGCCAAATTTTCTAGTCAAAATTTTTAAATTTTTTACGGAGGAAACTAAAAGTTGTGCCTAACTAAAAATTCCGCAAATTTCAAATTATTGGTCTCTGGTCAAATTTTTAGAAGTGGTAAAATAAGAGCTAATAGATAATTGAAATTACTTGCTCAATTTGAAGTTAAAAGAAAAAAAGTTGAAATAGAGTCTATTTGAAGTTAATTGAAAAGTTGAAATTGCTTGTTCTATATTAAGTTAAGTGAAAAACAAATTAACAAACAGATATTGAAATTTGCTTCCAAAGTTAATATACTGTTATAAAAATTGTAAAATATATCAAATCATTTCGAATTCAATGATAAAAAACAACTTTAAGAAAATGGTTGCTTCATTATTTTTCATTCACCTCATGCAAGTTTCACCATTTTGAGATTCATCCAACTCTATATTATAATCGATATTCAATATTTATTTCGTTGTCATATTGTAATCCACGTCAACTTTACTAGGCCACAGTTAACCTTACTTAAATTTAATTTCGTTGTCAAATTGTAATCCACACCCAACTTTACATGAATTGCCACATTCTAACCTTACTTGAATTTGACTCCCCCAACTATGTGAAACTTAACAATCATGATGTTTGTTACCCATCACAATTATAAGAACGAAAATAGAACTAGAAAAATACTCATACAACCCCACTAAATTAGTGCTTGTAAACACATACCACTCCTATGCGGTAAATTTTATATATACTTGTCTGCTTTAGTGTAGGTAAACACTTCCAATTGACTCGGGGGAAGAATTCATGCGATTCAATGGAAGGTCAAGATAAAAATGTTTTCCAATTTGTTTTATTTTTTAAAAATGTTTTGATCTTTCAAAAAGTAAGCTTTTATTTATTTATTGCTTCAAGATTGGCATGTTTGACATTATTATTAGCATTCTTAATATGTTAGATTGTAGTTCATTACAGTATTTATTACAAGTTTAAATTTTATAAGGTGCTATTTGTTTACTTAATTTCATGGAGTAGTGCTAAGTATTTTCAATTTCTATGGTTAAATATGTGCGCAAATAAGTATTAAAAATTTTAATTCTAATTAATTCCTTAATTTTACTAGTAAATTCCATGATCTATTATCTAATGTTTTGACTAATATAAATTACCAAAAGGGAAAGAGAGAAGGATAGAAATTATATAAATTACAATAAAATATATAAATTAAGCTACAACAATAATTCTCCCAGAAAAAACAAAGAAAAACAAGAAGCGTACAACTATCATTCTGCCATGGAGAATCGACTTCAAGCTAAAGGCATATATGCTGCAAATGAGACGGCCATATAATCAAGATCATAGTTATTCTTGTAGCAACCCTTCTTCGTTATCTTTCGACTTGAAATGAACATTTCATCGCAATAAACTGCAGCATTCAAAGATGACTTTAAATTTCCATCGTCAATGTTGGAGCTGATCTTATAGTCATTGACAAAGAACATGTTTTTCAACTTTCTGCAACACTTTTTAAGCATCTTGATTTGCATAGGTCTCTTTGTCATTCTCTGATTTTGAGCTTGGAAATGGAATGATAATTTTGGTTGAGTTTTATGATGGAAAAAGAAGTTTGGATTGGATGATACGCAATATTGTTATGCAAAAATCACTCAGAAAGTGTGAAGGCTTTTGGGTTTGCTTGTTGTATTGATCTAGCTTGGATGCAATTGTGACAATAATTAATAACAATAAAAAGGAAGAAAAGAAATACAATAGACCGAAAAAAATGGACAAGAAATAGAATTACTTGAAAGAACTTATATTCAATTGGGTTATGTGCACAAGTCAAAATTGGAATATCTATATATGCAACCCTCCTCTGGTCTCTAGTACAAGAATTTTATTTTGGCCTTAGCATGGAAAACCTTGATTTTGTACACTTCCAGAGTGCCTAGTCTTCCAACTAATTAAAGGGGAAAAGAAACCCATAACATAATATGGGATGTTATTCTTTGTTCTGCATTTTTAAAAAAATAGAGAAAAATAGTGTGATCCTTGAAGAAGTGATATCAATATAACATATTTGATTTAGTGGAAAAAGTGGTTAGTTGTTATTGTTATTGAGAAAATTACTCTAGTAGTCCATCAACTAATTAGAGTTTACTTGTCAGGTCGGTGGATGAAAAATAATATAAGGATTATTTATGTGATAAAATTTAAATTGAATAATCAAAATGAAACATTTTCAAATTAGGGATCAAATTATATAATTATTCTAAATTATGGGACTATTGAAGTAATTTTTTCTTTAAATATATTAACTGTAGACCCTCGGAAGTATAGCATATTAACACTGCAAACCACATTCGTACTCATAAAGAAATTTTTTTAGTAAGAGATTGCCCATTGACGTGGTATAAATTATCAGACAAATATTGAGCATTAATTCATTTATTTATTCTTTGCGGAAAAAATAATAACAAATAAATTCATAGTAACCGAAACCCTTTCTTTAAAAAAAAAAAATTTAACATCTAATAAAAATGTCAGACACTTCAAAAACATCCAAAAAAAAAAAAAAAACAAAACAAGGCAAGTAGTTGTTTCTTTGCTTGAAGTAGACATCGTCATAGTTCACGAACCGTCGGTTTACGGTTCTACAAATGATGGAATCGAAACTGGCCCTTGGTCGGACGGTTATAGTTACGGTTCATGAACCGCTGATTTACAGTTCCATCCCATTTTCGATTCCAATTTTGGTACGATTTTTTCACTGTTCAATTTAAAAAAAATAAAAATAACAAGTTTGGTATAATTGAAAAATTTACAAATTTACAATGTGAAAAATAAGAAGTTTGATATAATATGTACAAATTTACAAATTTGATATAATTGAAAAATAGCTCATTTTATTATTAAAATAGAAAAGTTTGGCCTAAATATCGAATTCTAAGTTGGTCATTTACATATATGAATCATAATACAACATTTACTAGAAAGAAAAATTTTCATTTATAAAAGTAATTTGAGTACAAGTGACCTAAAGTTTAATCATCTAACTCTTCAACGTCAACATTAGGATAAGGATGGACGAAATCCATGAAATAGGATACCCCGATTGGAGATTCGAATGTACTAGCATTGCTCATTTCGAAAATTTGGTGTCATAATTTAAATCAATGTCATCCGTCTTTTCCAATTATTGTACTCTCAAAAACGCCTTGTGTTAATCATCTACTAATGTTTGGATTTCTAATAATTTTGATAATAATTGGGACCGGTGCTCGTTGATAAGCATGAAATATTCAGTTTATTATATATGCTTTTATGTGATTTGGGGGGTAAGATGTGTGCTAAATGGTGTTAATCTTTGCAGAATGTGGAAGATTCAGGACTGAAGCATTGATGAGTTGGTTTTATACCAACTTATATGTGTTATATTACTTAGCTTTTGACTTGTTTTTTCAAGCAATTGTGTAGTGTTTTGTGCCATTGTGTGCATTTATGTGGTTTGCAACTTGAAAGTGCTAAAATAGTGAAAAAGACCAAAACTGATGATTAAATGAGGAAAATGTGTGTTTGATGTTAAATGACAAGGAAAGAGTTTAAAAGAGTTGGAAGGGTGTGTGAGAGATTTGAGGAAACCCTAAACATGTCTAATTGCTTAGTTTGAAGTTGGGCAGAATTGGTAGTGCTACTTCATTTGAGTGTAACTCTCTCAATACTAATCCAAATGAGGAGATCTTGGATGTTCTGGAAATATCTTTGCGTGTACTGAATTTTGTATGTTTTAACTTTCTTCTAAATATGTGTGCAAGTAGGAGAAACGGGGGCATTTTTGCAATTGTTCCTTCAGGTTTTCATCTTTGACTTCATATTGCCACAGTTTGGTAGAATGTGTATATCTTGAGCTACAGATCTCCAATGATGCTGATTCTTAAACCAATGGAAATCCAAGAGAAAGATCTAAAACTGTTATGTTCACCACAAAGTCCAATTCAGAGGCTAAGATACACATATTTTGCATAGAAGTAGATTATTGTGCTGAAATGGTTGCATCACACACACATGCACTCACCTCGCCACACACATGCACTCACCTTGCTGCACACAACCACTCACCTCGCCGCACACACACGCACACCTCGTCGCATGGCCATGCGACAAGCTTACACACCTCGTCGCATGAATGTGTGATGAGCTCACCTGATTACTGCACAAGCGTGCGGTGACCTCGCATTGGTCGGGCGCGCATGTGCGGCGAGCTCTCGCACAACACACACAGTTTTGCCACACTTCAGTATTTAGGCTATAAATCTCTCATCCTTGCTCTAAATGGAGTGATTCAAAGGGCTATAGAAAGCTAAGACTTAGGGCTACAACTTTCATGTTTTACATTTTTCCAAATTCACAATTTATCAGGGTCAGCTTTTGGTTGGACGTTTCTGCACACACACACACTTGCATTTTACATGCGAGGTCTCGCCACTTTTGTTTTTGTGAGGGCGAGCTCACCCTTTAAAACACACTTCACTCATTTTTTTCATCACAGTCCACACACACATTTCACTCATGTTTCTACATGTTTTGAGAATGTTTTATACATAATAGCTTCCACTCCAGTTGCATCACTTAGTTCTTTCACAATGTCTCAAACATACTTTCATGCATGTCAATATTTCATATGTCAACATTTTAGTCAGTTGCAAGAAAAATTCCTTTTACTTGTATTCATTTATATTTTCACTTCACAACAATCACATTCAGTTGCATCACAACATATTTTCGTTTTTCAACGTTCTTCAGTTACACTCGTTTGTTAAACATCTCATATCACTCATTCTCTCATCATTTTTCTCATTCATTTTTCCATCACCACACACGCACCTACACGGCGAGGTCTCGTAGCTAGACCTCACCACATACACAATTACACGGCGAGGTCTCGCTGCGAGACCTCGCCACACATATGCACAAACGGCGAGGTCTCGTAGCGAGACCTCGCCACACACACAAAAGCACAGCGAGGTCTCGCTGCGAGACCTCGCCATGAAAACGCTCTTGTTGATAATCAAAATAGTTTCTAAGTGTCGAAGTTTTGTGTTCGTTTACAGAGGCTTGGAAAGGCGTGGGATCCAGAGGCTCTAAGGCGTGGTTGCCATGGTCATGAGGACATACGGGATGACAAAGGCGTGGAAGATCAAGGCTCAAAGGCGTGAACCGGCAATATGCTCAACCTATTGTTGAAGATCTTGTTATTCATAGTGGCATTCTTATAATTTTGTATTCATTTTACGTTGCGTATTATTTACGTTTTGTAACCTCTATATATAGAGGATTTAGTTAGCATTTTGGAAGGGAGATCATTCTAGAATAGAAAAACAGACTTTTGATTTTAAGCGAGAACTTTTCTCTCTCTCTTCACTTTCTCTCTCTACTTTCTCTCACTAGAAATCGAACTCTGATTCCGATTCCGATCGCGAACTTGATCCGATCATTGTAAAACGTTACTCAATTGAGAAGGTCTACTGTAATTCTTTTGTGAATTACAAGCAATTGAGGCACTGTATTTGGTAAATTCTTTCGATTTATTGATAATGAATTGCTTTACATTGCGAACTGTTGATCGAGAATTGGAAATGGAATCGTGTGGCTAATTCGATGATGTCCTAGGGTTTCTATGGACGATTGTTCTGTTTAGATAGCAAAAGGTGGTGCAATTGACTTGAATTAGGAAGAAATGAATTCTGTTAAATTCTATTGATTTGGACTGGTGTTGTGGAATTGAGCTCTAGTTGCGGTCGCCTTGCTGAATTGGAGTTAAATTCACCAATTATTAGTACGAATTGTAATAGAATGAGAACTAGGGTGAATTGAGTCTGTACACTTGTTTTGATTGTTCGTTTTCTAATAATGCGGTCACCATGCTGGTTTTAGACTACGAAATCTTTGGGTAAAAGTGTAGAGAAGTTCCTTGTTGTTAACGAAGACGAAAGAACCTGACACAGGCCTTGCCATGGGAAGTGTTTAGAAGCTAATTGTCATAGTAATTAAGAACAAAGAACTGAGACGTCGCGGCACACATCCACTACTCTTAGGCCTCGCCATGGGAAAGAGTAGTGTTCAGGAACCTAGAATGCGGTGTGGTCATCATGCTGACCGTAGGTTAGGTTGCTAGGCGACAGTGTTCTTCTCGTGAAATGTTTGTCTGTCAATTGCATGACCAGAGCTATCTAGATGTGCAATCGTTCTGATAGAGTGACCATACGACATCTGCTCTTTCTTCCTTGAATTTACATATTACGTAGTTCTTATGTCTCGCATTTATTTTCAAATTCTTTGTTTTGATTAGTTAGTACTCAATTTTTGGTAATCTTTTTCTTGTGACAACCTCGGAACAATTACTGAATTCTAAGAAATCATCCCCTTCCCTGAGGATACGATCCCTCTCATCACATCTGCATTAGTGAGTAGGGTAAAATTGCAAGTACGCGACACGCTTTTCAAGCATGACGAGGGGATAAGGGCTGCTAAAGAGAGTTTTCTAAAAGATTAGGATGGAGATAAAGCTGTAGAGATTTGACAGTACAAGGATTCTTGGTAGATACCAAATTGACGGATGAATTTGATTAGGAAACTGTTTTATATGTTAATGATTTGAGCCGCGTGTGGCTTATTGGATTTTGGAAACAAGAAGATTTATTCTTTTAGTTGAATTAGGAAGTTGTGTTTTCCCTTTTATAAAAGGGAGTAGATTAATTAGGGTTAAAGGAGACAAGAGTTGCACAGCTTTTTCTCTCGTTAGTATTTCTGCAGTTGCAGCTGTCCAGTTTTTCATAGGTAGAACAGCAGTACCGTCGTTTGGACAAACGACGGTCGATTGTTTTGATATTTTCAATTTACTTCAGTTTTTATTTCTTTAAAATTATTATTGTGATTGTTTTTAGCTATGTTTTGAGAGTAGTTTATTTTCTGGCTGTAAGTAAGGAAGCACTAATCAATAAATTAATTGTGAGACCTAATTGATTTGATTAAAATTTTTTATATTTAATTCCGAGAGTTTTCTGAGTCTAACGTTAATTATCTAGATTAATTAAAGCCTGATCACCTTTAATAAATTTAGGCAGAGCCAATTAATCCCTTGTTAAGTAACTGGATTTAATAGATAAGATTAAATAGTGGCGAAACTACTGTCTCGGTAGATGGAAATAATCGGTTAATGAATTGTTGCATGCTGATCATGATATGATTTATTAGAGTTAGGTTCTTCTATTACTTAATGCTTTTGTAACATTGAATCTAGTATTCGGCTGATTCCGGCCGGGTTATGTTATAAATAGGGAAATAATTGATTAAGCTGATACTTGTCAATTATCGAACAATTAAGGACGAATTGGGATATGTCAGAGCTGATTCTCAGTAGCATATAACTAGCTGATTAATATGAAATTGTTATTTTTGTGTCGATAAACAATGAACAATTGATTAGTGTGGACTTGCTTATTTGCCGGATCTTTTCTTTTTAGTTAATTAATTTACGTGATTTTCTATTTATTAATTTCAGAATTTGATTTCTTTTGATTTGTTGTTTTAATTAGTAATTTAAGTACTGTGACTATTTACGAATTACTTAAATAAGAAAATATTGTTGTTTCTCGTGGGATCGACCTTACTCTCAGTACACTATTGTTAATCTTTTGGAGTTAGTATTTATTGGTACGGAAAAGACATACCAAATTTTGGCGCCGTTGCCGGGGAACGAAAATTTTTTTCTATTAAGTTAATTTGTATTGTTCTTTGGTTTATGTCCAGGTCGTCTAACCCAGATTTAGTTTTTGATCCAGAAATCGAAAAGCTATCTTGTAGATTGAAGAAAGAGACGAAAGAACAGCGCCAAAGAACTCATTTTGGTTCAAACGTTGACACGTTGTTTGCTCCCACAACGACCAGCACAGAATCAGAATCGGCTTTTCCGCTTGACGAAACTTTCATGGCTAACCTACCACCTGTGATCCCTCCACCTGGAGGCGATGCGCCACCAACTGAATGTGAGCAGCAGCTAAGAGCCATTGTGATTAATCCAGTTGTGTAGATACTAGTCAAAGCCCCATTGAATGATCGACCATTAAATGAGTCTACTAATCCAATTATTAATTACATGCCATCTTGCATTGTTTTGCCTCAGTTTACAACCGATTATGAATTGAAAGCATCCTTTCTTAATTTATTGCCTAAATTTAGTAGAGATGTTGGGATGATCCTCATAGTTTTTTGCATGATTTTCTTAAAGTGTGTGAAACTGTGAACAATAGAGGAGTTTCGCAAGAATATATAAAGCTAGCTAGTTTTTCTTGGTCTTTAACTGAAAATGCTAGTGCTTGGTTTAAAAGCCTGACTCCTAGATCTATTACAACATGGGAAGGCATGCAAAGAATAGTCCTTTTGAATTACTTCCCAGCATCTAAAATTGTATTTGGTCGAAAAGAAATTGTAGGCATTAAACAAGAGTATAATGAGACATTAACTGCATATTGGAATAGATTTAAACATTTATGTGAAAGTTGTCCTCAACATCAAATCATTGATAAACTTTTAATCCAATATTTTTATGAAGGTTTGCAACCGAAAGAGAAACGAATGCTTGATACAGCAAGCGGTGGAGCTTTCATGGACAATAATACAGCACAAGCCACGAGCTTAATTGCGAAGTCTTGTGAATTCCGCCAACAATATCAACCTATTCATCGCTCAACCAAACAAGTGGGCGAAATTTTCAGTTCTTCACTTGAGAGCAAGTTGGAAGCTTTGACTGCAAGTGTGGAGAAGGTACTCACTGGAATAGGTTCAGGTCTAATGGAAAAAGTTTGTGCAATTTGCAAAAGCCCAACTCATTCAGCGGATCAACATCAAATGACTCAAGAAGAACTTGATGCCGAAGTTAATGCTGTGGGAGGTTATCCACAAAGGCGCTACTATCCTTATGCCAATACTTTTAACCCAGGTTGGCAATACTATCCCAAGTTGAGCTACAGGAATCGAGCTCCTCAACAAAATTCTTCACAACATCAAGCTCAAAAGCAAAACCAAGCTGAAACCAGCAGCTCTGACTGCCTAAACAAATCCCAGCTTTATAGCTACTACAAGGTCTGGAGTTCCTCTTGAAGATATGATTGTTAATTTAGCTACATCTGTGACTGTAATGCAGAACAACCAAGTCCAAAATCAAGGAGAATTTCAGAAATTTCAGTAAGAAACAAGGGCAGCAGTAAGTGGGTTGAGTACTCAAATGACCCAAATGGCAAAACACTTTAATGAGACACAAGGTCTTCAAGGGAAATTACCGTCTCAAGTGCAGATTAACCCATGCAAAAACGTAAGTCAAATCACTTTGAAAAGTGGGAAACAACGGGAGAAACCAATCTCCAAGGTTGTAGCTGAAGAACATAAAACTTTATCCACGTTGTTCGACCAAACGACGAAGGCACAAAATTAGAGGTAACTTCTAAATCGAATTTTTCTACTTCTGAGATTAAAATACCTCCTCCTTTTCCAAACAGATTGAAAAGGAATGCCAAAGATGAGGATTTGGATGACATATTGACAATCTTTAGCAAGATTGAAATCGACATACCTTTTCTTGATGCTATTCGAAAGAGCCAAAGTGTGCCAAATTCTTGAAGGATTTTCTCGCAAGAAAAATCCCCTATCCAGAGAAAGAGAAAGTTGTAGTTGGAGAGAATGTCTCAGCGGTAATACAACACAAGCTACCTCCTAAATGGAAGGACCCAGATTTGTTCTCTATTCTATGTGTGATTGGAGATAAGAAAATTGAAAGATGCATGTTGGACTTAGGTGTTTCTATTAATGTCATGCCTCTCTCTACATATCAAGGGTTAAATATTGGACCATTAGCTGACACACAAGTTGTTATCCAATTAGCTGATAGGTCATTATCTTACCCATTGGCAGTGCTTAAAAATGTTTTAGTGAAGGTTAATAATTTCATATACCCAGATGATTTCTACGTTCTAGATACGGGTAGCTCTCATAATAAGAATGCTGCAGTCTTATTGTTGGGTAGACCATTTATGAAAACAGCTAAAACAAAGATTGATATGGATAAAGGGACATTTACTTGTGAATTCAATAGAGAATATTTGACTTTAAATATTTTCGAAGCTATGAAATATTCCATTGATGTAGAAAATATTCATTCAATTGATATAATAAATTCCTTAGTCCAAGAACATCTTGAGACGGAATTTTTGTAGGATAAACTTGAAATAGAAATCACACAAAGCTAGACTACAGCTGACGTTGAAAATCACACGAATGATGCGATCGCAGAAGTAGTCATGTCCCTCCAATCTCTTGAAGAACAGGCGGCGAGATTCGACACTCACTATTTATCCAAACGGGAGTCAAGGGATAAAATACTTCCTTTCTATTTTAAAAGCTCATGTCCTTGAACTGAAACCTTTAACTACTAATCTGTCTATTTAGGTGCTGGAGAAACACTTCTTGTGATCATTAATAAGCACCTTAAACAAAATCAAGAAGAGAACTTGTTGCGAATCCTTCGAGAACGCAAAGAAGCCATTGGATGGACTCTTGCAGATATTAAAGGAATTAGTCCAACAATTTGTATGCATCAAATCTTCCTTGAATCTGATTCCAAACCAACACATGAACCACAAAAGAAGCTTAATCCGAACACGAAGGAAGTGATCATCGAATGAGTAGATCCTTGTGGATTTAATGCATTTTGACAATAATGAGTAAATCCTACTTTTTCACTAAAACCAAATGATAAATGTTCTATGGCTATTATTTTAGCTAATTCTTTTCTATTTTTTTCATCTGAATATTTAAAAAGAGGATTAGTAGTGGGAGCAAACCCGAATAGTTGCGATTGGTTGGTGAAAATATCAATTTCATGTGGATATTTTTCCTTCAAATATTGTGACTCCATAGCCTGATCATTTTTTGAAAGCGTATAATTTATTTCTGGGACAATAATTGCATTTTGCCTTAATTAGTTGTTGGTTGGAATCTAATATCTTAGTGTAGTGCTTCTTGAATATATCCGATTTTAACCTTTCTTCAATATTGGGGCTTTCGATTTCTCCACCACTACTAAAAATTGCTCACTTTGGTTAGCACCAAATTGTGAGCTACCAACAAGATCTCTATTAAAACTATCTATTTTATAGTAAATTAAAATAAATTAATTGAATAAATATAAATAATTCGAAAAATAGAATTATAAGTCTATAATAAAAGTATTTAAATAAATAGAAATAATTCAAATAATAAAAACTAATAATGAAGATTCAATATTAAATAAAATAAATATCTTTAAAAAATAACTATCTAAAGATTTGAATAAAATAAAATAAACTAAAGTAAAGAATTGAATTTTGAATATAATGAATTAACGAGTAAAAATAAGTTAATGATAATAAAGAAAAGTAAATAATATAAATGATAATTGCGAGAATATGATAATTGAGAGAATGATGTGAAAAATTAATATGGGGAGTTTGGATATTTATAGAAGAAAAAAAAAAGAAAACAAAAAATAGCCTGACCGTTGGCTTTCCAACGGCCTGAATTTTGGCTGTTGGATTGCCAATAGTTATATATTGTTGATGGCCGTTGTATCAAAAGACCATCTCAATTTTTAAAATTTTTATTTTGTGAACCGGAGGTTAACCGTTGGATCAAGCAACAGATAGAAATTTCTAACCGTTCGATTTAACTTTAGAAAAAAATCAACGGTTTTGAACCGCCTGTTCACGATTTGAAAAAGTGTGAATCGTAATCGGTATGCCTGGGCCAGTTTTGGTTAACAGTTCGAGTCCGGCAGGTACTGATTTTGGTTTTGGGCCCAACCTGTTGGGCTGGTTCCGGTTTGGCCAAGTCTAGCTTGAAGCACATAGCTGGAAATGCTCTGTTTTTCTTCAAACTTTTTCAGGTTCAATTTGTAAAAGCATTTAGTCAAAGAAATGGCACAATCACTCAATAGTAGTATTCATTAGTATCCATATTTGTGATAATTGGTGATTACAAATAGAGTTAACTGAAAAAAAAACTCTCTTAAACTATTAAGATTTCTCGAATTTTCCCTTGAATTTGTACTCTTAAAATTAATTAAATATATGAAAAGGGTAAATATTGGATGATTGATCCCTGATTGAATAGTGTGCATTAGTTATGATATTGTAATTTATTGTAATTAGTTGTAGATTCATAATTATAGATAGATTGATTCCTTAGTTTTAAGAATGTAAAGTTGTATAAGTACATAATATCTTTACATATGAATGAGACACATAATTTCATCCCCTAATACACTGTCTTCTCATGGTATTAGAGACATGGCTGAACTAGCAGCAGTGATAAAAAGAAAGAAATTGGAGATGGATCTATGAAGACCTTGACTTTATTGTATCATCTCTCGACAAACGACAATACGAGAAACATAATCACGCAAGTTCAATTGAAAGGAGACAATTACGATGAATGGGCACGAGCAATGCGAGCCAAGAAAAAAATTGCTTTCAATGATGGTTCGGTGATGGAACCTTCAGATGACTGGTGGGCTGTTAACTCTATACTGTTAATGCACACGTGGAGTTGGCATTTATTTTAATTGGCATTGATTTTTTGGCAAGATAAGGAAAGATCTTATTGGAAGCATAAATCAAATCAAATCAATCTATGCAAGGAAGATTGATTTAGAGATTAATGCTATCTTGGTATTTTTGGACTTATCTTGGTACTCTTGGAAGCTATCATTAAAAGTTCTATCTTTGGAAAAGATAAGCATTGAAGGCACATGGTTTTCCATCTTTCCATTTGAATTATTTAGAAATAATCTTGGAGATAAACATGGGAAGATTTGGAGATAAACATGGGAAGGAATTGGCGTGCCTATATGATCTTTCCAACCACACGTATTTTCTGTGTGGAGAGTTGATTATTCTTTCGGTCTTTTCTAAGACTGTGAACACACTTCTTTGTTGGAGGTCTTTGATCAAAGTGTGCTGGCTGAAGCATCTTAATTCATTATTATTGAAGATGCAATCCTTGTTTTCTTTGATATAATTCAGCATCGGGAGGAGGTTGTTAAGGAACTCGGGAGAGTTCAAACGTGGACAAGGGGATCTTGCATTAACCACGGATTCCGGGAGGAGTCGCCATTGACAAGGGGAGCTTGTCTTCATCGTGGGCAAGGGGATCTTGCTGAACCACGGATTCCGGGAGAAATTAGCATAAGTCGAGGGGAGCTCGCACAATCTTGTTCACACGAGAAGTTAGGAAGAGGCGGTAACAAAGATAAGATGGTGTCTTACTTTGTGTCAGACCGAGTGTCTTATAACTTGTGAACTTAGTGGATTGTTTTTCTGGGCGTGGCCCCGCAAACGTAGGCAGATTGTCTAACTACGTTACCAACCTCCTGTCTCTTTACTTTTCACATTTTTATTACTGTCCATTATTGCTTTTATTATCGGTGTCACACCTAGTGTTCCAACACACTAGAACACCACGTATCTAACCTTGATCTTTCAATTGGTATCAGAGCGGGTCGTCTTTGTTTCTTAGGAGGGATCCGCAGGACTTGATCTTAGTTTTTGTGCAATGGACTCTATAAAGGAAGGAGGTTCAACAATGCGTCCACCATTATTGGACGACAACAATTATGCTTATTGGAAGGCCAGAATGAGAGCATTCATCAAAGCCATTGATAAGAAGGCTTGGAAATCAATCCTAACTGGATGGGACCCTCCAATGACTACTGACGCAACTGGTGTAAAATCTCCCAAGCCAGAAGAAAGCTGGTCTGCTACTGAATATGCATTGGCAAACAGTAATTCAAAGGCCCTTAATGCGATTTTTAATGGTGTTGATCCTACTCAGTTCAGACTTATTTCTACATGGGTGACAGCCAAGAAGGCATGAGAAATTCTCCAAACTACCTATGAAGAAACGTCAGCTGTGAAATTATCAAAGATGCAAATTCTTACTACGAGGTTTGAAAGTTTAAGGATGCATGAAGATGAGAGTATTGCTGAATTTAATGCAAAACTTTGTGACATTGCTAATGAGGCATTTGCACTTGGTGAAAGTTTTTCTGAAGAAAAGCTTGTAAGGAAAACTCTACGATCTCTACCTTAACGGTTTGCTTATAAAGTTACTGCTATTGAAGAAGCAAAAGATATCTCACAGATGAAGCTTGAAGAACTGATGGGATCTCTCAGGACATTCGAGATGAATCTTGGAGTAGGTTTGGAAGAAAAGAAAGTCAAAGGGATTGCCTTAAAAACAGAAATGCAGAAATCAGATAATCCTGATGAAGATGACCTTGAGGACTTTCTTGCATTAATATCTAAGAATCTCAGCAGAGTCATGAAGAGATTTGGCAGAAACAATCCAGGTGTCAAGGCCAGTGTCAGCAACTCCAAGAATGAACTTGCAAGCAATAAAAAGTTCAGGGAAGAAAATCAAACTTCTGATCAGTCATTCAAGAAAAGAAGAATTAAATGTAGAGAATGTGATGGTTTTGGGTATATTCAGGCAGATTGTGCAAATACATTGAGAAAGAAGAGGAATTCTCTCAACACAATCTAGTGGTGATCACTCAGGATTGGGGTATAAAGGAGAAAGCTCATTGTCACAACCAGTGTCACTATCAGTGTCACAATCAGTGTCACTACCAGTGGATAAATATAAAGGGAAGCAAGTTGCTGTAGAGACTGTAATGAACACAAAAAGGTCAAATCTCCAGCATTCTTATCATGCTTCTAGAGGCAAAGATAACAGATTTATTCCTATTTGCCATTATTGCAATCGTCGCGGACATATTCGTCCTAGATACTTCATTTATCTTGCTAATTTGAGACAAGGTACTACTAGAAAGTCTTCTTTTTGAAGGGATCCATAACAAAATTGGGTGATGAAGCCTAAGTTAAGGTGCAACTTCACATATACCTCACTAAAGGCTGCCACAACTAATGAGTGGTACTTTAACAGTGCATGTTCCAGATATATGACTGGTGATGAGAAGCTTTTGAAGAATATTGTATTCGAAAGTATGGGAAAAGTAACATTTGGAAATGGTGTCACTGCTAGTGTCATTGGAAAAGGTACTCTAAATGTGTCATGGTTACCGAAACTAGAGAATGTTCTTCTAGTAAATGGTCTGAAGGCAAATCTGATCAGTATTAGTCATTTGTGTGATCAAGATCTGAATGTGAACTTCACTACGGGAAAATGCAAGGTAGTTTATCATAACAAAATGTGCATCATGAAAGGAGTAAGATCTTCGGACAATTGTTATCTCATCTTTGCCTCGTCTACATGTCTTCGATCAAGCATAGAAGATTCTATCCTATGGCATCGAAAATTGGGTCATGTGAATATAAGGATGCTGCAGAAAATTGTCTCTAAAGGGGCTGTCCATGGGATTTCAATACTGAAGTTTGATGAAGATAGAGTGTGTGGACCTTATCAGATTGGGAAACAAACAAACGTGTCACACCCAAAGTCTCAGACATTAGGGACAAATCGTGTGTTAGAGCTGCTTCATATGGATTTGATAGGTCCTATGCTTGTAGAGAGTATTGGAGGAAAACGTTATGCATATATGACAGTTGATGATTTCTCTCGATATACTTGGGTGAAATTTCTTCGAAAAAAATCCGACACATTTGATGTTTTCAAGGCATTGTGTACACGTCTTCAGCGTGAAAATGGCTGTGCTATTATGAAGATTGTACGGATTCGTAGTGACCATAGAAGAGAGTTTGAGAACTCAGATTTCTCGAATTTTTGTAATCAGCATGGAATAGCTCATGAATTCTCTGCACCTAAAACGCCTCAGCAAAATGGAGTTGTGGAATAAATTATTGGACTCTAGTAGAAATGTCATGTGTAATGTTTCACGAAAAGAATATTCCACAGAAATTCTGGGCTGAAGCTATGAATACAGCATGTTACACTATAAATTGAGTATATCTTCGTGGAGGAACTGAAAAGACATCCTATGAAATATGGAAAGGTAGAACTCCAACTGTTAACTATTTTCATCCTTTTGGTAGTACTTGTTATGTGTTGAATGACAGGGAATATAAAGGGAAGCTCGATCGCAAGAGTGATGAAGCGATTTTTTTTTGGATATGCTGTCAATAGTCGAGCTTATCGAGTCTACAACAAAAGAACTCGAACTGT
Source organism: Ophiorrhiza pumila (assembly GCA_016586305.1). Classification (NCBI taxonomy): domain Eukaryota; kingdom Viridiplantae; phylum Streptophyta; class Magnoliopsida; order Gentianales; family Rubiaceae; genus Ophiorrhiza; species Ophiorrhiza pumila. The sequence goes on from BLIW01000005.1 coordinate 8,110,070, forward strand.
CATGGAATCTGTAAATGTTCAATTCAATGAATCTCTGAAGTAACTGCTATTTCTCATGAAGATGTTACAGAACCTTTACATGAAGTAAGTTCTAGTGTTCCAGGCAGTGTTTCACCCAGTGTCTCAAGTGGTGTCACTGATCAGAGTACTGAGGATGATATTGTGGAAGATGTTCTCTCACCTCACAGGCAGCTATCCACTTGTGTTCAGAAGAATCACCCTACTGAGAAAGTTATTGGAAATCTGGATGATGGTGTTCGGACGAGAGAAAAAACAAGAGTGAACTATCGAGATATGATTCAAATGGCATGTTTTACTTCATCCATTGAGCTCAAAAATGTGAAAGAAGCTTTACTCGATGAGTATTGGGTTAGTGCTATGCAAGAAGAACTTGGTCAATTTACTCGCAATCAAGTTTGGGATCTAGTTCCGTGCCCCCTAATGTTAATGTCATTGGCACGAAATGGATATACAAGAACAAGAGTGATGAGTATGGAAATATCACTCGTAACAAGGCTCGATTAGTTGCACAGGGGTATACACAAATTGAAGGAGTTGACTTTGATGAGACATTTGCTCTGGTTGCTCGACTTGAGTCTATTCAGTTATTGCTAGCCATTGCATGTGTGTTGCAATTCAAATTGTATCAAATAGATGTGAAAAGTGCTTTCCTCAATGGTCTTCTTAGCGAGGAGGTATATGTTGCTCAACCAAAGGGTTTTGAAGACTCTCATAATCCAGATCATGTTTACAAGTTGAAGAAGGCGTTATACGGGCTCAAACAAGCTCCTCGGGCTTGGTATGAAAGACTCACGGAGTATTTATTGTCCAAGGGATATGAGCGAGGGGGAGTAGATAAAACCCTTTTCTTTCGCGGTGTTGAAGGTCAGTTCTTACTTGCACAAATATATGTTGATGACATAGTGTTTGGTTCAGTGTCACAGGCGATGGTAGATGAATTTTATTTCAAATGACTGAGAAATTTGAGATGAGTATGGTTGGTGAGCTCAATTACTTTCTTGTACTTCAAATTCAGCAACGCAATGATGGTATTTTCATTTGTCAAAGCAAGTATGCCAAGAATTTGCTGAAGAAGTTTGAATTGGAGAATGCTCGTCCAAGGCGCACACCTATGGGAACTCATGAGAAGATATCTAAAGATGAGAAGGGAACTCCTATTGATGCAAGTCTATACAGAAGTATGATTGGTAGTCTCTTGTATCTATCTGCTAGTTGTCCAGATATCTGCTACAGTGTTGGTTTATGTGCTCGATTTCAGGCAAATCCACGCTAGTCACACCTGGTGTCAGTGAAGCGAATTCTCAAATATGTTAGTGGGACAACTGACTATGGGATCTGGTATTCTTTTGATATAAATACCAACTTAGTTGGTTATTGTGACGCTGACTGGGCTAGAAGTTCAGATGATCGAAAAATCACTTTTGGTGGATGTTTCTATTTGGGGAACAGTTTGGTATCATGGTTCAACAAAAAGCAAAAGTCTATTTCTCTGTCTACTGCCGAGGCAGAATATATTACAGTTGGTAGTTGCTGTACACAACTTCTTTGGATGAAGCAAATACTGAAACATTATGGTGTCACGCAGGATGTCATGACACTCTACTGTGACAATATGAGTGCTATCAATATTTCTAAGAATCCTGTTCAGTATTCTCGGACAAAACACATTGATATTCGACATCATTTTATTAGATCCCTTGTGGAAGATAAAACTATTGCTTTGGAACATATGGTGACAGAAAAATAAATTGCTGATATTTTCACGAAAGCTTTGGATGGAGCAAGGTTTGAAGAACTAAGACCTGCTTTAGGCCTTTGTGTTATGTGAAGAGGTTCTTCGGTATTGTAAGTTTTTATTTTTTTGTATTTACAGCAATATAAAAATATGAAAAACACAAAAACATTGTAGAATAGTTGTTTTGTAGTTTTTGATTTACCGCCTTAAGATTTTAGGAGGATTTGTAGCTTTGGGTTTCGTGTTTTGTGGATTTTGATCGTCAACACTGCAAGTGACACGTGGCATTTTGGGGATTCTCGGCTGAATAAATGGAATTGAAGAGTTGGTCTCGGTTACGTAAATTCTGACTGCAATAATTTTGGCTCTTATTTCTCCTTTTGATATTCCAAGGGTTTTTGGTTTTCTGGACTTTTACTCTCTAAGGCGTTGAAGTCATCTCAGCCGTCTTTATTGCTGTGAGCATAATTGAAATTTCTGAGAGCTCCACTGAGTTAGGTGATCTAAAAATCTCAAGATGTCTCAGTCAAGGTCTTCATCTCGGGCTAGAAAAGGGATAGAAACAATTGATGATAGTGAAGTTCATGTGGTGGTCACCCCTGTCTCTCCAAGTTTGTCAAATGGAGATGGAAGTTCCTCTCACTCAAAGGAGAAGTTTTCAAGTTTTGAGGTTGATTTGTCTTCAGAAGCGGAGATGGCCACTCCCATTCAATCAGTAGATCCGTCTGGTGTGAGAACTAGGTTTGGACAACCAAGTGGTGGACAATTTAAGACAAGTGTTGTACCCCCTAAAACACCTGATGTATCCAAGGTTACTATAGAGCCTCAGAGAAAGCAATTTCGGATTGTGGATGAAGATTCCTCGGATGATACTTGGGCTGAAAAAGAAGATGATGTCAGAGGAGATATTCCTTCTGATGATGATGTTCAGGATCTCTCTAATTCAGATCCGGTTAAGTCTCCGAAGGCAAAGCGACAGAGAGAAACTCCAGCCTCTGAATCTCAACGAATCACTCGCTCCAAGGCAATGTCAAAGGGTAAGTCTCCTGCTGCTGAAAGTAAGTCATCAGACTTTTCTGTAAATTTGGATGATTTCAAGTCTGAATACAATGCTGGTTTATGGAGTAGAGTCTCTAAGAGGAATATCTGGAATGAAAGGAATATTCATGATGGTGATTTCAAAAATTGCCAAAAACTTATTGATCAATTGATTAGCCAAGGTTTAACGAGGACAATTAAGGGGATCAAGCCCTATGTCAGGAAAGTGGTACAAGAGTTTTATTGCAACCTAGACTCTACAGTTAAAGATTTTGAACATCCAGATGGAGGATATGTCTATGTGAGGGGTCATGTGTTTGATTTTTCCCCTGATGTGATTAACACATACCTAGGCAGCCACTGGGCAAATGTGGAAGATTTCACACCTGACTATAGCATGATAATCACCGATATCACAGGCGGTGTCAGATGGGTATGGCCAGGAGGAAAAGATTTTCCTGCTTCCCAGTTGTCAGTTAAATATGCTATTTTGCATAAAATAGCCATGAGGAATTGGCTACCCACGTCTCATGGAACTGGAGTCAATAAGCCTATGGCAACCCTGTTGTTCAAGATTGGGAACTTTGTTGAATTTGATGTTGGTCAATTTTTGTTTGACCAAATTATGAAGCACGCAGATTGCAAAAACGAGAGGATTGCTTATCCGTTTCCCTGTTTGATTTATGCAATTTTATCTTCACAATATTCGGTAATTCGTACAAGGGAGATTCTGAAGACAGATAAGAAAGAAATCAGGATTAGTTACAAGTTGTTAAAGGGTGATCATATCAATGACATGGAGGATGTCTCAGAGGATGTCTCTGACACAGATGAGCTTGGTAACACTGTGTTGCTATCACGTACCATTAAGGTGCTGGAGGATGAGTTGAAAGCTTTGATGACTCAGCAAGCTGAGATTGAGAAGAGAAGGAAGGAAGTCTCTTTGATACTTGATGACCTGGTAGCTCTAAAGGCTGCTAAGGATGTTGCAGCTGAAGCTACAGAAAGGAAGAAGAAGTTTGATGCCCAGGCTACGACTGTAGCTGATGATGTCCCTGGATCTTCAGATGTCCCACCTGATGTTACTCCAGATGTTACTGCAGGTATACTTCAAAATTTATCTCCTATTTTTGTAGAATCTGAAATGGAGCTTGAAAATACTATCATTGAAGAAAATCTTGAGTCTGATTCTACTGAGGAAGTTGTTGCAAAGGAAACTCCTATTCCCTCTGCTGTTTCTGGTGAAGGCACTTCTAGTGTCACTCCTAATGTCACTTACAGTCCTGCCCCTTCCAGCACCCAATCTGGTGGGTTTGTTGCTGGTAAAGATGAAAGAGTTCCAAAAGCTGTTGCTGGTGTTCAATTGCTAACAGACTCAGTTGGCCTTGTGCCCTATGATGCGGAGGATTCTGATTGATTACTCTGATATTATTTTCTTTGGTGATTGCTTAAGACAATTTCTTATATTTTTATTGTTATTTTATGCCCTTTTATCTTTTTGTGGCAAAAAGGGGGAGTAATTTGGATATTTGGTTTGTAATCCCTTAAACAGATTTATGCTGGGATATTAGTGTCTTTTGCTGTGTCATGCACAATGTCTTGTGCAGTGATGTTTCTTAGGGAACTTGGTGTTTTTTTCTGTGTCATGCACAATGTCTTGTGTAGTGATTTTTTTACTAAGTTCCTGTTTAGGGGGAGTTTACAAGAGCTTCCGATTCAGCATACAGGGAGAGATTTGATTTTGCCAAATGGAGAGATTGTTAATGCACACGTGGAGTTGGCATTTATTTTAATTGGCATTGATTTTTTGGCAAGATAAGGAAAGATCTTATTGGAAGCATAAATCAAATCAAATCAATCTATGCAAGGAAGATTGATTTAGAGATTAATGCTATTTTGGTATTTTTAGGCTTATCTTGGTATTCTTGGAAGCTATCATTAAAAGTTCTATCTTTGAAAAAGATAAGCATTGAAGGCACATGATTTTCCATCTTTCCATTTGAATTATTTGGAAATAATCTTGGAGATAAACATGGGAAGATTTGGAGATAAACATGGGAAGGAATTGGAGTGCCTATATGATCTTTCCAACCACACGTATTTTCTGTGTGGAGAGTTGATTATTCTTTCGGTCTTTTCTAAGACTGTGAACACACTTCTTTGTTGGAGGTCTTTGATCAAAGTGTGTTGGCTGAAGCATCTTAATTCATTATTATTGAAGATGCAATCCTTGTTTTCTTTGATATAATTCAGCATCGGGAGGAGGTTGTTAAGGAGCTCGGGAGAGTTCAAACGTGGGCAAGGGGATCTTGTATTAACCACGGATTTCGGGAGGAGTCGCCATTGACAATGGGAGCTTGTCTTCATCGTGTGCAAGGGGATCTTGCTGAACCACGGATTTCGGGAGGAATCAGCATAAGTCGAGGGGAGCTCGCATAATCTTGTTCACACGAGAAGTTAGGAAGAGGCGGTAACAAAGATAAGATGGTGTCTTACTTTGTGTCAGACCGAGTGTCTTGTAACTTGTGAACTTAGTGGATTGTTTTTCTGGATTTGGCCCCGCAGACGTAGGTAGATTGCCGAACTGCGTTACCAACCTCCTGTCTCTTTACTTTCCGCATTTTTATTACTGTCCATTCTTGCTTTTATTATCGGTGTCACACCTAGTGTTCCAACACACTAGAACACCATGTATCTAACCTTGATCTTTCATATACTAGTATCATGGATTATAAATACAATAAAGCCAACTCTGCATTCTACTATAACGCACATAGAGGTTGCCAAGGATATTTGGGATGACCTCAAGGAACGATTCTCAGTGGAAAATGGTCCACGTATTCACTAACTTAAATTTGAGCTGGCTGAATGCAAACAACAAGGTGTGACTGTTATGAATTATTATGGCAAATTAAAGATGATTTGGGAAGAATTGGGAAACTATGAGAAAAATTCAGCTTGTCAATGTGGAGGATGTAAATGCAACATAGGAGCAGAACTAGATAAGAAGCATGGAGAGGAAAACTACATAAGTTTCTGATAGGTTTAAACAACATGGTCTTTGGAATAGTGCATTCCAATATTTTAAACATTGAACCATTTCCAACCTGGAATTAAGCATATGCTATGATTGTCCAAGAAGAGCGAGTTCGTAGTATTGCTTGCAGGAAGGAAGAACGAGGTGAGCCCATGGCTTTCACAGTTCAAACTGGAATGTTCTCAAAAAGTCGGATCAAGAACAAAGAGAAGACTGTGATGTGTTCCAAATGCAAGAAGACAGGACTTGGCGCCGACTCTTGCTTTTAATTAGTTAGGTATCCCGACTGGTGGGGAGACCTACCTCGAAGAAATAGACATGAAAGAGGTCGTGGTCAAGAAGGACATAAACAACCGACTGCGTTAGGAGGAAGAGGTCCACGACTCCAGGACCAATATTTCAAACAATAAAGGAGGTCCAAATGGATTGAGTAGCCAACAATAGAGTTTATTACTTAATTTGCTCAACACACAGAAAGAAGGCAATCAAGCAAGATTGAGTGGTAAGAATAATAACATGGATTGAATAATTGACTATGGGGCTTCTCATCATATAACAGGTAACCTGCACTCAATGAGAGACATTGCACAAGTGTTCCCATGCCCAGTTGGGCTGCTAGATAAAAAGAAAGAAATGGCAGAGAAAGAAGGAATTGTGGTGATGGATGGATATTTGAAATTGAATAATGTGTTATATGTGTCTCATTTGAACTGTAGTTTAATTTCTGTGTCACAGTTAACAAAGAAATTAGATTGTATAGTTCAATTGATAAAAACTCTTGTATTTTACTGGACCGCAATTTGAGGATGCTGATTGGTGTGGGTGAGGAATGCAGGGGGCTCTACTACTTTCGGGGTATGGATTTGGTTAGGGCATTTAAGACAGGAAAAGAAAATATTGTTTAACTTCCGCATCGCAAGTTGGGTCATGCTTCTGAGAAACTTATTATACTATTGCCATTTTTTTATAGAAATAATAAGTGCACTAAAAGCTATGATGTTTGTTTTTGGGCAAAACAATGTCATGAAGAATTTGTGTTCAATGAAAATAATGCTTTTAGTATTTTTGAAATGATTCATTGGGATTTGTGGGATCCTTATAAAACTCCAATTCATTTTGGTGCTTATTATTTTTTGACAATAGTTGATGATCATTCAATAAGTGTCTGGGTTTATTTGTTTAATGATAAAAAGACAATTGCAAGAACTCTTCAAAATTTCTTTGCCATGGTCCACAGAAAATTTTATAAATTTGTAAAAATAGTGCATACTGATAATGGAACTGAGTTCATTTGCATGTCTGATTTCTTTGTTGAGAATGACATAATGCATCAAACCTAATGTGTTAATACTCCCCAACAAAATGGGTGGGTTGAATGAAAACATCGTCATATACTTATTGTTGCCAGTGCATTACGTTTTCAAGCAAACTTGCCTATTGAATTTTGGGGTTGAGTGTATCCTCACTGCTGCATACTTGATTAATCGAACTCCATCTAAATTTTTGAACTGAAACACCATAGTGCCTATTATTTGGTGAAATTCCCTCTTATAAAAATATGCGTGTCTTTGGATGTTTGGCTTATGCTCATAATCAAAAGCGTGGAGAAGATAAATTTGCCAGTCGAAGTAGAAAATGTGTTTTTATATAGTATCCTTTTGGAAAGAAAGGATGGAGTTTGTATGATTTAGATTCGGGTGACTTCTTTATTTCTAGAGATGTTGTATTTTTAGAAAAAATGTTTCATTATGCACAAAACCCGAAGACTCCAAATAAAATGAAAGATGTTGAATTTAATGGGATGGTTACTGAGGAAATTAAGATAGTGGCTACTAATAAAGTTGAAGAAATGCAGCATTGTGAACTTGTGAATGAATGTGTGGAACATAATAGAGAAGACCCAACGTCTTCACAAACAGTTGATGTGGAATTAAGTAATGAAGAGTTAGTTGCTCGAGGAGAAACTGTGGTTAGGGGGTACAGACAACTTACAACTTGAGATTGCTTGGGACGCGGTCATAGGCAACGACAATAAAGCACATAATTACAGGATTATGTCTTACACACTGTACAACGATTGAGTCCCCCTAATGAGCCCTGTTGCCATCTCACCCAACCATACGCATTCCTCAGGAGGTAGTCCTTATCCTATAGCACAATATGTTAATTATGATAAATTTTCTATACGACACCGTAATTTTTTGGCAGCTATTACTGCAAGTGTTGGGCCCACCACTTTTGCAGAAGCAATAAAGGATGAAAATTGGATAGATACTTTGAAAAAGGAGACCCAAGCATTAGAAGATAATGGGACTTGGAGCGTGGAACGTTTACCACCAGGAAAGTGAGTCATAGGTTGTAAATGGGTTTACAAAATCAAATATCACACTAATGGTACAATTGAGCGCTTCAAGGCCCATTTAGTGATTCTTAAAAATCGACAGGTAAAAGGAATTGACTTTAAAGAAACTTTTACGCCAGTTGCAAAGAGGGTTACAGTTCGTAGTTTTTTGGCAGTCGCAGATGCTAAAAGTTGGGAGTTTCATAAAATAGATGGCCATAATGCATTCTTGCATGAAGATTTAGATGAATAAATGTACATGCGCATGCCTCCCGAGTTTTATTATGATAAACCAGCCATGATGTGTCGTTTAAAGAAGTCTTTGTATGGGTTACGACAAGCTCCACGGTGTTGGTTTGCAAAATTAGATACTGCTTTGAAGAGTATTCAACAGTCATATTCCGATTACTCTCTCTTTATTTGGCAACAGGGTGAGGTACAAGTAAATTAATGACTTGATATATGTCGATGACATTATTGTATCAGACAATAATCATACGGCTATTCAGAATTTCAAGGATTATTTGAGCAGTTGTTTCCACATGAAAGATTTGAGAGCATTGAAATATTTCTTGGGCATTGAAGTGGCATGAAATAATGAAGGGATTTTCTTATGCCAGCGTAAATATACTTTGGATATTATTTCTGATGTAGGCTTGCTTGGAGCTAAACTAGTCTTTTCTCCACTGGAACAGAATCATAATTTAGCTTTGGCCGATAGAGATTTCTTATCCAATCCTGAGAGTTATAGATGTTTGGTGGGGCGGCTAATTTATCTCACAGTTACGCGGCCTGAGTTATCTTACTGTGTCCATGTGCTAGCTCAATTCATGCAACAGCCCCGACAAGAACATTGGGAAGCTACTTTACGCGTTCTGCGCTATCTAAAGGGGCATCCAGGCCTTGTTGTTACTATCCAACAGTGAGTTGCCACTTGAAGTTTGGTGTGATTCTGATTGGGCTAGTTGCCCTCTTACTCGCCATTCTCTAACTGGCTGGCTCATCTTCTTTGGCAGTTTCTCGATTTCATGGAAGACTAAAAGGCAACATACTGTTGCTTAGTCATCGGCTGAAATGGAATATCGCTCCATGGCAGCCACTACTTGTGAGTGAAAATGGATGAAAGGGCTATTGTTGGACCTTGGTATGCATCTTTCACAACCAATAAAGTTATTTTGTGATAGTCAGGCGGCTATACATATTGTCTCCAACCCAATTTTTCATGAATGAACAAAACATATTGAATTGTCATTTCATTCGTGATGAGGTTCCTGTTGGCATCATTCGACCCGTTTCTGTCTCAACCTTTGCACAACTAGTTTATATGTTTACGAAGGCCTTGGGTGGACAACCATTTACTTGTTTCTTTGACAAGTTGGGCATTTGTGATTTGTATACTCCAACTTGAGAGGTTGGGGGAGGAGGGGAGGGGGGAAGGGGATTTGGATGTTTGATTCCTGTTTGAATAGTGTGCATTAATTATGATGTTTTAATTTATTGTAATTGATTGTAGATTCGTAATTATAGGTAGATTGATTCCTTAGTTTTAGGAATGTAAAGTTATATAAGTACATAATATCTTTACGTATGAATGAGATACACAATTTCATTCCCTAAAACATCGTCTTTCCAATTACTTTACATGTCCCTCAATTTGGGGGTTTATTTCATTTTTGTCCTTAATTTTTAAAAAAAAATTATTTTCGTTCCTTATGTTATATTTTTATCTTTTAATAGTCCTTTTTTTCTATGGTACCAAAATTTAATTCTGATGACCATTTAACATGCATATGTCTAATTTTATTAATTTGTATACATTTTTATTTGTCATATATGTGTTAAATAGTCATTAAAGTTGAACTTTAAGTGAAAAAAAGTGGACAAAGAATGATTTAAAATCAAATTTATACCATGAGGGAAGAATATTTTAAATCAAATTTATACCATGAGAGACAAAAATGAAACTTTTTAAAAATTAAGAATAAAAGTGAAATACATTCCCAAAATATGAGACAATTGAAGTAATTTACTCTATCTGAAAAATTGCGTTTTAACTAAACGTTTAAGAATAGAAAGTTTTACAATTAGAAATTCGAAGGGAAATATGCCAAAGGATATAGTTTAAGGAAATGTCTTGCAATTAACTCTTTTAGATATTCACAAACTTCTATCCTTTGCTTCTCACGTCCATTCTCAATGTTCAAGTGATTATGAATTTTAGATTATCTTTAAAATTTTAAATATTTTATGTAACACATGACAAATTAATAGAAGACACGTGTTTTTCATAAAAACACACAAAAGAATACAATTTTCAAAGATTTTATTTGAAAATTGTATCGATTAATTATGAAATCGTGTTATGAAAATAATACCCTAAAAAGATTTATATAATCATAAAAAAGTTAAAACTAGATAAGAAAAGAAGTCTAAATTGTCAATAAAAAAAAAAAACTCATTATCGTTTTTTTTCCCATCCCAGTATCCGTTCCAATCACTCTGAGATGAGACTATATATATTTGTTTTGCATATTTTTAAAGCTGGGTGGTGAACTACACAGGTTGCAAGGTAAAGTTAGTTACGTGACCTCTGTCCATGTTTCATATTAATTTACTAAGAAGTTTGATATATTTAAAATATGATCATATTTTAATTTAGTTTCAAAATCTGGAATTGCAAAATGTTATAAAAATAGGATACGTGACAAATGTATGATCGAAGAAATCTCTACCTAGTTTGGGTTGTTTACTAAACTAGTTAAACCTTTTTTTTCCATCAAATCAATTTAAAAAATTTAATTAATTGTCTCGTCAAGTAAATTTTCTATTTTTTTTCAGCTAACAACTAATCAATCTAATTTTGAATTACTAAAAATCTAAACCTAAACACATATATTTAATCTAATAGAAATTTTGATTTTAGTAGTTGTAAATCCAACTGCACTGTTTGTATAAGTAACAAAAGACAGATTAATGAAAAATAATGACATATATGTAGAAAATTTGAAAACTATTTTGAATAACTAGGAAATCGTAATAATGAAAAGAAAGACTTACAAGTGTTTATATAGTTATAGAAAATTCTAAACTAAATTAGAAAAAAAAGGAAATAATTAAGAAAATTTAAATGGGTATGACAATGATATGCCTTATATTTCTTGTAGATTTGGTGAAGAATTTCAAAATAATGTGTTATAATAGTTATTTCGAATTCATATGAGATAGTCGTTTAAAGTTAAAAGTGCAATTTAACCTTTTTTTTTACCTTTTTTATTGATCTTGCACAACTAATTAATACATATTCTCTATCGGTTTCATATCAATAAATCATGCTAGAAAGTGATTTTTCCAATCTAGTTGAAAGAGTGCTTTACATGCAACATTTACTAGCTCTAAACATGAAGGGATATACTTTTTATGTATTCTAAAAAATGTGCATTCATCAAAACAAAATTATAACCAAAAGACGTCTTCAAGTATAGTGGAAGTAATTGTTAAAAGACATGCGCATACTCCCCGCATAATTTTTTAAATCGAAAGTATCAACTAGCACGATAAAAGTTGCAGTCCCTATCATTATCACTCTTAGATACGAATGAGAATTCGGAAAACAAAATCACATCAAATTTCAAAGTCAACAAGCCAAACAGCTGGCGTGGGCGGCATCCGCAGAGCACGGGCAGCATAACTGCGGCTGGAATGGGCTGTGCAAATTGTGCAGTTGCATCACTGATCCTACTAAAATAGGCATTTCTTTGTAGAAATGCGATGAGGGAACTTAAAACGAGACGTATGTACAGCCCAGATCAATCAATACCTTTGACCTGCACTTTTGATCTCTTATATGATGCAAGATACATCCAACAACTATCGTTTTTTTTTTTTCTTTTATGCTTGTGAATTAGACGTTTGGACCGTCCAGATTAGCACGTTTTACCTGCTCTATTTGGAAATAATAGAAGGGATAATAGCCAGGCACCATAGATAGATGCATCCATTCTCAAAGTATTTGATACTGATATGAATTATCAGTTATTTAGTTAAAATTTCTGACCGATGAGCTTTTTATCTCAATAAAAATAAGGGGAAAAAAAATCAGTTTGCAAAACTTTTTTTCATCATTCACATCTAAAATATCTTAATTTTATTGCTCACGCTAAACATATGTATACATTGTTTTTTTTTTTATTTTATCTAACTCTGACTATTTCTTTTAACACGACATGTATGTGTGCATGGATTCTATTGCAAATTCGAACGGAATTGGATGAAATGATAAATTTAATTCAATTTTTAATGTGAATGAAAAAATTGTGTCATTTTAAATATAAGTAATGAAAGAATTTTTTTGCAATTTTGTCTAAAAATAATATGGTCAATGATTCTAATAGTTGTTCAATTAGGAGGTAGATATAGTTTTAATCTCTACGCTTTAAAAAAAGGTAATATAATGGTTTTTCAATTTGAATTTTACCATATGAATTATTTTCAACTCATTTTCCATCCAACTAACTAACAACTACATTTGTCATGTCACACTGGTTAACGAGATTAGATCGTGTGTCCAAAATTATCTATATCATATTGTGTCCAATATTCAAAATGACGTAATTTAACTAAAAGTAGGTACTAAAAGCATAAATATTACTAAAATCGCTTTACAATTATTAGAACCTAGCAAAGGATTGAGTGAACTCTATGATGTAGTTTAATTTTGAACATGATAGAACAGATATAATTTTGGACAGAAGACCCATCCCCTATTTAATTCTGAAATTCACACAATTTAGTGTTATAACCACAAATGAACCCATTGTCAGTTGGATAGAAACTGGATTCAGATTATTCACATGACAAAATTCAAGTTGGCAAGCCCGTATATAACTTTTTCAGAAATTCAAATCAAAATGGGACTTGCCCTCAAGTTTAATTATCATTGTAGTCATTTACTAAATAATATTGTTGATATCTCTTGAAATAGATATTTGTATTCATTTACCAAATAATATTGTCGATATCTCTTGAAATAGATATTTGGATTCAAATTTTATAGTATATATATCTCTTGAAATAGATATTTGGATTCAAATTTTATAGTATATATATATATATATATATGTATATTATAAATTTCAATAATTTGTTGGTTGTTTATACGTAGTTGATATATATATAGCTGTATGACACGTCTTGACGATCGTTTTGCACATTTTGGCTAATGCTCATACCCAAAACATGCCAAGGGAGACTTTAAAAGGTCGAAAGAGTCTAGAACATGTTGGGAGTTTCGAAAGACAAGTTAGAGAATTCTAAAGTCATTCTAGAAAATACCAATATGTGTAGGATTTTCTAAAAGATTAATCTCCGTCGTGGTTTGGAGGGACTTGTATATAAATAGTAGGGTTGGGCCTCATTTCTAACCATTGAAAAGTTGAGAGGCAATCTTAGCAATTGTAAAACATTCTACAATAAATAGATGATAGTACGTAGAATGAGAGATTAATTATGACGGTGGGGTTTTTTTATCAAATATTGTTATTTTTAATGAAATTCAAAAAAATATTGTTATGTTTATTATTCTTCAAATATTAGAGAAATCGACATACTATCTTAATCATCATAGATTTTACACATGGAAAACAATGTGCTAAGATAAGATTCATAAATCCAACCTATTAAAAAGGTATTTAAACGATCTTGTAAGAATTAAGTGTGAGCGATTTGAGAAAAATTTTCAATCCAATTGGTGTTTCAATTCATTATTTAAGAGAGAATTGTGCGAACCAAATTTTTGTGAACCAATTTCTCAAGGGAGAAATTTTAGAAAAAAACAGCGAGAGAGAGAAAATTAGATGCAAAGACAGTATGTTGGAGAAGCGAGATAAGGTTAGTTCATAAATACGTAAGAGTCGATTCCTGCAAAATCGACTTTGAAATCCACATTAGAAAAGCGACTTTAACTTTAAAGTCGATTTTCAAAATTCCCTTTTCCCTATTTTTGGACCACAAATAAATGTCACAATATTTTATAAATTTTATTAAAAAGCTCAAGAAGACTGTGTACATAATTGATAGTCTTTATGCATTACAAGATATATAATTTGGTTAAGTTTAATTTTAAACTTTTGTTAGGTGTATATATGATTCCTAAATAACCTCTTAAATTTAAACTCAAGGTTTCCATATGAATTTGAAAAAAAGTGAAACACCACCGAATGAGACGTTATTATAAATTCCTTCCTTTTGAAGGACATATAGCTGATCATTTACGAAAGAATGGAGATTGTTAAATCCAACATAACATCTAGGCTTCTCAAATTTAATTCAACTTTTACGCACACTTAGTTGTCCAATCATTTTTTTCTTTTCTTTTCGTAAATAATTTCCATTAATGAGATAAAACACTAAACTGATTACAAAGTGTTTTTAATACAAAATCTCAAAATGTAAATCAAACAAAACTACTTTTATCAATACTAATTCAAACAGGACTAGATTCATATTCTAAGAATTTGTGTGTCAAAATCCTACTCTAAAAGCAATTTGCTAGTTTAGGCTGGTTCTTTCAATTCCTTTCTACAATGCAGTGCTATAACGAAAGTCTCCGAAGATAACGTCCATCACTATGATGGAATATATCTTACTTATATTGAAACATTTCAAATCGTTTGTCTTCCATAATTGGTAAACAGTAATAGCAATTGCTAATTTACGAATATCTACATAGTGAAATAAAAATTTAGTTGTTTGTTGTTGATAGATATTTTTACTACTTCATCCCTTAATTTAGAAAGTAAGTATCATTTTAACCTCCATTTAAAAAAAAATATTTTACTCTTTTAATTTTAATTTCGTCACATAAATACTCAAATACCATCTTGATTTGGTAAAATTAAATATATTGTATCTTGAAAAGTTTATCCACCCACCATTGACTCTTCAGCATAGCCTGAAGGTGCCCAAGTAATCCACAGGATAAAAAACTATTTGCAATTAATTATTCAGTCACTATTTGGACTTCATTCCTATATAATGGAGGAAAATCTTTAACAAGTATAGTAAGAAAACAAATTATCACCATTCTACTAAATGGATGGAAAAATAGCCATCATTGGCTTAGTAGTTTTATTATGTGTTTCATCAGTAGGAGCTAGAAGAACTCAATTGTACAAGCAAAATAGTGAACACAATTCTTCTTCATCTCTTCCATTGGTGAATGAAAATGGCATTTGTAAACTTGTTGTCAAGCCACATGGTTATCCATGCCAAGAACATAAGGTATGTCCAAAGAGTTTTGATATTTTCCAACTCATTGAATTAACTTAGGTTTAATTACACACTCACACACATGTCCTCAAGTTTGCATTATAAGAGGAGAAACATCACAAAATACTCCTCCACACAAACAAATTACACACACACATATATATATATATATATATATATATATTCAAAAATGTGAAGGAGCATAAGTTCTCTTACACGTGTAACTTTATTCATCTAGATTTATATCCTTACTCGATAAATAAGTATTTATTATAGATAGATGAATAAATGAGTGATGATATAGAAAACTCATGTAATTAAAGTGGTGATGTCCGTAAAATCACTCGTACTCGTATTATTACTCTTTTTTTTTTGTCGCGTGATATTTAAAATGATCAATTTGTTCACTAATGTATTCAAAATGTAACAATTATATTCTAGCCATATTTTTCTTTGTAAAGGCCCTGTCACATCATGAAATAATTAATTAAAGGACTTAAATAGAAGTATGCAACTTCTCTCAAAAATAAAAGGCAGATGCCTATGACAAGGGTTCAAATAAAGGGCGTATAATACTCACTTGCATTGTGCAAATAAAAGCTATGCACTTTCATTTTTGCCCTTAATTGATTCCATTGTTGTGAGTCTATACTTTCAAGTTAGAAAAATAGGAGATGAGGGGATCTGGCACCAACTTCTTACGTGTTGAAATATGTTAGAAAACAATGTGAAAATTTTCTGTAAACCAATACAATAGTATAATTTGTCAACTTGAAGTGCTATTTGTTGCTGATTTTTTCTTAAAAATAAAACAATTTTAAGGGCTTCTTATCAAAATCTTGAATAGAAAATCAAAAGTTGTTCTCCTACCACAAAGTAGAGATTAGGCATTTGTAAACGTGTCAAGTCTCAATGAGCTTTGTACATTTCACTCTTAATTAACTAATTTTGAGATAACCAAATATAATTAATTGGACATGTGAGTAGGAAACTTTTAAATATCTCAATAGATTTTCTATTACATTTTATGTTTTATTTTATGAATACACACTACGAGTATTTTACACTATTTGTTTTAGTTAAACACTCATGATTTGTATTTATAAAATGAAATAGAAGATTCGAAATATTTAAATATCCCAATACACCATGTAAAAAAAACCTTAAATTAAAAAGAGAATGGGGATCCAAAAAATTAGAAAGAAACGAAAAAAAATTATGTATTTAAATATAAATAAAAATATGTATATAGATAGGGTTCGAATGGTAAAATATATATGATCCATACAACATGTAGCCTAAAAGTTTACTTTGTCGTCGTCGTTATTGTATCATTGATCACTCATTAATTTAGTTTTTTTTGTCCTTGATCCCTCAATGAATTGAGATGAGATCATCTGTCCAAAATTATCTTGTCTTATCGTGTTTTAAATTAAAACTACGTTGGTTCACTCATATTTTAGTTAGGGTCTAATAATTGTAAAGTGATTTTAGTCATATTTATATTTTTAATCCCTAATTTTAGTTAAACGATATCGTTTTGAAAATTAAACACAATTAGACTGGATAATATTAGACCGATGATATGTCTTCAATAAATTATACATTCTACTCTTCAATGGCTGCCTTGAAGATAGCCTCTTTGCTTGATTTCTGGCTCATAGTTTTACTTAATTTGATGCCCTTTAGGTAACAACAAAAGATGGGTATATCCTAAGTTTGCAAAGGATTCCAGAAGGACGGTCTGGCAATTCAACAAATAAGATACCCGTTCTTCTACAACATGGACTTTTCGTGGTAACCTCCTACTCCCGCAATGCTAAGTTTTTTGAAGACTGTGATGCATCCATTTAAATATATTAATGCACTAAGCAAACTATTTTGTTCTTACAGGATGCAGCATCATGGATGCTAATTTCTCCAAATGAATCTTTAGCATTCGTTTTGGCTGATAATGGATTTGATGTTTGGCTGGTCAATACTCGAGGCACTAATTATAGCCGTGGCCATACATCGCTAGACCCTAGTGATTCGGTTTATTACTGAGCACCATATGAATTGTTTTAAATCTTGGAGATAATTTAATTAATGTTCTTTGTTCTGATTTTCATTGCATATTTGGCAGTCTTATTGGGATTGGTCATGGGATGAATTGGTTGCCTATGATCTTCCAGCTACTGTCAAGCATGTTCATGATCAAACAGGCCAAAAATTGCATTATGTTGGCCATTCCTTGGTAACTTTCCAACTTAATTTTGCAGGCTACATCGTAATTCAAAATGAAAACAAAAAGTTTTAGTGCACTGTTTTATGCTAGAAGTGTCCTATTTTGTCGAGGAGAATTACTTCAATCCGCAGCCAATTTGAGAATTCATTTTAATTTCGACTTTAATCTTTGAAAAGTTCTATTTTCATCTTCGGTATTACAATTTGCATTTTAACTTGTCTTTTATCCATTTTTGGTCCTTTTAGAATCCAATTTGAATAACTGTTAGGGGCGTAAAATTGACGGTGTTAGACATATGTACGCCACATAATCATTAAAATTGGATTTTTGTTGCACAAATAATGAACAAAGAACTATTTAAAACCTAAAATTGCAAATATGATTGAAAGGAAGGGAACTTTTTGGAAATTAGAAATCAAATCAAAATGAATACATAAATTGAGTTATGATTAAAATAAATTATCCATTTAATTTACGTATTTCCAGAAAGTCATTTGGGTTCTTATTAACATTTCGCTCATTTAATTATTAACAGATTTTTTTTTTTTTGAATATTTAATCCGTGTTTTGAATGTATAAAGTTCAATTTGGTTAAATAGAGCAGTTTTAAATGAACCAATTGATCAAGCCCAATTTAATAAATTAACAACTAAATTAATTTTAAAGTTTAGAGCCAAAAACCTTTTCGCAAATATTGTTGGAATTTCTCAAGTAATTGAATCATTTTGGAAGTTTCTTTATAAATAATTTGAAATTGTAAAATGAATTTTCTTTTGAATAATTTCATTATATGCAGGGAACCTTAATTGCTCTTGCTGCATTTTGTCAAGACAAGTTAGTAGACACAATAAGATCTGCAGCATTGCTTAGCCCTATTGCTTATTCTGCTCAGATATCGTCAACTCTTGCAAGAACTGCTGCTGATGCATTTATCGGTGAAGTAATGGTCTTGTTTTTACAACGCTTTCACTGCTCTAAATTAGAGTGATCAGTTCAAATATTAGAAATTTTCTTTTGTACATTACTCTATTGCATTTTTTGTTTTAGGTTCAAAATATACATTAAACTCTCTTATACTATTACTCTGTCCGCTTATCTCCCTTATAGTTTTAATTACAAAAGTTAACTCCCATAATTTTTTAAATTAAAGAAAATCAATAACAATATCAAAAGCACTCAATGAGAAGATAACTTTAACCTGATAGGGTCATTTAAGTGATGAATTAGTTATTTTTAAAGTGTAATTTTTTTAATCAGAATTTTCTTTTAGTATTGATTTCAAGATTTATATTTTAAAAACTTCAACATTGAATATTTAGATATATAGAATAATTGGATCCTTTAAAAATTTTACTTCATTTTCTTAGTTCGATACGTACAATACTTAAATTGTATATTCGAGATATTGATTGGTTTTAAAAAATAAATTTTATATGTATTTGGTTTTGTAGAAGTTTTAATTTTTTTAATTTTGGATAACATTTAATATTAAAATTTGCTTTTCAGCTTGAATTAGTTTTGTTGTATTTTTCTAAAATAAATTTGATTAATTTTAAGTTATTGATTATCTAAAGGTTACTTTGTCATTTTATCATCTTATATTAAATTCGGGTACTCAATTCCTTTTAATCATTTGATGACAATTAATGTATTAAATTAACTAATTATTCTCAACTAAAAAATTTAGGGGTTTAAGTGTTGTAATTAAAACTATAAAAGCTAGGTGAAAAATAGAGTAATAGTATAAGAGGGTTTAGTGTATTTTTCCCCATTATTTATTTTACTGTTTCACAAAGAACTCATAGGTTCTTTTGCTCTTAAATTTCCAGGTTCTATACAGTTTGGGAATTAAGGAATTCTCTTTGTTAGGGTAAGTAATGAGTAAATATTTGATGGTTATTAATCCTGATAAAGTGATAAACATTTACAAATCAAAGGGTTAATAATGCATAAAATTCATTAGAAGTTTAATTACTTCATGACACTCATTATTAAAAATGGTCTCCACTTCATATGGTTAACGATTATATAATGTTTCCGTGATTGGCATACAATTTTTCATCCATTTCACAAGTAATATTATTTGTTATGTAAATAACTATGAATACTAAATAGTGTTATATGTTATTTTTTATATAGATGAAAAATAAGATAGAGCTATTTATGTGACAAAATTAAATTAAGGAAGACCAAACTACCTCTCTTTTTTTTTTTCAAATTAGAAATTAAGATAATACATGTATTCAGGTAAAGTAACCGAAGTAACTTAACTATTAACATATTTGAGCATTATTACTTCATGCTTATAATTATGTGCTAATTAAATGTATTATTTTATTTTATTTCATTAATTTTTTTTTATGAGTGAATATATTGTTCACTCCAAGTTACATTTCTTTGGGATTTAAATAGAGAGCCAGCTAAAAAACTTTTGCAAGGGCTATGCAAATCACCAAACAACAATTGCTCCGATTTGTTGACTTCTTTTACAGGTAACCCATTTTTCATTTTGATCCATCTGGTTGGACAAAATATATTTTGGTCATTTTCTGGCATCAAACATTGTCAAACCATTTCTTAATATTTTCTACTATTGTTGAAACCCTATTGTGGATATGAAAAAATAATGTTTTCCTTTCTTTATCCATTCAATTGCAATATTGCAAATCTACCTGATTTCTGCACTATGAAGTAGGCTTCCAAACACTTGAATATACTAACCCAATAATAATGCAATTTATGGGAACAGGACCTCTACCATTGGTAAGATAGGGTAAATGTCCCCAGTAATCCGTTAAATTGGGAATAAGTATTATTTTGATTTTCAATTTTGAAAAGTTATATGAGGATAAATATTATTTTGATATTCAATTTTGAAGAGTTATATTTTGATTAATCGAATTAATTTTTATTGCACAAATGATTCTCAACTTGGGTTACTTGTCAAATATAAAAACAATTTGAGAGACTATTTGTACAATAAAATTCAAGTTGATAGAGCAAAATATAACTTTTTTAAAATTGAGCACAAAGGGATACTTACCCCTATATTGAGGGGCTGTTAAGAGTCAATTACTCAAAGAGATATGATACACTAGTACTAGTATTATTGTTGAAATGAGATTGAACAGTAAGCTCAATTTTAAATTTGGTTTAAATAATATAAAGGGTTAATTATACTTTGTCTACCCAAATTTAGGGTTAAATGACACTTTGCCCTCTATACTCCATTAATATACTTTTTGGCACCCAAATGATCAAATTAACGGTTACTATTTTTAAAGGGTTAAAAATTGAATAAAATGAGTACTATTTTGTCCAAAAGATATTTTTCACTTTTATCACCTTGATGTTTCAATAAAAATTCAATACATTTTTAAATTTAAATACTACGTAAATTTTATCTCCATTTAATAGTTTTAGAAAAATATTTTACGATTAATTTGTTTGAATACTTAAAGTCGACAAAAAAAGTTTGTAATTATATATTTATTTAGAATTATGAAACTGTTAGAGATAAATAATATAATTAAATGGAGATTAAGACCAAGCTAGCTATTGGAATTAATACTAATCAATCATCATTAAGAATAATTAATTAACTATTAATTTATTCTTTGTTTAATTCATATAGTGTGTAAGCTAGCTATAGCAATTCATAATAAAAAATCAGCATTAAAAATTAATTAATTAACTATTCTTTTATTACTTGTATAAATTTACTTTCCTATTTATCCTATGCAGCATCCAACAATATATATTACATAACCAGATAGCTAGTTTGAGTTGAATATGAACATTTTGTTTAGCAATATTACAATATATCATGTATTATAATAGAGTAAAACATTTATCAGGATTATCCTGATAAACTCCTTGTTAAGCACCAATTATTTTGTGCCATGTCAGCAATTTTTAAAGTTTTACCCTAATAAAAATGTACTCTACTTACATCATATAATTAATTATTAAACGCTTTGATTTTATTCTCAGATCGTAGGGTTCACCCACATTTGGGTTAGGGTTTAATAATTATAAATTTTAATTTTTGTGATATTTTATTCTTGTAATTCATAATTTTTGTGAAACAATATCCAAGGGTTCACTCATATTCGGATTAGGGTTTAATAATTGTAGATTTAATTTTAGTGATATTTTATTTGTTTTAATCCCTAATTTTAATGAAATAATGTCGTAGGATTCACTCACATTGGGAGGTTAGGACTTAATAATTATAGATTTAATTTTAGTGATATTTAATTATATATATTTTTTAGTGAATTGTAGATTTAATTTTAATGATATTTTATTTTTTTAATTTTTTTTAGTGATTTGAATTAGATAGAATAAATACATGATAATTTTAAACAAATTATATGGATGAGTTATGGAAGAATTTATGTGCATTTAATGTTTTTAAACAAATGATATGGATAAGTTATGGAAGGATTTATGTGCATTTAATATTTTTCCTAAATTTAATAATTTGAGTTAATTA
Source organism: Ophiorrhiza pumila (assembly GCA_016586305.1). NCBI lineage: Eukaryota > Viridiplantae > Streptophyta > Magnoliopsida > Gentianales > Rubiaceae > Ophiorrhiza > Ophiorrhiza pumila. The sequence continues at coordinate 8,132,233 of BLIW01000005.1, forward strand.
TATGGTATAAGTGAGGTGTATTATTATTATGGTGAAACAGTAAAAAAAAGCTTACATGGCATTCAAGGATTGGTGCCTGATATTGTATGAAAGATTGTCAAATTAAACATAATCAAATATGCCTAATCTCTAAGTAAAATCTAAAAATTAAAAATCCTTTATAATTTTTTATTTTAGCCTGGCAAGGACTTTAGAGTTGTACATATTATATTTCATGATTAAAACATAGATACACAGCAATATTATTGTATGGAAAGGATATTACACGCAACAATTAATAGATTGGTAACATTCCATTTTATTATTCATTTTCAAATTACATTCCATTTTAAAATCTTAAGAAAATTATTTCTTGCATCTGGATGGATTTCAGGCCTTAAGACTTGCCTTTGATGTCAATATTTCGTGTGTGTATATTTTCATTTTTGCTGCAGGTCCGAATTGCTGTATTAACTCTTCAAGGACAAATGATTTCCTTGATCATGAACCGCACCCAACTGCTACCAAGAACATTATCCATATTGGACAGAGTAAGTATTTCTGAAGCATAAGAAAATAAGTTTTCTAAGTGTTTAACTTTCTTCAAATCCTTGGAATTAATTCAATTGAACTATGCTAGAATTAATGCATACTTTTACAAGAACTCAATTTGGGATTATTTCTTTATCAACTTGGCTTAGCTTAATTGTCTATGAAAGTGCATCTGAATAAGCCTTTCTTCTTGTGATTCGGAAGTTTGACACTCCATACTTCTCAGTTAATCAAATCCATAGAATGCAAAAAATGTGCTACTTTGGTTAGAGGTGGGGGTGTAATTAGTAATATACATACATTATAATTGAAAAAGTATCACTCTTTTTTATTTTTTGAATATTAGCAATTTATTCTAATATACTTAAGGAGTTCTCAACTGCCTTAAACGGGTAGGAGTGAGAAAGCCCTACTTGACATATCACAAAAGTGACAGCTACCTAATTTGATTTATAATCAGAATAAATCTAATAAATTCAGCAATACTAGAGAGATTAATTATTCTCTTACTAATGATCAATTTGAACAAGTCACATTGGTTAAAAAAGTATCACTAGTGCAACCTTTTTTTTAAATGTTTCCACTTATAAAATCTTTTGATAATTTTTTAAAGATCAATATATAGAATAAGTAAAATAACATCACATAGAAAGAGGTTGTGCAAAAAACAAAAAAAAAAAGTACTGAATCATTTTGTTTTAATATTTTTCTTGCAGTGGTTAGAGAAGGCACCATAGCAATGTATAACTATGGCAGCCAAGAAGAGAACAAGAAGAACTATGGCCAACCAACTCCTCCAGTGTATGATATGGCAAGCATACCAAATGATCTTCCTCTTTTTCTTGGTTATGGAGGTCAAGACTATCTTTCTGATGTCAATGATGTGAAAATTTTGCTAAAAACTCTCAAAGATCATGATGCTGAAAAACTTGTAGTCCAATATACAGAGAATTATGCACATGCAGACTTTATTTTTGGTGAAAATGCTAAGGAGATTGTGTATGACTCTCTTATGGCATTTTTCAAGCTTCAATGAGAGTAATATACAAAGTCTATAAAAAGAAAGAGACAATAATTATTTTTATAATTGACAGGTTTTGTGATTGTACGAATAATCAAAGAAAAAGAAAGAGAAAATATTTTATGTTAACATAATATTTTATGGTAACATAAATGTTTTGTGATTGAGCAGATCCTGGTTGTGGTTCTTTGATCTTTATCTGCCGCCCTTTTTGCCATTGAATTACTTCTTCCATTCCAAGATTCATCTCCACCTTTGTGGTGATCCCTTTATCTTCAATTTATATGGAAGAGTTTCTGCATGCCAAAAACAATCAAGAAAAAAAATTGGAAGATGCAAATGATAATAATTCCGAATTCAACAGCACATTAACAAAGTAGAACTTTTTGTAGTTTATGTTCAATATAGTGAAACATTTAGTGATGTACATATATTTCACAGATTAGGAACATGATTATTAGTGTCTAAAATACCACTTAATTTTTATCCTTCAAATCTTTCTTTGTTATTTAAGGTGAACAAGCATTTCCTCTTTGCTTAATTTTTTTTCTTAAGCACTTGCTTAATAACTTCAATAGTGGCTCAACTTTCGGAGTAAGTATCGTTTTTATCACTAATTTAAAAAAGTTACATTTTAACCCTTCAACTAAATTTTTGTTGCACAAATGTTTTTTAACTCATTTTACATATAACCGACAAGTAATGGCATTAGTCATCAAATGATACAAAACGACGTCATTTTGAATGACTAACTGTATTACTTGTCAAATGAATAAAAAACGGGTTGAAAACCAAAATAATGTGTAAATTACATCAATTGTTCCTTAACTTAAGGGTTGATTTTGAATTTATCCATCAATTTCAAAACGTTCCATTTTAATCTCTCATCTTGCATTTCAAGTTTTAAATCTTTCTAGGTCTGTTTTCATCAATGTGTAGACAAATTACGTCTATCACATGTGTGTCACATGACAAAAAAATGAAGTTAAGGAACAATAACTATGAAATAAATAAAACATACCATAAAATAAATAATTGATAAGCAAAATTTGCTCATCTTGCCCTTCGATTTGTCATATTTCACACATATGAGAGACATAATCGATCTACACATGAACGGAAAACAGACCAATGATTAGTTAAACCTCAAAATGCAAGATAATGGCCTAAAATGGAACGTTTTGAAGTTGAGAGACAAATTCGAAATCAACCCCTAATTTAAAGAACAATTGTTGTAATTTACCGCTAAAATGATACTTACCTCTAAATTAAGGGACTATTGAGGTCATTTGCCCTTTAATTGTGTATAAAATTTGAATTAAAAGAATAATATATGAATCAACTACTTTCATATGAACAATTAAAGCATGACTGCTAACTACAAGATACTTTTTACTAATGAATACGATGAATCTATGTTTTGATTGATAAAAATATATATTAATTATCTTAAAAAAAAAACTGATAAGCATACCTCGCCCACCGGTAAAGCGCCCGTTGTATGGGATCATCACCCATGACAACTTGTGGAATGTGTGATATTTCCATCCGATCATCTCCTGCTTTGTTGGAGTAACGAGCTATCAGATTATTGCTCCAACTGACATCCAAAACTTGGAGTTTTGATGTCTTTTCAAGAATGCGATGCGGCAGTGCATTTATTCTGCCGCAGTCCAAAATGAATAGCTTCTGGAGGCATGGCATCACAGAGATAGAAGCATGGATTTTTTCATCATCATCATCTTTGCTAAGATCATCCCATGTTTCCCAATTGTGTAGACACTCAAAATATAATGTCTTTAAACTGGGAAATGCTACAACTTCAACAACATCATCAACATTGTTCTCCTTTTCCTTTGTAAGTATAATATTCTTTGTCACCAGCAGCCCAAAGAATTCGCTACCTAAATGCTTTAGACTCTCCATGCGATAGAGCGAAAGGTGTGTAAGAGATGACAACTTCCACAAACAAGGCAAGAATGAGATTTTTGAAGGGCTGAATAACACCAAAGTTCTCAAGTTGTCAATAAGAGACTCGGAGACTATCCATTTTGGTAATTGTTGACCTGGATAATAACTCAAATGAACTCCTTGTAAGTTTGGAGGGGTTTCCATTACCTCAATCCAACTCAAGTTTTCCATATCATGATCTTGGCCCTGATCCAATCGAAAATTTAGGTGCAAATTTTGGATGTAAACTTTTTTTCCGAGTTGTGCACTCCCAAAATCTACCTTGCCAAGAATGGTAATGCGAATTTCTTCAAGTTGGTTGAGGGATTTCAACATTACAATATCATTGTACTTACCACCGACTTTGATGCCCATCAAAGTACGAAGTGAAGTCAATTTCTCAAACCCTTGTGGCATTTGTTCTTGTGATTTCTCTATTCCAATATTTATAAGATGTCTCAAATGTAACAGTTCTCCAAACCTTTGAGGAAGACGTAAAAGTTTTTGGCAGAAGCTAATGTCTAAAGTTTCCAGATAATGTATATCACATATTGCTTCTGGCAATTCCTCTAAATTGTAATTGTATCTCAAGTCCAAATACCGCAGATGAATCAAATTTCTTACGTCCTTTGGGAGTTGTTTTAGTTCACAACTAGACAAATTCAAAGCTCTAACACATTTTAGAGAGCTATACAAATCTTGAGGAAGTTCTCCAACAGAATCAATCGCAAACAAACTTCGCACTTTTCCACTATCAACGACTAAAGAACTTATTGTTCCAGTTGTGCCATGCCATAATGTTACATGCCGAGCTTTTCCTTGAGATGAAGTTTCTTCACTGTCTCTTTCACAATCAACTTTGTCAATTATACGACATTCGTTTCTTGTGAGAAATTGTGCAAAATCATGAACTATGTCATGCATTTTGCAAGTAGTGATTGTACCATCATCAAAATGACTTGCAATCAACTCCTGGAAGAAAGAACGCATTGCCAAATTTTTGAAGTACTCAAGGTCCTTCATCTCCATCCTTTCATGGTCACCTCTTCTATTTGTACCAAGATAACCTTGAGCCATCCACAATCTAATAAGTTGTTGAACATTTATTTCATGATCTTTTGGAAAGACCGCACAATATGAGAAACAACGTTTCAATTGTGGGGAAAGTTCATTATAACTCAAATAGAAATGAGGGAAAAGATTCAAAGAAGCTTCCTCCATTTGCCATATCTTACTACCCAAGACTTCTTGCCACTCTTGTACCGTGTCTTTAAATTGCAAAAGACTTCCCATAGTCTTCGCAGCAAGTGGCAAGCCCTTGCACTTTTCTGCAATTTTCCACCCAATCTCCTCCACTCTCTGACACAACTCAGACCGTTCAAATAATGCTATCCTTTTCAATACTAACCAGCAATCTGAGTTTGAAATTAGGCCTAGAGTATGCTGGTAATTGGTGCCTAGTGCTCTTGCCACTCTTTGATTCCTCGTTGTCACTAGGATTATGCTTCCGGGAGCACCATCCTTGAGACAATCTTTGAATGGTTTCCACTGTGAATTATCCTCAGTCCAAACATCATCTAGGACAAGCAAGAATTTCTTCCTAGAAAATGACTCTTTTATAAGTTGGAACAATGACTCCAATTCTGACATGTTAGGATAACTCTTTCCTGGGCTCTCGAGGAGAGCGCTTGCAATCCTTTTCTCATCAAAAGGATCTGACACACATACCCATTTTCTAAGTTCAAAATCATTCTTCACTCTATCATCATTGTAGAGTGTTTGAGCAAGTGTGGTCTTTCCAATACCCCCAACTCCTACTATAGAGATAACCTTAACCCTATCTTCCTTGCCTTCTTTACTACTACTGCTGCTACTCTCAGGCAACAAGTGCCTGAGTAGAGAAACCTTGTCGGATTCTCGACCGTGCACCTCTGATTTGTCGAAGACAGAGATAGTCATAGGGCGATTAATTTGGTTAGAATCCAAACCTCCACTACGACTAGTCAGAAAGTTAAATTGATTTGCCTCTTTCAATGTCAATTCTAGCTTATAGTTGATATTCTTTATTTTTAAAGCAACATCACTACGCATAGAAACTTGTTTAAAACAAGAACAAAGATACAGGATAAAAGAATGCACCTTCTCCAAGAGTGATGGAATTCTTCTAGCATTTTGACATCCCTGATCAAGATTTTTAGTTTGTGAATCTTGATATTCCATTCATCCAACGCATCATCCATCTCATAAGTTATGTTTTCAAGTTTTTCAAGCCATACCCCAACATCTTTCTCCTTCAATCTTCTCCTCTCAGCATCATGCAGTACATTTTCAATTGTTGCCAATTTGGAGGAGAGATTTCCAATGTCACACCCCGAACCCGCAAGCACAGTGAACCCGTGGGCCCACACGCGCCCGCGTAGCCGTGACACGACTAGAGCCTGACGCATCCAAGCCCAACTTCGTTTGGCTCGTCCTCGCTATGCCAAAATGGATATCCGGAAGTTGAACTTGGAAGCTAGGCTCACATACATATACATTACATTAACCATGCTCCTATCCGATGTGGGATAGGAGTATCACATTCACCCCTCCTTGAGGTCTTGGCGTCCTCGCAAGGCCCACAGGATCCTTACCAGGCCCACCTCGGTGGCGAAGGATTCTAGAGGTGGCTCCCGCACGTAGCACTTAGTTCCAAAGGATTCTAGAGGTGGCTCCCGCACGTAGCACTTAGTTCCAACACTCCGTGGGTGAAGGCCTGGCCCATTCTCTGATACCATTCTGTCACGGCCCGAGCCGGCAAGCACAGTGAACCCGTGGGCCACACGCGCCCGGGTGGCCGTGACACGACTAGAGCCTGACGCACCCAAGCCCAACTTCGTTTGGCTCGTCCTCGCTATGCCAAAATGGATATCCGGAAGTTGAACTTGGAAGCTAGGCTCACATACATATACATTACATTAACCATGCTCCTATCCGATGTGGGATAGGAGTATCACATCCAACCTCTTCTTCAACGCCCATCACAAGGTTCACCCTTTCCCCAAGTTGCTTCAAGGCAGCATCACTCAGTTGGTCTATTATCTTGGGAACAAGAAATTCAGCAATTGCTTATGTTTTCATAATTATTATATCATATAATTCCAATGAAGGTTTTCCAGGAAACTGACCTGGAATAGCGGAAGCTTACATCTTGTTTTACTCTACGTTTGAAATACTGCTCTGATAGAAAAAGAACTCCCGGTAATAGAAACTACACGAGTATCTATTGTTGTCCACCAATTAGATACAAAGTACGAAATCAAATATAATGCTGAGGAAGAAGAATACGTATAACGATATTTTCTATCGTTGTTTTTCTCAGTCTGATATTCTCTGTATATAAAGATAAATAGACTCCTATCCTTGAGCTACAAGAAAGCTTCAAGATAGGGATAGTTCTTCTTATCTTTATCAGTATCTGATATACGTACCAAAGACCATATGACTTTATCTCATACTTTGAGACTAATATCAGACTAATATCATGGGCGTAATTATCCCATATGCCAACATCTCCCACTCGCACATGATGGGAAGACGTTTCTCACTTTATTCCTCAACTTACTCATTATATCTGTCCATGCTAGTAAATAATTGGTGCGACCGCTGAGTTCACCTGTTTGTGGGAGCTCTATACTAGAAACCATTTAAGGCCAGCATAGAGACATCAACCACTAAAATAGAGAAGACTGTCGTGACTCATTATACCCCAAACTTATTTGATTATATCTGGTCAAGTATCTCTAATCTCTCAAAGAGCATACTTGTACCCCCATTATCTACATTACACTCATAATTATGTCACTCACTAAAAAGCGCCATAACCCGTCGACGAAATGAGTATCGTGTAATGATATAAACCAAATAGTCTTCCTTTGCCCTAATATCATTCAACTTAAAATTAGCTGCTTTCCCAGACCATGCCCCATCCGGCCGAATTAACCATGACCATTGGTAGTCATGCTAAAGTAGCAAACACTAACTTTAAATTTCATGACACAGTTTAAAGTCACAAAGGGTATTTCTAATAAGGACATTCAATATCCTTTAGGACTCACACGGTGAGGAAGTAGGGACCCATTCACTCACCTCCATCCATAGTCGCAAAGCACATGTTGTACAAACAACATGTTATGGAAAATAAGTATTATTCCATACGGATCTTAGTCAAGTCGCTAATCAAGCGCCTTACTTGAGACTTACTTTGTCTTCTAGTGCAACTCCAATTACACTTAAAAGGTCTCACATCCGGCTGTTAATCAGGCTTATATATAGATTTTGGGTTATCTATATGCGATCTTAGATAAGATTCATCTTGACCAACGTCAAGGCAACATACTTAATGTCTCATCTTTTGCTCGCTATCATCCAGCCGCCGAAAGGTTGCTTGGTGAGTAAGCAAATCAGCCCTATCCATGTATATTACAAAAATATGCATTCATATATGTGCTATAATCAATGTCACATAATTTGAAAAAGAATCAAAATATGTACATCCAATTATATTAAAATCAAGATATTTATAAACTGTTAACAAATATTTATAGTACAAAAGGGTTCTATGCAACCATGCTGCTCTATCATAAACAAAAATGCATCACCTTATTGTGCGTTTAGTCACATGATAGGCAAATATATGGTTCATAGAAAATATACTATAAAAACACTTACTTTTGTGCCACTGCTTATTAAAATTTGTTTTAGTTCTTTTATAATACTTGGAATCCTTGGTAAAAGTTTAAAGTAACTATATTGTTACCATAAACAAATGTAGAATCCAATGAGTCTATAACAATGCCAAGATTCACAAGGAACTTTCTCAAACACATTACCTCTTGTACTACTTATGTACAAGGTATTAATTTCGCTTACTCTACAGACAATGATTTACATGTTTATTTCTTACTCATCTATGATATAATATCATCATTAAGTAAGCAAATATATAATTAGGTTAATTTACACTTATCCAGATAAGCGCTCTAATCAGCGTTTGTATTTCTAATAAGTCGTAAATCCAAACCTTGATAACATGTAATCTAAAGTCCTATTCCAATTAGCGAAATATACGTTTTGATAGCTTTTCAAAAATTTAAATTAGGTATTGCTTGGTATTGGCTAACTAACCCAACCATATTCTAGATATCAAATGAGTATCCAAAGTGAGAAAACTAATTTCTCCACGTTACTCATATATGGAACAAAGCTTATTTACTCATTACTTTTAAGAGTGTTTGGGCAATTTTCAAGGCTTATAGACTCACATTTTACCAAAGGAGTGTCATATGTCCTTCATTTCAAAAATTAGAAGGCAACCACTTATTAGTGGTGACAATCGTCTCCTTGTTAGTTTGGCTTACTTAATATCGTCTACATATAATGAAATATATGAAACTTCCTTTAGAATGTTTAAGATACATATAGTAATATCTATTAACCACCGTAAGCCCGAATTTTAGTTGGCTCGATGAAGTTTTAGATATAACTATCTGGATGATTACTTCTAGTAATAGTAAGATTGATTGAGCTAGCAAACTTTGCGCTTTCAATCTCCTATAACAAAGTTAACGAACGGATTCTTGCGAATCTTTCATCCAATTTCTCCAATGAGAAATGTTATCTTTAACATTCATATCACAAAATTTCAAATCAAAAATATGTAACAAGAGCCAAATTAAGGTCATCTATTCACCTTTCAATGGAACTACCTTATTTTACCTTTGACTTTGGGAACCTTTTGTTCCCAATGGTCTTTAGTCCAAAAGAATAGTTAATCAAGTCCCAAACTTGATTAGTCTCGATAGACTCCATTTAAATAATCCATTCTTCTCTAACTTTTGATGAAATAGCCTGATGGAAGTTCTTTGGCTCATACCCATCAGTCTCAAAATGACGACGGAAAATTTTTCATTTACTTCTTTAAGGTAGAAATTGTTTAGAACTCTCATTGGTTTGTACTGAACTATTTAATGGAAATATGCTCCCACTATCTTCGAGAGGTCGATAATTAGTTATCTCAATTTCCATTGGAGTAATAAGATCACCCCCTTCAGTACTTTCCAATGCATAGAGTTATAAATTATTCTTTACCTTGCATAAGTTAGGGAAATTCTTTTCTAGAAATTCCACATCTCGTAACTCAATATCAGTTACACTTCCATTTAGTTGTCTACCAATAAACACTTAACCTTGTGAGGCGTAGATATCTAACAAAGATAAATTTCTTACCTCTAAGTCACAAATTCTCATACTTATGAGAAAAGTGTTATAGGTAGCACGTATATTTTATGACCGCAAATTATTCAAATATGAATTTCTGCCGATCCATAATTTATGGAAGAAACTGATCATAAGGGCACATTGTTAAGTACAAAGGCAGCTGCTTAATTTGTTTATCTCCCTTAATAGGAAATTAACAAAAAATTATTAGCGCCAATGACTATATCAAGCAAAGATCGATTCTTATTATTTGCCACACTCTTTTGTTACAAAATATAAAAATCATTTTTCTTTGCTAAATAATTCCTTTTCTGTATATAATTCTTTGAATAAATACTCGCAGTTTTGATTAAGTCAAACTGATTCTCTACATCAAAAATTATGGGAGATCAAAAAAATATAATCAAAACGCGTTTGGTCATCTATTAAAGAAATAGGAATTATTATGTCTAACCCTTATGTGTATTGGCTCACAAATGTCAAGATGGATTAAGCATTGCCCATTTAGCCTTTTGAAAATGGTTTATTAATTAATTTCTCTCCCAAAATAATATTCACTAATAGACGAGATTGTTTTGCCCGAATAGATCCCAATAGACCTTCTCTAGCTATCCTTATATCTCGCCTAAAATGACTCAATTTGTTATGTCATTTTAGTGAATCATTATTCTTATCATCTCTAGAAGATATGAGAGAACTTTATACATATTGGAATTATAAAATCCAATATCGTATAATTAGAAACCAAAATCAATTTGTTCCATAATTAATATCAATTTCTTGCCTCTTAAACATTTTTAGAAAAATTAGTTGAAGTATAATAAGAACAAAAAATAAATTTTATTGAAGTCATGAAGTATTAAATACATTATGGAGACAATGGTTACACAAGTCAAATTTTCAATTTGTGAAGAATATTCTCCCACTTGGAACCTTTCTCCTTATGTATCTATTTACTTCCAACTCAAAAATTCAATAAAATTTCACAAACTCTACTCAATTTCTCATCATATAATTAGTTGTTCTTGAATCTATCATCCACGATTTGGAGAGTTTCAATAACTAATTTTAATTATGTAATTAGTTATTTTTGAATCTTCTATCCACAATTGGAGAGATTCGTCAACTCATTTAACTGTGTAAATAGTTTATTGTTGAATCTTTCATCCACAATAGGAGAGATTCAACAACTAATTACAATTGTTACTTTCTTAAAAAATAACAAATGATATGTGAGACGTATGGTCAAAGAATATATATTTCAACTCAGTGCTATCACGAGTGAAATTCTAATTGACCATTCTATTAGTAGAGTTTTGATTTGTTCCTTTTGCAAAAACTAATTTTTCTCCTTGTTTGGTATTTTTCTTGAGTATAAATCTCTCATTGAGATAATTAGGAGTTCATTTAGTTCGCTTCCGCATAAAGCCTAAATGTTTTGCGAAAATTGAAACTTGATAACTAACATAAAAAAGAGGATCAGCAGCTACTATGCGCTCTTCCTTAACTATATTAGTATGCTCCCACTGATTAAAAAATGATTAAGTGATTAATCACTATTTTAATCTAATACTCATCTAATCGAAATAATTTCTACCTCTTCACATATCATACACTCTATGAAGGTCTAAAATATGTAACTTTCTCGTAGAAATATTATCAAACTCATGAATAAGAACAACTTATTCGTGGTAGCATATTGTTCACACATTAGATCATTGCCAATATAACTCAACAACTTGATGCAAGTTATATTATTTATTACTTTTGAACTTATTATAAGCCCAAGATCTTGATGTTGAACAATAATATATTGGATTAAGCCATAATATAGTTTAAGGCCACTAAGGCCCACTACTCTACCAAGCCCATATTATATGGTGTCCATTTGAAAAACAACACCAATAAATTTATCACCATAATTTAAATTAATAATTATCTTGTTTGAAAGCTATCTTTTAAGCAGTGCACAAAAGTGTCTTGATTAACATATATATGTAGATTTTGCAGCAATCATTAATTTGTAATAATTATAATCAAAATATTCATGTACAAAGGAAACTTCGCTATGCTAGGAATCACATTATACCAAAAATATTTAAAATTATAATTATGCAAATTTTGCGCAAAACCCCCTTCTCTTTATTGTTATTTTTAAGGAACAAAACTGATTCATTCAACTTAAAAATACTTGCATGTTTAAATAATTCATTTTTATATTCATGAATTATTGCCAAGAAATAAACATGCATTATAAATTACAAAAAAAACTTAATCACAGCTAGAAAAATTCAAATTAATATTCTGGAACTTTATTAACACCTCATAATATTAAAGTAATTTTTCTGAATTTTTTTATGTAATTTATTTATAAGAAATAGGCATGCTTTTAAATTACAAAAAAAATAATCACAGTTAGAAAAATTCAAAATTAATATTATGAAACTTAAATAATACCTCAGAATATCAATATAATTTTTTTGGATTTTTCTGTAATTTATTTATATTTATTTCAATTTTTGTGCAAATTCACAAAATAAGAAATAGGCATGCTTTTAAATTACAAAAAAAATAATCACAGTTAGAAAAATTCAAAATTAATATTCTGGAACTTAAATAACACCTCAGAATATCAATATAATTTTTCTGGATTTTTCTGTAATTTATTTATATTTATTTCAATTTTTGTGCAAATTCACAAAATAAGAAATAGGCATGCTTTAAATTACAAAAACATAATCACAGTTAGAAAAATTCAAAATTAATATTCTGGAACTTTAATAACACCTCAGAATATTAATTTAATTTTTCTGGATTTTTCTGTAATTTATTTATATTTATTTCAATTTTTGTGCAAATTCACAAAATAAGAAATAGGCATGCTTTAAATTACAAAAATATAATCACAGTTATAAAAATTCAAAATTAACATTCTGGAACTTTAATAATACCTCATAATATTAATGTAATTTTTCTAGATTTTTCTGTAATTTATTTATATTTATTTCAATTTTTGTGTAAATTCACAAAAATGATAAATAAGCATGCAAAATTACAAAAAATATATATACAGTCAGAAAAATTCATATTTAACATTCTGGAACTACAATTAATACGTCAGAATATTAATTTAATTTTTCTGAATTTTCTGTAATTTAATTATATTTATCTTAATTTTTGTGCAAATTCACCAAAAATTATAAATAAGCAAGAAAAATTACGAATAATATATATACAGTCAGAAAAATTCACTTATGATATTCTGGAACTGAAAGAAAACACCTCAGAATATTAATGCAATTTTTCTGGATTTTTCTGTAATTTATCTATATTTATTTCAATTTTGTGCAAATTCACAAAATAATAAATAAGCATGCAAAAATTACAAAAAAATATATATCAGTCAGAAAAATTCACTTATAATATTCTGGAACTGAAACAAAACACCTCAGAATATCAATGCAATTTTTCTGGATTTTTCTTTTATAATTTTAATTCTATTTATTCTATTTTGTGCAAATTCACAAAACATGATAAATAGTTAAATACACATGCCTTACAAAAAAAATATAAAATCCTGAAACTTATTACTATAGAAATATTCTGTAGTTGCAAGAACATTTTTCTTGTTTTCTGTTTTTTGTATTTATTTTTTTCATATTTTTATGAATATTCACAAAAAAATGAAATTAATTATATATGCATATAAATCATATAAGACTGAGTTTTACTTACATATAAAACCACTTTTATTTTCTAATTATCATCAAGCCCAAACCTCATCAAGGTATAGCCCATTCATATTTAAGGCTCACCCAATAGTAGTGAAGCCCATCACACCGATCAGGCCTTAGGCCCAGTAAGGCACCATGGAATGTGCTCTTATTAGGGGTGTAAAACGAGCGAGCTGCTCGCGAGCAGCTCGGTCAACTACTCGACTCGAGCTCGGTTTGACCGAGCTCGAGCTCGACATCGAATCGAGCTCGAGCTCGGATTACATCTACTCGAGTATATATATATATTTTTATTTTTAATATTTATATTTATGTTTTAGTCCCTGTAGTTTAATAAATTATAATTTAATCTATTTATAATTATGTTTTAGTCCTTAATTTATAGTAAATTATAATTTGACCGCATTAAATTTTAAAAAATTGCAAATACATCCTATAATTTTTATAAAAAAATAAAAAAAAATAAAAAAAATAAAAAAATAAAAAAAAATAAAAAAAATAAAAAAAAATAAAAAAAATAAAAAAAAAAAAAAAAAAAAGAGAAAATACTCGAGCTCGAGCTCGAGCTCGATGAGCTCGTTTGAGCTCGAGCTCGATCGAGCTACTCGCGAGCTCAATTGCTCTTAGTCGAGCTCGAGTTCGAGCTCGATTATTGAAGCTCGATCAAGCTCGAGCTCGAGCTCGAGTAGGAAAATTTTTTAAACGAGTTACTCGATTAGGGGTGTACTCGAGCTCGACTCGGCTCGATTACACCCCTAGCTCTTATGTGCTGTTATGATTCTGGGCCAAAACTTTCTGAGTTGGACGGCCCACGTTTCAATACTAATGATCAGAAACCAAAACAAAAAAAACTTCTGATCGGGCCCTAATCCTCCTATTGTTGGGGCCTTGAAAGGTCCAGCCCGCCACTTAGGAAGGGCTCAACAATGGATAGTCCACATATTTTTATATCAATAATCAGAAAATAAAATCAAAACGAAAAAAAAAACTTAAAACAATCATATCTAATTAACCGTATATCCGATTTTCACATACTTTATATCGATGGATTCGTTTTCAAGTCTAGTTTCTAACCATATATTACTTATCATTTAATTTATACGATAAGTGAGTCAAAATGGCAAGAATCAGATCTGGAATTATGAATTTCACAATTTATTTCCATAAAAAAAATAATTCCACAAAAAGTTCATAATTGCCATACTCAAATAATAAGTAATTACATGGTGGGTAGAACATAACCATTGGAAGAGCGGAAGCTTAGATCTTGTTCTACTCCACGTTTGAAATACTGCTCTGATAGAAAAAGAACTCCCGATAATAGAAACTACACGAGTATCTATTGTTGTCCACCAATTAGATACAAAGTACGAAATCAAATATAATGCTGAGGAAGAAGAATATGTATAACGATATTTTCTATCGTTGTTTTTCTCAGTCTGATATTCTCTGTATATAAAGATAAATAGACTCCTATCCTTGTGCTACAAGAAAGCTTCAAGATAAGGATAGTCTTCTTATCTTTATCAGTCTCTGACATACGTACCAAAGGCATATGACTTTATCTCATACTTTGAGATAATATCAGACTAATGTCATGGGCGTAATTATCTCATATGCCAACAGTTCACCCTTTCCCAAGTTGCTTCAAGGCAGCATCACTCAGATGGTTTATTATCTTGGGAACAAGAAATTCAGCCATTGCTTATGTTGATTGGTTTGATTTGTTTCTTTTTTTTTTTTTCTTTTTTGGATTGGTGTTTGTTTTTTGGGATAAGAAGCAAATAAGTTCGAGTGCGTAAAGAGAGACTAGAGTGGATGGCATGTCCATAAAAGAATTGATTCCTTGATTTGTCTGTGCTCTCACTCAAAGAATGTATCATTTGTTTAATCATGTAAACAACTTATTCATGTAATTAATTCCAATTCTTTGAGATCACAAACACGCACATATTCTTAAATTTTGCTTGCAACTATGGTTATAGCAAAAAATTATCCACAGTATGTGGTTGAAAATTTAAAACATACGCAAATACTATGAATGTTACTTTTGTCATTATATTTCGTAGATTACATCTTCATCAGCCGTAAATATTTCGTAGGTTACATTTGTCATTATATGATAGTGCAAAGTAGATTAATGATAAGTTATATATATTTGATCAGTTTAAAATTTATGAGAATCATCAAAATAAATCATTTTGTCAAGACACTAATAATTTAATTTAGTGTCACGTAGTTTTTAATGTTTCACCACAATAATGATACATTTCACTTATATTATATATCGTCCAATATGCAAAACGACATCATTTTAGTAAAATCATGTCGTTTGGGTTAAGGTTTAGTAATTATAAATTTGATTTTACTGATAAACAGGATAAAAACAAAATCAAAATTAAAACCTCGTAGGGTTGATAAACAGTATAACAAAATTAAGATTAAAACCATGTCATAGGTTCACTTATATCGGCATAATAATTTTAGATTTGATTTTGTTAACTTTGATTTTATTGATAAACAAGACAAAATCAAGAATTAAATAGTAGGGTTTACTTATATATGGTTATAGCATAATAATTGTAAATTTGATTTTGATGATAGACATAATAAAGACAGCATAATCTTAAATCTAATAATTAAAGAGGATTTATTATATAAGTGGGATGCATTATTAGTACAGTAAAACATTAAAAAAAAAAGACTTTCTTGACATTGAAATAACAAAGGATTTATCAAGATCATTCTTATAAACTTTAACTTTACACCGATATTTGATTCCTATTGTTTCCTTTTATACTATGTGATAGAAACAATCAAATAAGGATACATATACTTTTTCATCTTACAATGGAACTTTGACTCTAAATACACTCCACTCTTTCTTTTCTCAAATTTCCAATTCGTTTGGACTTCCCTTCCCAGAATAAGAGTGGCAAGCCAGATTTGGTTTTGTGCCTATAAATAATAATGTGCAATGGGTTACAAATGAGTATTGGAAAATTTATAAACAACTCGAGATTGGGACAAAGTGAAAAAGGTGAAATCGCGTTATTAGCTTAATATGGACATAACTTTTTTCTCTGGATCCTAAATCACTATTGTGACCATGTGTTTCGAAAGAACGACCAAATCCACAAAATTCATTAGGCCTAATTCAATAATCAGTATCATTTTACACCCAAATTTCTTTGTTTTATCCTCTATCAAACTTACTTTTTACTAGTCAGTTTTGACTTATTTTATAATTTAGTTTTATCTTACTAAAACTATACAAATATTTAAAGAGTTTATTTTTTATTTATTTGACATTATTATTATTCAATAAACTCTTTGAAGTTTTATGTACTTTGTAAAACATAGTTGTTTTCCATTAAATAATATATATTTATTAAATTTATAGTTAATTAATTAGAGGAGTCTCACACATTGTTTAACTCTATTCTACATCAATTTTCTCTTTGTTCTTTGTCACTGTAAACCATTTAGAATTTATTTAAGAGCCTATCATCTGGGGGTTAAATTTGCTTTCCTTTGCATCAAAGTAATTCTTTGCCAAATTATTCAATTATTTTCTTCAAACAAGTATCCTTCTTTTAAAGAAATTATGTTTTTCTAGGTTTTCTTCTTATTCTTTTTTCCTTAAACCAAAGTCTTTGGAATTCTTTCAGGAAAACATTTCAACAATCAAATAATTTTCTGTCATTAAACATTCCTGCAATTAACAAAGGAAATTTTCTTCCATTCTGTTCTCTTAAGTGTGGTCACCTGTTATTTACTCTGAAGTAATATTCCAGTTGCACTTTATTTCCTCTAACAAGTAAATAGCTATTTTTCACCCTTACAGAAATGACTAATGGATTAAACTAAACTTTTATTAAGTAGTAGTTTTCATATATGTTTTGTTTCTTAAGTTTAAAGTTGTTTCCTAATAGTATTTATTTCTTAATTAGTTATTGGTAGGGATTAACAAAGTATGGAATTAAGAAACCTCTTGCACTATAAATAGAGGGTGTTAGGCATATTTGTAAAAGAGAGGAGTTGAAAGAAAGAAACCTCAAAGAGGTGAGTGTGAAAAAGCCATACGGCTTAGAGAAATCCGTGGATTAGTGGATTGTGGTGTTGTGTGGCTGTTGTGTCATACATGTGATTTTGTGATTGTAATCCTCTCCTCTCAAACATATTTTTGATATAAATAAATATCGCTTTTGTTTCGTTATTAAAGTTGATATAAGAACTATTTTCTAGTTCTTCAAATTGGTATCAGAGATTATTGTGATTTGATTATTTTGATCATTCAAATTGATATCAAAGTCTGGTTATTGTTGATTAACTATGGCAAAAAGAAATATAATTTGCATTGTTCTCAAACTGATGGGAAAACAGATTATAATCATTGTTCAACTTCTTTACATGGTTGAAGAAGTTGGAGATTAAACTAAACTTTATTAATTAGAAATTATATTTCTAATAGGATTTTGTTTATTAGATTGTTTTTCTTTAGGAATTAGAATTTGTTAGGGATACACTGCCCAAATCCTTGTATGTTTTAGATTTATTATTACTCTATAAATAGAGAGTGTTAGAGGTTTTTGTGAAAGGGTGAGGTAAAGGAGTAGGATTAGATATCTCAAAAAGCTGTGGAAAAAGCCCTTTCAGGTTTGGACAAATTCCGTGGATCAGCGGATTGATTTTGTTATGTGGTAGTTTTGCCATATACGTGATATTGTGATTGTATTTTTCTCATGCCAAACACATATTATTGTGATAAATAAATAAAAGCGCTTTTGCATATTTATTGTTTTGGTATAAGAACTAATTTCTAGTTCTAACTTTCACATCAGAGATTTTTATCTCTAACATTAATGATCTTATATATTTTGTGTTTATATATTTCATAATAGAAATTTAACTATTCATACGATCCCATAAAATTGAAAAATGGATTATTAAATAATATCCATAGAATATAAACAATTATTTCTAATGATGTAATAGTTATTGAAAGTTATGATTTTATTCTTCAATTTAATTTAATTACTTCGATGTCTTCTGAAACACATTACAAGTAAAATTAAGTCACATACTCTAGTTTTCATCTTGCAATTTTTAACTTTTTAGCAATAGAATAGTGTGTTCATGAGTAAGGTGAATATCATTTAGATTTATAAGAGGGAACATATACTTATATATCTCCCCATGGTTTCTAAAACCTCCAATCCAAAGATTACTATGCTCTTTGACTGGCAAGAGGAAAAGAATTGAAAATAATTAAGGAAATATACAATCTCAAAATTTCCAGGGCAGGTTAAATCATCATTTAGACATTAGATTTACTCTTGTTTTTGATAAAATAAAACCAAAGATCAAGTGAGCAGAATGGGAATAACAAACATGGTAAAAAGTTGTAAAAGGTTGACCATGAAGGGACTACAATAGTAATAGTTAATTTCCAAATTAAGAGATGAAATTCTTCTATTGATAAAAAATAAAATTAATGATTGAAATGTAGGGAAAGGGTTTGACAAAATCAATATAGACTAATGGCAGAATTTTTTTTAAGAGCAAACTCAAGTTTCTTTATCGTTGAGGTTTGGGTATGATATACCTCAACATTTTATTAATCAATAGAAGATCGATGAAGAATAATATAACAGATAGAAAGACATAAATTTTGCATTCTTAGGTCTGTGCTATAAGCCTACATATGATTTTTAGCCTAAGTGAGAGAGGGATAATATGCACCGGTGTTAACTGTTAACGTAGGTATATATTTAATATCTAATAATTTTCTTGATTCTTTTCCTAGTGCTATTGTTAAACTTTTGCAGGAGTTCGAGGACGTGGTTCCTCAAGAGCTTCCATGAGGTTTACCACTACTATGTGGGATAGAGCACCAAATTAATATCATATCTGGAGCATCTATTCTTAATAATGGTATATAGGGCAAATGCAATGGAATCCGAGGAAATGTAAGTGCAATTGGAGAAGTTGTTAAACAAGGGGTTGGCGAGAGAAAGTTTGAGCCAATAATCTCTTGGGATAACTCATCAAAATTCAAATCTAATTTGAAGATTAGCTAGGCTCAATAGGGTTATGGATTTAGTATAAATATTTATTGTTTGTATTAAATTTGTGTGGGAACAGAAAGACAAAGAATAAAATTGAGTGTTGTGAGTTTTTGTATATTGAGAGATAACATATATAATTGGTGTAACTCTTTTATTCTCATAGTGGATTGGAATAAATATTGTTATCATAAATTAGATATGTTGAAATTAAAACAGGTTAAATATTGCGTTCTTATCTAATTGTTTTATTGTTGCTATGTTTACCCCCAACAAGTTGTTTTTGGAATTATAGGTTGTATCACAACATGCTCTGTTCCACTCGTTCTTTGATCAAACGAAGAAGATTTATTAAAAAGTAGAAGGGTAAAGATTTAAGTAGTTCTTGTAGCCTCCTATTTAAAATTGGAATAGTAATAATCCATATACCAAAGAGATGTTCAACGCAATCCATTTTCTCAAATGGGGTTCTTTGTGCAACCCTTAGAGAAGGTACTTGATCCCATGTACATGATGAACTTCTTCAATGAAGTCAACCTTGCACCATTCTTGCTCCTTAATGGCAGTCACCTTATCTTCTTCTTCCACCAAGATCTTTGGTAACTTCGAATAATACAAAATTCTTCCAAGATATCTCTATCTCAACAGTTCTTGTCAATAATTTTCTAGAAGACTCTTTCGATGACTTAGCATCCACGGTATCAACAAACTCATTAGTCAGTTCATAGAATGATGCTTCAATAAAAATTTTGTTCATCGTGTTTTCATTAGTATTTATAACATCAACATTATCAGTGCAAACATAAAAATTGAAATGAAGTATCTTCTTATTTTCTAGACAACCATCATACGAAGCATTTAATAAACGTTTGTTGGCATCAATAAGCTTAACATAAGCAATGAAGTAAAGGAAAGGCACCACTTTGCAGGGCGGAACCAGAACGAAATTTTTATTGGCGGCTTACTTTAATTTTTTTTTTTTGCAATTAAATAAAAGTATTTAACAACTAAATTTCTAAACACTAATAAAAACAATAAAAATGTATAAATACACATAATTACACTATTAGTTGACACTTGATGAACTAGTTTTTGTCATGTGATGAAAAGGAGGCAATTGTTTTCTACGTGTCTGAATCTGTTGAAAACGTTACAAGATTTGCTGTTAAAAAAATATCTTTCTCGATATATACAACTAGAGTGTCATTCATCCATTCGTCTCCCATTCTGCTACGTAAATAATTCTTGATAATCTTCATTGCAGAAAATACTTTTTTCCCTTTGTTCTTTGTCACTGTAAACCATTTAGAATTTAATTACGAGCCTATCATCTGGGGGTTAAATTAGCTTTCCTTTGCATCAAAGTAATTCTTTGCCAAATTATTCAATTCTTTTCTTCAGACAAGTATCCTTCTTTTAAAGAATTATGTTTTTCTAGGTTTTCTTCTTATTCTTCCTTCCTTAAACCAAAATCTTTGGAAATTCTTTCAGGAAAACATTTCAAGAATCAAATAATTTTCTTTTATTAAATGTTCCTGCCATTAACAAAGGAAGTTTTCTTCCATTCTTTTCTCTGAAGTGTGGTCACCTATTATTTACTCTGAAGTAATATTCTAGTTGCATTTTATTTCCTCTAACAAGTAAATAGCTCTTTTTCACCCTTACAGAAATGACTACTGGACAAATATTCTCTTAATTGTTGGACAATTAAACTAAACTTTTATTAAGTAGTAGTTTTCATATATATATTTTTTCTCAAGTTTAAAGTTGTTTCCTAATAGTATTTATTTCTTAATTAGTTATTGGTAGGGATTAGGAAAGTGTGGAATTAAAAAACCTCTTACACTATAAATAGAGAGTGTTAGGCATCTTTGTAAAAGAGAGGAGTTGGAAGAAAGAAACCTCAAAGAGGTGAGTGTGAAAAAGCCATATGGCTTAGAAAAATCCGTGGATTAGCGGATTGTGGTGTTGTGTGGCGGTTGTGCTATACGTGTAATTTTCTAATTGTAATCCTTTCCTATCCTACATATTTTTTATATAAATAAATATCGCTTCCGTTGCGATATTAAAGTTGATATAAGAACTATTTTTCAGTTCTTCAAATTGGTATCAGAGATTATTGTGATTGGATTATTCGATCCTTCAAATTGGTATCATAGCCTGATTATTGTTGATTAACTATGGCGAAAAGAAATAGAATTTGCATTGCTCCCAAACTGAGGGAAAAACAAAATTATAATCATTGTTCAACTTCTTTACATGGTCAAAGAAGTTGGAGATCAAACTAAACTTTATTAATTAGAAATTATATTTCTAATAGGATTTTGTTTATTAGATTGTTTTCCTTTAGGAATTAGAATTTGTTAGGGATACACTCCCCAAATTATTGTATGTTTTAGATTTATTATTACCCTATAAATAGATGGTGTTAGAGGTTTTTGTGAAAGAAGTAGATAGAGGTAGAGGAGTAAGATTAGATACCTCAAAGATGTGTGGAGAAAGCACTTTCGAATTTAGAGAAATTTCGCGGATCAGCAAATTAATTTTGTTGTGCGGTAGTTTTGCAATATACTTGATATTGTGATTTTATTTTTCTCATGCCAAACACATATTCTTGTGATAAATAAATAAAATCGTTTTCGCATATTTATCGTTTTGGTATAAGAACTAATTTCTAGTTCTAAATTTCATATAAGAGATTTTTATTTCTAAAATTAATGATCTTATATATTTTGTGTTTATATATTTCATAATAGAAATTTAACAATTCATACCATCCCATAAAATTGAAAAATGGATTATTAAAATATCCATATAATATAAACTACTATTTCTAATGATTTAAAAGTTATTGAAAGCTATGATTTTATACTTCAAATTAATTTAATTACTTCGATTTCTCATTTTCTGAAACACATTAAAAGTAAAATTAAGTCACATACTCTAGTTTTCATCTTGCAATTTTTAAGTTTTTAGCAATAGAATAGTATGTTCATGAATATGGTGAATAATATTTAAATGTATAAGAGGGAACATAGACTTATATATCTCCCCGTAATTCTTAAAACCTCCAATCCAAAGATTACTATGCTCTTTGATTGACAAGAGGAAAAGAATAGAAAATCATTAAGGAAATATACAAACCAAGGTAGGTTAAATCCTCATTTAGACATTAGATTTTCTCCTTTTTTTTTATAAAATAAAACAAAAGATCAAGTGAGCAAAATGGGAATAACAAATATGGTAAAAAGTTGTAAAAGGTCGACCATGAAGGGACTACAATAGTAGTAGTTAATTTCCAAATTAAGAGATGAAATTCTTCTATTGATGAAAAATAAAATTAATGATTGAAATGTTGGGAAAGCATTTGACAAAATCTATATTGACTAATGGCAGAATTGTTTTTTTTAAGAGCAAACTCAAGTTTCTATGTGGTTGAGGTTTGGGTATGGTATTCCTCAGCATTTTATTAATCAATAAACTATCGATGAAGAAGAATATATAATATGGAAAGACATAAATTTTGCATTCTCAAGTCCATGCTATAAGCCTACATATGATTTTTAGCCTAAGTGAGAGAGGGATAATATGCACCGGTGTTAACTATTAACGTAGACATATATTTAATATCTAATGAATTTCTTGATTCTTTGCCTAGTGCTATTGTTAAACTTTTGCAGGAGTTCGGATACGTGGTTCTTCAACAGCTTCCATCAGATTTACCACTACTATATGGGATAGAGCACCAAATTAATATCATATCTGGAGTATCTATTCTTAATAATGGCATATAGGGCAAATATAATGGAATCCGAGGAAATGTAAGTGCAAGTGCAGAAGTTGTTAAACAAGGGATTGGCGAGAGAAAGTTTGAGCCAATAATCTCTTGGGATAGCTCATCAAAATTCAAATCTAATTTGAAGGCTGGCTAGGTCCAATAGGGTAATGGATTTAGTAGAAATATTTATTTTTTACTAAATTTGTGTGGGAAGAGAAAGACAGAGAATAGAATTGAGTGTTGCGAGTCTTTGTATGCTGGGAGAGAATATATATAATTGGTGTAACTCTTTTATTCTCATAGTGGATTGGAATAAATATTGTTATCATAAATTACATATGTTGAAATTAAACCACGTTAAATATTGTGTTCTTATCTAATTGTTTTATCGTTGCTATGTTTACCCTCAACAAGTGGTTTTTGGAATTAAAGGCTGTATTACAACATGTTCCGTACCAGTCATTCTTTGATCAAACGAAGAAGGATTTATTAAAAAGTAGAAGGGCAAGGATCTAAGTGGTTCTTGTAGCCTCCTATTTAGTAATAATTCATATATCAAAGAGATGCACGATCAACACAATCCATTTTCTCAAATGAGGTTCTTTTTGCAACCCTTAGAGGAGGTACTTGATCTCATGTACAGGATGAACTTCTTCAATGAAGTCCATCTTGTACCATTCTTGCTCCTTAATGGCAGTCACCTTATCTTCTTCTTCTTCCACCAAGCTCTTTGGTAACTTCGAATAACACAAAATTCTTTCAAGATATCTCTATCTCAGTAGTTTTTGTCAATAATTTTCTAGAAGATTTAACCGATGACTTAGCATCCATGGAATCAACAAACTCACTAGTCAGTTCATAGAATGATGTTTCAATAAAAAATTTGTTCACCATGTTTTCATTAGTATTCATAACATCAACATTATCAGTGCAAACATAATAATTGAAATGAAGTATCTTCATATTTTCTTGAAAACCGTCATAAGAAGCATTTAACAAACGTTTGTTAGCATCAATAAGCTTATCATAATCAATGAAGTAAAGGGAAGGCACCACTTTGGATATACCTCCCATCATGTTAATAAGTTTAAAGATAACCAATATATCATTATCGTCAAGTTTATCACAAGAGTATATTTCTCTTTGGTACAACAACTAACATTAGACTCATTTGACAAAGATTTATCATCAATGTATACCTCTAACTCATTCCCAATACAAGGATAATCCACACTCTTAGGATATTCCATAACACAATTAATGTCACATTGAACTTTAATATGACCATTCAAATGAGTTGGACTATTATCACAAAATGAAACACATTGTAGAAAATAAGAAGGAGATGGAAATTTGTTAAGTTGTACATCACTATTAATTAAATATGTATTAAATGAATCTAACCTTTGCTTGTGGTCTTGCACCTCTATTCTTGAATGCCTTATTCTTCTATAATTTCAGACATTTTTCCAAAAGAGAAGAATTCTTATTTTGGTTTGACTATTGCTCACCAAAGCACGGTTAATATTCAAACTTCATAGGATAGTGTGAGTCATATGATGGATCACTTATTGCTCATCATTCCTCCACATGATATTCTTTTGTCATCCACCTGTTTTGATTGTAACTCTTTTTTTTCATAAATGGTAATTTCATAAATAGCCAAAAGGTAATTACATGCAGTCAAATGACTGGAGATCTTTCTGGGCAGACATCGATAATCACTGAGGAAATTGACCTGCCCAAATCTTTGTTTCCAAACTGGAATTATCTTTCTTAGCCAACAGATGGCTTACAAAGTTAGCATTCCTACAATATAAGAAAATCTATAGTCTGTAAGTAATTGACTAAGGAAATGGATTTCCCTTTCAACGTTAATTGTTTCTACAGCTTCTTGCTTTTGTAGGCACAAACCTAGCTCTTTTCTATCTATTTGTAAGTCAACTTTGTCCCATCCTTTGTTCGTATATAATAGTAAAGCCTGTCAGATCACAACTAGAAGACAAGAGCCCTCCCCAGCAATTGATTTCGCAAAGATAATTTTACCCTTTGAATTTCTAGCAACGATTCCTAAACCAACATGATCTTTCGATGAAACCCCTTTAGTACTTATATTCAGTTTGACCCAACCATTTGGAAGGGGTTCCCATTGATTCTGTGTATGTTTGTTGACCTTCCTTGAAGAGCTATCTGTTGTTCTCCTATGCAAAGTGTTTTTGAATTCCCACCATTCATTATGGGCACGATGAATGATATTCAAAGTAGAGTAGTCAATCTCCTTGAATATCCAATCATTTATGCTTTTCCACATGTGCCATAATAGGTAAGCAGTAATCTTTGTTCTGTTATTTAGTTTCTGGAGTCCCTTCAAATTGGAAATATTTAACCACCAAGCTTGGAAAGAAGTCTAGTTGCATGCTAATCCATCCCACTTCAGTAGGGCCAATCTCCATAATGTTTTAGCTTTATCACAATGAAAAATAGGTGCAGGTTTCATTAGCTACGCCACACTTTAAGCAGATGCTTTGAATCAAGTTCCCCTTCTTGTTCAAATTGTGATTCACAGGTAAAGCATTATGAAAACATTTCCAAATGAATAATTTTATCTTCTCCTTGATTTTAAGGTTTCATAAGTTGCTCTAAATGGTTTTAGCTTTCTCTTTTCTCACACTGGTGGTAGCTTCTTTAATGCATTGTCCTTTATAACATAGGTTTAGAGCATAACCTAAATTGACCTCGTATTAACCTAAAGGATTATATTGCCAAACTAAAGTGTCTTTGGTGCCAAATCTGCTTATAGGTTGCTGGAGGATCAGCTAAGCATCATGATCACAAATGTTTCTCTTACAAGTCAGATGTTCCACTCAGATTTATTTTCATTAATTAAGTCCTTTGCAAATTCTAGGTTGCACCCTAGGGGTTTGGTTGTTAGTGGCTTCAGAGTTGGAGATTTCAGAATCCATTTGTCCTCCCATATCTTAATATCATCTCCAGTTCCCAATTGAAATTTGCACCGATGTTTAGAATTTCCCTTGCACCTAACCAACTTTTCAAGAGCCAAAAGGCTTAGGGCTTGATTATGGTCTGGAAGATGATGGAATTAGGGAAGTATTTGCTTTTAAAGACTTTACCCATCAAGAGGTTCGGTTTAGTGACCAGACGCCAAAGTTGCTTGGCTAGTAAGGTTTAGTTAAAAGATTGAAGATTCTTAAACCCAGTAATATAGCCATTTGGCAAAACATTCACATTAAATGAAAACGAAGGTGAACCAATGCAATTCATGATTCGTATAACAAATTTAGCATGAAATCTCATTTTTAACATGGCTTGTTTTAGAAAATCCCATTCAACCCTATCGAAGGCCTTGGCCATGTCCAATTTAAGAGCTAAGAAGCAGTTATGACCTTTTCTCATATTGTTTAAGTGGTGAATAAATTCATGAGGCACGACAATGTTGTTAAGGATTTGTCTCCCAGGAATGAATGCTGATTAGTTAATGCTGATATTTTTATGTAAAACTGTTTTCATTCTCTCACCAATCACCTTAGAAATGATCTTTAAACAATGTTACACAAACTAATAGGCCTATAATGTGCAATGCATATAGGATGAGCAACTTTAGGTATCAAAGAGATAAGTGTATAGTTAAAGATGTGCAACAAATGAGATGATGCAAAAAAACCTTGCATAGCTTGACAAATATCATTTTTGACAATATGTCAATACTTTTGATAAAATAGAGGAGTCATATCATCCATACCAGGAGCTGTGTATGGGTCCATAGCCTTAAGAGCTTCCAAGATCTTCTTCTATTCCACAGATTTGGTTAATGAGATGTCCATTGCACTAGAGATAGAATTGGAAATTTCAGCTAGTAATTACTTGCTGATACTTGGATTGTAAGTGGTAAACAGACCGTTGTAGTGATATATGATTTTCTCTACAACTTCTGACTAATTTAGAGATTGAACCATCCTCTCCGATCAGACTGGTGATATAATTTTGTTTCCTCTTTTGAGCCACACAAGCATAGAAGTATTTTGTGTTTTTATCCCCTTCTTGCAGCCATTTTGTCCTTACTTTTTGGCTCCAAAATAATTCCTCCTCTTTGTAAGCCTCATGTAGTTATACTTAAAGATTATTCCAGGCATTCCAGTCTCTTAATCCTCCTTCATTTTGGAGCTTCACCAATTCTTCATTAATTTGCCTAACTTTAACAGCAGCGTTATTATTCCTCTTCATGTTCCATTTTAGAATATCTATCCTGAATCGTTTTATATTTTGAAGCACTCTTAATTGTTTTGAACCTTCACTGCTTGAACTCCAAGCTTGCTTTATCAACTATTCTACTTCTTAGTTTTATGCCCATCTTCTATCAAAATAAAACATCTTCTTAACCTTGGAGGTGTTGAAATTTGATAGTGTCGTTATGCCACCAAAATTAAAACCTACCATTCACTAGTATAGCAATGGAGTAAGATCGTCTCCCAAGGAAACGGATGTAACTTTCCTTCAAACTTGTCACAAAAAGATATTAGAAACAAATAAATAAAATAGATTACTAGAGAACTTAATCAATAAGAAATAAAATCCAGTTAAAGCATTGAATCCACACTAATTAATAACTTGATCATTGATGCAAATATTAAACATGTAATTCAAATATATCAGTTATAGTTACCGGGAACGCCACTGACATAACCTCATTTATCCTTACTTGTTGGTAATTAAAAGGACGCCTTATTAACTACTCTCTAATTAATAAACAATCTAAGAGGACGCCTCATTAGATTTAATTCATTAACAGCATTAAAATGAGAGAAACATGATTATGATATGTTCATATGGACGCCATATGCCCATACCATCCCCTTATGCCCACTGCCGATAAATGACAGCCTTACCACTTATTAAAACTAAATGGACAATTACGGATCCACCGTTTTAATTGGCATTAGAATTTCCTACAATAAATTAAATACTGCGCAATATTCAACAATCATAGAAAATTCATAAACCCTTTATCAAGAACATAAAAAGGTACTTATTTTACATATTTATTTAAATCTAGTTAGATCTCACAAGATTAAATTAGTGTTTCATCAATAATTTAACTGGAAAACTAATTTAGAATAAAGACATAATTAAAAAAGAAATAAAAGAACTAAATAAGATGAAATTCATGATGTAATAATTAATTAAAATAGAAAATAAAGTAAAGATGAACTTGAAAATAGAAACTAAAATTACTTGAAGAACTAAGAAAAACTAATGAAAACTAAAAGTTTAAAATAAAGCCTAAACTAAAAACTACGTAAACTAAAACTGAAGGCTCTCCTTATTCTGTAGCTTGACTCTCTATTTATAGATCTACTCAATAATTCCCTAATATTAATCTAATTCCCCAAAAGTGGGAATTATCCCTAAATACTGAATTTATCTTTAAAAGCTATAATTATCTAATTATAAAATGAAAGAAATCTCCTTAGAAAAAGAAAAAAAAGGAAAAAAAGATGAGGCATAATGGAAATAATTATTGTTGGTTGAAAAGTTGATTGAGAAGAAGCCATGGTTGTTTAAAAAAATAAAAAATCTCAAGGAGTTTTTGAAGTTTGTAAAGATTTTGATTTGGTTACTTATTCTTTGATAAATTATAGCCAATTAATACCCTTTTATCCTTCCCTTAACCTTAACCCCATTTCAACCTTATAAAGACCTTCTTGATTTATGCATAAAGTCATTTTCTTATGTTGTGAAGACATACCTCATTGCAAACTTATGGTAATGTCATTTGATTGTGATGTGTGAAGTTTCCTATTCATCAATGCATGTGTGATATTATGAGTGAAAATTAAGAGGATCTTAATTCTTGTTTATTTTAACTGGAATGAAATGGTGTTTTAAATTGTTTTGAAATAGAGATGTTTTTGTTGGTAAAATGGTGGTGTTCAAATCCAAGTTGTTATTCATTTTAGTTAAAGGCACTGTTTGAGTCGTATGTGTTTTTAGAGTCTTTTTAGTCATTTTGTGTATATGTGTTTGATGTTTTTTATGAGTTAACCATACTTGGGGGCAAGCATGATTCAAGTGTGGGGGGGGGGGGGGGGGGTTGATAATGTCAATATTTTGGTATTTATCTATATTTATTTTGGATTATATTGACATTATTAATTGGAAAAAGTATTGATAATAGTAGATTTATCTGGAAGAAGTTGTTGGGCAGTAAAAGTGCAAAAATGGTGGAAAATGGATCTAGACACATTTTTGGAAAGAATCAAGGTATGTTCTTAAGGGATAATTGAAGAAGTTGAGTTGAAGAACAAAATGGCAAGCAACAAAGCTGGAGAAAAAGTCTCTTATTTATTTGGAGAAATTCTATCAAAGACGTGTGAAGATTGAAATTGGGATTGACATTAGTTTTTTTTTCCTTCTTTTTTTTCTTTTTCTAAGGATATTTCTTTCATTTTCTTTCTTCTTTTCTCCTTTTCTTTTTTTTTTTCAATTTTCACAACAAGGATTTCATAACTTGGAACACATATACCCAAGGAGTATTAAATAAATTCAAGATTTAGCCAACATATTCTTTGACAAAATGGGCTGAAAAAGAAAGTTAAATAATAAGGTTTGTGGCTGATTTTGTGGTTTTTAAAACAAAGAAAAAGTTTAGGCTCAAAAGAGTTCACTAGGGGTCAATTTAAAAAGGTAGGAATTTTAGGAAGTCAAAAGGGTTTAATCATAGGTGCCTTAATCATTTTTATGCACAAATCACAAATAATTTCAAAATATATCTCAAAGCAAATTCTAGAATGCCTATTTAATCATAATATACTCTCCAAAAAAAAAATTCATTATGCACCAAGAAAGTAGTTCTTGCGTACTTAAGTTCAAAACTCACATTAATAGTGTAAAGAAAAATTAATTCTTGCAATTTCTCATTCCGGAACACATACAAGATATTTAAATTATTTTAAAACAGAGATTATACCCAAATTTTCCAAAACATGCTCAAATCCAAACAATTATTATTCACAAAGTTTAAGGCATCTAAAAAACTTCTTTTTTTCAATACTAAAAACACTTTAATGAAAAAAACTTGACCCTTTTGAAAATATAAAAAAAATAATAATTTGAAATTTAGAATTAGATTGACAAAAAATAACAAAACTAAATAAACTCCCCCACACTTGAATGATACACGGTCCACTGTGTATAAACAAGCATGAAAGAAAAGAAAATTAAATAAATAAAAACACTAATAACACAATAGACATAAAAAAATAATAATAAACTTGGAGTTGAATGAAAATTTATTGGCAAAATTGTGACTTGGAATGTTGAGAAATTGAAATCCAACGGCAAAAAATCGGGAAGATTGTGGGATGATTTTTATTTACCTACAAAAGAAAAGAAACATACATAGAATTTATTATTAAAAAAAATTCTTTTTGGTTTTTTTTAATAAACTAAACAACTAAGAAAATTAGAACTTATTAAAGAATGAAAATAAAATATGGGTTGCCTCCCATTAGCGCATTTAGTTATTGTCTTTGGTTAGACATAAATATGATACTTAAGTAATCGGTGTGGTGTACTTCAAATGGGCAGGAAGAGGTTTTGACTCCAACTTGGGTCCTGCAAAATGGGCATATGGATTGATATTACCTCATTTATTTGGACAAATGGGCATATGACAATGCCTCTATCCATCTTGTTTTGTGTCAAATGCCATTTAATATCATCCTGCACAAAAGTATGTTGCACAAATTCTTCAACCAGTGGTTCAATAGTATAAACATTAAAAACAAATTCTTGGTCATATGGACATTCTATGGCCTCGATGAGTGGGACATTAATCTCCACTTTTTGGAAGATGTTCAAGAGATCTTGTGTCTCTTCTTCCTTCTTCTCTTGAGCAAACCTGTCAGGAAAAGGTGGTGTCAAAACAATTTGATGCTTAATAACTATGGGTTTGCTACTTACCTCGAATTTATGTATAGACTCTGATATGGGCATATCATTTGACTCCAAAATGGGCATATAGTCAATTTCTCCCTCATCAAATTCCGAAATGGGCATTTGATCAGCTTCTTTCTCGTAGAATTCACTTTCAAGCATTATAGCACTTACATTATCCAACGGATTCACCTCCACTTGTAATGACAATTTACCTTCATTAGTTGCCATCTTTGCTATTGTTCTGGCCATTTGAGCGAGTTGTGTGCTCATATTAACAAAATTGGCTCGTGTCTCTTGTTGAAACTTGAGATTTTCACACGCAAGAGTTATAAGCACATCTTCTAAATTTGGATTCGGTATGGGCACAGGTGGTTCTAATAGTTGTTGTTGTGATACAAAGGCAAATGACTGTTGTGAATAAGGTAAGTGACATTGGTTGAAATGGGCATTTTGGTATTCAGTTGACATATAGGTCAAATTAGGTTCATCATGCCAACCGAAATTGTATTGGTTAGAAATTGGTTCATAATGCCTTTGTGGTTGCCATATGGGCATTTCATCTTGTAAATTTGGACACATATATGTTGAATGCCAATTTATGCAAATGTCACAAAATTATACCTCATGCATTTGGTGAGATGTATCTACTCCAAATATTTGCCCACTATTAGCCATGTTGGGCATCAAAGCATGCATATCCATTGTCTAGTTTTTCCTCACCTTGCGAACCTTTCAATTTATGGATTGTAATTCAATAGTCCCTTCAAGATTAGAAAATATCATAAACCCAAGAAAGATAAAATAAAATATTAATGAAGAAAAAATTACTGATGCCGCTCCCCGACAACGGCACCAAAATTTGATAGTGTCGTTATGCCACCAAAATTAAAACCTACCCTTCACTAGTATAGCAATGGAGTAAGATCGTTTCTCAAAGGAACGGATGTAACTTTCCTTCAAACTTGTCACAAAAAGGTATTAGAAACAAATAAATAAAATAGATTACTAGAGAACTTAATCAATAAGAAATAAAATCCAGTTAAAGCATTGAATCCACACTAATTAATAACTTGATCATTGATGCAAATATTAAACATGTAATTCAAATATATCAGTTATAGTTACTAGGAACGCCACTGACATAACCTTATTTATCCTTACTTGTTGGTAATTAAAAGGATGCCTTATTAACTACTCTCTAATTAATAAACAATCTAATAGGACGCCTCATTAGATTTAATTCATTAACAGCATTAAGATGAGAGAAACCTGATTATAATATGTTCATATGGACGCCATATGCCCATACCATCCCCTTATACCCACTGCCGGTGAATGACAGCCTTGCCACTTATTAAAACTAAATGGACAATTGCGGATCCGTCGTTTTAATTGGCATTAGAATTTCCTACAATAAATTAAATTCTACGCAATATTCAACAATCATCGAAAATTCATAAACCCTTTATCAAGAACATAAAAAGGTACTTATTTTACATACTTATTTAAATCTAATTAGATCTTGCAAGATTAAATTAGTGTTTCATCAATAATTTAACTGAAAAACTAATTTAGAATAAAGACATAATTAAACAAGAAATAAAAGAACTAAATAAGATGAAATTCATGATGTACTAATTAATTAAAATAGAAAATAAAGTAAAGATGAACTTGAAAATAGAAACTAAAATTACTTTAAGAACTAAGAAAAACTAATGAAAACTAAAAGTTTAAAATAAAGCCTAAATTAAAAACTACGTAAACTAAAACTGAAGGCTCCCCTTATTCTGTAGCTTAACTCTCTATTTATAGAGCTACTCAATAATTCCCTAATATTAATCTAATTCCCCAAAAGTGGGAATTATCCCTAAATACTGAATTTATCTTTAAAAGCTATAATTATCTAATTATCTCAAAAAGATAATTATCTAATTATCTCAAAAAGATAATTATTTGGAATAAATCTATAAAACTAATGTCAATCCCAATTTCAATTTTCACACGTCTTTGACAGAATTTTTCCAAATAAATAAGAGACTTTTTCTCCAACTTTGTTGCTTGCCCTTTTGTTCTTCAACTCAACTTCTTCAATTATGCCTTAAGAACATACCTTGAATCTTCTCAAAAATGTGTCTAGATCTATTTTCCACCATTTTTGCACTTTTACTGCCAAACAACTTCTTCCAGATAAATCTACAACTATCAATACTTTTTCCAATTAATAATGTCAATATAATCCAAAATAAATATAGATAAATAACAAAATATTGACATTATCAAAGATCCAGGATCAACATCATATGGTCTGAAGCAAATTTTTCCTCATGAGTGACTTGAGCTTGGCAAAAAATATAGCTGCCAATCGGGGAATGCAAAGACTCTTTCCAATCTTTCCTCTACAAAAACCTTGATTTTCCGATTTTTAGCCCAAATCCATATTTTTCCTTCGAAGGCTAATTCCACCTTTTCCATTTCTCTTATGAATTCTCTGAAATTTCTAAAGCTCCAGTCATGTCTTGATCTCCCTCCCTTTTTTTCCTATTGACAACGTATTTCGTTGAGATCCCCTCTGAGGAACCATTTGTCTCCCTAATGTATTTTCATCGTTTTCAGATAGTTCTATTGTTCTTTCCTTTTGCTATTTTTGGTGTTTAGATAGACAAATATTTCCCAATGTTTCCTTTGAGTTTGCTATTTGGAACTCCACTTCAATACAAAAATCCGATAGGACAAGCTATAACACTTGCACGTGAGTACTCCAAAGAAGAGCCAGTCCCCCACTCAGACCTAATGGATCAACTGTAATCTATCTATCCTTAAATTTTAATTTTCTATTCACTGTTTTCACAAAACTCATTTTCCTCTTAGTCTCACAAAGAAATACTAAGTTTGGGAGGTGGATTTTGATAGACTCCTTCGGCTGAGGAATTGTAGATGGACCTCCCAAATCTCTACAATTCCAGAAATAGATCTTTATCTTGGAGGTTGGGGCCATTTGAGGTTGGCTTCCTTCACCTAAGGATGTAGAATTATGGTATTTTGATTCTCCAATTTCAACTTCTTCCAATCAGGATTTTCCTTGAACCTGTTTTCCTGCTCATTTTCATCTTGTCTGCTTCTTTTCAAAAAATAGTTTGTAGGTATTTCTTCTATCTCAGAAATTTTCAATTTGTCTATCCTCTTATCATGAGAGTCTCTTCTTGTCTATTTTTTGGTAGGGCCCGCAATAGAATAAAGTTGAAGGTTTTGTGTGTCGGGTGTGGTCTCTAGTTGAATTGTCTTGAGTGGTGATCTAGTCAGTTGGACTATCATAGAAACTTCAACTAAATTCTCTTTAGGTGTAGGGAGTGCTGATGAGGGCTCAAATTCAGCTCTATAGGCTTTGATCTCAAATCTGCATTATTAACTGTGCCGGAATCAGGACTTCTTTAAGCTTGTTTCCATTATTCGATTGGTCATAAGGGGGAGTTTTACAATTCGCCAAGCCTGCCTCTGGGATTGAATGTGCTATTTGTTTATCAGAGGTTGGGCCTCCTTCTAGATTCATTGTCTACTTTTCATAGCTTCTAATGAATTCCTCGTTGTTTTCCTTCTGATGAACTAGATCCATAATTGTTGCATTTAAACAAACAAGTTCTCTCTCAGGGTAATCTTTTGCTGTCAAACTTGTTTTCTTAAGCTTCTCTCTAATATTTTTTGATTTTCAAAAACTCTCAAGTCTTCCAGGTAATATCCTTAACCAGTTACCAAACTGGCCTTTAATGCAGGTTCCAGTTTTGAAATTTTCCTTCTTTGTTGAGCATTCTTTTTCATTATGGCCTACATGTCCACAATAGAAATAGAAAATGGGAATGCTTTCATACCTAAACTCAATCTAATGCCAATTATTCTAAATCTTCACTTTAGTGCCTCGCAGAAGTTGTCTTGTAAGGTTCAGTTCAATAAGCAATTTCATGTTGTTCTCTTCCTTTGATCCATTTCTAGGAACCACCACATCAAGGACTTTGGAGAATAATTTTCCAATATTAGATCCTGTTTCCCTTGTTAACCAATGAGAAGACAAATTCTGTACGTGGACCCAACATGGAATAGAGTTGAAGTCTTCCATTCTTGTTTCAAATCCTTCATTTCACTGTTGTATTACAAGAGATTGATTGTCAAAGTTCCATGGTCGACCATGCCATGCCCTCTCTCGGTCATCCTTATTAGAGAAGAAAAATTGGAAAAGATTAGGGCCTAATTCTCTGAGAGTTAAATGACCTTGTCTACATTAGACACTTACCATAGTATTTCTGAATCCTGTGAAATTTGCTTTACTAACACTAAAAACTTTACCTATCAGGCTATTTTCACATTCAAGTTTTGCTTGTTGGAAGCCTTTCAACTTCAATTTTACCCCCTATTTTTGATTGCTGACAAGTTGAAGTTTTGCAATCTATTTATCACTTCTTCATCCATTGGAAAGACTAGTGATAACCCCTTCTTCTTTAGTGCTTTGAAGATTTCTGGGACCAAACCTTCCAAGAGAAAACAGTAAAGAGAGTTAAGGCTATCAAACGAAGCTGGCTATCAAACGAAGCTAGCTACTTAGAATAAGGTAACCCATAAAAATCTATGTTCTAAACCCATGATTTGAAGCAAAATAAAAGTTTTATTTTTATTTATTTATTTATTTTGAAAAGAAGATATAGTATAAGGAGGGGAGTCTATTTTGGAAAGTAGGTAGTTTAATATTTTGGAATCTATGAATTTTTAAGTGAGCAAAATGGAATGCTGAAATCAAAGTTGAAAATATTTAATGTGAGCGTGTATTTGACTTGAATCTACATTAATGCTAATTAGAAAAGATTGACGGAATGGGAATTAATAAAGACTTTTGGTTTTTTTGACGTATGTTGGTAGGCTAGTCGTATCACCTCAACAAATATCCTAACACTACTGTAGTAGCGGTGAGAGGGATCATATCCACAAAGAATGGTTGGTTGTCAAGAGATTGTTTGTTCAAGACTACCTACTGTATAACAAAAGCACGCAGAACGAATGCAAGAAACGCAAAAGAGAACTGAAATGCAAGCTAACTAGGAATGAGTGCAAAATGTTAGTATTCAAATAAGAGAGCTAAGTACTACCTTGAGGGGGAACAACTGATACAGATCTCTCCCTATTATCACAGATTTGTGTGTATGTGTGAGGAGACTATTCTGCTAGTGTCCTGGAACTGATTAACTTGGCAATTCTCACAATTCCAAGACAGTAAAATGTGTGAAAGGGAAAAGAGAGACAATCCTAATCTAGCCTAACTCTAAGAACCCCAAACTATCGTTTTTATTCCCTTCTGTGCGGTCGCCCTCTTCTTTTTTCTTCTTCTCTTTCCTTGCCCTTTATACCTTTCCTTGGGTCATCTGTCTCAATCATGATGGATGGAAGCTTTATCTGGCTTTTGGATTCCTCCATGTATCCGCAAGAGTTATTTTAGCACGTGAGTAGAGTCATCTGATGGGAGTGGTCGCTTAAGCATTAAGTTTCCAAATCATCAAACATGTGGTGTGCTTCTGAGTGTATGCCTGATTATGTTGCTAAGTATGCTAAGTGTCAACCAAGTGGAGAGTGATATGCATGAATGTAGTGTACGTGTGCAAGTGTATGCATGAAAATGTGCATGAATGTGTGAATGCAAGTGCATAAGTGTGCGAGTGAATGAGTGCATGAGTGTGTGAGAGCGCGAGCATGTGTGTGTGGTGGGCGGGCGCCGCGAGACGCCCACCGCGTGCATTGTGTGAGGTGTGGGCGCCGCGAGGTGTGTGACGGCACCCGCACGTGTGTGCAATGCATGCATGGCCTTGTAGTGCTTTGTGTGTTGTGTGTTGTGTTGTGTTGAGTGTGCATGAGTGAGTTGTTCGTGCTTGTGTGTGCTTTGGGACTTAGTGTGATGCCTGAGACTTGTGAGGCAATCTTGACTAAGTGTGTACTTGTTTCAAATTCTTCACAACAACATATAATTTGTGTACATTTCCACAACACTTAGTCAATTTCAGCAATCTCCAGATTATGCACATTCTCACACATGAGTCATTCATGAAGCAACATTTTCACTAGAATATCACACAAAAGATCAAGTAAGCAAAGCAAATAAGTCGATACAAACTCGACTTATCAACGTAGATGCAGGATATTTTAGGAGAAAACTGTCTATTGGGCTAATTTACAGGATACTGAGAGAAGATCAAGTTTGGATATAGATATTATGGCAATGGAGTGGCTGGATGGGAGTTGCAAAATCTTTCTAACACTTAAGGAGACACTTTTTTGGTAAGGAGATTATCGGAGGCTCGGAGCTCACTCCCAATGAAGGAGACCAAGCACTCTAATTGGGATTAGAGAGAGACACTCCCAATGAAGGAGACCGAGATTATTGTAACTTTCTTGATAGCTACTCCCTATGTTCTCTAATAAGTGTCGTTTTAGAGATGTGCACACTAATTAAGAAAAGTGATAAATTTTCTTATATACTCATATTTATAACCATAACTTTCTCTCTCTTCTTTTAAATAACATTATATAGATAAATTGGACATAGGGTAAAATTGGAAGTTTTTAGACTTTTTGCATTGAAATTTGTAAAATGACACTTATTTGAGAACAAAAATGAGAGTTAAAATGACACTTATTAAATAACAGATAAAGTATAATAGTAGCCAAATTGATTGAAATTGGTATGTAAGTAGCAGTAATCAGTGCGATGCACACATTGACACAACATACAAGAAACAAAATGATTGCATCCCAAAGAAACGTGTATATCACTCAATATATTGATCATTTGAGTCTCAAGTTTAGAATATATATCTTTAAGATTTTTCTCATCATAGCATGGCAAGATGAATATCTTAAAGGTTTAATAATTTTACATGCATTAGAATGTTCAAGTATTTTCACATGCATTAATAACCTGGTAAAAGAAGACTTTCCAATAATCTAGCTACTAACTTGTGGTTGTGTATCTTCCACAACATTTGATAAATCTGAATAATTAAACTTAAAGAAATTCTCAAACAATGTAAATATATTTGTGCAAGTAAACTAACAACTAAACTTCAAGAAATTTCAAAAAATCACTAAACACAACAAAAAAAAAAGGAAAAAAAAGACACCACCAACAATAAATAAATTCCAAACACATAAAACAAGAAAAATAATTCATAATCACAACTCAGCAGTAAATATTAGAAATTAATTAGATAATATTATTTGTTTTTAATTAGTTCTTGATATATATTAGGAGGGAGAATTAATGGTCTCAAATCCTAATCAATTTAATTATAAATCTCTTATACAATCAAAAAAGTTGTAGGTTTATGAGATTATTTTGCACTACAGATTATATGTTATAATTAAAAGTAAAGGGAGGATATGGATTACGATCCTAATCAGTCTTCTGATCCTAATAAATCCAACTCAGTAGTCTAATCAAATAGTGTGAACATTTTTATTGAGAATATCATCACATAATTAAAATAAGAAACGTAGCAGAAACGAAATGATGAGAAATTAATATAAAAAATATTAATGTATATGCTGAAAAGTTAACTTATCCCTTTACTATTTACTCATCATCATTGTAAATAAAGGTCAATCAATCATCAAAGAATTGAAAATCAATGCTGAATTCTGTCATTATTTGGTCTTCAATTACTATAAAATTGAGGAAAATTGTGAATAGGTAAAGTTAGAAACAAATTAATGATCACACCTTTATACTAAATGGCTGAAAAACTTACCACTTTAGCTCTTGTATTCATGTTATTTGTCTCATTAGTTGGAGCTAGAACCCAATTTTACAAGCACAATATCACTGATGAAAATGGATTGTCTTCTTCATTTCATGTACGTTTGGTGGGTGGTATTTGTGAATATGTTGTCAAGCCACAAGGTTATGCATGCCAAGAGCATAAGGTATGTCTAGATTAAGTTCAATCTTTTCATGCAAAAGCATTCCAATGGGTTATAACCTCTATATTTGATTCTCAAACTTTTCATCATATAGGATGATTTGGTGGAATGGTTGATGTAAATATATTGGAGAGGTTCATCATCGTTCTATGTTTGAAAATATACCCCCAGTAGTGATTATATATCAGCTAACACGTTCTAACTTACACCCATTATGTCATGTAATAGTATGGGTGGGTTAAAAAAATATAATTAAATAGTTTCAATCATCTCTTAATTTAGAGATAACTTGAAGATAAGTAAATATAGTTTTGATTTCCATGTTTAAAGCGTTACATTTTAATTCAAATATCAAGCCGCAATGATCGCTCAACTTTGAGTTAAGTAAGTATTGGTTTAGTTTGGATATTAAAAAAACTTAAATTTTAATTTTTAACTTAAATTTTGTTACAAAAACGGAATCAAACTTATTTTCCTATATCCAAAAAATAACACTATTTATCAGGTGTGTGACTGAAGACGGTGGAAAATGTGTAAAATACTATTGTATGACAAAAATCTAAATTGAAGTCAAAATATAACTTTTTTAATATTGGGATCAAAACATACTTGCCTCTAATTTGAAGGACTATTACGGTCATTTACTTATTAATTTTTGCTAAACAAATTAGTGAAAATAAGAAAATATAAGAAACAAAGTATTAACTCCAATAAAAGTGTAACAATCCTTGTTGCTATATTATTTTCCCCCCACATCTTTCATGTTTCAAGCAATATAAAGGTAATAAGGACAATTAGAAAGTACTCATCAAACATGTTTCAAATATGTTAAACGATATTTTTTATAAATTAAGTTCTAAAATGTTCATTTCAAATGGTTATTAGATCTTTTGAACAGATCCTCCTCCTCTTGTAACTGAGGATTCCTGGTATACCGTCATGTTTTTATTTAATTTTAATTAATGAGAAAAAGTAGTGAACATACTATATATAATTTCTAAAAACAGACAAAAAACAAATAAAAAGTTTAAATTTTAAAATCTAACAAAGCAAGTATTCTTGGTAGTGATTGGCAATTCCACCAAGTAATTAGTTAAGTAATTATCACTCGAACTGGTGCAACATCAAAACATAGATAATATTATTAAAGTAGATAACTACTATCCCTCTTTGGGTTATTAAACTCGGACCAAATTGGTTGGTTTGCCTGGTCAATCCGACTCAAGCTGATTAAAAAGACCATTGGTAAAAAAATAAAATTAAAAAAAAACAAAAAGTTGTAAGCTTATTTTTAATCAGGTTCAACCAGAAAATTATCAGTTGTAAAAAAATTGGTAAAAATTCAAAATTTGGCTAAAATCGGATTTTTTATTTTAAATTTTTATAATTTACATTTTTGGGATACAAAAGAATCATTCATCATAAACTTGGGATTGAATGTTATATTTGCAATTTATTTTTTTATTTAGATTTAAGATGAGATGCGAGTATTGATAATTTATTAATATATTCATGTTAAATATATTTATAACATTATATATATAGTTTTTAATACCTATCGAATCAATCGATATATGAAAGAATAGCTTCATCAAATTCCCACTCCAGTTCAAGTTTTAAAACATTAGAAAATGAGCATATTCTAAGGAACATATGCAAAAGTGTAAAGAGGTAAGAAAATGGAGAACTACCAAATCCAATGAATTTTATTTGTTCCGGCAATTTTGTCATCGATCAATGCTCATAGGTAACAAAAAAACTATATATATATATATATATATATATATAATCCTTGGTAATTATGCCAAACCTAGGAAGTTTGTGAATTTTTTTTTGATTCAATTTATTTTTGGAAAGAATAATTTAGTTTTATAGATTTGTCTATGCTCCATTTAAGCAACATATATTATGTTTATTTTGATTAAAAAAAACTGCCCATGAAAAGAGCTCTTTGCTTATTTAATGGCTCATATTTTATGTTTATTTGATCAAAAAATGTCCTTGAAAATAGCCCTTTGCTTAGTTAATGGCTCATATTTTGACCTTATTGGAAGTTCTTCAGGTAACAACAAAAGATGGTTATATCCTAAGTTTGCAAAGGATTCCAGAAGGACGGTCGGGCAATTCGCCAAATAAGACACCAGTGCTTCTACAACATGGACTTCTCATGGTAACTTCTCCATGCATCCTCCAATATTTGAATTTTACATTATTAATAATTTTATGAAGGATTTGCATTTAGTGCATTGACATCTAGCTCAATTCTTATGACTATACTAGCGATGATTTACAAGTACAAACGTTTGGTGAAAACTAACCAATTGTTAACCCCTTGTGGTATGTCAAACCCCAATGGGAAACTAAATAATTTAAAGGTAAATGATCTCAATACTCCTTTAATTTGGGATAAGTATTATTTTGCTTTTCAATTTTTAAAAAGTTACGTTTTGGAATCTAATTTTAGATTTCATCACACAAATAGTTTTCAAATTATTTCTCATCAATGTGACAAAGTAACGACGTTAGTCATGTGATATTGTTCATCATTCAAAACGACGTCGTTTTGTACCACCTGATTAATGTCGTTACTTGTCAAATGGACAAAAAATGAATTGGGAACTATTTGTACAATAAAATTCAAATTGAATGACCAAAATGCTATTTTTTCAAATTGAGAACTAAAAGAATACTAATTTTCAAGTTGAAGGACTACTGGAATTATTTACCCATAATTTAATCT
Organism: Ophiorrhiza pumila; assembly: GCA_016586305.1. Lineage (NCBI taxonomy): Eukaryota > Viridiplantae > Streptophyta > Magnoliopsida > Gentianales > Rubiaceae > Ophiorrhiza > Ophiorrhiza pumila. Next base: position 8,174,219 of record BLIW01000005.1, read on the forward strand.
CAATAGTCTTGAATAAAATACTCTAATGTTCTTTCTACTTGAGGCGGGTATAATTTTGATTTCCAATATTAAAAATTTTTTATTTTTATCTTTTAATATAGAATTTGTCACATAAATAGTTGTTTACTTACTTTTTTATATATTTAAAAAATAACTCATTTTGTCATATGACATGTTTAGCATTTAAAATGACACTGGCTAGTCACACATGGCAAAACCCGTTACTTGGTAAATAAATAAAAAGAAATTAAATACTATTTTTGTGAAAAAAATCCAAATTGAGGGAAACTTTTTGTTTTCTTAAATTAGACATAAAAATTAGACTTACTTCATTTTAAGGGACTATTGAAGTAATTTATCCTTAATTATATAGTGAAATTGAATTGAACAAGTTTTTCTCAATGGATCTAATTCTGTTTTCTCGTGTATTTAATGTTTATCTCTTAGGATTTCTCGTGTATTTATCGTTTATCTCTTAAGGTTCACAAATAACTTGATAGGATTTTAATTAAATACACGTTGCTTGAATTCATAAAATGAAACAGAGAATGAAATAGTGAATAAAGCAGAAGATTCGAACTGCTAAAATGTCCATCATAACATCTTTCCTAGCCCTTGCTGCATTACTTAGGTATTGAATGATTTTCCATTATACCTTGCTGCACCTGAACAAAAATATTAATGAAGCTTTATATCATGGTATTCTTACAGGATGCAGTGTCATGGATGCTAAATTCTCCAGATGAATCATTAGCATTCATTTTGGCTGACAATGGGTTTGATGTTTGGCTGGCTAACACTCGAGGCACCAATTATAGCAGAGGACACACATCTCTGGACCTTAATGATCCAGTATATTGCTAGAACTCTACGATTATTTTCAAGCTTGGAGAAAATGATTTTGTTCTGATTTTCGTTGCCAATTTTGCAGTCTTATTGGGATTGGTCGTGGGATGAATTGGTTGCCTATGATCTTCCAGCTACTGTCCAGTATGTTCATGATCAAACTGGCCAAAAACTGCATTATGTTGGCCATTCCTTGGTAACTTTCCAACAAAATTTTCCAGGCTACATCATAATCCAAATGTTTATTGCATATAGAAAAAAAAAAAAAACAACAACAAATGATTATAGTCTCTTGTGGTAAAAAAATATATATATTTTGTTCAATTAGATTCTTAACAATCAACATAAACTAAATTAATTTTCAAGTTTAGGGGATAAGAAACTTTAATATATATATATATATATATATATATATCTATATATATTGTGAAAATTCTGAATTAATTAACTCATTTAATAAATATATTTTTTTAAAGAAATAGTTGAAATTCTAATATTTTGTTATTCTTTTGTATGAAATCTAACATGCATCCAGGGAACTTTAACTGCTTTTGCTGCTTTTTCTGAAGACAAATTAGTGGACAATATAAGATCAGCAGCTTTGCTTAGCCCAATTGCTTATTTAACTCAGATGTCTTCAATTCTTGGAAGGGCTGCTGCTGATATATTTGCTGCTGAGGTAAAGGTCTAATAATATTTTTGAAGTTTAGGACCTGTTTGATAACATATTTGAAATTTAAAATTTAATTGATTCAGATTTGAACCAATTAAACTTGTTTGATAATTACATATTGCACATCTTAATAGATTAAGACGTTCGGAAAATATAAGCAAAATTGTGATAGAATTTTTAAACGATAAAATCTGGCTTAATTTGCTTAATTTGAGAAAATGGTCAAGTATAGAGTTTTAAAATATTTTTAATATAACATAATTAATACGTTTTAAATTTTTTTCCTTTTCACATATAATTATACACGCTACACATATTTTCACATATTATACATATTTACACCTAATACATATATTTTCACACATTACCCATTTTCACATACTACATATTTAAACCTACTACACACTTTCACACAGTACTACACATATTTACAAACAATACACACATTTTTACCTCCCACATATTTACACATATTTTTACCTACTACATATATTTACATATACCACACACATTTTCACACATGGTATGTATTTATATACACTACATATATTTTCGCATACTATACATATTTAAACATCATATGTTTATACATGCTGTATAAATTTTTGTCCACAACATATTTTCACATATTATAATTTCAAATTCAGAAGTAAAAATCAGATGAATTATCAAACATATAAAATCAGATGATTAGAGTTATATAGCTCGTTGTTTATAATATAGTTTAGGATAAATTACAAAAAAAAATTCATGTGCTTTCAAAAAATTTAAATTACCTTATTATAGTTTAAATTTTTAAAAATTATTTCACCGTAATTTAGGTCTTTTAGACAAAAAAAAAAGAAAAAGTCGATGATTTTGAAAATATTCATAGTGCAATTTTCATTTACTTCAAATCAAAAATAGAAAATTATACGAATCGTATTGGATTGGATAAATTTACAAGAATAAGTATTTTAAATTTAAATATTTTGTATTTTTAAAAAAAAAAGCTATAAGAAAGTAAAATGTAAGGCTCCGTTTGGTTTCTCAAAATTTCAACCTATTTGTAAAACAAAAAAAAAAGTGTTTGGCACTCAATAATTCAGCAGTTTGCAATTACAATCACAAAATACGTGTACAATAAACATATCTTCTACTATATTATTTTATTACTACACAGTAAAAGGTCAAAATCACATGCACACAGGTGGATGTATATTCAGTACATTTGAATGAAATTTGGCTGACGTGAGGTACATAACAAATTCAGTGGTGGGTCCACGGCTGATGAAAAATTACAACGCTAGGTCTGATTGTTTGTGTAAATGTGTAAAAATATGGGGCCTACTTATTGAAAAAATTAATTATATAACAATATTTTATATAATGTAATGAATATAATATTAATTTTTTCTATACACAATCTACAATAAATTAACCAAATTTATCAATCCAAACACATCTAATCATTTTATAAATATTCCTTTCTTATTCCAAAACCCAATAAAATCATTTCATAAATAAAAGCAAAAAACACCGTATCCAAGCGGAGCCTAAGCTTTTAACTTGAAAGTTTCGGAAACAATAGGGGAACTTTTTGTAAATTTCCCTATACTTTATATTGGCATATTACTTTTTCTTTTTTCTTTGGTTTATGGGAACTTACATTTTCTTTTGCTCATTATTTTTCAGGTTCTATACTGGTTGGGTATTAAGAAATTTGCTCCACTAGGGTGAGTAACACCTTAATTAACCAGTTCTTAAATATGCAACTTGAATTACATCTACAAGAATTTTTTTTTATTTGTTATTACACGAAAAACGATTATGAGAAATTCATTAGAAAAAGACAGAAAATGTTAAAACTTTTTAAAATTAATTTTACTTCATAGAATAAATTTAACTAGTGAATTATTTTCAATTAGATCAGACTGAGCAAAATTTGTATGAAACAATACATATAAGAAGGTTTGGAAAGGATTGACCGTTTGTTTTTTTTATTTTTTTATTTTCTAATTTTACTATTTTTAACTTTTACTCATTCTAAGTGATATATATATATAGTTGGTTAATTGTTGTAAACTTAAACTCATGATCAAACCATTAAAAGGCAAAATGAATGAACATATTGAGCCCTTTTTGTGTGTGTGTGTGAGCTTAGTAAATAAGATATTCTTGGATTAGTGAAGAAAAAGGAAAATTCTTACTTGAATTGTTTATCTTTAAGTTATATATTAATTGACAATTTTATCTATTTTCAGAAGGGTTACTTTTTAATTCATTTGTCACATATGTACCACCTCTTAAAATTTTGAAATTATAGAATCGAAATAAATTAAAAAGTAGTAACTTTGTGAAAAAAAAAAGATATAAATACCAATAAATAAATAAATAAATTCTTGTGAGTATTTAATCAATTCCCTTATCTTTAGTATCTTGGTTTTATGTGTATGTAAATTGAAGTTAATTAAAAGTTATTCTTTGCAAGCTAAATTAATAGACCGCCAGCCACCAAACTTTTGCAAGCTCTTTGCAAACAACCAAACAACAATTGCTCCGATTTGATTGCAGCTTTAACAGGTACCTTACCTTTTTTTTTTTTTCTTTTTTTTAATTTTAATTATTTGGTTGGACAAAACATTTCACTCGTTGCTTAGCTCTGTTTGGTTGTCACATTTTTTTTATTTATTTCACAAATATAAAATAATTTGTTTGTTTTCTTTAATTTTTCTACAAAACTTTTTAAAACTAAAAATAATGCTACAGTAATTATTTTTGCTACCGTATTTTTTATAAATAAAATATTAAATTTTAATTTTAAATTTTAATAATAAACAATTCTTTCTAACACAATTCCCACCAAAACAAACTAATAAAATATTATTTCAAATTTAAATTTCAAACTTTTTATCAATAAAATAATATCTTATACAAATCCCAACAAAACAAAATCATTAATCCAAACACTCCCAAAATATTCCTTTCTCATAACAAATGCCAAGAAAAAAAATTCATAATAAAATTAAAAAATACTCCATCCAAACGGAGAATTTCTTGTACCAAATATTGAAAAAATTGCTTAATTTTTCTCCCTGAAGTAGAATTAGTCGTATTAAGGATTTGGAACAGGTGCCTTTTGTTTTGGAATGAAAATATAAATTTCGGTTATGCGATTTAAAGAAGAACTATTTCTTTAATTGAGAGATGGATGTTTAGATTTATAAGTTTTGCTTTTGTGTAAAAGAATATTTTAACATTAAATATTTTCTAATTTAGTTTTTTTTTTAAAGATTATCAAAGAGATCACTGTTGTTCAGTACCAAGGTGGCATTTCTTTGAAAAAATTACAAAATGACAAAAATATCCCTATTCTCAAAACTGAAAAAATCATGTTTTCTTTAAAAACAAAAACTCAATTTGCTATCTAATAAATTCTCTATTGGGAAAATGAGTATATACCAATATCTATTATTATTTATTACTAAGGAGTCATTCAGTTTGCCTTTCGGAGACAGAAACAATATAGGTAGAGATGGCCAAAATTCCGGTTCCGGCGTGGACCCACAAAACTGGAACCGGAACCGGCACTGGTCAAAAAATAAATAAATAAAAAGAAAAAGAAAAATGTATATAAATATTTGTATACCACTTCATTTTCATCAAATAATTTCTTAGTTTTCTAATCTTTATATTGTAAGTTTTAACGTTTATAGTTTAGAATTTAGGGTATCAATTTTTTAATTAATTATTCTAATTATACTATGTTAATGCACACGTGGAGTGGCATTTAATTGGCATTGATTTTTTGGCAAGATAAGAAAAGATCTTATTGGATGCATAAATCAAATTAAATCAATCTATGCAAGGAAGATTGATTTGGAGATTAATGCTATCTTTATATTTTTGGGCTTATCTTGGTATTCTTGGAAGTTATCATTGTAGAGCTATCTTTGGAAAAGATAAGCATTGAAGGCGCATGGTTTTTTCCATCTTTCCATTTGAATTATTTGGAAATAATTTTGGAGGTAAACATGGGAAGATTTGGAGATAAACATGGGAAGATTTGGTGTGCCTATATGATCTTTCCACACCACACGGTTTTGGGTGTGCAAGGCGTGCGAATTGTTTAATCATGTAGAGCCTTGTTGTTTATTTCGGTCTTCATTAAACTGTGAACACACTTCTTTGTTGGAGATCTTTGATCAAAGTGTGTTGGCTTAAGCATCTTAATGCAATAATATTGAAGATGCAATCCTTGTGTTCTTTATTATAATCCAGCCTCGGGATGAGGTTGTTGAGGAGCTCGAGAGAGTTCAAACGTGGGCAAGGGGATCTTGTATCAACCATGGATTCCAGAAGGAGTCGCTATTGACAAGGGGATCTTGTCTTCATTGTGGGCAAGGGGATTTGCATTAACCACAGATTCCGGGAGGAATCAACACAAGTTGAGGGGAGCTCGCACAATCCGTTCACTGTGGAGTTAGGAAGAGGCGGCGTCAAAGATAAGAGGGAGTCTTACTTTGTGTCAGACCGAGTGTCTTGTAACTTGTGAATTTAGTTGATTGTTTTTCCTAGGCGTGGCCCTGCAGACGTAGGCAGATTGCCGAACTACGTTACCAACCTCCTGTCTCTTTACTTTCCGCAGTTTATTATTGTCAATTACTGTTTTATTATCGGTGTCACACTTAGTGTTTCTAACCCACTGAGACACCGCGCATCTAACCTTGATCTTTCAATTGGTATCAGAGTGGGTCGTCTTTGTTTCTTAGGCGGGATCCGTAGGACTTGATCTTGGTTTTTGTATAATGGTCTCTATGAAGGAAGGAGGTTCAACAATGCGTCCACCTTCATTGGATGGCAGCAACTATGCTTATTGGAAGGCCAGAATGAGAGCCTTAATCAAAACTATTGATGAGAAGGTTTGGAAATCAATTCTGACTGGATGGGACTCTCCAATGATTACCGACACAGAGGGTGTCACATCTCCCAAGCCTGAAGAAAGTTGGTCAGCTAAGGAAAATGCATTATCAAATGTGGGCAAGGGGACTTGCATTAACCACAGATTCCGGGAGGAATCAACATAAGTCGAGGGGAGCTCGCACAATCCGTTCACTGTGGAGTTAGGAAGTCAAGGATAAGAGGGAGTCTTACTTTGTGTCAGACCGATTGTCTTGTAACTTGTGAACTTAGTGGATTGTTTTTCCTAGGCGTGGCCCCGCAGACTTAGGCAGATTGCCGAACTGCATTACCAACCTCCTGTCTCTTTACTTTCCGCAGTTTATTATTGTCCATTACCGCGCATCTAACCTTGATCTTTCATACTATAATATTATTCAATCATTCTTTCAATACTCTTATCATTTATATATTTTTCTTTCTCACTTATCTAATCCTTCATAATTCTATTTTTCTAAAATCTCCATATATTAGTTCAATTTCAACTATTAATCCAATTATATTATGTATCAACTTAATTTTCTAATTTATATTATCCTAATTCTATTATTATATTATGCTAATATACTATTTAAATTCCAATTAATAGTTCGATCCTTCTCTCAATACTCTTATTCTTTCTATATCTTTCTTTCTCACTTATCTAATATTCATAATTCTATTATTCTAAAAAATTCATATATTAGTTTAATTTTAACTACTATTCTAATTATGTTATTATATTATACTAGTTGAATTCTAATTAATAATTCAAATATTCAAATATTCTTATTATTTTTATATCCTTGAATCTCATTTATCTAATTCTTCCTAGTTCTATTATCTAAAAACTATATATTAATTAAGTTCAATTGTAACTATTATTATTCTAATTATATTATTATATTGTATTATTTGAGTTTCAATTAATAGTTTAATCATTATTTCAATAGAACTCAAATTTAAAAGTGGGATTACAATTGAAATTCAAAACTAAAACTAAAAAAATTGGAATTGGACCGAAACCGAAACCGGAACTGGGGCGAAACCGGAACCGGAACCGCCGGTTCCGAAACCGGAATCGGAACCGCCGATTTCGGAATCGTGGCCCTAAATATAGAAATATAAATGATGTTGCTCGAATTTGCAAGTTATTCCAATATGGTGTTTGGTTAGAGGGATTAGGGTTTAGGATTTTAAAATTTTCAAGTTATCCTCTTATGATTTAAAAACTTATATTTTACTTTCTTGTGTTTTTATTTTAAAAAAACACGAAACTTATAGGTTTGAAATAATTACTTTTGTAAATCTATTCAATCCAATAAGTATGTATAACTTTCTAGACATGGGATCTTCTGTCTAATATTTTGTCTGTATTATTCTGTCTTAATTAAAACTACGTCGTAAGGTTCAACTCTTGGTTAGGGTCTAATAATTGTAAAGTAATTTTAGTGATATTTATGCATTTAGTCCCTACTTTTAATGAAACTACGTCGTTTTGAACGTTAGACATAATAAGATTGGATAAATATCTGATCTCAACTTTTTATGGTTGATTTGAACTAAATTGCATTATATCTTTTTTTAAAATCATCGATTTTTTTCATCTTTTTCAAAAAAATTCAAGCTACAATGAGGTAATTTGTAAATTTTTAAACTATATAGGAAGATAATTTGATAAATTTTCAAACCATAAGAATTTTTTTTTTTTGTAATTTACCCCAAAAAGTTAAAGTTTTTCTAGGGGAACGTGTTTGGGCCTATCTCACAAGTCCATATTTAATTGTTTCTTTTCTTGGTTGCAGGCCCAAATTGCTGTGTCAACTCTTCAAAGACCAATAATTTCCTGGACCACGAACCTCAGCCCACTGCCACGAAGAACATGATCCATCTAGCCCAGAGTAAGTATTTGTCTTTTCTTTTTCCATTTGTAAGTTTTAAAGTTTCTCTTAAAAGTGAAAAATAATAAAACAACTAATCCTTTGTTCTTCGATTATTAAAGTGAAAAATAATAAGTAAATAAATTTCAATAAAAAAATAAGAGCCAAAAAATGAGCTTTTATAAAAGAAATTTCAGTAAATGTTTTTTTTTAAATGTAAACATGATTTTATTTCTGAATGCCTTCTTAAAATTAGAATTTTGATATTCTTTGTTTGGTTACCATTTTACGAAATGTTGTTTAGTTACCTTGTCGATTTTAATTATTGTCTATTTATAAGTAGCTTGTTTACGTATAAGTAACTGAGCCCAAATTCGGAAAACGGGTGAGGGTTGCATCATACTAGTAGCCTACGTAAAAACTTTACCACTTATAATTTGACATAGATCATATTAGAAAATTAGAGAAACACGTTTAATACGGTTTGAACAAATGCATAGGACACATCTAAATGTACCAGTGCGGCATTCAAAAAATAGATAAATATTAATTCAAATTAAAAGGGAAAGGAGAAGACATAAAAAAGAATTGAAAACAAATGATGGATACAAAATTATGATTTATTTTAAATATAAATGAAAATATATGTATAGATAGATTATAACAACGAAGTATAATCTGTGGAGCCAACCCACATAATGGGATAAATGATTAGTTGTTATTGTAGTTACCATGTCAATTTTGAATGTTAAAATGTTGACTACTCATGGTAAAGTTTGTTTAAAATGCCCATCTTTTCTTAAATAAATAAATATATATATATATTGAAAAGGGCGAATTATATCTCCCTCTCTTATGGTTAAGCCATATTACAGATCGGTTCCTGTAATTTAGCCATATTATGGTCACCCCCGTTAACCTAACTATTGTGTTGCAAAAAAAACCCACTGTCATTATTAAATCAATAAAACAATGATTAAATTTTTAAATTTGCCCTTTTTTTAAGTGGATAAGTATGTTGACATAAAATTATCCATTTCACTACATTAAAACTGATAAAATTTTTAAAAAAAATAGACAAAGATACCATTAGTACCATTACATCACTAGATTGAATTTGAATTAATTTGAGTTTATTTTAATTTTATTTTTTATATTAATTAAATAAGTAATTGGATTCTTTTTATTTTAATTTTCTATTAGATTAAATAAACAAATAAAGTTTAAAAAATTTGATCAAAGGCATTGTTAACACTTTTGGTCCACCAAATTAAATTATAATTAATTTGTTATTCTTTTTATTTTATTTTTTATTTTAAGTAAATGAAAGTTACTTTATTTTCATTTTAATTTTTCACCATATTAAATAAAAAATAACATAATTGACAAATTTTTATCAAAGATATCATTAGCATCATTAACTCATAAGATTAATTAACCTTTGGTTCTTTTTATTTTATTTTTTATTTTAAGTAAATAAGTAATTATGTTCTTTTTATTTTGTTTTTTAAAATCATAAGTTAGGGCCTTTTGGTACTTTTACTAGATTTGCCAACAAAAGTTAGGTCGAGGGGAGTGAATGTAATATGACTAAACTACAAGGACGGATCTGTAGTATGGGTTAACCATATGGGAGGTAAATGTAATTCACCCTTTTCAAAATTAGCATTTTGATATAATCATATTTATGTGTTTGGTTATAATTTGAGGAAAAGATAATTTATATGCTTGGTTTCCAACATGATTTTGAACGTTAAATAACTTAAAACGTTCCTAAATTTTTGATAGATCAAAGTGATATACTTTTGCCCTAAATCCTAAACCTTCTAAACACTAATCGCCTCTTCCCAACACAAAAGTACTTGAATGGATAACTTTCGATCTTCAATTGAATATAGAAAAATTTATTAGCATTAATGTAATTGTATTTAATTCATTTAATCTTTTGGGAGGTTTAGAAAACAAGTTCTTAAGAAATTTAAGACCATTATATATAATGAATTGATCGATCCCAATCTTTTATTTATATGAGTTTCATTTATATGTCTACATAATGAAAGAAGATAACTCAATTAATACCGAAAACTTTCATAATTTGTATCATTACTCTTTAGATTTTTATAGGTGTCTTTCCTAGATAGAAAATTTTCTAACATAAAAATATCCATAAACCATAACACCATTTTCAATAAAAAGAAAATTCTCTCTTTTCATGCCCTTCCCCTTCTGTCCTTTCACACTTTTTCATTTTCCATTTCTTCAATTTTCCAGTTTTTATTTTAATAATTTTTTTAAGGAATTAAAATCGAATTGGATTACCTTTCTTGATATATTTCCACCTTTCCCACCATCTTCTTTTTTGTCCTACAAATTGAGGCGACCAAACTAATCAATACCATTAGATTATATGTTTAATAACTAGCATAATATTATTTAACTGGAGGAAAAACCCAAAGTAAGTGTAAAATATTATATTTGTATGTTGTTTATAATCATTAGAAAGACTCCAACTAGGGAGAGAGACAATAATGTTAACAATTTTAACTTGTAACAGTTGTTTGGAAACAAAAATTTCACCTTGCTATGTATATCTAAGATTTTGTAAGATGGAAAATGATAAAAAAACAAATAGAATACATGAAACTGGATCTATTAATATTAGCAAGGAATTGTACCTCTAAACTTGGGTTTATAATGTTAGTCACGAATGGTAGATGTGGTAGAGAGTTTTTCAAAATAACATACCTTCTAAAAAATATTACCCAAGTAACACACTTTCAATTTATATTCCTTAAGTAACACATTTTAGACACATGTACTTCAACTATCTACCGTGTAAGAAAAAGTTACTATATTCTTAATTTTCAATTTCAGAATTATCAATTAATAAAAGAAAAATTATTACTTTGTCATTGTGAAATAAGAGTTTTTTTTTTCATATCATTTAGTAAAATACATGAAAATACCTATTACAATTCTTTAATAAACAACTTTAATAGATGATTAGGGTAACAAATTTAAGATTAGTCATATTTGTTAAACAAAATATATAACTTTTAATTAGAATTCTTTAAATACATACTTTTTAATTAGAATTCTTTAATAAATGGTCACAAGAAGAAAATTCATATCAATATTATTTGTTAAATAAACACATAAATTTTATTAATAAATGATTTTTAATTTTTGTGATTGCTCAAAATTATAAATAACTATTGATAGGTTTTTCTTATCTTCATTTATCTTTATTTTGTGAATTATTTTTCTCTCTCAATTTTAACTAGTAGAATAATTTCTAAATGGGAATGAGTAGATTTTCTTCAAAATTATTTACAATTAGCTTTATTTTCAATGAATTCCTTCATTTACAATTAGTTTTCTTTGTAACAATATAACCTTAAATTATTTTACTGTATTTTAGAATTTGCCCATCATGAGTTTGAGTTTTGATAAGGGAAAAAATACGTGAATTTTGATAAGGGAAAAAATTAAAAGAAGAAAAAAGCAAAAAATAAAAAGAAGATAATAAGAAAAAATGAAAGAGAAATGAGGAGAGAGAAAATAATTTTGTGAAGAGAGATTAAAAGAAAAAAGGAAAGATCAAAGAGATAAATAGAAAGAGAAAATTATTGGAGAAAATAATTTGTGGAAAGAGATAATCAATTATCTTCCACGTTGGCTAATTGAAACTTAAGTGGCAAAAAGAGTGTTATTAAAGGAATATAATTGAAAAGTGTATTATTTTAGAAAGTATGTTATTTTTTACGAAATACTATACAAGAAAATTAATAGTTTAATGAGCTAAAGTGCTAAATTAAAAGTTTAAAGGATATATTACAATCCAACTATAGTTTAAGGTGATATTTTGCAATTTAATCTATAGAGTAATGTATTAGTTTAATTAATGTACTTGTATTTAATTTATTTAATCTTTGGGAGGCATAGTTTTTAAGGAATTAAAACCATTACATATAATGACTTGATCCCCAACTTATTTATATGAGTTTGATTATATGTTATAATAAAATAAGATAACTCAATTGATACTAAAAACTTTCACACTTCATATCATTACTCTTCACATTTTATATAGGTGTCTTTCCTAGAAATAAAATCTCTAACATAAAAACATTCATCAATCATGACACCATCTTCAATAAAAATATATATATATATATATATATATATCTATCTCCTGCCCTGCCCCGCCCCCTTTAGTCCTTTGTCACTTTCTTATTTTCAATTTCATCAATTTTCCCGTTTTTAATTTCTTAAAAAAATTGTAAAGGCATTAAGATGGAATTGGATTGCTTTTCTTGAATATCCTTAAAGTGGAAACAAGTAAATAAGTGATAACATAATTTTTGACAATTTCAAAGTTCTCACTTACTAATTCATGTTATTAGCAACAATACAAATAATTATCACATAAAATAAATATTTAACGATGGAATTACTATTTGCCATTTATAACTCTTAGTTGTTATCATAAAAATTACTTATATTATATTAAATGGAAAAAAAAATTGGTTTAAAGTTGTCACAAGATAAATAAGAAACCATACAATTACCAAACTTCTCACATATCACAAAACCTTATTATATTATGTCATTGTCACCAGTCACAAAAATTACTATATTATACTAAGTGACAACTTTTTTCACTTACTAATTTTTTTGAGAAACAATATAAAAAATTGTCATAAAATAAATATTTATTGACAGATTTACTATTCGTCATTTATAACTTCTAATTATTATGTTAAGTGACAAAAGATTTTGATTTAAAATTGTCACAAGATAAATAAGAAAGGGTTACAATTTAGAAAGTTGTCACCTATTACAAAAATTACTATATTATGTTAAGTGACAAAAAATTTGATTTTTTTGTTGCCAAAAGATATATTGAAAAGATTTACAATATAAAACTAGTCATCCATAAGAAAACTTACTATATTATGTTAAATGACAAAAAAAATTGGTTTAAAGTTGTCATAAATTATAAAGAGTTGCAATTTAAAAACTTGTTACCTATCACAAACAAAATAAAATAAAAGACACAAAGAAGGTGAATAATAAATAAAGATAGTTAGTAAGGACAAATAATAATAATGAACCCAAAAATTGAGAAACAATTTACTTTTTGTTTTACTTGATCATATGACACAATCAAAAAATAAAACTCAAAGAAAAACAACAAAATATCTGAAAGACATTAAAAAAAAAAAAAAAACACTTGGACATTGCTTGTGTGACTAACAAAAACTTTAATGAAGTTATTCTAAGATCTTCTTGTTATTAACAATTTTTTTTAAAAAAATTAATTTTCTTTTAGTGATTAGACAAGGCACCCTAGCAATGTACGACTATGGCAGCCCAGATGAAAACAACCAACATTATGGCCAGCCCACTCCTCCAATCTACGATATGGCAAGCATACCAAACGACCTTCCTCTTTTTCTCGGTTATGGAGGTCAAGACTTTCTTGCTGATGTCAATGACGTTAAAACTCTGCTAAATACTCTGAAAGATCATGATGCTGATAAACTTATCGTCCAATATATTGAAGATTATGCACATGCAGACTTTATTTTTGGTGAGAATGCTAAGGAAGTTGTTTATGATCCCATGATGGCATTTTTCCAGACCCATTGAGTCATTGAAATCAACAAAGAATAGTTGAAAAAAGAAGAATGTAAGCATGTCTCAAGCATATGTAATTTACAAATTATCACAAATTCAAACTTTTAACTTATATTAATTCAGGTCTGTTTCTCACTATCCCGACACGTCTTTTTTCTTAAGACTGAAATAAAATATTCTTTAAAAAGATAAGACTAATTTATTCTGAATTAAGTCTTAAGAAGCTCCCGACTTATGCAATGGATCAATGGAAAAATTGGTTAAAAGAACATTATCAATATGATTTATTAATATTGTGTTTCCTTATGACTGCAAAAACAATTTATGTAAATTACAATGTTTATTATTGGGAAAATTTCCAAATTACACAAAATAATTTATTTTGTGAATCACATAAAAAATTATGTATTTTAGTCACTAACATTTAAAAAATGCACCAAATTAGTCACTTAACAAATTCTGTTAACTTTTTTTAACATAAAAAACACACATTCACATCACGAGCTACTTAATAAAAGGGTAAAAGTGAATAATCGATTTATTTTTCATACAAAATCTTTCACTACAATCAATTTATTGATCATTCGCCACTTTCTACTGGTGAACTCCTCCTCCATTAATGGTGGAGTATAAATAAATTATGAAGGGTTTTGTTTAAAAAATAAATCGATTTTTCATGTTTACACCATTATTATGTGATACAAAAACTTCGTTAACCTTTTATATGTTTGATTTGTCTGGGTTCATGGTACAAGGAGGAAGTACTCTTAATTTCTTTTCTAGTAACTAAATAGAAAGAATGAGCACTCAGAAGGTAAAAAAATTCATGTAAACGAGATGCTTCATTTATTTAAGTTATTTTGCAATCATGATATTAGGGTATATTCACAATTTCCAAAAGTTCATCTATATATCCCCTCGCAATAGAGGTTATGTAAAAAAAAAGTGTTACAATGATATGCACGTCCAATTTTTCTGTTATAAAAAAATTTAACAGAGTTTGGTTAGTGACTAATTTAGTGTATTTTTTAAATACTAGTGAATAAAATGCATTATTTTTAACATGGATGACAAAATATTTTTTTTCATGTGAGTGACTCTTTTGACAAATTTTCTTTTATTATATAATTTCAAAAGGAAAATTTAGAATTAATTACATCAAATCTTGTAATTTGTATGAAAGGAATTTTAGTCTGCTTAATTTGGAAGGGAAATGGACGAATAACAATTTAAAAGCTAATAAAATAGAAACTTTGATGATCTAAGGAACCTTTTGAAATTTAGGAACACGATCAAACAAGATTTTGAACTATTATCACGAGTTATTGTTTTTGATCATAGGTAATTAAAAAGTTAGCACTACCATTATTTTGGCTAACACAAATTTTGTTGTGAAATCCATTAATATATAATACGTAATTCGTGTAAGATGTGGTTCATAACATACTTTTGAAGTAAGGTAGGAATTCTATTTCTTTATTGTACTTCCATCTCCTGAAACACTTTGTATGTGCACAAACTAGATTATACCAAAACTTAATCAATAAAATAAATTAAGCTTTAAGGACATCCAACAAAATAACATAAGTGAAAGAAGGTAATTCCTTGATCCTTTCATTGACGTATTGTCTGTCTTATAAAGTAATACAAGAGAAATCCTAGGCTACAATTAAGCATAACCGAATATACACTTTCCTTATCTAAGAGGATTGCTATCAATTACAATTAATACTAAAAGAATATACTATCACATATACACATATATTCTATCAATAAGCCTTGAGAAGAACATTATCTTTTGGTTAAAACTATTGATTGAACAAAATAGTACTGCTCAAATGAATCAAAAGATCATTTAATATAAGATTTACAAACAAGCAAGTCCATTATCCTCTTTTGGTTCAAAAGAATTTTACTTTTATCATCTTGATTGTTTTCATCCTCGATTTTGCAATCCCACATATATGCTTATTATTCCTTCATTAACAACCGATAAAATTCGAAAGAAAATAAAGACACACTAATTATTCCATATATGAAGAATGAATTCGTAAACTTATTTAGTTTCATTCACAATTTTAAAATTGTCTGTGCTAGAAAATTACGTATATTACTGTAAGGAGCAATGTGGATTAAATGGGTGAGTAGAGAAAATATTTTGTGGACCAAAAATGTCAAAAATAGTTAGTATCATAACTGTTGGAAAATTAAACTAAACTTTTATTAATTAATAGTTTCCTAATATGTTTTGTTTCTTAAGTTTAAAGTTGTTTCCTAGTAGTATTTGTTTCTTAATTAGTTATTGGTAGGAATTAGGAAAGTGTGGAATTAAGAAACCTCTAACACTATAAATAGAGGGTGTTAAAAATCTTTGTGAAGAGAGGAGTTGGAAGAGAGAAACCTCAAAGAGGGTTGTGAGAAAAAGCCATACGGCAGCTTTGGGAATTCCGTGGACTAACGGATGTTATTGTTGTGTGACGGTTGTGTCATACGTGAGATTTTGAGATTGTTGTAATCCTCTCGTCCCAAATATATTTTTGGTTAATTAGATTAGTTTCGATCCTACAAATTGGTATCAGAGCTTGGTTATTATTGATTAACCATGAAAGGAAATATAATTTGTGTTGTTCCCAAACTCACGGGAAAACAAAATTATAATTATTGGAGAATTCAGATGGAAACCCATCTGAAATCCTTTGATTTGATCAAATATATTGAAGCGGAATTATCCGAAGATGCTGATGCAAGTGCAATGAAGGAGGCAAGTTTGGCGTTGTCCCAAATTCATCAAGCAATTGATCTGTCAGTATTTGGCAAAATTTCAATGGCCAAAAGTGCAAAGAAAGCATGGGATATCTTGGAGAAAACCTACAGAGGTGTTGACAAAGTTAAACAAAACAATTTGATGATGTTGAAACGAAAGTTTAAGCTTTGCACAATGGAGAAGACAGAATCCATATAGTCATATTTTTCTCGTCTATCAGCAATTAAAGATGAGATGGAGTTAAATGGGCATATCTTAACTGATAAAGTATTTGTTGAAAAAGTTCTAAACACACTGCCCTTGAAGTTTGAGTATTTTGTAGTCTTGGTGATAGAGACCAAGAATTTGGCAACATTAACAATTGAAGAATTGAAGGGTTTATTAATTCGATTTGAACAAAGAATTAATGAAAAATTGGATGGTCAGACAGAAAATACAGAAAAGGTGATTGTGATCAGAGATTTCATCTTTGATGAACAAAGAGTTTCGAATTGGTCTTCTAAAGAGCCAATGGTATCAATTGGGCAAACACACATGTCTTTCTATATTGAGGAAGAAAACAATGATCACCAAAGTGAGCAAGTTCAACAACCAACTGTTGATCCTTCATCTTCAAGTATTGAATCCACTTTAGAAATTAAAAATCTCAAGGAAGGAGATTGTGGTTATGATCATGTTATGGAAGTGGTGGATGAAAGAAGTGTTGATTCAATTGAAGAAGATGAAGATATTATTTGTTCGGTAGAGCAAGAACAAGAAATTCATGTTGATGAGTATGTGGAGAAAAAAGAAATTGACAAGATTGGTGAAAAATATTTGTGTGATTTTTTCGAAGGGATTAATGTTGAATTGAGCAAATACAAGAAAAACAGTGATACAATGAAGCTTCACATTTGTGAAGATGTGGATGAATTTGTTGTTCTTGTGAATAAAGAAGAAAAAGAGGTTGGTGATTTCACTTATGAAGAAAAAGACGAAATCATTAATTTTGAAGAGGAAAAAGAAACCATATCCATGGTTGAAAGTGATAAAAATATCACTGGTGAAAGTGACATTGTTGATATAAAAGATATTAAAAATATTGTTCAAATTGAGAAATATGATTTCTTGATTCTTGGAAATTACATTGGTTATTCTTTGATAGAAGAGAATGTTGGTATATGGAAGTTTTGTGCTAAAGGAAAAGAAACAGAAAACGTGTTTGAAGACTTCAAGATCCAGAACTACAAAATTCGTCTCAAATTACATGTGAAGACGAAGATGAAGATTAAGAAGAAGATCAAATACAAGATTCAAACTGCAAAAGAAATTTCAAAAGAAATTCAAGCACGTGAACTTGAAGGTATTGATCATATATGGAAAGTTTAGTTTAAAGGGGGATTTGTTGGAAAATTAAACTAAACTTTTATTAATTAGTAGTTTCCTAATATGTTTTGTTTCTTAAGTTTAAAGTTGTTTCCTAGTAGTATTTGTTTCTTAATTAGTTATTGGTAGGAATTAGGAAAGTGTGGAATTAAGAAACCTCTAACACTATAAATAGAGGGTGTTAGAAATCTTTGTGAAGAGAGGAGTTGGAAGAGAGAAACCTCAAAGAGGGTTGTGAGAAAAAGCCATACGGCAGCTTTGGGAATTCCGTGGACTAACGGATGTTATTGTTGTGTGACGGTTGTGTCATACGTGAGATTTTGAGATTGTTGTAATCCTCTCCTCCCAAATATATTTTTGGTTAATTAGATTAGTTTCGATCCTACAATAACAAATTGAAACATGATTTACAATGATTTAATCATTTATTCATAATTTTAAACAAAATTTCATATCTTATATATTAGGTATCAAAGTATTCATATATGAAAGCTTTCATTTAAAAAAAAAAGTTTTCAAAACTTCATGAAGAGTACAACATGGAGTGTATATGTACTAATTATAATTTTTTTATCCCTTTTATAATTTTGGAAATTCCTATAACTAAATAAGGAATATGTTTCAATTTGTATATATTTTTGGCAATTGAAATTTAAGAGTAGCAACATTAAAAGAACATTTCAAAATGAATTGCTTGTAACACCAAACGTCGTAGGAGTGATTAGATTATTTGACTGATGCAAAATAGGTTTTCACTCAACAAACTTCTTATGTTAATGTGTTCCATCAAATTACTCAGCTTGATAACGGGTACTTTTCTGTTAGTCCCAGTGCCATAATTTTTCTTCCATTTCTCTTGAAATGACCAAGACTTTTTTTTTTCTTTTTTGAATTCCAAACCATCATTTTCTCATTTCTCGGCAATAAGAAGAAATTACAAATATAATTTTCTGTCATCACGAATTTCGTACGGTCATCAATTCGTAACAATCAACTATGACCATTGAAATTAGCAAAGTGGACCAAATTAGGAAGAAATTTTGTTTTGAAGCAGATCAGTGCTCTAAGTCGTGCTGTAGAAGATGCTCCGTCGCGACACCTAATAAGTCAGTGTTGGAGATTTTGGAGTTTGGAGTTTACACAAAATTAGATCAACAAGAACACTTAAAAATGTTCACAAATGATCCGATAAAATTTGAGGAATGTATGTTACAAAGTATGAATCTAAGGTGTGGTAGACACTTTCCTTAAAGAGTTTATTGCTCCCACTAACTTGCTAACCGGGTTTAAGTAGGCAACCTCTTCTAGGATACAATAGATTCAGAAATAACCAAGTAGCAAGTTCTTGGATTATTTCCACAAGAATACGAATGCAAGAGTTAGAGTGACCTCTCCCAACTTGGCTAAGAGCACACATATATATAGAGCTCTTGAATTTGGGATGTAACCTTTCAAAGAGGTACCTCAAATTTGTGGTGCAACTCTTCAAATAGATACCACAATTTTGGGATGTAATTCTTCAATAAAAACATCATATTTGGGATGCATCTTTCCAAAAAAGATGTCACAATTGAAGAGATGCAACTCTTTGAAATATAGCTGCACTTGAATTTAATATTACAAACTAAAATTCTAACATTCCCCCACTTAGTTTGTAATATAAATATCAAACTAACAGGTAAGATGTCATGCATAAAAAGAAGTAACTTTCGTTTTAAACTTTTCTTTTAGTGTAAATAAATCACAAATCTAAGTTAAGTAATTGGTGGCCAGGTTGCTTAAACCAATACTCAAAAATAGATCAGAAATATCACACACATGAACCATCAAAAAGCATTCTTGTATTCACATACAATTTTAGCACTATTACGGGCCATGTGCTCATCCTAGTTTCATAATCATATACAAAATATTCACTCCAAACTTTTGCTAGAAGCGGCACCACTTCTTATGATTACATAGGTGGACTTTTATCGTAAGTTTTATATATTGTACCAATAAAACACAACAAGATAAATCCATTAAGAACATAAAGTTCAACCTACTTACTTAACAGTAACAAAATATGCACCGTTAACTTGGAATGGTGTACACAAATCAGGTGCTCACAACCACTTAATGATTTGTTTTTACCCTTTAAACCTTTCAATATAGGAAATACTAGAAGAAGGTTGGGTTCCCATCATTGAATGATTTTAGTTTAGGAGTTTTAATCCCATTCCGGATGTTGTCTTACTCACCAAATCTCTTGCTAGAGATTTTGTCAACGGATCCGCTAAGTTATTATGAGTTCTTACGAACACAATGGAAACAACATCATTATTAGCATTTCTGTAATAAATGCATGCCTCAAATTAGTATATCTAAAATTACCATTGTACACTTTGTTCAATGCTCTAGACATAGTGGCTTCACTATCACAAAAGATAGTTATAGGTGGCATAGGTCTAGGCCAAAATCTATATCTAGTAATAGATCTCTTAACCATTCAGCTTCTTTACAAGCTGAAGACAAGGCCACAAACTCAACTTCTATAGTAGAGTGAGTAATTAGAGTTTGTTTCTTTGAAGCCCAAGAAACAGCTCCACCACTTAATAGAAAAATCCAACCACTAGTAGGTTTTTGATCACTAATGCTAGTAATCTAACTTGCATCCGAGTATCCTTCAAGAACATAAGGAAAGTTATTATAATAGAGTCCTAAATCTCTTGTTTTCTTGAGATAATCAAGAACTCTTGTTACCGCTTTCCAATGTTTACTATTAAGATTCTTAGTATACCTAGCTCGTCTACGCATGGCATAAGAAATATTAGGTTTGGTACAACTCATGGCATACATAAGACTTCCAATAACACTAGTATACACAAGCTGAGCTATTGGATTACCATTATTAACATGAAGCTTGAGATTTGGACCAAAAGGAGTGCTAGCTTCTTTCACATTCAAGTGTTGATACTTCTTTAAGATTTTATCAATATAATGTGATTGAGAAAGAGCAAAAACCCCACTATGCCTTTTAGCTTTTATGCCTAAAATAGTATCAACTTCACCAAGACCCTTCATCTTGAACTTAGAAGATAGATACTTTTTAGTTTCAACTATGCCCTTTGTTGTATTACTAACAATGAGCATATCATCAACATAAAGACATACTATTACACCATACTCACTAGTGAATTTAGAATAAATGCACTTATTAGCATTATAATATCTAAATCCATTAGAGAGGATAACAGCTTCATACTTTTCATGCCATTGCTTAGGAGCTTGTTTAAGGCCATACAACGATTTAACTAACTTACACACCTTTCTTTCATTTCCAGGAAGTACAAAACCTTCCGGTTGTTCCATATAAACTTCTTCATCTAAATCACCATTTAGGAAAGCCGTTTTCACATCTATTTGGTGAACATAAAGATTCAATATAGAAGCCAAAGATAAAATTACTCTAATAGAAGTAATTCCTGCAACAGGCGCATAAGTATCAAAGTAATCAATTCATTCTCTTTGTCTAAATCCCTGACAAGCGTGTCGCGTACTTGCACAATTTTACCCTATTCACTAATATAGTAGCGGTGGTAGGGATCGTATCCACAGGGAAGGGAGTGGATTCTTGAATTCAATGTTTTCTCACGGAATGTCACAAAGAGAACTAAAACACAACACTAACTAGTAAAGTATCAAATGCAGCAAGAAAGTGTAAAAACAAGAAGAGAGTGGATGTTCTAGAGTTCTTCCACCGGTTGAATGCACATTAGACCACGATTGCAATGCTCTTGACACACAAGTAACAAAACGAGGAGATCACAATTGCCTAGGAGACTAGCCTACAATCAGCATGGCGAGCGCATTGCCTTCTACCCTCCCTAACGTCACTCTTTCCCATGGCGAGGCCTAAGAGTGGCGGATGCATACCGCAATGTCTCAACTCTCCAAGGTTTAACGAATCTAGCATGCAAATCCTAAGATATCCCATTGCGAGGCCTGACCTAGGTCCTAGAGTGTTCGCTTACTCCAGAGAGTTTCTTCTCACTTATTCCTAACAACTCAAATGATCCTCCACCGGCATGGCGACCGCAGCTCAGATCATAATCAGGCAAAGCAAGTGGAAGACTCAACAATCATACATTTAGGACAAAATTGACAAGCGTTAAAACCACATATGATTTCATTCTTAAGAAATTGTGTCAATTGCATAGCATTGCATAGTCTAATTATACATTTACCCGGTTAGAACCCTAGAACATAAGAAACTTAGCCACAGAACTCCATTCTCAATTCACGATCATCAAATTGCAACTTGAAACAGTTCATTTTCATTAAATGGAAAGAGTTTACCAATTGAATTGCTTCAAGAGCTTCCAATTCACAAGAGAAACACGATTTGCCTCCTTAACTGATACGAGAATTACAATGATCGGAGCAAATTCTCTATCGGAATTAAAAACGGAGTCCTATTTCTAGAGAGAGAAAATATAGAGAGAGAAAAATTCCTTGTAAAATAGCAAGTAAGAAATCGATGTCTTAAGATTTAGGTGCCGGATGATTGTTCATTAAACTACTCGTGCTATGCATTTGACGCACATTCAAACTTAGAGGAGACCAAAGCTGCCTAGGATTGTAGCTTAAAGTCAGCATGGCGACCGCACCTCTTTCTACTCTCCTTAACGCTGCACTTTCCCATGGCGAGGCCTAAGTGTGAGGAATGAAAGTCGCAACATCTCAACTTAACAATACCACCAACTCTAGCATGCAAAACCTTAGATCTCCTATGGCCAGGCCTGACCTAAGTTTCTAAGCCTTCGGTTAGTATTAAAAAGCCACTCCTTACTCTATCTTATGATTCAATGACCTACGATCGGCTTGACGACCGCATCTCGGATCACGAATAACCAAATCAAGTAAAGAGACTCCATTATCATACTTTTAGACCTCATCTCATGCATTTCTCACTCGAATTGGTGAACGGAGCCTCAACCTAGCATGGCGACCACAATCAAGGTTCAATTCAATCAATGAAAGTGCAAAAATTATGAAACTTGACATTTTTCATTCGTTAAGAACAAGTATGAATTCATTCTTTAGTTACTTAGCCAATTGCATAGCATTTCCTTCGTTTAATTACTCAAGCATCCGGTCCAAACCCTAAGACATCATCAATTTAGCCACAAAACTCCATTCTCAACTCCAGATCATCAAATCACAATGAAGAATAGTTTATTTTCATTAAATTGAAAAGATTTTACCAAATGAATTGCCTCGATTGCTTCGAATCCACCAAAGTCTTATGAATTTTCTCCTTAATTGAGTAGAAGCTTACAATGATCGGTCCAAATTCTCGATCGGAATTGAAATTGAAGATCGATCGGAGAATATAGAAATTATAGTGAGAGAAAGTAGAGAGAGATAATTTTCTTCTCCAAAAATCAAAAGATGGTTATCAATTCTAGAATATTCGTCTCTCCCTTTTTTTTTCTTCCCAAAAAAACCTAACTAATCCTCTATATATAGAGGTTACAAGAAATGTAAATAATACAAAAACGTAAAATGAATGCAAAACTACAACAATGCCACTATGTAAAATGTCCAACTCAGCACTATCACGAATTCCAAGTGGAACGCCAAGCTAGAGTGCAACGCCTTTGAGCCAAGTCTAGTCACGCCTTGTGTTCCCTTGTCACGCCTTCGAGCCCTCGGTGATCACGACTTCAAATTCCCTGCACAAGAACACAAAATCAACACTTAGCCAAAATTCCATCAACCAAATGGATGTGTCCAAGGCGAGGTCTCTCGACGAGACCTCGCCTTGCAAAGTGGTGTGTGGGCGAGACCTCGCGACAAGGTCTCGCCATATGTGGGTGCGTGGGCGAGGCCTTGCCGTGTGTCTGCGTGAGTGGCGAGACCTCGCGCCGTGTGTTGTGTGTGTGGGCGAGAATTTAGGTGAAGTGCAAGTGTGAGTGTAGTGTAGTGTGCTAAACTTGTTGTGAAGTGGGAATGTACGTGAAATAAAATGTAATAAAGTGTAGTGTTGTGAAGTGAAGTGTGAAACGTGCAAGAATGTTATGAAGTGGTGAGTGTTGTTGTGTGTGAAGTGTAAGACTGAATGAAAGAAAATCATGCAAAGTGAGAGTTCGTAGCATGTTCATGCGACGAAGTGTGTGAGCTCGTCGCATGGCCATGCGACGAGGTGTGCGATCACTGCGCACACTTGCGTGCAGCTGCTGCGAGACTACTACGCGCGGCTTGTGCGTGAGGGTGTGCAGAGACAGAGCGCGGTGCTTGCGCAGCGTGTGCGGGAGCTCTCTGCATAATCATGTGGCGAGATGTGTAACGCTCGAGCTCGCCGCACAGCTTGTGCGGCGAGGTGTTCGCGGGTGTTGCGAGATGTGAGTGTGTGCAATGAGTGTGCATGGGAGTGTGCGTGAGTGTGCATGGGTGTGTGCATGAGTGTGCATGGGTGTGTGCGTGTATGTGTGATGCAACCATTTTAGCACAATAAACTTCTTCCATGCAAAATATGTATATCTTAGCCTCTGAATTGGATTTTGTGGTAAACATAAAAGTTTTAGATCTATTTCTTGTTCCATTGGTTCAAGAAACAGCATCATCGGAGGTCTGTAGCTCAAGATATGGACAATTTACCAAACTGTGGCAAAGATTCCAACAACGAAAACCCTAGAAAAAACAGTGATAAAGAAGCCCTCGTTTCTCATAGTTACACATAGAATTAGAAACAAGTCAAAACATGAGAAATGAAGTACACTCAAATATCTTTCCAGAACATCCAAGATCTCCTCATTGGGATTAGAAGTGAAGGAGTTACACTCAAAACAAGTTGCACAACAATTCTGCCTAAAACCCTAATTCAACCGAATAAGCATTTAAGCAATTTTTAGGGTTTCCTTAATTTTCCATCTAGACATATATTACTCCATTTCATCATCATTTTCGCCCTTTTTTCACACTTGAACATTTCCAAATTGCAAACCATATGTATGCACAAAATGGCACAAATCACTACACAATTTGCATGAAATTCAAGGCAAAAGCCGAGAGATATAACACATATTAGTTGGTCTAAAACCAACTCATCAATCCCTTAGCAACCAATCTTGCTTTATATGTGAGAATTGTTCCATTAGTGGCACGTTTTCTTCGAACTACCCACTTGCAACCAATAGGCTTGGAACCTTGGGGTAAATCAACTAGAACCCAAGTATTGTTAGACAATATTGAGTCCATTTCATCATTTATACACTAAATAAAATTGGAATTTTATTCAGTAGAGAATTCCTAGTTCCTTCAATAAGAAACAAATTGGTTTGGAACCACAAGAAATTTGAAGAAAGATGATTATCTTTTCTTTGTCTTTGACTTCTCCTTGGCTCATTTGATGTGACAACTTCAGTTCTTGTTACTTTACTAGAAATATCCAAATCTTGGGAAGTACTTGGCACAAATGATGTGTCCATTCTCACATTATAATCTTTAAGAAACTGATTCTCAAAGAATTCTACATCTCTTGATTCTATTATTACATTAGAATCAATGTCAAGCAATCTATATGCTTTGGAATTTTCAGCATAGCCTACTAGCACACTTTTAAGTGCTTTAGGTCCCTATTTTGTTCTTTTGTTATCAGGCACTCTATAGTAAGCCACACAACCCTAAACTTTCATATAATATAAGTTTGGTTTCCGTCCTTTCTATAACTCATAAGGACACACTTTAGTTTTCAAGGAAGGAACTCAATTCTCATAAATAACAAGCAGCCAACAAAACTTTACTCTACAAATCATTTGGTAAATTAGAATTTAAGTACATGAAATTCACCATATCTTGTGCTGTTCTAGTTTCCTTCCAACCAAGCCGATTTGTTGCAAAGTGTATAGTGCACTAATATGACATATTACATCATTATCTTCACAAAATTTTGAGAACTTATAAGAGAAGAAAAAAGAATTAATTCACCATGTCTACTACATCTCAAAATTTGATTCTTTATTTAAATGATTTTCTACAAGATACTTACAAGTCTTAAACAAATATAATACTTCATACAAACTTTTCATTAGATATACATGCACACATCTAAAACAGTCACTAATAAAAGTATTGAAGTATTTAATTCCACATATTGTTAGAAGATCATTAAAATTTCACTCTTTTGAATTCACAAGAACAACCATATGTCTATTCCTTTCAACTTTTAGGAAAAAATAACTTTGCAAGTTTCACATTTATTTATTCTCATGGGCATTAGCAGAGACTTAACTTTTAAACATGTAATGCAACAAACGTATCTTAGTCTATCATGCCATAAAGAGAAACAAGTATCAATACAATAAAAGAAACTTATCTTGTCTTGTGATTCATATAGTGCCGCCAACCAAACCAATCAAACTTGACAAACCTTGATTCACCACTTTGATAGCGATCTCTTGTGCATACTCCATAGTTGTACAAAATAAACTCTTTAAGATTGTTGGAGATTTTGGAGTTTGAAGTTTACACAAAATCAGATCAACAAGAACAGTTAAAAACGTTCACAAATGATCCGATAAACTTTGAGGAATATATGTTACAAAGTATGAATCTAAGGCGTGTTAGACACTTTCCTTAAAGAGTTTATTGCTCCCACTAACTTGCTAACCGGGTTTAAGTAGGCAACCTCTTCTAGGATACAATAGATTCAGAAATAACCAAGTAGCAAGTTCTTGGATTATTTCCACAAGAATACGAATGCAAGAGTTAGAGTGACCTCTCCCAACTTGGCTAAGAGCACACATATATATAGAGCTATTGAATTTGGGATGTAACCTTTCAAAGAGGTGCCTCAAATTTGTGGTGTAACTCTTCAAATAGATACCACAATTTTGGGATGTAATTCTTCAATAAAAACATCATATTTGGGATGCATCTTTCCAAAAAAGATGTCACAATTGAAGAGATGCAACTCTTTGAAATATAGCTACACTTGAATTTAATATTACAAACTAAAATTCCAACAGTTAGTTTTATACTGAGTTGGAAATGCTAGTTTTACTTGGCTTTTGTTGTGTTTTAGTGCTTCTTGTGCAAAATTGTATGTAGATTTGTAAGTTTATATGATGAGTTGTGTGTAGTGTTATTTGGTGAAAAACGGCCGAAATTTGTGCAGTAGTGTGCACAAGTGTTGCATGAAAACTCAAGTGTGTGCATGAAGACACAACATTAGGCACATACCTTGTACACACACTTTCACTCTCACCACACACACTCATCGCATACTTATGCACTCACTTCCGCACACTTTTGCACATATACATGCATATTCAGCATTCACTTTCCGTACACTCTTGCATATCGCACACACAACCTGCACATATATCGCACATACCTCGCATACACTCATCGCACATACCTCGCGCAATGTGCACTTACACTGTACATTTGCACCACACACTTGCCGCATAAGCCCCGCATGTATCGCATGCGAGCTCCGTACACTTAGCACACAAGCTGCGCACACCGTGTGTAGCTCGCACACAACATAGCACACGAGCTGCGCGTACCACACGCGCAGCTCATGCTCTACATGTACATGCTGCGTCCGTACCACGCAGCACCCGCACCCAGCCACGCGCGACTATGCGTGAGGTTTGCCACTCACTATATGTGCACTGTGCGCGCACTGCGTGCAGCCATTGTGCACATCACCACGCACTTTCTGCACACACTCTGCACTTATCTCGTACCCATGCATGTACACACTAGCTGCATAGCGCACAGAAGTCTCGCAAATCGTTGCGCACTCAAACGCAACACATGCACACATCTCGCACGTTCACTGCGCACCCTTATGCATACTTGCACCAATATTTGCATTCATGCACACAACTCAAGCATGCATAATCTGCACTTTTTACATACTTGATAAGCACTCTTCATGCATTATTTTGCAAGGCATGAGCACACCAACACATTTGCACCAGCTCATGCACAACGCTAGCATATACACACGCACACAAGCACATCACACACCATGCACATTTTTCATGGTGCGGTCACACTGTGGAAACATTTTCATTGTGCGGCCGCACCGTGAAAATATTTTCATGGTGTGGCTGCACTGTGAAGAGAAGTTGTGCTGTGCGGCCGCACCGTGTAATTTTGATTTTTCATGATTGAATTTTTTTTCTAAGTGTTTGAAGTCTCCTTTCTACGGTGCAGGATATGGAGGCGCGTATGGTGAGGCTCAAAGGCGTGAATGACGAGATAGAAGCGTGAAGAACTTTGGCTCAAAGGCGTGAGATACAGATCTGACTTGCTGACGTGGAGCATAGTGCACATGCATATGTTGGATGAATTTATTTCTCAGTGGCATTTCTATAATTAAGTGCTTAGTTTACGGTTGCGTGTAGATTAAGCTTTAGACCTCTATAAATAGAGGGTTTTGTCATTATTTTGGGAACTTTTAACTTTTGATCGAGATTTGATTCTAAAAAATGGTGAGCGGGAATTTCTCTCTCTAGACTTTCTCTCTCTAGAATTTTCTCTCACTAGAATTTGATCTCTATTTTCGATTCTGATCAAACCTTTGGACCGATCACGATAATTTGATTTTCAATTAATGAAGCATTTAACAATTCTTAGCAATTTAGTTGGTAAATCCTTCCAATTTAGTGGAGATGAATTGTTTGATGTTGTATTTTGACGATTATGAGATTAGAATGGCTTTTTCTGGCTAAATTTGTGATGTTCTAGGGTTTCGATGGATGAATGCATAATTTAGACAAATCGATGTGGGCAATTAACGTATTATATAAAGAAATGAAATCATACTTTGTTCGCTCTATGAATTTAGTTGAATTTCATGAGTCTTTGCACTTGCTTTGATTGTTCATTTTTTGAAATGCGGTCGCCAGGCTGATTTCAGATCATGAAAACCTTAGCATAAAGTGTAAAGAGATTCTCCGGTACTAACGAAAGCTTAAGAACCTTAATTCAGGCCTCGCCATGGGAAGTCTTTAGGAGATGATTGTTAGAGTAGTTAGAAACGGGAATTGAGACGTTGCGGTTTGATTACATTGTTCTTAGGCCTCGCTATGGGAAAGAATGATGTTAGGAAGCTTAGGTTGCAGTGCGGTCGTCATGCCGACTGTAGGTTAGGTTTCTAGGCAATTGAGTTCTCCTCTAATCTTGCACGCACGTTAATTGCATTGCGTGAGTTGTCTAAGCGAGCATTCATCCGGCGAAGGAACTCTAGAGCATCATTTTCTCTTTGATTGCATTTACAATCCTTTTTTCTACATTTGCGTTTACATTCTATTTCATGTGCTTCTTGTTCTGTTTTCGTGACAAAATTTAGAGTAACTTTCTGAATTCTTGAACCACCCTTCCATGTGGAACGAAACCCTACCACCACTAGCTATAGTTAATTAGGGATAAATTGGTGAGCACGCGACGAACGCATCAATTTTTGACCCCGCTGTCGGGGAAGGCACGATTTCTTGAATTTTCTTGTTTTGTTCTGTTATTTTGTTTACATTTGCAATTCTCGTCACTCTAATTGTTTGTGTTTCTCTACTATCAGACATTACTCTTGGTGTGCGTCTTGTATGCCTAGATCTCATAGGTTTGTAGGAGAACAACAATATCACCTTGATCTCGAGTTGGAGAAAACTTTGAGGATTCAACAAAATGATAGAAGAATGGATAATCAGGAAGCAAGACTATCGAGATTTGGTGACCATTATGCCATTAACTTTGAAAATGGTTTTGATCAGCCAGACATTGATGTGGAGAGTTATCATATTCCTACACAGATCGTGTCTATGATCACTCAAGGACAATTCTTCCAAGGAATGGATAATGAGGACCCGAATGAACATCTTGATTGGTTTTTGGGACTATGCAGCACCTTCAAACTTCAACGTGTGCCTCGGAGTAAAGTTCATAGGATTCTCTTTCATCTGTCTTTGAGAGGCAAGGCAAAACATTGGTTCAAATCTTTAGGAGGCACAACTGTTATGACATCATTTGAAGAGCTACAGAAGAAATTCTTGGCCAAATACTTTCCACTAGCTAAGCTAGAGAAAATGCGGATAGACATCATGAACTTCCAACAACATGAAGAAGAGACATTTCGTGAAGCTTGGGAGCGCTTTAATGACTTGATTAGACAATGTCCAAACCATGACCTTGGTGAGATAAGGGAACTGAACACTTTCTTTAAGGGACTTGCAACAGAATCTTCAATGATTGTAAAGGCTTGTGCCAATGGAGCTTTGAAAGACAAAAGTGTTCCAGAAGTGAAGGAGGTCTTTGATAAAATTGCTGAAGATGAGTATTTTTTTCCTGAGACAAGGAAGCCACAGGGAAGGAAGCAACGAGGCATCTTTGGGAGCTAAGTTTGAAGCTCTTACAGAGTAAGTGCAAACATTGAAGGTCACACAAGCCAAAGCTCCTGTGCTCTCTTGTGGACTTTGCAAGAGAGAGCATCATACTGACGAATGTGCTATTACCAGAGAGTCGTTGCAATATGTCAACAACTACAATAAACCGTAATATTCTAACAATTACTTCAGAGGTAATAGACAATATGGTAGTGGTCCAAGCACTCGGGACAGCAGAATCAAAATCAAGGAGGACAATATTTCTAAGGCAATGATCAAAAGAGAGTTTCCAACCCACCTCCTGTGTTTGATCAGCAACCTAATGTACAAGAGCCAAGCAAGCCTTCCATGGAAGATATGTTCAACCGTCTCATGGAAAAGTTGGACAAGAGTGATGACAAGCTAAAGTCATATGCTCCAAATTTTTCCTAAACTACTGTAGAAGCAGTGAGAGGGATCGTTCCACAGGGAAGGGGACTGGTTTCGAGACTCTCAGATTGTTGCTCTAATTATGTCACAATCATGCAATGTCAGGATCCAGTGAAAATAACAACAAGAACAAAGAAGTAAAAGTTAACATAATAAATTGATAACAACAACAAGAAGAAAAAGAAGAACCAAACAAAGTGCAAATCAAATAAATGCAAAGAAATGAAGTAACAAGTCTGTTAAAATCTAGAATGATCGACTTCTCCCTAAAATAATGACTAATTCCTCTACATAGAGAGGTTACAAAACGTAAACAATACGCAACCGTAAGCTAAGCTCTAAATTACAGAAATGCCATTACGAAGAAATCCGTTTCAAAACAAGCACGTACATAATGTACCACGTCGGCATCCATTTCAGCCTCACACGTCTTCAAACCTCCGCAAATCACGCCATCGTCACACTATTCACTCTTCTGAGCCTCAAAATCACACGCCTTCAAAGTTCTGCACAACGAGAGGAGAGTTAAACACTTAGAAAATTCTGAGAAAAACGAATGATATTTACACGGTGCGGCCGCATCATGCATTCTATTTACACAGTGTGGCCGCCTGATGCGGCCGCACCATTCAATTTTCTTCAGGATGCATGTAATTTCATGGTGTGCTCGTGTGCATGTTTGTTGTGTAGTGTGTGCATGTCTTGTGCATGAGATGTCTTGCAAAGTAATGCATAAAAAATGCTTGTGAAGTACACGCTACCTTGTGCCGAAGAATGCGAGTGAAGTGCTTGTGTATGTATGGAGTGCTTGTTGCATGCATGCCAAAGTGTGCAGATGATGTGCAAGAAGTGTGTTGTGTCGTGCATGTAGTGTGCGGTGAAATGCATGAAGTGTGTGTAGGTTCGTGTGACGACCTCGTGCTAGTGTGTGCGTTGGTATGCGATGAAGCATGCACGAATGCTGTGCGAGGGAGTGCGACGATGCATGCACGCCCGTTCAGCAATGCATGCATGCTTGTGTGCAACAAAGTGCAGTGAAATACATGCACTTGTGCCAAATGTGTGCAATGGTGTAACGAGTGCCCATGCATAACAATTACCAGCATATACGCACATTAGCATACATTGTAACCCTATCACACATTTCTTCACATAACCCAGAACTCACGCACATTGTCACACACATATTGCCATTTAACACACAAAAACCAGCAAGCCCTTAAACACACAAAAATCCAGTAAAGCTCACACTTAACATGTTTACCCTATTTCAACCCTTTTTACCAAATAATGCTTCACACCATTCCTCACACACGATTACGATTCCACACCATTTTCTTTGCATAAAAGGCACCAAAATATACAAAAACCAAGTGAAAACAACATTCTTAAGTCAGTATAAAACTGACTTATCAATTTCCCCCACACTTGAACTTTTACTTGCCCACAAGCAAAACTCACACTCCACATGTTAATCACCTACATTCAAGACATTGCTCCCTTGTCCACTATGTCATTCTCTAAGTTCACAAAAATGTTTTTTTTCACACAAAAACTCTCAGAAGTTTCTTGATTCCAAACTATCAGATTTCAGTACAAATTATCAACCAAGGCATAATGAATAAGACCAAAATGTCATGTGTGCAAGTGTGTGCTAAGGAATGATGGCTCAGTTCTCTTCCTGTATGTATAACCCTTTGTAGTCTGACTCACAGCTTATTGCGTAACAGTTCCCTTATCCCCACATAAGAATAAACAGCACACAAGATCAATGGTCATCTAAGTGCACATTGGTGCTTCTATTAGATCATTCAGATTGCACTTTGGTGCTTTCCTTTGTCACACACATTAGTGTATGAATTGTCTAGATCTTGTGGCTCTTTTTTCCCACTTTTTGCCTGGGTTTTATGGCTATTTGTTTCCACATAAGGTTGTCTGGGTCTTATGACTTTTCATTCCCAGTTTTCAAAGGCTTTTTTCACCTAATCCTTTCTTGTGTAATCACTAGTTCGTATGTATCTTTAAGGGACTATACACGCAAGAACACACAAAATACCAAAGAAATACATAACAAAAAGAACAACTTAAACCAGATTACCTCCTATGTCACTGAATGGTTTGCATGGCATATCTATCTTACTTTAACACCATGCCTTGGCCAACAAAACATGCTAAGTCCTTTCAAATTTGGACCCAGAACAGCAAAAATTTCGTATGCAATATCATGAAAGAGAAAGTTGATGAAATCAAGTTCAAACATAGCCAACAAGGGAACAAGGGCTCAATGCAAAGTGATCTTCCATTTAACACCTTTCATTACATCACACACTCACATTCTCACAAAACTTATTTTCATTTCAGTATACATAAGACATTCATTTCATTCATTCAATACACTTACACTCTTGGACACTTAAAGAACTTAAGGAACTATCAACAATAACACAAAACACTTCAAACTCCTACGCTTCAGCACATTATAACAACTTCTAGCTCAAAACTTGCATATACCACTTTAACACCACAGCAGACTACGACTCCATGCGTCTAGAAAACTTCAAAACATCAGAAAAAACTTCAACACGAACAACTCCCCAACATTCATGACAATGGCACCCTCATAAACGTAGCACCCCACCAAAACACTTCAGCAATACCAAATAAACTTCAGCAAAATAACAAGCAACACTTATGGCATACCAATCTTCACCACATCATAGCCCACAGAAACATTCATGACAAAACCCATTCTTCAATCACAAAGTGACTTTAGCATAATAATCAATCACCAACCCTCCCACACATGAGACAAACATTGTCCGCAATGTAAAAGATTACGAAGGAGAGGCTCATTGAGAAGAGGAAGACACAGATGAGGAAGGTGATGAAAATGATGCTGTTGTAGAGAATGAAGGTCTGCTGAATGGAGGTGCCACCCAATAAAATGGACCTTGCAGAGGCCCTGGAGTGGTTGTCCTATACCAAACATTGGTATCCTCGTAGCTGGCATGAACTCCGGATCCACACGAAAAGTAGGAATGGGAGGTGATAGTGGAATGCGACCAAAGGTTGGCAATAGTTGCAGATAAGACTTTGCAGACACACCAGAAGGAAGCTCCTGCACTCCACCAGTTTCATCCATCGCCA
Source organism: Ophiorrhiza pumila (assembly GCA_016586305.1). Classification (NCBI taxonomy): domain Eukaryota; kingdom Viridiplantae; phylum Streptophyta; class Magnoliopsida; order Gentianales; family Rubiaceae; genus Ophiorrhiza; species Ophiorrhiza pumila. Next base: position 8,208,260 of record BLIW01000005.1, read on the forward strand.
AGTTTGGAATCTGGTACCCCGCCAACTGCGCTTAAGATGGCTGTGGTTTTGGTGGTCCAGGAGGCAAATGATAATAGACAGCCATCTTGTTGCACCTGTCTAGCTCCACTTGCATCATTAGTTGCCTGTGATAGAGCACCTCAAATTGCTACTGGGCAATTGACGAAATGTCATCCAATTTAGTTTCAATTGTGGATGCATGAGAATTCCAATCCTGGTGCATGTCATTTATTTTCCCATGCATGCTTTGAATCTTGTCGTCCATATGCTGAAAACAGGCATCAACAGACTGCTCGAAGTCATTAAAGGTGCTCTGAAGAGAACCAAAATCAAATGAGTGAGGATGATCATCTTGATGACCAGAAGGGTACGGATTATCATCTGAAAGCATAGTAGTAGAAGAAGAAACACGAGCCAAATCTTTATCCATCCACGCATACTTAACAAAAAGAGGTGTGGCGATGGGAAGTGAATCTGCCGCCAATTGGCACCCATGGCGTCCTCTACTCCCTGGGCACAACACAAATCGACGAGAAGCACCTGAAAGTATATTGCGGCTGCATCCTGTTCAATTCCAGCTCGTAGGTGGTTAATAATGATGCGCTCCACATCGATAGGCTTGCGATTTCGAATTGCAGAAATCAAATATAAGCGCCCTCGCATAACCTTTGTGACATGGGAACTAGGCATAAGCCGAGACAAGATAAACATCAACTAGATTTTTACATCACTCCTCAAAAATTGTTGAAAGATGTGTTTGCGCTCCCCATGCTAATTCACTTCCCATTTAGCCCCCGGGTGTGCCAATTCTTCCAACAAGGCTTGATCTGCGATAGCATCATCTAAGCACTCAAAATGATTGCAAGCATAATTAGGCATGCCGAAAAACTCATTCACTACCACACTGTCAATGTGAATCCATTTCCCTCTAACATAGACTGCACCATCCTTATTTGGGAATTTACCGTTGGCATAGTATTCTCGAGCAATGCTAATGTTGCAAAAATGTGGCGCTGTAGTCATCCTCTCATTAAATTTATGATATTTCATCAACTTTCGAAAAGGTCCCTTATCCACAATAAAGGATCGCTCCAAATGTAGCTTCTTTTCATATACACCATCCTCCAACCGTTGCCTAGCTTCCTCGTTAAAAAACACGGACACAGGAGATTCGTCTTTACGCTTCTTTGGTAAATGTGGGTTCACTGTAACCTCTGATGGATCCTTAACCATCGGCATATCCTCAGGGAAGTAATCAGTATCTGAGTCCAGAGGTGCTCTTGCCTTCCCCTTGCCCTAGCGAGAGTTAACACATTTCTTTGGTCCCATGATAACCGCCTCTAGCCAGAAAAACACAAAGTAAGCACCATAATTAAAAACCTCGAAATCGAGGCAAAGCGAACACAAAATATATTGCCATGCCCCACACGCACTAATCAGGGAGTTGCCCAACTAGTCACAATAACAACAAATAGCAGCATACATAGATTCACATACATTCACACTCGGCAAGCCCACTCGCTCAAACTACCAAGCCGCCAAACCAACCCTATACACATATGGTCACACAATCATGGAATTCCATAGTAACACACCTATACAACTAGCTTGCCCACAATGCTCATGAGTGACACTTCAAAATCCAAAAACACCAGCCGACAACAGAAGCAAACCAGTGGCAATGTTCCTACTTACAACCGTAAGGCAAAATATGTATACAATGTGCACTCAAGATACTAACACTTCAGCACAAAAACCAACTTTGCACATATCTTGGAGCTCAGTACACATAGAATTAGGCAATCCCTAAAACAGAAAATTGGTAACCCTACGTATAGGCTGCAGTTAGCAAGTTAAAACACCTCATTTGGACAAACATTGATCAGTTTATACGCATAATACCGAGGTATGGCAGGGCTGGATAGAACATTCACGAAGTTTCCAGCTTTCAACATCAACGAAACATTTGGAATAACATGCTAAGGAAGGAAGAATTAGCCAAAACTTATAAAATCAAAGTTGTAGAGCAAGATGTTAACTAAGTATAGGGACCTGAATCATCCAATTTAGAGCTAAAACGAAACATTTATGGCCAAAACACCGCAATGTGTCAAACTGGGCAACTTCAACAATCATCACACTACTAATTTCAGCTTAAAAGCACCATTCCTTAATTAAAATGACAATGTTCCGTCCCTAACTAGCAAACGTGTAAAACTTAAACATTGTAGCCCATCATCTTAGCTAAATTTCCCAACTGGAATCATCTAATTTGGATATCATATGCTCAAGTTATGTGAGATTTACAGAAACTTGTCAAAGCTGAAACAAACTTTTTGAGTCACTTAATCCCTTCCCCCACACTTAGCATGTGTTTAACTTTTGAACAATCAATCACTACATTATCCCATCAAAGCATCATTTTCTTGAAATCTTAAACCAAATTGAACATGCATAAAGACTTACCAACTCCTCCTTGAAGTAAATCATGAATGCCAAAATAGTAAGATGAGAGAACTTGAGCATACCTTTACTTGGGAATCAAAGAAAAATGTTTTGAAGAGAAGAGAAAATTGAAGCTGAAGAATGTCTCCTTGGGCAACTTCCGATCTTATGTACCTCACCCTGTGATTGACTTGAAATATGAACAATGGTGTTGGTTATTTATAGAACCAAAATTTAAGTGCAACATTCAGTCGGTCAAAGCAATGCATTATTGTATCCAACCAACACAAAAAAACATGAATATCAAGACAAATGTGGGCCATGTTCATTCAATTATGTGAACTATCCTACCTTCCCCCTGCCAATCGACATAATAAACTCACATGGCCTAAAGAATCAAAACAACCCTTCAGCTTTATGTCTTTCAATGCTCCCACAAAATCTTATCCAATGCACTATTTCATCTTCAGCTTTTAATTCATTTTTCATCTTTCAACTTTTCAGAACAAATTCAATAACTCTTAGAGAGGTAGATTCAAGCACATAAATTCTGGCATTTTAAAGTACCTCACTATCAACCTTACTCTTTGTTTATTGAAGTCCCGAGCTTTCAAAATTGTACTATGCACTCGTGCACTGCAGATTATAAAAACAATTCCATTAGGCCTCAAGTAAAATGCTAAAGAAAAATTAACACTAAAAGGAAACACTAATAGCATAAAACGAATAACAAAATCATGTACTCCAAATATAATATAAGACACTATTCCAAGACCAACACCATTTTCACAATTTCTCACAATTACCACAACCTAAATTAACTTCACTAGAATAACAAAACACCAAACAATTCATAAAAAACATAACATCTGCTCCCCCACACTTGATTATGTAATGGCCCCCATTGGCTGGAAAGGGCGGATGTTAGACACATTGATGTTAGACATCTCAGCCGAATCGTGCCTCTCTCTCAACCTCAAGATAACCGGGCCACTGAGGTGGTCCTATGAGACCTAAAGATGGTTGGGAAGATTCTGTGAACGTGATTTCGATTCCCTATCTACTGGCCATTTCCGCTAAGAGAAGGGAAAAAAACATTGGAGGGAACTCGAACCGCTGTGCATGCCTAATGTACCACAATATCAAGCGTCCTACGTTAATCGTCATCCTCTATTGAATAGCATAAATAATAAGGACTCGCTCTCGGGTTGCTATAATGGTTTGTTGAGTAGGCATGAGCCGAGAATTGATAAAGAGTAACCATATTCGTGCCTGAGCAGTTAACTTGCTTGATAGGATATACAGGGCCTCAGATCTTACATTCCGTACCCATGTAGCACCAGGTAACCCGAAAAATTATAACAAGTAATCCGTGTCCTCCGCCTCTACCAACTGACTATACTCATCATTTGGATAATCAGGTAAGAGATAGTGCTGATTGATGCTGTGGCGCATGACTTCCAGGTATATTTCATGCAAAAATATTGTGTTGTTGACACTTGAGTGACTGGCGTTAGCATTAGCATAAAATTCCCGAGCAATCTCTATATTAGACTCAGTTGGGGCTAAAGTTAAGAATTCCCAGTTGTGGAATCGAATAATGTCTTCAAAGATGGGGGTCGGAGCCTCAAATTGTTGCTCGATCAGAACGTACCGAAAAATAGATCTGTGGAATTGTTGCTCTGCTCTAGCATTTACAAATCGTGATGATTCTATCAGAGTACAATCAAAATCTGAATCGGAAGAATCCAAACTATCCGAAGCAACTGGTGAGAGCATGGTATATTGGTCGTCGTTGTATGCCATGTGCTGAAGTGTAAGATGACGTAAAAATAAAGTAGAGTGAATGTTTAAGTAACAGAAGCTCAAGGATAGAATGCATAATATCAAGCAAAGTGCAGGGTATTTATAATGAAATGCGCAAGCACAATTCGGCGATATGCTAACTAAAAGACAGAAACATGTGATTAAATCTAAAAGACAAAACACGTCGTGACAACATAACTTGCCCCAATTAATTCATGTCTAGTCTTTTCATGCAAGATCCATCTCTACCATCAATTATTCATGAAAGAACAAATTCACGAGTCTTAATTTCCAATCATGTGACTAGCCTATAGAACCATGTCACGGAATTTGATTCCTTTACCTGAGTTGCTATAAAATCCAAATTGAGCTTACCAATGTCTCAGATGGTTCATACCCAAATTGCCTAACTGCCAATTTAGTTGCGTCACCGTTTGCATTTGTATTCTTTGCACTTTATTCCTTCTTGATCACAAGCATGAATCTCTGCAGAAGTTATTGACAGATTGGATCAACACAATATAATACTAACGTTAACGAATGTAAAATGAAGAACACAAAAATCAAATCGAAATAGAAATTGACTAAGAAGAACTAGGTTGCAACCTAGGAGTGCTTCTTTTAAGGTCGACAGCCCGACCATGCGTTGTCTCAATGTGAAGTTATGGGATCATCCAAGAATAACTCTTGTGGAGCTTGGGATCCTTTTGGCATGGTCTAATCCTCATGTAGTGCATATGGTTTAAGTCGGTGGCCATTCACTTTCCATGTATTACCACTCTTCTCACTCTGAATCTCAACCACTCCATAAGGCATGACCTTGACAACTCAAAAAGGACCAGTCCAATGGGATCTCAATTTTCCTGGAAAAAACCTTAGCTTAGATTCATATAACAAGACCAACTGTCCTGGTGCAAAGCTCTTAGATTAGATTTTGGCATTATGGAGTCTTTTTGTCCTCTCTTTGTACATCCTTGCACTCACATAAAAATTAAACCTGAATTCATCCAATTCATTCAACTCCATCATTCGTTTAGACTGTGCCCCAGTAATATCCATATTCAGCTTTTGAATTGCCCAGTATGCTCTGTGCTCCAGCTCCACTGGCAACTGACATTCTTTGCCATATACTAGTCTGAAAGGTGAAGCACCAATTGGAGTCTTATATGCTGTTCTATATGCCTAGAGAGCATCATCCAACGGCATAGCCCAGTTCTTCCTACTTGGATTAACAACTTTTTCCAAAACCCGTTTAATCTCTCTATTAGATATCTCAGCCTGGTCACTTGTTTGGAGATGGTATGCAGTCGAAACCTTGTGTTTTACTCCATATTTGGCCAAAAGGGCTGCAAATATTTTGTTGCAAAAATGAGTCCCTCCATCACTGATGATTGCCGTTGGAGTTCCGAATCTGTTGAATATATGTTTCTTGAGAAATGCAGCAACACTCCTAGCATCATTGTGTGGGAGTGCTTTGACCTCGACCCATTTTGAAACGTAATCTACTACAACCAAGATATACTCCATTCCACATGATCTTGGGAAAGGTCTCATGAAATCAATTCCCTAGACATCGAACAATTCTACCTCCAAGATGTTGTTCAGGGGCATTTTGTTTTGTGAGGAAATGTTACCACTTCTATGGCACCTATCACAATGACCAACCCAAATTCTTGCATCCAAGAATATGTGAGGCCAATAGAATCCAGATTGCAAAACCATGGCAAGTCCTCTTTCTCTATTTTGAACACTTGCTCATCAGGAAAATGCTCATTTATCACAATGGTCGATTCATCTTGTGCCTTTGATTCAAATCTTGACAAATGATTGGCCACTACATTCTATGAACCTTTTCTATCCTTAATTTCAACATTGAATTCTTGGAGAAGTAGCACCCAACGAACTAGCCTTGGCTTGGCTTTCTTCTTGGCTAGTAGTACTTCAAAGCTGCATGATCCGTGTGCACAATGATAGGTATGTTGCGTACTCTTCAATTTAACCCTAGAAACTACTGTAGTAGTCGAAGTAGGGATCGTATCCTAAGGGAAGGATTTGGTTACTAAAATGTTAATAATTTGCTCCAAGAATTTCTCAAGTTTAGTTTTCACAAATTAATGGACAATAGTAACACTCGAGAGAAGATAAAAGAATGATCCAAGATAAAACAGGAAGACAGAACAGGACTCAATCTTACGAAAATAACAACAAAGAACACTACAATTCCAAACTAAATAGAAGCACAGAAATGAGATATCAGACTTTAAGTAAGATGTCCTAGGGTTTCTCTCCGGATGATCATGTAAATCAACTACTAAAATACGATGCAATTGACACACTGGAAGACTAAAAGAAGATCAAACTGCCTGAGAACCTAGATTATGACTGGCATGGTGACCGCTTCATTTTCTATGTTCTCTGACTCCACAATTTCCCATGGCGAGGCCTAGAGTGAAGAGTTAAATCCGCAGAATCCCAACCTCCCGAGATTCATTACTATCACATGCAAAATCTAGGTTTTCCTATGGCGAGGCCTAACCTAGTTCCAATTTGTCTTCACGAAGCTCGGAAAATCTCTTCTCACTTAGTTCTAAAGCATAATGAACTTTCACCGGCATGACGACCGCATCTCGGTTCACGATCAAGCAATTTAAGCGAGAAGACTTATTTACCATACTGTATGTTCTCAATTCAAGCATTATTACTCCTGTTAAAGAATTAAACCCCAACCTAGCATGGCGACCACAATCGAAGGATGATTCAATCAAGAAGAGCTCAAATGAGTGAAATTTAACAAGATTTAAGCATTATTTTCCAGTATGAGTTCATTCCTAATGATTTACATCAATTGCAAGGCGTTGCATGGTCTCATTACACTTCATCCGGATCAAAACCCTAGAACATATTGAATTTAGCCACAAAGTTCCATTTCCAGTTCACGATCGTCAACAAACAATAATAAGCAAGTCATGTTCATCAATTGGGAAGAATTTACCAAATACTCTGCTTCAATTGCCTCCAATTCAAAAAGAATCCGTAAAATCTTCCTTGACTGAGAATAGAATTGCAATTATCGGAGCAATTCCTCGATCGGAATTGAAAATGGAGCTAAAACTGTTAGAGAGAGAAAGTAAATCTCAAGATCAATTTGAGAGAAAAATTCCCCGCTCTCCAAAATCAAAAGTCTGTTATGAATTCTAGAATATTCGTCCTCTAAAATGGTTAACTAACCCTATATATATAGAGGTTACAAGAATCGTAAACAGTACGCAAACGTAAAATAACTAAGGAATTACAAATATGCCACTGCTCAATATTCTAGCTCAACAATCATAAAATGTAAGTCTGTAGTAAGAAAAACTCTAGCCACCTCCAGCGCCTTCGTCCCAACATCTCTGCGTGTTCATCGTTGTTCCAGAGTCTTCCAGCTTGCCAAGAGCGCGCCTCCAGTTTAGTCCAAAGTCCTTGAGTGCACCGCCTTGATCACGTCTTTACTTCCTCGAAGCTTCACGCCTTCATCGATCTCTCAGTGCCTTCAAGCTATCAGCATCCACTCCTTTATCTCTGCCTGTACACACAACTAATCGTTTCAACACTTAGACGTTTTTCAGTTTGCCAAAATCACAGCTTCCAAGCAAATATGTGGGCGAGGTCTCGCTGCGAGACCTCGCCGTGCATTTGAGTTTGTGGGCGAGACCTCGCGGCGAGGTCTCGCTGTGCAAAGTTGTGCCGTGTAAATTGTTTTTGGGCGAGACCTCGCGGTGAGGTCTCGCCCTTTATGTGCGAGTGTGTAAGAAGTTTAAGTGTAGTGAAATCGTGAAGTGTAGATGTTTAGACAATTGAATGTGAAGTGTGTGGTATGAGTAAGTGCACAAAGGACACAAAAGAATGAACAACAAAAAAAAAAACAAATGCATGAAGATCGAATGAATAAAGAGTGAGTGAAAGTGAATGCCTAATGAAAATGGTGAAAATGATGAATCATGAGATGGAGAATTGGTGAATGCAAATGCAATGTGTATATCAAGGACAACAATCTGGTGAAGATGAAAGTCCATGAAAAATAATCAAGCAAAGTAAGACATGAACTTTGATAAATGCCATAGCAAACAACCAATTCCCTCTTCAATCTTGAAATGTATTCAAACACATGAAACCCTTCTCAAATCATGACTTTGCAAAATGTATGCTTTAAGATGCAATAACAGTGAGTGTGTGTTGAGTGAACTAAGTGTTAAATGTGTGCACGAATGTTGTGACAAGATGTGCACAATTCATGCGACGAGGTGAGCTCGTCGCATGAAGTTTGTGCGTGATGTGTGCGAGGATCGTGCGGCGAGGTCACCTCGCCGCACGTTGGATGTGCACAAAAGTGTTGCGGCAAGGTGACTTCGCCGCAATGTGTGTGCGTGAGTGCATGTGACGAGATGATCTCGTCGCATGAAGTGTGTGAGACTTCGCCGCATGCTCATGCGGCGAAGTGTGGGTAGTGTACGAGAGTGAAGTGCGGTGAGTGTATGAGTGCATGTGTGAGCTTGTGATGAGTGCACATGTGAGAGCATCTAAACGGCCAAGTATTCATTTCTGCACAAGGCTCTACTTCAATGCCAAATACATGTACCTTAGCTCCTGAAATAGACTTTGTGGTAAACATGAAAGTTCTAGATCTTCCTCTGAGCGTTCCAATGATCCAAGAATTAGCATCATTGGATATCTGTAACTCAAGATATACACAATTTACCAAACTGTGGCAGAAAGATAAAACCCTCAAACCAAAACCGTAATCCAAGCACCACAAAGAAGCCTCAGTTTCTCATGATTTCATACAGAATTTGGAGAAAGTTAAAACATGACAATTAAAGTATGCACAAAGAGCTTTCCATAGCCACCAAACTCTCCTCATTCGGATCGGAATTGGACAAGTTACACTTAAATGAAAATCAGCACTCAAACTGCCAAAACCTAGGGCATACTTGCACTTGTTCATCCGAATTCATAATTGATTCTTTTAACCTAATTTTAGATCTTTTCTATTCATTTTAGCACACATCGTCACCAATCACATAAAAGCATCCAAAGTCACATAACACAACACAATTTCATAGAAAACAAGCCAAAAGTTCAGTGAATTAAGCTATTTAAGTTGGTATAAAACCAACTTATCAAATTCCCCCACACTTGACCTTTTGCTTGCCCTCAAGTGAAAAACACACTCTAGACTTTCACCATAATGCATTGGACCCTCACTCTTGATCCACTATGTCCTATTCCAAGTTCATCAACGTTTTTTCACACAAAAACGTATGTAACGTTTCCTGATACTTAGTTCTCAGATTTCAGTACACATTACCAACTAAGGCACACTGAATAAAGACCAAAATGTCATGCGTGCAATTGTGTGCTGAGGAACATGCACTTCATCTATTCCCTTGCTATACACCATCTAGTTGTCTCACATGCCACCCAATACATATCAATCTTATTGACTACCCCTATGAACATGCAACTTCCCAAGATCAATGGTAACCTATGTGGACATTGGTGCTCTATGGGACATTGCCCTTATTTGCACATTGGTGCTTATTTGTTGCACCCATTGGTGCCTTAGCCTGTGTTTTGGCTTCTTTTTCCCTTAAGCTGCCTGGGTTTTATGGCTTTTTTTTCCCAATTATGCTTGCCAAGGGTATTTCGGCTTTTCATTCCCAATTGCCAAAGGCTTTTTCTCCATATCCTTTCTTGTGTATGTACATGTTCATAAGAGTATCCAACATGACTAAACATGCACGAGTGCTAGAAACACCAGACTAATGCATAACAAGAAGAACAAATTCCATACTCGTTGCCTCCTATGTCAATTGAATTTGTGCATGACATATCTATCTTACCTTAACATCGTGCCTTAACCAGCAAAATGTACCTATTTCTTCAAACTTAGAACCAGAAAATAAAAAATTTTCGCATACAACTTAAAACAAATAAAGTGATGAACTTGAAATAATACCATAGTAAACGAAGAATAAAGCTTTAATACATAATGGTTAAGTATTACATTCCTTATCTTACACCAATTCTCACCACACTCAATTAATTTCAATAAACTCTCACACCCAAACAACTCATACAAGCACAAAGCTTACAACACATCCGACACACTCTCTAAGATTTCGAACCCCCATACATATAAACCACACACAACTTGTCAACAAGACATCTTCCACTTCCTAATTTTCCATACTTCACAACATCTAGCAAATCATCACAACTCATTCCAGCATATATTCACACACTTCAACTTCTTAGAACACACAAAGACTCCAGATTCATAGCATCACACGATCATGCTTCGAAAACAAGAACGGACAGAAAACACCAGCTTCACAATATCATCACAACATAACTTCAAAGAAAGACTTCATTCCAACTTCAACATTCTTCACCGCATAGCAACATCATAGCATCATAATAAAACAGCACAAAATTAAGCACCACACTGATCATTAATCATCAACACACAAAAACTCCCCCCCACACTTGCAATGCATAGTGTCCCCAATGGAAAAAAAAAACTAGGAATGAGGAGCTCCCTGGGATGAAGATGGTGCAGAAGAGGACGGAGACGAGAACAAAGCTGTCGTTGAGAATGAAGGACCAGAAAATTGCTGCGCCACATAGTAAAAAGGACCATGCACCGGTCCTTGAATAGGCTGCCCCGAACCCAGTAATGGCATCCTTATTGCTGGCAGGAATTCAGGATTTGGGACAATCTTAGGAGTTGGAGGCATTGAAGGGATACTTCCAAATGTAGGCAATGGTTGAAGAGAAGGCATTGTAGGCACCCCTGCCGGTAGCTCATGAATAGCGCCACTTACAACGTCTATTGACAAATTTGGAATACGTTACCCGGCCAGTTGTGCAGATGTCGGCGTTGGTTTTGGGGGTCCAGTATCAGAATGATAATACACAGCCATCTTGTTGCACTTATCAAGCTCCAATTGCATGAACATTTGTCTGTGATACAACACTTCGAATTGTTGTTGAGCCACTGAGGCCATATCATCCAGTTTATGGTTCATATTTGAAGCATGTGTTGCCCACTCTTGCTGCATATTATCCATACCTTCGTGCATCCGTTCCCACCTCTCATCTATGTTTGAAAAATGTTGCTCCACTGATTGTTGGAAATCCTGAAATCGGTGCTCAACTGAATGTTGGAAATCCTATATTGCTCCTTGCAAAGTACTGAAATCAAACATTTGGGGTTCCTCATCTGCCTCAAAAGGTGAAGGGCCAGATTTGCTCCTAGACTTCTTCGCTGCAGTTTTCTTGGCCTTCCTCATCTCCTTCTCCAGGGCTTGATATTTAATGTACAATGATGTTCCAATTGGCCCTGGATTCCTTCACCACTCTTCAGTCTCCGTGTCCACTCCCTAAGCCAAACATATCTCCTCAAGCAAGATAGGGAAATAGAGAGCTGCATTATCTGTGTCAGTCCCAGACTGAATACTCGACAGAATTATACACCCAACATCAATTGGTCTCTGCCCCCGAATAGCTGATATCAAATACAACCGATCGCGTAGAACTTCAGTAGATTGTGAGCTTGGCTTAAGACGAGACAAAACAAACATCAACTAGATCTTCACATCACTGCGTAGCCATTCCCCTCGGATATGTTTGCGATCACCCCTGTATTTAATTCCCATTTAGGCCCCGGGTAAAGCCAACTCTTCTGTCAATAGTTGATCACATTCATTAGCTTCTGGAAATGGTAAAGGATCATGAGAAAAATTTGGAGTGCCGAGATGATCGTTGATGATCTCACTGGTAATCTACACCCATTTCCCTCGCACATAGAATTCCCCAGCTTTATTTGGAAATTTTGCATTAGCATAAAATTCTCTCGCCAAACTAGCATTCCAAAACCCTGGTGCACTTGTGAGTTTCTTATCAAAACAATGAATTGCCATCAATTCCGCAAATGGACCTCCTTCAACCGCAAATGCCCTCTCCAGATGAAGTTTTTTCATACCAATTCCATCCCCCCATCGTTTTTGAGCCCGTTTGTCTAAGAACACCGAAGGTTCACTATCTTGATTAGATGAACCCTTCCTCTTCTTGGGAGTTTGAGCTTGCATGGTATATTGAGGGGGGTCCTCAAATAAAGTCAAATCTTCATCTGGGAAGTACTCTAAATCAGAGTCAACAAGTGATGGTTTCTGCATTTTTCCTTTTCCCTTCTTTGAAGTCGTGGCCTTCTGTGAAGTTGAATCCTATTTTGGTGCCATGGCTGTAACAAAAGTTCAACTTGTCAAACCATACTCAAAGCAAAACAAATGCAATAAGAGCATCACTAAGCACATGCACTTTTTCCTCAACAAATTCCTGGAACTGGAAATCAGCATGATAAGATCGTAACAATCATCCATCAAGCAGGGAGAATCAGTTCAAACATAAAGCATCAAAGTTTTAGTGCACTCTTTAAGCGAAATTAGAGGACAAGAATCACCCAATTTGGATTCAAAATGAACAAGTTATGCCTAAAATACCGAGAGTCACCAAACTGGGCAGATTCAGCATTTAGAACACTAACAACCTAACTTCAGCTTTGCATTCCTCTACTCATTGCTCTATGTTCCAGTCACAATTAGCAAAATGCATAAACATGAACATTGTAGGTTAAAATGTTATCTAAATTCTGCAACTGGAATCACCTCAATTGGAGCAAAAATGAGCAAGTTATAGCAAGAAAACCGAGAGGTATCAAAACTGGACAATTCAGCAATTTCACAAACCATAATTCATAACATGAACGCGCATTGTCCTCCAAATTGGACCGTGTTCCAGGCAGAACTAGCAAAAGTGTATAACATAAGAAATGTAGCCCTTCCTCTTAACTAAATTTCTCAACTGGAATCAACTCATTTGGACATTCCATACTCAAGTTATGACCGATTTACAGAAACATGTAAAAGCTGAAGTAATCTGAAAACCACGAACTAACTTCCCCCCCACACTTAACTTGCATTTAGCTTTTAAGCAAGAATCCCAAACAACAAGTTATCCACGTACACACATTCTTGTCATGTTAATCTACTCACCAACATTCGTTGTTCAACTCATAACATTCCATCAATAAAAGTCTTGAGGAGAAAACCAACACATACCTTTGAAAGGGAAGCTCACAACGAGAACTGGAAGAAAAAAGAAAGTGATGAAGAAGAATGCTCTTAATATCCTCCTTGGCAATGCCAAAGTATGAACAAGCTTACTCTTTGCAATGTTGTATGTGTTATGAACAAAAGTGAGCCTTTATAGAGCTAAAGTGCAAGTGAATAGCAAATCAGATGTCATATGGAATGAATATTTCCAACTACCATTTGAGTCTACTATTATCGAGACACTTGTGGGACCATTTGCTATTCAATGCATGTGACTCCTTAACTTGCTAGCTGCCAAGTGACAAATAATGCCCACATGATGTACAGAACTTCACCAAAACCTTAAAGAAATGCTTGACCCAAAAACGCATGATGAAAGGAATGCTTAATGTTAGAAAAACGCCACATGTTCACATAATGAAATGCATGTTCAATGCTTGTGAGTGTGGTAAGATAAAACTTTGTGAACATTTATTTGGTCAAGGCATACTTAATAACCCACACACCAAACATAAGCCAACAAGTACATCAATCAACTGTGGGACTCCACTTGATTCACTTCACGAGACACAATTCTATCCCCTAGCTGCCAAATAATAAAAGACCCTTTCACATGTACACACCTAAAACAAGCTAGAGGGCAGCCTTATTATTCCAAAGTCGCTTCAATGTCTCACGTAAAATTATGGTCAGAAGGGTAGTTCCACTATCATTAATTTGTACGGTCGAAATTATCTCACCCTTCTCAAACTTACCCACATTTAATGAACTCCAAAGTCATGAATATGATCCCATGCCCACTTGAATGCACATGGTCATCAAACTCCTCTTGATCATAAATGAAGTCTGTTCCTCAGCTTTGCGCACGTTCATCATTGTCATCATACTGTAGCAATCACCCATGCATTCATGAACGAAAATTAGCAAATCTTAACAAAATCATCAACTGTAAAGAATGAAAAATAAGAAACGAAGAAAGAAAAGATCACATACTACCTTCTCATGATAAACTAATACACAAACAGACATGATGAACTAATAGACACAAACATAAAACACTTCCTAACAACACACAACTCATTCATGAGAACCCAGTACAACTCCTAGAGAAATTTAAAAATTACTTAATGAACACACCACTTAACACTACTAAACACACCATGCCACATTTTTTTTATTTCTCATCTTCATTTCTCATCTTTCATTGCTTCCAGATTCTCACTAGTTAAGCCTTCATTTTCCCCCCACATTTAAGGAACGCATGGTCCCCATTGCACGGACGGAAAGGAAAGAAGAAAGAATTGCCCTAATGTTGAAAGGAAAAGAAATGTGTCATGGTGTGGATCCTTAAACCATAATTAGCTAACATAAGAAAAATAAACAAGCAAAAACAACAAAAACAAACAAAAGCAAGCATCTAGGTTGCCTCCTAGTAGCGCTTGGTTTACGGTCCACAGCCCGACCATGCCCCTTAGTTCATTGTGAAGGTAAAGGATCATCCAAGTAAAGCTCATGGGGAGCTTGTGCCAGATTAGCAATGCCTTTGTCCTCAGAGGCCAAGTATGGTTTAAGCCTGTGACCATTCACCTTCCACATATTGCCGTTCTTGTCATTTTGAATCTCCACAACTCCATAAGGCTTTACATCCATAACACGAAATGGACCACTCCATCGTGATTTCAATTTCCCTGGGAAAAGCCTTAAACGAGAATTGTACAACAAAACCAATTGTCCTGGTGCAAAACTCTTTGATTGGACTCTTGCATCATGAAGCCTCTTTGTTTTCTCCTTTTAAAGCTTAGAACTCATATAAGCATGAAATCTAAATTCATCCAATTCATTCAACTCAAGCATCCTTTTAGATTGAGCTTCCGACAAATCCATATTCAACTTCTGAATTGTCCAACAAGCCTTATGTTCCAACTCCACAGGTAGATGACACTCTTTACCAAATACGAACCGAAATGGAGAAGCACCTATAGGAGTTTTATAGGCTGTCCTGTATGCCCACAATGCATCATCCAGTTTCATGGACCAATCTTTCCTTCTCGGATTTACAACCTTTTCAAGCACTCTCTTAATTTCACGATTTAAAATCTCAGCTTGACCAGAAGTTTGAGGATGATAAGCTGTAGAAACCTTATGAGTTACGCCATACTTGGCCAATAAAGCTTCAAAGATCTTGTTATAAAAATGAGTTCCACCATCACTTATGATTGCTCTGGGAGCTCCAAACCGATTAAAAATGTGTTTCTTCAAGAAAGCAATCACACTTTTTGCATCATTATGAGCCAGAGCCACAGCTTCCACCCATTTGGACATATAATCAACAGCTACCAAAATGTATTCCATGCCTCTGGATTTTGGAAATGGCCATGAAGTCAATTCCCCATACATCAAAAATTTCCACTTCAAGGATGTTATTCAAGGGCATTTCATTTCTGGAAGAAATGTTCCCTGTTCTTTGACATCGATCACAATTCCCAATCCAGATTCTTGCATCCAAGAAAATATGAGGCCAATAGAAACCACATTGTAAAACTTTGAAGCTAGTTCTGGTTGAGCCAAAATGTCCACCATAAGGTCCTTCATGACATGCTTTCAAAATGTCTTCCTTTTCTTCCTCTTTGATGCACTTGCGTATGATTTGATCGCTACAGATTTTATACAATGCATTATCCTCCCAAAAATAATATCTGGCATCACTTCTCAACTTCTTCTTCTGATCACTAGAGAAATAAGTTGGTATTTGTACAGCAACAACAAAGTTTGCAATCTCTGCATACCAAGGCAAAGTCCTCTCATTTACTCTAAACACTTGCTCGTCTGGGCAGTGTTCTTTCACCAAAATACCAGAACCTTCTTGAGCTTCTGACTCCAATCTTGATAAATGGTCAGCAACCACATTCTCTGACATTTTACGATCCTTGATTTCAACATCAAATTCTTGAAGCAATAAGACCTATCGAATCAATTGGCTTCTTTCTTTGCTAACAAATACTTCAAAGCAGCATGATCTGTGTGGACAATAACTTTCGACCCCAACAAGTATGCTCTGAATTTGTCAAATGCGAAAACCACCGCCAACATCTCTTTCTCAGTTGTAGTATAATTCAACTGAGCCTCATTGAGCAGCTTACTGGCATAATAAATGGTATGAAAAATTTTATTTCTTCTCTGGCCAAGAACAACTCCCAATGCATAGTCACTTGCATCGCACATAATCTCGAACGGTTCACCCCAATGAGAAGTAACTATCACAGGAGCTTCCACCAATTTAGCTTTCAAAGTCTCAAATGCTTCCATGCATTCTGTGCCAAATTCAAATTTTACATCCTTCTCCAATAGGCTACACAATGGCCTAGCAATTTTAGAGAAATCTTTGATGAAACGTCTGTAGAAACCACATGGCCAAGGAAACTTCTGATTCCCTTAACATTAGTTGGTGGAGGTAGCTTAGAAATAACATCAATCTTGGCTCTGTCAACCTCAATGCCTTTATGAGAAATCTTATGACCCAGTACAATGCCCTCTTGAACCATGAATTGACATTTTTCCCAATTTAACACCAGATTTGTCTCTTTACATCTCTTTAACACTTGAGCTAAGTTCTCCAAGCAACCATCAAATGTCATCCCAAAAACTGAGAAGTCATCCATGAAAATTTCAATTATCGACTCAACCATGTCATGAAAGATTACCATCATACATCTCTGGAAAGTTGCGGGAGCGTTGCACAAGCCAAATGGCATCCTTTTGTAAGCAAATGTGCCAAAGGGACAGGTGAAAGTTGTCTTATCTTGGTCTTTGGGATCAATTGCAATTTGGTTATAGCCAGAATATCCATCAAAGAAGCAATAAAACAAGTAGCCCGCAATTCGATCCAACAATTGTTCCAAGAATGGAAGAGGGAAATGATCCTTCCTGGTTGCCTTGTTAAGTTTTCTGTAGTCCATTCAAACTCTCCAGGCACTAACCACTCTTGTTGCAAGAAGTTCATTTGCATCATTTTTAATAACTGTGACTCCTCCCTTCTTCGGAACACATTGAACAGGACTTACCCACTCACTGTCTGAGATGTGAAAAATCATTCCAAAATCAAGCAATTTGATAACTTCTTTCTTGACAACTTCTATCATTTGTGGATTCAATCTCCTTTGTCTATCATGCACTAGCACTGAGTTTTCTTCCAAAAGTATCTTATGCATGCACAAGCTTGGACTTATGCCTTTGATACCAGCAATAGTCCAACCTATAGCTAATTTGTGTTGCCTCAATACTCCCAGTAATTTCTCTTCTTGCCATTCCTCAAGTTTGGAAGAGATCACAACAGGTAATGTTTCATTATCTCCCAGGAAAGCATACTTGAGGTATGGAGGCAAAGGTTTAAGCTCATGTTTTGGAGGTACCACAATAGATGGCATCAATTTTTCATTCCTGCAAAAACTTTCTTCCTTCCTCACCTCAGTAGGAGAACAAACTGCATTAGTAGAAACAAAAGTTTCTTGTTCATTTTCGCATTTCCTATCACACAATTCCTGTAAAGTGTTCTCTCCTACTCTTTCATGCATTTTTACCTCAACAAAATTGTCTTGCATCTCACAAATTGATTCATCCAAATAACAACATTCAACAAGGTTTTCAATTTCATTTACAATTTTGCTATCTTCCTCATCTAACTCTATATCATCTTTCTCATCATTACACAAATTCAACTCATCAAGACACATAAATTCATGCTTCCCATTTACATCATTCTCATTCACAGCACATGCAATAGACCGAATAGCAAAACAAGTCTCCATATTCAATGGGTGTTTCATTGCATAATTCACATCAAAGACTACTTGTTCATCATTAATTCTAAAAGTGACAGTTTTGTTTCTTACCCCAATTAACGCATCTCCAGTAGCAAGAAAGGACGACAAAAAATAAGAGGTACCTCTGGGTCCTCCTCCATGTCTAGGATAATGAAATCCACAGGTAGAGTGAATTTGTCAATTCTTACCAAAACATCTTCTACCATTCCTGTAGGCTTCACTAAAGATCTATCTGCCAACTGGAGAGTTACTGCTACAGGTTGAATTATTCCACTCAAGCCCACACTCACAGCAATAGACAGAGGCATGAGATTTATTCCAGATCCCAAATCACAGAGTGCTTTCTCAAAATATCTCATGCCTATTGTGGAAGGAATAGTATAGCTGCCGGGTCTTTCAACTTTGGTGGCAAATTTTTCCCAATCCAAGCTCCACTACAGTCAGAGACCATCATGGAGACTTCGCATTGCAAAATCCGTTCCTTGTTGGAGATGAGGTCCTTAAGGTATTTTGCATATTTGGGCACAGCTCCTATCAAGTCCAACAATGGTAAGCTTATATTTACTTGTCTCACCACATTCAAGAATCTGTCAAATTCTGGCCCTTTCTTTGGTGGTGGTCCCACTCTTTCAGGAAATGGAGCTTTTGGAGCATATTCTGGATAATTGTAAGGACTAGGTGTTCCACGAATTTTCGTGGTTACCTCTTTATCTCCTTTGTTGTGCACCTCCTCCTTCTTTGGTGCCATGTCCTCATTGACACACTCTTGCTCACAATCAGGATTATCTTCTTCTTTGTCTTCAGAAGTATCATCCCCAGGTTTGTTAGGCTTGTGTACTTATTTTCCACTTTTCAAAGTTATAGCATTGCATGTTTCCTTCCCTTTCGAATTTGGGATGGTATCACTTGGAAGTCCTCCACGAGGCCTCTGATGTACAACATTTACAAGTTGCCCAAGTTGCATTTTAATATTCTTGAGTGTAGCTTCATGATGTTTTACTGTTGACTCCAAGCCTCCAAACCTCTGCTCGTTCTTATCCATTTTCTCCATCAACTTTTGAAACATGTCTTCAACCGATGGCTTTAATTGCTCTGAAGTACCAGCTTGATGATCAAAACCAGGAGGTGCATTTGCTGCTCTTCTTTGGTCATTTCCCTGATAATATTGCCCTCATTGATTTTGTTGTTGTTCCCAATTGCTCTGTCCACCATTGTATGGTCTATTACCCCCAGAGTAATTCCCTCCAGAATAATTTCCACCATACTGAGGTTTGTTGCTGTAATTACTCACGTATTGTATAGACTCAGTTGTGATAGCACATTCATCAGTACGAAGTTCACCTTTGCAAAGACCACATGAAAGTACAGGAGCTTTTGCTTGAGTAGCTTTCAAAGTTTGCACTTGCTTGGCAAGGGCTTCAAACTTGGCACTCAATGAAGTTTCCTCATCAAGGTCCAACACTCCCCTCTGCCTTCTATTGTGAGGTTTTCGGGTCTCAGAGAAGAGATACTCATCCTCAGCAATTTGGTTAAACAACTCTCGAACTTCAGGCATACTCTTATCCTTTAATGCACCATTGGCACAAGCTTTAACCATCATGGAAGACTCAGGTGTGAGACCTTTGAAAAACGTATTCAATTCTCTAATTTCACCGAGGTCATGATTGGGACATTGACTGATTAAGTCATTAAAATGTTCCCAAGCTTCTCTGAATGATTCACTGTCTTGCTGTTGAAAATTCATGATCTCTATTCTCCTCTTCTCAAGCTTAGATGGTGGAAAATATTTAGCCAAAAATTTCTTCTGAAGTTCCTCAAAAGAAATTGTTGCATCTGCTCCTCCAGTGGTTTTGAGCCAATGTTTTGCCTTACCTCTCAAAGAAAGAGGGAAAAGGATTCTGTGCACTTCACTTCTATCCACTCTTGGAAGTTTAAATGTACTACACAAGCCTAAGAACCAATCCAGATGATAATAAGGGTCTTCATTGTCTAACCCTTGGAAAAATTGGCCTTGTGTAATCATCGAGACAATCTGAGGAGGGATATGGTAACTTTCGACATCAATATCTTGCTGTCCAAATCTGTTGTCAAAATTCACAGCATAATGATCACCAAAACGCGGTGCTCTCACTCCAGGATTAGCCATGTCTCTTTGCTTGGCTTGAACTCTCAAAGTTTTAGCCAATTCCAGGTCCCATACAAACTCAGGATCTCCAAAGGATCGTAACCTGAGAATACAATAACACCAAGAGTGAAGTATAACCGAAGTGAAATAGAATACAAAAGTAACACTACAATGTAAACAGCACTTGAAGAACAAAACCCACAACAACAACAATAAAAATGAAACAACGGAGAATAACAGGGTAAGAATAGAGTAAAAAACTCAGAACAAAACAATGAAACTAAACAATGAAACTCAAGAATCACTTAATCAAATTCTAGAAATCGTGCCTTCCCCGGAAACGGCGCCAAAAATTGACAGGTATGTCGCGTACTCTTCAATTTAACCCTAGAAACTACTGTAGTAGTGGAAGTAGGGATCGTATCCTCAGGGAAGGATTTGGTTACTAAAATGTTAATAATTTGCTCCAAGAATTTCTCAAGTTTAGTTTTCACGAATTAATAGACAATAGTAACACTCGAGAGAAGATAAAAGAATGATCCAAGATAAAACAGGAAGACAGAACAGGACTCAATCTTACGAAAATAACAACAAAGAACACTACAATTCCAAACTAAATAGAAGCACAGAAATGAGATATCAGACTTTAAGTAAGATGTCCTAGGGTTTCTCTCCGGATGATCATGTAAATCAACTACTAAAATATGATGCAATTGACACACTGGAAGACTAAAAGAAGATCAAACTACCTGAGAACCTAGATTATGACTGGCATGGTGACCGCTTCATTTTTTATGTTCTCTGACTCGACAATTTCCCATAGCGAGGCCTAGAGTGAAGATTTACTACTATCGCATGCAAAATCTAGGTTTTCCTATGGCGAGGCCTAACCTAGTTCCAATTTGTCTTCACGAAGCTCAGAAAATCTCTTCTCACTTAGTTCTAAAGCACAATGAACTTCTACCGGCATGACAACTGTATCTCGGTTCATGATCAAGTAATTTAAGCGAGAAGACTCATTTACCAAACTGTATGTTCTCAATTCAAGCATTAGTACTCCTGTTAAAGAATTAAACCTAGCATAGCGACCACAATCGAAGGATGATTCAATCAACAAGAGCTCAAATGAGTGAAATTTAACAAGATTTAAGCATTATTTTCCAGTATGAGTTCATTCCTAATGATTTACATCAATTGCAAGGCATTGCATGGTCTCATTACACTTCATCCGGATCAAAACCCTAGAACATATTGAATTTAGCCACAAAGTTCCATTTTCAGTTCACGATCGTCAACAAACAATAATAAGCAAGTCATGTTCATCAATCGGGAAGAATTTACCAAATACTCTGCTTCAATTGCCTCCAATTCAAAAAGAATCCGTAAAATCTTCCTTGATTGAGAATAGAATTGCAATTATCGAAGCAATTCCTCGATCGGAATTGAAAATGGAGCTAAAACTGTTAGAGAGAGAAAGTAAATCTCGAGATCAAAGTGAGAGAAAAAATCCCCGCTCTCCAAAATCAAAAGTCTGTTTTGAAATCTAGAATATTCGTCCTCTAAAATGGTTAACTAACCCTCTATATATAGAGGTTACAAGAATCGTAAACAGTACGCAAACGTAAAATAACTAAGGAATTAGAAATATGCCACTGCTCAATATTCTAGCTCAACAATCATAAAATGTAAGTCCGTAGTAAGAAAAACTCTGGCCACCTCCAGCGCCTTCGTCCCAACATCTCTACACCTTCATTGTTGTTCCAGCGTCTTCCAGCTTGCCAAGAGCGCGCCTCCAATTTAGTCCAAAGTCCTTGAGTGCACCGCCTTGATCACGCCTTTACTTCCTCGAAGCTTCACGCCTTCATCGATCTCTCAGCGCCTTCAAGCTATCAGCATCCACGCCTTCATCTCTGCCTGTACACACAACTAATCGTTTCAACACTTAGACATTTTTCAGTTTGCCAAAATCACAGCTTCCAAGCAAATATGTGGGGCGAGACCTTGCCGTGCATTTGAGTTTGTGGGCGAGACCTCGCGGCGAGGTCTCGCCCTTTATGTTGTGTGGGCGAGGTCTCGCGGCAAGACCTCGCCGTGTAAATTGTTTGTGGGCGAGACCTCGCGGCGAGGTCTCGCCCTTTATGTGCGAGTGTGTAAGAAGTTTAAGTGTAGTGAAATAGTGAAGTGTAGATGTTTAGACAGGTGAATGTGAAGTGTGTGGTATGAGTAAGTGCACAAAGGACACAAAAGAATGAACAACAAAAAAAACAAATTGATGGAGATCGAATGAATAAAGAGTGAGTGAAAGTGAATACCTAATGAAAATGGTGAAAATGATGAATCATAAGATGGAGAATTGGTGAATGCAAATGCAATGTGTATATCAAGGACAACAATCTGGTGAAGATGAAAGTCCATGAAAAATAATCAAGCAAAGTAAGACATGAACTTTGATAAATACCATAACAAACAACCAATTCCCTCTTCAATCTTGAAATGTATTCAAACACATGAAACCCTTCTCAAATCATGACTTTGCAAAATGTATGCTTTAAGATGCAATAACAGTGAGTGTGTGTTGAGTGAACTAAGTGTAGAGTGTGTGCACGAATGTTACGACAAGATGTGCACAATTTATGCGACGAGGTGAGCTCGTCGCATGAAGTTTGTGCGTGATGTGTGCGAGGATCGTGCGGCGAGGTCACCTCGCCGCACGTTGGATGTGCACAAAAGTGTTGCGGCGAGGTGACTTCGCCGCAATGTGTGTGCATGAGTGCATGCGACGAGATGATCTCGTCGCATGAAGTGTGTGAGACTTCGCCGCATGCTCATGCGGCGAAGTGTGGGTAGTGTGCGAGAGTGAAGTGCGGTGAGCGCATGAGTGCGTGTGTGAGCTTGTGATGAGTGCTCATGTGAGGGCATCTAAACGGCCAAGTTTCTATTTCAGCACAAGGCTCTACTTCCATGCCAAATACATCTGCCTTAGCTCCTGAAATGGAATTTGTGGTAAACATGAAAGTTCTAGATCTTCCTCTGAGCGTTCCAATGGTCCAAGAATTAGCATCATTGGATACCTGTAGCTCACGATATACACAATTTAACAAATTGTGGCAGAAAGATAAAACCGTCAAACCAAAACCCTAATCCAAGCACCACAAAGATGCCTCAGTTTCTTATGATTGCATACAAAATTTGGAGAAAGTTAAAACATGACAACTAAAGTATGCACTAAGAGCTTTCTATAGCCACAAAAATCTCCTCATTCGGATTAGAATTGGACAAGTTACACTTAAATGCAGATCAGCACTCAAACTGCCAAAACCTAAGGCATACTTGCACTTGTTTATCCGAATTCACAATTGATTCTTTTAACCTAATTTTAGATCTTTTCTATTCATTTTATCACACCTCGTCACCAATCACATAAAAGCATCCAAAGTCACACAACACAACACAATTTCATAGAAAACAAGCCAAAAGTTCAGTGAATTAAGCAATTTAAGTTGGTATAAAACCAACTTATGACACAATGACTTTGGATCCCAACAAATAAGCACGGAACTTGTCAAAGGCAAACACTACAGCCAACATTTCCTTCTCAGTAGTTTTGTAGTTCAATTGAGCTTCATTCAGCAATTTACTTGCATAATAAATGGTATGAAAAACCTTGTTTCTTCTCTACCCCAGAACAGCACCAAGTGCATAGTTACTTGCATCACACATTATTTCAAATGGTTCACCCCATTGTGGAGTGACTATAACTGGTGCTTTCATAAGCTTTGCTTTCAGTAGCTCAAAGGCTTCAGCACAATGTGTCCTAAATTCAAACTTGACATCCTTTTCCAATAGGCTACACAATGGTTTTGCAATTTTAGAAAAATCCTTGAGAAATCTTCTGTAGAACCCAGCATGTCCAAGAAAACTTCTAATGCCCTTCACATTAGCTGGAGGAGGAAGCTTTGCAATGACATCAATCTTTGCTCTGTCGACTTCAATTCCCTTACTAGAGATCTTATGTCCCAAAACTATCCCTTCTTGCACTATGAATTGGCACTTTTCCTTGTTAAGCACTAGATGTGTCTCCTCACATCTCTGTAACACCTTGGCCAAATTCTCTAAACAACCATCAAATGTCATGCCGAATACAGAGAAGTCATCCATGAAGATCTCAATGATAGACTCCACCATATCATAAAATATAGCCATCATACAACACTGGAAGGTTGTAGGAGCATTGCATAAGCCAAAAGGCATGCGCTTGTATGCAAAAGTGCCGAATGGACAAGTAAAAGTTGTTTTCTCTTGATCCTTGGGATCAATTGCTATCTGATTGTATCCCGAGTATCCATCCAGAAAATAGTGAAAGAGGAAGCCTGCAATTCTGTCTAAAAGTTGTTCCAAGAAGGGAAGTAGGAAGTGATCCTTTCTGGTTGCCTTATTGAGCTTTCTGTAATCCATACATTCTCCATGCACTAATTATCCTTGCTGCCAGAAGCTTATTTGCATCATTTTTCATAACTGTATCTCCACATTTCTTTGGTACACATTGTACAGGACTTACCCACTTACTATCTAAAATTGGAAAAATCATACCAAAGTCCAACAATTTGATTACTTCCTTCTTGACAACCTCCATCATTTGAGGGTTTAGTCTTCATTGCCTATCTCGTAAAGGGACAATATTTTCTTCTAGCAAAATTTTGTGCATGCAAATGCTTGGGCTTATTCCCTTAATATCTGCAATGGTCCACCCAGTAGCTTGCTTGTATTGCCTCAACACCCAATAGCTTGCTTGTACAGGACGTACACATTTCATTAGTTGAAAACTCATAATCACCAACATTTATCAAATCCTCAACGCATGTTTTTTTCAACGTGTCTTCCATTACACAATTATTTTCCACTTCAACAACTTTATTTTGCATTTCAAAAATAGACTCATCTAATACACAGCATTCAACAATATTTTCAATTTCAGACACAATTTTTTTTATCTTCATCATCCAACTCAAACTCATCTGTTTCTTCCACATAAACATTCAATTCATCAACACAATAAAAATCATGCTTAACATTCTCATTCATTCCATGCAAAGTAGAACATGCTATAGTTTTAATGGCAAAATAGGACTCAACATGCATAGGATGTTTTATAGCATAATCTACGTCAAATACCACTTGTTCATTATTGATTCGGAATGTTACCGTCTTGCTTTGTACTCCAATCAGAGCATCACCAGTAGCCAGGAATAGTCTTCAAAAAATGAGAGGTACCTCCGGTCCTCCTCCATATCAAGAACAATGAAGTCCACTGGAAGAGCAAATTTGTCCACCAAGACCAGCTCATCTTCGACCATGCCCGATGGTTTTACCAGAGACCTATTAGAAAGCTGCAATGCTACAGCCACAGGTCGTATCTTCTCACCAAGAACCACATTCAAAGCAATAGACAAAGGCATATGATTAATCCCAGCACCAAGGTCGCAGAGAGCTTTCGCAAAAAATTTAGTGCCAATTTTGCAAGGTATGGTGCAGCTGCCCGGATCCTTTAGTTTTGCTGGCAAGTTATGCCCAACCCATACTGCACTGGACTCTATAAGCGTCAAAGGTACCTCACACCTAAGAATCTGTTCCTTGTTTAATATAAGATCCTTGAGAAACTTTGCATATTTTGGCACTGTTGTCACCAGATCAAGAAGAGGTAGGCTCACATTCACTTGTTTAACCAAATTAAGAACCTATCAAATTATGGCCCTCTCTTTGGCTTTGGTTTCACTCTTTCAGGGAATGGAGGCTTTGGAGCATATTATGGAAAATTGTAATGGCTTGGAGGTTCTTTGATCTTTTTGGTTATCTCATTGTCCTCACTGTCTTGCAACATCTCTTTCTCTGGTGCCATGTCCTTATTGGCACGCTCTTTCTCAGGTTCCACAATGACCTCCTCTTTAACCTCATAAGTATCAACTCTAGGCTTAGTGGTTTTATGCACTTGCTTTCCACTACTCAATGTAATAGCATTACATACTTCCTTCCGTTTTGGATTTGGAATTGCATCACTTGGAAGTGAACCACTAGGCCTATGATGAACAGGATTGGCAAGTTGTCCCAGTTGCATCTCAATATTCTTAAGTGTGGCTTCATGATGTCTTACAGTTGTCTCCAAACCACTAAATCTTTGTTCGTTCTTATCCATCTTTTCCATAAGCTTATGGAACATGTCTTCGATGGAAGGTTTTCTTTGCTCTGAAGCATTAGGTTGATGGTCAAAACTAGGAGGTGGTTGCGAAGATCTCCTCTGTTTATTACCTTGAGAATACTGGCCTCCTTGATTTTGATTTTGAAATCCCCAATTGTTTTGGCCTCCACCACCATAGTGTCTATTGCCTCCACTATAGTTTCCAGATTATTGGGGCTTGTTATAATTGTTAACGTACTGCAGTGACTCAGTTGTGATAGCACATTCATCCGTATGGTGCTCCCCCTTGCATAAACCACAAGATAACATTGGTGCCTTTGTTTGTGTAGCCTTCAATGTTTGCACTTGTTTAGCGAGGGCCTCAAACTTAGCACTTAGGGACGTCTTTTCATCAAGGTCTAAAACGCCTCTCTGTCTCCTACCATGTGCCTTCCTAGTTTCAGGGAATAGATACTCATCCTCAGCTATTTTGTTAAAGAGGTCTCGCGCTTCAGGAACACTCTTATCTTTCAATGCACCATTAGCACAAGCTTTAACCATCATGGAAGATTCAGCTGTGAGTCCCTTGAAGAAGGTGTTGAGTTCCCTGATTTCCCCCAAGTCATGGTTGGGACATTGTCTAATTAAATCAATAAAACGCTCCCATGCTTCCCGAAATCACTGTTCATCATGCTGTTAGAAGTTTATTATATCCATTCTTATATTCTCCAATTTAGCAGGAGGAAAGTATTTGGCCAAAAATTTCTTTTGGAGTTCCTCAAAAGTTGTCATAGCATTTGTACCCCCAATGAATTTGAACCAAAGCTTTGCTTTACCTCTCAAGGACAATGGAAGTAAAATTCTGTGAACTTCACTTCTTGGCACTCTTTGAAGCTTGGAAGTACTAATGGCCTAAGAACCAATCAAGATGTTCATTCGGATCCTCATTGTCTAGACCTTGAAAGAATTGGCCCTGAGTGATCATGGATACTATCTGAGTTGGATCATGGATACTATCTGAGTTGGAATGTGGCAGCTTTGTACATCACTCTTAGGCCTCGCCATAGGCCTCGCGAGCGTATGTTATCTTACACTCCCTAACACCACTCTTTCCTATGGCGAGGCCTAAGAGTGATGGTTGGAAAACGTAACATCTCAACTTCTTGAGACTCACTACTCTGGCATGCAAGTCACGGAAAGTCTCTCCTCACTCTTTCTTAAGGTCTCAATGAGCTTCCACCGGCATAGTGACCGCATCTCAGCTCATGATTAAACAAAACAAGTGAGAAGACTCGATTATCATACTTAAGGTTCTTATTTCATGCATTCTCACTCCTATCGATGAATCTGACCTTAACTCAGCATGGCAACCACAATCAAGGCACAACTCAGTCAATAGAAACACGAATAAATGAAACTTAAAATGATTTATGCATTTATCACAAGTATGATCTCATTTTTTATGGATTGTGTCAGTTACAGAGCTTCATGTAGTCTAATTGCATATTCAACCGGTTGAAACCCTAGGACATCACACGATTTAGCCAAAAATCTCCATTTTCATCTCATATTCATCACAAAACAAAATTGAACAATTCATTCTCATCAAATTGGAGAAATTTACCGATTTAAGAACGTAGAATTGTCAATTGCTTTGACAATTGAGAATCGGAGTGCAGTAATCGGCACAAAGGTGCGATCAGAGTCCAAAATGGGGAACAATTTCTAGAGAGAGAAAAAACCTAAAGAAAAAAAGATAGAGAGAGAAAGTTCCCGCTCTCAAACTCAAAAGTTTGTTAAAATCTAGAATGATCGACTTCTCCCCAAAATAATGACTAATTCCTCTACATATAGAGGTTAGAAAACGTAAACAATATGCAACCGTAAGCTAAGCTCTAAATTAAAGAAATGCCATTGCGAAGAAGTCCGTTTCAAAACAAGCACGTGCATAATGTACCATGTCGGTATCCATTTCAGCCTCACACGCCTTCAAGCCTCCGCAACTCATGCCATCGTCACACTATTCACGCTTCTGAGCCACAAAATCACACGCCTTCAAAGTTCTGCACAACGAGAGGAGAGTTAAACACTTAAAAAATTCTGAGGAAAACGAATGATATTTACACAGTGCCGCACCATGCGTTCTATTTACACTTAGGCGGCCACACTATTCAATTTTCTTCACGGTGCTGCCGCCTCATGTAATTTCATGGTGTGCTCGTGTGCATGTGTGTTGTGTAGTGTGTGCATATCTTGTGCATGAGATGTCTTGCAAAGTAATGCATAAAAAATGCTTGTGAAGTACACGCTACCTTGTGCCTAAGAATGCGAGTGAAGTGCTTGTGTATGTATGGAGTGCTTGGTGCACGCATGCCAAAGTGTGCAGATGATGTGCAAGAAGTGTGTTGTGTCGTGCATGTAGTGTGCTGTGAAATGCATGAAGTGTAAGCAGGTTCGTGCGACAACCTCGTGCTAGTGTGTGCGTTGGTGTGCGGCGACGTCGTGCTAGTATGTGCATTGGTGTGCGACGATACATGCACCAATGCTGCGCGAGGGAGTGCGATGATGCATGTACTCCCGTGCAGCAATGCGTGCATGCTTGTGTGCAATGGTGTGCATGCTGTGTGCAACGAAGTGCAGTGAAATACATGCACTTGTTCCCAATGTGTGCAATGGTGTAACGAGTGCCCATGCACAATAATTACCAGCATATACGCACATTAGCATAAATTGTAACCCTTTCACACATTTCTTCACATAACCCAAAAGTCACGCACATTGTCACATAAATATTGCCATTTAACACACAAAAACCAACAAGCCCTTAAACACACAAAAATCCAGTAAAGCTCACACTTAACATGTTTACCCTATTTCAACTCTTTTTACCAAATAATGCTTCACACCATTCCTCACACATGATTACGATTCCACACCATTTTCTTTGCATAAAAGGCACCAAAATATACAAAAGCCAACTGAAAACAACATTCTTAAGTCAGTATAAAACTGACTTATCAAGTGAACAAAGATTTGCTTGTTTGGAGACAACTATAAAACATCATAATGCAACACTTAAAAAATATTGAAATGCAACTGGGGCAACTAGCCAATGCAGTGCATCATAGGCCCAACGGATCTCTTTCGAGTGATACAGTTCCTAATTCCAAGGACAAGGAGGTGTGTAATGCCATTACCTTGAGGAGTGGAAAGTAATTTCAAGGAACCACCACTATAGGAGGTGACATAGACCAACATGAAGATGAAGATATAGTTGAACCTAAAGATGTAGTTGAACCTGAGAAGGATTGTGCACATGAGGCCGTGGCACCTGAAAAAGAGGAAATGAGTGATAATGATTGGAAAGAGGTGATTAAAAAGTTAGAGGACCACCAAGTCCTTACAATTATCCTGAATATACTCCTCACCCTCCATTTCCCGAGAGAGTGAAACCCACCAAAGAGAGGACCACAGTTTGATCATTTTTTGAATGAGGTGAAACAAGTAAATATGAACTTACCTTTGCTGGACTTGGTGAGTGCTGTTTCGAAATACGAAAAATTCCTTACAGATCTCATCTTCAATAAAGAGCAAATTCTTCAGTGTGAAGCCCCCATGATGCTCACCGGATATAGTCAAGCATGGGTGGTGCATAACCTACCTCCCAAATTGAAAGATCTAGATAGTTGCACCATTCCATGCAAGATTGGCACAAGATACTTCAAAAAGGCATTATGTGATCCTGGTGTTGGAATCAACTTGATACCCCTCTCTATTGCTATAAATATAGGACTGAGTGGAAGGATACGACCTGTAGCTGTCATATTACAACTTGCGAATAGATCTTTGGTGAAGCCCATAAGCATGGTGGAAGACGTGTTTGTGATGATAGACAAATTCACACTACCAGTGAACTTCATTTTTCTTGATATGGAGGAAGACCCCGAGGTACCTCTTATTTTTGGTAGACCTTTTCTTGCCATTGGAGATACTTTGATAGGAGTGAAAAGCAAAACGGTAACCTTTAGAATCAATAATGAACAAGTTATTTTTTATGTCAATTGTGCTATGAAGCACCCCATGCATATAGAACCTTATTTTGCAATTAGCGCTGTAGTATGGAACATGCATGTTGTTGATGAAAAGGTGAAACGTGATTATATTTGTATTGATGAATTGAATGTTTTTGATGAGGAAATTGAGAATGTAGAGTTAGATGATGAAGATTGCATGATTGTGTCTGATGTTGAAAACATAGTTGAATATTGTGTGTTAGATGAATCAATTTTTGAGATGCAAGATGTAGTTGTTGAAATGCAAGATGAAATTTTAGTAGTAGATAAATTACAGGAAGCATGTGCTAAGATTTTGAAAAAAAAATGATGAATGTAATGTTTTAACTAATAATTTTTGTGCACCCACTGAGGTGAGGTTGGAAGAAGTGTTATGCAGGAATTAAAAACTCATGCCTTCTATCATAGTGCCACCCAAGTTGGAACTCAAACCTTTGCCATCTTACTTGAAATATACTTTCTTGGGTGAGAATGAAACCTTACCCGTAGTGATCTCATCAAAATTGGAAGGTTGGCAAGAAGAAAAGTTACTTGGTGTGTTGAGAAAGTTCAAGCAAGACATCAGTTGGACATTTGCAGACATCAAAGGAATTAGTCCAAGCATATGCATGCACAAAATCTTGTTAGAGGAAAATTCTATTCCTGTACAAGATAGACAAAGAATACTAAATCCCCAAATGATGGAAGTGATGAAAAAAGAAGTAATCAAGCTTTTGGATTTTGGCATGATTTTTCCAATTTCGGACAGTGAGTGGGTGAGCCCCGTGCAATGTGTGCCTAAGAAAGGTGGAGTTACCATTGTAAAGAACGAGGCTAATGAGCTCCTGGCGGCTAGAATTGTCAGTGCTTGGTGCGTATGCATGGATTACCGCAAGCTCGACAAAGCAACAAGGAAAGATCATTTTCCACTTCCCTTCTTGGAGCAACTCTTGGACAGAATTGCTGGGTTTCTCTTCTACTGTTTCTTGGATGGGTACTCAAGCTATAACCAAATCTCAATTGACCCCAAGGATCAAGAGAAGACTACATTCACATGCCCATTCAGTACCTTTGCTTACCAAAGAATGCAATTTGGCCTATGCAATGCTCCTGCAACTTTCCAGAGATGCATGATGACAATATTTCATGACATGGTGGAATCCATCATCGAGATCTTCATGGACGATTTCTCAGTATTTGGCATGACCTTTGATGGATGCCTAGACAATTTGGCAAGAGTGCTACAAAGGTGTGAGAAAACTTATTTGGTGCTTAACTAGGAGAAATGCCAATTTATGGTGCAAGAGGGCATAGTTTTGGGACATAAAATATCAAATAGAGGAATTGAAGTGGATAGTGCCAAAGTGGATGTTATTACCAAGCTCCCACCTCCTACAAATGTTAAAGGCATTAGAAGTTTCTTGGGACATACTGGGTTTTATCGAAGGTTTATCCAGGACTTTTCAAAGATTGCAAGGCCGTTGTGTAGTTTGCTTGAGAAAGACGTTAGATTTGTTTTTCATGAAGAATGTTCAAAGTCATTTGAGTCGTTAAAGGCAAAACTTGTGGAATCTCCAGTCATCGTCACACCATAATGGGTGAACCTTTTGAGATTATGTGTGATGCGAGTGACTATGCTCTTAGGGCTGTGTTTAGGCAAAGACGGAACAAAGTTTTTCACACAATCTATTATACAAGCAAATTGTTGAACGAGGCTCAAATGAATTACACCACAACTGAAAAAGAGATGCTTACTGTAGTTTTTGCATTTGATAAATTTCGTGCTTATTTGCTGGGCTCGAAGGTGATTGTGCACACTGACCATGAAGCTTTGAAATACTTGTTGGCCAAAAAGAAAGCCAAGCCTAGGCTCATCCGATGGGTGTTGTTACTTCAGGAATTTGCTATGGTAATCAAGGACCGCAAGGGATCTGAGAATCTAGTAGCCAATCATTTGTCAAGGTTGGACTCTTATGGGCAAGACAAGTCACATGTGCTGATTCGTGAGCATTTCCCAGATGAACAAATTTTCAAGGTGGATAAGGAAGACTTGCCTTGGTATACTGAAATAGCAAATTTTGTTATGGCTGGGCAAGTTCCTTTATATTACTCGCACGAGAAAAGGAAGAAATTGAGGCACGATGCAAGGTACTTCTTTTGGGATGACAATGCTCTCTATAATGTTTGCAGTGACCAAGTGATAAGAAAATACGTGAAAGAATGGAAGAAAGATGAGATTTTGAAGGCATGCCATGAAGCTCCATTCGGAGGACATTTTGGTGCAACTAGAACGAGCTTCAAGGTGCTACAAAGTGGATTCTATTGGCCTCATCTCTTTGTGGATGCACGCATATGGATTGGTCAGTGTGATAAATGTCTGAGAAGTGACAATATCTCTTCGCGCAATGAAATGCCCCTGAACAACATTCTGGAAGTGGAGCTTTTTGATGTATAGGGTATTGACTTTATGGGGCATTTCCCAAAATCCTGCGGCATGGAATACATTTTAGTTGTGGTGGATTATGTGTCGAAGTGGGTTGAAGCCGTGGCACTCCCGCATAATGATGCATAAGTGTGGGTGCGTTTTTTAAGAAGCACATTTTCAATAGGTTTGGAACTCTGCGAGCTATCATAAGTGATGGGGGCTCTCATTTTTGCAATAAGATCTTTGCATCACTTTTGGCCAAGTATGGTGTGAAGCATAAACTCTCTACGACTTACCATCCCCAAACAAGTGGCCAAGCCGAGATCTCTAACAAAGAGATTAAGAGGATATTGGAAAAAGTTGTAGGACCAAATAGGAAAGACTGGGCTCTTAAGTTAGATGATGCCCTGTGGGCATACCGAACGACATATAAAACTCCTATTGGTGCCTCACCATTTCGGCTCGTGTATGGTAAGGAGTGTCAATTGCCAGTGGAACTTGAGCATAAAGCTTCTGGGTAATTCAAAGGCTTAATATGGATTTGCATGGAGCATAGTCCAAGAGATTGTTGGAGCTTAATGAGCTTGTTGCGTTTCAATTCAACTCTTATGTTAGTGCTAAACTGTATAAAGAGAGAACCAAGAAGTTACATAATGCTAAGATTAAGGCAAAGAGCTTTGCTCTTGGCCAATTGGTCTTGCTATATGATGCTAGATTTCGACTTTTCCCTAGAAAGCTCAAGTCACGATAGACTGGACCATTTTGCGTCACTAAGGTCATGCCTTATGGAGTGGTGGAGATCTTGAACAAGAAAACTAGCAATGCTTGGCAAGTAAATGGGCATAGGCTCAAGCCTTATGAAGCACACACGAAGCAAGCCACGGGCGAAGAATTTACTGGAACACCACATGAGCTCTTTTTGGATGAACCTTTGCAATAACACATTGTTGCATCATGTTGGGCTGTCGACTTTAACACAAGTGCTACTGGGAGGCAACCCAGAATGATTTCTTTTCCTTAAACTCATTTTGTTAATTTTTGGTTTTTGTTAACTTTGGTTTTATAGTTTTAATTATTGCGTTAATATTTCAATTGTATTGTCATTTCGATTTCAGTCTAAAAGAAATGTCACTGAATTTCTGCAGATGCACGAGTGCACAGTTCGGATGATGGGTCTTCAATGAATGCTACGGTAAGGTTTTTGGTAAGACACACACACATAGAGTTTTTATGAACATGGAACTATTTTTTTCTGACCATGAATGCATATTCTGAAAAGCTAAACATTAGGAACACATTGATGGGAAATGGAGATGCACGAAAAGATAGATTACATGCACCAAGATTGGTCTACTCACGCTTCTGCCATTGGTACTAAATTGGATGACATCGCTTCCATCGCGCAACAACAATTTGAAGTCTTATATCATCGGCAATTTAACATGCAATGTGAAATGAATCAAATCAACAAGTTGACTGTTTATTACCACACTCCTCCAGGGCCTCCTAAACCAAATCGGATTTTGATAAGGTGGCGATGTATACAGTGCCTAATTTGATAATAAATCCACGAACTGGTGTTATGCCGGAGCTTTCCCCTAGCGTGCCTATAATTTCATCTCTCCAGCTATTGCCTACATTTGGGAGGCTGCTAACTTACCCTCCCACTCCAACTTTTCGGTACGACCCCGCTTTTATGCCTGCAACGCACTTGCTAAACTTCAATGATGCTGGGCAGCCATTCTAAGGTCTCGTATTTGCTAATGCATCTGCTTTCGCTGGAACATTTTCGGGAACTTCTTTTTCTACTACTGTAGCATTTTCTGTTCTCTCATCTTCTACGCCTTTGTCATCTACTCAGGGAGCCCCTCATTCTTAGTTTTTACATTAAGGACAATGCTTCTTTTAACTGTAGAGGACATGAATGTTTTTCCATGTTGGTTGTGGTGGGGAGTGGTGTTGCTTTGCTTATGTGCTGTTGGTATTGTGGTTCATTTGCTATGGGGATGTCGCTTTTGATTAGGGAGTGTGGTGCCATATCTGCTTTGTTTACTCTGTTAAAGTTTCATTGTGTTGTTGTGCTCCGTTTGGAATGGATGATGTTGGGGGAATGATTGTGTAATGGGTTGGTTTGCCATGTTGCGAGGAATTATGCAGTTGTGATGCTTTGATGTGTCTATCTTGTGTTAATTCGAAGTTTCTTGAGTGGTGAGTGTAGTCGCTTATGCTTGGTATTATGATGATATGTGTAGGGGTATGAAAATGCTAGAATAATGACTTGTGAGCTGAGAGTGTTGAGTTAGGAAAGTATGATAGTGAATGTATGTGTGTTTGTATTTTATGTTTTGTTTATGCTATTAATAAAAAGTGGCGTGGATTGTGTGAGTGGACAAGAAATGTAATATCATCTTGTGTTCTAAGCACTTGTCTCTTGATTCACTATGTCATGATACAAGTTCATCACTTTATTCTTTTGTATTATGCATGTGAGGGGCAATTTTTTTTATGGCACCAAGCTTGATGAGTTTAGCATATTTTGTTGGCTAAGGCACGATGTCAAAGTAAGAAAGATATGCCATGCAAAAGTCTTCATTGACACAGAAGGTAATCTGTATGGAATTTGCTCTCTTACTTTCTGCATCTTGTGTGTTTTAGTGTTCTTGCATGTATAGTTCCTTGAAGACACATATGAACATGTGGTTACATGAGAAGGGATATGGAAAAAAGTCGTTGGCAACTGGGAATGAAAAGCCATAAGACTCTGGCAAGCAATGGGAAAAAATAGCCATCATATCCTGGCAAAGAATGGAAAAAAAGAGAGCCACAAAACCCAGGATGCCAAGCGCTAATGTGCACGGAAAATGATGCACCAAAATGCAAGATAAAAGGAAAAAGGGAAATGCCCTATAGAAGTACCAATGTGCGCTTAGGATTACCATTGATCTTGTGTGCTGCATGTTCATGTGTGTAGATAGGGAGATTGTTGTGCAAAGAATGGTTAAATAGAATGCTAAGAGGTGTGCATAGAGAGAGAGAGAGAGAGAAAAAGAAGTCAGCATTCCTCAGCACACACTTGCACGCATGACATTTTGGTTTTTTTTCGTTATGCCTTGGTTGATAATGTGTGTTAAATTTTGAGAGTTTTGAACCAGGAAAATTTCTGGTAGTTTTTGTGTGTGAAAATGTTTTGATGAACTCTGTGGTTGGCACTGTGGACAGGGGACAATGTGTTAAATGCAGATGATAAATCATTGTTAGAAATGAAGAGTGTGAGCTTTGCTTGGGACAAGCAAATGTCTAAGTGTGGGGAAAATTGATAAGTCAGTTTTATACTGACTTAGAAATGCTAGTTTTACTTAGCTTTTGTTGTGTTTTAGTGTTTCTTGTGCAAAATTGTATGTAGATTTGTAAGTTTATATCATGAGTTGTGATATGAATGATCAAGATGCAGCACCTTGAACCACTCGAAACCACCTCATTTGGATCGTTGCTTACCAAACTCCACGAACAAAAACAAGAAGAAACAATGTTGCGGAATTGACAAAACAAGAAAATAAAGATATTGACACGAAAAGATTTGATATGAAGCAATCAAACCCCCACGTATGAATCAAAAAGATTCAGCCAACTTATGAAAATTCATAAGCTAAACAAATCAGTTTGGCTTGTTCTTTGAATCAAGAACTTGTAAATTCACCTAAAGGTCTTAGCTTCTAGGTTCACAGGTTCTTATGAAAACTCAACTAAACTTAATTGAATTGATTCACATTTTTCTTAAAGCTTCTCACGGACTGAAAGACAATTTTTTAGCAAGGCTAAATTCAACAAATTCATCTTATTAAAAAACGTTTACAATGATGGCCTTATATAGAGGCAATTTCGGCCATGCCTTGTAAAACCCTAGCTTAAGTAATTACAACTTGACTTCTAAGCTAGCTAAACTTTCCAAAGTGGAATTGGAAACTAACAACTAACAAAACTAAATCCTTTTCCAAAAAGGATTTGTGGACTCACGGTTTTGCCAAGTAGAAAAACTCAATTTGACTTCTTTGTTTCCTAAACTTTTACTTGCCATTATCATGCAAGATAATTGGGCCAAGTAACCTTAATTAATTTCGGAATTCCAAACCCATTATTTAATAAATTAAAACGTCTAATTGGGCTTAAATAACATAAAATAAAACACTAATAAATTAGGGTTTAATGGCGTGATCCATTTATGAAACCCAAACACGCCTTCATTGGATTTCATTGTGATTGATCCATCTCTTCATAGATTGTGAGAGAAGATATATTCCATAAAGCTCCATTGGTGGAAGATTCTTGGACCGGATCATAATGCTCTTCAAAGATGTCCAATTCTTCACAATGAGTTATCAATAATGATTGCAACGCCTCCTTCATCTTCTTGCTCCTTGATCTTGTCATTGGACCATCAAGGTTTGTCAATGGATGAACACTTGAAGTCGGCTTTGGCATGGACATGGATGGATGCTATCATTCCCATCCCTCCTCGAAGGATTCGTCTCGAATCACCTACATCAAACAAAGAATAAGCTCAGTAACATTAAATGTAGTTGAGACATTGCCATGGCACTAGGAAGCTCTATCTTGTAAGCATTATCTCCAATCCTCTCCAAAACACGAAAAGGACCATCTCCTCGTGGATGAAGCTTAGATTTCCTTTTGTCGGGAAACCTCTCCTTCCTTAAGTGAATCCCAACCCAACCACCAGGTTCAAATATCACTCTTTTCCGACCTTTATTAGCTTGTTTGGCATATTGCTCATTACGCCTTTGAATATTATGCCTTACTTTCTCATGTAACTCCTTAATAAAATCTGCTTTCTTTTGACCTTCAACATTAACAAATCATTAATAGGCAAAGGCAAAATATCAAGAGGAGTTAAAGGATGAATCCATAAACTATTTCAAAAGGCGAACAGTTAGTGGAACTATGAACAGTTCTATTATAAGCAAATTCAATATGCGGCAAACAACCTTCCCAATTCTTTAAGTTTTTCTGAATAATAGCACGAAGTAAAGTAGACAAAGTACGATTTACCACCTCAGTTTGCCCATCAGTTTGGGGATGTGCAACAGTAGAAAATAATAACTTAGTGCCTAACTTATTCCAAAGAGTTCTCCAAAAGTGAGATAAAAACTTGACATCTCTATCACTAACAATACTCTTAGGAATTCCATGCAACCTTACAACTTCCTTAAATAACAAATCAGCAACCTTTGTAGCATCATTAGACTTAGAACATGCAATGAAATTGCCATCTTACTAAATCTATCAACTACCAAAAATGCTTCATTACCAGTGCGTGATCTAGGCATCCAAGTACAAAATCCATAGATATATCAACCCAAGGATGACTTAGGAACAGGCAAAGGTGTATACAATGCATGAGGCATAATTTTCGACTTTGCTTGTTTACATAACATGCATCTTCACAAACACTTTTAACATTTTGTAATCATGTTAGGCCAGAAAAAGTGTTCATTCAAAACAGCAAGAGTCTTGGCAATACCAAAATGCCCCATTAACCCTCCCCCGTGGGTTTCCTTAACAAGTAATTCACGAATGGAACATGAGGGTATGCACAATTTATCGTTTTTAAACAAGAATTCATCATACATATAAAATTCCTCCATTCGGCTTTACAACACAAGAATTAATTACATTTTTGAAATCAACATCATCTTTGTATAAATTCTTGATCAAATCAAAACCAAGTAACTTAGCATGCATATAGGTGAATAACGAATGTCTCCTAGATAATGCATCAGCTACAACATTTTCATTACCAGATTTATACTTAATCACATAAGGAAAAGTTTCAATAAACTTTAACCATTTAGCATGCCTCTTATTCAATTTTCCTTGAGATTTCAGAAATTTAAGCTTTCATGATCAGAATGAATTATAAACTCTTAGGCCATAGATTAATGTTGCCAAACCTGTAATGACCTTACCAACGCAATACAACTCCTTGTCATAAAGTTGCATACTCAATTGCGCCCCATTGAGCTTTTCACTAAAATAGCCACCGGTCTTGATTCCTGATCAAAACAGCACCAATACCTATCCCGGGAGGCATCACAGTGTATCTCAAAAGCTTTACTAAAATTGGGCAAAACAAGTAAAGGCGCATGAGTCAACAAATACTTCAACTTTGTTAAAAGCATTTTCATGTTCTTCCTTCCATTCAAAAACAACATTTTTCTTAACAAGTTCATTTAGAGGAATTGCTATAGTACTAAAATCTTTAAATAAACCTCTATAATAAACTTGCCAATTCCATGAAAGCTTCTAACATCACTAGCACATGTAGGTCGAGACCAACATTGAAATTGCTTTAACCTCTGGACTCATTCAACAGATATACCTTGAGAACTACACAATAATAACCTATAAAGATAATTGATTCCATACAAAAGAACACTTTTTAAGGTTAGCATATAATTTGTTCTCACGTAAAACAGCAAACACTTGTCTTAAATTATCAACATGCTCATCAAGTGATTTACTATATACAAGGATATCATCAAAATAGACCACAACAAATTTCCAATGAAGTGACGAAAAACTTGATTCATTAATCTCATTAAACATAAGTACTGGGTGCATTGGTTAAACCAAAAGGCATGACTAACCATTCATACAACCAAACTTTGTCTTAAAAGCAGTTCCATTCATCACCTTCTTTCATTCGAATTTGATAATAACCCATCTCTTTAGGTCTATCTTAGAAAATATGCATGAACCATATAACTCATCAAGCATTTCATTAGTTTAGGAATAGGATGTCTATACTTAATAGTTATTTATTTATGGCAGCGACAATCAACGCACATTCTCCATGAATCATCCTTCTTAGGAACTAAAATAACAGGAACAGCACATTGGACTATAAGATTCTTGAACCATACCCCGGTCAATAAGTTCGGTCCACTTGACGTTGAATTTCCTCAGTCTCTTCAGGGTTTGCTCTATAAGCTGGACGGTTTGGAATTTGAGATCCAGGTATGAAATCAATTTGATGTTCATACCTCTAATAGGTTGGTAAACCCTTGGTAAATCCTCAGGAATAACATCATCATATTCCTGCAAAAGAGCTGAAACAATACTAGGCAAAAAATCAAGGTGAGCACTATCAATGATAAGTACATCCTTGCGAAAAAAGTAAATGCACTACTTGCCTATCAATATAGCTCTCTTAACCTCACTCTTAGAAGCATAATACAAGATTTTGAAACAACTAACTCACGGCTATCACTATCACTATTTCTTGTTATCAATGTTCGCCCTATGCTAGTTACTTGTTCTTCTCTTGTAACTTCTCTCCCCTTTGCTTCACGCATTGCACCATAAGCCTTAGCTATTTTAGCTGATCTTCAAAAACTTCAGTAGACTTAAGGCTCTCAAATTAAACTTTTTTACCTTGGGTGCGAAAAATGGTAAGTTCTTCTTGCATCATACACAACATCTCTATCAAACTGCCAAGGTCTTCCAAGCAATATATGACTAGCTTCCATTGGAACAACATCACATGTAACTTTATCAACATAACTACCAATGGTGAATGTAAATTTAAACTTGCTTGGTTACTCGAGATTCAGCTGAATTATTTAACCATTGAAGTCTATATGGTTTGGGATGTTTCATGCAAGTCAAATTCAGCTTATTTACAAATAAAGTACTTGCCACATTGCACAACTACCCACTATCAATAATAACAGTGCAAATTTGTTTTGAACCATGCAACGTGTATGAGTTATGTTCTCACGATGGATCAAATCTTCCATCAACAAGTGGATGTGCATTAAGTACTCTACGAGAGAACTAAACAGTAATCACCAACCTTATAAGAAGAACCATCACACTTTTCACTTTCATCACTTACTATTTCTCCTCTAGTGCAGGCACTGTCAGCGCATTCATCATCATTATCATCTTCACTTACCACTTCACCATTAGGAAGAAGCATCATTATTTCCAAGTTGGACAATCTGATTGCATGTGACGAAACCCTTGACAAT
This sequence comes from Ophiorrhiza pumila, assembly GCA_016586305.1. Classification (NCBI taxonomy): domain Eukaryota; kingdom Viridiplantae; phylum Streptophyta; class Magnoliopsida; order Gentianales; family Rubiaceae; genus Ophiorrhiza; species Ophiorrhiza pumila. The sequence continues at coordinate 8,249,308 of BLIW01000005.1, forward strand.
TATAACAACGAATATCTCTTAATCTTTGACCAGAAGTTGGTGCGATTTAGGTGTTGGATCAGCATCTTTGGAACTGATTTGGAGACATTAGATGGTGCGCTTTATGGTTGATTGAAGTGATTGGCGCGGCTTTGGTGGATGAGTGAAAGGAGACACATTCGGCTTCTTATCTCTTGCCATGGTGGTGGCGGTTGTGAAACTTATTTTTCCCCTTCATATGCCTTTCAATCTTAATAGCCTTATGCACAAGCTCATTAATGTCACTTAACTTTGTAAATCCACATATATGCTAAATCAGGAATGCATACCTCTCAAAAATCGTTCTATAGTGGAATCAGGATCTTCATGCACATAGCCTTGATCATCAAAGCTTCCATCTCATGTAATACTCCCTCAACCGATTTATTACCTTGCACAAGAGAGTGCAATTTTTCTGTTCAACTCACGTTGTAATGAGACGGGACATACTTTTTTCCTCATAAGAATCTTCATTTTGGCTCCAAGTTTTGATTGGGCCTTTCACCATCTTGACGTCTAGACCTCATAATTCATCCCACCATAAACTAGCATAATCCTTAAGGTGCACAAAAGCAATTCGATACTTTTCCTTTTCGGGGTAATCATGCCTTCAAAGAAGTGTTCAAGCTCACGAACCCAATCAAAATAAGCTCGGGATCTGCTTTACATGGAAAGTAGGGATAGTTTTGCTTTAAAGAATCCAATTGAAATCTTAGACTTGTCACCTTCTTAGAAGAACTCGTATCCTCCTCTTCCTCATAATGACTAGAATCATTGTCAGACTCCAACTCAACTCTTCGTGGATCTAGGACCCCTTAGGTGGTGGTGAAAACAAAACTATCAACTTTGAGTGTGAGTTCCAGATCATGTCAAAGAGGACATCATTAGTGAACTTTTGGTCCACTACCTTTGGTGATCTAGATTCTTCACCCTCCATTTGTACCTGCAAGTTAGTAAAACACACAAGAAATATAAGAAATATACCTTCACGGGTTCTCACAATATGGGGTAGTAGGTACTCTCCTCTCTTAATATGAAAGATTTTTCGTGTATACCCTGTACTAATACTCCTCAAACTATGGAACTTACTGGTTCAATGATTGTAATAACAAGACTCAACCAATTATTCCACAACAAATTTTCACAAGTAAAACCAAGAAGTTTAACAAATCACGTCAAGAGTATTTAATAATACGTGGGTATAACTTGATTAACTTCCAGAAACTTAAGGGGAAACAGAAAAGTAGACTTCAAGACGAAGAAAACGCAATTTGAATCACTTAATTCCGAGTTGTATTGAGGAAAGTTATGGCCCTTTTATCCAAATTGATTTCAAGAAAACAAACTCAAGAACCCAATGTGTTCTTCAATTAAAATTAAAATAAAATAAATAAATAACAGAAATAAATAATGCAAATGCCGAATTAATATATTTTTTTGTTTCTTTCTGTTTTTTTTTTTTTTTTGAGTTGGGCCTTTTTTTTTATTTTTATACGGCCTCTTTTTTTTTTTTTTTTTTTGTTCGGACAACAAAGGACAAAAAACAAACTTTTAAGGTTTGGACAAAACCTTGGACAAACAAAAACAATTAAGGTTCGGAGAAGAACCTAGTACAAACAAACTTTTAAGGTTTGAAGACAACAACCTAGGATTAGGGTTTAAGGATGTTGTGTCTTTTGTCTTAACCTTAAAAACCATAAAATTTTCAAACTTTAATATCTCACCAAGAATTATGAATTTGCATGTGCCACTTTCTCAAAATATTCAAGATTTATCAAGAAGATCAAGAATATGGCTTTAGATTCAAATTTTGACACTTTTGAATTTTCAAGAAAATCAAGAAGTTCAAAAAAGTGTTCAAGAACTTGTCTTTTTCAAGTGTGATAAAAGTTTGATCAGAACTCACTATGACAAGAATGAAACAAAGAAACTAACACAAAAGAAAGATCAAGAATTGGATAAGAAACAAGAAAGTTATGCAAACTTGACCAAAACTAGGGTTTGTAAGAAACCCTAATTCTTAACTTCAAAAACCCTAACAAGTTGACGTGTGGACAGCCAATGAAAACACAAGAATTCAACACTATGAAGACAAGAAAAAAAAGTGCAGAATTAAGACAACAAGAACTGCAACAAAACGCAACAAGAATTTCAGCAAGAAACAACACAAAATCCGTCAAAACGCAAAAGCAAGATGAAACCGATTTTGGGCAGATTTGAGCAACAATTTTTTATGCGATTTGCTTGACACTTTTAAGACGAAATTAGAGCAGAATTAAGACACAATTAACTGCAGAAAGAAGACACAAAGGACAGCAGCAAAGATCGAAAGAAAACAGCAAGACAAAACAACACAAAAATCGCAAAAACGCTAAAGCAACGTTATACGATTTTGGGCAGAATTTTAGGGCAGATTTGCATGCGATTTTATGGACAGAATTATGACGAATTAAGGACTGAATTAAGACACAATTTACTGCAGAAAAATTGACTCAAGAACAGCAGCAAAAGGACGTCTAAAACAGCAGCAAAAATCGAGACACAAAGCAATAAGAAAACCGAGAAACAAGAAGACTCAAAAACTGAAATTTAAAACCTGAATTTGGAAGACAACCTTGAGCTTTGATACCAATTGATATGAATGATCAAGATGCAGCACCTTGAACCACTCGAAACCACCTCCTTTGGATCGTTGCTTACCAAACTCCACGAACAAGAACAAGAAGAAACAATGTTGCGGAATTGACAAAACAAGAAAATAAAGATATTGACACGAAAAGATTTGATATGAAGCAATCAAACCCCCACATATGAATAAAAAAGATTCAGCCAACTTATGAAAATTCATAAGCTAAACAAATCAGTTTGGCTTGTTCTTTGAATCAAGAACTTGTAAGTTCACCTAAAGGTCTTAGCTTCTAGGTTCACGGTTCTTATGAAAACTCAACTAAACTTAATTGAATTGATTCACGTTTTTCTTAAAGCTTCTCAATGCTGAAAGACAATTTTTAGCAAGGCTAAATTCAACAAAATTCATCTTATTAAAAAACGTTTACAATGATGGCCTTATATAGAGGCAAATTTCGGCCATGCCTTGTAAAAACCCTAGCTTAAGTAAATTACAACTTGACTTCTAAGCTAGCTAACTTTCCAAAGTGGAATTGGAAACTAACAACTAACAAACTAAATCCTTTTCCAAAAAGGATTTGTGACTCACGGTTTTGCCAAGTAGCAAAACTCAATTTGACTTCTTTGTTTCCTAAACTTTTACTTGCCATTATCATGCAAGATAATTGGGCCAAGTAACCTTAATTAATTTCGAAATTCCAAGCCCATTATTTAATAAATTAAAACGTCTAATTGGGCTTAAAATAACATAAAATAAAACACTAATAAATTATGGTTTAATGGCGTGATCCATTTATAAAACCCAAACACGCCTTCATTGGACTTCATTGTGATTGATCCATCTCTTCATGGATTGTGAGAGAAGATATATTCCATAAAGCTCCATTGGTGGAAGATGCTTGGATCGGATCATAATGCTCTTCAAAGATGTCCAATTCTTCACAATGAGTTATCAATAATGCTTGCAACGCCTCCTTCATCTTCTTGCTCCTTGATCTTGTCATTGGACCATCAAGGTTTGTCAATGGATGAAAACTTGAAGTCGGCTTTGGCATGGACATGGATGGATTGCTATCAAGTTGTGTGTAGTGTTATTTGGTGAAAAAGGGCCGAAATTGGTGGCCACTAGTTTGCACAAGTGTTGCATGAAAACTCAAGTGTGTGCATGAAGACACAACATTAGGCACATACCTTGCACACACTTGTTTCACTCTCACCGGACACACTCATCGCACACTTATGAACTCACTTCCGCACACTTGTGAACATGTGCGCACACATTCAGCATTCACTTTTGGCACACTCATGCATATCACACACAACCCACACACACATCGCACATACCTCGCATACACTCATCGCACACACCTTGTGCAACGTGCACTTACACTGTACATTTGCACCACACACCTGCCGCATGAGCCCCACATGTATCGTATGCGAGCTCCGCACAGTTAGCACGCAAGCTGTGCACACCGTGCGTAGCTCACGCACAACATAGCACACATTACATTTTTTCTAACTGTGTTTAGTGTCTTGTTTGAGTAAACCATACTTGAGGCAAGCATGGTCCAAGTATGGGGGAGTTGATAGAACTAATATTTTACAATTATTTGTTATTATTTCATGCATTTTATTAGCATTTATGTAGAGAAAATCATGGCTTTTGTTATGTTTTCAGGATTCATGCAAAAAATTACTAGAATGTTGAAAAAGTGCTGAATTGATATAGAAAAGAATAAGAAGAATGAGATGATTTTACTGGAAGGATTTTTACAAGAAGAATAAGAGATTTTTCTAAAGGTTGAGGATATTCTGGAAGAAGTGGTTATGTCTAGTATCTTTGCAATTGGATGGGAAGGAATATTTTTCCTATTCAAATCTCCTAATATCTTAGGATTTGAGATTTGGGAGTTTCTTAGGGACTATCTTTTGTTAAGATTTTTTAGGAGTTAGTTAATTGTGTGAGATCTTTAAATAGTGGGTGTCTTGAGTAGGTGGAGAGTAGTAGTAGTAGTAAGAGTAGAGTAGGGAGTTAGCAGATTAGTTTTTCTTAAGAATTCTGAAGTTGTAATTTCTTTCACGTAATTTTCATTATCAAGTTAATAAGTTTGGAATTCAATTAAGTGTTCATTTTTTATTAAACATATTTAAATTTCAGAATAATAGTTAAGATAATTGACTTGATAAGGTTAGTGCACAATCAATATCTCATTCCTTAGCTACTGGGATTTGGATTAACTTCACCATCACTCTTATCAACTCAAGGTTATCTTTTCTTGTCTTTATTCCTTTATCTATTTCAGGTACGTTTATATTTTATGGCATTAAATTAGTTTTATTTTTAGTAATGACTAGTAGCTAATTATTTAATTTCAGTTAAAGTTTTGATGAAAAACTAATTTAATCTTGTGAGATCTAATTAGTGAGCACGCGACGAACGCATCAACGCCCATGAACTGTACTTCGCGACATGGATTTAGTGTTGGACAAAATTACTTGGATGAATATTTGTATGTCACAATGCATACAATTGTACGTCTCGACGCACAATAGTTCTACATCGCGACGCAGCGGGAATGAGTTACTTTTTCTTCATCGTCCTAATAATACCTTTTTCCCCCTCTTTATTTTTTTCCTACATAATACAACATATAATGCCTTATTAGATATAAATAGTAATGGTGACATTGAATAGTTAATTATACAATATTATTTTAATATTTTCTTCCTTTACATTAAAAGTGAGTTTCATCTTTTTGTTTACTCTTTCACTACCCCCAACCTCTTCATTTTCCTCTTCTCCACTCAATGCTCAACTTACGATCATAGTCATTAATAGTAGGACTGCTTCTCTACTTTTTATCATTAACAACATAAAGGAATATAATCTTTTAGCTGGTTGTTCACCCTTTTTGAAACACAACGCCATCACTTTTAGGAGCATGCCACACTTTCCATAACATGTAAAAGATAATCTTCATTTTCATGCCATACTATCTTGTACAAGTCTGAAGCTAGTTGACAATTATGATGGTAATCATCCACACATCCGACAGAGCTTATGATTTTCATGGTAAAGTATTTTTGTTTCCTAATATGTTGTTAATTTTTCAAATTTAAATAATCAATCAACATTTAAACTACTATGATTTTAGAATTGCCAATGATTACCTAATCCTGTTGTTAATTAACGAATGAGGAGCCTACCTCAAGATTTTGTACACGATTTGGGATGGTTTTTAGAGCGGTGTTTATTGTTGGTTTAATGCCATTAGTTTTTATTGGTTTAAACATTTTTTATATGCTATAGTGTAATTTTATTTTTCTCATTTAATTTTTTTTCCTTAAATCTATACTATGACATGTGATTCATCATATATGTGTGTATGCATATCTGGGTTGATTTTTTTTGGGGGATAGTGTATGCATATAGTGAAAAAGATGTGATTTTCTTCATCCTCCTCCTCACTTAATACCTTTCAAATTTAATTATCATTACATCAACATTCAATTTTGAAATTAGATAAATATTTATTTATTTCCATAAATGTGTTCATTTCTAAAAAAGTAGAGAGTACGGATCAAATAATATTGGAAGATCTTTTCAATTATCTATATTTATGGAAAATATTTTATTTAAACAAACTCACATATATAATAATGTGTCAATCTCTCTTTTTTCTGCGATAATTTCTCATTAAGATTTGTTTTCTATCTTTATAAGAATTTAAAAGCAAATTTTCTCATATTGAAGTTTGGACAACTAATCTATAAAAGCCTACTCGAGAATTAGGACTGGATCATATCTCCATATCTCTTTCTTATTGAAAAATATCGGTTATGTCGTATGATGATGGTTAAAGCCATTTTTTTTCTTTTGATACTTTTCCCCATATCTTTTTTTTAAATATTTTTAATTCACGTTTCTTCAACTGATCCATTAGATGATGAATTAACAGTATTATATGTAAATTTTCTTTCTGTGCAATCTTTCTTTGTTATCTTATTTATTTTATAGGAAAATTACAGATATGATGATAATTTTCTTGAATAAGATAAGGATGTTGGACGTTTTATACACATTTGATTAATAAGTGTGCTTGTGTATGTATGTGATGAAATCACTAGGCTAATTTAATTGTTTAGGGTCTTAGGTGGTCTAATTGGAAAAACCCTATTGACTTCTAATTTAGTGTGGGCCTAATGGGTAGAGATCCATACTTGGCCTATTAGGGTTTTAATGGGAGTCCTAGTAGACTAGTATATAAGGTACATAGTGGTTATGGTCCCCAAGATTATCAAACCAATTTGGCACCCCTAACTTTCATCAATCCCATCATTGAGAGAGAACCCATTAGAACTATTCGGAGGTTTGATTGAGAAAGACCAATCTACCAACCAATACAGAATTGTTGATCACTGCCACGATGAATTCAAGTATGCAAAACTTTTGTTTACCTTAATAATTTGACATGATATGATCTTGGTGTTGTTCTAGGATTTAGAACATATTCATGCCTATAATTGGTATTAGAGCCAATCAATCAAGTTAGGTTGTTAGATTTAATTCATGCAATTTTGTATTCCTTGCCTGTTTGGAATTTGGGCATTGTTTTCTTTTGGTATTATTTGTGTGAATTAATTTGTTTAGGTTGCATATATGAATTCCGTTTGAATAAATTATAAACGGTGATATTTTATTTTGCCGATTCCTTTTAGGCGATCTTCTAATTTGCTTTGGACTGAGTAATCATGAATAGTTACTATACATATTGATGGATTTAAATATATACACTATCTTTGGGAAATATAATTTATATAAATCATTGATTAAGGACAATTTATTTGGTTGGTGCACATATTTGAATAAATTAATTAAGGAATATTTTATTATATCCCTATGTCTTGTATTTCAGTTAGTTTGATTGAAGTAATATGTTGCCAAAGTAACCTCTCTTATGTAGATTAATTTGATTTCAAATATAAAGATGTGTATATATATTATTCATGCAGATAATGATCGGCCCAAAGGAAAGTTATTATTTGGCCGAATAATAGGTGTGTTTGTGTGGTAATAAGTATGTGACAATTATAAGGTTTTAATCATATAAATAGTAATCGATCCAAACAAAGGCTATTATTTGACCGAGTTTATTATCAATATTTTAATTACTAAGTGGAGAGTACTGCTTACAAGTTGATATTACTACCAAAAGGTTGAATATTAACGTTGTGTTTGGTATCTTGTTTAAATGGGCCCACCTTTATGTGATAATACTTATGTCTATTTATGTATTTTTTGACATAATGTATTAATTGTGAGTCTATGTTTTTTGTTTTGTTTTGCTCTCTGTTTAGTTTCTGCGTCTGCTCTACAAATATCTACCAATGTGAACTCGCTCCCTATGCTCAATGAGTCGAACTTTAAGGCTTGGAAAGAGAACGTGAAATCGTTCTCGGATGCATGGATCTTGACCTTGCTTTAAGGACCAACAAACCCACTACTACTCCAGAAGACCCGAATACAGTCAATATAGAAAAGTGGGAATGGTCAAATCGCATGAGCCTTATGATCATCAGGCACTCCATTCCGGAATCCTTTCGGGGCTCTATAACTAAGGACAAAGATGTCAAGAAGTTCCTCGCTCAAATTGAGACTTACTTTGCCAAAAATGAGAAAGTGGAAGTGTGTAGTTTTCTAACTTCTCTGATTTCCATGAAGTATAAAGGCAAGAGGAACGTGAGGAAGTACATTATGGAAATTTCTCATCTCGCTGGAAAACTAAAGGAATATGAGATCGAGATTAAGAAAACCTTCTCGCTCATCTCGTTCTTATCACTCTTCCTGCGCCATTCAATCAGTTCAAAATTAGTTACAATACTCAAAAGGAAAAATGGAGTATCAATGAGCTAATCTCTTAGTGTGTGCAAGAAAAGCATAGGATTAAGCGAGATAATGATTTTGATGGAATCGCAACTTTGAAGTTGGGGTTAGCTCATTGTTTTGCCATGAAAGATTTGGGTTCACTGCGTTACTTTCTAGGTATTGAGTAGCTTCATCTCTACAAGGTTATCGCTCGTCTTAGTCCAAATACATAACTGATATATTTTGAGCGTGCACGTCTTACTGATAAGAATATTGATACCCCTCTTGAGACTAATGGTTCTCCTTTGCCGAATTCCAGTTTATATCGCATGATTGTTGGTAGTTTGGTTTATCTCACTATTACTCGTCTTGATATAGCACATGTTGTTCATGTAGTTAGTCAATTTGTTACAGCTCCTACCACAGTTTATTGGGCTACTGTTCTTCGTATTTTAAGGTATCTTCGGGGTACTGAATTTCAAAGTTTTTTATTTTCATCCGCTTCATCTTTAGAATTACGTGCATATTCTGATGCTGATTGGGCTGGCAATTCTGTGTATCGCAAATCCACTACTGGCTTTTGTATTTTCCTCAGTGATTCTCTTATTTCTTGGAAGAGTGAAAAACAAGATGTTATTTCTCGGTCCTCCACAGAAGCTGAGTATCGTGCCATAGCTTCTACTACTTGTGAGATAGTCTGGTTACGTTGGTTGCTTGCAGATATGGGTGTTTTGTTACAACACTCAACTTCTTTGTATTGCGATAATAAGAGTGCTATTCAGATTGATTGTAATTCAGTGTTTCATGAGCTGACCAAACATATTGAGATTGATTGTTTTGTCACCCGACATCATTTTTAACTTGGTACCATCAAATTGCCTTTCGCTCATTCATTTTGCAGATTGCCGACATGTTTACCAAGACGCACTCTACTTCTCATTTTCATTTTCTATTTGGCAAACTCTCTATGCTTCTAGCTGTAGCATCGTGAGTTTGAGGGGGAATGCTAGTTTGTCTTATTATTATTTTAGTAGTTTCTTTTTCTAGCTATTTTTAGTAGTTTCATTTTTTAGTTATTTTAAGGTTATTTAGTTATCTCTATTAATACCCTTCTTATGTACATTTATTTCTCAAGCTTTCGTTAATAAACAATAACCCTATTTTTCTTTAGTTTTAACATAATGCACACTAGCTTAGTGACCATAAATATTATGGAGGCATCAATTCTTTTCATCATAAACCATCTTGTCCCATGTTTAGAGTACTTGACCTAAAATATCAACTGAAACCAATCTCTTGCTGCAAAAACATAGAAGTAAAGAGTGACTTCAACAATCATATGTTAGCCAGAATATGAAGGAAAAAAAACCATCACAAAAAATGTTGATGCTATGCCCAGAAAATTGCTACCTTAATCTAGTTAAATGTAGCCCTTGAAATGCTATAGAATTTTAATTGGATTGACTTTAATATTTGTAATCAAAAGCAAAAGGATCCCACACAATATAGAAAGGAAAAAATCAAGCCCATGCTCTTGCTTTCATTTGGATAAAATACTAAGCATATGTGATTGGGGAAAAATGCACTCAAAGCAACTAAAAGACTCATAGTAACAGCCCTATTATTAGATGCAATGTCATGAGCAAGGAAGTATGCACTGGGTGATAAACATAGTACCCCCTTCTACTGCACCATTCAAGAGCATTTAAGGCTGACAAGTGAGTAATTTGGAAGTAGAGTTTATATAGGCCAAAGAAATAGTGCGACAAGTTTACTTAACACATTTTTTTAATTGCAGTGCATCAAATCAATCTATGAGAGAGAAAGAGAGAGAGAGAGAGAGAGATTTTAAGCTATGGGAAACATGTGACAGTGATGAGCACAAAATATGTGTTTTGTTGTATATTCTTTTTAGTGCTTACATGTGTTTAATTGAGATAATCTTTTCAGGTTTTGGTAGTTCCCAAAGATGGAGCATTGCGAGAGAGAAAGATGATTTTGGTGAGTTTTCTAGAAGATAAAGGGTTGGAGGATAAAGCTAAAGAAATATGAAAGCACAAGGACACTTTTTAATGACTAAATTGGTGGAGGAATGTAATTAGGAAACTAGCCTGTATAGCCTGTATACTAGAGTTAAAGCCTCATGTGGCCAATTAGAATTTGGAAACAAGAAGAATTCATATCTTCTAGTTAATTTAGGAAGTCTAATTTTCTCTCCTATAGAAGGGAACAGATTAATTAGGGTTAGGAGAGATTCTCACAGTCTTTAGTCTTTGTAGTTTTCTGCAGTTATGCAGTTCTTTAGATTTCAGAACAAGAACAGATGCACCATCATTTGCCCAAACGACTGTCGGCTCGGTTTGAATTTCTTAATTCAGTTTCACTTCATTTTAAATCTTTGATTGTTTTTAATTATGCTTAGTGAGTAGTTCTTTTTTTGGCGATAAGTAAGAAAGCACTAATCCATGAATTAATTGTGAGACCTAATTGATCTAATTAAACTATTTCATAGTTAATTCCTAAAGTTCTCTAGGCCTAATGTTAATTATCTAGGTTTATTAAAGCTTGATCACCTTTTATTGATTTAGATAAAGCCAATTAATCCCTTGTTAAGTTACTGGATTTAATAGGTAAGATTAATTATTGGTAAAGCTACTGTCTAGGTAGATGTGAATAACCAGTTAATGAATTATTTCATGCTGATCGTAATATGATTTGTTAGAGTTAGGTTTTTCTAATACTTAATGCTTTTGTAACATTAAATTGGGTGTTCAGTTGATTCTGGTCGGGTTCTGTTGTGAATAGAGAAATAATTGATTAAGCTGATACTTGTCAGATATCAAATAATTAAGGAAGAATTGGGCTATGTCAGAGCTAATTCTCGTAGTCTTTAACTAACTGGTTAATATGAAATTGTTATCTTTGCATTGATAAGTAATGAAGAATTAATTAGTGTGGAATTGCTTATTTGCTGGATTTTCCTTTAAGTTAATTTATTTCTCAATTTTGCTATTTGTTGATATCGGTATTTAATTTCTTAATATTAATAGTTTTAATTATAAATTGAATTGTTTGGACTCGTTATAAATTAACTAATTTGGAAGATATTGTTGTTCTCTGTGGGAACAATCTCACTCCTCTATACTATTTAATAATGTTAGGAGAGAATTAATTTTGGTAGAATAACAACGCACCAAATTTTGGCGCTGTTGCCGGGGAACGACAATTATTTTCTATTTAGTTAATTTGTGTTGTTCTTTGGTTTAAGTCCAGATCGTCTAACACAAATTTGCTTTTTGATCTAGAAATTGAAAAGACATCTCGTAAATTGAAGAAAGAGACAAAAGAACATCGCCAAAGAACCAATTCTAGTTCAGAAGTTGATGCATTGTTTGCCCAAACGATGACCCGCACAGAATCAGAATCAGCTTTTTCGACTAACGAAACTTCCATGGCTGAACTCTCACCTGTGAACCAGCCTCCAATCGATGATTTGCCACTACCTAAACGTGTGCAGCCACCACGAGCCCCTGTGATTAATTTAGTGGTGCCGATACCGATCCAAGCTCCGTTGAATAATCGACCATTAAGGGAGTCTACTAACCCAGTGATTAATTACATGCCTTCTTGCTTTGTTTGGCCTCAACTTACAACTAATTATGAATTGAAAGCATCATATCTTAATTTATTGCCCAAGTTTAATGGAGATGTTGGGAAGACCCTCATAATTTTTTGCATGATTTTCTTAAAGTGTGTGAAACTGTGAACAATAGAGGAGTATCACAAGAATACATTAAGCTAGCTAGTTTTTCTTGGTCCTTAACTGGAAACGCTAGTGTTTGGTTTAAAAATCTTACTCCTAGATCTATTACAACAAGGGATGGCATGCAAAGTATATTTCTTATGAATTTTTTCCACACTTCTAAAATCGCATCTGGTCGAAAGGAAATAGTAGGCATTAAACAAGAATATGATGAGTCACTAACTGCATATTGGAATAGATTTAAACGTTTATGTGAAAATTGTCCTCAACATCAAATCACTGACGAGCTTCTAATCCAATATTTTTATGAAGGTTTGCAACCAAAGGAGAAAAGAACACTTGATGCAGCAAGCGGAAGAGCTTTCATGGATAATAACACAGCTCAAGCCACGAGTTTGATTGCTAAGACTTACGAGTCCTGCCAACAATACTAGCTTGGTCGTTGTTCGACAAGTGAGCAAAATTTCTAGTTCTTCAAAGAGAAAAGATTGGAAGCTTGGACGGCAAGTGTGGAGAAATTAATAACTGGAATAGATGCAGTTCAGACGGAAAAGGTTTGTGCAATTTGCAAAAGCCCTACCCATACAGCAGATCAATGCCAAATGACTCAAGAAGAACTTAATATTGAAGTTAATACTGTGGGAGTTTATATACGATGCTACGATCCTTATTCGAACATTTTTAATCCAGGTTAGCAAGACCATCCCAACCTGAGTTAAAGGAATCGAGCTCACCAACAAAACCCTCTACAGTAGGAAGCTCAACAACAATCCCAGCTGAAATCGTCAGTACCGTCTACCCAGACAAATCCCAGCTTTATAGCTACCACAAGGTCTGTTCCTCTTGAAGACATGATAGTTAATTTAGCTAATTCTATGACCTTAATACAGAACAGTCCAGTCTAGAATCAAGGAGAATTTCAAAATTGCAGCAAGAAATAAGGGCAGCTATAAGTGGGTTAAGTACTCAAATGACCTAAATGGCTAAAAATATTAACAAGATGAAAGGTCCTTAAGGAAAATTACCATACTTGGTACAGGTTAACCCACAAGAAAATGTAAGTCAAATCATATTGAGAAGTGGAGAACAACTTGAAGATCCTGTATCAAAAGCCACGGCTGAAGAACAGAAAAACTCAACAGTGTCGTTAGACCAAATGACGCAGGTGCAGAAATTGGAGGTACACTCTAAATTGAATTTTCGTACTTTGGAGATTAAAATACCTCCATCTTTTCCTGGCAGGTTGAAGAGGAACATCAAAGATGACGATTTGGATGACATATTAACAATCTTTAGCAAAATCAAAATAAATATTCCTTTTCTTGAAGCTATTCGAAGATGCCAAAATTTGCAAAATTCTTTCTTACAATAAAGATTCCCTATCCACAAAAGGAGAAAGTTATTGTGGGAGAGAATGTCTTAGCTGTAATACAACACAAGCTCCCTCCCAAATGCAAGGACTCAGGTATGTTTTCTATTCCATGTGTAATTGGAGATAAGAAAATTGAAAGATACATGTTGGACTTAGGTGCTTCTATTAAAGTCATGCCTCTTTCTACATATCAACGGTTAAACATTGGCCCATTAGCTGACACACAAGTGGTTATTTAATTAACTGATAGGTCATTATCTTACCCATTAGGGGTACTTGAATATGTTTTAGTGAAGGTTAATAATTTCATATACCCAGCTGATTTTTATATTCTAGATACAGGCAGCTCTCCTGAAAGGAATGTTGCAGTTTTGTAGTTGGGTAGACCATTCATGAAAATCGCTAAAACAAAAATTGATGTAGATAAGGGAATACTTACTTGTGAATTCAATGGAGAATATTTAACTTTTAATATTTTCCTATTCAGTATCCCATTGATGTGGAAAATGTTCATTCAATTAATGTAATAGATTCCTTAGTCCAAGAACATCTTGAGACGGAATTTGTGCAGGATAAGCTTGAGATGGTCATTACGCAAAGCTAGACTAAAGCTGATGTTAAATGTCACGACAAGGACGAGATAATCGAAGCAGTCATGTCCCTCTACTCTCTTGAAGAACAGTCTGCCAGATTTGATACTCATTGTTTGCCCAAACAGGAGTCGCAGGATAAAATTCTTCCTCATATTTTAAAAACTCCTATTCTTGAATTGAAACCTTTACCTGATAATCTGAAATATGTCTATTTAGATGCTGGAGAGACGTTTTTTTTATCCTTAATAAGCACCTTACACAAAGCCAAGAGGATAAATTGTTGTGGATCCTTCGAGAGCGCAAGGAAGCCATTGGATGGACTCTTGCGGATATTAAAGGTATAAGCCCAGCAATTTGTATGCATCAAATCTTGCTTGAATCTTACTCTAAACCAGTACGAGATTCACAAAAGAAGCTAAAACCGAACATGAAGGAAGTGGTCCTCAAAGAAATACTCAAGTTGTTAGAACTTGAAATTATTTTCACTATTTCGGATAGTCAATGGATAAGTCCGGTTCATGAGGTTCCAAAGAAATTAGGATTCCAAGTGGTAAAAAATGAAAAGAATGAGCTCCTACTTATGCGTCTCCAAACAGGTTGGCATATGTGTATTGATTTTTGTAAATTAAATCCAGCCACTAGGAAGGATCATTTTCCATTACCTTTTATTGATCAAATGTTAGAGAGGTTAGCTGGAAAAATATTTTTTCTATTTTCTTGATGGGTATAGTGGTTATTTCCAAATATTTGTGTCTAAAGAAGATCAAGAAAAAAATCACTTTTGTATGTCCTTTCGGAACTTTTGCTTATAGACGTATGCCCTTTAGGTTATGCAATACTCCCAGAACTTTTCAAAGATGCATGATGAGTATCTTTTCAGACATGATTGAACATTGTATTGAGATTTTTATGGATGATTTTACCGTTTATGGTAGTTCATTTGATGATTGTCTTAATAACCTTGATAAAGTCTTACTTAGATACATTGAAAAGAATTTGGTTTTAAATTATGAGAAATGTCATTTCATAGTTAGGGAAGGCATTATATTAGGACATATTGCATCTGAAAAAGGGAATTCAATTGGATAAAGCATATGTAGATTTGATTTCACAGTTACCTTATCCTACTAATGTGCGTGAAGTTCGTGGTTTTTTAAGACATGCAGGATTTTATCGCAAATTCATCCACAATTTTGCCAAAATCGTACAGCCTTTAACAAAGTTGTTAAAGCAAGATGTCCCATTTGCCCTTACAACAGAATACAAAGAAGCTTTTGATAAGCTTAAGGACAAATTGATTTTAGCTCCTATAGTTCAACCACCTCAATGGGATATTCCATTCGAATTGATGTGTGATGCTAGTGATTACCCATTGAGAGCGGTGCTTGGTCAAAAATTGAGAAAAGAGAGCCATGTTATATACTATGCTTAGAAGATATTGAACAATGCTCAATGCAATTACACTACTACTGAGAAAGAGCTTTTAGCAATTGTTTTTGCTTTTGAAAAATTTTGATCTTACTTGTTAGGCTCTAGAATTGTTGTTTATACTGATCATGCTGCTTTGAAGTACATATTTTCCAACAAGAAGTTTAAACCGCATCTCATTTATTCGATTCTTCTTTTGCAGGAATTAGACTGGAAGACTAAGGATAAGAAAGGTGCTAAGAATAATGTGGCTAACCATTTAAATAGGCTAGTTCTGGACGATGATCGTTTGTCCATACGAGAAACCTTTCCCGATGAAGAGCTTTAGAACTTAATAGGTAAATTAGATAAGAACCCTTAGTTTGTGGACGTAGTTAATTACCTAGTCAATAAGGCATTACCTAAAGGTCTCACACCTGCTCAAAAATTAAAAATTCAAAGTGATGCAAAATATTACTTATAGGATGATCCTTATTTGTGGAACATTGGAACTGATCAAATAATAAGGAGATGCATCCCATAAAATAAAGTAAATGATATTTTGCATCATTGCCATTCATTTGCATGTGGGGGTCATTTTGGTCCAAAACAAACAGCTAGGAAAATTCTTGATAGTGGTTTCTTTTGGACGTCTCATTTTCGTGATGTATATTTATTTTGTAAAAGCTGTCCACGTTGTCAACAGTTAGGAAACATTACTCATCGTGATGAAATGCCTCAATTGCCTATAATTGTTTGTGAGATATTTGATGTTTGGGGTATGGATTTCATGGGTGGTTTTCCTAGTTTGTTCTCAAATTATATATTCTTTTAGCTGTTGATTATGTTTCGAAATAGGTGGGAGTTAAGGCCGCCCACACTAATGATTCTAAAGCAGTGGTAGGTTTCTTGAAGTCGACTATTTTTTGTCGATATGGAATACCTCGGGCTATAATTAGTGATAATAGAACTCATTTTTGCAACCGCACAATCGATGAAAAAGTACAGTTTGCATCATTAGCTTACCACCCCATATCATCCTCAATCTAATGGACAAGTAGAGGTTTCTAATCGTGAAATCAAACAGATTCTGGAAAAGACAGTGAACACCTCGCGCGCAAGAATTGTAGTCTTCGACTCGATGATGCCTTATAGACGTATAGAACTGCTTTCAAGACTCCAATTGGTATGTCACCTATCGCCTTGTTTTTGGGAAGCTGTGTCACCTTCGAGTGCAAGTTGAACAAAAGGCGTATTGGGCAATCAAACAGCTGAATATGGACGATACTAAGTGTGGAGAGAATAGGAAACTTTAGTTGAAAGAATTAGAGGAAATCTGTTTGGAGCTTATGATCATGCTATGCGATATAAAGATCGAACTAAGCTCAACCACGATCGGTTGTTAAGAAAGAAGGAGTTCCATGTTGGTCATAAAGTTCTTCTCTTCCAGTCTAAGATGCGTCTTATGGGCGAAAAATTGAAATCCAAATGGATTGGCCTATTTGAGGTGATCTCTATTTGCCCAAACGGAACTATGGAAATAAAGGGAATGGACACTGGGAAAGTTTTTAAAGTTAATGGTTAGAGAGACTTAAACCCTCTTATGAGTCTACAACAATTGAAGTGGTGGAAGAGTTGCAACTTTTTCCCATCATACCTTGAGTTGACAGGGCTTGTCTAGTCTAAGGCATTAAATAATGGCACTTATTGGGAGGCAACCAAATTTTAAAATATTTTATTTTTAGTTATTTATTTAATTTTCTTGTCAGATAATAAAGTGTCTTCTTGTTCCAGATTGTGTACAATCGTGGTCAAAGAAGTGGAGATGATTCAGTTAATAGAGTGGGTGGACTAAAAAGATGAGGAAGTGGAAAATAGCCTTTTTCAAAAGGGATTGGGCCAAGAGACATTAGTTTATTAAGTGGCCCACTAAATTTCTTACAAAGGTCAAAGATGGTCCCAATACATTCCCCTAATTTGTCATTTTCTAAACCCTACAGCTGTCACCATCATCTTCCTTATTCCCACCAACGCCACCGTCATCCAGCAGCTCGCAATTGGCGCCATCAAAATCTCGCCGATGAAAATGGTGAATATGAAGTTTCCTTCACATCCCCCGCTGGAATCTTCTACTTCACTGGAGGAATCTTCAGTGACAACACAGTCAATGCCGACAGAAGAAACTCCACCTCCACAGCCGTCACCTGCCAAATGCTGCAAACAAGCAGCCATCAAACAAACGATGCCGGCCATCCTCAATACATCATCCGAGAGCAATTTCGATCGCAATTTTGGGAACGAATCTGACAAAGCCACAACGGAGGATTCTCCAACCTATATCTCAATTTTAGACACCGAGCGGTCACCCATTCTGGTTCCCTTCACTTTGACAACAATTGGCCATCGTCAATCGCGTCTCCTAGCCGCTTAGAGATATGATGGTTCAGTTTCACAACAACCCCAACCGTCCTCTTCTCGTTGTGCCACTGCTGTTGAAAAATGGAAAGCACCGACCACTTCAACCACTGCCAATCCTGATGCTAGTGGGGCTATCTACCTAGATTTCACTCCTTTTTCGAAGCTGTGAGACCCAAAAAATATTAACATTTTAACAATCTTACTAGTCGGAAATACGTGTAAGTCATTTTAGTTTTTAAGTTAGAATTCCAAGTTTTGGGCAAGTATTGTTGTGAAAATTAAGATCACGTAACTAAACACTTTAATCAATTATAAATTTTAGAATTTTGGTTACAATTTTACAATCTCACGAGAGAATTTAAGTGCATAGTTAATAGTAATTTTGGTTCTTTATCAGTTTTGAAGAAACTTCAAGGACCGAAGGGAAAATTAAAAAAATAATAATAAAAAAGAAAACAAAACTGGCTACCAAACGTGTAATCATTAAAGGCTACACACTTGGCAGTCTAATATTTGGTATATCATGACAAGGCATTCCGGAAGCCTTCAAAAAAAGAAGCAGAAAAAGGAAAAGAAAGACGGGAACAGAACGGGAGAAGAAAGAAGAAAAGAAAAGAATGAAGCAGAAAAAAAATAGGAATGAGAAAACGGTAGAATAAGACGCTTGAATCCAACTTTGACTATTCTAAGAAAACATTGGAAATCTTTAAGAGGTGGGTGTGCTTTAATTTGTAAAACTTTGGCTGAATTTGTATGGAGAACTTGATCTTTCTTGCGAAAAGGTTTTCCTTAAATATATTTTCAGTTCAAGTATCAAATTTTTTTCGTGTTTTAGAACTTGGATGTGAATGAAATTTTCTTATGCTAACCAAGGTTGTGATTAGATTATAATTATTTGTATTTTCTGATTGAGGGAAACTTTGATAGTTCCAATTTTTGTTTAGTTGGTTGCTGTGAGTTGTAGCTCATTTGAAAGGTAAAATAGTTGTCAAGTTTTGGTATCATGTTTGATAACTAAGCCTCTCCCTTACTTACGTGCATGGTTTTAAACTGTAAATTGGTCATAAAATTTTTGGTGATTGAAATGATTTATGCTTGGAATAGATTGTGTTGTAGAATTGGTTATGCTCCATGGATTTGGAATCTTATTTGTGCATTTAACCCATTTGGTGTAATGCTTGAACGAAATGTGAGCTGAAGTTCAAAGTTTATTCATAATCGAGCTGCATACCTGCTATTTCAAACTGATTTTCCACTCAGATCTGTGCATAATTTGAAACTAATTAAAACATAAAAGTTTTAAGATTATAAACCCAGTTTTATATAGTTTTGGTTTCATCCTATTTAGATATTTGGTTGCCATGTTATGATTGTTTGAAGCATCACTGCCAGAAACAGAATTTCGTGACAGAAGCTTAATGCCTTCAAAGATTTTGGTTTGTTTTGTTTTTACTTTTTAGGCAGAATTCCGAACATTGTATAAAAAACGAAATTCTGGATATTAAGCCTAGTTTTATACGGTCTTAGTTTTAGGTTATTTGGATATGTTACCACAAACTTATAGCCCTTTCAAGCTACTTTGGTATTGAAAATCTAGTCATGTATTTCCAGCTATTGCACCAATTTTGAACTGTTTTTACCCTATCTTGTGGATTGAATTTTAAATTTTATAGAACGCAAAAGTTCTAGACTTTGGATTCAAATTTTATAAAGTTTTGGTTTCACATTATTTGGATCTTTGGTTACAAAGTTATAACCTTTTGAAATCAGTATGGCAGAACTGAAATCTGTTACGGTATTTCAGTCTTAGATGAAGTTTGAACAGTTTTTAAAGCCATTTGTAGAATGAATTTGGGGATTGATAAAACATAAAAGTTTTAATATTATAAATCTAATTTCATATGATTTTGGTTTCATATTAATTTGAGGTCTGATTACAAAGTTGTGACCATTTCAAATTACTATGCAAGGATTGAGATATGTTATAGGATTTCGGTAATTACAGAAATCATGTCCCATGTTACACTACTTTCTATTCTGAATACGGAGTTTTATAGAACATAAAAGATTTCGAATATTTGCCCTAGATTTACGTGGTTTTTGTTTCACGTCATTTGGATTTTGTATTACAAAGTTATGACTATTTGAAATCACCATGTCAAGGCTGAAATTTGTTACTGAATTTCAGTCATTATAGCTAATTCGGACAATTTTTAGAACCCTTTCTAAATCAAATTGGGAATTTCCTACAACATTGAATTTTTAGGATTTTGATTCCATGTTTACACTATTTTGGATTCATATCATTTTGATATGTCATTTTCAACTTACATTGATTCGAACTAAGCATAACAGTTCTGGATTTTGAAAGAAGAATTGCTAACCTTTCTTTCTAATCAATTTGGAGCAGTTTCTGTATCGAGTTTTGGATTTTTAGAAACATGAAAGTTTTAGTGTTTTAGAGATAATTTCAAGTGGTTTTTATCTCATATCATTTGAATGTTTTATCTCAAGTTATGACGGATTGAATTGAATGTGATAGAACTAAATGTTTGTTATGGGTTCTTAAAGCCCTTGCATATGATGGAATGTTTTCCAACACTTTCAATGTAGAACATGGAATTTTATAAAATATAAAAATTTTCTTAATCTTTAGTATGGTTTTATTTAGTGATGGATTCACGTCAATCAGATATGATGTTGCCAATTTACATTATTTTGAATCAAATGTGGAATGATGAATTCCGCAATAAGAAGTTCAAACTGCACTTTGGAACTATCTATTGAATGTATTTAATATTGAATTTAGAGGGAGAGTTTTGTTATCATGTCAACTTAATTACTGAAGGTGATATAGGCACTGTTTGAATTGTGTACGCCTCTTGTCTTGCATTAAAAAGGGCACTCTTGAATGAATGAGTTTGTCATTCTTTGTCAACTGGAATCTGTTGTAATTATTTTAATTGATATATCAGTGTATATGTGGGACTTCATGTACATAAAACATGTATTGATAAACTAGGTACATTGGAACTAAGTGCTGTGCGAAGCTAAGTGCTACGCCACCTTAAAGGTGGGAGCCACCTCTAGAATTCGTACGAGCCACCTCTAGAGTCCAACGTTACCATTGACTTTTGAGAAATTGAGATGTCGATTTTGTGCGTGTGGAACTAAGTGCTTCGCTGATATGAAGGCGAGAGCCACCTCTAAAATCCACACAAGCCGCTATTGATTGTAGCACACCGACACGATGTGAAATATTTTTGTATGGCATGAATTTCCCTGTACTATGATTGTCTAACTGATTGGGGCCCAGTAATGAGTGGCTTATTGATGGCCGGGAAGGCAAAGGCCGACGAGCTAATCATAAGTCTACCATGACTTTTCACCCTTGTCAAGTGGAACAAAGAAGGTTTTAGTTTCATAAGAAAAGGGTACTAATTATCCGGATATATCATAATGTGCCTGCGGGCAATTATTGACTATGGAGGATAAGGTATCTCTAAGTTGCGCACGTAATTTGACAGGAGTCATATAGCTGGTACTGGATCAGCTGTGCTGACCATAGGTAGCAAATCTAAACTATTATGTGCTCCATTATGGGACATTGTGCTATCTGAGATGAATATTATTTATGACTGTTTATTGTTAGTTTCTCTGTGACTTTTATAATGGTTTTCTCTTGGTATGTATAAATTATTTTGACACTCGATATTTTGAAAATACAGTTCTAAATTATTCACCATTTGCAAAAACTATAACCAATTCTCCACCCAATGAGCGATAAAGGCTCACCCGCATTTTCTCTAAATATTTTGAGACAAGCAAGGTGAAAGGTCGATGAGGGCAGTGGTAGGAATAGCTAAGAAAAGTGGAGCAATAGTCAGTGGTGTGAGACATTTGACACAAAACTCTACAGTCGAAATTAAGTTGTAATCTAATATTATAAATGTCGAATTGAATTGTACTTGTTATGGTTATTGGTGTTGAGAAGAAATAGAAAAGTAAAAAAAAATTTCCTCGATGTTTCACTATATATTCAGGATTGTTGACTGATTGAACGACTCGATTCACTTTCCAACTAGGGGTGGATCGGGGCGTTGCAGGTGGTATCAAAGCATTTTACTCATAAGCTAGGATAAGATTCTTGGACCTTGAAATTGTAATTTACTAGGTTTGAATTGAGATAGAAGTGTTTGGTAAGAGTTAAAAAAAACATTGTGGACATTATTGGTTTCATAGTTAGGAATGAATTTCTTAAGAAAGAATGTTAAAATTTAAGTTTGAATCCTGATTTGGTTGGATTATTTTCATTTGCGATTGTTCAATTTTATATTTTAGATTCTTTCAAATCTGTTTATTATGCTACGATAGTAAGAAAATTTATGGGGAATCTGTGAATAGTGCAAGGCATAAGTAAATTTGAAAATTTGAAGTATTACAAAGAGTTAGGTGTGATGTAAAAGCAAAGAACTTTTGGGTGAATTGAAGGGAAGTGA
The DNA here is from genome assembly GCA_016586305.1 of Ophiorrhiza pumila. Lineage (NCBI taxonomy): Eukaryota > Viridiplantae > Streptophyta > Magnoliopsida > Gentianales > Rubiaceae > Ophiorrhiza > Ophiorrhiza pumila. The sequence goes on from BLIW01000005.1 coordinate 8,271,875, forward strand.
TAAAATTTCATATTCGGGGTAATAGCGATTGTGCTTTTTTTTATGATATCAATGAACATCTAAGAATATTGAATAAAGGTTTATTGAAAATGGAGAAATTTGAAGCAAGACATTGATACCAATTGTTTGTTAATTGTAAGACTTTGAAAATTATCAATTTCTAAAAATTAATGAATGGCGTAAGTCGAAATTAAGTTGTAATATAATATTGTAAATGTGGGATTACATTGTAGTTGTTATGGTTATTGGTGTTGAGAAGAAATAGAAAAGTAAAAAAAAATTTCCTCGAGGTTTTACTATATGTTCAGGATTGTTGACTGATTGAACGACCCGATTCACTTTTCAACTAGGGGTGGATCGGGGCGTTACAGAAGCAGTCCATGATTCACCGACATGAGGTAGTACTAAACCATTCGGTTATTAATTATAACAAATTTGATTTTCAGAGTCTTGTTGTATTGAACATTGAAACTCAAGTCCGGGCTTATTTTGACAATATTGGTTGGTCTTGGTTGTTGGATTTTCCTATTTTTAAAATGCTCGTCAATTTTTTAGAGAGTTTTATGCATCGTATTCCTGTGCTTTGACTTCTTCTTCCTTGACTACTCGGGGAATTAAATTTCTTTTATTAAATGAGTTATACTCTTTATCCCTGCATGAATTGGCCTTACAATTAGGGATTGTGACTCCCAATAATGCAAACTCGGATGCTTATGTGACTGCTAGGTTAGGAATCTCCAATGATGTGCCTTTTAATGCTTTTTGGAAAGAAATTTCCCATTTGGATGTTAAGCCCTATGTTCCTTCTAGGTCAGCATTGCTTTTATGCCATCGTTTCATAGCATTTACTATTTTTGGTCGTAATGACCAAGCCATTGTCATATCTTCTCTTGAACTGAATATTTTATGGGATATGAAAAATAAAATTAAATTGAGCTTGCCTTATTGGATTGCATATGTGTGGAAAAGGGTCGGAAGGGTGGAGAAACGTAATCTTGCATTAGGACATATTATTGCAATTTTATTGGCTCGTGATCCTGTCTATGTTAATTTGAGTGCCACTTGGCCGAATGATTGCGCTTTGACTTTGATTGATGTACTATTTTTGCGTTTGGCTGGTTTACTGGTAGAAGATAACCAAGGTACCTTACATTTTATTGAGCCGAGGGATCCTCTCTCCCGAGCAATCTACCTTTACAGGTGTTACAGTGCTTAGGCAGGATGTCCAAGATTTGTGTATGCTGATTTTGGCAATTGTAGCTAGTTATGCGGATACTGATGAGAGGATACATACTTTGACCGCTGCAGTTACTGAGATCAGAAACACTCAGGCCACCATTCTTCAGATGTTGCAAGGCCATTTGCCCCCACAAGACCCTCAGATTTATTTCAGGCTGTCTATTTTCCTTTTACCTTTTCTTTGTTTTTTGTTTCTTCTTCTGTCTTCTTGATTGTTTAGTTTGTTTATCTATTCTAACTTGAGGACATGTTAGTTTTTAAGTGTGGGGGGAGTGTTACGTGTTTTTATGTTTTTACTTTTATTTTTCAAAACAAAAATACCAAAAAAAAAATTAGAAAATTAGTAAATTTTTTACAAAAATATGATTGTTTTAATTTCAGTTTTTCGATAGTCTTTAAGATGTTTTGTAGTTAGAAAACTGTTTCAGTTTATAAAAATTGTCTGCCCAAACTAATTTTGAGTAAAAGTTGTTCAGTTCATTGTATTGTTTGTGTGTAATTTTGAATGACCCCGAGAATGAAATATACAGAATTTGAGTTTGATTTACCTACTTAAAGAAAGGATTTGAGCCTAAGCACTCAATAACCACTTTGTTGGTGCTTAATTGAAAAAAAATATTTCTTTGAATGAGTGTGAATTGTACATGATTGGCTTATTGAATTTGCTATGTTGTACATGGATATTATAGTGTTGAAATTGAACTTGAATGTGATAAAGACATTTAGGATTTCACCAATTTGACTTTCGTTTTTCAAATTTCTACCCTCAATTTGACCCTTAGTTACCTCTTTTGAGCATGACCCTTTTCTTGAAGTTAAATCACTATAATTTCACCCAAAAACCAATTTAGCTTTCTTTTGGCCCACTAAGGTGAAAGTGGCTTAGGTGAGTGTGATTAATCATTCCCTGTTTGGTTGGTCAAATATGTGTAGTAAAGTTTCTTGATGAAGTTGTTTAAAATGCTTTTTGATTTGAAGTGGTGTGTCTTGTTTGCCCAAACAACATTGGGGCAGAAAGAGTAGCAATTACCTAATATTGAATTCTGCTGATAAGAACTGTTTGCCGTAACAGAGGCAAAGCAAAAAAAGAATGGAAAAAAAGAATAGTAGAGAAAAGAAAAAAAGAAGAAAAAGGAAAAAAAGGGTAATTGCTATGCTTAAGTTTCTTTGAATCAATTTGAGAATCCAGATTTTGAGATTAACTGCGATTCAAGTGTGGAGATATTCTTAGTTGAGTTTCTTACACCTTGGTTTTCTTATTTAGCCCTTCTTCCATCTTGTTAAACCTACTTTGTTTACCCTAGCCCCATTACAATATGATAAAAGACCTTTTGATTCTTGTTTACTTTTGATATTATGATTGTCTTTTGACATATTTGCAAATTTGTTGTAAGATTGCTATGTGCAATTGGATTGAATGGTTGAACCCAATTTCATACATCTATTAGTGCTTTAGAGTGAACTTGGAGAGTTGCTCAGATTTTTGTATTTTGACTTGGGGAACTTGATTGTGCATAATCTATTTACTTGAACTAAGGACCAGCATAAGTTAAGTGTGGGGATCTTGATGAGCACAAAATATGTGTTTTGTTGTATATTCTTTTTAGTGCTTAAAGGGGTGAATATGTGCTTAATGGTGATAGTTTTTTCAGGTTTTGGTAGTTCCCAAAGATGGAGCATTACGAGAGAGAAATATGATTTTGGGAAGTTTTCTAGAAGATAAAGGGCTGGAGAATAAACCTGAAGAAATCCGGAAGTACAAGGACTCTTTTCAATGACCAAATTGGTATAGGAATAGATTAAAAAGCTAGCTTGCATGCTAGAGTTAAAGTCGTATGTGGCAAATTAGAATTTGGAAATAAGAAGAATTCATATCTTTTAGTTGATTTAGGAAGTATTATTTTCCCTCCTATACAAGGAAACAGATCAATTAGGGTTAGGAGAGATTCTCGTAGTCTTCACTCTTCGTAGTTTTATGTAGTTTTTCAGTTTTCCAGATTTCAGAACAAGAACAGACGATCTGTCATTTGCGCAAACGACGGTCGGCTCGGTTTGAATTTCTTAATTCAGTTTTATTTCATTTTAAATCTTTGATTGTTTTTAATTATGCTTAGTGAGTAGTTTCTTTTCTGGCGATAAGTAAGGAAGCACTAATTGATGCATTAATTGTGAGACTTAATTGATCTAATTAAACTATTTCATAGTTAATTCCAAAAGTTCTCTAGGCCTAATGTTAATTATCTAGGTTTATTAATGCTTGATCACCTTTAATCGATTTAGATAGAGCCAATTAATCCCTTGTAAAGTCAGTGGATTTAATAGGTAAGATTAATTAGTGGAGAAGCTATTGTCTCGGTAGATGTGAATAATTAGTTAATAAATTATTGCACTAATCATGATATAATTTGTTAAAGTTAGGTTTTTCTAATACTTAATGCTTTTGTAACATTAAATCGGGTGTTCAGTTGATTCCAGCCGGATTGTGTTGTGAATAGGAAAATAATTGATTAAGCCGACACTTGTCAATTATCGAATAATTAAGGAAGAATTGGGCTATGTCGGAGCTGATTCTTGGTAGTCTTTAACTAACTAGTTAATATGAAATTGTTATCTTTGTGTCGATGAGCAATAAAGAATTGATTAGAGTGGAATTGCTTATTTGCCGGATTTTCCGTTAAGTTCATTTATTTCTGAATTTTGCTATTTGTTGATTTCGGTATTTAATTTCTTAATATTAATATTTTTAATTATAAATTGAATTGTTTGGACTCGTTACAAATTAACTAATTTAGAAGATATTGTTGTTCTCTATGTGAACGATCTCACTCCTCTATACTATTTAATAGTGTTAGGAGAAAATTAATTTTGGTAGAATAACGACACACCAGACAGGTTTCACTTGCATAATTATTTTGTTAATTGTTGTGCATCAAAATCAATGTGTGTGTAAAAAAAATCAATGTGTGTGTGTGTTTTTGAATCAAGTTGAAGTTTTCAAGCTGAAATGTTTCTTAAAGCAGTGTTGACATCATTGGAATTTGAAAATTGCAAATAACAAAAGAATTGCATCACATAATTTTATACCCTCACGTTACATGTTCATGAACCATGATCAAAGATTGTGCATTCATTTATGGTGGACCACTATAAACAAAAGTACAAGTCCTCCAAAGTACACATGAAATTGCTCATCTGAAACGCTTAACAACCAATTCTTCATCCTTGTAATTGCCCTTTTGATGCATCCAATCACTTCATATTAATTACCAGAACTAACTGCCTTGTGATATTTTTTCCCTAATATAGGAGTAGGCTTAGTAGCCATGCCCTTGTTCCATTTTTATTTATTTCTACATGCATGGAAACTATGATTTCAGTCTCTTTTATAAAGGGAAACAAACTGTCTCATGCAAAACTAATTCAAATATTGTCTTCAACATTTCTTCATTATCCCTGATTATTATTAACATTCTTGATGTATCTAAACAAGTACCACATGATACCTAAGGAGCAGTCAAATCTTACGTTGCCAAGGAGGAAAAACATCTTATGTTGCAAAAAATGTGGCTAAAATTCTCTCTGATCAAATCCAACCATAAGGAAAAACCGGGGAAGCAAACCATCTACTTAAATATTAGGAGGGCTAAGCATCATAAGATTATTTTTCTTTTGATATATACATATATTTTGATATGTAATTCCCTTTTGGACTGCAGGCAAGTAATCATGTAAAAGAGTGGGCTGTCTTGGCCTAATTATCTTATATATAGCTTAAATATCAAATGATGGTGCAATTTATTAATTAGAATCATGAAATCCTTCAACTTGATATGTCTTCAAAATGAGGCATTGTAGCTAAAGATAAGTTCAGCCAAGGCATTGTATCTAGAAAGAACCCCCATTTGTTTAGTTAAATGAAACGTTCATTGTGTTCACTACATTAATACATAGAGAAGAGAGAGACACATATAAAGAGAAAGAAATAGGCTCAAAAGTGTTCAGAACAACATCACAAAATTCACCAATACAGTTGATATAGTAAATAGTTCACAAGAATGTTCAAAATTCACAAAATTAATTCTTGATTGCATAAAAGTCCCCAATATGAAAGAATAAAAAAAACTACAACTTACTACTTTAGTTGTATAGAATCATATCTTGCTCTTTGATTATGCCATAAAAACCACAAACATAAACAATAACAACAAATAAGCTTTTATTTCACTATGTGGAATTGACTACATGTATCATATTTTGGTATCATATTCTATCTATTCACATGTTTTTATTTATATATTCTAACTTTTATACGATTTCTAATATGATCCATGTCATTTGAATGATAAATTTTATACCAGCTGTTAGTCTGATGTAACTCTTCTCCTTTTTTTGGGTTTGAAACCGACAACTTATAGGTATACAAGTTTACTTATTAGCATATGGAGTTGATATATCATATAATTAATTCTTTTTATGCAACATTTAAAAGATGACAATTTCATACTCATATGATCTCCTTTAGTTTATCTTGTGATTGAAGAAGTTAAAAAAATGAATAAATTTCGATTTAATTCTTCTTTGTTGTATGGCCCTAAACATGAGTATGAAAAACAAAATAAAACCCAAATACATATTTTCTTAGTTATAAAATTATTGAATAGATAAATAATGATTAAGCTACAATGGTTACTTACTATGTTACTATTACGCTTTTTAAGTTATGGAAACAATGCTTTTGTATGTTTAGGTGTTGAGTGTAGTTTTTAAGTAGTTGGACGCCTTTTGTTTTTGAGCTTAACTAACTATCTAGTCAGCATAGCCATGTCATCAGTTAATTAAGAGGAATAGCTGGATTTTGTTGAGTTGTTAGAGGTAATAGGATAAAAGCAAGATAGTAGTTTATTAGAAGTTGGCAAATTTGTAAACACTCTTCTACATTTTAGAATTCTCTCTCTCAATTTCATTCTCTCTCTCCCTTTTCTTCTCTCCTTTCACTTTTCTAATTTTCTGCTTGAATCGTGAAATACAATTTGTTACTGTAACAATTTGGTATCAGAGCTATCGTATCCGTGGAATAACGTGGAATGGTGGATGGTACAAGAATGAAATCGATGGAAGATTAGCTTAAGAAACAGGAGCTGAAGTTTCAAGTTTTCATGAAGAAGATGCAATCAAAGATAGAGGAAAACAACAAGGAAATCAGTTCTAAAGTGGATAGTTTCATGACTGCAATGGAAGCTAAGATGACAGCTCTTATGAAAATAGTGGCCAAAGACAAATATCACAGCCAGAATACGAAGGAGTTATCTTCAATAGACAAAACTCCTCTTTTACCTACTATAGGAGGCAAAACCAAAGAGGAATGGGAAGGAAGGAATGGAAAGAACTTCCAGTATCCTAGAGTGGAGTTGCAAGTGTTTGAAGGAGAATATCCAAGAAATTGGATAAAAAAATGTGAGCAAATTTTTTCGGTCAATTAGATCCTAGAACATCAGCGTATAGACTTAGTAGAGTTTTATTTGGAAGGTAAAGTAGACTATAGGTACCAGGGTATCAAGCTGTCAAAGGAAAAAACGGAATGGCAGGAGTTTGTAGAATTATTGTGTAGAAGATTTGATGAGAAGAGGGGCATGGATGTAGTGGAAGAGTTCAATAAGCTACATAAAGAAAGTATGGTTAAGGGGTATAAAGAAAGTTTGAAGAACTCAAATCCAGAATGTTGATGAAGGATAACCGACTCACCTGAGTCTTACTTCATCTCGAGCTTTATCAATGGATTGAAAGAAGACATCAAAACCATGGTAAAAATGCTTAAACAAGGTTTATTGATTGAAGTTGATGAGATAGTTGTATTACAGGAGCAGTCAGTGGATTTGCACACTAGGAAAGCTCGAATGGTGGCCAAAAATCAAAACCAGTGGCCAAAACAGAATTGGGCTGAGCATCAAACTAAACCTGGAAGTAGTAGCAAGAACCACGAATCAGCAAATCAGGGAGAAACCAGAAAAAATTTTGCTCAAGAAATTCAGAGAAGAAGGAATCTTAACTTGTGCTTAAAATGTGGGGATAAGTATACCTTTGGGCATATGTGCAAGTTGGGACACCTTAATTTTATTGTCACAGAGGAGGAAAAAGATGCTGAATTTCTTGATGCTATGGGGAAACAAGAGGAAGGGACAAGTAATCCTGGAATAGCAGTTGACATTCCTGTTAATGTAAAGCTTGTTAAGAAACTTGCATTGAAATGTGAAATAGTTGAACCACTGACAGCTACTATAGCTCATGGCAGTACAGTGGTTAGTTGATTTATAGAACCTAAGGTGAAGTGGAGTATACAACAATATACGTTTGCATATAATCTAAGGTTAATGAGTATTGACAATTGGGACATGATTTTAGGGGTAAACTGGATGAAAACATATAGTCCTATTGCTTTTGATTTTGAAAAGATGGTTGTGGAATTAAGGAAAGGTGATCAGAAGATAGTTCTTTGTGGTAAGGTGGAACATCCAGCATTTAGTAATATTGGAGGATGATAAAGGAACATCCAGCATGCAAACTGCCATAACTCAATTGATAACCACATTTGCGGATGTCTTTGAACAACCTTGTGATCTCCCTCCAGTAAGAAACCAGGACCATACTATACCTCTCAAAGAAGAAACAGAATCATTTTGACTTAAAATTTATTCATATCTTTTTTTTATTTGGCTAATCATCCTATTTACGAGGGGGTGCCACTTCCTATATATTGATAGAAATATATGATATAAAATTCAATGGCGGATGTAACCACACCATTAGTACACTTGAAAAGCTGTAAATATGGAGGATTCATCCCTTACATTGATACACCTATTCCAAGTTTTAGAAACGAAATAAGGAGTACTTCCTCCTTTACAATTACTAGTCTAGAGTTTCTGTAATACTAATTGGATTATCGTTCTTTTATAGACTTGGTGGTTGCTAGAGGTTGACAATGATATAAAGGTCGTCCATAGACTAATAACCTTTATAAACATTCAATCTCCGGCAACCACCATTAGCTACAAAGAATATTTCTCCATTTCAAAATACTCATAAATTGTCAGAGATTTATCAGGAGTGACAAAAAATGTGACAAGACAAACATCTTATCTGGAATATAAAGATTATGCATAGGATAGAAAATATAAAGAAGATGATGCATAACTGAAATGTATGATCCTTGTTGCAAGAGTACCCCCAAAATTAGTTTGAAAAAAATTAGACAAGCTTGCCAAACAACAGCAGCAAGTGGTCTCAATGTTGCTGAATGCTATTTTGAGAGCATGACTTTCAAGTTATTTCTATTTTTTGAATGTGCAATGAAAATTTGGACAAGATTTGCCTAACAACAGCAGCAAAAGGTCATTTGTTTAGCATATAGAACCAAAACCAAACATATTCAATGTATTTAAATTACATTTATAGCTGGAAATTTCAGCAATTTAAATTCTGCTCAGCTTTGAAATAGGACAAATGATTTGGTAAAATAGCCTAACTTCATCAACTATTGACCAGATTTATGTGTCAAGAGTACCTAGATATAGTATGTGTATGAGCATTTGATGGATGGTAGGCTTAGACGATCTATCATAATCAATCCTTAGATATTTTGATGGAGCTGTTTCTCTTCTATGTAGATTATGTTGGTCTTTTCTTGTGCTGCTTTTGCTAGCTGCTTTGTTGGGGAGTTTTGTGCTGATGCACATGTGTGCCATTGAATTTTAGAGGTTGATGCCTTCAGGAGTAGTAGTAGATCTTTGAATTTTCTGGGACATATTTGAGGGCTTTGAAGCCATACCTGTACATTTTTGTAGCTAGATTCTATATAGAGGTTTGTGTTTATACCTCTTTGTTGGCAGATATTAATTTCATGCATGGCTGTTTGTATTGTGACCTGTTCATTTGACATTAGGTTAGGGGGAAATTGAATTGAAAAAGTGAAAAGCATTTACCTTGGTTATTCCTTAGAACCCCTCCTCCTAGATTCAAGCTTGTATTAGTATATCCATGAATATTTAGCTTGAAATTGTCATTAATGGGTGGATTCCACTTGAAGAAAGTAATGTTAACTTTCTTGTTGGGGTTTAGGGCAGATTCCCAAAACAAGTTCCATGGCTGATCAAAGCATTTGAAAAGTGGGAATTGAGATTGTGCTACTGCTTTGATTTCTTGAAATAATGTTTCCTTCATTTTTCTAAAGTTCCATTCTTGTTCCTCATGAAGCCATTTGTACCAAGACTTCCATATTTGCCAACAGATCTTGGCAGGGATAATCTTTATTAGGAGCATTGTAAGAGCATTTTTTCCTTTATGAGACCACCAGTAATTAAGGAAAACATTTAAAGAATTCATATTTTTAGGTATATGAATTTGAAGCTCACTTCCAAATGATAACCATAGTTTAAATGAAATTTCACTTTTAAAGAATATATGGTTTATTGTTTCAAAATCTGTAAAACAACAAAGACATTTGAAAGGTCCATGTATTCTAAATCTATATATAATGGTGCCATTGGCAAGTTGACCTTTGAGGAGCTTAAACATGAAAAAAAGATTCTTTGATTGGGATATTAGGATCCAAAATGAATTTTTCGAAAGACCATGTTACTTGGTCTCTATGAGCTACTATATTGTAGGCTGATTTTAGGGTGAAATTCCCTGAGTTTGTTAAATTCCACATAGTGTTGTTGGTTTGTTCAGAAGATGCATGGCTAATGCGAGGTTCAATTTTTGGGATTATAGCTATCATTCTATTCCACGTGTAACAGTATTTGTTGTTTGAGGCTGGAGTGGAGTTTAGTGGATAGCTATATTTTGCATTTAATTATTGTACCCACATAGATTGTTGCTCTCTAAAATTCCACCACAACTTGAAAGTGTAAGCCTTTTGAATATTTTCCATTGATCTAAAGCCAAGGCCTCCTTCAAGGTATGGGAAGCAAAGATTCTCCCATTTTATCCAATGATATTTTTTCTTTTGATTGTTGCTACCCCATAAAAATTTGCTAAGATTTTTTCAATGCTTAGCAATGTCTTCCTTAGGGGATTAGTTCCTAAAAGATATAATGTTGGTAATGTTGATAACACTGATTTAATTAGTGTTATTCGTCCTCCACTAGAGAGGAGCTTAGCATGCCAAGAGTTTACTATATGGTTGATTTCTGTATCAATGGTTCAAAATATATAGCCTTGTTTCTTCCATAGTATAAGGGTAAACCTAAATACTTTATTGGAAATTTCTCATGATGAAATTTTGTGATTTGTGAAATCAAATGTTTCTTGGCTCTATCACATGAGTGGTGTATGAGGAAAGAACTCTTCTGAATGTTTATTTTCTGTCCAGAGACTTCTTCATACTGTTTAAGGACTGCCATAGTGTTTCTAAGTGATTTAGGGTCTGCAACTGTGAAAATAATAAGATCGTCCGCATAGGCGAGATGAGTAATGGCTGGGTAGTTTCTTGGGAAGTGAAAAGAGGGAAAATTTGCAGGTACATTATCAAGGGCTCTTGAGATGTATTCTGCGCTTAAAATGAATAAATAATGAGATAAAGAATATCCTTGATGGATGCCTCTTGAAGAATTAAAGAAACCTTTTGGGGCTCCATTAATTAGAACTGAAAATCTAACATTGGAAATTAGTCTCCAAATCATGTCAATAATTATTTCACTGAATCCAAGTTTTCTCAACATTTGTTGGAGAAACATCCAATCTACTCTATCATACGCTTTCTCTATATCTAATTTAATGATGGCATTTTCTATTTTGTTTTTCCTTGGAAGAGATTGCACTATTTCACTAGCTAGTGAATAATTGTCCATTAATTGTCTTCCTTTAACATATCCACTTTGACGCTTACTAATAAGTCAAGGGAGCAAATGTGACAGCTTGTTCGCTATAATCTTAGAGATGACTTTATTAAGAAAGTTACAAAGACTAATTGGTCTAAATTGGGAAAATTGGCTTGGGCTTAAGGTTTTTGGAATTAGGATGACAAAGGTGGATGTTACGGCTAGAGGTAATGTTCCACCATTAAAGAAAAATTGAATGGCATCTACAATGTCTTTTTGAATTATGTCCTAGGCTGTAGTAAAAAAAATTGCATTGAAACCGTCCGGTCCTGGGACACTCTCTTTGTCCATTGAGAAGATGCATTCTTTAATTTCATTTGTGCTAGGAATGGCTTCTATTTGGTGGTTTTCCTCTTCTAAGACTAACTTAGGAATATGGCTAGTTTGGGGGAATTGGGAAGTCTGGGTTTTTGTGAAGACCTTTTGAAAGAATTTAACAGCCTCTTCTCCTATTTGGGTCTCATTTTCTAGGATATATCCTTCCTCATTTTTAATAGAGTGGATGAAAGCTTTCCTTCTTTTCCGATTGACAGAAGAGTGAAAGAATTTAGAGTTTTTGTCTCCTTCTTCTAGCCATTGAATCTTGGCTTTCTGAGACCAGAATTGATCCACTTGAGAAGTAATTCTTCTCAATTTTGCTCTTGCTAGGTTGAGTTCTTCTATGGAGACTACATTGTGGGTTAACTCATCAATTTTTGCTAGGTTAAGTAGGTTGGTTTCTGCCTCAGTGAGTGATGTAAAAATGTTTCCGAATTGCTGTTTATTCCACTCCTTTAGGACAGATTTCGTGTGTTGAAGTCTTAGAATCAGTTTCTTAAAAGGATTACCTTCAACTTCTATGGACCATGCCTCTTGGACTATTTGTAGAAAGTGTTGATGCTTAGTCCAGAAATTTTGGAATTTAAAGCCTTTTGGACATTGATCAGCTTCCTTGGTGATGTTTAGTAAAAGTGGGGCATGGTCTGAAGGGTCTCTAAGAAGGTGTTTAATGGAGTATTTAAATTCTATTTCAAGGACGCTATTGTTTACTAGCATTCTATCTAATCTCTTCCATATTCTTTTATTTCTTCTTCTATTATTACACCATGTGAATTGTGGGCCTATGAAACTTATGTCATCTACGCTTTGATTAGTAGTGAAATCTTGATGAGCACAGAATATTCATATCTTTTGTATTCTTTTTAAGTGCTAAACTGGGGTGGATTAGTTACTTAATGGTGTTAATTTGTGTAGAATTTGGAAGATTCCATGGAAGAGAATGCCGAGAGGAAGAATGGCTAATTTGGAGTTTTCTAGAAGATCAAAGAGTGAAGATAGAGCTGAAGAGATTTGGCAACATAAGGATTCTTGAAAGTTACCAAATGTGTGGATGAATTTGATTTGAAAACTGATTGCTATAGCCGCATGTGGGTTTTTAGAATTTGGAAACAAGAAGGATTTGATATTTTAGTTGATTTAGGAATTTATTATTTTCTCTCCTATATAAGGGAGTAAATAAATTAGAGTTAGAACACCTTGTTTTTACGTTCGGTAGTTTTTTCCTTCGTAGCAGATTCTGCAGTTTTGCAAAGCTGCCCAGTTTTGCAGCAGTTCGTCATTCGCCCGAACGACTGGCAATCTGGTTTGATATTTTCCGTTTAATTTAATTTCCTTTTTAATTATTATTCTTGTCTTATTTTAATTATGAATTGTGAGTAGTATTTTATCTGACTGTGAGTAATGAAGCACTCATGCATAAATTGTGAGACCGAAGTGTTTGAATTAACTTTCTCTTATTTGATTCCAGGAGTTTTCTGAGACTAAAGTTTATTATCTAATTTAATTAAAGACTGGTCACCTTTAATCTAATTAGGTAGAGCCAATTAATCCCTTGTCAAGTCACTGGATTTGATAAGTAAGATTAATTAGTGGCGAAGCTACTGTCTCGGTAGATGGAAATAATTGGTTAACAAGTTATTGCATGCTGATAATGATATGATTTTTTAAAGTTAGGTTCTTCACTACGTAATGCTTTTATAACATTAAATCTGGTATTCTGCTGATTCTGGCCGGGTTATGTTACGAATAGGGAATTAATTGATTAAGCTGATACTTGTCAATTAACGAATAATTAAGGAAGAATTTGGTTATGTCAGAGCTGATTCTCGGTAATCTATAACTAACTGATTAAATTGAGATTGTTATCCTTGAGTCGATGAACAATTAAGAATTGATTAGTGTGTATTTACTTATTTACCAAATCTTTATTTTGAGTAATTAATTTCGGTATTTTGGGTTATTTATTATTTTCGATTATTTATTTATTTTGGTTATTTAGTTTTCATTATTATTATTTATAATTTTAATTGTTGTACGAATTGCAAGTTAGCTAATTTAGAAGATTTGTTGTTCCTCGTGGGATCGACCTTACTCTCACTATACTATTGTTAATGTTTTTGAGTAAGTATTAATTTTGGTGCAGAAACGACACATCAAATTTTGGCGCTGTTGCTGGGGAACGACGTTATTTTTTTTTAGTTAATTTGTTTTTGTTCTTTAGTTTATGTCAAGATCGTCTAACCCATATTTGCTTTTTGATCCAAAAATCAAAAAGACAGCAAGGAGATTGAAGAAAGAGACGAAAGAGCATCGCCAAAGAACCAAATTTGGTTCAAAAGTTGACGCGTCATTTGACCATACGACGACTAGCAGAATCGAAGACCCAGTTGAATCAGATTCTTCTTCTGACGATATTTCCATGGCTAATCTTCCACCTGGGAACCAGCAATCTGTAGGTGATGAGCCACCACCTGGATTCGAACACCGATAACACGCACCAGTGATTAATCTAATTGCCCCAGTACCAGTTTAAGTCCCATTGCAAGATCGACCATTAAGGAGTCTACTAACCCAATTATTAATTACAGGCCTTCTTGCATTGTTTTGTCTGCACCTGTAACTGATTATGAACTTAAAGCATCTTTTCTGAATTTATTGCCAAAGTTTAATGGAGATGTTGGGAAAGACCCACATAGTTTTTTACATGACTTTGTTAAAGTTTGTGAAACAATGAATAATAGAGGAGTTCTACAGGAATATATTAATCTAGCTAGTTTTTCTTGGTCTTTAACTTGAAATGCTAGTGCATGGTTTAAGACATTAACTCCCAGATCTATTACATCGTGGGATGGTATGCAAAGGATATTCTTGATGAATTATTTTCCAGCTTCTAAGATTGCATATGGTAGAAAGGAAATTGTAGGCATAAAACAAGAATATGAGGCATCTTTAACAGTCTACTGGAATAGATTTAAACGATTGTGTGAGGGTTGTCCCCAACATCAAATATCTGACGAACTTTTAATTCAATATTTTTATAAAGGATTGCAACCAGAGGAGAAACGAACACTTGATACAGCAAGTGGTAGAGCTTTCATAGATAATAGCACAACTCAAGCCACAAGCTTAATTGCAAAGACTTGTGAATCTCTTCAACAATACCAACCAATTCATCGTTCAACAAAACAAGTTGGTGAAATCTCCAGCTCTTCTATCGAGAGAAAACTAGAAGCTTTGACAGCAAGTGTTGCTAAGTTGATAAATGGAAAGGGTACAGGTCAGAAAGAAAATGTTTGTGCAATTTGCAATAGTCCTAACCATTCTGCAGATCTAGGTCAAATAACTCAAGAAGAGCTTGATGCTCAAGTTAATGCAATAGGAGGATATCAACAAAAGCACTATGATCCCTGTGCCAATACTTTTAACCCAGGTTGGCAAGACCATCCCAATCTAAGCTACAGGGCTTGTGCACCTCAACAGAATCTTCCACAACAGCAATCTCAACAACAAACCTAGTTGAGACCAGCAGCACTATCTTCCCAACTAAATCCTAGCTTTATAGCTACCACAAGGTCAGGAATTCCTCTTGAAGATGTGATTATTAATTTAGCTACTTCTGTGACTTTAATACAGAATATGCAAGTCCAGCATCAAGTAGAATTTCAAAAATTTCAGCAAGAAACAAGGGCAGCAATAAGTGGGTTGAGTACTCAAATGACCCAAATGACAAAACACTTCAATGAAATACAAGGTCCCCAAGGGAAATTGCCATCTCAAGTGCAAATCAAACCACGCGAAAACATAAGCCAAATCACATTGAGAAGTGGGAAACAATTGGAGAAGCCATTCGTCAAAGTTGCAGCTAAAGAACAGAAAAATTCATCTGCATCGTTCGACCGAACGACGAAGGGGTAGAAATCAGAGCTTAGTCCGAAATTGAATTTTTCCACTTCTGAAATTAAAATTCCTCCACCCTTTCGAAACAGTTTGAAAAGGAACGCCAAAGATGAGAGGATTTGGATGACATGTTGACCATCTTTAGCAAGATTGAAATCAATATGCCTTTTCTAAATGCAATTCGAAGGATGCCAAAGTGTGCCAAATTCTTGAAAGATTTCATTGCAAGAAAAATTCAGCATCCCAAAAAGGAAAAAGTCATTGTTGGCGAGACTGTTTTGGCTGTAATACAACAAAAGCTTCCTCCCAAATGCAAGGACCCAGGTATGTTTTTTATTCCTTGTGTTATTGGTGATAAGAAAATTGAAAAATCCATGTTGGATTTAGGTGCTTCCATTAATGTCATGCCACTCTCCACATATCAAGGTTTGAATATTGGCCCATTAACTGAAACACAAGTAGTTATCCAATTAGCTGATAGGTCCTTATCTTACTCATTGGGGGTTCTTGACAATGTTTTGGTTAAAGTCAATGATTTTATATACCCAGCTGATTTTTATGTATTAGACATGGGAAATTCTCATGAAAGGAATTTGGATGTATTATTGTTGGGTAGACCATTCATGAAAATTGCAAAAACTAAGATTGATGTGGATCAAGGAACACTTACATATGAATTCAATGGAGAATATTTGACTTTTAATATTTTCGATACTATGAAATATCCCATTGATGTAGAACATGTTCATTCAATTGATGTGTTTGAGTCCTTAGTCCAAGAGCATCTTGAGACTGAACTTGTGCAGGATATGTTGGAGGCTGTTGTCACAAGAAGTGTGACTGAAATAGAAGTTAAAGATCTAGAGAATAATGAAGTGCAAGATGCCATTACGTCCTTACATTCTCTAGAGGAATATCCAATCAAAACAGAAACCGTCTGTTTGCCCAAACAGGATTAATTTGATAAGCTTTTACCTTTTATTATTGAACCTCCTGTTCATGAAATTAAACTAGTACCTAACAATTTGAAATATGTGGATTCAGGTGTTGGAGAGACGTTACCAGTAGTCATTCATAAGCAACTCACACAAATCCAAGAGGAAAAATTGCTCCAAATTCTTCAAGAACATAAGAAAGGAATTGGGTGGACTCTTGCTGATACAAATGGTGTAAATTCTGCAGTTGGCATGCACAAAAACATGCTCAAAACAAATACCCAACCGGGACGAGACTCAACACAAAATCTCAACCCGAACAAGAGTGAAGTAGTTATCAAGGAAATACTCAAGTTGCTTGAAATAGATTTCATTCTCCCAACATCAAATAGTAAGAGGTCTAAGCTGCGTTTGATGAGTGGTAAATTGCAGTCAAAGAGGATTGGACATTTTCATGTGATTGCCGATTCCTCTAACGGGACTGTTGAAATCAAAGGAATTAAAACTGTGCAGATTTTTAATGTCCCTTGGAAAAGGCTTATACCATTCTATGAATCTGAGTCATCTGCAGTGGTAAAGAAGTTTCAGCTTTCTATGCCAACCTACTGATTCGGTGACGCATGTCTAGTCTAGGACTTAGAACAATGGCGCTGGTTGGGAGGCAACCCAATATTTCCTTTCCTTTATAGTTTTCGTCTTAACTAGTTTACTTTTCATTTTCTTGCAATAGTTTTAATAAATTTGCTTTTGTTCCAGATTAATTATGCACTGGTGGCTGAATAAGGTTACATTACAATTGCCCTCGTAGTGATTTTAGCGATTATTTTCAGCAATGGGCTGATTTTACACGATTTGACCAAGTGGGTTGTTTAAAAATGCTTTCTTTTTACCATAATCACTTGGTGGTATTTTATTTTCTCAGTTATGTGATCTTTTTTTGACACTCTAAAACTTTTTTGAGATCAGTTTGGCATAATATTTGTAAATCTAACCCAATTGCCTAATTGTGCTTGCAAACTTCTGGTTTGAATTTTACTGATGTACTTGGAGCATTTAAGTTTTGTGAGTCGATGGATTCTCCTTCGAGCTAAATCTGTTATACAGATATTGTTGATTGTCAAGAGGAGGTGATTGGTCGCGTTTCTTAGTGTCTACCATTATCTCTGAAATTTCTCTAAAGTTACAGCAATCAAGATGTCAAATTCTGATATTCTAAAGTTCTGCAGCAGTCGTTTTCCCCCAAAGAATCCCCCACAATAATTCAGGATGTCCCTTTCTCTTTCATTTTTTTTGTTTTCTTATTTTGTTTCGTTGTTTTACTTGTTTCTCTTTTCTGTTTTAGTAGTTTTTACCTTATCAAATGAGGACATGTTAATGTTTAAGTGTGGGGAGGGTGTTATGTGATGTTTTACTTTATTAATATAATAATAATAATAATAAAATCAAAAAAAATCATGAACATTTTCACAAAAAACAGTCTAGTTTTGTTTTAATTTTGGTTTCAGTTTGTTATTTGTCTTGAACTATTTCACTTTATAAACATTGTCTGGCCGAACCAAATGTTATTAAAACTTGCTTAGTTTAATGTGATGGTTTTTGCATAATCTTGAATGATTCCAGGTATGAAGAATACAATTTCTGAGTTTTATTTACCCACTTTAAAGTGAGAATTTGAGCCAAGCACACAATGACCACTTTGTTGTTGCTTATTTGAATTAATTATTTGAAAGAGTGTGAATTGTGCATGGTTGACTTATGGAGTTTGTTTTGTTGTGCGTGGATATCATTTGTTGAGATTAAACTTGAATATGATAAAGGGATTTAGGATTTCACCATTTTTTACTTTAATTTTAAAATCCTACCCTTCATTTGACCATTAGTGAACCTCGTTGAGCCTTTAACCTTTTCTTTGAGTTTTAACCACTAAACATTTTTACCTAAGACCTTTTTATCTTTCTTTTGGCCCTAAGGTGTAAGTAACTTGTGTATGATTTGTTTCCCCCTTGATTGAACAAGAGAAAATTGCATATTTTAAGTCTCTATGCATTAAGTATTTCAGTATGTGCTGTTGAAGGGAAATGTTGAAGTCCATGGTTTGCCCGAACAATACTGGGCAGAAGAAAAAAAAAGAATGAAAATTCTGCAGTATTCTGAGAATTTGTGTTCTTTCCCTGAACTGTGGCAAGGAAAAAGAGAGAACAGTAGCAATAATAAATTGGAAAAAGAGTGATCTGCTGAAGAGAAAGAAAGAAAAAAGAAGAGGAAAAAATATATATGTGAAAAATTACGGAAAAAAAATGATCACTGTGCTTAAGTTACTTTGAGTTGTTTTGGAAATCAAATGTTGAGACTTGGTACAATATAAGTGTGGGGATGTTCTTTATTGTGTTGCTTACACTTTAGTTTTAATTTCAACCTCTTATTCCTTCTTTATCCTACCTTGTAGACCCTAGCCCCGTTACAACCCCATTGAAAGACCTTTTGATTCTTGTTTAGTGTCAATGTTATGATTATCTGATTGACATATTTGCAAGCTTGTTATGAGTTTTCCATGTGCAATTTGAATTGAGTGGTTGAACCCAATATTGTACATATATGAGTGCTTGGAGTGATCTTGGAGAGTTACTCAAAATATTGTATTTTGACTTGGAGGACTTGATTTTGCATGAGTTTCTTATTTGGACTAAGGATGAATTTTTGAAAGAGTTTCTTTTTTGGTTTGGCCGGACTGTTGCTTATTTAGTGAAATGGTTTAGTTGTTCGTTTGTTTTGTTATTTGTTATTTGTTGAGTGATTGCTGAGGGACCAGCAATGTTTAGGTGTGGGGAAATTTGATGAGTACAGAATATTCATATCTTTTGTATTCTTTTTAAGTGCTAAACTGGGGTGGATTGGTTACTTAATGGTGTTAATTTGTGCAGAATTTGGAAGATTTCATGGAAGAGTATGCCGAGAGGAAGAATGGCTAATTTGGAGTTTTCTAGAAGATCAAAGAGTGAAGATAGAGCTGAAGAGATTTGGCAGCACAAGGATTCTTGGAAGTTACCATATAGGTGGATGAATTTGATTTGGAAACTAATTACTATAGCCATATGTGGGTTTTGATTTAGGAAATTATTATTTTCTCTCCTATATAAGGGAGTAAATAAATTAGGGTTAGGACACCTTGTTTTTACGTTTGGTAGTTTTTTCCTTCATAGCAGATTCTGTAGTTTTGCAAAGTTGCCCAGTTTTACAGCAGTATGTTGTTCGCTCGAACGATGGGCAACCTGGTTTGATATTTTCAGTTTAATTTAATTTCCTTTTTAATTATTATTCTTGTCTTATTTTAATTATGAATTGTGAGTAGTTTTTTATCTGGCTGTGAGTAATGAAGCACTAATCATGCGTAAATTGTGGGACCGAAGTGTTTGAATTAACTTTCTCTTATTTGATTCCAAGAGTTTTCTGAGCCTAAAGTTTATTATCTAATTTAATTAAAGACTGATCACCTTTAATCTAATTAGGTAGCTGCCAATTAATCCCTTGTCAAGTCACTGGATATGATAAGTAAGATTAATTAGTGGCGAAGCTATTGTCTCAGTAGATGGAAATAATTGGTTAACAAGTTATTGCATGCTGATCATGATATGATTTCTTAAAGTTAGGTTCTTCACTATGTAATGCTTTTATAACATTAAATGTAGTGTTTGCTTGATTCCGGCCGGGTTATGTTATGAATAGGGAATTAATTGATTAAGATGATACTTGTCAATTAATAAATAATTAAGAAGGAATTGGGTTATATCAGAGCCGATTCTCGGTAATCTATAACTAACTGATTAAATAGAGATTGTTATCCTTGAGTCGATGAACAATTAAGAATTGATTAGTGTGGATTTACTTATTTGCCAGATCTTTATTTTGAGTAATTATTTTCGGTATTTTGGGTTATTTATTATTTTCGATTATTTATTTATTTTGGTCATTTAGTTTTCATTATTATTATTTATAATTTTAATTGTTATGACGAATTGCAAGTTAGCTAATTTAGAAGATTAGTTGTTCCTCGTAGGATCGACATTACTCTCACTAAATTATTGTTAATCTTTTTGAGTAAGTATTAATTTTGGTGCAGAAACGACACACCAAATCTATTAGTTCTTGGGTGTCTTGCAATTTAAATTTCCTTCCACCTCTCTTCTCCTATTCTCTTACAGTGCAATTAAAATCTATCCAAATCCACCATGGAGTGTGCTGTGGATTTAGGTTATTCAGTGAATGACACAATTCAGATCTAAACTCAGGTTTACATGATGCATGTACTGAGCTAAAGAGTATTGGGACAGGGAGAGAGGGGTGATGCAAATGAATTGTGAGTTGTTGTTGATTTTCATATTTTAATATGCCTGTGAATGGTTCATTGTAAAATAGCCAGATAGTTCCTTCACAATTAGTCATACTATGATCAAATATTAGTT
Organism: Ophiorrhiza pumila; assembly: GCA_016586305.1. Lineage (NCBI taxonomy): Eukaryota > Viridiplantae > Streptophyta > Magnoliopsida > Gentianales > Rubiaceae > Ophiorrhiza > Ophiorrhiza pumila. The sequence goes on from BLIW01000005.1 coordinate 8,292,602, forward strand.
TTAAACCTAATATTTCCAAGTTTTGTTAAAAGTGCTGCAGGTTCACACAAAGTAAGAAAATCTATTTTATTGTTTTTTATCATACTTTTCAGTCTTTTCAAATTTTTTACTTTCCTAACACTCCTAATATTCCAGAACATAAACTTATTCATCATTTTCTGAATATACAGTATAATTCACTGGCTGCTTATTTTGTGATCTAAGATGACGAGATGATGGAAACTTATCAGGACGGTCTATGATCTTCTGATCTTCATCCACTGAGAGCGTGACTTTTGATTTGCTGGGTGCCACTATCTGTGATGAGGGTATAGTTGTAGGATCTGGCTCACTGTTTATGTCCTTCTCCACTTCTTCTTGTGCTTGAATTAGGGAATCTGAAAAGGATCGAGTAAGACACAAACAATATTAAATATGAATTGATTCTTTAAAAGCTTGAAGAGTTTGAAGGATATGAACTTCCTGATCGTTTGAGAGTGTCTGATCAACGTAGGCTTTTGTGGAGATAAATGTGTGGTTTCTGTTTGATTTTCTTCTTCATTTAGAGAGTTTGATATCTCTTCATCAGTAATCATTTTCTATGTCTACGTGTCTTCTTGGGATGTTTCAATGTACCTCTCTATTTGACTAGTGGCATTCGACTTTTGCAGGTATTTCGGAGGCAATGGTTCTGTTGAAAGAGCTACTTTTGAGGAGATTTTTGTAGTTAGGAGGCCTAATTGTGGTGTTCGAGTCTTGGTTTTCTCTGTTTGGGTTCCCAGGGGTTTAGTAGTCGGTTTGAGGACTTGTATCTGTTGTGCAATTGATGAAGTTGATACTGATGGAATTAGGCTAGATTTTTGGAGAGGTATTACTGGAACCGTGATTTCTTTTCCTTTGCTCATTTGCGTTGAAGGTAGGTTCTGCTTACTTGGGACTTTACTGGGGACATTCAAGGCTTGTTCATGACTATTTTTCTTCTCCACCCAAGACTGCTTGGCTATTTGTTTTGATTCTGGTAGAATCTTTTCCTGTGGTTTGCCAGATAATTCATTACATTGGCTTGACTTGTGTCCCATTTTGCAACAGCATGTGCAATAAATTGGTTTTCCTTCTACTATCACTTGCTGCCATCTACCTTTAGTTCCTTGATTTATCCATATTCTTTTTGGAATGTCTTTTAGTACAGCTGCTTCAACACATATTCTTTCAATGCTTGGACGAATAACTAAAGTGGCAGCAGCTGTAGCTTGATCTGTTTTGAGTGGATTACCAATAGCACTAGCAAGAACGAAGAGTGATTTCTTGTTGAACCAATTTAAAGGAAGCATAGGGAAACTTAACCATATTCGAGCTATAGATGACTCTTTTTTCAGGAGTGAAATCTGAGGACCATTTGAAGACTCTTGTCGGATAACCCTGGAAAGACCAAGATTGCTTCAACCAAAATTGTTGAAAATCTTCTTCAAGCTCGAACCTGAAGATTACGTGACGAGGGTCAAGAAGCCCTAGGAAACACAGGCCTTTGAATCCAGCAGCTAGAACATTTTTCTGAGGGTGTCCATCGGAGGCCTTCCCCAAGAAAACTTTCCAATTGTAGTGAATTTGAACGGCGCGGAGAGGCGTTCATCTTCCCCCTCTGTGAGAAAAATTGCTAGCTCACCCTTATGAGTTCCTATTGCTTTCAAATTTGCTTTATTTCTTATCTGTTCAGAGAAAAGGGTTGAAGTAACTGTAGGATTTTGTCAGAGTTAGTAATAGCTGTTATGCAGTAAAATAGCTGTTAGTGGTTTTCAAAGTTAGTAAAATAGGAAAGTAGTGACTGTAAGCTTAGAGAGAAGGCAGAGAGAATTTTTCTAGAGAGAAGTTTTTGCTAAATGCTATATCATTATAATTCAACACAACAAATACAAGATTAAAAATCTAAAATTAAAAGACAAGTACAAGAAAGGCTTAGTTCAGGTATAATTCAACACAACAATAGCCCATTTGCCTCTCCAGTGTTATTAGTAAAGAAGAAAGATGGAAGTTGGTGATTTTGTGTGGATTATAAACAGCTTAATGACATAACTGAAAGATCAAGGTTAGATACGCGCGGTGTTTTTGTGGGTTGGAACACTAGATGTGACACTGATAATAAAAGCGATAATGGACAATATTAAAATGCATAAAAATAAAGAGATAGGAGATTGGTAATGCAGTTCAGTAATTGCCTACGTCTGTGTCATATATAAAAACAATTCACTAGTGTCACAAAGTTACAAGACACCCGGTTGATAAGTTAGTTTTATATTGACTTAGTAATGTTGTTTTCACTTGGCTTTCGTATGTTTTAGGGCATTTTATGCGAAGAATATGTAGAAATCAGTGAGTTCTTCTAAAGAATGGTGGCGAAGAATTATCTGATGAAAAAAAGCTGGACAGTGTAAATTTGCAATGTGTGAGCTTGACTTTAACTTTTGTGTATTTGTGATGATCAGTTTGATGTTGTATGTAATTTACAAGTTTAAGTGAAGAGGTGTGTGCGGGATGTTCGGTATAAGAAGGTAAGAATTGTGTAAGGGTGCTGGAGGTGTTTGCTGGAAGGCACAACACATGCACACTTCTTGCACAACACACTCAAATGCGCACACACCATGAAGAATACATGGTGCGGCCGCGTCGGTCAGCCGCACCGTGTAAATATTTCCATGGTGCGGCCGCCCGAGTATTTCTTTTCATGGTGCGGCAACATCGGGCGGCCGCACCGTGTTTCTTTTCTCATGGTGCGGCCAAATCAGGCGGCAGCACCGTGTGTTTTTTTTATGGTGCGGCTACATCGGGCAGCCGCACTGTGTATTTGCATGATTTCTGTTTCCAAAATTTCCTAAGTGTTTAACTTTCTTCTTCTACGTGTGCAGATCTTTGGAAGCGTGTGATCTTGTGGCTCGGAGGCGTGTTGTACAGAATGAAGGCGTGAAGTGTGGAGGCTCAAAGGCGTGTGAGGCTGAAATTACTGCTGAGATGGCGTATTATATACGTGCTGGTTGTGGACAGGCTTTCTTCATAGTGGCATTTCCATATATTAGGGCTTAGTTTACGTTTGCATATTGTTTACATTTTGTAACCTCTATATATAGAGGAATTGGTCAACATTTTTAGGGGGAACGATCATTCTAGATTTTAACAGTCTTTTAATTTTGTGAGCAGGAACTTCCTCTCACTATCTTTCTCCTTCTAGGTTTTTTCTCTCTTTATAAATTATTTTCCGTTTTGGATTTCGATCGCACTTTTGTGCCGATTACTGCATTCCGATTCTCAGTTGACAAAGCATTTGACAATTCTACGTATTTTAATCGGTATATTTGTCCAATTTGATAGAAATGAATTGTTCAATGTTGTATTGTGATGAATATGAGATGAAAATAGAGTTTTCAGGCTAAATCGTGTGATGTCCTAGGGTTTCAACCGGATGAATGTGCAATTAGACTACATGAAGCTCTGTAATTGACACAATCCATAAAGAATGAGATCATACTTGTGATTAATGCATGAATCTTGTTAATTTTCATTTATTCGTGTTTTTATTGACTGAGTCGTACCTCGATTGTGGTCGCCATACTGAGTTGAGGTCAGATGCATCGATAGGAGTAAGAATGCATGAAATGAGAAGCTTAAGTATGATAATCGAGTCTTCTCACTTGTTTTGTTTGATCATGATCTGAGATGCGGTCACCAGGCCTCGCCATGGGAAGACCATAGGATTTGCATGCGAGAGTAGTGAGTCTTGGGAAGTTGAGATCTGACTAAAACTTGTTATTTCATTCCTTTACATTTACTGGTCTTGTAGTTGTTACCACTTGCTCATTTCTTCTTGTGTTGTGTACATTGTGTTTTCTGTAACTCATTTTTGTGACAAAACTACCGCAATTCTTGAAACCATCCACTTCCCAGTGGATCAATCCCTCTCACTACTACTACAGTAGTTTAGGGTAAAATTGAAGCATACGACTTTAGCTTGTCACCGGTCTAACACAAAACAAAACTCTCTATTTTCTTTGTCGCCGCCTCTTCCTAACTTCCCAAGTGAATCTATTTTTGCCAGCTCCCCTCGACTTGATCGATTCTTCCCAGAATCTATAAGAGATAAGATCTCCTTGTCAATGGTGACTCCTCCCAGAATCTATAAGAGACAAGATCCCCTTGTCAATGGCGACTCCTCCGAAAATCTATATGAGACAAGATCCCCTTGTCAATGGCGACTCCTCCTAGAATCCGTGGTTGGCAAGATCCCCTTGCCCACGATCAGAACTCCTCCCGAGTTCTAGACAGCCTCCTCCCAAGATTGAGCTTGAACACATCAGTAACATTCAATGTTGTCTTTAGATGCGATCATCCAACACACTAATAGATCAAAGAATTCCAACCAAAACAAATTGTGTTCACAGTCTCTCATAGACAGATTGAATAATCAAAATCTTACCTTGACAAAAACCGTGAGAGAAGAAGGAACTTATAATGCACACCAAATCATTCTATGTTTATCTCCAATATTATTTCCAAACAAATTGCACAAAAAGAAGGAAACCATATGCAGCCCATCGCTTATCTTACCAAAGATAAACCTCCAAAAATAATTACCAAGAATACCAAGATGATTACCAAGAATACCAAGATAATTACTGAGAATTCCAAGATGGCATAATCTCCCAAAATCAACATTCCTTGCATAGATATTCAGTTGATTACTGTAACAAATCACGCAATCTTTCTTTATTTGCCAAAAAATCAAAGCCAACACAATCTTTAGCATTTACAATCTCCCGCTATATGCTGGACGTAAGTTCGATGAAACTCTCCCTGAATAGGAACTTACAAAAAAACATCATTCCACAAGACATAGTGCATAACACATCAAAAGACATCAAGATCTTAGCATACAATGTTTTAGGGATGACAATAACAAAACACAAAATACTCCCCCCCTTTTGCCACAAAAGAAAAAATGGGTATAAAAAAACTAAAAACATAACAAATTGTCTTATCAAAACATAAAAAACACCATAGCAACATTAAGCGGAATCATCATCATAATGCACTAAGCCGATTGAATCTGCTAACAAATGAACACCAACATCTTCTTCTAGGACAGATTTATCTTTACCAGCAACAAACCCACTAGATTGGACGCTGGAATGATCCTGAGTGTTTGTGACACTAGGAATGACACTTGGAGAACCCTCACCAGAAAGACCAGAAGGAACAGGAGTTTCCTTCGCAATAACCTCTTCATCATAAACAATATCTTCATTTTCTACAACTGTTGGAATCATTGGTTCCATCTCAGACTCTGTAAAAATAGAAGATAAGTTTTGGGAAATACCTTCTGGAACACCTTTAGTGACATCAGGTGAAACACCTGACAAGTCAGCGACATCATCTATTACAACCTTCTTCTTTACATCAAAATATTTCTTTCTCTCAGCAGCTTCAGCAGCAACTTCTTTAGCAGACATTGCTCCCACAAGGTCATCATGCAACGATGAAACTTCTTTCCTTCTCTTCTCAATAATAGACTTCTTTCCTTCTCTTCTTTCCTTATCATCAAGGGCATTGCCAGGGTCAGGAACATCCTCAGGACATCTTCCATATTATTAATATGATCACCCTCAAGAAGTTTATAACTGATTCTAATCTCCTCCTTGTCCATCTCAAGGACATTTTTAGCTCGAATCACAGCTTGTTGACAAGAGATAATACCATAGATCAAACAAGGAAAGGTAAGAGCTATCTTTTCATTTTTGCAATCGGCATGCTTTAGAATTTGATCAAAGAAGAACTGTCCAACATCAAACTCAATAAAGTTTCCAATCTTGAATAGAAAGACTTTCATTGACTTGTTTACTCCAGCCCCATGAGAAGTAGGAAGCCAATTCCTCATAGCTATCTTGTGAAGAATAGCATACTTGACAGAAAGTTGCGAGGCAGGAAAATATTTACCGCGGGACCACACACGTCTGACATCACCAGTGATATCAGTAATTATTTTACTAAAATCAGGAGTGAACTCCTCAATATCAGCCAGTAACTATCCAAGTGAGTGTTGATTACATCAGGGTAAAATTAAAAAAAAATGACCCCTCACAAACACATGACCACCATTCGTATTCTCAAATTCTTCACATTCGAATCCAAATTGCAGTAAAACTCCTGAACAATTTTCCTAACAAATGGCTTCAATCCCTTAAAGTTCTGCCTAATCCTTGACTAATAAGGTGGTCCACAATTTTTTGGCATTCTTTAAAATCTCCCTCATGAATATTTCTTTCACACTACATATTTTTTTTAGAGACTTTATCCCAGAGACCAGCATTATACTCGGATTTAAAATCATTCAAATCAACAAAAGGAACCAAGGACTTACTTGAGATAGCTGTTGACTTCCCCTTTGACACTGAATGAGAACGAGTGACTCGCTGAGACCCAGGGCTTAGATTTACCTTTCGTCGCTTAGACTTGGGAGACTGTGCAAGTTCTGGGTCAGAAACCTCTTGAACATCATCATCAGAGGAGACATCATCCTCGATATCATTTTCAACATCTCAAGCATTATCAGAGGACTCTTTATCCTTGTTAGACCGAGACCTTTTTCCCTTAGCATCTTGTGAAAGCCTAGAAGTATCTGGTGCCTTTGGAGGAGCAACACCAGAGGAGACAACACTCGTGTATAAGAGGAACTGTCATTATCCTGTGACAAACCCGAAGAGACAGGGGTAGCAACAACATGAACCCTGTCATCGTCGACAGTCTCCACCACCTCGTTAATCGGAGATGAAGACTTTGGATGAGACATCTTTGGAATTGGGGACACTTGACTCAAATTGCCTTCAATATCTTTGATTATTGCTAAGATAGAGAAGAAACTGAGATGAACTCAACACTTTAGAGGGAGAAACTCAAAAGACAGTATACCCTCGAAGTAGTGAAGAGAGAGAGCGAAATAATAGCAGTCAGATTTTACGTGAAATGAATAAATCACCAACTCCTCAAAATCAACCGAAAATCCCCCAATAAGCCACATGTCATTTAGAGAGCTGAAGACCAAAATTCAAAAAAAATCCCACAACTACTAGATACAAGGAAACCGCTTAAAACATGGGGCGGGGAAAAAACAACAAAAAAATAAAAACTACTCTACTATTTTTGTTTTTTGTTTTTTTTATTATGAAAGCAAATAAAAAAAACTTACAACATGAAGAACGTCTTCACATGACATAAAGGCTTAGGGCAGACCTTAGTTCTTTAAATCTCACACTATCCAAAGCTTTGGTGAAAATATCGACAATTTTCTTTTCCGTTATCATATGTTCCAAAGCAATAATTTTGTCTTCCACAAGAGATCGAATGAAATGATGTTGGATATCAATATGCTTGGTCCGAGAATGCTGAACAGGATTCTTAGAAATATTGATAGCACTCATGTTGTCGCAATAGAGTGTTATGACATCCTGTGTGACACCATAGTCTTTCAGCATTTCTTTCATCTAGAAAAGATGAGTACAGCTATTACTAACAGCAATATATTCTGCCACGACTGTAGACAGAGAAATAGAGTTTTGTTTCTTGCCGAACCATGACACCAAGTTGTTTCCCAAGTAAAAACATCCACCGGAAGTACTTTTTCGATCATCAGAACTCCCAGCCCAGTCAGCATCACAATAACCAACTAGATTTGTATTTGTATCAAACGAATACCAAATCCCATAGTTAGTTGTCCCGCTAATATACATGAGAATTCGCTTCACTAACACCATATGTGACTCTCAAGAATTTGCTTGAAATCGAGTACATAAACCCACAGTGTAGCAAATATCTGGTCGACTAGCAGTTATGTACAAAAGACTACCAATCATACTCCTATATAAGCTTGCATCAATAGGAATCCCCTTCTCATCCTTGAATAGCTTCTCATGAGGCCCAATCGGTGTTCTCCTTGGACGAGCATTCTTCATCTCAAATCTCTTCAACAAACTCTTGGCATACTTGCTTGGAGAAATGAAGATACCATCTTGTCCTTGCTAAAACTAAAGACCAAGGAAATAATTAAGCTTACCAACCATTTTCGTCTCAAATTCCTCGGTCATTTGAGCGACAAATTTATCCAGCAACGCTTGTGACACTGAGCCAAACACTATGTCATCAACATAGATTTGAGCGAGTAAAAAATGACCCTTATCACGGCGAATAAAAAGGAGTTTATCTACTCCCTCTTGCTTATATCCCTTTGATAATAAGTACTCTGTGAGCCTATCATACCACGCCCGAGGAGCCTTTTTGAGCCCGTATAATGCCTTTTTCAATTTGTAGACATACTAGGGATGATGAGGGTCTTCAAAACCTTTTGGTTGAGCAACATAAACCTCCTTAATGGACAAAGTAAAGCACGCCATTTGGATAATTTCTCTATAGTTCTCTCTCGACTTATTCCGGTTCGAATACCATCATTCAGACCTCCAATAGCATTATCAGCAGAATGGTTCTTCTGAACACGAGTGGATGGGTGCCTGTCAACCGGAGTGGCTTCCTCAACATTATCAATCACAACAATCTGATCTGTAACACCACCTGTGACACTAATGAGGATACAGGCTGGAACACTCGAGCTTTCTTCATCTAGGGACTGTGTCATGCTTTCTTCAAGAGAAGTAGCTATTTCCAGGGAATCATTGACTTAACCATTCACGTGACCCAACTTTTGATGCCATACGATAGAATCTTCCACGCTTGAACGAAAATAGGTAGACAAATTAGAAATAAGATAACAATTGTCAGAAAATCTCACTCCTTCCATAATGCACATGTGATTTTGATCGGACACCAAGCACTTTCCATGAGTGAAATTCACATTCAAATCTTGATCACACAACTGTCTAATACATCAAATTCGCCTTAGACCATTCACCAGAAGAACATTCTCCAACTTTGGTAGTCCTGGCACATCTAGCATACCTTTTCAAATGACATGCGCTGTGAAACCATTGCTAAATGTCTCTTTTCCCATACTTCCGGACACAATATTCTTCAAAAACTTCTCTTCACCAGTCATGTGTCTAGAAAACCCACTTTCAAAGTACCACGCATCAGTTGTGGAAGTTTTTAGAGAGGTATACGTGACATTGCACTTCAAATTGAACTTCTTTACCTATCTCTATTATGAATCTCTGGAAAAAGAAAACTTTCTAGCAGTACCTTGTCTCAAATCAGCAAGATAAGTAAAACATCTAGGGCGAATATGACCACGACATTTGCAATAATGGCAAATAGGAATAAATCTGTTACCTTCGCTTCTAGGAGCATGATATGAATGAGGATTTGACTTCTTCACGTTCTTTGCAGTACTCGCAGCAACTTGCTTCCCTTTGTAATAATCACCTTTTCATGACACGGTTTGTGACATTGAGCTTTCTCCCTTATAACCCAGTACAGAATGATCACCGCTGGGTTTTTGGGTCTTGAGAATGTCACCCAACTTGGAAGAGCCCGAATTTAACATTTTGATATTTTTCTTCATGTGATTTAGGTTATTGGTCAGAGTCTTCACTTTCTCTTGACTTGCTCTCAATTTGGCTTCCAATTCTGCAGTAGAGTTTTGAAGATTGAACTTCTCATCTCTCAAATCTCCAATCTGAGTACGAAGATGACGATTTACTCTAACAAGTTCAGTACATTACTCATGAAGGATCTTGTATTCGACAAGGATATCTTCTTCTGTGACTTTATCTTCATCTCTGTCACTATAAATCGACATATTTTCAGTAACACTTCATGTAACATCCATGACACCACCATCGTCTGAGTGTTCAGTTTTAGAAACAAGAGCCACATGATTATTTTGAAATTCATCCTCTGTATCTGACTCATCTTCACTCCAAGTTGTGTTGAGAGAATTCTTCTTCTTCTTCAATATATTAGCACATTCTGCCTAAACATGCCCAAATCTATCATATTCTTTACACTGAATTCCCATGTTCTTGAAAGGTTGATCAGATGCATGATTTTCGTCCCTGTACTTCTTATTGCTTGACGATCCCTTCGTGGTGTTACAGACACTGGTCTTGACACCATGATTATTTCTGCCAAATATCTTCATAACTCTGCTAAAATTCTTAGACAGCAGTGCTAAAGATTCCTCAAAGTCATCTTCACCATGATCATCCTGCTTATGTATCTCTCTTTTTATAGCCATCCTTTTAACCTTTTTCACTTTTGAGTCTACTCCAAGGTTCATCTCAAACCTTCTAAGAGATCCCATAAGTTCTTATAGCTTCATCTTGGAGACATCTTTCGCTTTTTCAATGGCAGTGACTTTATAAGCAAACCGTTGAGACAGAGATTGTAGAGTTTTTCTCACCAGCTTTTCTTCGGGAAAAGTTTCACCAAGAGCGAACGCCTCATTGTCGATCTCACAGAGTTTGGCGTTGAACTCTACAATACTCTCATCTTCATGCATCCTTAGGCTCTCAAAACTTATAATTAGTATCTGCATCTTTGATAACTTCACAGCTGACGTCCTTTCATAGGTAATCTGAAGAATTTCCCATTCCTTCTTGGCTATCTCACACATCAAAATGAGTCTAAACTGAACGGGATCAACGCCATTGAAAATAGCGTTAAGAGCCTTTAAATTACTGTTTGCCAAGGCATCTTCAGTAGCAAACATTTAGGCTTGGGAGATATTACAACACCCTCTGTGTCAGTAATCATTGGAGGGTCCCATCCTATCAAAATTGATTTTTAAGCCTTCTCATCGATAGCTTTGTTGAAGGCTCTCATTCTGGTCTTCCAATAAGCATAATTGCTATTATCCAATGAAGGTGGATGCATTGTTGATCCTCCTTTCTTCATAGAGTCTATCGCACCAAAACTAAGATCAAGTCTTGCAGATCCCACCTAAGAAACAAAGACGACCCTCTTTGATACCAATTGAAAGATCAATGTTAGATACACGGTGTCCTAGTGGATTGAAACACTAGATGTGACACCGATAATAAAAGCGATAATGGACAATATTAAAATGCGGAAAAATAAAAAGACAGCAGATTGGTAACGCAGTTTAGCAATTGACTACGTCTACTGGGCCACGTCTAGATATAAAAACAATTCACTAGGTTCACAAAGTTACAAGACACTCAGTCTAACACAAAATAAGACTCCCTCTTTTTTTCATCGCCGCCTCTTCCTAACTTTTTTTGTGAGCTCCCTCAACTTGATTGATTCTTCCTAGAATCTATAAGAGACAAGATCCATTTGTCAATAGTAACTCCTCCCGGAATCTATAAGAGACAAGATCCCCTTGTTAATGGCAACTCTTTCTGGAATCTATAAGAGACAAGATCCCTTTTTCAATGGTGATTCATCTCGGAATTCGTGTATAGCAAGATCCCCTTGCCAACGATCAGAACTCCTCCCGAGTTCTAGGCAGCCTCCTCCCAAGACTGAGCTTCAACGAAGATCACAAAGAATGCACCTTCAACACGTCAGTAACATTCAAGGTTGTCTTCAGATGCAATCAGCAAACACACTAATGATCAAAAAATTCCAACCGAAACAAAGTGCGTTCACAGTCTCTCACAAACTGAATGAATAATCAAAATCTCACCTTAACAAAAACCGTGAGAGAAGAAGGAACTTATAATGCAGACCAAATCTTTCTATGTTTATCTCCAATATTATTTTCAAATAAATTGCAAAGAAAGAAGGAAACCGTGTGCATCCCATCGCTTATCTTACCAAAGATAAACCTCCAAATATAATGACCAAGATTACTAAGAATACCAAGATAGAATAATCTTCCAAAATCAACCTTCCTTACATAGATTAATTCAGTTGATTGCTACAGCAAATTGCAATCTTTCCTTATTTGTCAAAAAATCAATGCCAACACAATCTTTAGCATTTACAATAACAATCAAAGACAAGTATCCCATTCTAAATATTGATGAGCTATTGAACGAATTATTTGGAGCTAAGTACTTTTCTAAATTGGATCTCAAGTCAGGCTATCACCAAATTCGGGTTAAGGTTGGAAATAAACATAAAATCGCTTTCAAAACTCATCAAGTGTACTATGAGTTTTTGATAATGCCATTTGGCTTAACCAATGCCCCTGCAATCTTTCAGTCCCTTATAAATGCTCTTTTTCAATCTTATCTCAGAAAATTTGTATTAATATTCTTTGACAACATCTTAATATGCAGTCCCACTGGAAAAAGCCACTTGCAACATTTGTAGATGATCTTACAGGTTCTGAGACAGAACAAGCTATTTTCTAACCAAGCAAAGTGTACTTTTGCCTAGACTTTTATTGAAAACTTGGTACATGTGATCAATCAATAAGGAGTATGTATGGACACACAGAAAGTGGAATGTATCTTGGCATGGCCTGAACCTAAGAACATTAAAGCTTTGAGGGGATTCTTAGGGTTGGCAGGGTATTACAAGAGATTTATAAAAGGTTATGGATCAATTTGCAAGCCATTAACGTAACTTTTGAAGAACTAAGTTTTCTAATGGAATTTAGAAGCTCAAACTGCCTTTCAACAACTGAAAGAAGTCATGAGCAGTGCACCCATGCTCAGGCTACCTGATTTTTCTCAACCATTTCTGATTGAAACTGATGCTTGTAGGGTTGGAGTAGGAGCTACGCTAATGTAATAGGGACAACTAATTGGATATTTAAGTAAAGCTATTTCTGTACAGAACCTTAGTCTATCGATATATAAGAAGGAATTTATGGCTTTGGTAATGGCAGTTACATAGTGGAAGCATTATCTCATAGGATGTCACTTTATAATAAGAACAGACTATCAGAGCCTCAAGTACCTTTTGGAATAGAAGATACATACCACTCTACAACAGAAATGGTTGACGAAGCTGTTGGGGTTGGATTATGAAGTCCAATATAAGAGAAGATGTGATAATAGTGTACTAGATGCTTTATCAATGAGGGACTATCATTCTGAGATTAACATGATGATGCCATTGACTGCTGTGGTACCTGAATGGTTAAAGAAGGTGCAACTTAGCTATGAAAATAATGAGATTAGCCAAAATCTTATTTCTCAACTGACATTCCAACTTGGAAGTTTACCACACTATCAGTATAAGGATGGAATAATGAAGTTTAAGGGACAGATGTTTATTGGGGCAAGCTATAATCTTAAACAATAGCTCATTAACACCTTCCATGACTCAATCATAGAAGGACATTCTGGACAGACTGCTTGCTGGAAGAGGATCAAGGGATTCTTTTATTGGTCTGGCTTAAAACATGATGTGGTGGAATATGGAAGAAATTGTGATGTAGGTCAAAGGCATAAACATGAAAATGTTTCAAGTCCTGTTTTATTACTGCCAATTCCTATACAAGTGCAAGCTTGGAGTAAAAAATTACTGGTATCATAGGATATGAACACTATAATGGTAATAATTGATCGTCTAACCAAGTTGGCGCACTTTATTCCACTTCAGAATCCTTTTTCAGTAGCTTTGATGACTCATAAATTCATTGAATATGTTGGGATCATTTCTAATAGAGACAAAATCTTCACTAGTAATTTTTGGCGAGAGCTATTTAGGTTGTGGGGAGTGAAGTTACACCTTAGTAATGCCTACCACCCATAGACAGATAGACAGTTGGAGAGATTAAATCAGTGTGTAAAGACTTACTTAAGGTGTATGACCAGTGCAGTTCCAACTAATTGGATGAAGTGGTTAGCAAGGGCTCAGCGGTGGTACAATTCAGCTCAATATTCTAGTATTCAGACGACCCAATTTGAAGCCTTATATGGGTATAATTGTAAGCCTTTTCCATTTGGGCCTATGTTAGATTCTGTATTTCCTGCAGTCTGCCAGACAGTGTAGAACCATCAGCACATGCTGCAATTACTGAAGAAAAATATGTTAAAGGCTCATAACAAAATGAAACTAAATGCTGATTCCAAGATGACTGAAAGGAGCTGTTAGGTGGGTGATTTGGTGTACCTAAAATTGAAGCCTTATAGGCAAACATCTCTATCATTGAAGAGGAACCTGGAATTGAGTGCCAAGTTCTGTGGTCCCTTTCAAGTGGTGGAGAAAATTGGAGCAGTGGCATACAAGTTGCAATTACCCTAGAATCTCGTTTACATCCATTGTTCCATGTGTCACTTCTAAAAAAGAGTGGGAGATTCTATAGTTCCTATGGTTCATTTGCTTCAACTTACTGCAGATAATCAAATTGTGGTGGAACTTGAGCAAGCATTGCAGAAAAAAGTGATTATATGCAATGATATTCCTGTAGTGCAAATGCTGATTAAATGGTGTAATTTGGCCCCGAAAGAGTTCACTTAGGAAGACATATCCTTCATCAGATCACAGTTTCCCAACTTTGATATTGATAAGGTGATTGAAGAGAGTAACAATTACAACAGGTCTTAATTGCTGAAATGTTTAAAACTTGAGGACAAGTCCAAAGTCAGGAGTGGAGAAGTTTTGTTACACTTTTTAAGTTATGAAAACAACGCTTTTGTATGTTTAGGTGTTGACTGTAGTTTATTGCGCTCCTCAACCTTACTTGGTAGGACAAGCTTTGGTGCTATTTGAAATCGCAGGCTCCTTCCTTTTGCTAAGTAAATCTAATTGTCCTACTGATCACTCATTTGATAAGGCAGATAACATAAAGTTCAACTCAACTCACCGCTCTAAATAATTCAACACCTTTTGTCTATAGATCTCACTCACTCTCACCAGCATGGCGACCTCCGAGATGTGAATGATATAAAATGCAAATGTTTGAAACTCAAGCTCTCATTCACAAGTTAAACTCACACAATTTCCTACATGAACTATCCAAATCCAGCTTCGCTTCAGTTGTTACCGTAAGTTAAGCTCAATTCAAGCAATTCATGTCTTAATTAATGAAAATTCAACCATAGAATGCAACCAAATCATGTAAATGTCAATTAAATTCATCAAAAGGTAGCTAAGTTCTCAGCACCTCAAGGCAGCTACACAATTAGACGATCATATTCTTGATCAGTCCAAAATCAACAACAAGGAATGAGAATAAAGGCATATTCATGAATTCAACCAAAAATATACCGATAGAATATCAAGTTTTCAGCTCAAAAGCTCCCTCAATGCAAATGTTGATGAATCCAGTATGAAAAATCTCTCCATCCTTGATGAGATCTAGAGAGAGAAAGTACAGAGAAAGAACAGAGGAAAATGAACCTAAACTAGCCTAAAGTAAGAGGGAGAGAAAATGAACCTAAACTATTCTAGAATCTACGATGTGGAATGTGCCGAATCCACTTAAAGTGTGTCTCAAGGTTGATATTTATAGACTGGATCCGTAAGACTGCCGCGTTCTACGAAAACATGTGCGTTTTCAATTTCACTACCCTCCGGCACGTGTCCCTTCAACCATCAGCCTTTGTGTGTTTGTTCTTTCAAGTTACTCCTAGTCATATTTCACCTCAATTTTGTCCTCCAAACAAGTCAAATATGCGAAAATGTAAAACATGAACAATGTAGCCTTGCCTCTTGGCTAAACATAGCAATTTAAGTCACTTAATTCGAAGCTTGGATGACCAGGTTATGACCATTCTACCAAAACATGTCAAATGCAGGAGAGAAATAAAATGTGAGTGTGTCTGAATAGTGTCTCATGCATGTGTGTAGTGAGGTGCGGCAGCATGTGATCACATGTGTGTGTGCGTGGTTGTGCGCATGTGTGCATATATGTGCGTAGTGATGCGTGTGTGTGTGGAGTGCGGCCACCCATGTTTGTGTGCGTTTTGATGCGGCCACACCAAGTGTGAGTGTGTGTTTGCACGGCCGCACTGTATATGTGTATTTGTGTAATGTCTTGTTTTGTGTGTGCTAAGAAGTATGTAAGTGGTGTGAGTAGTATTGTGTGTGTAGTGTGATGTGTGACGCTATGTGATGTTGTGGGATGTTGTGTTATGTGGTGTTTAAGTGATATTGGGTTTATGTGATGTTGTGTTGTGCAGTATGATGTGGTGTGGTGTTATGTAGTGTTGTGTGATGCATGTGAACTTTTGTGCAGCTACAAGCATAACTTCACCCACACGTGCAACAGTGCTTGTGCACAAGGTTGTGACTGTGGTGTACACACTCAATTCATAATAGCACCACGTTCTTTACACCTTGATATGTATCCATTCATACATTTCACACCAGTTTTCATGCATTTCTCAAAATTTCACAGTTCAAGTACTTATTATATAATCCAACCAAACATCACATAAACATATGAAAACACATCCATATCCATACAAAAGGTCAATAAATTATGATATACAAGTCAGTACAGAACTGCTTATCAAGCCACGTCATCAGTTAGTTAAGAGGAATAGCTGGATTTTGCTGTGTTGTTAGAGGTAATGGAATAAAGGCAAGACAGTAGTTTGTCAGAAGTTGGCAAATTTGTAAACACTCTTATGAGTTTTCAAAATTATCTCTCTCAATTTCATTCTCTCTTTCTCCCTGTTCTTCTCTCTTTTCACTTTTCTAATTTTCTGCTTGAAGTCGTGAAATACAATTTGTCACTGTAACAGTTACCTAAATTTAACCTAATTATAGACATGTTTCTATCAAAACTATAGTTATTATCCTGATCAAACTTATACGGGTACCATAACGTGTGTTCCTAATTTCAAAAGTAAGACTATTTCCCTCCAACTGCTTTGTACGAGTACTGTGTCTTCCTAATTTTTTAAGTATGGTTGTTTCCGTCCGACTCCTTCGACTCTATTAGATCCTCTATGAATTAAAATATATTAGATAATTTACGTTAAAATTATTGTAAAGTGCAGTGCTCTATATTTTTCTGATACTATAGCTCGTGCGACAAACAATTCATATCTAAATTGCATGTTGCTTTACGTAATATTTAAATTTCTAAAATTTGGGGCTGGCATTCCTCTTAGGGTTTACTAATTACATATATATGGGTTAATTACAAAACACCTCCTCGTGGTATATCGAAATTTTAAGTTACCTCCCTGACTTATAAAAGGCTACAATTTACTTCCTTGTGGTTTAGACTAAAGTGAAAAATGACGGAAATATGATAAAGTAACGACAAAAACTGAAATTCCTAAAATACCCTAATGATCATTCTTCAATCATCAATTTACAAATTTTGTATTTTACAGCTTTTGTCTGGTGCTATTTTTTTTTCCAACGCATCGTGTACAACTCATACTCCCAAATCCACGGCGGCCTGTAAGATCTCAGCGCATTTGGAGCCTGGAGGAGTACAACAAGTTAAGCGGCAGCCGTCACCAAAATCAGTACTTTTTGTATGTTTTTTCTTTTTTACTTCAAAAATCAGTACTCTTCAAAAATCATTACGATTGAGAACTCAAGATCTGATGAGAGCTCATTTTCTATTTTTCGCGAGAGAGTCAAGTATGGTGCAAGAATTGGTCCCGGTGAATACGACATCCACTCTCCAAGTGGGTAATTTAGGGATAGATTTTGGAAAAGGACAACGCGATTCACAGAGTTATAAGCCAAAGTCGAAACAAAACGGAAGCTCATTCATTGCAGAGAAGGAGGAGGCGGCGGCGGAGAGAATTGAGGTGTGTCCAAATAAGGTGAGCGCTGCGAGCGAAAATAATCTTTCTTCCCTCGACAACAATAATTTCCATCAGAATGAAACTAAAGAAGAATCTCAAGAAGTTTCAGGGACCCTAACATCCTCGTCCCCTTTTGATTTCCGTTCTAAAACTAGCAAAAGGGGTGGATTTATCAGTAATGGGATTGATTGAATTCCACTGAATTTGAGGGATTTGGGGATGGATGGCGTGGGATTGTGTGGACTTGATGTAGAGCAAGGCAGAGGTGTCGCCGCCATAAGCTCCATTTCTGAGGAAGAAAAGGGTGGTGACAGTGGTGATCAGGATGAATATAATGATGATCCTGTACAAATTTTCACAAAGGCAACCATAGAGATAAGTTTCATTACATGTTCCCTGGAAATCCGTACAATGCTGTGCTTGCAGAAATGCTTTAGCAGCTATTACTATCCCAAAGGCCATGCGGAAGTTGTCCCAGTTCAACTACAACCATGAAGATGGGGATTGAAAGAGTACTCAAGGAAAAATTTGGCGGATCGAGGTTTTTTGTCAACATCATCCGTGCAGACAATTTCAATTTTGCAGGAAGAATAAGATATATTTGGATAATTTTACCTTTTTAATCTCAATTTTTTGTTTTGTTGAGATGTTGCTATAACAATAAAATGAAGAGATTCACTATGGCTGTAGAGAAAATAATTGAAGAAGAAAACAAGTTGATTTCGATATTGAGTTTGAGAGGGAATTAACTTTGAGTTTTGGACAGAAATTTGGGTAACTTTGTAGGAAGAAGAAGATGTATTTAGGTAATTTTGTTGTTTATATCACAAATTGAGGTTATTTTTGTCTTTTTGCTCATTTTATTAAGTTAAAAGCGTACCTTTTCAATTTCCAATCGAGCGTGTGATTCACGCTCCGTCAACGTTTCTATTTCCATCCATTTTTCAAAAAACCCAAAGTACAAGGAGGTAAATAATAGGTTTTTAAATGTTAGGGAGGTAACTTAAAATTTCGGTATATCACAAGGAGGTTTTTTGTAATTAACCCTATATATATATATATGCATATATATATATATATATATAATTGCTAAGGAAAAGATAAGAAAATTCCAAGTAATTGAATTTTCTCAAAAAAACCTAATGCCATCCAAAATGCTAAAAAAGTGGGCTGCCTTTACTATATTTTAATTCCATTAGCAAAAACATTCATCATGGTCTAAGTGACAACATTTGATATATAATTATATGTCAACTGCTCGCATATGGTCTTGTAACGAATTTAAGTTGCTGGCATTGTTTAGAAGCTGTATTTAGACATTGTATATAATTGGTTCTAAACTCAACCAACTTGATTATTGTCGTACATTATCGGAGGTTTCAATTGCAGCTATATGTAGAGTTATTTTCACCAAAGGAAAGATCGTGATCATTATATGGCCCTTGTTAAGATTCCCAAGCTGAACTAAAACTACACTATTTAACATTTCAAATGTGTATTATTCTGAAATATTGCATGACATTTTAAACAACGATGAAGGGTCAAGTGAATTCAACGGGTATATGAGGGTCTCTTTGCATTGGCTAATTCTCATTTCAAAATAAAATGACTTCATGTTATCTCTAATTATCAAACTAAAAATATTTCAACTTTCTCAAGATAGGAAATAATGATATTTTAGTCTTTTTCTTAAAAAAAGTCAGTTTTTTATTCCATATCAAATGGTCAAATATTGACTAACGGTTGGTTCACCGCTGCTAAACAATATCAGTAACCGCCAAAGGCTAGAATTTAATTAGAATTTGGCTGGTCGGCGGCCAACCATTTACTGACATTGATCAATCAAAAAAATGAATAATCTCTTTACTTTTCATTTTAAACTTTATTTAACAAAGGATAATTACTTCAATCGTCCATCAACTTGAGTGTTATTTTACTTTTATTTCTACTCTTTAAAATTTTTTTACCCACTTTCACAATTTTTACTATACATTCTCTTTTTGAAAATATACTTTTAGAGTTCTCTAAAACCCTCATTGAAATCTTCATATTAGAGAACTCCTCTATTATAATCTTTATTTACCGGCATTAAGTAGATAACAAATTTGAAATTCAATAGAATTCGTGTTACAAATATAGAAAGTATAAATTTTTAAGAGATATCGCTAATTTCACACTAGAACTACTAAATCTGTTTGTTTCTAATTTTCACAAAAATTCATGTGAAGCGGTTCATATATACAGCGTGATTCATACATAAAATGTGTTCCAGTATTTGTCTTTTAATGTTAATATTATATCGATAATTTTTAATATTAATGTGATATTTTTTAATGTTATAATGATACTTTTATATGTTATCAATGATATTTTTTAATTTTATCCACTAGTAATTTTTCTAACCAATAGTGATACTTGTTATTGTGATACTTTTAAACTTCATAAAAGTACTACTTTTAATTCCATTATAAATATTTTTTAGAACCGATTGTTTTAACCTAACATGACTTGGAGTACCTATCAAATATGATGCTTCACATGAGATTACCCGTAAGTTTTAATTATATTAGATAATAAAAGAACATTCAAATTAAGAAATGAGAAAAACTTCTCAAAACACAATTTAAATACAAGACAATTTCTAACTAATTTAATTTTGGCTATACCGATTTAATTTGTCATTAATTATCTATAATTAATGAATTAAATTACACTACTACAAAATGGCAAATTTAAACCGCCCCTTTTAGAACGGTTAAACATAACCCGCTCTAATTTATAAAAACGCGATGGCATTATCGTAATATTAAACAAGAATTTGCACTTTTTCGGACTTTCTAGATCGGTTGCACTTGAACCGTGTTAGAAAAGTGAAAATTTTCATTTTCTAACATAGTTAAAAGTTTAACTGTTCTAGAAAACTGAAATTTTTCGTTATTTAGTACGGTTAGCGTGTAACCGGTGTAAATAAGTAGAGTAAAAGGTACCACTCATTTTCGCTTCTGCTCAAACTTCAGTAAGTTTATCCTTCCGGCGAAGAACAACGAATTTTTTACAAAAAGCTACGCACGAACTCTTTTTGAAGGCCAAATCAGAACTGCAGCAAATTATAACAGCCATCTGAGGTAAGCCTGTTAGCCTGTTATATTGATCCATTGCATAATACAAATTTATTAATTATTACTGATTCTGTCCTTCATTGAATTTATGGTAGTAAATATTCATAGCAAAGTCGATTTGCCCCAAATATTCAACAGGAATTGATGATGGAAGACGAAAAAACTTCTTCCGAAGAAGTAAATATTATACAAGATTCTTTATCTCCAGAATCAATAGAAGCAAATGACCAACCAGATAACATCAATCTCCATATTGATGATGGACTTGAGTTGAATAAGATACACTTTGAGGAAGGAGAGCTAGATGCCGACCCAGAGATCCAAAAAGAGGTTGTAACTATGCTGAAGATTATGTATCCGAAATTTTTCTAATCTGAAAATGTACTAATCATGTAGAAGTTTTATCAATTACCTTGTTTCTATGTTAGTTAATTCCTAGCATATCAATTACCTTGTTTCTAATCTGAACAATGTATTAGCCTTTATACGTCTATTAATATTGTGATCTTATCATCTTCTCTAAAATGTTTGACTGGTGAGTAGTATAGAATAAGACGAATGAGGCTAATTATTGTAAAAAAGTTACCGAAATTCTAACTGATCGATACATTAGGAGAACGGGTGCTTTCTAAAACGGTTACTTTATAACCGTGTTAGAAACTGCATAGGGCCGGTCGCATTTTTTCAATAAGAAATAGGCAAACGCAAACTTTCTAACACGGTTACACTATAACCGTGTTAGAAACTACAGCATATATAATTTAAAACGGTTTATTTCAAACGGTTATTGATAACCCGTTTTAGATAATTGGGAGGTCCGCAAACTTTCTAAAACGGTTACATTATACCCGTCTTACAAAAACTCTTGATGTCAGTTTCTAAAACGGTTAGGGAGACAACCGTTCTAGAAACTGATATCATCTCCTTTTTAAGAACGGTTTCTAACTAACCGTTTTAGAAAACGTACCCATAAAAACCTCACCCAGCATTTTCATGTCCTATAGAACAGATCTGGGTATCGATGTGCAACTCTGAAGAAGTAAAAACCGATCGGCGGGCTTATGTAGAAGATACAACTACTTGCATTAAGTTCTACCCAACTTTGAGAGGTTATATATTCTTTACATTCTTCGATATTGCCTCTCATTTGATAAACCGCATGTCGTCATGACTTTTGTATTTCAGACATTTTTTTGTGGGATTGAAAATTTCGTGTTGATTTGAATAATGATCGATATATGCTTCATAATATGTTAATATTAATTTGATACATGCATGTAGTGATATATTTCCATAATAAATTGCACTTTTATTCACTTATTTGACATAATGTTTGTTCCATTCAATTAAAATACATAATGTTCTTATGAAGTATGCATTCTATTCGGTTGGGTTTCTTATTATAAATCATGTCTTTTTATAATTTACAGTTTACTAAAGTAATGGACCGCAAAGATATACTATTTGGTGATCGGACAACAGATGCTTTTGAACATGAGGTTGAGAAATTTATTGAATTTGTTTTTAAGGATGTTAAGTTCGTATATTGCCCGTGTAAAGATTGTAAAACTTTTGCCGTATACGACAACCCTAATACGATACGGGACCATTTATATCGTAGAAGATTTGATCCTGGGTATAAAATTTGGAGATGGTACGGTGAGAGTGGAAGTTCATCAATTCAAGAAAATCATGAAGCACGTGATGATGAACCAATTAAGAAGGATCGATTGGATGACATGATGGATGATGTGGTGGGTGGTTTTGGTGATAAGCCCGAAGTGCTTGCTTCCCTATTAACTGATGGAGAAATTATCCTGGGTGTACAAAGTACACACGGTTGTCGGGAGTTTTGAAATTGTACCATCTGAAAGCGGCAAATGGGTGGACTGATACAAGTTTTACAGCTTTATTGAAGTTACTGAAGGACATATTACCTGATGGTAATGAATTGCCGGATCGCATTTATGAGGCTAAAAAAATTATGTGTCCTTTGGGCATGGAGTATAAAAGGATACATGCTTGCCCAAATGATTGCATACTGTTCAGAAATGAGTACGAGAAACTACAGGTATGTCCTAAGTGTAAGACATCTCGTTTCAAAAAAACTTTATCTTTTGTCGATGGTCATGCACTGAGGAAAGCTTCTCCAGCAAAAGTATTATGGTATCTCCCTGTAATACCGCGATTTAAACGATTGTTTGCCAATTCAGAAGATGCTAAAAATTTGACGTGGTATGCAATTCGGATTATTCCCCTGGAAGACAAGATGATAAGGCATCCTGCTGACTCGGATCAGTGGAAAAAGATTGATTCAATGTATCCGTCATTCGGTAAAGAGACAAGAAATTTGAGACTGAGTTTGTGTACAGATAGGATGAATCCTTATGGCAATCTAAGCACCACACATAGCTTTTGGCCAGTGATGTTGGTTGTTTATAATCTACCTCCTTACTTGTGCATGAAACGCAAGTATATACTTATGTCATTAATGATTCCAGGTCTACGGCAGCCAGGAAATGACATAGATGTTTATTTGGCCCCATTAATTGATGATTTGAAAAGGTTGTGGGATGAAGGGAAGTTGATGTTTGATGCATATCGTCAGGAGTCATTCACTTTGCGTGCCATGGTATTCTGTACTATAAATGATTTTCCTGCTTATGGTAATTTATCCGGATTTTCTGTCAAAGGACACAAAGCATGCCCTATATGTCAGGAGGGTACGGATTCCTGCCAGCTTGTGCATGGGAGCAAGACAGTGTATCTTGGCCATCGTAGATTTCTTCCTGATTCTCATCCGTATCGCCGAATGAAAAGAGCTTTTAATGGGAAGCAATATTTCAGGAACGCTCCATCTACAGTGAGTGGTGAGACTATTTATTCTTGTGTTAAAGACATCAATGTAGAATTTGGCAAACAAACGAAGTCTCGTTTGGTGGATAAGAGTTGTTGGAAGAAAAAATCTATCTTTTTTTATCTTCCATATTGGGAGAAACTTGATGTTAGACACTGTCTCGATGTAATGCATATTGAGAAGAACATATGTGATAGTTTGTTGGGTACTCTGTTGAACATACCTGGAAAAACGAATGATGGTTATAAAGCGAGACTTGATTTAGTCGATATTGGCATACGGGCCTATCTAGCACCTCAGCTTCGAGGACATCGCACGTACCTACCCCCTGCATGTTATACGTTGTCACGTAAAGAGAAACAGAGTTTGTGTAAGAATATTCATAGCACCAAAGTCCCATCTGGATATTCTTCAAATGTAAGCCGAACTGTTTCGATGAAAGAACTGAAATTTGTTGGATTGAAGTCCCATGACTGTCATGTGTTGATGCAGCAGTTGTTACCTATAGCTATTCGAGCCATGTTGCCAAAACATGTTAGGTATGGTATAACCAGACTTTGTTTATATACCAATTTTGGTTGGTTATGTTGAAAATTCACATATTTGTTTGTTTTTTTTTTATTTACAACATGTCAGGATTGCCATAACCAGACTTTGTTTCTTTTTCAATGCGATATGTAGCAAGATTGTTGATCGTGACAGACTTGATGAGTTACAAGATGAAATTGTCGTGGTTTTGTGTCAGCTTGAAATGTATTTTCCACCTACTTTTTTTGACATTATGGTGCACTTGGTGGTTCATTTGGTGAGAGAGATTAAGATATGTGGTCCTGTATATTTGCACTGGATGTATCCATTTGAGCGGTATATGAAAGTTTTCAAAGGTTATGTTAAAAATCGCTATCGTCCAGATGCTAGCATTGTTGAGAGATATATAGATGAGGAGCTTATTGAGTTTTGCACTGGGTATCTGTGTGACACCAATGCTATTGGAATACCTAAATCTCGACATGAAGGAAGGATGAAAGGAAAGGGGACATCGGTTGCCAAGTTGTGTACCCCCATGAATGATGAATTGCAAAATGCACACCTTTACATCCTTCGCAACTCTGAAGAAGTAGTGCCATATGTGACGGCTCATATGAGTCAAATAAAAGAGTGTAATCGGGGATGGACTGACAAAGATGTGCTCAATGAACACAATCGGACCTTTGTCAACTGGTTCAGTAGTACTATTGCTGAGGGAGAAACAGTGTCAGAGACGTTGAGGTGGTTAGCATATAAGCCCAACCATGTTGTGTTATCATATTTGGGCTATGACATAAATGGATTTTCATTTGCTATCAAGAGTCAAGATGCTCATAGTACAACGCAAAATAGTAGGGTTACATTAGTGTCTGAGGCATTACATGTGGCTAGTTCGAAGGATAAAAATCCAGTATATGCCAATATGTCCTATTATGGGGTGATAGAGGAGATATGGGAGCTTGACTATGTTAAATTCAAAGTACCCGTATTCAAGTACAAGTGGGTTGAGAACAACAATGGCGTTCGAATTGATGAATTGGGATTTACGCTTGTTGACTTGAATCGAGAAGGTTTCAAGGGGGAACCATTCATACTTGCATCTCAGGCAAAACAGGTGTTTTATGTCACTAATCCTTGCGATAAAAAATGGTCCGTTGTTCTACAAGGAAAGAAACAAAACTTTGGGGTTAAGATTGATAATGATGTGAGTAATGAAGTGCCACCATTTTCCTTAGGTGTACCCACAGTTCGACCTGTTGAAGAGGATCGTAATATGGATGAATTTATTCTTCGTACTGACCATCTGGAAGGCATATGGGTTGACGATCCATTTTCTAAGAAAAGAAAGACAACTTCTTGAAATTTTTTGAATTATAATTTGGCTTGTTAGTAGTTACTCTTTTATGTGTGTATATTTCATAAATGGTCGCGGATATTAGATCTATTGAAAGCGTCCGATTATTTCATTCAGTTGCTTGAAAATTATGAAGATATGTTCAACAAAATTAATTTCCAAAACCCAATTATATATAATGAACTTTATGCAGTTCAGTTTTGAATATTTTTCTAATTTTCTCACTTCAAAGCAGGTGAATTACCACTAATTAATACACGTAATTGGGCAGTTATTTTTTCCCTTTCTAGAACGGGTGTTAATTAACCGTTCTAGAAAACTTAAATTTGTAATTATTTAGTACGGTTAGCGTGTAACCGTGTTAGAAAACTGAAATTTTTTCCCTTTCTAAAACGAGTGTCAATTAACCATTCTAGAAAACTGAATTTTTTTACATATTTAGTACGGTCAGCGTGTAACCGTGTTAGAAAACTGAAATTTTTTTACCTTTCTAAAACGGGTGTCAATTAACCGTTCTAGAAAACTGAATTTTTTTACATATTTAGTACGGTATGCATGTAACCGTGTTAGAAAACTGAAATCTTTTTACCTTTCTAAAACGGGTGTCAAATAACCATTCTAGAAAACTGAAATTTTTTCACTTATTTAGTACAGTTAGCGTATAACCGTGTTAGAAAACTGAAATTGTTTCCCTATCTAGAACGGGTGTCAATTAACCGTGTTAGATAAGTGGCATTTTTTTCCTTTTCTAATACGGCTGTCGAATAACAGTTCTACCTTTTAAATACAACCAACTCAAAAATATTTGAAACAATTCTCTGTTCTGATTTGGCGCAAAGAACATCACCGCCAATCACTTCAACTCAGCGCCGTTCGCCAGCCATCCCAACCTTTGCCGGCGCCGTCGCCGTCCCCATCGTCGCCTAAGTCTCCGTCGCCGCGTGACCGTGAGGATTTTGCCGCCTTTCGCGTCGTCGCCAATCCCCCGAGGTCACCAAAGAGAGGTGAGTTCGGAATTTGGAAATACGGCATTAATTGGGGTTTTTTTCGATTATGTTGCTGTGGGATAGAAAATGTGTTTCAGTGTTTCGTTTAAGAACAACAAATTAGGGTTTGTGATAAAATGTTATTGTTAATGCTATTTTCAGATATGGTGGTGTTTAGTACCAAATTTAAGATGGATGTTGTTTTTTGATGCAATTGCAATTGGTGTATTGTGATATATATGTAATGTAATGTAATGTATGCTGGCTGCCCTTGCCCTAATATTGGCTATACCATTTTCTAACAAAACTTGTTTGTTTGTTCATTTGTGTGATGTTGTTTTGGGAAACACAAGATTAATTGTTTACGGAGATGTTATTTGTTTGTTTGTTCACTTATTTGGCTGTTTTTTGCATTTTATGACTGTTTGAAGACGTATGTAGATACATTACGTCGAAACTTGTGTTATTTGGATGATTTTTGGAACGTCCAACTCTAGTAGTGCCATATGTTTTGGGTTGATTATGTCGACACTTCACTTATTTGGTTGTTTTTTGCATTTTAGGACTGTTTTAATTGGTATTTAGATACATTACGTTGAAACTTGTGTTATTTGGATGATTTTTGGAACGTTCAACTGTTTTAGGCATGTTTTGGGTTGATTATGTCGACACTTCACTTATTTGGTTGTTTTTTGCATTTTAGGACTGTTTTAAGATGTATTTAGATACATTACGTCGAAACTTGTATTATTTGGATGATTTTTGGAACGTCCAACTGTTTGAGGCCAGTTTTGGGTTGATTATGTCGACACTTCACTTATTTGGTTGTTTTTTGCATTTTAGGACTGTTGTAATACGTATTTAGATACATTACGTCGAAACCTGTGTTATTTGGATGATTTTTGGAACGTACAACTGTTTTAGGCATGTTTTGGGTTGATTATGTCGACACTTCACTTATTTGGTTATTTTTTGCATTTTAGGACTGTTTTAAGATGTATTTAGATACATTACGTCGAAACTTGTGTTATTTGGATGATTTTTGGAACGTTCAACTGTTTGAGGCCAGTTTTGGGTTGATTATGTCGACACTTCACTTTTTTGGTTGTTTTTTGCATTTTAGGACTGTTTTAAGACGTATTTAGATACATTACGTCGAAACTTGTGTTATTTGGATGATTTTTGGAACGTTCAACTGTTTGAGGCCAATTTTGGGTTGATTATGTCGACACTTCACTTATTTGGTTGTTTTTTGCATTTTAGGACTGTTTTAAGCCTGTTTTGGGTTCATTACGGCGACACTTCACTTATTTCGTTGTTGTTTGCATTTTAGGACTGTTTTAGGACTTCTTCATGTCGATTAAGTGTGAACTTGGGTTATTTGGTTGATTGTACGAAATATCCAAGTGTTTTATGTTGAAATTAACTAACAACTTTTGGCTGTTCCGAAAACATTACAGTGTAATTTATTCAATGGGACCCAAAAAGTGCTCACGCAATCAGTCGAGAAATGATGAACCACAACAAGAAGATGGTAGGAAAGGGACAATTTGCAAAGAACTGTTGAACATGAGGGCCACGGGGAAAAAAGTACGGATCGAATTTGATAAATACGGCGAACCCTTGAGATCAAGAGCGCGAACCCAATGGATTAGCTTCATTGGATTGATGGCACGAAGTAAAGTAGATATTGTCAAATTCGAAGACTGGTAATCTGTTGAACAGCAGATAAAGGATAACATATGGGAAGAAGTAGTGGTATATGTTTTAGATTTTATTGCCTAAGTTAGAATTGGTTGTTTCAATAAAATAGGTTTTAATTGTTTTGTAGTTATATTTATATTAAGAATGTTATATCGTATTTGGTGTAGGCCACATTTGAATTTCAGCCCACAGAGGAACTAAAAAGAAAGTGGTTATCAGCTGCGGGAGAACGTTGGAGGTCTTGAAAATCGAGCCTAAATCGATACATTTCTGGTTCGAAAAAGGGAAAAAACCCATGTGTAGATTACAAGTTTCTCAATAAGGATTCATGGAATTTATTCTGTACTACTCGATCCACTAAAGAATGGCAGGTAATGGAATTCTGTTTTATTTTCATATATTGTAAATTCAATCTTTAACAAATACACACTTACAATTTTGGTTGCTTTGTTTTTTCAAATAGGTGCGGCGCAGTGCTAGTTTAGAGAGCTCCAATCAGAACAAACTCCGCCACACAATGTCTCGTGGTGGATATTCTTTGCTTGCCCACAGATTAAATGCTGAGAAATGGGAGAAGAAAATACAGATGAATATTGAGAAAGGTATGGCCGAGGAGGAGGCACGCGCGACAACTTCACCACCTTCACCAATTCCCCGCCATGTGCTATTTAAAGAAGGGCACAAAAAGAAGAGTAGTGAATACTCGACAGACGAGGCCAGAAATGTTAGCAGTGTTATTGTAAGTATAATTCACCAATTTCCACATTGAACTATATAGTTTTATGTAGTTTATAAAATGTCATTACAAACTGAGGAATGTTATTGCGAGTATATTTAGGATGATTTGACGCTGCGCGAAAGTCAAGGAGAGACAGTTGCGTCAAGAAAAGAAGACATTCTTGTTGTAGCGACGGGGAAAAAGGATCACCCCGGCCGTATTAGAGGTGTTGGTGGTCAGAAGCGAGTGCAAGAAGTCTTTGGATCCCCGGCCTCTACCAATACTGAGATCAAAAACCCGTCAGCGGAGCTATTGGAATGCAAGGAGGAGCTCCGATTTTGGACAGACGCGGTCAAAGAAATATTTCAGGCAATGGGTAAGCCAGTTCCAGTTTATAAAAAGGGACGGTCTAAGGCTGACACGAGCGATACGAGCCACACAGTTGAATCAGCCATGAACCTGAACGCCCAAAAGGATCCGACGCCTGTGACAGTGGGAGATGAAGTCTTGATAGAGCAAGTTGTGAGTTGTTCCAGTTCGTGCAATCCAGATTCACTCGGAGATTTTCAGGTAATGTATTCCTTTTTTTATACACGTGGCTTTAAGAATTATTTTATCCATGTATAATTTATGTTATTATTGAATTTTATCGTAGGACGGAGCTGAAGTTCGACTGTTTGTTAACAATGAACTTAAAGAGAGGTGTTTTGTGGCCACCGGCAGAGCGTATACTTTATCACTTCATCATAGAAAAGAGGTAATGGCTGATAAAGTGAGAGTCACCATATTGACCTCGCATGTTGCCAATGCTTTGGTACCATTTCCGGACGATGAGGCCACGACAGTGGGGGGAGCAGTCGGACAGATTTTGCTATGGCCTAGATCACTAGTTGAGCTTAGTTCAGGGCTACACGTTCAGGTTTTAATAAGATCCATAATAGTATTTAATACCTTACAACTGTCAATCTTTCTAATTACACTACAATTTTTTCGCAGGTGCCAAAGAAAGGGAGGAAAGGTTATACTCCCAAAAAGGCAAAGCAAACCCCTAAGCCCCGAACTTCGAAAGATGCCCACACATAAGAAAAACAAGATGCAATTTCAAAATTGAAGGGCTCTTTACGACAGTTATATGACCTGGTACAAAACCATGATAATGACATTGTTTACACAATACAGATGATACCAGAAATTGTGGGCCATGCATATGATCTATATATATCAAAGGAGAGCCTAAACGAATTTTTTAGGTTCGACAAGGTCACAAGTAATTGCATGCAAGTGTTCATTAAGTAAGTTAGAATTTATTGCAATACTTTACATATATATTTTGCAATTTCCATTTTGTTTACACACTCTACAGATTAATGAACTTGACTGTTATGTTTGTTTAATGTATTGTGTATAGGGCACTTTATACATTGGCTAATGAACTGGGTCAGACTGAAGTAGGGTTCATATCCCCAGACCATATAGTCAAACTTGGGAATAATGACACGGATAGGGCACAATATATGGCATCAGCCATGAAGAATAGCAAGAACAGCATCTACCTTGCGCCATATTTTCTAAGGTAATTCAACTTATGGCGAATTAATTTACTGTCAATCTTATAATGAATTTAATAATTGATATATATGTTGCATTTTCTTAAACAGTGATCACTGGATGTTAATGGCCATAATGCCACGGGATATGTCTGTTTATTGGTTTGATCCTGTACATTCGGAACCCCGAGACGATGCTAAGTTATTAATGAACACGTAGGTTATATTTGTGATTAACTTTTTAAAATATTATAATATGACACGCATTATTACTTGTTCATACACGTGGAGAGTTGATGCCGGTTTTTGCTTCTTTTTCGTTTTGCAGCTTTGCGAGGTTATATCATTGTATGTGTGAAGAAAGCTCAACCACAGAAACAGAAATTAATTGGATAGAGCTTAAAGTAAACTTCTGTTATTTTGTCAACTTGTTATATATTCGTAAGAAAATTTATTATCTGAAAAAATGATTTTTTTTTGTTTGTAGCACAAGAGGCAAAGGGGAGATTGGGAGTGTGGATATTATGTCATGTGCTATATGCGAATGATCGCACTCTATCCAGGCATAGATCACTTGAGTCTAAAGATGGTATTCGGCTTGTTTTTCAATTTCATTATTAATGGTTGCATGTGTTATTATAATTTTCTTAATATCTCAATCAACTACAATGAATTACTGTTTTTTTAATGTTTTAGCTCTTCAAGAAGGACGCGAAACCATTTCCAGACAAAGATTTGGAGGAGGTTCGAGAAATATGGGGCAAGTTTGCAATGAAATGTGAGCTCAAAGCATTCGCAATTGAATAGATTTCACTACTACAAGTTTGATAGAACATACTTACAATTATGTACTGTTTTTCATTCATTACTATATATGATAGTATTTTTTCTGTAGATAATAGTATATTTGTTGTATATATATAGTTTATATCTTGTATGTACGGCAATTGTTTTTTCAATTTGAAATGGATGTGTTATTCATATGTATGCTGTGTTGCGAACTTTAGGGAGCAGTCAATTATAAGAAAAAGTTCAAATAATATATATTTGATGTGTTATTCATGGACAGTGTTAAAAAACTGCCTTTTAACACGGTTCGTGAACCGTGTTAAAAAACATACTTTTAAGAACGGTTCATGAACCGTGTTAGAAAACAGACTTTTAAGAACGGTTCATGAACCGTGTTAGAAAACACACTTTTAAGAACGGTTTATAAACCGCGTTAGAAAACAGACTTTTAAGAACGGTTCATAAACCGCATTAGAAAGCAGACTTTTAAGAACGGTTCATCAACCGTGGTAGAAAACAGACGTATAAGATTGGTTCATCAACCGTGTTAAAAATGATTTTAAAGACGGTTAACTTAAAATATCTAGAACGGTTATAAACCGTTGTGAAAAAATACTATTAAGAACGGTTTCTTAACCGTTTTAAAAAATGTAGGACTTTCTAGAACGCCCATATCTAAGACGGTTAGGAAAATCAAAAACCCGTTTTAAATAATTCATAATAACCGTTTTAGAAATTGATTTTTGTAGTAGTGTTAATAGGTGGTAAAGTTGTCATCAGGTAGTGGGAATAATAGGGTAGTGAATTAAGACATACTGATTATGATTTTAATTCACTAAAATTTGGTTTTCTGATTAATAATGCTGTTAAATTCTTAAATTTAGTGTTGACTGATTCCAATTGGGTTAGGATTTAATTAGAAAAGTAATTAATTCATGGTTGATTCTTTTCAATTACCGAAAAGGTAAGAAAAAATTGGATTATATCAGAACTGATTATCGATAATCTTTAACTGATTGATTTGATAAAGTTAATTAATCTTTGTTTCTTTGATCGATTTAAATTTAATTAATATGGATTTATTAATTTTCGGACTTTAATTGTTAGTGTGGTTATTCCCTTTAATTTATTTTAATTGAGTTCAGTGTAATTTTATTTTATTTTTTTAAGACATAAAAATTCATTTGTTACAATTGCTAGAATTAACTGAAATAGAATTGTGATTCGTTCCTTGTGGGAATCGACCCTACTTCCCTATCACTATTTTTATGTTTTGAAGTAGGTGTTAAATTTGGTTTAAGAAAGACGAGCCAAATTTTTGGCACCATTGCCGGGGAATGATATTATTCTTTTTATTTTAGTTAATTCCGTTTTGTTTCTTGGTGTATGGCTCGATCTTCTAATCTTAATATGTTATTTGATCCAGAAATCGAGAAAACATCAAGACGATTAAGGAAAGAAATAAGGGAAAGACGCCAAGGATATTTTTTTGAATATGTTCCAGAGGATCTGTTTGCCCAAACGGAAGGAGAAACAAAATCAAATTTCGACACATTCTTTAACAATTCCAATATGGATGAAAATAAAAATGGAAATGGGAATCAACATTGTAACCAGGGTCAGCAACTACATGAACGTACTTTAAGGGAGTTAACCAGTTCTTGAATTAATTATAAACCATCATATATTGTTTTGCCTGCAATTACGGTTGATTTTGAACTTAACCCACCTTACTTTAATTTATTGCCAAAATTCGATGGTACAATTAGGGAGGATCCACACAATTTTTTGCATGATTTGTAAATATTTTTCAAAAGTTCAAAAAGCAATAAAATTTTTCAAAAGAAAAAAATAGTGAAAAATATTGATAAATATAGTGATAAAATAGTGACGAGCCAAATTTTTATCACTATTTTTATCTTTTGAAAAATATTAACAAATAATGCAAAAAATTGTGTGGATCCTCCCTACTTGAACCATGGAATTTTGACAATAAATTCATGTAAGATGGCTTAAGTTCAAAATCAACCGTAATTGCAGGCAAAACAATACACGATGGTTTATAATTAATTAAGGAACTGTTTAACTCCCTTAAACTACGTTCTCATGGTTGCTGGCCCTGCCTACCATGTTGATTCCCATTTTCATTTTCATGCAAATTAAAATTGTCAAAGGATGTGTCAAAATCTGATTCTATTGCTCCTTCCTTTTGGTCAAATGGATCCTCTGAAACAGATTCAGAAAAATATTCTTCGCGTCTTTCCCTTGTTTTGTTCCTTAATTGGTGTGCTGTTTTCTCGATTTTTGGATCAAATAACAGATTAAGGTTAGAAGATCAGGTCATACGTCAAAAAACAAAACAGAATTAACTAAAATAAAAGAATAATGTTGTTCTTCGGCAATGGCTCAAAAAATTTGGCTCATCATTTTTAAACCAAATTTAATACATACTTCAAAAGATAAAAATAGTGATAGGAAAGTAGGGTTAAATCCCACTATGAACAAATCACAATTCTATTTCAGTTAATTCTAGCAACTATAACAAATGAATTTTTATGTTTTAAAAAATAAAATAAAATTACACTTAACTTTATTAAAACAAATTCAAGAGAATAATCACACTAATAATTAAAGTCTGACAAATAATAAATCTATATTAATTAAATTTAAATCGATCACATATACAAAGATTAATAAATTTTATAAAAGTAATCAATTAAAGATTACCGAGAATCAACTCGGACATAATCCAAATTTTTCTTATTTATTTGAGAATTAACAATAATCAATTATGAATTAATTAATTCCCTAATAAATTAAATTCTAATCCATCTAGAATCAGCCAACACTATATTTAAGAATTTAATAGCATTATTAATCAAAAAAACCTAATTTTAGTGAATTAAAATCATAATCAGTATGTCTTAATTCACAACCCTATTATTCCCACTACTAGATGATAACGTTACTACTTATTAATTTATTAATTAATTACAGATATTAATGACAAATTAAATTGTTATAGCCAAAATTAAATTAAATTGATCAGGTTTAATTTAATTTTAACTTCTTCGTTATGTTTAGAATAAATTTCGAAACTTGATAAAGTTAATTCATATATAACATTTATGTCTCAAGATTTCATATTAAATTAATATTTCATTATTAATGCCTGTACAAATATCTACTCTAAAGACATATTAATAGAATAACTTAAACAAATAATTAAAGATAAAATAAAAATTAATACCAAAGAAGGAAAGAATAGAAATCTTATCGATCTCTGTTGAGAATGTCTTCTGTTCATCGCCCAATTATCAGTTGAGTGTAGCAATGCAATTCCAATTCTGTTTTCTCTATTACTATGGAAATTAATTTAAATGTACTGAGAAAATTCCAATCTGTTATGAACACATTGTGAATGTCCATCCAAATACACTATGTTCTACCACTTTATCTCTCATTATTCCTATAACTCATGTAACATCATCCCATTATCACCCATTACTTTGTAACCTATGTAACTTATGTAACTCTTGATGTTTTCATTTAGCACATTGTAAGTTACAAGGTACCTCAAGCCTATAAATAGAGGATTATGTGAAAGAGAAAGATGGTTGAAAGGCTTACTACATTTTGTTCTACTTTGCTCTATAATATTCTCTATCTTTCTAGCATTTTTCATACTTGTTTCATATTTGATAGTAGTAGTTGTAACATAAGATTTATATCTCTACTTTGTAGTAGTGGTATAACAACTTGTTACACAATATAATACTACAAGTTTGTAGTATTTTTATAACACGTTATCAGCACGAATTCTCTACCAATTGAGAAAATTGGAGCAAATCAAATTCAAGGTTCATATTGAAAGAATTGTTAAATATAGGTTTGGAATTTTGGTAAGTTCATATGGTAATACTTTTCATTTTCAATTAATTTATTTTCTATTATAAATTTGTACTATTGGATATAATATATTGAATATTATATATGGATTAATTTGGAAGAAAAAAAAATTCAACCACTTGAAGATTGGTTGTCATTTCAAAAGCACGGTATGTTTGATAAAAATATGCCATATAATCAAAATAATGATTACCGTGACAAGAAATAAAATAACCTCCAGAAGTGGGTTAATAAAATTGAAAGAAAAAATGGTAAAAAGAGTTACTACGAATGTGGTATAGAATATCATTGGACTCGTACCTGTCGTACTACGAAGCATATCGTTAAGCTTTATCAAATATCATTGAAAAAGAAATACCACGATATTGAGACAAACTTTATTGATAAAATATGATGATAATACTAATATGATGAATCTCAACATATTATATTATTTTGAACACCCTGAAGGTGCAATTTAATCATATTTTATTTATCACCTTGAAGGTGTAATATGATTACATAATTTTATTGTTTTGTATCTTTTATGTAAATTTTCAATTATGCAATTTATTTATATTGTATTATTTATATAATTTGCAATAACACATAAATTATTGTTTTGTATTTTTATGTAAATTTTAATTGTGCAATTTATTTATATTTATTGATTAATATTTAATGTCTCAAATTCTT
The DNA here is from genome assembly GCA_016586305.1 of Ophiorrhiza pumila. Classification (NCBI taxonomy): domain Eukaryota; kingdom Viridiplantae; phylum Streptophyta; class Magnoliopsida; order Gentianales; family Rubiaceae; genus Ophiorrhiza; species Ophiorrhiza pumila. The sequence continues at coordinate 8,328,394 of BLIW01000005.1, forward strand.
CCTGAAGAAGAAATAAATGTATGTTTTCTTGAAGAAAAATAAATACCAAATGTTTGGAATCAAATAATATAGATTTCTTTGTCAATCACCCCGAAGGTGATACTAGTCACTTGATTAGTGATGAAAATATCCAAGAATAAGTATTTTAGTTGTTTATTTCAATGTAATGAATAAGTATTTTAGTTACTTATTTTGATGTAATGAATAAACATCTTAATTTTTTTTATTTTGATATAATGAATAAAATTTTCAGTTTCTCACTTTATGTAATGAACAAATATCTTCATTAGATGTACTCAAATAATAATAAAAATACTTATTATTAATATATTTGTTTTAAATATTTCTTTTATACTTAAAGAAATTAAAACATTTGTCATTTAAAATTTTTCTTTTGTGAAGAATATGGACGTTTCAATGATCAAAGACAAAGAATTATGTCTGGCAGATAGTGCAACAACACATTCCATACTAAAAGATAAGAAATATTTTTCTTATATAATCATGAAAGAAACTCATGTTAGTACTATATCTGGTAGTACAAAATTGATTGAAGGCTCCGGAAGAGCAATAATAATTTTACCAGGAGGAACAAAATTTTGCATTGAAGATGCATTATATTCTTCTAAGTCTCAAAGGAATTTATTAAGTTTTAAAGATATTCGCCGAAATGGATATCATATTGAGACTAAAAGTGAAGGTAATAATGAATACTTGTATATTACAAGTATGGATTTTGAAAGAAAATTATATTAGAAAAATTACTTTCTTATTCCTCCGGATTATATTATACATATATTTCTACAATTGAAATATATGCAACAGTAAACCAGAAGTTTATTGATCATAATGATTTTATTGTTTGGCATGACCGGTTAGGCCATCCCGGTTATATAATGATGCGAAGAATATTAGAGAATTCAAAAGGTCATTCTTTGAAGAGCCAAAAGATTCTTCAATCTAATGAATTCTCATGTGTTGCTTGTTCTCAAGGCAAATTAATTATAAGACCATCACCAATGAAAATTCGTACCGAATCTCCTGCATTTTTAGAACGCATACATGGTGATATTTGTGGGCCTATTCACCCACCTTGTGGACCATTTAGATATTTTATGGTTTTAATTGATGCATCAACTAGATGGTCACATGTATGTTTATTATCAACTCGCAACTTGGCGTTTGCGAAATTGCTTGCGGAATTAATTCGGTTACGATCACATTTTCCAGATTATCCTATCAAGACAATTTATCTTGATAATGCTGGTGAATTTAAATCCCAATCTTTTAATGATTATTGTATGTCTATTGGGATTAGTGTTGAACATCCTGTCGCTTATGTTCATACACAAAATGGTTTGGCAGAATCGTTTATTAAACGTCTTCAATTAATTGCGAGACCATTGCTTTTGAGAACTAAACTTCCAACAACTATTTGGGGACATGCTATTTTGCATGTTGCAACACTAATTCGCATATGGCCAACAAATTATCATGAATTCTCTCCCCAACAATTGGTTTTTGGTCAGAAACCAAATATTACCCATCTTAGAATTTTTGGATGTGCGATTTATGTTCCAATTGCTCCACCACAACGCACAAAGATGGGACCTCAAAGGAGGTTGGGAATATATGTTGGGTATGAATCTCCATCTATAGTGAAATATCTTGAACCAACAACTGGAGATTTATTTACGGCTCGTTTTGCTGATTGTCATTTTGACGAATCAGTTTTCCCAACATTAGAGGGAGAAAATAAACAGCTGGTTAAGAAAATTAGTTGGAATGAATTATCATTATCTCATTTTGATCCTCGTACAAATCAATGTGAACTGGAAGTTTAAAAGATAATTCATTTGCAACGTTTAGCAAATCAATTGCCAGATGCTTTTACTGACCCAAAACGTGTAACTAAGTCACACATACCGGCTGTTAATGCTCCAATTCGAATTGATGTCCCTGAAGGACCTTCTACCACTAGTAATCAATTAAAGGCACACATGAAACGTGGTAGACCAATCGGTTCCAAAGATAAAAATCCTCGAAAGAGAAAATGAGTAAATAATAATGATGGCAGAATCGAGGTAATTGAGGTTCTAAAAGAATCTTCAAAAATGGAAATTCCCGACATGACAAATGATAAACTTCCAGAAGAAGTTCAGGTACCTGAAAATTCTGATAATCATGAGATCTCAATAAATTATGTCATGACTGGGGAAAGGTGGAATCGATATAAAATCGACGTCGATGATAAATTTGCCTATGCTGCAGCAATTACTATCATGAATGAAAACGAGGATCATGAACCAAAGTCTGTGGATGAATGTAGACGAAGAAATGATTGGCCAAAATGGAAGGACGCAATTCAAGCAGAGTTAGACTCGTTGGCAAAACGTAAAGTTTTTGGATCAATAATACGCACACCTGAAGATGTGCAGTCAGTGGGTTATAAATGGGTTTTTGTGCGAAAACGAAATGAGAATAATGAAATTGTGCGATATAAGGCTCGACTTGTTGCACAAGGTTTTTCCCAAAGACCTGGTATTGAATATGAGGAGACATATTCTCCCGTGGTGGATGCAACAACTTTTCGTTATTTGCTTAATCTGGCAGCAAATGAACGACTTGAAATGCGTTTAATGGATGTTGTAACAGCCTATTTGTATGGCTCTCTTGATAATGATATTTATATGAAAATCCCTGAAGGATTCAAGTTGCCTAAGGAAAATAATTCCAGTTCTCGAGAACTTTATTCAATTAAATTGTGCAAATCTTTATATGGATTAAAACAAGCTGGACGCATGTGGTATAATCGCCTTAGTGAATATTTGATGAAACAAGGCTATATGAATGATCCTATTTGTCCATGTGTTTTTATTAAAAGATCTGCATCCGAATTTGCAATTATTGTAATTTATGTTGATGATTTGAATATTATTGGAACTCCTGAAGAGCTCGAAAAAGCTGTTAACTCTTTGAAACAAGAATTTGAAATGAAAGATCTTGGAAAGACAAAATTTTGTCTTGGATTGCAAATTGAGCACTTGGAAAATGGAATATTTTTGCATCAGTTGGGTTATACAGCTAAAGTGCTTAAAAGATTCTATATGGATAAAGCACATCCCTTAAGCACGCCTATGGTTGTAAGATCACTTGATGTGCATAAAGATCCTTTCCGACCTCGTGAAAATGATGAAGAATTACTTGGTCCAGAAGTACCATATCTTAGTGCTGTTGGAGCATTAATGTATCTTGCTAGTCACACACGTCCTGATATCTCATTTGCTGTGAATCTACTAGCAAGATATAGTTCTTCACCTACACGAAGGCATTGGAATGGTATAAAACATATATTTCGTTACCTTCAAGTTACGATAGATATGGGTCTTTATTATTCTAAGGCAATTAAGTTTGATCTAATAGGTTATGCAGATGCTGGATATTTATCTGATCCTCATCATGGTCGTTCACAAACGGGTTATGTGTTCACATGTGGTGGTACAGCTATTTCTTGGCGTTCTATGAAACAAACTATAGCTGCTACTTCTTCAAATCATGCTGAAATATTGGCAATTCATGAAGCAAGTCGGGAGTGTTTTTGGTTGAGATCAGTGATCCATCATATTCGAGAAACATGTGGTTTGCATTTGGATAAGAAAGTTCCCACTGTTTTGTTCGAAGATAATGCTGCATGCATTGCTCAATTGAAGGATGGATACATTAAAGGTGATAGAACAAAACACATCTCACCAAAATTCTTTTTCACGCATGATCTTCAGAAGAATGGTGAAATTCATGTACAACAAATTCGTTCAATTGACAATTTGGCAGATATTTTCACTAAATCACTACCGACTTCAACATTTGAAAAGTTAGTATATAAGATTGGAATGCGTCGATTGAAAGATGTTAAATGATGTGCTTAAGAGGGGGAGTTATTATACATTGTACTCTTTTTCCCTTAACCAAGGTTTTTTTTTCCCATTAGGGTTTTTCCTGGTAAGGTTTTTAACGAGGCAATGTTATATATAAAAAATGTACTCTTTTTCCTTCACTAGGTTTTTATCCCATTGGGTTTTTCCTAGTAAGGTTTTAACGAGGCATTTATCTTAAAGATGGACATCCAAGGGGGAGTGTTATGAACACATTGTGAATGTCCATCCAAATACACCATGTTCTACCACTTTATCTCTCATTATTCCTATAACTCATGTAACATCATCCCATTATCACCCATTACTTTGTAACCTATGTAACTTATGTAACTCTTGATGTTTTCATTTAGCACATTGTAAGTTACAAGGTACCTCAAGCCTATAAATAGAGGATTATGTGAAAGAGAAAGATGGTTGAAAGGCTTACTACATTTTGTTCTACTTTGCTCTATAATATTCTCTATCTTTCTAGCATTTTTCATACTTGTTTCATATTTGATAGTAGTAGTTGTAACATAAGATTTATATCTCTACTTTGTAGTAGTGGTATAACAACTTGTTACACAACATAATACTACAAGTTTGTAGTATTTTTATAACACAATCTAAAATTTAACCGCAGAATACTAATTCTATGATTCTGTCTAACTTACGTAATTGGATTAAGAAAAGCAATATTTCATGACAGAAGTAATGTAATTTAAAACCTACAATTAAAGACTAGATTCTAATTGAAATGAAAGACTAATACTTAATGTAATTAAATCAAGGATTTTGATTATAAATACAAAACCAATTCATTCAAGAAACTTTTTACTAAAGATTTAAAACAGAATACGTATTAAATCAAAATAAACTTTTATTAAACTTTTACAGAACTCTAATAAGACTGGAAAACAGAATTAGAAAGGAAACTTTTATTAGAAACTTCCAATCTAAAATTTAACCACAGAATACTAATTTTATGATTCTGTCTAACTTACATAATTGGATTAAGAAAAGCAATATTTCATGACTGAAGTAATGTAATTTAAAACCTACAATTAAAGACTAGATTCTAATTGAAATGAAACACTAATACTTAATGTAATTAATTCAAGGATTTTGATTATAAATACAAAACCAATTCATTCAAGAAAGTTTTTACTAAAGATTTAAAACAGAATACGTATTAAATCAAAATCAACTTTTATTAAACTTTTACAGAACTCTAATAAGACTGGAAAACAGAATTTAGAAAGGAAACTTTTATTAAAAACTTAAAAGTGAAATCTAATTGACTCCATAATCCTTCAAGAGCACCACTACATCTATTTATAGCCCATAACAATTTTTCTTCATCACTAAAAATCCTCTCAAATCCTGCCATTTAAATTTAATTTTGCCCACAGATTAAAAATCCTTAATCCACATCAGCAAATCATTTCTTACAATAATCTTTCACAAGAAAGCTTTTAATCAATCCCAAAAATCTTCAAATTTGTTAATCTCCTGATCATCTTATCTTTTTGTTTCAAATTTTACCTTATCCGCTATTTAGTTGTATTGTACTGTTTTTTTTTTATTTCATTAAGTAATTAAATTACTGCTTTTGGAAAAAAAAAATCTGATATTCAAAAGCTTGTTTTATTTGAATCTTCCAACTTCAAAATCCTCGAATACTCACAAAAATCACACAAAATCTATATATATATATATATATATATATATAGTAATAGTACTCAGAGTGAAATTTTAGAGTGAAATCCTATAGTGACCGTGGTATGTCTAATTAAAAAGACAAAATCATCCATTATGTAAAAAAAGACAAAATAATGAATCACCTTATAAAAAACTGACACGTTTACAATTAATTATCTCTTAGGGTTCAATTATCATTTAGTTAGAGTATTATTTTAATTTTTAAAAATGAGATAACTAACTAAAATTATTTATGTCAATTTTTTTATAAAGTGCTACATAAAAGTTGTACAATAGACCAAAATTTGTCTTTTTATACATGCAAAGTGGGTTTCACTCTATCTATCATTATATATATATATATATAACCAAAAGCAAAATATAAAAACCTTTTGGACTGATGTGGTTTGAGTCATGGAAGTTATTGTCGTATTTTTTTTTCCGGTAGTTCAAAATGGTTTAAGAGAATGCAAATAATTAAATTGGATCTGTCCCAATCTTTTCACTCCCTTCAATCTCCCTCTTTCCAAACAATCAGACAATGCCGAGACGCCAAGTTTGATCCAACCCATTTTAAAAATGAAGATTGTCAGAAAATGAAAATGAATTCAATCGCCATTGTTGGGAAAAAAACAAGCAGTATATTCCTGGATTTGTCTTTGTGTATTTGTTGCAAATCGTCACATGCCGACTAAACAAACAATTCGTCCCTATAAATTCAGGCAAATATGTATTCGAAAATTCTTATGAGCACCAACGTATGCAACATCATGGCCAAGGGTTTAACTAAATCCATTCTCGTTGTGGTTCTACTCATCATTTTCATTGGTTAGTCTCTTTAATTCCATCTTTTTTTTTTCATTATTTATTTAATTCCATCTTTCCTGTATAAGAATTGCAGATTTGGAACAAAAATTATATGATTTTTGAGAAAGCAAAGTTCGCAGAATTGAAATTTTTGAAAGGCTGCATTGAAATTAATCCACAATTCTTCAAGGCATATATGATTTTTTTCTCATCTTTAGGTCGATAATATGTGCAGTTGTGTCGATGCCAAAGATGGAAGGACTGGAAGTGCATTTTCAGACAAGAAAATTGCTATGCGCTATAGCTGGAGGTTTTTGCTCTAATAGCAGTGACTGCTGTGATGGGATTTGTGACAATAATCAGTTTCAACCATATCCTATGTGCACCTGAATGGAGAATGCGCAATATCACTCTCAATCTTTTGTATAATTCTCTGTTTCAATCCTGTTTTAATTTATAAATAAAAGCCAGTTTGCAAGCCACATCCTTGTGCAAACATTGGTAAGTTTGGATTCAAATTTGTCTTCCAATGTACGGGTGTTTGTGTTTCAAAGTGTTCTTAAATTGTCTGATTTGCCATTCGTTGATTGTCTCCTTGAATTGAAATGCTTGGTCACACAATAGTGTTTGGTGTCTCAACCTATCAACTAATTAATGAAGAACTAGCAGAATATAACCGTGCCATGAACGGTTAGATTTTATATATAGATTTTCAACATTTTCTTTCATCAAAATAATGTCACCAAATTAAATCATATTTTTTTCTTTTGGCAAAAAATTATGAAGTTTTTTCTAGTAAAAGTTTAATATATTCTGAATTTATCTCATGTGATCTGAGTGAAACAGTTGTGTGTGTCTATATATATACATATATATATATATATATATATAGATATTTTAAGTTTTTGCATGATTGGATTACTTTATGAAAGTTTTATTTATTTATTCAAAGCAACTACAATGAAATAACTAAAATTTACTACAATTTCACACTAAAGCAATCAAATCAAAGATGCCGGACTAATTTACTTCTTTGATTTTTTTATGGTAAAACTTATTTTGGGGTCATAACAAACAATTATTTGCTAATTGATCATCATTATTTAAGAAACATAAAAGTATAATTCATAAAATCTCAAATATTTATTTATTATTTTTTTGTTTGCCACAAATTCTCAAGCGCGATTCTGATTGTTTATAGAAGTACAAAGGACTTGCCATTTTTCACTTTATTTTGAAGGTTAATTGCTTATTTAAATATGAAAAAACTAACAACAGATTAGGAAATGAAACTTCACCAAGAGGAATTAAAATTTCTCTAGGAGGTGCAAATTGATCACCAACATACAATACAAACTCTTGTCGACCTTATTGAATGCTGCTATATCTGCCTATTTGGTAAACTTGCTTCGACATAAGAAAATCAATTGTACAAGTTAGTGTGACCCATAACTAAAGATTATCTTTATGAGAACCATTTTGGATATATATTTTGACATGTTCCGAAAAGTAATGGCCGTGAAATTATAGGTATGCATCTTCCTTATTTGATATAGTAATTTTCCCTTGTTACTTTTTAATTTACATAACTCACAAAGGTGCGAATTTTATTGGACCAACTTATATGATGAGTAGTTGGTCAAATATTGACAAAGAGCGGAGATACAATCCACCCAAAATTTTTCTATAGTACTTTTTTTTTAAATAGCATAATATCCTCTATTGCGAGGTGGGTCGTCACTCCCTACTATATTGAATAATTTTTTGGGTGATCGACATACCCTAAATAACCCTTACAAAAGTGTGAAGTGCTTGATCAGTATACCATATTGAAGAGGTGAATTTATTCACCTTTTAGCTATTGTCTTATACTTGATTCATTGCTCGTTCTTGTTCTTTTTGAGTCGTTTTTAGTGTTTCATTTGTAGGTTTGTCAACTATGGTGTTCCGGGAAGGAAGAAATCATGCAAAAGTTGAATTGGATGCAAAAGTGGAGAAAAAGTTGAGAAAATCGTCAAGACAGCCGCCCACGTCGCGACGTGGGGATCCCTTCCACGTCGCGACGTCCAGATTCAGCAGATTTTGAGAAAGTCACAGCCAAGCACGTCGCGACGTGGGGATCTCTTCCCCATCGCGACGTCGGTGCACGTCACGACGTGCACGGTCGCACGTCACGACGTCGGAGATCGACACAGTACGCTGATTTTCGTATCATTTTTGGAAACTTGCGATTTTGGCCCACTTTGAGTTTCCTTTTCCGACAAGACTTTTGTGAAGGACTTATGTGCAAATACTTTCATAGAATTACTATATATAGGGTTAGGGTTTACAAATTTTGGGTGTGACATTATTGGGAGATTTCAAGCAAGGGTTTTCCTTTGTAATAGCTAGGGTTTTTCTACCTCTTCTATTACTTGGAGAATAACATCATCTCTTATTGGATTCATGTTTTTACAAGTCGAGATCACATCTAAGGTGTATTCTTTCCTTATAATCATGTTTTCAATATTGTGCTTAATTGTTAATAATAAGATGATTGATCTAGCCATGCTAGGCTAAATCTATTGTGCTCCCGAGATTATGAATAAGGGTTTTTGTGCTTAATCTACATTCTAAGTTCTATTCTATGGTCTTTGTAAATGAGTTTTACTATGTTCTTCATAATTATGCATGATTTAAGGCCTTAATTATGTATGATGAATATCTTCATAAAGTGCAGTAAATTGCTTAGAGATAACTTGTTTTAATCTGTCCTACCGCTATATAGGAGGGTTAGAGTAAGTTGTTTGGAATCTATTGTGGGTTGGTTGTGAATTTGTTAGATTGATTTACCTTAATTCTCACCTACCACTATGTAGGAGGAATTTGGGGGGTTAGTTTGGCATTAGCGTGACTGGTTCCGGCGTTGCCTCGGCCATAAAGGAGCGGTTGAACTTGAGGGTTTGGTTGAGTTGGTAGTTGCAATAGATTCCGGGTTAATTAAGGAAGTGAACTGTACCTACCGCCATATAGGAGTGTTCAATGAGTTATTTAATATCTAAGTAGTTAAGTGCATCAATCACTCCTTTCCTACCGCTATATAGGAGGGTGTGAGTATGTGTGTTTATCCTTATTTTGCATGACCATAGATAGAATGAATGTGTATGTCTTTATGTAATCCTATCATAAAATCTCGGGAGTACACTTGCTTGAATTGCGTTTTAAATCATATCACCATCTTTATTTTAGTTAATTGTTGTTCCTTTTGTTACTTTCAGTTTGTCAATTATAAGAACACGAAAATATTTACTTTAGAACTTCAACATAGTCCTTTCCTTGAGAGCGCTTTACTATCACCTTCATCGGGGTTGTTTAAGCTTATTTTTGAGTAGGGGTGGATAGCAACCACAATCACATTTTATATACTATTTGCCCCCCATCAAATTTTGGCGCCGTTTCCGGGGAAAACAGTCGTGTTGAAGTTTTATTTTTATTTGCTTTTTTTTGTTTTTCATATTCTTTCTATTTTTCCTTATTTCTCTTTGTATGCGCAGGACGAGATCATCTGGACTAGCTGAGTATCAGTACGATCCAGAACTTGCTAAGACTTTACATGCTAATAAGAAATTGGATTGTGCAGCAATGGCTGGATTAGAAAATCAAAGAAATCAGCGAATTGTGGTTGACCCTCCAAGGGAGCAACAGGGAGTTCCACCAGCCCAACCTGAAGCACCTCGTCGTCGGTATGGTGATCATTATGAGCCTCGAATGGACAACTTGGATTCACCATTCATTAACACTGGAGAGCATTTTCAAATCCCGCCAGCTTTCATTAATTTGGTTCAAAATGGCCAGATTTTTCATGGGATGAGTTCTGAAGATCCACATGCACATTTAAGGACATTCCTTAAAGTGTGTAACACAAGTAATCTCCCACATATCCCCCATGATGTTTTGAAGAGAATGTTGTTCCCTTTCTCTCTTCAAGGAGCAGCCGAGAGATGATATGACTCTATTAATGGAGCGAGAATTGAAACTTTTGATGAGGTTGCAAAGAGATTCATGACCAAATACTTCCCTCCTTCCCGAATGGACAAGATCAGAATGGATTTCATGCAGTTTCGTCAAGGTGATGGTGAGTCATTCACAGAAGCTTGGGATCGATTCAGGGAACTGTTCAATAAATGCCCAAACAGTGGGTTGGAGCCGGGACGAGAGTTGAATTTCTTTTGCAATGGACTGAATGTGGATACTATGCATTTAGTGAATCTTTCAGCTGGCGGAAACCTGCGAGATAAAACCCCAAAAGAGGTTGAAGATATTTTTGATCATATAGTAAGCAATGAGCTGATGTTACCTTCTGGGAGAAGCAACCATGGAAGACGGCAGATTGGTATGTTAGAGTTGGATAAAACAACCAACTTGGAAGCATAGATGACAGCCATGCAGAATCAACTGGCTAGTATTCAGGCAGCATTGACAAGCAAAACCACGCCAACTTGTGGTTTATGTCAAGGGGAACATCACATGGATCAGTGTCCTCAAGTCACTAATGAGCAAGTGCAGTACGTCAACTACGACCGGAATAACAATAATTCAAATCAGTGGAAGCCTTTCGGTGGAAATCAAGGGTATCAAGGAGAACAGAATCGCCCACAGTATAATACGTCAAGACCAACTTATCCACCTGGTTATGGTACCCAATAGAGCATGCAAAATGGTATGCCACAAGCATCACTGGAGGATGTTATCACAGTGTTGGGGGGTAAGATGGACAAGCTTTTTGGAGAATGTCAACAAAGAATAGCCAATCTAGAAAAAACAGTGGAGCTTCAAGGAGGCATGTTAAGGAAGCACAGTACTATTCTTAAGAATGTGGAGATTCAATTAGGCCAACTGGCGAAGGAAGTTCACAATAGACCAGATGGATCTTTACCTAGTGACACTCTTCCCAATCCCAAGGGAAGAGAGCATTGTAATGCTGTGACATTAAGAAGTGGTAAGGAATTGCAATCTCCAATTATTACTTAAGAGGATTCTCCAAAGGATGATCAAGAGGTTGTCAAGGTTCAAATTGAGAAGAAAAATGCTCCCAAGCCAGTTGAACACAAGGGCGATAGTGTTAGCAAAGGGAGAAAGAAAAATCCTCCAAGTGCTTTTAATTTTCTAGAATATGCTCCACCACCGCCTTTTCCTCAAAGGTTGCATCCATCAAAGAAGAAGATTTTGTTCAGCAAATTTGCTGAAAAGATTAAGCAGCTCCACGTGGAAATACCTTTGCTGGATTTGGTAAAGGTAGCGGCTACTTGCTCGAAATTCTTAAAGGATCTTATCTCTAATAAGGAGCAAATTTTGCAATGTGAGGAGGTGATCCAATTGAATGAGGTTGGCAAATGCTTAATGAAATCAAATCTTCCACCAAAGCTCAAGGATCCAGGAAGCTGCACAATTCCATGCAATATTGGTGCGAGATACTTTGCGAAGACATTATGTGATTTAGGAGCTGGTATTAATTTAATGCCTTATTCTATTGCTGTCAGTTTGGGCATGGGTGAGCAAGTAAAACCGGTGGCGATAACTCTCCAGTTGGCTGATAGATCCATTATTACTCATATGGGCATAATTGAGGATGTCTTGGTGGTTGTTGATAAGTTCACAATTCCTGTGGATTTTATTATCTTAGACATGGAGGAGGATGAGGCAGTTCCTCTCATATTTGGAAGACCTTTCTTGGCAACTGGAGATGCTTTAATTGGCGTCTGCAGCAAGACCATCACTTTTCGTGTCAATGGCGAAGAGGTAATATTTAATGTCGATTATGATAAGAAGCATCAGAAGGACATTAATACTTACTTTTACATGGATGTGGTTGAAAATTCAGTTATTACATGCAATCCTACGAAAACATGTACTGTGAATGATAATGACCCTTTAATGCATATATCTAATTCTGTGCATAAGATAGATGAGAGTATAGCATTAGAGTTGAGAAATTTGATTGAAAATGTTTTCATAGATACTTCCATTTTAGAGATAACTGACGATGTGGAAATGCCTAAAACGGAATACCATGTTAGTTTAGATAAGGAAGATTTGTGGATTTTTCATGAAATAACTAATATGGTAGAGAACTATTTTATTGATACCTCCATATTTGAAATTACTGATGATTTCATTGAGACCATGGAAGCAAAGCCGTTGGTGGATTCTTATATTTCTAACAGGGTGGAAGAAAAGGTGACGTCAAATAATGAAGAGTCCTGGGAAATCCCAAGGATAATGGTGCAAGAAGACAAGGAGGGACCTACCTTGGAGGTGCAAGAGTGGTACAATGTTGAGTTCATTGAACTTGTTCCTCAAATGCATGAGCTCAAGTTCCTCTTTAAAGGGCTGCACAAGAAGCATTATGCAAGAAGGCAGAGTGCTCGTGAGAGAGGTTTCTTGTGGTATAAGGATGGGTATTCCGAGTATTGAAGGAGAGGGCCATGATAATAAGGTCTAGCTAGGGACCAAATAAACCTAGAACTACCTTCTTACCCTTCTTTTAAAGTAATTGTCTTTATGTTTTTGTTTTTAGTTTTTAGTTTGAAAAAAGAAGAATGCTACTTGAGATATTGACAAGGATTCAACCGCACAACAAGCTTACCGGGAATGACATGGATAATAGGTGAATTCTTTCATTTCTCACACATTGAGGACAATGTGTATTTTAAGTGTGGGGGGGATGAAAGTCATGTTATTCAATTCATGTTGTTTTGTATGTCGTTATGCTTAAATTCCTGGGAGTTGATGTGTGGATGTTATGCTTTGATTAATGGTTAATTAGTTCTCCTTAGTAGTTTTTACTATTTTATTTTTATGTTGTGTTCCATTCTTATGATCTTAGCCCGAATATAAGTAATTTAGTAAATGATAATTCTTTTCATAGTTAAACAATGGTTTTTTATGTGTTTTTATATGTTTTTTGTGTTGTTTTTGTGTTGTATCCAAATTTTAAAATTTTTTATCTTGTTGTGATAAGTGTAAGTGTCATGTTGCCGATGATTGGATTTTATTGAAAAGATTCGACGTGGGATAGGAAAGTAGTATGCTATCTAGAGGATGTCGGGTATTTGATAGAAATTTTAGCATTTTGAGTCGACCATATTCATGCACTTAGGGGAACTACTGAGGGGATTGATGAGTTCGTAATCATTAAGTGGTTGGAGTGTTTTTAACACTTTGTTTAGTTAAAACTCATATAACTCGCTTATAATGTGCTCTATAATAAATGTGCTTGCATAATTGTTTGCACTTAATGCTTTTGCATTTTTAAGCTTGTTATGCTCATACTATTGTCCCTCTATGAGATTGCTTTTAATAATAACCCTAAGAGAACTCATATGGATGGTAACGGAGATTAGAAGCCATAAGACTCTGGCTTCATATTGTCACTCCTCTGCGAGACTGCTCTTAAACGAAAAGTCAATGGAGAACTTGCATGAGTGGGAATGGGTCTAAAACCCGAAGGTGAGACAGTACTCCAGGTGGATGTCACGGGAATTCCAATGAAATACCCTACTTAAGTGTGACAGTCTGGAGGAACGAGTGTTATATTTAAACCTAAAGGTTTTCTGAGTGAATTCTCATTAATATGAGCTGAATAATGAATCTTTAATATGATTAGTGAGAAAGAGTTGAGACAAAGACTTAGTTGTTGGAGCCCTGGCTTATAGCGTGGTTGTGGATGATTTATGAACTAAGGTGGAACCTATCGCACACACACACATGGTTGGCTCAACGTGTCTAAATGAGTATGTCAATGCACTTTGATAACTTTTGGGGACTCATATTATGTGTACTTGACATTTGAATACTTGAGATTATGAGGATAATACATGGCACTTGTTCTTAGATCGGATTGATGAATTGGATGCATTTGTTGTTATGTGTTAGTTCTATTTGTTAAGAGTTGTTGTGTTAAGTTTTTGTTTCTAGTATTATCGTGTTTGGCTTAGTTTGTCCGAGACGAACAAAGGTTAAGTGTGGGGGAATTTGATGAGGTGAATTTATTCACCTTTTAGCTATTGTCTTATACTTGATTCATTGCTCGTTCTTGTTCTTTTTGAGTCATTTTTAGTGTTTCATTTGTAGGTTTGTCAACCATGGTGTTCCGGGAAGGAAGAAATCATGCAAAAGTTGAATTGGATGCAAAAGTGGAGGAAAAGTTGAGAAAATCGTCACGATAGCCATCCACGTCGCGACGTGGGGATCCCTTCCACGTCGCGACGTCCAGATTCAGCAGATTTTGAGAAAGTCACAGCCACGCGCGACGTTGGTGCACGGTCGCACATCGCGCGACGTCGGGGATCGACGCAGTACGCTGATTTTCGTCTCATTTTTGGAAACTTGCGATTTTGGCCCACTTTGAGTTTTCTTTTCTGACAAGACTTTTGTGAAGGACTTATGTGCAAATACTTTCATAGAATTACTATATATAGGGCTAGGGTTTACAGATTTTGGGTGTGACATTATTAGGAGATTTCAAGCAAGGGTTTTCCTTTGTAATAGCTAGGGTTTTTCTACCTCTTCTATTACTTGGAGAATAACATCATCTCTTATTGGATTCATGTTTTTACAAGTCGAGATCACATCTAAGGTGTCTTCTTTCCTTATAATCATGTTTTCAATATTGTGCTTAATTGTTAATAATAAGATGATTGATCTAACCATGCTAGGCTAAATCTATTGTGCTCCCTAGATTATGAATAAGAGTTTTTGTACTTAATCTACATTCTAAGTTCTATTCTATGGTCTTTGTAAATGAGTTTTACTATGTTCTTCATAATTATGCATGATTTAAGGCCTTAATTATGTATGAATATCTTCATAAAGTGCAGTAAATTGCTTAGAGATAACTTGTTTTAATCTGTCCTACCGCTATATAGGAGGGTTAGAGTAAGTTGTTTGGAATCTATTGTGGGTTGGTTGTGAATTTGTTAGATTGATTTACCTTACTTCTCACCTACCGCTATATATGAGGAATTTGGGGGGTTAGTTTGGCATTAGCGTGACTGGTTTTGGCGTTGCCTCGGCCATAAAGGAGCGGTTGAACTTGAGGGTTTGGTTGAGTTGGTAGTTGCAATAGATTCCAGGTTAATTAAGAAAGTGAACTGTACCTACCGCCATATAGGAGTGTTCAATGAGTTATTTAATATCTAAGTAGTTAAGTGCATCAATCACTCCTTTCCTACCGCTATATAGGAGGGTGTGAGTATGTGTGTTTATCCTTATTTTGCATGACCATAGATAGAATGAATGTGTATGTCTTTATGTAACTCTATCATATAATCTCGGGAGTACACTTGCTTGAATTGCGTTTTAAATCATATCACCATCTTTATTTTAGTTAATTGTTGTTCATTTTGTTACTTTCAGTTTGTCAATTATAAGAACACAAAAATATTTACTTTAGAACTTCAATATAGTCCTTTCCCTGAGAGAACGAACTCGCTTTACTATCACCTTCATTGGGGTTGTTTAAGCTTATTTTTGAGTAGGGGTGGATAGCAACCACGATCACATTTTATATACTATTTGCCCCCATCACATATACAAGCCACGGCCGAATAGTGTAATGATCAAGAGCGTAAAGCAAAAGTGGAGTACTAGTCCATTTATAATTGGTAAATAAATGTAGAGCAGCGTTACATCCCAGCATTCGACTGTACAATCTTGATCAGTAGATGTCCCTAAAACAAAACTCCTCAGGAGAGGAGAGGGATCTATACAGAAGCAATAGACAAAATGATTGTTTGGATAGAGCCTGGAATGCTGCTGAAATTAATTACTGGCCTAAGTAAATACAGGATGGATTCTTTACTTGTATACAGCTTCCTTGATTGTGATCTGATCACCAAGGTGAACTTGAGTCCCTGGCAAGACTTGTAGATCATGCGAATCTGCAGGGAACTCAGATTATGATATGATATATGATTTGCTTCATTTCCTAGAGATGTAAGGAAAGAAAGAGCTGTCATCCTTGAGAAGTTTCTTGAGGATATCCTGCTTTGGTTCTTTGTGATGGGCCAAGTATATGGCAGTCTTGTTGGCAGCCTTGGGAGTGAAGGATAAGGTAGATTGCTCTCGAATTTGCTGCAGAAGTGCTTCCCACTTCCTGAATCTCCAAAAGCTTTGTGCTTTAAAGACCTGGTGCAACAACCTGGAGTGCAATTCAATGATAATAGTGTGTAATCCTCATGCTTTGCAGAATCTGATACCTTCTTGGCAGAAATTAATCTCCACCTGCTGAATTGTTTCTTGGACAGGGCAAACAACAGTAGGAATCAGGTAGAGAGATATACCTGCAGAATTTCTTACCAAGCCTCCTCATTGGATTTGATCTTCTGAAATAAAGGAGGCAATGCTAATCTTGATGGCAGACGGATCAGGGGGATGCCATTTAATCATGTAAATCCTTACTGCTATTCTGATCTTTGGTACAGCAGACCAAAAACAATTCCAATCCAAGGGCAGTATTTCCTTGATTTGACATTTTAAGTACAATATTTGCTTCATCAAATGAAATATATTCTGAATGATCTCTGAAATGTTAGGTTTTGCATTCTCAAAAATAATATGATTCCTCAGTTTCCAAGTGAACCAGCAAATCAAAGATGGAATAATTTTGTGCAAAAATGCAAGTGTTTCAGACTTAACCCCGGAGTTCTACCAGTTATGTAAATTATAGTATAATGATAGAGAGTATGAATTAATGCCTACTTCTGCTTCCATTATTTTCCAGATTTGAGAAGTGAAGCTGCAATCATTAAATATGTGAGTGGATGTATCCCTATGAGAGTAGCAGAAAGGGCAATGAGAAGGACCAATGAAGCTTACATTGTGCAACTTATGACCAAGGGGAATTCTGTTCTGAATTAGTCCCAGCATGAAAAATGAGACCTATATGGGTATGTGAGAGTCCCAAATAAATTCAGTAGTAGGGAGAAGAGGGGCAGGGGGACTTCTACTTAACTGATATGCAGATTACAATCTAAAGGTGCCATTTTCAGACAAGGACCAAATCAGAGTATCAGAACATTCAGACAGAGTGATAGATATGGAATAAAAGAAAGAGGAGGGGACCTGAGGACAGATGATTCTGAGTTTCTGTATATCCCACCCTCTTGGAGTTATGACTTCATTGATTTTTTGATGTCCTGAGCAGTGGAAATTGCCATATATGCTCTCCTCTTTATTCCACCTATCAAAAACAAACTGCATTCACCTGAACCAACTTGGAAAAGGATGTGTTCGTCTGCCTTCTGACCATGTTGAAGCAGCCTTCTCCATGTGGTGGAGTTACCTCTCTTCATTTGGCATTGGAGAGGATGATTCTCTGAACAGTACTTAGCCCATAAAAATTTGGCCCATAATGTGTCTTTTTTCCTAAATTTCCACAATAGCCTATACGCTTGGGCATCTGCTAGGGAATTAAGATCAGTAAAACCTAACCCCCCCTCCCGCTTGGGTCAAACACAAGGTTTTCCAGCTAATCCAATGGTACTTGAATCCCCTGTCAGACAAAGACCAAAGAAAGTTGGACATAATCGACTCAATCTGGTGACTAATCTTCTTAGGAGGGTTAAGGCACATAGTAGTGTATAAAGGGATGGAGGTTAAGACGCTTTTGATCAAAGTAATGCGACCCCATATGGACAGAAATTTAGAACTCCAGACCTGAACTCTGTTTGCTATTTTCTGAACTAGACAGTTAAAAGAGGCAATTGGGATCCTTTTGTAGTGTAGGGGAATTCCTAGGTACGAGGTGGGGAAAGTCCTTCTAGAGAATTTAGTAAGCCTGTCGATCATGTGTTTCCTAGCTGTTGGGAGATTATCATAGACAAGGAAACTACTTTTAGAGGGATTAACTCTTTGCCCTGAGACCTGTTTATAACGTTTCAGTTTGTTCAGAACATTCCTGATGACTTGAGGGCAAGAGGAAGAGAAAATAATCATGTCATCAGCATACGACAAATGAGTGATCTTGGGACAATTTTTTGGCACTCTGAAATCAAATCCCTTAGGGCCATTATCATTAAGGTCTCTAGATAAATACTACGCCCCTAAGATGAATAAGAGAGGGGTCTCCTTGCCTAAGACCTCTCGTGGAATGAAACCATCCCCTAGGAACACCATTAATCAATATTGACATCCATACATTAGAGAGAAGCCTCCACATTAAGTCTATCCACACTTCCCTAATTCCCATTAGTCTCATGACTTGAAACAAGAAGTTCCATTCCATTCTGTCGTATGCCTTCTCCATATCTAACTTAAGGACCACACTGCCCTCCTTTCTTTTCCTATTAGTGGTATACACTAGTTCACTAGCTAGAAAATAGCTGTCTGAGATATTTCTACCCTTAATGAATCCACTTTGGTTCTCAGAAATAAGAATAGGCAGCAGGGTAGCAAGTCGATTTGCAAGTAATTTAGAAACTATCTTATTTATGAAGTTACATAAACTGATATGTCTAAATTGTTAGAAGGAAGCAGGGTTTTGGACTTTTGGGATCAAAACTATAGAGGTAGCAGTAATGGCCCTAGGCAATTCCCCTCGGTTCATAAAGAATTGGACAGTTTGGAGTAGGTCTTCTTTAATGATGTCCCAGTATTTAATATAAAATAGGCCATTAAAACTGTCCGGGCCTGGTGCACTCTCTTTGTCCATATTCAATATAGTTTAATGTAATTCTGCCAAATCAGGAATTTTTGTGAGGAAACTTCTGTCATTATCAGTCAGGGGCTGTGGAAAGAGGTGAGCTTTCAGCCCCAGGGTGTTGGGTTCAGTGGATTATAAGTTAGAAAAATAGTTGACAGCAAGATCACTAACTTGACTCTGCCCTTCCACCCAATTCCCAGTTTGATCCTACACCTTGTGAATAAAAGATTTGGCCTGTCTCTGTCTAACATAAGACTGGAAGAACTTGGAGTTCCTGTCTCCCTCAGCTACCCACTTAACGTTAGCTTTTTGTTTTCAAAACTGTTCTGCTAGGCTAAGCTGAAAGTGCAGGTTTGCTTTGGCAAGGTTCAGAGATTCCCTAGAACCCCATTAGACTCATCCTCCTTTTTCCAGACGAAAGACCTCCTTTTCAGCCATGTCTACGTTAGAAAATATATCTCCAAAGGTTCTTTTGTTCCACAGTTTTAATTCAGACTTTACTAGTTTGAGTTTCTCACAAAATCTCCTGATAGGATTACCAGGAATTTGAACATCCCAAACTGATTTAATAAGAGGGAGACAAGAGTCATGGGAAAACCAGAAATTTTGACATCTAAAAGACTTGATCTTAATTTGGTCCCTTTTTCTAATTTGTAATAGTAGTGGAGCATGATTATAGGGGGATCTAGCTAGGTGATCAATGCAAAGAGAGAAGTTACTCTTGATCATATCAAAGTTAGCAAGACATCTATCTAGTTTTTTCCAGACTCTAGCACTACCTTCTCGGTTGTTGCACCAAGTGAATTTAGCCCCGTGAGAAGTAGTCTCACATAGGTCCTGGGAGTTGACAAAATCAGAAAAATCCATTGCCTCTCTTTGAGAGAAAGCCTTACCCCCTTTTTTTCTTCCCTAAACCTTATGCAATTCTAGTCCCCCAAAGTAGCCAGGGCATGTTTAACCTTTTGAAACAGGAAAGGGAGTACCACAGTTCTTTTCTAGTCTGATCAGAGCAGCAAGCATAAATGTTAGAAATTAATAGAGGGAAAGGTATAAAGGGTGTGTAACAGCTAAGGAGATATGCTGCAAAGAGTTTTCCACAATAGTGCAAGAAAATAGAGCCCTGAACATAATCCATAAAGAGTTAGTTGAGTTGCTTAGAGCATGCCCAAATTTTAATCTGTTCCTAATGGTATTCAATATTGTTTAGTCTGCAAATGGTTCAGCAACCACACAAAAATCACATTTGTACTTACTGACAATATTTTTCAATTTTCTAAAGTTTGGAGTTTTATTAACACTTTTGATATTCCAGTATAGCAGATTAATCATTACGTGGATATTAAGGATTAGGAGTACCTGAAACTTGGTTTCTCGTGATTCTGCTGAAGGGGATTTTAGCCCTGGACTTAGGGCCTGTGTCATTAGGGGCAACCAGGATAGTGTCCTTTGAGAGAAGAGCCAACACCACTATGCTATCTCCAGGAACATCCTTGTCTTCATCTGATGAGGTTTCTAACTCCTGGACATTAACGCTTGACGGAACCTTTGGAATTTTACCTGAGGGGTTTTGGGAGGGACTTGCATTACCGTCTGTTAAAGGATCTGAGTTATCAATTGGAGAGGAGATTAGCACATTTGGAGCTTCCGTAGCCCGTTTGTTATCAATTTCCAAAATCACATTATCATCAATTTGAGGCAATTCTAGGGGCTGCTGGTTTGGCCTATTCCCATTATCTGAGGCCTCCTTGTGTCGTGTCTGATCCTCCGCTAGATGAGAGTTCTGAGTCATAACTGAGGTTCCTTCAAGTGGGATGTTATTGTTCGATACCGCTGGATCAGCTTGTGCAGTCGTTTGATTTTTGGGTGAGGCGTCATTATCCGAGGGAGGTTCAAGCGACCGACTTGTAAGTGCAGCCTTGTGGGAGATCGGAGCTGCTGGTACAGCCGATCTATCTCTCTGTTCGCTATGGGCTAAAATATTTCCTTTGTTTTAATTTTCTGGAATTTCAGGGTGGGAGGTGACCATGGTGTCTTCATAAAGGATCGGCTGTTTCCCCTTAGCTTCCTGATTGCTTTGATTGAGTGGGAGTTTTGCTATCTAAGTATCTATTTCCGATTGAGCTTGCATACCTTTCCTTGTGACCAAGATCCAATCTTGGGATTTCTGCTTTGGATCTTGAATGATTGGATTTGGCAGTGATTTAGAAATTAGGGCTTTTTTAGTCTGTATATCGGGAGTACAGATCTTGGAATCGTGGCCTAGCTTTTTGCATTTGGAACAATAATCCGGTCTCTCTTCCACCTCTAGTGGCTGCCATTTTCCATTTGTCCGACTTCCAATCTAAATTCGCGAAGGGATGGTCTTGGTGACATCCATTTCTATGCAGACTCTTGCCTCGCTAGGGCGTACCAGGTTTGAGGGGGAAGCTGTAACAGCATCAAGTTTTAGTGGCTTCCCTGCTACAGAAGCTAGGGAATACAGGGTTTCCTTTTTGAAGAGATGCAGTAGTAGTAGTGGAAACCGAATCCATACAGGGGCAATGGACGATTCAATAGAGGGGTCAAAGTCCCTAGTCCCTTTGAAGATGCGGGCTAAAATCCATTAAAATGCCATGTTTTCCTCATCCAAAGCCTCTGAAAATCCCGCTCTTTGTCAAATTTGAGTAAGACGTGTCGGTTGTCGAGTAATCCAGAATGACATTCTCCTGTGAAAGCCGCCGTCAAGATTTCCTTTCTCAGATTCAGCATGGAGGGACGACCCCAAGAGAATTTGGCCACTAGTGTCCATTGAAAATTTTCGGTGAGTTTGTCTTCCTCCTCCTCTGTAAGGGTCAGAGCTGGTTCCCCTTTATGCCAAGAAAGAGGCTTCTTATTTTGGAGTGTAGAGAAGGAGTTTTGTTATCTTTGGTTGATAGTTTATATTCACCTAGCGCAGCTTTGTATGACGATAGTGGAGGAGTGCCCTCCACCTCCGCCATAGGCGGCTGAGATGGTTTGGAACAGAAAACCAAGTGTTACCGTTAAATACTAATTAGGGTAAACGGATAAATAATGTCCACTAGTTTGAGTGACTATGGCTAAATATTCAGTAAGGACTGGAGAGCGTTTTTGAGAGCATTTTTGAGAGCATAAGAATTTTTCAAGCATGCATGCATGAAGAACACGAAGTTACCTTGAATTATACAGATCAATGGATCCGAATTATCAAAGTAATAAAGAGTCAATAATGCTCTGGTCTTCCTATGTAAAAATGTTACAAAACCAGTCAGATTCCATCAAGGTTATGCCCCTTCTCTAATAAAAAACTAGACTTTTATAGCAAAATCCAAGCAAAAACATGAACTAATTTCCTTAATTCGCTCAATTAATTTCCATTCCTTTTTCTATCCAATTCTTTGTTTACATAGATGAGATGAGAAATGTCGAGAAAAACCAAATTTAGGTTTTTATTGTTGAAGATTAGGACTAAAAAAAAGCAAGAATAAAGAAGTATTGTGATAGCACATGAGTAAAATTGGCATTTGTTTCATGTGTTTCATAGAAAGGCTTGTGAGAGCAGTGAAATAGTCTTTTCAACTTAATTCTCTTGCTCTTTCCTTGTCTCTCTCCAATAATTTTTGAGGTTTTTACATTCTCCTATTCTTTTCAAATCAACCATTTTTCTTGATCATTTTTAAGTGAAATTCAATCTTCTTATACTATTATATATATATATATATATACACACCAAAATATAGTTAAATCCCAAATGAATACATTTAGATATTTGTAACGCTTTCATTGTTGTTGGAAGGTAAATGAGAAATATGGTAAAGAAGAAGAAGAAACTTATGGATAGATTAATAATAATAATAATAATAATAATAATAATAATAATAATAATAATAATAATAATAATAATAAGAATAATAATAATTAGTAATAAATGTAGTTAGAGTTAGGAATACATATAGTTCGCAAGAGTGTTGAAGTACTCTATATGTTCTAAAATAATAATAATAATAATAATAATAATAATAATAATAATAAAAGAAACACACTCCTCGAAATTGAATGGAATGGATTTTAATAAGGAAATAAGAAAGTTGAAAATATGAAGCAACTAATGTCAATTAATGCAATTACTTTTTTTATTATTATTTAGGATAAATTACATTTATCCCCTTGAAGTTTGTCTAAACTACCAAATGAACCATAAGGTTTAATAAAACTACCAAACAAACTTTTATTTTGTGAAATGACAATAAAACCAACCAAAAATTGAGCTAAAAAAATAGGAAAAAATAGAGTTTTTAAATAACATATAATGAATAAAAAATCAAATATTTTAAATTTTAAGATGAAAAATTTTGCGATCTTTTCAACTAATATTATTTGAAATATAAATATATCCAAATAAAAACAATTTTTAATTTAAATTAGATTGGTTTAATATTCTTCAATAGTATTTTAATCTAATAAATTTTGCACTTTAATAGTACGGGCATAATTGTCATCACAATGAGATTATAAGTTAATCAAAGGAGAAATTGTTATACTATTTATTGGTCAAAGGTTCGTTTGGTAGTTTATCAAACCTCAAAGTTTGTTTGGTAGTTTAGACAAACCTCGAGGGGGATAAATGTAATTTACCCTATTATTTATTTGAAGGGGGAGTGTGAAGATCACTCAAATTTATTAATGTTTTATGTCATTTTAGTTTGAACTTTCTTCTTTATAAACTTGTATAAATTCATTCATTTAAAATTTGAGTCGTAATAAGAGAGAGAGAGAGTGAGAGAGAGAGAGAGAGAGAGAGAGAGAGAAACATTTGTAAGGATCATGCTGAAAAAGGCCTTATCAGGCACCAATTATGTTGTACCATGTAAGCATTTTTAAAGTCTCGCCTTAAAAATAATGCACCATACCTATACCATATAATTAACTATAAAACCCTTTAAATACTAAATTAAACGTGAAAAAAATTAAAGATATACGTCTCAACATCTTTGATTTTTCTCAAATCTCAAGAAATTAATGCCGTAGGGTTCACTCACATTTGGGTTATAATTTAATAATTGTAAATTTAAATTTTTTGATATTATATTCTTTTAATTTTTGAATTTCGTAAAACAATATCGTAGGGTTCACTCACATTTGTATTATGGTTTAATAATAGTATATTTAATTTTAGTGATATTTTATTATATTTTAATATGGGATTTTAATGAATCAATGTCGTAGGGTTCAATCACATCTAGGTTAGGGTTTAAGAATTATTGATTTCTTAAAATAGAGAAGATGTTGATTTCTTGAGATTTGGGAAAAGAGCCAAATGATTTTTACCTTATTGAAATAAGTAAGATATTGATTTCTTGAGATTTGAGAAAAAAGTCAAAGATGTTGAGACGTATATCTTTAATTTGTTTTAACGTTTAATTTAGTGTTTAAAGGGTTTTATGATTAATTATATGATATAGGTAGGGTGCATTTTTATTAAGGTGAGACTTTAAAAAATACTTACATGGTATAACATAATTGGTGCCTGATAAGGCCTTTTTTAGGATGATCTTGATAAATGTTTTTCTTATATATATATATACTAGGTGTGGAGCCTACGCAAGGCGCAGGAGGTGCCCGTGGGTGCATAATTTAGAAAAGAGAAGAAGCTGAAAGGGGAAAAAAAATTAGAACAAAAGATGATATCAGTGGGACTGTGTGAGTGTTACGCGTGTTTAGCTACATGGCAAACATAAAATCAATCTACATGTTACAACAACAGCAGCCAGCAATTCCAATGTAGGGAGAAGACATGTTTACCCCCACAAGCAGCCATGCTGAAGACCAGCTTGCTTCTAGCTGCTCACAAAGTTTTTCCAACTCCCTCTTATATGGTGTAGAGCCTGCGCAAGGCACAGTAGGTGCCCGTGGGTGGGGGTAGAGAGGGTTTAGTGAACTCAATTAGTACCATGCCATAACAAAGACCCTCTCTGAAGATAGAAGTGGAAAAGGAGGCGGTGGGGGTGCAAAAATATTAGAACCCATCCCTGCCATGTCTATTTTGTGGTCCTGCTTTGGAAATGAATTCATTCTCTTGACATCCTTCTCCTGCACAGCCTCTGCTGAGGTTGTCATCAAATTATTTCTTCCTTGCTCGCGGATACTTTCATCTGCTGGCCTCATAACTGCGACTTTTGTCACTTCCCGCAGCCCTTGAGATACCAGATAGTAAACAATCGAAAAAGAATAAAACAGTAGCAAGGACAAGAAGCATATGTTCACTGAATACCATTTACCTCTCTCTTCTTCATAATTAGACTTTTACAACGAGTTATCATCCTTGCAGGTTGCTCTGTTGCCGCTATAAGCATATGTTTCGGGTCTTGGGTTTTTTCTCAGGCACTTGCCTCTGTTTGTAGCATCGTGACAGTAAAAGACACATAGCCAAGGCAAGTACTACAATGACAACTATTCCAGCAATAACGATCCGTGAGATGCTTTTAGAGGCTTTAGATGTTTTGGTAGTTCCCCCACTTCTAGTTTGTGCTGACTGCTGCACTGATGGTCGAGATGCTTGCTGTACAAATTGCAACTTCTGCATATTCAAATGGAACGGCAGCTGAACAAAAACTGCATCTCTCTTCCACTATGTCAAATCTCAAGCTGGGACAAATACGAGCCACAATTTAAAAGTGGGAAGCCAAATAAAAGAAAATATGCATTATTGAGTTGTACACACAAAACGTAGGTTGCATCAATATGTCTTTGCAATTAAAGCTTCTAGTAAGGATTTTTTTGCCCTGTAAAAGCAAAGTTGCATTCCTCAAGTCAAGAGTTTTTAGAATATACAACTTCAGCTTTCTAACACGTGGCAAAGCTATAAACTGGTGGAAAACCCTCTGATCCCTAATGCAAGATTGAATAACTGAGAAGATTTTCAAGTTCAACACAAATTTTGTGATGTTATGAATCTAAGATGAGCATATAGTGGGTATATAAGACAGCTGAGAAATGGAGACACCATATATAATGGATCTAATTTTCTAAGCAAGCGAAAGATTTTTCCTCCTTTCCCCAGAAATATTTTTTTTTTCAATTTTCACTTCGAACCTTCAACTTTTATTTCGTACAATCTGCTTTCAAAAGTAATGGCGTCAAATTTTCCATATTTGTTAATGGATCTAATTGAATTAGGACACTATGAATATAGAGAGAATGAGACAACAACTGTTACTAAATTGTAAATATAGCACACTAATGAGATTTATTACACACTTTTACTTCTTTCTAATCATGTATTATGTATACCAGTTTTATATTTCTTAAAATCATGATGAATAGTATACATAAGGAGGTATAAACACTCACGAAAGTTGATTTAACATCCATACACTTGGGTAAACTAACAACATGCAAAAACACTAAAACTGCAAAAAGGCTCTTGAAATAAAAAGTTGAGGTTGCAAAATCAAAATTAGACAAACTTTTAGGAAATTGAAATCAATGCAAAAATAAAACATATCCTAGAAGACTTTTAGCCAAAAATAGCAAAGATTCATAATGCAAATGTTATTGATATAAGCCAAGATGATGAAAGGCATAAGGGAAGTACCTGTTCTTAATCTTTCCAACTTCTTCTGCTAGAAGTTTAAGATGATCCTTTACATCATCAAGATTACATGCAACCCACTGCATATTCTGCCCTAATCCAACAACCTCGTGGGGAAAATTAGAATCACGTCTTAAAATGGCCGAAAAGTTCAAACAAAGAAGCCTTTCTCAAAGCTCCTTTTCACAGTCACCAATCAGCTTTAACCAAACTTTTTTGCTTCTCTTCAGCACTATCCAATCCTTTACAGCCTTGCTCTTTGCTATTTACTTGATCTACCATCAGTTTTTTAAGAAATACACGCCTACCAATGACATTGAGAATGTGTAACCGACAAGATGGAATATTTGAGAGAAATTTAGAGATCTTAGAGGAGATTGCAGGTGAAACATCAAACTTGGAACCAAAAAATGATCTCATCCATTTAAGTAGTGTACATTCCATATAGTTGGGTACAAACTGTCTGAAGGCCAATAGTGCGGCTACAATGTCCCAAATAACTAATGGCTTATTCTTATGTTCATATTCTTTGAAGGACCAAAAAATATTATGTTCCCAGCATATTAATTCTCTTTGAGAAAAACCAGGAAAAGCTTCAATTTTAAACTCTTCATCATGATGGAAAGTAAGATCCAGCTGCTGTCCTCCAATCCAAAGGAACTCAATGGCTGCTTTTTGTATCCTGGATGATTTTGCCACAATCATTATTATCTCAAAAGCAAAATAACGTGTGATAAAAATATTGGTAGACATGTAATGTCGAACATGATCTCCAATCTGAAATTTAATAGTTAAAGTTTAGAATTGAAAGCAAAATCTGGGTAAAATACAAAAAAAGAATGGATGTTTCAATTGAAAATTTTATTGTGCCTCTACAGTGATGCCCATCTACATTCCAAAAAAAAGAGTAGAAATTTCTAATGATGCAAAGGAAGTATTATATAAAACAAACCTTGCCTCATACATCGGATTCAACATATCGGTGTCGAAACTGTGAGCCTGCAAGACCATGTAAAGACTTATGAAGATAGTAGAAGCACTAATTTACTTATATCAAAATATACTTCAACAAACCCTTCAAAGTAAAGATTAAAATCTAAAATGAGATGGAAAATAAGCAATGTGACACAATTGAAAAAAGTAGGAGTCAAAATGATGCCATAATAAAAGAGGGGGAAATCACGATATATGTAATAAAGAGAGCAATTATCTAATCTCCAAAAACAATACCATAAAAATAGAAACTAAGGGCCATAAATGATAAAGAACAGACAAGTCCATGCCACATAAAACTAAGCAAAATGGCCCATCTCCCAAAGGAAAAAGTGCAATACCACAACCATTGCCGAACTTCCAGGAGATACTGCCAGACCAAATCATAAATCATACACTATTGGAGCCTGCAACGAAGTGGATTTTTTATGTTTAACAAAAATTAAAGAGTATTAGGAGAAAAGAAAAGTTAATAGTTACATCATACATCAGATGGTCTCCTCGCACCAAAAGTATTTGATGGAATAGGTACTTCACTTAAGATATTCTCATGTAAAATCCATCTGCGGATAGTGTGGTCCTGAATGTAAAAAATTAAAACATTAAAAAAAAGATAAATACAAGTATTAAGTTTCACCTAAATATTCTGGCTATTAGGGGATCATCGTCAGCCAAAGCATCAAAGCAGAACAAAAGACTAACTGAAATGAACATACACATATAAGGGAGATTATATTTGTAAACTTGCAAATGAATTTCCCTCTCCGGGAGGTCAAAAGAATAGAAAAAGTGGATGAGACATTATAGAGCATATCAATTAGGAAAAGTGTCCTGATATTCCATAAAAAAGGATTCAAAATTTTCAAATTCAATATTTCTGAATAAAGAAACACTGAGCTCCAATAGTAGCTCTAGTTATGAATACACTCAATGAAGTAGCATGAAACCATTCAATATTTAACTTGACCTAGTTTTCATAGGACTTCATACTTGGTCAAGAAGATTTATGGGAGTTCATTCATATATGAGAAACTTGACAGGACAAATAAATCTGAATTAAAGAGTAAGCTTTTAACCAAAAGAAGGGTAACAATCTCACTCTAAGGCAAACACTAACTTGAGCAGGATGGGACAAGAATATCACAAATACTTCTAGATGAATTAATGGAAACACAACATGTAGATTGATAGAGATACGATGCCTTGAGATGATATTACAATGTGTTAACAAATCCATAGGTTACTAACATAGAAATGCTGCATGAAACTTTAACGGACAACCAAAAAAATTCCACCAAATAGCAATATAGTGCAACTAAGTTCTGTACATTTGACACACCTCGTTGCAGCTGTACAAACAATTTCCACCAAATGACCAAGCTAATCCCGTAATCTGAAATATTTTCAAGAAGAGTTACCTACAATAGTTCATGAAAAAGATTGATCAATAGCACAGAACTTACAATATGCTCATGAGCATTGAAACAGCCTGCTGTCACAAATTTGATAGAAAGTAAACCGGTATTCCGGACTTCTAATGATCTAGATCCTCGGCCGATAGCTAAGAGCATTTTTCCAGGTGATTCCAGGGGCACAACAAGTGAAAGCATAGAAATTATGCCAGAATCAATAGTTACAACCTATTCAAAATGAGACAACAGCAAAAAGAAAAGGCAAGCAGTCAAATCCTCACCCCATCACTCAAAAAAGCTAGAAAAAGTATAATCTGCAAAAAAAAGAATATAACCTCATTCAGCAGACAAAATGGCAAGAGATTAATTCCTGGTGACTTCATCACTTCATTGACATGTGCTTGCCAAATTTGGACACTACAAAATAACATATTGAGGGAAAAAATCATTACAACGACAGCTAAATTCAGAGAATTAAATAAATTGCAATGAAAAGATTCTTAAGACGCCAAGGAGTTGTATCCAATAGAAAAATGTTTCAAATATCAATCTAAACTGGAAAAACTTTTCACAAATTAAAACGTACTCCTGTTATCCGAAGTTAAATATGTTTCTTGACATTCTTAATCAACCAAACATCTTCTCAAATCACTATTTTATACTAAAATTTCAGGTTTTGAAAAAATTGGATGAAGAATAAAACATTTTAAGATATTCAGCCACAGAAAGACAGGCAACCTCATCACCAATAGCAGTGAGAGCTTCTAAAAGTTTCTCCATGCAATTCCCTGCATTTACGTTATCAAAGAGCAGAAAATTAGTAACCTTACAGCAACAATGCCCAGATAGTTTACCTAAGCCTCATATTGCATATGTCATGAAAGGTGGTGCAGAGTGCAATGATATTGGGAATTTACATTACTTTCCAGTGATTCTCTCCAAAACAAAACACAAACTGCTTATAGTTGTTGGGGCTGCAAAATACTTAGAAGCCCCATTGAGCAAGATAATGTTCCTAGCTGATTCCAGACAACTGAATCTTTGGTATCAATCTCCACAGCTTGAACGTAGCACTGTAAAGCATTCTCATAATAAATAGGACCCTGTTGAAGAAAAACACTTGCAAGGTTCTTCAGCGACAAAAATCTGCAGAAAGTTAAATGTGTAAAGTTGCATCTATTTTAATGATCTATGCTACCATAACCTTTACTAAGATTTCACTTACTCTATCTCCTCTAAGGGAAAATAAGGTCCTGATTTGACATTATTCATTTAGGTGGATCACAACCTCAAATTGTCTATCTTTATGAAAAGTCAACCCATATGTTCATTTAGTACAGCAAAAGGAATACATAAATTTCCAGTCAATAACCTAAGAGGCATTGCACAAGTTAACTGTAGTTATAGTATGCTGGGGTTGTTATTCTAAACCAAAATCATGACATTTGAAATTAGGAATTAGACATAAAAACAAATGTGTTTTATGCATGATCATATAAGTTACAAAAGAGAGAAAGAGAAAGAGAGATGTGATAAGTAAAACATCTAAGAGAATTGTGCTGCGATCCAGACCTAAGCTGTAAAAGATGACCATCGCAACCATTATTTTCAACTTTTTAAAAAAAAGAGGAGGTGAGCGAGAATTCATGTTGACAACGCAATTTTGGAGGTACTCAAAGAAGTTAACAAAAAATGTAAACTACCTGAGCACTTGATACCAAAGGATCTTTTATAACAGACTCTAAGAGTTCACGAGCCTTTTCATAGTCTTTAGCTTGCAATTTTGCTAGTCCTTCGTGATAACATTGCGATAGATTGAATTCCTGAAAATAGATTAGTCAAATCATAGAAAAACAAGAATATACATATACATGATTGTAAAATGTAAGATAGCTCGTGAGAATCTGGTGACAGGCAGCCAGAAAGAATGAAAGATAGCTCCTTTTTCTTTTTTGCTTCTTAAAGGCAATCTCTTTCTTTCATTTAAAACAAGTCAAAAGGATTAATCAGCCAAAACACAAATTAAAATGAAAAACCAGCAATTCCCAAATTTGCAATTTCAACTGGCCACAACATATAATTGTTAACAAAGCATATAGTAAATGATTCCCATTCAAGTAGTCAAAAAATTCCTGCAACAAGAGGGCCATGAGAACTTTGGCCCTTGATTTCTTATTTTGCTCTCCAAAGAATCAATTTTTAGCTGCTACAACAAACTATCGAAGCGTAACAAATGCAGCAGCTATATCAAGAATTTAACTTTAAAATTCTACAATTCTTCAAACATCTTGTCTTTTCTACCGTTTCATTCTTCAACAAACAAAATGAAAAACCAGCAATTCCCAAATTTGCAATTTCAACTGCCCACCTCACATGATTGTTAACAAAGCATATGGTAAATGATTCCCATTCAAGTAGTCAAAAAATTCCTGCAATAAGAGGGCCATGAGAACTTCTTATTTTGCTCTCCAAAGAATCAATTTTTAGCTGCTACAACAAACTATCGAAGCGTAACAAATGCAGTAGCTATATCAAGAATTTGACTTTAAAATTCTACAATTCTTCAAACATCAACAATCAAAACACATATCACACTAACAATGATCCTTTTTTAAGTAAAATATACACCACTGCCAACAGGAGTTTGTATATGATTGAAAGTATTCATATAAGTAGCAATTAAAAATCTTGCCCCATTCTTTAGTTGAGGCGAGAGGTTCCCACTGCCCTTTTGAATCTGTATCGTTTATTGCTGAAATCGAAAACTGACATACCAGAAGAAAAACAATTAAAAATAATAACAAGAACAAGAACAAGAACAGAAGAACAAATTTTTTTAAAAAAACCCCAGAATGCAATATTAACATTTTACACAATAAAGGTGAAATCAGAAGAGTTCATTCAAATAGCTCCAAGCTTGGATTCTATAATTCAAAATAGGTTCATACTTGAATCCATTGGTCACCCATCATGCTTGGAGCTACAACAGGCGAGATACCAGGATTTGGAACAGCGGAAAATAAATGAGAGAGAAAACCGAAGCTGAATGAGACTGAGGTGAAAAAATTCTAAGAAGTGAAAACAATAAGTTGAATGAACACCTGTCCAAGTGTAAAATTGACAGCAAAAATCTCCCATCCTAAGCAGGCAGCTCTTCTTGCCAGCTCAAGCTTACAGGGGCATCCTTCGAGGGAGCAAAAATGAAGAAAATTCTGAACATCCCTCTTTTCTATAATGTGTGTCTGTGGAGCGAAAAGACAGTTTTGCCACTTGGATACAAGCATGTTGATGAGGAGCCTGCTTACAACTTTACCCGCTCAAGCTTATAGGGGCATCCTTTGAGGGAGCAAAAATGAAGAAAATTCTGCACCTCCCTCTTTTCTGTAATGTGTGTCTGTGGAGCGAAAAGACAGTTTTACCCCTTGGAAGCAAGCATGTTGAAGAGGACCCTGCTTACAACTTTCCCCAACTCCCTCAA
Source organism: Ophiorrhiza pumila (assembly GCA_016586305.1). Classification (NCBI taxonomy): domain Eukaryota; kingdom Viridiplantae; phylum Streptophyta; class Magnoliopsida; order Gentianales; family Rubiaceae; genus Ophiorrhiza; species Ophiorrhiza pumila. Next base: position 8,360,969 of record BLIW01000005.1, read on the forward strand.
GTATTGTATAGATATATATATTAAAAATTGCATGATGAGATTTTAAATTTTTTTATTTAGATTGATTTTCTAAATGTTATCTCTTAAAAATTTTGAATGTTGAAATAATTTAATAATAATAATAATAATAATAATAATAATAATAAAAGAAACAGAATCCTTGGAATTGAATGGAATAGACATTTTTTAATAAGGAAATAATAAAGCTGAAAATATGAAGCAACTAATGTCAACTAATGCAATTACTTTTTATTTATTTATTTATTTGAAGGGGATTCTTATTACTAATAATAAGCCTACCATTTAAAATGTCCATATTCGATAGGAATATGTAGTAATCATCAATCTATTAACCATTAAATGCTAGTGAGTGGAGTACTATTTTGTCTTCGAATTGAGGAATTGAGGAATTAAGAAATTAAGAAGGTAGGAATACGAAACAATGATCACTAATATAATAATGACAACTAAATGATATTCCACATTATACTACTATGTATTTATGTTAATATGTTTAAAAAACGATGGAGCAACTAAGGTAATGATAAGTCGGTATTGTACCGACTTATTTACTTTACTTTCTCAGTCTTTTGCATGAGATGATTGATGAATTGATGCTTGTTATATGACTTATGTGCGAATTTGGATTACAATTTGTAAATCATGAAGATCGCTAAGTGTTGTGAAAATAGCTTACAAAAGTGTAGAAATTGTTCATGAATGACAATCAAGCACACACCTAGTCATTTTTGGCTTCCAAGTCTCAAGCATTCATACAAGTCCATAACACACAACACACACAATACTTACATTACTCACACAACACACAACACATGCACAAAACACACAACACTCACACAACACATAACACACACTACACCACACTAAACACACATACACACACGGCGGGCGCCTTGGTGTGCACGCTACACTTTACAACCACACGGAGCGGGCGCACCGGTATGCCCACACCACACACGCACACGAATGGTGCGGGCGCACCGATTCGCCCGCACCACACACGTACACACATGGTGCGGGCGCACCAATGCGCCCGCACCACACACGCACACACACGGCGGGCGCACCGATTCGCCCGCCTCCCTCTCACCATGCACACTTGCACTTCATTTTTCATGCATTTTTACTTAGGCATTTTTCTTGTACATTTTCCATGCATACACACTCACTCACCCGCACCGACTCATGCACTACACACTGTTCATTTTTACACTTAGCACACACAAGCTTTGGCTCACACAAGCAAAACACCTGAGGCCTCTCTCTCTCACGGCCACCAAGTGTTTGATGTTTTGCATTGGAAATTCTTAATCGTTAGGTCTTGTGCCGAGCACGTGTCTTCACTTTAGCTTTGATGAAGATCTGTAGACACGTGGCGACATCTCCGCGAAGGAAGGAAGCTTTCGGGAATCTTACGAGCCAAGTCACCAAAGAGAAAAGTATAAAAGGCAGAGAAGGACACAAGAGAATGGATGGAGATCTTAGGGATCGAAAAAAAAATCAAAAGAGAAATTAGGGTTTCAAGAGAAAAAGAGAGATCAGAGCGGAAATCATTCTAGAACACCTCTTTGTAATGGCCACTTTTGATCAGGCTTTGTTAAACCTATTTTCAAAGCTGATCAACATGATCGGCTAAACATTTGGTTGTTGCCTTGAGGGATTAAGTGTAATGATTTTAACTGATTTGAGACATTTAAATTGCTCATTATGTGTTTGATATTGTTCTGTGTCTTTTGATGTGTCATTTCAATGTCTATCTGTAAATGATTATGTTCTTTATTTGGTTTACGGTACCCACTGAAATCAATTTAGTTCTGCCAATGGAAATTGAAAGAACATCAACTGAATCTAGAACAAACGTGTATGAGTCCTAAGATTTATGCATATTAGTGACATTAATTGTGCGGTACCCACTGACAATTGAAATCAATCCAGTAGAAGAGACTTAGGATTATTTGAGTGTTAAGATCTGAAACTCTTATTTGGTTAACTGCCCTACCAAGGGAGGGAACTGAGGAAGGAGCTAGGGTTTTAATACTAAGTAGGGATCTGGGGTTTGAGAGCGGAGCCTGGATCTTGCCCTAACAAGGAAAGCTCAAGGAGAGTTGTGAATTGGGATTGTGAGAACTACCAAGTTGATCAATTCTAAGCCACTAGCAGATAATCCTCTCATACATGCTTTTACAAGAGTCAAGGATAATTGGGAACAATCATTACCAGCTAATCACCCTCAAGGCAACACCATTCTCTCTCTCAATTGATTTGAGTATTTGCATCATAATTGTTCTTCGTTATTGTCATTTTGATTCTATCACTTGCAACAACACTTTGACACACACCTCTCTCTGTGGGAACGATCCCACTCACCACTGCTACATTAGTTTTTGTGTTTGGTTAAAATTGCAGGGTAGCGACAACTCCTGTCAATTTTTGGCGCCGCTGCCGGGGAGAGGCAGCAAGTCAATGGTTGATTTGTGATAATTTATGTTTTGTTGTTGTTACTTTACTTATCAATTTGTGCATTTTGTTGAAATCATTGTGATTTGTTTCTTTGTATTGGTTTTGTTTCTATTGATCTCTTGTGTTAGTGGTGTTTGATCTTTGTAGAAATTGCAGTTTATGCAAACAGGGGCTCGACTTCGTGGAGAAGAACCAGAGTTTGAACTTGATTTGGAATTACAGAGGACTCTGAGACAAAGGAGAAGAGCTTTGGAGATGGCTGAACATAACGAGGAGAGGGCCAGACCCCAACCCCCAAGTTTCGGGGATCACTTTGCAGTAAATTTTGAAAGGAGGAACAATAGACAGGGTATAGATGTGGAAAGTTACCAGATACCGACCCAGATTGTATCTATGATTACTCAAGGACAGATTTTCCAAGGTCTGAGCAATGATGATCAGAACAAACACTTGGACTGGTTCTTGGGACTGTGCAACACTTTCAAACTGCAGAGGGTTACACCTGATGATGTGAGGAGGGTCTTGTTTCCACTTTCTCTCAAGGGAAAAGCGAAGCATTGGTACAACTCGATAGGAGGACCGTCCATAGCCACTTTTGAGGAATTAGAGAGGAAATTTCTGGCTAAGTATTTCCCACCAGCTAAATTGGAAAGGATGAGATTGGAGATCCGAAGTTTCCAGCAGCAGGACAGTGAAACATTTAAAGAAGCATAGGACATGTTCAATGACTTACTCCGACAATGTCCAAACAATGATCTTGGGGAGGTGAGAGAGTTGAACACCTTCTTTAAGGGTTTATCTCCGGAATCTTCATTAATGGTAAAGGCTTGTGCTAACGGGGCCCTAAAAGACAAAAGTGTGCCAGAGGTGAGAGAGCTTTTCGACTCAATTGCTGATGACGAGTACTTGTTCCCATAAGCCAGAAAAACCCCTGTGAGGAAATAGAGAGGAGTGTTGGATTTGGATGAAGAGACCTCCTTGGAGGCTAAAATTGAGGCTTTAACCAGACAAGTTCAAATTCTTAAGGTAGCCAAGACTACCCCAGTATTGATGTGTGGCTTATGTAAAGGAGAGCATCACACTGATGAGTGTGAACTCACCCAGGAGTCAATCCAATACGTGAAACAACTATAACAATCGGCAACAATACGGAGGCTACAGAAATCAGTCTGGTCAAGGTACTTGGGGACAGAACAATCAAGGCAACCAACAGAGACAATACTTCCAAGGTGGGAACTCGAGCAACAGGGAATCCAGAAGGACTAATGAGGAGGATTTGCTCCACAATATTTTGGAGAAAATGGACGTGTATGAGAAGAGGACTTCAACACTGGAAACACAAGTGAAAAATTTGGAGGCCTCCATTAAGAATATAGACATGCAGATGGGACAATTAGCCAAGGCAAGCCACCAAAGTCCTCGGGGCACCCTTCCGAGTGACACTGAGTCGAACCCAAAAGGAAAGGAAGTGTGCAATGCCATAACGCTGAGGTGTGGTAAGGAGCTCAGTGGGAGCAAGAAGAAAGAAGAAAAAGAAGCTTCTTTGGAAGACGTCATGGAAGAGGCTATTCTCGTGGAAGAGGAAATCCAGGAGGATAAGGAAGGAGATGTGAAGGCACAGGTGCCTAAGAAAAAGAGGGGACCTCAGAGCCCCTACAATTATCCGGAGTATGCGCCTCTCCCACCTTTTCCACAGAGAGCTCCACCTCCAGCCAAGAAGGGAGCCTAATTCACGAGATTCTTGGACATGGTGAAAAATGTTAATGTGAATGTTCCTTTTCTGGACCTTGTCACGGCTGTACCGTGATATGCGAAGTTTTTGAAAGATTTGATCACGAACAAGGAGCAAATTCTGCGTTGTAAGGTGCCAATTCCACTTATAAAGGATAGTCAAGCCTGGATGAACAATGAATTACCGCCCAAGCTCAAAAACCCTGGAAGTTGCACAGTACCGTGCACAATTGGAGAGAGATTTTTCAACAAAGCATTGTGTGGCCTTGGGGCAGGGATAAATCTCATGCCACTGTCCATAGCCGAGAGCATAGGCTTGGGAGAGAAAGTTAAGCCAGTGGCTATCCTGCTCCAATTGGCAGATAGATCGCTTGTGCAACCAACTGAGATAGTGGAAGATGTATTGGTCTCAGTAGACAAATTTGTGCTTCCGGTGGATTTCATAGTCTTGGATATGGAGGAAGATCCGAAAGTCCCACTTATTTTTGGCAGACCATTCCTAGCCACTAGAGATGCCCTCATTGGAGTGAAAGGGAAAACCATAACATTCAGAGTCAATAGTGAGGAGGTGGTATTCAATGTGGATTAAGCTATGAAACACCCTCAGTCCATAGAGCAATGTTGTTTGGCAAGCCTTGTGGAAGGTAATCTCCAACCTTTGGGCTGTGAACATAAACGTAAGTCTTCCCTTGCATTACATGAATCTTGTGAGGATAATATGTGTGAAGAATTTGAGAATGAGTTAACTGTTGAAAAAAATGACATTGTGCATAAAATGAAAAATGTGAACTGTGATAGATGCCTCTGTCAAAAAAATTAACTGTGATGGTGAATTTGACAAAGATTGTGAAAATGATTTGAAATTGAATGAAACAAATCATGTGTTTGAAAAGTGTGCGCGATAAATGAGCCTAATGCAAAAATGAAGTTGAAAATGGAAATTGACAAAAATTGTGAAAATGTTGAATTGTGTGGAAAATTGTCAAATGATCTAGCAAATACTAACGAACAAGTGAAAGTTGTGCCCGCTGAGGTGAGGTTTGAAAATGTTAAGGATAGGAAAGAGACTCTAAAGCTTCAAATTAAGAAGCGACCCAAGAGGAAGCAGCAACCACTACTCAACTATCTAAAGCGTGTGGTTTGGAGAGAAAAGAAGAAACACCCTGAGGACCCACCGGGCAGAAATGTGGGGACCGGGACATCAGGAGTGTCCTGTAGAGTCAAAGGGCATAAGAAGAAAGTCTACAAGCCATCGATGGAAGACATGGGGGAAACCCAGTTCCTGGACAACCCTTCCTCTTGACGGCAATATCATGTCTGGCTGAGGACAATAAACCAAGCGCTGTTTTGGGAGGCAACCCAACCTCTTCAATTCCTGTCTTTGTTTTGTTTCGTTTTTGGTAGTAGTTTAGTTCCAATAAATGATTAACCTTACCTCTCGAATCTTTTCATGTGTAGGGAAGCCGATGGACCAAAAATGGAAGCTGAAGAAAAAGGAAGCGTGCATGAGCAGACAGATGGGACTTCACGCAAGCAACTGGGATTTGCATATCCGGATGTCATGGTACATAATAGGTAATAGTGTGGAGAATATTCTCTGCACTGACAAAAAGATGAGAATAAAATCCTAGATGTAACACCCAAAGCAATGTGAGAATAATTGATTCTACCGAGCTTTTGCAAGTTAAATCTTACCCTGTAATTGTGAATTCCAAGATAATCTGAGAACGTTGCTTGAGTGGCGCAGGAAAGAATCACGTCATGATCGATAAAGAGGATGTATGGTTAAGCTGAGAAATTGAAGAAAATCGACAGTGTGCATGACATGACAAATGCATGAAAACGGGTAAGAACATGGGCTACCAATCTGGTTCAGAGACAAGATGACACGGCCGAATGGAGCATGATAACACTAACGCATGGGTGATTTGATGCATGCATACCATTGTGTGTGGATGGAAAGTATTCAGTGGAAAAAATGTGATGCTTAGGATAAAGCCGAATCATGACATGGTGGACTAAACTCCAAAGCATACTTGTTGGATACATTTTGTCATTTTGTGTGTTGTTTGCTAGTGTGACAACATGATTGGGTTTATTAGTCTTTGTCTAGCCGATACATCACAAAAGCTAGAATGGACAACACATAATGTTGATGGCATGCAATTTGTCATTTAGCACATTGTCTTCTAGCCAAATCACGTGGCTTGGTTTCCTAGCTCTATGGTAGCCAAAACTGGCATGAATTTTTCCCTATAAATATCATGCCATGCATAAACAATTGCATTCATTGTCTGAAGAATTGGGAATCAGTGAATTGTCACAAGTGTATACAAGTCGGTCAAGAGGAAAATCAAGGAGAGGAAATCCTTTCGAGGGTCAAACGGCTACACGAATTGCCTTTTTCTTGTTTTACATTTCATGCTGCGTGCAATCTCCAAGACAAGTAAGTGCTCTTACCCTGCTTAATCGTGAATTTGAAGGCCAAATATCATGGATTGTAAATACTTCCTGGAAGGTAAAAATCAGAAATTGAATTAATGGTGCTTTAGAAAGGAATTATTGAATCGAGCTTACACGCTAAATGGCACGCATAATATTTACGTGTGCTCAGTTTCTTTATGATTCCGCGGGTAACATAGATAATGTGTCTTCCTTGGAGAATATGGGTTGTGCTTCAATGATAGATGTGTGGATTGAATGTTGGCATGTTGATAAAGTTGAGTCACAAACTTGTGATGATTTTATTTCGGATATTTGGATGATTAAATGCATGAGCATGAAATGGAAAATGAACTGAACTGAAATTCATGTAAAATTTTCATGAGCAATTTGTATACTTTATGAAATCTTTGTCTTGCATTGTGAGCGTAATGTGTTAGTCCTATTTCAATGCATGAATTAGATGGTGGACTTTATTGTCGTACAATGCTCAATGAAAATACTTCATGAGCATGTTTAATTGTGCGTATTTTGGTCTTCCAATGGTCTAAAAGAAATGATGGACTTGTGTCAACATAACTCATACAAAGTGATAATTTTCAGGTACCATGCAGCCCAAGAAAACTTCCCAAGCTTCTGCAACCACCCCCAAGGGACAGACCTCCAAGGGTAAAGCCAAGGTTACAGCATGCGAAACATCATTAGATGATTCTTGGTCCGACGAAGAATATTTTCTAGGGGTAGGTGAAGTGCGAGAACCACAAGACACCAGCCAAAAGAAGAGGAAAGCCCCTCAGCAAGTCGTCCTTCAACGTTTTCTTAATGCTGCCCAAGATAAATTTTGTGACTTCGCCATCAGACACATTCATATAAAAAGGTCATTTGGTACCACTGAGAAGCCATATACAGAGATCATTAAATACTTCAATTGGAAGGTGTTGACAGTGGCTCCAGAGACCTGTAACGTGGCTGTCGCAAAGGAATTCTATGCAAATGCTGTCGGGGCTGATACTAAAGAAATAAAGTCGAATGATGTATTTGTGAGGGGAAAATACCTGAAGATCACTAGTCAATCAGTGAACAAGCACTAAGGACTCAAAGATTACGCAAAGGATGAGCTTAGTGGGTTGAGCAAAGATGGAAACCTAGACACAGTCCTACAAGTACTAAGTCTTCCTGGGACTGCATGGGTGAGAAATCAGTATGGTGACCCTAGATATGTGTTACTCAAGGATCTGACAGCAGAGGCTAAAACCTGGCTTTTATTCGTCAATTCCTGCCTCATGCCGACCACTCACAATACGCGGATTTCAAGAGACAGACTCTTCCTTGTATATGCCATTAAGAACCGGCTCACTATGGACGTGGAAAAATTCATAATCACTTATATAAATCGAGCCATAGCTGAGGATAACCAAGCCATGTATTTTCCGCACTTCCTTTTGGAGCAAGCCATGAAACAAGGGGTAAAGATTTATGTGGGAGAAGAGTGCCGATCGTCAGCAGGTCCTGTTAAGGATAGCCAATTGAATCTTTATCTGAGCATGGAGAAGGCAGATAGACAATAGCAGGAGGACGAGGCAAGAGAAAGAGAAAGGTTAGTGCCAGTACCGATAATGGAAGACATCGATGTGGACCAAGTCCAAACCGAGCCGAACCACCCTCTTCCCAACTAGCAACCACCTCAAGCGTTCGATAATTTTCACAATATGCAGCATGCATTAGAGGGCCTCCAAACATCATTTCAGACTCAACATGATTCCCTTATGCAACATATTGACGAAATGGAGGGGCGGTGGACTGGGCTGCAGGAATATATGGGAATCATAGGGACAAGGCTAGACTCGATGGTGCAGGAACAGACTACTCAGTGGACAGTAATGGATAACAAGATCTCTCAGTGTCAAACCGAAGTCCACAACCTCAATCTAATGATGGTGTATCATCATCAATCCCGAGGGCCAGACTCTTATTTTCCCCCATTAGAAGAGATGGACAATCAGGCACGGATGATTGTGGATACCTCAAGCAGGATGGTAGTCATGTAGCAAGGGATGAGCTCAAACGCAGCATCACATGCACCAAATTTCAGGAATGTACAACCCCTTTTCTCGGGCTTCTCCTATTTTTCCAGTCAACCTCCGCCTCCAGGAACTTAAAATGGGTGGACTCTTTCCTTTTCCACAATGGGGACCATTGCACAATTTAAGTGTGGGGGGGAGAGATCTGGCTGTGGTGTTGTTGGACACTTGTGTGAATTGCTCTTGCTCTTGCTTTGAAGTTATGCTTGTGATTGTAAGGCTTAGTGCCTTTGCTTTGAAATTTGTCTGTGTGTGCTATGTGTTTTGGGAAACGGAGGTGGTGTTTATTATATTAGTAGCATTTAGGAGGTCTATTTTTTTTATTATTTTCCTTGTGTTGTTGTGTGGGAAGGAAAATAAGGCAGTGACTAGCACTGACCTTGTAGTGTGCTCCGATTTTCAGTTGCGATAAATGTAAGTGTTTGTTGTTGTGTTGTGCAATGATTGCCACTATCCATCTAACACACTTGCACATCCAATATACTCGCACTCCCAATCTCATCAATAAGTCCACAAATTGTTTTATGTATGAAAAATTTTATAAGTTTCACAGTATTCATTTGATGTAAACAAATTGCTTGGTAAAGTGCGGTGTCAAGGTAAGATAGAAATGATAGCACCTCTTTTGAGATAGGAGAGAGCTTATGATTTTTTACTTGTATGTGCACTCTACCCGTAAACACTTCTTCTTGCATTTTGAGTATATAGTCTATTGAAGACACACACGAACACAAATGTTTGAGAAATGATGCAAATGCAAAGAAAATGCCAGTCGACGAATAAAGGGAAAAAATAGCCACAAAACCCTGGCAGCCAAGCACAAAAGTGCGGCATAAATTCCAAAAGAAAATATTCAGCACCAATGTGCATGATAAGCTCAGTTTCGTTTTGTAATGTTTAATGTGTTCGTGTGTGTGGACAAAAGGATTGTAGTGCAAGAATTTTTTATTAAGTGTCTACTTGAGTAATTTGCATAGACAGTGAGAGGGAACATGAGAAAACTCTCAACACACACTGCAGGCTGACGGTTTGGTCTTTATTCATGGTACCTTGCTTGACAACTTGTATAAGTTGGATGGACTGTGGACTTACACAATTAAATGTTGATTGCATGCGAAAAGTTCGAAAATGGATAGTTGATGATGTTGAGAGTGTTGAATGTGGAGTGGATAGTTGGCTTTACTTTGCTCGGGACTAGCAAAGATTTAAGTGTGGGGAGTTGATAAGTCGGTATTATACCGACTTATTTACTTTACTTTCTCAGTCTTTTGCATGAGATGATTGATGAATTGATGCTTGTTATATGACTTATGTGCGAATTTGGATTACAATTTGTAAACCATGAAGATCGCTAAGTGTTGTGAAAATAGCTTACAAAATGTAGAAATTGTTCATGAATGACAGTCAAGCACACACTTAGTCATTTTTGGCTTCCAAGTCTCAAGCATTCATACAAGTCCCCAACACACAACACACACAACACTTACATTACTCACACAACACATTTTTGGCTTCCAATTCTCAAGCATTCATACAAGTCCACAACACACAACACACACAACACTTACATTACTCACACAACACACAACACACACAACACATGCACAACACTCACACAACACACAACACACACTACACCACACTAAACACACACACACACGGAGGGCGCCTTGGTGCGCCCGCCAAATTTTGCACCCACACGGTGTAGGTGCCACACACGCACACACACGGTGCGAGCGCACCGATGTGCACGCGACCCTCTCACCATGCACACTTGCACTTCATTTTTCATGCATTTTTAATTAGGCATTTTTCTTGTACATTTTCCATACATACACACTCACTCACCCGCACCGACTCATGCACTACACTCTGTTCATTTTTACACTTAGGACACACAAGCTTTGGCTCACACAATCAAAACACCTGAGGCCTCTCTCTCTCACCGCCACCAAGTGTTTAATGTTTTGCATTGGAAATTCTTAATCGTTAGGTCTTGTGCCGAGCACGTGTCCTCACTTTAGCTTTGATGAATATCTGCAGACACGTGGCAACATCTTCGCGAAGGAAGGAAGCTTTTGGGAATCTTACGAGCCAAGTCACCAAAGAAAAAAGTATAAAAGGCAGAGAATGACACAAGAGAATGGATGGAGATCTTGGGGATAAAAAAGAAAGTCAAAGGAGAGATTAGGGTTTCAAGAGAAAAAGAGAGATTAGAGCGGAAATCATTCTAGAACACCTCTTTGTAATGGCCACTTTTGATCAGGCTTTGTTAAACCTATTTTCAAAGCCGATCAACATGATCGGCTAAACATTTGGTTGTTGCCTTGAGGGATTAAGTGTAATGATTTCAACTGATTTGAGACATTTAAATTGCTTATTATGTGTTTGATATTGTTCCGTGTCTTTTGATGTGTCATTTCAATGTCTATCTGTAAATGATTATGTTCTTTATTTGGTTTGCGGTACCCACTGAAATCAATTTAGTTCTGCTAAAAGAAATTGAAAGAACATCAACTGAATCTGGAACAAACGTGTATGAGTCCTAAGATCTATGCATATTAGTGACTTCAATTGTGCGGCACCCACTGACAATTGAAATCAATCCAGTAGAAGAGACTTAGGATTATTTAAGTGTTAAGATTTGAACCTCTGATTTGGTTAACTGCCCTACCAAAGGAAGGAACTGAGGAAGGAGCTAGGGTTTTAATACTAAGTAGGGATCTGGGGTTTGAGAGCGGAGCCTGGATCTTGCCCTAACAAGGGAAGCTCAAGGAGAGTTGTGAATTAGGATTGTGAGAACTACCAAGTTGATCAATTCTAAGCCACTAGCAGATAATCCCCTCATACATGCCTTTACACGAGTCTAGGATAATTGGGAACAATCATTACCAACTAATCACTCTCAAGGCAACACCATTCTCTTCTCTCGATTGATTTGAGTATTTGCACCATAATTGTTCTTCGTTATTGTCATTTTGATTCTATCACTTGCAACAACACTTTGACACACACCTCTCTCTGTGAGAACGATCCCACTCACCACTGCTATATTTGTTTTTGTGTTTGGGTAAAATTGCAGAGTAGCGACAACTCCTGTCAGGTAATAAGACAACAATAAAGGACATTCAATTTGAGTAGCCAAAATAAAAATCGTGAGAATAAGGTGGACGACGAAAGAAACACCATCCTTCCCAATTTACTATATTATGTAGATAAGTACAGAAATAGTTCCAAATTCCCAATAAGCATGGAATCGGAATCCGTGATTTCAGTTCTACAATATAAATTCTGTCTGATTCAATATAAGTGTCGTTTCGAAGATTTTTCATTTATTAAGAAATACTTATGACTAAAAAAACCCTTAATATTAATGTTAATCAACATCAATAATATGTAACAAATTTTTGTTGGAGTCTGTGTAAACTAATAAAAATTGTTTATTATGGTCAAACGACATATATTTTACAAAACAAAGCAACACAACATCTAAAGCATAGTTTATATTAAATCAAATCGAATAATATAAGAGTTTGAATCATATCACAGCTCTAGTGTCAATTCTCGAAATTGGGGATTCCGGACCAATTATAGTTCAAAATCATTTTTTTCTCTCAAATTCTTTGTTAAAATTTAAAATATAAAATATGTTGTGATTATATAAATCTATTTTTAAAAATTATAATCATTAAAAATTGAAATACTAAAGAAAAAAATATTATTGAGAATTTAAATAGAATGAAGAACTGATATTTAAATTTCTGTTTAAGTCTTGGTGAAAATGTTAAATTTGGATTGCCTTATCATTTTTACTGGATTTTTGTTGGAATGATTGAGTTTATTTTGATGACTTTCTTAAGTAGAAAATTCTATTAATTCCCCTATTAATGTTTTGCTAGAATGAGAACGAATCACCAGGGCTAGAATTTATTGAAAATTATCATAAAAATAGGTATATATATTATAGAAAATTTAAAAGATTTAAAAAACTTTTGTAACTATGTATGATATAGAGAGTATGACAAACTAAGGGGGCATTTGGTAAGGGGGAATAAAAGAGGTCGATGGTAATCAACAAAAGTGATTGTCATTGTTAATGTTTGGGAAGGGGTAATGGGAATAACTATTCATTAATGATTACCTTAAATGAGTCAATGGATGATTCCTTAGTCTCCCCCTATTAATTATCCATTACCATGTATTGGGTAATCGATTTTACCCAACTCTACCAAATAACTCCCTACTCCAATATGTACTTTAATAATAATAATATTGTTATTATTAATTAAAATAATAATTGTAATAATAATAATAATAATAATAATATTAGTAATAATACTAATATTAAATAAATAATAATAATTCATTAATAATATTATTATTAATATAATTAATATTAATAATTAATAATTATTATTATTATTATTAATATTATTATTATTAATTACAATAATAATAATAATAGTAATATTAATATTAATATTAAATAAATAATAATTCATTAATAATAATATTATTAATATAATTAATATTAATAAATAATAATTATTATTATTATTATTATTATTAATTATAATTAATAATAATTCCTTTCTGCAATTTTTATTTTAATTTCCTCCCCCGGGGCCTAACTCTCCGCTCTTGGTATCAAAGCCAGAGGGGGAAGTGGGCTGTAACTTGTTGTTTCATGGCAAGATCAGTATATCGGCTATAAAACATGTCTGTCAGAAGAAAAGGAGATTTCTTGAATCTCTCCGTATACTTGGTGTAAACAAAACCACGTACTGATCTTCATCATCTGTATTTAGATTTTGCAGATCTGCTAACTTGCAGAGTGAATTTGAACTTGAACTTGGTGCCTGTTGTTTACCAACATGGATCCAAAGCCGTATTGAGAGAGAAAGGCGAAAAGGATCGTGTTAAGGGTACCAGATCTAATCTGGTATGGTAACAAGTTAAAGTATGAAATTTACACCGCAAATTACCAGATCTACATAATCTCTGTCCAGAAACCATGAAACACCAGGTTAGATCTCATGGATCCCGACGGTGATGTGCCAATCGGAGGGATTTTACATCTGATTAATTAAACGTGTCTATTTTTCTGTCTACTACATCTGTTATTTATTTATTTTCGCAAATTCAATATGTCTTTCCTTTTTAATCGTTCTTCAAAAGGATCTTCAAGTTCCTCTTCAAACCCCTCTTCTTCAAATTCTTCAGAAAATATTATTTTCAAGGAAGAAATAAATCTTGAAAATATTGAACAAACTATAGACAATTGGAAAATTTCCAAAAAACCATCAAATGAAGTTTATAAAGATAAATGGAATTTGGTGTCAGACTATACTGTTAAGACAGTAGAACAAGCTGTTAATTTAAACAATGGCTATGAAAATATAAGATTATTGTCTAAAAAGACAATAGAAAACCATAGACAAAAATATAATTATCTGCACTTTGGACTAGTTCAAGTAGCTGCAAAACCACTAAACAGAGAAGGTTTAGATACATCTTTACTTCTTTGTCTTAGAGATTGTAGATTTTTGAACTTTCAAGACTCTTTGCTTGGCATGATTGAAACTAGCCTATGTGAAGGGGCCAGTTTATTGTGACTGTTTTCCAAACTTTACTGCTTCTCTGCAAGATAGAAACATACTTGATTCTTTAACCCTAAATGTTAAAGTTGCAAACTTTAAATCTAAAACAGGAACACTCCCTGTAACAGTTTTGTTTAGAATTCAGTATAAAGCCATGAATTCTACTTTTAACACAGGTGCAGTAACTGCTTCAAAAAAAGGTGAAACAGTTATGTTTCAAACAGATCTGACTAAATCTAGGTTATCTGTCCCTAGAAACATAAAATGGAGTCAAATAACTCTGCTGAGTATTAAACAATTTCCTAGTGGAGGTGTCCAGATCACATTTGATAGTACCCAAAGTCTTATGATCCCAGGAAACATTAGTAGCTAAGGTTCTAGAAGGTCTTTTGAAGCCCAATCTTCTAGACAACCAGTAAGAGCTTCAAAATCTTCTGTTGATACACGTATCCATGGTTTAGATAATTCATCTAGGATACCACAAGTTAGATATACAGTAGAATCTCAAACAGATTCCCCTGAACAAAGTGAAAGCAATATCCTTCCTAGATGCTCAAACAAGACTTTAAAATAGATTAAGAGAAACTCAGAAAAGAATTTTATAGTAAAGAAAACTAAGAAAAAAGAAAATGGTTTTTTGAATACTATAAAAATGAAAACATAAAAGAAATACAAGAAAAATATTATGATTTATTGAAAATAAATGAGTTGCATTTAGCATTTTTGCATGGTTTGAACATTATGCAACTAACAATTGTATAGATTATCCTTTTTCAAATGAAAAAGAGATCTGTGTTACAAAGACTTGGCAGGTTATTGATGGTGAGACAGTAAGGTCAGAACTTCGGCTACCATCATCATTCACTACTTCATATAAGTCAGTGGAAATCAAGGCAATTCCTTTTAAACAAAAGGAAGCAAAAGATACAGGTCTAGTAAATGCAAGAGATATTCAGAACATTTATGAGCAAAACAACTACACCAACAAATACCTTCAAGCTATTGGAGAACATCTCCTTACCAAGCCTATCCAAACTACATCTACACCCTCACATGTATCAAACACCTTTCCAAATAAACCTCTCTTCAAACCACGTGAAATACCCTCTAAGATAGCTAATCAGTTAGCAAACAGACCTCTAACAGAGTTAGAAAAAAGGATAGCAAAGATTAAAGAAGCCTTTACTACCCCAAAATCGAAACAAAAATCAAGTGATCCTGCTTCAACATCTGCTTCTATAAATCAAGCTATGTGTGTCTTAGACAAAAGAGAAATGTCTGAAGATGAACAATCACAATCACACTCACCAGTGGCAGAGATTGCTAAACTTAGACATCGGAGTTCATTTGGTGATAAACAAATCTCAAACTGGAAGAGGCAACAAAAGTTGTACTAACCCAGAGCAACTTATCCTGACATGGTATTGGAAGAAAGGCCAATATCCTTCAAAATAGCTATAATGCCAATAATATCTATGAATGGAACATAGATGGACAGACAGAATATAGTATGATGACCGTTCTCCAACAAATGACAATGGAGGCAACATCATACCGAACATCTCATGCTTGCACAGACCAATTGGCAACACACATTTTAGTTACTAGTTTTACAGGGCAGCTAAAAGGATGGTGGGATGAACATCTCACTGAAGAAGACAGACAAAGCATTATGCAGTCAGTCAAAACTGATGATCAAGGTGAACCAATCCTATATGACGGTGATACTATCTCTGATGCTGTATCTACTTTGATATTCACAATTGCCAAAACTTTTATTGGTGATCCAGGTATTTTCAGAGATCGATCATCAGAATTGTTGAACAATCTGAAGTGCAAAAACTTATCGAATTTTTGATGGTGTAAAGATACATTTTTCACCAGAATATATGCCAGACCTGATGGTAATCAAGCTTATTAGAAGGAGAAATTCCTTGATGGACTTCCAAAGTCTTTGCGGGATATGGTTCAAGAAGAACTCAGAAACACATATAATTGAGTGGTTCCATATGAACAGATTACATATGGACAATTAACAACACAGATCCAACAAGTTGCCTTGCGAATCTGCAGGCAAGATAAAATACTCCGACAACTGGCAAAAGATAGGGCACAAAGGAGGAATGATCTTGGTTCTTTCTGTGAACAGTTTGAACTTCCCAACTGTAGCCAAACCTTGAAACCTAAACATCATAAACACATATCCAAACCCAGATATACCAAACATTTCCCCAAACACAGACTTCCATATAGACAACCAAAGGCTTTACCACAACCAGTCAATCCACAGCCTAAACTATACCAACCTCCAAGACTAAACTTGCCAAACATCATTTTCTACAAATGTCATAAACCAGGACATATAGCAAAATATTGCCGTATCAGAAGAAGAATTCAGAATCTAGAGATAGATGACAATATCCTGAATCAGATATCAAACCTTCTTAGTGAAACAGAAGATGAGGAATCTGGCTATAGTGAAGACAATCATATTAACCAAATCAAAGATAATGATATTGATAGTTCCTCTTCCAGTGATGATCTACATCTAGAAGATCCGGTTATTAATGTTTTAACCAAAGAACAGGACTTGCTTCTTGAAATTATAGATAATTTGAAAGATCCAGACCAGAAAAAATACTATCTAAGCCAGTTCAAAAAAGCAGCTAGTGATCAACCATCTACTTCCAGATTCAGAAGTGACCATCCTGCAAACCACCCAAAGGTACTCAACACCTATAACCTTACAAATATCTTGAACAGATTTCCTCAAAAATCCTCTAAACAGATAACGGTACAAGACTTGGAAACTGATGTTGCAAAACTCAAAATAGAAATCAAAAAATCAAAGCTCGGTAGGAGCTTGACCAATTGGTTTTGCAAAATCTGACAGAACAGTTAGCACAAACAAATAAGGGTAAAGTCAAGGAGGAAGAAGCAGAAGTTGAACAATTCTCGAACCCTTAAATTCTGAAACTCCAAAGATTCTGTCTACTATCACTTTTAGGCGACATGATGTTCGAATTAAATTGGTTGTACAAAATAACTTTGAATTAGAAACAGCAGCATTATGGGATACGGGAGCTGATCTTAGCTGCATTGATGAAGGAATCATTCCGTCAAAATTCTTTGAGAAAACTAAAGAAGGACTTCGTTCAGCAAACGGGTCTAAGCTCAACATATCTTATAAACTTACTGATGTTGAGGTAAAGTTTTCTTCAGCAGCAGTTAATGTATCATTTCTATTGACTAAAAATCTTACTCATCCAGTTATTTTGGATACGAATTTTATTATACAATTGATGCCTTATATGACAACATTTGAAGGAATTTTGCCACAAAATCTAGGAAAAAAATGTTCTTCTTTCTTTTACCAGGCCTCCAGTACACAAGGAGTTGAACCCTTTGTCCAACAAGATTAGACAGATTAATTTCTTGAAAGAAGAAATTGAATTCAAAAGGATCAAAGCACAATTAGCTCAACCAATGATTCAGAATAGAATCAAGAGGATACAGGAGAAAATTGAGCAGCAAGTTTGTGCTGAAGTGCCGACTGCTTTCTGGAAAAGAAAGCAACACACTGTTTATCTCCCATATGAAAAGGATTTCAAAGAGATAAATATCCCAACCAAAGCAAGACCGATCCAGATGAATCAAGAGCTTCTGGAACATTGTAAAACAGAAATAAATTATCTCCTGAAAAAACAGATCATCAGACCAAGCCAGTCACCATGGAGTTCCCCGGCATTCTATATAAACAAAAGCTCAGAAATTGAGAGAGGAGGGCCCAGATTGGTAATAAACTATAAGGCTTTAAATGAAGCCCTCTAGTGGATCAGGTATCCAATTCCAAATAAAAGAGATCTTTTGCAAAGGCTTAACACGGCAACGGTATTCTCAAAATTTGATATGAAATCTGGATTTTGGCAAATTCAGATTAACCTGGCTGACAGGTACAAGACGGCTTTTACGGTGCCTTTTGGTCATTATGAATGGAACGTTATGCCTTTTGGCCTAAAAAAATGCTCCATCAGAGTTTCAAAGGATTATGAATGACATATTTAATCCTTACTCAAACTTTGCTATTGTTTATATAGATGATGTCCTCATTTTTTCTAACAACATCGATCAACATTTTAAACACCTTAACATCTTCTTGCAGATTGTTAAAGAAAGTGGTCTAGTTGTATCAAAAAAGAAGATTAGTCTATTCCAGACTAGGATTCCATTCTTAGGACATTATATCCACTTAGGAACAATTATTCTTATAGAAAGATCTATCCAGTTTGCAGATAGGTTCCCTGACCAAATTCTGGAAAAGCAACAACTACAAAGGTTTTTAGGATGTTTGAACTATATAGCTGATTTTATTCCTGAATTAGCTAATATTATTAAACCTTTGCATGACAGGTTAAAAAAGTCACCCGCATAATGGACTGATTTCCATATAGAGGCGGTAAGAAGGGTGAAAGCCCAAGTCAAGGCTCTGCCTTGTTTAATTATGCCAAACCCAAGTCTTCTAAATATCATTGAAACTAATGCATCTTATCTGGGTTATGATGGAATACTTAAACAAGTACAAGACAATAAAGAAAGAATTGTTGCCTTTACTTCTAAACATTGGAATAGTGCCAAATAAAACTATTCCACAATCAAAAAAGAAATGTTAGCTATTGTTTTGTGTATTTCAAAATTTCAATCTGATCTGCTTAACCAAAAATTTCTTGTTAGAGTAGATTATAAATCTGCAAAAAACGTTTTGAAAAAAGATGTTAAAAATCTTGCTTCCAAACAAATTTTTGCAAGATGGCAAGCTATTTTATCTGTTTTTGACTTTGATATTGAATATATTAAAGGAGAAACAAATTCTTTGCCTGATTTTTTGACTCGTGATTTTTTGCAGGGTAGATAATGCTGCCCAGAAAGAAGAAGGAAGAACCCCAACCTCCAATTCCTCAACGCATTATACCAAACAAACCAATTAAAGCCTCATCTTCAAAACAAACCCCTGCACAGATATCTGCAGGTAAACAACCCAAAGACTATGCTCTAGGCCTAATTCAATTGAACGCCATGAAAATGGAAACTTCAAACCTGCTCATTTCAATCATCAACCCAAAAGTTTGGGCCGAAATAGTACAGGAAGATGAAAAGGTTGAATTAGAGACTATCCAGAAATGGGCTGCATCAGTTGGATTTCAATTAGTGAAATCTCCCCAAACTCCAGTAGTGGCATCAAACCCTGCTAATTTGAAAAATACCCAAAACTCAGTAGTGGTTTCAAACTCTAATATTTTGAAAAATACTCAAACTTCAGTAGTGGTTGCAAGCCCTACGAATTATTCAAATGTGGTGGCATCTAGCTCCACAAATTCAAAACAAATTTTGACTCAAACAACTATTTTTAAGAAAAAACCTTCAAACTTGGAGTATTATAAAAATCAAATTTATATTTCGGTTTGCCAAACAGAGCCAGACTTTTTTGTAAACAATCATGGTGATGTTGCAAAAGCAATACTCCCTAAACACTCAAATTTTATTACACCTACTCTAAACATAACCCAAAATTTTTATGAATTTATTCTCATAGATACTAAATCTATTGCTCTTAAGTAATATCTTGACAAAGATGATAAAACCCTAGTTACCCATTCAACAGCTCAAATTTTAAAAATCCTTACACCTTCTGATTGGGGAACTATTCTAAACACTCCTATAAATTTTTCCCAAGCATTCTCTCCCCCAAGATTCACTTACTGGGATTACAGACAAGCGTGGTTTAACACTTTTTCTACACAGAACAAAGTGAACAAACATTCATGGTTCTTCTACTTCAAAAGAGGAACCAAATACCATTTCCCAATTTGGTTTCTTCAATGGTGGAATTGCTTTGGACCAAACCAGCAAATTTTGCCAGCAGACATTCAGTTAGGATTACAAATATTTTCAGAAAAATTTACAACAATAGAAATGCATGTGCCCATCTTACTGCATTTCTACTCAATCTTTTCATTATCATGAATTTATGCTTGGAAGTTTGAATTTTCTAAGCAGGAGAACAAATTTCCTCCACTATTGATCCGACAAGGTTATACAAAGTGGTGGAAAGATTTCGACATTGAGTGTATGCATCCTCTCAAAATTGATGCATGGTTTCAAAGGAATCCACAATTTCTCCCATCAGCAGATCCAAAGATATGCCAATTTCTTCAGCAGAAGTCACTTGCGGCTTCCAAATTGGCAGCAATTTCCAACAAAGATGATTATGTCAAACAACTTGAGGATTTGTTAGCCCAATTCAAACAAGCTAGCAGCTCTTCAAAAAATGAGCCTAGTACTTATAGCACTGGCCCAATACAAGCAAGCCCAATCTCGGGAACAGACGAGGAAGACTTGCTATTTGATATAGACCAAAATGAAGATGATTGTTACGGTATATTTCCCAAAATACCGAAATAAAGACTTTGACTGTAATAGTGTAGTCAAAAAAAATCTGCAATTTTAGTATAAATACCCCTTTTTTAGCAGTAAGGGGCAGAATTTCCATTCCTCAGAATTCAGATTTCCTACTCTCTCTCTAAGCAAGTTTGCTCTCCCTTCTCTCTACTTTCTTTCTTTCTTCTTATCTTTTCTTTTCATCTCTTCTTTTGAAGACTCAAGACTTCCTAAGCTTTGGAACCTTTGCAATGATACCTTTACTTAGATCCCTTAGCTTAAGACCATTTGGATTTGGATTGATTAAGGACCAATCTTGTGTAAGATCCTTAATCATATGAAATTGAAATTTATTTTATTGTTGTTTATAATATGTTGTCTTTCATATTATTTGAGATCTAACTTTCTAACTATCTAACTTTTATTTTTTGTCATTTACTTTCATGTCTTTTAATTTCTGTTAATAATAATATTAATAATTAATAATTATTATTATTAATGATTAATATTAATAATTAATAATTAATAATATTAATAATATTAATCATTAATAATAATATTAATAATTAATAATAATAATTAATAATGTTAATAGTTAATAATGATAATAATAATTAATAATTTATAATGATAATAATATTAATAATATTAATAATTAGTGCAATAATAAATATGTTTTATTTCATATTTTGTTCATAATCTAACTATCTAACTTTTATTTCTGTCATTTATTTCATGTCTTTTAATTTCTATTATCTAACTTAACACTGATCTTCTAACAATTCAGTGGCAGTCCGACTGCGACCCATTTTCTTTTCTGCAATTTTAGTTTTAATTTCCTCCCCCAGGACCTATCTCTCCGCTCTTGGTATCAGAGCCAGAGGGGGAAGTGGGCTGTAACTTATTGTTTCATGGGAAGATCAGTATATCGGCTAGAAAACATGTCTGTCAAAAGAGAAGGAGATTTCTTGAATTTCTCCGTAGACTTGGTGTAAACAATGCCACGTACTGATCTTCATCATCTGTATTTAGATTTTGCAGATCTGCTAACTTGCAAGGTGAATTTGAACTTGAACTTGGTGCCTGTTGTTTACTAACACTGATCCGAAGCCGTATTGAGAGTGAAAGGCGATAAGGATCGTGTTGAGGATACCAGATCTGATCAGGTATGGTAACAAGTTAAATATGAAATTTACACCGCAAATTACCAAATCTACATAATCTCTGTCCAGAAACCTTGAAACACCAGGTTAGATCTCATGGATCTCGAAGGTGATGTACCAATCGGAGGGATTTTACATATGATTCTCTAAACGTGTTTATTTCTTATCTGCTATTTATTGTTTATTTTATATCTCTGTATATTTTGTTAATTTCAGTATGTCTTTCCTTTTTAATCGATCTTCAAAGGGAGCTTCAAGTTCCTCTTCAAACCCCTCTTCTTCAAATTCTTCAGAAAATGTTATTTTCAAGGAAGAAATAAATCTTGAAAATATTGAACAAACTATAGACAATTGGAAAATTCCCAAAAGAATCATCAAATGAAGTATATAAAGATAAATGGAATTTGGTGTCAGACTATACTGTTAAGACAGTAGAACAAGCTGTTAATTTAACTAATGACTATGAAAACATAAGATTATTGTCTAAAAAGACAATAGAAAAACATAGACAAAAATATAATTATCTGCACTTTGAATTAGTTCAAGTAGCTGCAAAACCACTAAACAGAGAAAGTTTAGATACATCTTTACTTCTTTGTCTTAGAGATTGTAGATTTTTGAACTTTGAAGACTCTTTGCTTGGCATGATTGAAACTAGCCTATGTGAAGGACCAGTTTATTTTGACTGTTTTCCAAACTTTACTGCTTCTCTACAAGATAGAAATATACTTGATGCTTTAACCTTAAATGTTAAAGTTGCAAACTTTAAAGCAAAAACAGGAACACTCCCTGTAACAATTATGTTTAGAATTCAGTATAAAGCCATGAATTCTGCTTTTAACACAGGTGCAGTAACTGCTTCAAAAAAGGATGAACAGTTATGTTTCAAACAGATCTGACTAAATCTAGGTTGTCTATCCCTAGAAACATAAAATGGAGTCAAGTAACTCTGCCTAAAAACTGGTTCTTGCCAGAAGCAAACCCTCTGGTACTAGTCCAAAATACAGCGGTATCGAGTATCAAACAATTTTCTAGTGGAGGTGTCCAGATCACATTTGATAGGACCCAAAGCCTTAGGATCACAGGAAACATTAGTAGCCAAGGTTCTAGAAGGTCTTTTGAAGCCCAATCTTCTAGACAACCAGCAAGAGCTTTAACATCTTCTCTTAATACACGTATCCATGGTCTAGACAATTCATCTAGGATACCACAAGCTAGATATACAGTAGAATCTCAAACAGATTCCCCTGAACAAAGTGAAAGTAATAGCCTTCCTAGATCACCTACATATTCTACTATGACGGATAATGTAGGAGAATTAAGAATGCTCAAACAAGATTTTACAATAGACAAAGAAATACTTAGAAAAGAATTTTATAGTAAAGAAAACCAAGAAAAAATAAAATGGTTTTTTGAAAACTATAAAAATGAAAATAGAAAAGAAATACAAGAAAAATATTATGATTTCTTAAAAATAAACGAGTTGTATTTAGCATTTTTTGCATGGTTTGAACATTATGCAACTAACAATTGTATAGATTATCCTTTTTCAAATGAAAAAGAGATCTGTGTTACAAAGACTTGGCAGGTTATTGATGGTGAGACAGTAAGATCAGAACTTCCGCCACCATCATCATTCACTACTTCATACAAGTCAATGGAAATCAAGGCAATTCCTTTCAAACAAAAGGAAGAAAAAGATATAGGTCCAGTGAGTGCAAGAGATATTCAGAGCATTTACGAACAAAACAACACAACAACAAATACATTCAAGCTATTGGAGAACATATCCTTACCAAACCTATCCAAACTACATCTACATCTTCACATGTATCAAATACTTTCCCAAATAAACCTCTCTTCAAACCACATGAAATACCTTCCAAGATAGCTAACAAGTTAGCAAATAGACCTCTAATCGAGTTAGAAAAAAGGATAGCAAAGATTGAAGAAACCTTCACTACCCCAAAATCGAAGCAAAAATCAAGTGATTCTGCCTCAGCATCTACTTCTGTAAATCAAGCTATGTGTGTCTTGGACAAAAGAGAAATGTCTGAAGATGAACAGTCATAATCAGAATCTCCAGTGGCAGAGATTGCTAAACTTAGACATCGGAGTTCATTTGGGGATAAACAAATTTCAAACTGGAAGAGGCCACAAAAGTTGTACTATCCCAGAGCAACTTATCCTGATATGGTATTAGAAGAAAGGCCTAATATCCTTCAAAATAGCTATAATGCCAACAATATCTATGAATGGAACATAGATGGACAGACAGAATACAGCATGATGACCGTCCTTCAACAGATGACAATGGTGGCCAACATCATATAGAACATTCCAAGCTTGTACAGACCAATTGGCAGAACACATTTTATTTGCTGGTTTTACAGGGTAGCTAAAAAGATGGTGTGATGAACATCTCACTGAAGAAGACATACAAAGTATTATGCATTCAGTTAAGACTGATGATCAAGGCGAACAAATCCTGCAAGACGGTGATACTATTTCTGATACTGTATCTACTTTGATATTTACTATTGCCAAAACTTTTATTGGTGATTCAGGTATTTTCAGAGACAAATCATCAGAATTATTGAACAACCTGAAGTGCAAAAACCTATCGGATTTCCGATGGTAAAAAGATACATTTTTTACTCGGATATATGCTAGACCGGATGGTAATCAGGCATACTGGAAAGAAAAATTTTTTGATGGACTTCCAAAATCTCTGCGGGATATGGTTCAAGAAGAACTCAGGAATACATATAATGGAGTGGTTCCATATGAACAGATTACATATGGACAGCTGACAACACTAATCCAACAGGTTGCCTTGTGAATCTGCAGGGCACAAAGGAGAAAGGATTTTGGTTCTTTCTGTGAACAGTTTGGGCTTCCCAGTTGTAGCCAAACCCAGAAACCAAAACATCATAAAAACATGTCCAAACCTAGATATACCAAACACTTCCCCAAATGAAGACTTCCATATAAACAACCAAAAGCTTTACCACAACCAGTCACTCCACAGCCTAAATCATACCAACCTCCAAGACTAGCTTTGCCCAACATCATTTGTCACAAATGTCATAAACCGGGACATATAGCAAAATATTGCCATCTCAGAAGAAGAATTTAGAATTTAGAGATAGATGACAATATCCTGAATCAGATATCGAACCTTCTTGCTGAAACAAAAGATGAGGAATTAAGATATAGCGAGGATAATCATATCAACCAGATGGAAGATAATGATATTAGTAGTTCTTCTTCTAGCGATGATTCACATCCAGAAGGCCCAATTGTCAATGTTTTAACCAAAGAGCAGGATTTGCTTCTAGAATTGATTGATAATCTGGAAGATCCAGAACAGAAAAAATACTATCTCAGCCAGTTCAAAAAGGCAGCCAGTGATCAACCATCTACTTCTAAATTTATGAGTGATCATCCTGCAAACCACCCAAAGGTACTCAACACATATAACCTTACAAATATCTTGAATAAATTTCCTCAAAAATCCTCCAAACAGATAACATTACAAGAGTTGG
The DNA here is from genome assembly GCA_016586305.1 of Ophiorrhiza pumila. Lineage (NCBI taxonomy): Eukaryota > Viridiplantae > Streptophyta > Magnoliopsida > Gentianales > Rubiaceae > Ophiorrhiza > Ophiorrhiza pumila. Next base: position 8,386,450 of record BLIW01000005.1, read on the forward strand.
AAACTGAAGTTGCAAAACTCAAAATGGAAGTCGGAGAAATCAAAGCTCGGCAGGAGCTTGACCAATTGGTTTTGCAAAATCTGCCAGAACAGTTAACATAAACAAATAAGGGTAAAGCCAAGGAGGAAGAAGCAGAAGGGGAACAATTCCTCGAACCCTTAAACTCTGAAACTCCAAAGATTCTGTCTGCTATCACTTTTAGGAGACATGATGTTCGGATTAAATTGGTTGTACAAAATAACTTTATATTAGAAACAGCGGCATTATGGGATACCGGAGCTGATCTTAGCTGCGCTGGTGAAGGGATCATTCCATCAAAGTTCTTTGAGAAAACTAAAGAAGGACTTCGTTCAGCAAACGGATCTAAGCTCAACATATCCTATAAGCTTACTGATGTTTAGGTAAAGTTTTCTTCAGCTGCAGTTAAGGTATCATTCCTGTTGGCTAAAAATCTTACTCATCCAGTTATTTTGGGTACGGATTTTATTATACAATTGATGCCTTATATGACAACATTTGAAGGAATTTTGCCACAAAATCTGGGAAAAAATGTTCTTCTTCCTTTTACCAGGCCTCCAGTACACAAGGAGCTGAATCCTTTGTCTAACAAGATCAAACAGATTAATTTCCTGAATGAAGAAATTGAGTATAAAAGGATCAAGACACAATTGGCTCAACCGATGATTCAAAATAGAATCAAGATATTACAAGAGAAAATTGAGCAGCAAGTTTGTGCTGAAATACCAACTACTTTTTGGAAAAGAAAGCAACATACTGTTTATCTTCCCTATGAAAAAGATTTTAAGGAGATAGACATCCCTACAAAAGCAAGACCAATTCAGATGAATCAGGAGCTTCTAGAGCACTGTAAGTCAGAAATTAATGATCTTCTGAAAAAACATATTATCAGGCCTAGTCAATCTCCATGGAGTTGCCCGGCATTCTATGTAAACAGAAGTTCAGAAATTGAAAGAGGAGTGCCAAGACTGGTAATAAACTACAAGGCCTTAAACGAAGCTCTTCAATGGATCAGGTATCCAATTCCAAACAAAAGAGATCTTTTGCAAAGGCTCAATACAGCAAAGGTGTTCTCTAAATTTGACATGAAATCTGGATTTTGGCAAATTCAGATTAACCAATCCGACAGGTACAAAACAGCTTTTACAGTACCTTTTGGGCATTATGAATGGAATGTTATGCCTTTTGGCTTAAAAACACTCCATCAGAATTTCAAAGGATTATGAATGTCATTTTTAATCCTTACTCAAGTTTTACTATTGTTTATATAGATGATGTCTTAGTTTTTTCTAACAACATTGCTCAACATTTTAAACAACTTAACATCTTCTTGCAGGTTGTTAAAGAAAATGGTCTAGTTGTATCAAAAAAGAAGATTAGTCTATTCCAGACTAGGATTCGGTTCTTAGGACATTATATCCACTTAGGAACAATTATGCCTATAGAAAGATATATCCAGTTTGCAGATAGGTTCCCTGACCAGATTCTAGAAAAACAACAATTACAAAGGTTTCTAGGATGTTTGAACTATATAGCTGATTTTATTCCTAAATTAGCTAATATTATTGAACCTTTGCATGACAGGTTGAAGAAGTCACCCCCACCATGGACTGATGTCCATATAGAGGCGGTAAAAGGGTGAAAGCCCAAGTCAAGGCTCTGCCTTGTCTGATTCTGCCAAACCCAAGTCTTCCAAAGATCATTGAAACAGATGCATCTGATCTGGGTTATGGTATACTTAAACAAGTACAGGACAACAAGGAAAAAATTGTTGCCTTTACTTCTAAACATTGGAATAGTGCCCAACAAAACTATTCCACAATCAAAAAAGAAATGTTAGCTATTGTTTTGTGTATTTCAAAATTTCAATCTGATCTGCTTAACCAGAAATTTCTTGTTAGAGTATATTGTAAATCTACAAAAGACGTTTTGAAAAAAGATGTTAAAAATCTTGCTTCTAAACAAATTTTTGCAAGGTGGCAAGCTATTTTATCTATTTTTTACTTTGATATTGAATATATTAAAGGAGAAACAAATTATTTGCCTGATTTTTTGACTCGTGAATTTTTGCAGGGTAGGTAATGCCTCCAAGAAAGAAGAAAGAAGAAGAACCACCCCCAATGCCTAAGCACATTGTCCAAACCCTTCAATCCAAACAAATTGAAGCCTCCACTTCAAACAAACAATCCTCTCAAAACCTGTCTACAGAAAAGACATCCAAGGACTATGCTTTAAGCTCTTCCCAACTTGAAGTTTTAAACACAGAAACTGCAAAATTGCCCATTTCAATTGTTAACCCAAAAGTTTGGGCCGAAATGGTAGAAGAAAATGAAGCAGCTGAATTGGAGACTATCCAGAAATGGGCTGCATCAGTAGGATTTCAACTTGTGAAATCCCCACAAACTCCAGTGATGGCATCAAGCCCTACTAATTTCAAAAATACTCAAACTTCAGTAGTGGTTTCAAGCCCTACTAGTTTAAAAAATTCTCAAACATCAGTAGTGGTGGCAAGCCCTACGAATTATTGAAATGTGGTGGCATCTAGCTCCACAAATTCAAAACAAATTTTGACTCAAACAAATGTTTTTAAGAAAAAACCTTCAAACTTGGAGTATTATAAAAATCAAACTTATATTTCGGTTTGCCAAACGGAGCTAGACTTTTTTGTAAACAACCCTGGTGATGTTACAAAAGCAATACTCCCTAAACACTCAAATTTTATTCCACCTACTCCAAACATAACCCAAAAGTTTTATGAATTTATTCTCATAGATACTAAATCTATTGCTCTTAAGCAATATCTTGACAAAGATGATAAAACCCTAGTTACCCATTCAACAGCTCAAATCTTAAAAATCTTTACACCTTCTGAATGGGGAACTAATCTAAACACTCCCAAAAAAATTTTCCCAAGCATTCTCTCCTCCAAGATTCACTTACTGGGATTACAAACAAGCGTGGTTTAACACTTTTTCTACTCAGAACAAAGTGAACAAACATTCATGATTCTTCTACATCAAAAGAGGAACAAAATACCATTTTCCAATTTGGTTTATTCAATGGTGGAATTGCATTGGACCAAACCTGTAAATTTTACCAGCAGACGTTCAATTAGGACTACAAATTTTTTCAGAAAAATTTACAACAACAGAAGTGCATGTGCCTATTTTATTGCATTTCTATTCAATCTTTTCTTTATCATGGATTTATGCTTGGAAGTTTGAATTTGTCAAACAGGAAGCCAAATTCCCTCCACAACTAATCCATCAAGGATATACAAAATGGTGGAAGGACTTTACCATTGAATATGTTCATCCAAAACAGATTGAAGCATGGTTCCAAAAGAATCCACAATGCCTGCCTGCGGCAGATCCAAACATTTGCCAATTCCTGCAACAAAAATCTCTTACTACTTCCAAATTGGCATCAATTTCAAACAAAGATGATTATGTGAAGCAACTTGAAGACTTGTTAGCCCAGTTCAAACAGGCTAATATGCCAACACAAGAAGCTTCCAGCTCAAAGGCACCAAAAGAAGAATCAACAGATCTCCAAGATGAAGCTGCAGATCTCAATGAGGACGACTGTTACGAAATATTTTCACAAATACAGTAATCTTCAAATCAGATTACTTGTAATAAGTAATAAGAGAAAATTCAATAAAATTTTAAGTTAACACTTAAAAAAAATCATTACTTTTGTTATAAATACACCTTCACATAGCAAGAAGGGCACCGGCATTTCGACCTAGAAATTTTAGACGCTCTCAACTCTCTCTCTCTCTCTCTAGAAAGAAAGGCTCTGTCTTCTCTTTTCCTTCTCTTTTTCTTTCCTTCTCTTGTATTTTGTTTACGGAAGCTTGGGAATCTTTGCTTGGAATCCTTTGCTTGACTTGATTAAGGAGATATCTTTGTGTAAGATCCTTAATCCATGAGACAATAATAAATATGTTTTATTTCATATTTTTTTCATAATCTAACTATCTAACTTTTATTTCTGTCATTTACTTTCATGTCTTTTAATTTCTGTTATCTAACTTAACACTGATCTTCTAACAATTCAGTGGCAGTCCGACTGCGACCCATTTTCCTTTCTGCAATTTTAGTAGAAATGTCGGTGCCCTTCCTGCTATGTTAAGAGGTATTTATAGCAAAAGTAATGATTTTTTTAATTATTAATATTATTAATATTAATAATTAATATTAATATTAATAATGATAATGATGATAATATTAATAAATAATAATATTATTATTATTAATTAATAATATTATTATTATTATTATTTATTAGTATTAGTAATAATATTATTATTAATTAATAATAGTAATAATACTGATAATAATAATTAAGATGCGAATTCTAATAAGGGTAAAATAAAAATTTTGACTGATTCCTATTACTATTGTTGATTTGAACCAAACAACATCAATCACAATAATACCCATTATAGGATTTCAACCAAATATTAACAATGCAATCATAATTCACATTGCCATTGACCCCTCAATCAAACCCATTGTGATTGCCATTGAAGAATTTGAATCAAACGCCCAGAGAAATTATATAGCAAATTAAAGATCTATACATGGAGAGTATTCACTCAGCATCTTTGTTCCATTCTTGGCTTCAATCCCTCTTTCAATTTATAAATACTCGCCGCGTATATTTTATTAAAATACTATCAAGTGATTAGAGAAATGTTAAGGAATAAGTATTAAATACACGTGGCTTGTATTTATAAATTGAAACATGAATTGAAATAGTGAATGTAAGAGAAGATCCATTCGAAAGAGTATTAAAGAAATAAAGATTAAGAGAATCAAAATTGATGTGTTGAAAAATCAAGAAGTAAGGGATATGTATAGGCTAAACAATAAATTTAACAAAATTACTATATTTATATATATATATATATACAGAGAGTACGATACCTTTTACGCGAAATGGGAACTCAAATTAAGTATAATTCTAATTGGCATAAAATAGGATAGATAGTTGATTATTTGGAGTTCTAATATAATAGAACTTATCTGATTAATAGATAATAAGTGATTATATATATATATATATACATATATAAAAGGATCAATAAACCTTCTAAATTTCTTAATACTGATAATCTTTTTTTTTCATTTCTAACTAATTATAATTATTCTGTAACATCATATATGCAATTTCAACATTAATTGAGAGCAGCATATCCTTTACTACCATCATAAACTTTGGTGAGTGAATCCAACCATTATTAAAAGCATAAATATCACCAAACAAAATTTACAATTATAAAACCCTAATTCAGATACGAGTGAACCCTATGACATAATTTGATAACAAAATGGTAGATTATAAGACAACAAGTTGAAAAATTTGTTGTGTTTGTGAGGCTTCAACAAATAGTCAACCTAGAGATGGCATCAATGGAGGTAAAACCAATCATCAAGAACTTGGAGTTCTAGGCAACTTACTGAGAGAATTTGAGAAGAGAGAGAGTTTAGAGAATTATGGCTTACATTTCTCATTGGTGAGTATTACATATATATAGGGTACAAGGTTGACCTAATTACAAACTAAATTAAGTAATGATATAATTACACTTAATTTATACAAATCTCCTTTGATTGATATCTCTTGATCCCTTCATAATTGCTCTTGATTTGATTGATTGATTGGATATCGTTAATGTCTTCATAATTGCTCTTGATTTGATTGATTGATTGGATATCGTTGATCTCTTAATTGCCCTTGATTTGATTGTATTTCCTTATCATGCCCTCGCAAGATGGACGACCGTCGAGTAAGTCAAACAAAGGACGAACAAGTGATTTGGTTAGAGCATCGGCAAGTTGATCAGTTGAAGATACGTGTGAGATACATAGCAAACTATTTTGAACTTGTTCACGAATAAAGTGATAATCAAGAGCAACATATTTCATGCGTGATTGAAACACTGGATTGGAACAGAGATTTGTTGCACTCACATTATCAAAATAAATAACCAGTTGCTGAAGAAAAGTGACTCCAAGTTCTGTGAGAAATTAGCAAACCCAACAAGTTTTGCCGCAGTGACAGCTACTGAGTGATATTCAGCCTCGGTGGAAGAATGAGCCACAGTGCGTTATTTCTTATAGTTCCAAGAGATAGGATTATGACCACGGTAGACAATATATACACTAGTTGAGGAGAAGTCATCTTTATGACCTACCCAGTCAGCATCCAAAAAGGCATGAATGGCTAGTGGAGTGGTATGACGAATAGTGATCCCATGATCTAAGGTGCCACAGAGATATCGTAAAAGATATTTAACAGCATTCCAATGGTCATTGGTCGGTCGATGCCTGAATTGCAAGAGTTTGTTCACCGTATAGGCAATAGCTGATCGAGTGATGGAGAGTTACTGAAGGCTTCCAGCAACGGTTCGATACTCAGTTGGATTAGATAGTGGAGTTCTAGAATGCAATGAGAGAATTGGACTGGTTACTAATGGTGTGGAAACAGGCTTGGTTTCAGTCATGTGAGTCCAGGTAAGTAGATCAATGATATACTTGCGTTGACTGAGGAAAGTACCAGTATTGTTGGGTGTAACTTCCTCGCCAAGAAAGCAAGAAAGGGAGCCAAGGTCCTTAAGAAAGAATCGTTGAGAAAGTTGTTGAATGAAGGATTCCACGGCTCCAATATTATTCTCAGTGATGATGATATCATCAACATATACTAAAAGATAAACTATGATGCCACAGGTGTTGAAGATAAACAAAGAAGTATCAGCAATAGAATTTGTGAAACCAAGTTGGAGAAGAGGTTCACGCAACTTATGAAACCAGGCGCAAAGGGCTTGTTTGAAACCATAAATAGCCTTTCGTAGTTTGCAAATATGATGAGGATGGCCACGATCAATGAAGCCAGAAGGTTGAGACATAAACACATCTTTAGTAAGAGTGCCCTGAAGAAAGTCATTGTTGACATCAAGTTGTCTGAGCAACCATTCCTGACTGACTGCAAGATTTAAAACAAGACAAACAGTAACAAGTTTGATAACAGGACTGAAAGTTTCAAAATAGTCAACTCTGTTATGATCCATTCAGCAAGAACCACGACTTCAATATTGGAGTATCCACATTTTTAATTGTAGATAACTAATGCTTAGAATAAGTTGTTCTGTTAGTGCAGCAGTTAGTAGAACATAGTAGTGACAATTGGCAATTCTAATTGGCTTGCAAGTTAGTTAAGAGAGCTAATGCAGAGAGAGGTAGTTATGAATTCTGTAATTGATAGTTTCTTTTCTTGAATCAAACCTCTCTTTATCTCTAAACTCTCTTTCTTATCTCTCTCATTTCCCTATTCTGTTACTAATAATCAATCATCTCCAGGATTATTGAGCTTTAATCCTAACAATTGATATCAGAGTGGTTCAGAATTCCTAAATTCTATAGGCAATTCATGGCAGAAAGCACAAGATACAAACAGTTGGAAGATAAAATCAAGAAACAAGACTCCAGGTTTCAAGAACTCAACGATAATGTAGTGAAACAGTTAGCTGAATTCAAGAACAGCATGTAGATACAACAAGAGAAGAACACGAAGAAACTAGATAGTTGTTTGAGTCAGCTTGAATCCAGATTTGGAGCACTGATAAAATCTATGCTTAAGGAAAATTGTGAATGCCAGGTGAATGACAAATCACCCCTGTTACCTACTTCTTCTTCATTTATCAAAAATGTCAATGAGAAACAATCTGTGCAAGGCTACAGGAAGATGGGAGGTTATAATTGGCAATACTATTTTCAAAATTATAACCTGCAGCCCAATGTGGATTTACCTATGTTTTGTAGAGATCAGCCCAGAGAATGGTTGCGAAAATGTAGCAAGTCTTTATTATTCATAAGGTCGAAGAAGTGTCCAAGGTGGATGTTATTGAAATGTACCTTGAAGGGAGGTAGAAGTATCGTTTCAAAGTCTTAAAATGACTAGAGAAACCATCTCTTGGAAAGAATTTGGTGAGTTCTTGATTAAAAGATTTGATAACAATTTGGGGCGTGACGAAATTGAGGAATTCAATAAGCTACAACAAGTTGGAACACTTTTAGACTATCAAGAAAAATTTGAGAATTTGAAGACCTTGATGCTTATAAAAAATCCCATACTGTTTGAAGAGTACTTCATATACAGCTTTGTGAGTGGATTGAAAGAAGAAATCAAACCGATGGTAAGGATGCTGAAACCTAATACTTTGTTAGATGCTTTTGAAATTGTTGTCCTGCATGAGAAATCATTAGAACTGTCAAACAACAAGTCCAAAGTGTATAATTGTAATTTCAAAATAAAGTCGGATTAAGAGCTCCAACAAAAATCAATGTGACACATCTAAATAGCAAATCATCACCCTTTACTGAGATAACAAACCATAAAAGAATCTCTCCTCAAGAAATTCAATTTAGGAGTAACAATCACTTGTGTTTCAGATGTGGAGAAAAGTATAGTCTCGGACATAATTGCAAAAATAGTAATGTTCATTTTTTGGTAACTGAGAATAAGGAAGATTTAGAATTTGTGGATGCCATTGGAGAGCAAGATGAAGAAACAGGAAGACCTGGAGAATTGGTGGATGTCTCCTTACACACTCTCTCACAAGCCTGGAAGAAAAAGACTACCACATTGCAAGGGTTGTTGAAAGGCGAGTTAATTCACATCTTGGTGGATACTGGAAGCACTGACAGCTTTGTGGATTATAGAAGAGTGAAGCAACTCTCTCTTACTTATAAAGAAGCATTACCATTAGTATCTACAATCGGTGACGGGAGTACGATTACCAGCAGTGCAGTTTGTCCCAAAGTTAGTTGGCAGATTCAAGGCTATACTTTTACTCATGACTTGAGGATCATGAAAATTGGTGGTTGGGATATGATCTTGGGGATGACTGAGTACAGTCCAATTGCCTTTGACTTCTAGAAGTTACAGATTCAATTAAATTGCATAGGCAACGAAATGGTGCTGATAGGGAAAGTGGAACAACTTACATTGAAGTTAATAAGGGGAAAGGAAGTTCAGAAATTCAGAAAAGAAAGGTTCAGGAGCACAAGTGCAGTAAGATTACTTTCCACCTCTGATAATTCTGCAACTATGACTGATGATCTCTTTAAATTGTTAGCTGAATTTGATGATGTATTTTCCATTCCAAATTCTCTACAACCACCTAGAGACTATGACAATGAAATACCCCCTTAAACCAGATTTATTACCTTTCAAAATGAAGCCATATAGATATCCACATTCTCAAAAAAATGAGATAGAAAAACAAGTAGAAGAAATGCTTCAAATAGGCATCATTGCTCACAGCAACAGTCATTATGCTTTACCGATGTTACTAGTAAAAAAAGAACAAACATGGCGATTTTGTGTAGACTGCAGAAAACTCAATAAGATTAACATAAAAGACAGATTTTCAATCCCAAACATTCATGAACTTCTTAATGAACTCTTTGGATCTAGGTATTTTTCTAAGCTGGATTTGAGGTCTGATTGCCACCAAATTTGAGTTAAACAACCTTTCAAACACATCATGGCCATTTTGAATTTTTAGTAATGCCTTTTGGCTTACTAATGCTCCTGCAACATTTCAAGCCTTAATGATTAAAGTTTTTCAACCTGTCCTCAAAAAGTTTGTACTGGCTTTTTTTGATGATATACTAGTCTTTAGCCCAGATTTTAATTCTCACCTAATGCATCTCAAACAAGTTTTGACAATCTTGAAAGATCATCAATTATATGCTAAGTTATCCAAATGTTCTTTCACTCAACAGAGTGTTAAATACCTAGGTCATGTCATCTATGAGAAGGGTGTTAGTATGGATAATCAGAAAAATAAGTGCATCCAGTCATGGCCTATACCCAAGAATGTGAAGGAATTGAGGGGGTTTCTAGGATTGACTGGCTATTGCAGAAGATTTATTCGGAACTATGGGAAAATCTACAGGCCTCTTAATGAAATGCTAAAGAAGAATGGCCTTGCATGGCATATGGAAACTAAAACTGCTTTTTCAAAACTTAAGCAAGCTGTCATGACAGCTCCAGTACTACAGCTTCCAGACTTGACTAAGAGTTTCATAATTGAAACTGATGCATGCTACTAGGAAATTGGAACAGTACTTATGCAGGAGAATCACCCTATTGCTTATCTCAGTAAATCATTGGGAACCAAGAATTTGGGACTTTCAGTTTATGAGAAAGAACTAATGGCATTGGTGTTGGCAATCACGAAGTGGAGACATTATCGCTTGGGGCATCGTTTCGTTATTAAAACTGATCATCAAAGTCTTAAATACTTATTGGAGCAACAATTGACTTCAGCGTTACAACAGAAATGGCTTACAAAGCTTCTAGGTTTGGATTACAAAATTCAATATAAGAAGGGGAAGGAAAATGTAGTAGCTTATGCTTTCTTCAAAAGAGATTTTGATCAAGGAATTAGTCTGAACTCTTCTGTATCTGCAATATCCTCTGTGCAACCAAGTTGGATCCAAGAAGTGCAGAATAGTTATCAAAATGATGATAATTGTCAGAATTTAATTGCACATGTAGTACTAGAACTATAACAGTTTCCTCATCTCAAGTATTTGGATGGTATTCTCAGGCATAAAAACAGAAATTATGTAGGGGCAACCTAAAGTATCAGAGCTAAGATTATTGAAACATTGTACGCATCGTCATTAGGAGGACACTCTGGATAACAAGCTCACTTGCAGAGGCTGAAATTGTTGGTTTACTAGCCTAATATGAAATCTGATGTGATTGAGTTTGTGAAAGCATGTGATATCTATCAACGTCATAAGCATGAGACAATACCATACCCAGAATTACTACAACCACTACCTATTCCACGACAAGCTTGGACCAATATTGCTATGGATTTTGTAGAAGAATTTCCAGTTTCGGAGAGGCATAACTCAATACTTGTAGTGATTGACAGGCTGACCAAATATGCTAATTTCATCCCTCTTTCGCACCCTTTTACAGCAGCAGAAGTAGCTAGAGTTTTTTTGAACCACATATTCAAACTTCATGGAATACCTGAGACTATAGTTTCTGATCGAGACAAAATTTTTACTAGTTTATTTTGGCAGGAGTTATTCAAACTCGCTGGAGTGCAGTTGCATCTTAGCTCAGACTACCACCCACAAACTGACAGGCAAAGTGAAAGACTTAACCAATGCCTAGAATCCTATCTGAGATGCATAGTAAGTGATATGCTTGAGCAGTGGTATCATTGGTTTATGGTTGAGTGGTGGTATAACTCCACTTTCCACTCTAGTATCAACATGTCTCCATTTGCAGCGCTTTATGGTTATCAAACTATTCCATTACCTATTGGCCCCTACTATGACTCAATCGTGCCTTCTGCTACTCACTTGTTAAAGGATAGACAGAACATACTACAAATCCTTAAGGAGCATTTAACTTTAGCTCAGTCAAGGATGAAGCAACAAACTGATAAAGGAAGGAGTGAACAAAGTTTCTAGATTGAAGAGTTGGTGTATGTTAAATTACAACCCTATAAACAAAGTTCAGTCATGCTCAGGAGGAACTTGAAGGCTCTCAGCAAAGTACTGTGGACCTTTTGTAATTACTGTAAAATAAGAAATAGTTGCCTATAGTTTGTAGCTTCCTGTAGGGTCTCTCATTTATCCAGTGTTCCATGTCAACATGTGGGAGCAGGAGTAACGTTTATTCCTCAGTTACCAGAAATAACAGCAGAAGGGCATTTCAAACTGGAACCTGAAGCCATATTGCAGCGAAAATTGGTGTTGAAAAAAGAACAAACAATCATTCAATGGTTGATTAGATGGGCAAATTTACCACCGGAGGAATCTACATGAGAAGACAAAGATGTCATTGAAGCTCAGTTTCCACAATTTAATCCTTGAGGACAAAGATGTTGTTATCAGGGAGGCAATTGTTATGATCCATTCAACAAGAACCACAACTTCAATATTGAAGTATCCACATTTTTAATTGTAGATAACTAATACTTAGAATAAGTCGTTCTGTTAGTGCAGAAGTTAGTAGAACATAGTAGTGACAATTGGCAATTCTAATTGGCTTGAAAGTTAGTTAAGAGAGCTAATGTAGAGAGAGGCGGTAATGACTTCTGTAATTGATATTTTCTTTTCTTGAATCAAACCTCTCTTTATCTCTAAACTCTCTTGCTTATCTCTCTTATTTCCCTATTCTGTTACTAATAATCAATCAGCTCTAGGATTATCGAGTTTTAATCCTAACAAACTCCAAGGAATTGGTGGAAGCCTTTGGCCACTAATTGAGCTTTATACCTATCAATAGAGCCATCAGGTAGGTATTTAGTATGAAAGATCCACTTACAACCAACCAAATTTTGGGTGGGATAAGATGGTACTAGCTCCCATATCCCATTCCATAGTAAAACATCAAATTCATCATACATGGCTTGTCACCACTTGTTGAGAGCTTGGGTAACAATTGAGGGTTCAAGGTTAGATTGTTGAAGTTGAGCATTGAGGTTAAGCTTTTGTACTGGTTTATATATATTATGTTTGGAACGAGTAACAACTACACGAGGAACGAATGAGAGGTTCACTAATGGATTGGGTTCATTGTGAGAATGAGGGGAAATTGTGTCATTAGTATGGTTTGAAACTAGAAGAATTGGAGACATCTAAATTTCATGACGAAAAAATATTTTTAAAAATTGACAAGGAAAGATATCCTAACCTATGATGCCACTCAGACACATTGGTCTTCACACTGGAAAAAGTGATTAAAAATGATTAACTCATGGAAAGAGGCCATTCATATAGCCCATTCTTAGTCCGACCCGCAAAAGAGTTCCTGTTTTGCGAAGGTCTTTCACAAGAAAATAGTTAGGAAAGAATTCAATAGAAGTATTATTGGACTTACAAAATTGAGAAATAGAAATAAGATTACGTTTCATGGTAGGAACACATAAGACATTAGATAAAAGAAAATAGGTATATAGAGTAGAGAGAGAGTGGAACCAATGTGAGATATAGGGAGTCCAGATCCATGGCCAATCATAATTTCATCAGTGACATTGTATGGGCTATGGAGAGCAAGATTTCTGATATTAGAGGTAACATGATGGGAAGCGTCACTGTCAAGTAGCCATGGAGTGTTGAAAGGAAGAGTTGTTATAACATTTGCTTGTACTTGCCAAGGGGTCGTTGCCTAGGTTATGAGGTATTTGGAGGAGGAGAAGGTGGATGCACTTGTGAAAATTGTTGTCAAAAAAGAGGACACCAAGAGACAACATGACCTTGAGCATTACACCATTGGCAGCGACCAAAAAATGGACAAGTAGGAGGGCGATTTTGTTAAGTGTGAATAGGAGATCTACTTGTGACGCCATACGCACGTGTATATATGAAACATGGAAATCGAGGAGAGAGATTGGTATCTGACCTAGGAGAGAAACGGACATTGGTAGGATAAGCAGATGCCAGCAGGGGTGCAAAACTGGGCTTGATGCTGAGAGACAACTCTTTGTTGATGGGTTTTTCATGGAGTTCGTCAAAGGATATAGTGGAATCACGATCATTAACAAAATCAATGATGGATTGATAATTGTCATCAAGACCTTCAAGCACGTTTTCAATCTAAATTAGTGGGTATTACATATATATAGGGTACAAGGTTAACCTGATTACAAACTAAATTAAGTAATGACATAATTACACTTAATTATAATTAATAACAATTGATAGAAATCTCCATTGATTAATATCTCTTGATCCCTTCATAATTGCTCTTGATTTGATTGATTGATTGGATATTATTAATGTCTTCATAATTGTTCTTGATTTGATTGATTGATTGCATATAGTTGATCTTTTAATTGCCCTTAATTTGATTGTATTTCCTTATCACTTATTACACTAATGTTTGACTAGTCAAAGTGTTAAAAGCCACCGTACAAAATGCCCATGTTTTGGCAACAAGGGAAATAGATAGGCTTGCAAGGAATGTACTATAGAGGGAGCGGACTTCTATTTTCTCCTTATAGTCATCCATGTAATTGTCTACCTATTAATAAAATTTTCTCTTTTAAAAAAAATCCCAAATCTCTTCAGTTGATATCCAGTTACTTTGCCTTCAATCTTTGATAATTTAAACTTATTTCTGGTCCAAATGAACTTCAATTAAGATCTTGGATGTCTACAAATATTAACCTACATACACACACAAAAATATACATAAATCAACTAATACACCCAAAAAATAAAGCTAAATCCTAAATAAATTAATAAATAAATATATATGTGTATATGTATATTTTAGATTAGTTGTAAAAGGAACCAATCACCACTTCCAATCCCATTTTCCTTGAACAAGAACCAAAAACTTTTATAAAAGTTCTTATGCTAGTTTTGGAACCCTAAAACCAGATACGGTGTCGGTCTTTAAAATTGTTCAATCAATTCAAATGCCGTTCTCGAATCCGAGCTTGGCCGGTGCAATACCTAGCTAGTCCCCACCTTATAAAAAATAAATATCTTTTTAAATGAACTTTAAGGAAAGAATATTTTTTTCTCTAAAAAATAATTTTAATTAGTGTCTAGTCACATATATTTATGTAAGAGTACTAGGGAACACGAAATTTTTTACATGATTTGAGAACTCGAACAATGTAGAATTCTAATTTGCAAAAAAAAGAAAGAATTTGTCTTAATTTGTATGAATGGAAAGAATATTTAAAATGTTTTTACTATTGTAATTTCGAAACCTAAAATTTCTACCATTAATCCTTATTTCTCTCCAATTGCTTTTTTGCTAATTATTTTTACCACTATAACTCCACAGAATCTATAATTCTCACCAATTATTTTTACCACTTTAACTTTAAAACCTATAGTTCTCATTAAATTTTTTGCATCTATAATTCTCAACAAGATTTTGGATTTCAATTATTTTTTTATCCCTATAATTTTAAAACCTAAAATTATTTTACCATGAATTCAAACCTAAATTGTTAACAAATTTTTAAGTAAAACAAAATTTATCTGAAATTCAAATTCTCAATAAATTCCAAATAAATTCTTTTCTAAATACAAAATTTATTGAGAATTTTAGATTTTGAATTTAATAAAAGAATTTAGGTTGTGAAATTATAGCAATAAAAAACTTTTCTTTTAGGCATTTAAATCATAGGGATAAAAGAATAATTGAAAACCAAAACTTTATTGAGAATTATAGGTACCAACAATTTAATGAGAATATAATTTTTAAAGTTATATATAGTGGTAAGAAAATAATTGATGAGAATCGTAAATTGTGAAGTTATAGTAGTAGAAAAATAATTTGAGACAAATAAGAATTAATAGTAGAAATTTTAAGTTTTGAAATTTTAATAGTAAAAAAATAATTGGAGAGAGAAAGATTAGCCGTAAGACAAATTATATTTATTGAGATATACTCTTTTCCTATTTAGCCAACTGAGACAAATTCATCCATATAGGTTTGCATTTCAGAAAATGATATATTTTTGGATTAAAAATTAGCAGGCGCATGTTTTGATTAATAAGTTTTTTTTTTTTTTAGTTGTTTTAGAGATTTTTTTAATATTTATTTTCTTCTTCTTTTTTTTCTTTTTCTTTTTTTTTTAAACATTTCACTGCCACAAGGCTAGCTAGAATGTGGTACTTGGCAGGTGGTGGATCCTATTTATTTGTTTTTTACAGAAAAAAAACTTACAGTTGAAAAACTTAAAATACCCTTGTTCTCAAAAATGAAAAAGTTTTAAAAAAATTCCCTAAAAAAGTACTGGGCCAAACATCTAATTCTTTTTAAGAACAAAAATAAGAAACTAAAAGTCTATCAAAAAACTTAAAACTTGTTTGATAAAACTGAAATTTGAAATTTGAAATTTGAAATCTGAAATAATTAAATGTCTGAATTTAAAAAAGGGTTAAAAACACTTAACCCCCTCCAACTCATACATTAATTGCACTATACCCCCTCAAAGAAATAAATAAGTACTTTACCCCTGCTAACAAATTCTCTTAATAACTTTAATAATTAACTAGATATTTAAAGATATTTAGACAAAAATGCTCATACATTAATTTCACTATAATCATTTTTAATTTCTTTGATAATATTTATTTTATTTTATTTTTTATTTCTTCTCATATTTTTAAATATTTTGGTATTATGTTTACTGGAATTTCTATTTATAAAATTTCTAATAATTAATCATAAAATATTAATTTTATATATAATTTCTTCTTACAATTTCTTTTTACTCGTCAATCATTTGGCTAAAAGATAAATATCTTATTTTTATATTTGATAATTGATAAATTTGACATTAAATTAAGGGTTAAGCACTTCTTATTTTTACATTTACTGTAACGACATTAAATATTTGTTAATATTAAATAAATCAGGAAAGCAATAAGAATATATTTCATTAAGAAAGGATTTGAATATTATTATAAAAAAAAAAAAGAGAAACACAATGTGACTAGTATATGCCAAAAAGAGAAACACAAATTTATCAATTATCAATTATCAAATATCGAAAATAAAAAGAAGAAGTTTATCTTTTTTCCAAATGATTGACGAGTGAAAATAAATTGTAAGGAGTTATATATAAAACCAACATTTTAAATGATTAATTATTAAAAATTTATAACTAGAAATTCCATAACCATAATACAAAAATATTTAAAAAATATGAGAAGAAATTATAGCACTTTTTTATAAATAAAAAAATAAAATAAATATTATCAGAGAAATTAAAGAGGATTATAGGGAAATTAATGTACGAGTATTCTTGTCCAAATATCTTTAAATATGTAATTAATTATTAAAGCTATTAATAGAATTTGTAAGAAGTGAGAAAGTGCCAATTTATTTCATTGAGGGGGGTATAATGCAACTAATATATGAGTTGGAGGGGGTTAAGTGCTTTTAACCCTTAAAAAAAAAAATCAAACAATCAGTTTTAAAAGTCTGAATTTTAATGCTGAAATAATTAAGGCTTTGTTTGGATGACAATATTTTTGTGATTTATTTTACAAATTCAATTTAACTCATTTGTTTTATCCATTTTTTGTACAAAAATTTTTAAAACAAAAAACAATGTTACAATGAATTTTAATAATAAATAATTCTTTCTAACACAATTTTTCACCAAAACAAACTTATAAAATATTAATTTAATTTTTAATTTTAAAATTTTATTAATAAAAATTCTCCAATACAAATTACAACAAAAGAAAACTTATCAATCCAAACACATTCAAAATAATCATTTTTCATAACAAATCCCAATAAAAGAGATTCCATCATAAAACAAAAAATACCCCATTCAAACGGAGCCTAAACTTGCTTCATAAACATATTAATCTAGTAGCTTAGGGTCTGTTTAATAAAACTGAAATATAAAAATTAAAGTATTAAATCTGAAATCTAAAATTTCAAATTTGAAACTATTAGTGTTTAAATTTTAAACAATTATACAATCAGTTTTGAATTTCTCAATGTTAATGTTGAAATAATTAAACTTGTTTCATTAACATATTGATATGATAATTTAATGATTCAAATAGTACAACTTGATCTTTTAATTATTATTTTCTCAATAAATGTACAATATATTACTTTTTAAACAACTAATCAAAATTATTATAAAAACTAAAATTTTGTAACAAAATAAAATTACAAAATTTAATAATTTTAAAAATTAAAATATTACCATAGAAATGCATATATTTGTAACCTCTCCATATTCATGGTGTTTTGCTATATTAGATATTATATTTCAAAAATTTCAAAAATATATTTCTTAATTTACAAAAAATTTATTAAAAAAAAGAGAAGGTAGAAAAGGTTAATCATATTCTAAAACATAGAAAAAATCTTTATGGATTCAAATATATTGAATAAAAATATTAAAATATAGATGAAATATATTTTAAATAAAAATATTAGAATATAGAATGAAAAAGAAAGTATATTGAATAAAAATTTTAGATAATAAAAAGAATAAGAAAAATGAGATAGTAGAAAGAATAACTTGAATAGATATTATGAATAATTATATTATATTATAGAGATATTGTGAATAATTATGGTATGTTGAATTTTATTTTAAAACCTTGGGTCTGAGCCTGTCGTGAAATTAAGCGATAAACTAAATTTTATCGCTTAAAATCAAAGAAGAATTTTGCTTACATTTTCAGATGCTCTTAATTTATTAGGACATTCAATTGTTAGTTATCAAACAAACTTATTTGGTTTAGGTATGAATCAATTAATTTTCATACTTAAGTTCAATTATCAAACAGGTCCTTAATGATTCAAATAGTATAATTTTATTTTTAAATTATATATTTTCTCAATAAATATGCATTATATTACTTTTCAAACAAGTAATCCAAATTTTTATAAAAAATAAAATTACAAAATTTAATAATTTTAAAAATAAAATACTATCATAGAATTGCATATATTTGTAACATCTCCATATTCATAGTTTTCTATTATAATATAATTCTTAATTTACCAAAACTTTATTTAAAAAAATAGAAACGGTAGAAAAGATTAATCATATTCCGAAACATAAAAAACTTTATGGAATCAAATATATTGAATAAAAATATTAAAATATAGATAGAATATATATTAAATAAACATATTAGAATATATAGAATGAAAAAAGAAATTATATTGAATGCAAATCTTAGATTATAAAAGGAATAAAGAAAATGAGATGGTAGAAAAAATAGATTGAACATATATTATGGATAATTATGTTATATTTTAAAGATATTGTGAATAATTATGGTGTGTTGATTTTATTTTAAAAGTTTGCTTTTGAGCTTGTTATGAAATTAAGGGATAAGCTAAATTTTATTGCTTAAAATTAAAGAAGAATTTTGTTTGCCTTTTCATATGCTCTTAATTCATTAAGACATTCAACTTTTAGCTATCAAACAAGAGAATCAATTAATTTTCAAATTTAAATTCAGCTATCAAATAGACCTTAGTATTATTAACAAGTTTTGCAATTTTTTGCGAAACATATTATGAGTCGTAGATTGCTGCCCCATATTTATTGAGATCGAATTTTCTGTACAATATTATCTTATCTTATTCTATCCAGTGTTAGAGACAACATCGTTTCACTAAAATTATGGACTAAAAACATAAATATCACTAAAATAAAATTTTCAATTAGTAGACCAAAACGCCAAGATATGAGTGAACCCTACGTTATAGTTTTAATTTTGAACAGAATAAAATAGGATAATATTTGATAGAGGATCTCATCTCATATTTACTTGTATACTTTCTGTCTCTCATTGAACAAACATTATTGTCAATTGAGGGGATTGAAGTTGTAGAAAATTAGCTTGTCAACGTTTAAATCGATTGCAATGATGAGACATGCACTTTTGAGAAGTGAAGGTGGCTCATCGTTTTTGAGATGTTAGGGGCTACTGTTGGACTTTGTTTGGAGGTTTTTAGGGGCTCATTGTGGATTATGCTATGCGTGGATAGTAAGTATGTGCGGGAGTTTGTGATATATGTGATGTATGCTATGCGTGGATACTGCTTGGCGTTATTTGAATGATGTCTCTTTGTTGAAATGTGTGGTCTGCATGGAATGTTTGAGGATGAATTGCTGCAGTTGCGTGCTGATGGTTTTGTGTTGTGTTTTGTGTATAGATGTTTTAATTGACTCTGTTTGGAAGTTTTGCCTCTGGATTGAATACTGTAGGAAGTTGAGAACAATGTGGATAGCACGTATATGTTGGGTCTGAATAGATTTGCTTCTAAGGGCATATATTTGATTATTCAGTGACACAAAGCGGATAGTTCTCTTCGGCGACTGATGGGGCTTCTAAATGGCAAAGCTTATGGCTGTGGGAGCTATGATGTTCTAGCCTTAATTTGTGGACTTTGTACAGTGGCTTGAGACTATTTTTAGATTCTTAATTACATCATAAACTATATAGTTAGAAATCTTATTTAAGGTAATTCCTTTTCGGAGGGGAGGTAGAAATTGTCTAATTCGGTCTCGTTTGCCAAAGTAGAGCTTTTCTCCTTCCCTTTTGATAGTTAGAAGATACATATAATGGAGTTGTACTCCAAATTTAGGACACTTAATCCATATACATGTAATTTAGGACACTTAATCCATACTCCAAATTTCCCGCTTCTACGCATGTAACGGTGTGATTGGGTATATCCAACACCGTCTTTTGCCTAATATTAATATAAGCTCAGTTTAAAAAAAAAGGTGGCTCATCCTTTCTAAACCAAATTATATATACATATTCTATACGATAAGATTTGCACAGTAAATAGGGTCGATCCCACAAAGAACGGAATATAATTCACTTTAGTCAATTCAATCAAATAGTCACAAAGAATGGTTTTCTTGAGTAACAATGAAATTTAGGCAAAATTAACACAAATTATTTGAAATAATATTAATAACAAAAATCTAGCAATTAATAAATCCACACTAATCAATTTTAGATCGATCATAGTCACACAAATTAATTAACTTGAATCAAACTAATTAGTTGAAGATTACTAAGAATCAGCTCTAACATAATCTATTTTTTTTCTTAATTAGTTGGTAATTAACAAGAATCAGCTTAAATTAATTACTTCTCCAATTATATCTTAATTTAGTTGGAATCAGCCAACACCAAATTTAAAGATTTAATTGCATGAACAATTAGAAAAACCTAATTTTAATAAATTATAATCATCAACAGTATGTTATAATTTATTAACTTTTAATTCTCTCCTACCTGGAGGTAGTTTTGCCACTAAATTAATTAATCAATTAATTACAGATAATTAATAGAAAATTAATTACAACATAATCATTAAACACATGGAATTTTCAGAATTTGTTCAAATTAATTTAATACAAACATTTTGGTCTCACGATCATATTTTAATTAGTGTTTTATTATTTATGCCGGAAAATAAATTTACCCTACAACCGGAATTAAAACAACATCAAGGAAAATAATTGAAGATATAATAAATTAAAATAAAAGAGAAAAGAAAAAGAAAGCTTATTGATTATTCTGGTGAAGTGCCTATGAGTAGTCGTGGATTACAGCAAGAGTGGACTCTTTCTAAAAAGCATTCTAATGAAGTTTATCTATTTAAAGAATGTAATTATCCAGGAATGACTCACTCTCACTTTCTCAGTGAACTAATCCTATCTGTATGAACATTAATAGAAAACAAAACCTTTAATTAACTAAAACTTTGGATGCCGAATTTAATTGTTACTCCAAAATATGTCATACGGAATTTAAAACTGGTAATCAAAACTTTAGTTACTCGGCTTTGGAAAGAAGATAAAACCCATTAAGATTATCTTTTAAAAGAGATTAAAAGAGTTACCTTCTTGAACTAAGGCTATGTTTGGATTGAGGGAAAGGGAGGGAAAGGGAGGGAAAGGGAGGAAAAGGAAAGGAAAGGAAAGTAAAATGACGGATTATGTTTGGATTTTTTTAGGGAGGGAAAGGAAAGGAAAGGAAAGGGAGGGAAATGGAGGGATTAGATATAACTAGTTTAGTCTATATCTCTTTCCGTCCAAAATTGGGTGGAAATGGAAGAAAACGATAATTCTTTTATAATTAATAATTTATTATTCTAAATTTATCCTTTTATTAGATTGTTGTGTCTATATATTTTTATTTTATTGATTATATGATTTTCTTTTTTTTCCTAAATTATATTTGTGATTGATAATGCTAAAGAAGTATATCTCCATTCTTATACTAAATTACATTTACTTAACAAATGATAGACCAAGAGTACCAAAAGAAATCCAAATTCTAAAATAATTTAGCTATAATAGAAAAATTATTTTATCTAAGTTTACAATTATCATCCAACATAAAGATATAGATATACAATATCATACCATAAAACATCATCAAAGATATCCATAAATAATAGTTTTAGATTTTTGACATAATGTTTTTAGTATATTCTTTCCTTTCTTTTCCAATTTATCCAAACAGGTTGGAAGGAAATCGGTTTCCTCTACTCTACTTTCTTTTCCTTTCCACTCGTTCCCTTTCCTTTCCTTTCCCTCCCTTTCCCTCAATCCAAATATAGCCTAAACTCCAATACTTTAAGAACTCCTAATTACTATAAAAAGGTTTAAACTAATCTAACTCTTCCTAGAAAATTTGAAACCTTCTAGAAAACTAAACAAATATCGAAAAGTTTTATAAACAAAAAATTGAAAATAGAATTTATTAATATATAATGGCAGAATTTAGATGCAAAGGAGAATTTAAATTAATACGTAAAATAAACTTATAAAATAAGTCTGAATCATTAAATTAAAAACTAAACTAAAAAGACTACATATTTAAAAAGAATTCTACTAAAATTGAAATACTCAAAACTTGACTCCCTCTGCTTAATGCCACCTCCCTTTTATAGCCAAAAAGTCTAACTAATAAATGGGACCAGATCTTCTGTTCAATATTTATCATATCTTATTTTGTCTAACATTCAAAACGACGTAGTTTCATTAAAAGTAGCGACTAAATGCATAAATATTACTAAAATTACTTTACAATTATTAGGTCCTAACCAAGAGTTTAGTGAACTTTACGACGTAGTTTTAATTAAGACAGAATAATACAAATAAAATTTTAGACAAAAGATCAAGTGTCCTAATAAATATTGCAAAAACAAATTATCCCACTTTACTTCCCTAACAAAATATTTTCCCTAAATCTTTATAATGCCAAACTTCCTTCAACTTAGGATATAATTTTGATTCACCAACAAACACTTTAAACCAATGGAAAAATTCTTTAAAATCTTCATTTGACATCTTCCATTTCCGAATCAACTCCACCTGATTTTGCCAACAACTCCATGATTTCCTCCCAAGTTTACCACTTTGCATGATAATTTTTTTTTCTTTTCACAATCACTTAATTCCTGCAACAAAACAAGACAATTTTAATCTAATTGGACACGTTAAACTAAGAAATAAAACCATAAAAAAATATATTTATCAGAAGGGCTCATTTGAGTCTTGTCCCAATAAGTTTTAGAATCACAGCTTGGAGAAAAGAATCCCAGCGATTTCTTTAAATTCGAAGATGAAATATTTTTTGAGCCCATTTCATGATTGAATAAAATGCATCTTTCCTACGTTTTCCTTCAACTCATGAATTGCAAATTTGAATTCTTCATATATGTAACGTAAAACAAAATCTAAAACACTTCTGGACTGAAACAGACTTTTATGTCGCTTTTAGACCGGGAAGTTATTGTTGTATTTTTTCAAAAGTGCAGAATGGTATGAGAGAATGCAAATAAAATGTATCTCTCTCAATCATTTCCTTTCCTTAATTTTTTATCTCCCTCTTTTCAAATGATAAAATAATTCCTAAGATGCTAAGTTTGATCCATCCCATTATATACAAAAGAAAGATTGCAAGAGAATGAAAATGAATTCGATTCCCGATGTGAGAAAAAAAACAAGCAGTACTATTCCAGGATTTGTCTTTGTGTATTTGTTGCAAAATTGTTGTATGCCGACTGAAAAAAGAAATTCGTCCCTATAAATTCAGGAAAAATCCTGTTACTAACGCATTAACAAATTTCAAATTCTATTGTGCATCAACTATACGTGCTGGCAATATCATGGGCAAGGGTTCAACCAAATCCATTCTCATTGTTGTTCTACTCATCATCATTTCCATTCGTTAGTCTCTTTCCATCTTTTTGTTCCATCTCTCTTCTATGAATTGCAAGTTTGAAACAAATATTATAGACTAGGGGAGCAAAGCGATGTTAGCAAAATTAAAATTTTTGTGGCTAGCTCATTGATTCATTTGAACTTTTTCAAAGGCTTCATTGAAATTAATCCATTCTTTTTTATGAAATATTTATAGGAGTATGAATTTTATTTTCTTTATTTTGATCATGTGCAGAGGCGTGGATGCCAAAGACGGAAGGAAGAGAAGTGCATTTTGAGACACGAAAATTGCTATGTAATGAAATTGGACAATCTTGCTCTTTTAACACTGACTGTTGTGTGAAAATCATCAATCTGAACCACGGGGAGAATGGTCACCCATAAACTTGCAACGCTCACAAATTTATTCTTTAAGAGTGTGGATTAGTACTGTTTGTGATAAAAAAAAAATAGTTAACGCTACATGATTGCGGGAAAACATTGGTCATTTTGGGTTCAATGTAGATCTTCCTAACTATTTGGGTTTTTGAGTGTTCATCAATAGTCAATGTTCTCCTTGAATTGAAATGCTTATTCCACAAGAAAACTTCAACTGCCTAACTCATCATTCTTTAACGCAAGTTTGCTGAAACTTCATTATCCCACTTTTCCTTAAAGTAGAAGTGTTTTTTTTTTAATTCAAGAAAAAATAAAATAAAAAAATTATCCCTACATCTTAAACTATAAATTATTCTCAATGATGGTTGAGTTGGGAAGAGTCATCAATTAACTCACTACAAGAAAAAAGGCCTTTGGTGACTGACACATTTTGGTCACCAAATAAAGTGGTCACCAAAATAATTTGGTGACCGAAATTTGGTAGTCACCAGGGAGTTAACAAAAGTCAGTCACTCAAGGTGATCACTTTTCGCTGTTGGTCACCAAAGACTACTATTTGGTGACCTGGAAAAAAAGGTCACCAAATTAGTGACTTAAAATGTGGTCACCAATATGGTCACTAAAAAGTTGTGTTTCGATCACCAAATAGCATTTTTGGTGACCAAAATTTGTGACCACCAAATTGCGTCAATAAATGTCCAATGGTCAATGCACGTGACATGGTGTTCGTTGACCAAAAATATGGTCACCAATGAGTACTCATTCCTGACCAAATTGTTGGTCAACAAAGACCTTCCAATAATTACCAATTGGTGACCAAAAAAATTGGTCAACAAAAGCCTTAAGTTGCTTGGACGGTTCATATATTATTGACTGAAATTGTCGTCACCAAAGGAAATGTGGAGACCAAATTATGAACAATGTTAGGTGACTAATTTTGTAGTCATTAAATGGTGACCAAATATCTAGTCATTAACTTAATAGTCAAAATGTAATTTTATTAACCAAAATAGTGACCAAATATTGTGGTCAGTGGTAAAAAAAATTTGGTCAAAATATTATTTTGGTGACAAAAATTATAGTCATTATAACGGCATAACGAAATGTTTATAATAATATAAAACCTGTACTATTTATTAAATAGAATGCACAACACAAAAAATTCACCAATAAATTAGACAAATACTAAACCAAAACTAACCAAAATATAGCAATACACTAAAATATTGCACACTAACAAATATTTAAGTTCAAAAGTATCACAAAATAACACAAGTGAATGAATCTCAATTGATCCAACAAAATATACCATAAATTTAATAGTCTTATAATATCCAAGAATTATCTAAGAAATACAACACAAGAGTACTAATCCACCATACAAAAAGTTTATACTTCAACTCTCTCGTGTCAAGATCGTCCACCATTCCTTTAACATTCATTAGGAGAGTTGACATTTCAACTCTTTAGTTTCCTTCAACCTTCATAGTTAAAAAAAAATAGGTTAAAAACAATACACGAACAACAAGTGTACATAATCCAAGTTCACGCATATTTTTTCATGTTTAACATATTTTAAACCAATCAAAGTATACTTTCAATGTATAAACATGCAAGTTTAACCAATACACCACAAGACTTGCATTCAAGCATTTTATGATAAAACAAGATAAATATCTTAAATCAAACAATACTTGGGTAGCAAGTGTACATAACACATATTCTTACCTATTCTTTTGGGTTTCACGTATTGTAAACAAATGAAATACTATTTTGAGAGTTATATCGTGTCAATTTATACAAAGTTTCACAATTTAATCCCACTATGAACGTCCATACGCCACACGAGCTATATTCAAGTATTTAAAGATAAATGAATGACAATATTTGACACAAAACAATACACGGACAACAAGTGTACATAATCCATGTTCCTGCATATTCTTTCATGTTTAACATATTTTAAACCAATCAAAGTCTACTTTCAATGTATAAGCATGCAAGTTTAACTTTGTATATACGTACTTACATCTTATTCGGACTCTTCATCCGAAGGATTGTTATCCATCATGGGTAACGCTTTCATCATTTTAGCCATTTGAATTTGCATTTGGAGTTGGTTCTCTTGCATCAATTTCATTTGCTCCTCATATCCAGCAAGTTTGGATGCCAATTGTGCTTTTTCAGCCTCAACTGCTTCAACTCTAGCTTTCCCTTCCTCAATCTTTTTGCTTAACTTGTCTGAAAGAAGTTGTTCTTTTGCCGGTTTTGCACTACCCTTTGAATGACCGGGTAGTGCACCAAATTTTTTATGCAAATTTCCGCAGAGGAACTCGAAGACGACGCCTCTTCAGCTCTCAACTCATTCTACATAATCAATATAACTTATAAGACAAGGCATTATGAAAATAACATAAAAATAATGAATTATAAGTTAGTAATATTGATGTACATATGTCACTGGAGCCTGATTGGTGACCAATCCTCCTTTTTTCTTTGAGAAATGAGCACGATGATACGCATCAATCGGAGACAACGTATTCCCTTTTTCCTCTTCCTGTGGATGATTCAACCCACATATCAATTTATTAATTAGTTTGTGTGAAGTGAATGAGAAGTAGATAAAGTAGATAAAGTTGTTAAGCTGCTTTCAAGGGTTTTTTCAATGCTTTTTGATTGAGTCAGATGTGGCATTGCTGATTATTCGAAAGCAGTTTCCCTTTCTTTCTTTTTCCTGTAGTTAAAATATAGAACATAAGTAACATAATGATAATGAATTGTAATGAAAACCTCAGCAAGAATTCGTGCAATAGAGACTGATCCGGTTGTTGGAGGAGTCTTATTCGCAGCACGATTTATCTGTGCTATCATGCTTCTCTTCTTTTATTTTTAAGAAAATGGAAAAAACATGAAAGATATAAGTAATATATTAATCATACAATACTTATAAGTGTACATAAATAAAGTTATTTAAATCCCACCTTAACTTATAAGTGTACATAAATAAAGTGAATTAAATCCCACCTTAAACTCTGGACTGTCAAACTTCTCGCAAAGCGATTCCCAATCAACAATGTTTTCGCAATGAGGAGGTGAATTTTGTTTTGCTACCTCCTTACTAGGATATTGCTTGTAATGGCGGTGCATAAGGTGTTGTCTGTTCTTATAGAATTGGTTGCCTGTTTCAAAACTGCCTTTTCTACAGAAGCATGCTCCTCATATGTTGTGTTCTCCTAAAATGTTTATGAAGAACATAACAAAACAAAACAAAACAAAATAGATTAATTGCAAAGTTGAATTTAGAAGTAATAATGTCAAATATCTAAAATATAAATATCATATTGTCACTAACGAAAGCAACATTGTACCGTGCACTTGCTCAGTATATCAGTCTTGATTTGCTCTTCCTGATGCTTCCACGTCGTACCATCCAACTTTGAGTACTGACGAACCATGGCGCCCGTTTTGGTAATGATCCGTTGACTGTTTTCACCAACTAGACGGCCGGCTAATAGATCTATTGTAATGGCTGCTGGTTGTCCATTAACACGAGGTCGTTTGGCATCCGCTAAACATCTCGTTGGACCCGTCTTGGCTACATATAAAAGTGTTAATCAATTTCCCATCTTTTATATCATTAACACTCTTATTTCAAGCAAACAAAGTTAGTATAGTTTCATGATTAATCAAAATATAGTGCCATTATTGTCAACAATACACCACATGATGAAATTATGTGAATGAGTAGTTGGACGGCATGGGAGAAGGAAACAAGAACTGCTGAATACCAATTCTCAAACTAATCAACAAAAGCCCACAAGTCCAAACATATAGTTTTGCTTTTTTTTCCAACAAAAACCCACAAGTCCCAACATATAGTCTTGCTTTTTTCCAACAAAAGCCCACAAGTCCCAACATATAATTTTGCTTTGTTTCCCAACAAAAGCCCACAAGTCCCAACATACACTTTTGCTTTTTTTGATCAAAAACAGCCCACAAGTGGCAATTTTAATTCTGTGGGATTCTTATGACTTGGTTTTGTTCATATATAGATGGATTGCAAATCATAGGCAAATGGGTTTATAAGTAATTAATGGTTATACATGCTGAAATCATAAATTTATACATGCTGAAGTCATATCTTAATCATAATTTTTGCATAAACTCGTTTGACATGTCCTAGTAAATCATTTGGAATTTAACATTGTTTTTTGATGACTATATTAATTATTCATGATATTATTAATCATTGAAACTACAAGAGAAATGTGCATTTTAACTCTAGAACATAGTTATTCATTAGATAATTAGACAAAATCAGAGACGAAAATTAAAGGCAGCTTGGAGCTGAGTTTTTTTTTTCTTTTCTGCCAAAGAAATAGAAAATATATATAGAGATCCACAAGCTATATATATTATGTGGATAGAAACTCTTGCTGAGGATAATAATCCAAAATTTTTGTGAGCAGCAAGTCCAGAAGTATACGGTGCTTCTTGAGTATTTACTTACCTTCAGGAGTTTATGGTGCCTCTAGCTCAATAAAGCATCCAAACAAGACGACTGTTTTAAAGCTTATGGAACATGCTTTTAATATAAGTGAATTGGCAGGAAAAATAAAATTGGAATTCCTGTATTTTTGCAACTTTAACTCTGACATCAGTGAGGATTCAATCTATAGAGAATTCTAAAATGTAATGGAATGTATAAAGTTATGACTTTTGAAATAACATATCTATATTTCACAAAACAAAAAGAATAAACATGGAAATATCCAAATTTTCAATTATAAATGTATTGAATAAAAACATATCTTTATACAAAACTCGAATGAAACATCAGAGTTCATCACTAACGAAAAAAAAGCCTAAACAGAAGTTGCAAAAAAAAAAATCCCTAAACAGAACAAGGAATCAAGGGACCAAATTCTGCAGAACATCTTGCAGATTCAAACTCAATTCCTCCAGACGTGTTAATCTGGTTACGGGTACCAATGTCCAAATTAAAGCAGAGAAGTTAATTTCATCTTTTAGCACATGATTGAAGACATGGAACATGCATTATTTCTCGACAAAATATTCTTGATGGCTCTAGACATAGGAATTCCTATCGTTTGCTACAGCAAAAGGGAAGGCTTTTAATTTGTTCAACCTACAGTAGGATTTTAACCTTATTTCAACTCCATTCATAGCTGATCTCTAAGAAAATGTAGGGGGATTTGAATATATCCAAGAACGTTGAAATGTTATAATTACTTATAAAGGGATTCTAAAAGTGTTACCGATGATGGATGAAGGAATGAAGAAGGCGGGAGACGAAATCGGTGGACTGAGGTTGCAGATGGAGATAGCAGAGTGACGTGGCAGATGGAGGCTTCTTGCGACAGCGGCAGCGTCAAGGGGAGGTGGCAGCGGCAGCGTACAGAGAGAGGCGGCAGCGGCAGCGTCAAGGGGAGGTGGCAGCGGCAGCGTACAGAGAGAGGCGGCAGCGGCAGCGTCAAGGGGAGGTGGCAGTGGCAGTGGCAGCGGCAGCGTACAGAGAGAGGCGGCAGCTGCAGCGTCAAGGGGAGGTGGAAGAGAGAACCGGCAGATCTAGAGAATGAAAAAAGAAATTGGGCTTAGGTTAAGTTATGGCTTCGTTTGTTTTGGAAATTTTTTTTATTTTTTTTAAATTGATTACTTTAATATTTAACTAGTTTTAATTATAAAAATTTAAATCCTTATGCTTTTTTTTCAATACTATTATATTTGTAATCTTTTTTACTAAAAAATGTTTTTTTTAACCAATTTCAATTTTTGAAATATTTTAATTTTATTAAATACCGATGAATAGTAACAAATAAATAAACAACATAAAATTATGGCATTATTTTTCATGTAAAGGTAAATTTTTGTAATAATATAATATCATCATAATAAAACATTACTAATTCGTATCATAAATTAAATAGTTAATTATTTAATCCATCATGTAATACTTATAGTTATATTTCTTTACTAATTATTTTATTATATTTTATTATTTGATCATATACAAAAAAAAATCAACTAAATTTAGTTGTCATAGATCATACTCTTAAATAATTATAGTAAGATTTTGGCTTATTGCGCACATTTACTATTTGTCCAAATCACTAATTAAATTGAGTATTCAGTTTTCAATTTTTGAATAATAGAGTTTCTTTCTATTTTTTTATTATGCGCTTAGTTATAAATTTAATGAGATATATTATGTCAGTTAACAACATTATTATCTTGTAACAAAGTATGGGTTAATTTGCGAATATTAGGGTGTCATAGTATAATTATACTAAACTTAGAACAACATTACACATATAGTAAAACAAAATATATTTCATGTTATATAAGGATTTAATTAATATACTACTAAATTCGTCCAATTACTAACATTCCAAGTTGAATTAATAATTTGTTGCACTCTTATTATTGGTCTAACATCCAAATTAACAGAGTATGGGTTAATTTGCGAATATTAGGGTGTCATAGTATAATTATACTAAACTTAGAACAATATTAAACATATAGTAAAAAAAATTCATTTCATGTTATATAAGTAATTAATTAATATACTACTGAATTCGTCCAATTACTAATATTCCAAGTTGAATTAATAATTTGTTGCATTCTTACTATTGGTCTAACATCCAAATTAACAGAGTATGGGTTAATTTGCGAATATTAGGGTGTCATAGTATAATTATACTAAACTTAGAACAACATTATACATATAGTAAAAAAAAATTTATTTCATGTTATATAAGGATTTAATTAATATACTACTAAATTCGTCCAATTACTAACATTCCAAGTTGAATTAATAATTTGTTGCACTCTTATTATTGTTCTAACATCCAAATTAAAAGAGTATGGGTTAATTTGCGAATATTAGGGTGTCATAGTATAATTATACTAAACTTAGAACAATATTACACATATAGTAAAAAAAATTCATTTCATGTTATATAAGTAATTAATTAATATACTACTGAATTCGTCCAATTACTAACATTCCAAGTTGATTTAATAATTTGTTACACTCTTATTATTGGTCTAACATCCAAATTAACAAAGTATAGGTTAATTTGCGAATATTAGGGTGTCATAGTATAATTATACTAAACTTAGAACAACATTATACCAAAGCTGCCCGTACGACCTTTGTTGACCAAATATTACGGTCATTAACCTTTTGCAATTTATTGACTACTTTTCTGGTCACCAAATGATTAGTACACATTTTTGTTGACCAAAAATTTTCTAGTCACCAAATGTGGTCACCAAAGGGTGTCTTATTGGCGGGAAAGTTTCCCGCCATGGTATTTATTGACCACTTAGTGACCACTTTTTGTTTTGGTCAATAATTTTTTAACTTTGACTAGAATTTAGTGACTAAATTTAATCTGGTCAATAAATGTACTCTTTGTTGACTGAAAATTTTGTGGTCACTAAGATTTTGGTCACCAAAGGCCTTTTTTCTTGTAGTGACTCTCCGATGAAATAAAAAAAAATTAATACAGACGCCTCCGATGTTGAGAGTTTAATGTTAAAGATGAAGACATCAATTAGTGCTAATGCCTAATGATCTTATGCGCTCTTCTTGTCCTCAACTTTGGATTTAGTTGACTTTCACACAAATTCATGTCAAAAATGAATGAAAGGATGAAAAAATGGAGGAAATGGTGAGGGTTTGAATTGGTAAATTATTATTATTATTATTAGTAGTAGTAGTAGTACATTTTGGGGATTTTTTTCTTTTTCTTTTTTTTTTTAAAGTTTAAGGTTACTATAGCGCCTGCATTATAGCATTTTGTTCCTTGGTATTAGGGAGGGATGGGAAACAATTTTTTTTTTTTTGTAATGTTGTAGCTTATCTAATTAGCGATTATGAAGAAGAATTTATATTTATATTTTAGGAGGGTTAAGGATTGGGGATTTCAGAATTGTGAAATAAAAATTCTCAATAGGTTTTGGGACACTTGGCACATAATTAACTTATGAATTATCTATCTAATATTATTCTATTTTATTTTGTTCACAATACGAAATCAGATCGTTTAACTAAAACTAAGATTAAATTTCATATTATGGTTCACTCACATCTTGATTAATAATATTAGATAGATGATCTAATCTCCAGAATTAGAGGTATTCTCATGTGAAACGAATTCATATATATATGAAACATACATGTGCGTGTAATTTTTTTTCGTATCACTTTTCATTTCAAATATTGACATTTAGTACACAAAAAAAATTGATACTTTATACGCGAAAAATTAATAGTTTATACATGATACACACAAAATCAATATATTATACACAAAAAATTGATACTTTATACATGATACGCAAAAAATTGTTTATACATGATACACACAAAATCAATATATTATACACAAAAAATTGATACTTCGCGAAAAATTGATGCTTTATATACGAAAAATTGATACTTTATATGCAAACAATGCGAAAATTAACACTTTATATATGATACGCAAAAATCGATATATTATCAGCGACACAGAATAATACTTGGTATGATACTTTATATGCTAACATTGATACTTGATATACAAAAAATTTATAATTGGTACGTGAAGTGTAATACATGTGCACATAAGCACGCATCATTAATGTCATCGCATGTATAAACAAGTCATATAGGAATTTTGTGTCAGGATTAATATTCTCAACCTTTGAAGCATGTGGTCATCCTCTCTTGTAATACACTGATCTTATGACAATTTATTTAAATTTTCAACTAGTAAACTCATTTGAGTACCAAATAATATGTGATATGGGATATTATGTAAATTTATTCATCATTTATATAAGATATTGTTTTTAACTAACTAGTTGACTGTTCCATGGGTCATGGTTTTGTAGAAGTCAAATATCTCAAATTTCGTACTAAAATTTTAAAGTATGTTAAATTTACAAGTCCCCCGGTCACTTCTTTAGTTAGTTTCAAATTTTCCTTTGTTTGAGTGAATATTTGTAATTTCGTCTAATTATAGGTAGCTTGCATGCTTATAAGTGGTCGGTCGCAAACCCGAAAAAAGAAAGAGGGTTGCGTTAGGTTGGCAGCGGGTGTAAAATCTTTGTCACTCAAATGATATAGATCATATTAGAAATCGTATAAATGTTGGGATACTTCCCGCTTTATGAAGTGCGTCACAGGGTTCGACTGTGGCGTCTGGGCAAAGACCGCTGCATCTTCAAGAGGATTTGGGTGTAGTTAAAAATGTGCAAGAGTCCTCATATATTAAGGGGATGGATAATAAAGAAAAATATAGAAAAACTAATATTTTGATATTTATCTATATTTATTCTATAAAATATTGGTATTATTAATTGAAAAAAAGTGTTGATAATTGTAGGTTTATCTGGAGAAAATAATTGGATACTAAAAGTGCAAGTGTGGTAGAAATTGTATTTGTAGTACCCCAATCCCACATCGGTTAGGTACAAGAGTAATGCCTTGTATAAATGGTAAAGCCTAGCCTCCAAGTTCAACTTCAGGATATCCATTTTGGCATAGCGAGGACGAGCCAAATGAAGTTGGGCTTGAGTGCGTCAGGCTCTAGTCGTGTCACGGTCACGCGGGCGCGTGTGGGCCCACGGGTTCACTGTGCTCGCGGGTTCGGGGCGTGACAGAATGGTATCAGAGAATGGGCCAGACCTCACCTACGGAGTGTTGGAACTAAGTGCTATGTCGACCTAAGGGCGGGAGCCACCTCTAGAATCCTTCACCACCGAGGTGGGTCTGGTTAAGGATCCTATGTGGGCCTTGCGAGGACGCCAAGGCCTCAAGGAGGGGTGAATGTAGTACCCCAATCCCACATCGGTTAGGTACAAGAGTAATGCCTTGTATAAATGGTAGAGCCTAGCCTCCAAGTTCAACTTTAGGATATCCATTTTGGCATAGCGAGGACGAGCCAAACGAAGTTGGGCTTGGGTGCGTCAGGCTCTAGTCGTGTCACGGCCACGTGGGCGCGTGTGGGCCCACAGGTTCACTGTGCTTGCGGGTTCGGGGCGTGACAGTAATTGGACACATTTTTGGGAAAATTTAAAGACATATCCTCAAGCGACAAATTGAAGAAGTTGAGAGGAAGAACACAATCCAAGAAACAAGGTTGGAGGAAAATTCTCCTATTTATGAGGAAAGAATTCTGTGAAAACATGAAAGTTTGTGTAAAGATACTTTTGGTTCAAGTATCTCTTGTTAAGAGATAATATAAGGTTTTTAAAAGATAATTTAGAATATAGGTGTAATTCTCACTTTTGGAGAATTTGAGTAATATTAGGAAAAGGGTTAGTAACTCTATAAATTGAGGACTACGATAAAGAATAAAAGGGGAGGGAAGTTTTCTGCTTTAATTAGTTAAGTAATTCGAGTTAGGATTTCATTAGAGTTCGTTTTTCAAGATTTCATTCCAGTTCGTTTTTAAAGACTAGTTGATAAAGTTATTGAGTCAAGTTTTTAGTTTCAATATTTCTGTTTTAGTATTTGTTCACTCTTAGTAATGATTCTTTGATTTTAGTCTATCTAGTTTTCTATTTAATCTAACTTAATTTGCACAGTTGGTTATTCATTAATTACGTCATCATTATCTTAATCGGAGAAAATAATTTAGCTAGAATACATAATTAAATAAAAGAAATAGGAATTAAGAAAAGTAGAATTCATATATTCAATGAAAAAGATTAACTTTACTGACTATTTTAATTAAGACTCACAAAAAATATGAAACCACTAAAAATATTATATCTAAATTGAAAACAATTACATCATCAATATCTTAACCGGAGAAAATAATTTAGCTAGAATACATATTTAAATAAAAGAAATAGGAATTAAGAAAAGTAGAATTCATATTCAATGAAAAAGATTAACTGTATTGAATATTTTAATTAAGACTCACTAAAAACATGAAACCACTAAAAATATTATATCTAAATTGAAAAAAAAGACTTAACGTAATTAATGAATAACCAATTGTGCAAATTAAGTTAGATCAAATAGAAAACTAGATTGACTAAAATCAAAGAATTAATGAATAACCAATTGTGCAAATTAAGTTAGATTAAATAGAAAACAAGATAGACTAAAATCAAAGAATCATTACTAAGAGTGAACAAATACATGGTCCTCCATGTATAAACTAGTAAGGATCCACAAATCGGCATAAAAGACACAACACATAGAAAAGACAAGACAAACATGTTGAAAGCACTTAGAAAATAAAAATAAAGGAAAAGAAAATAAAAAAATAAAGGAAAAGGGAGAAAGGACTCACTCTAGAGGGCATTTAAAACCCTTATGCTTGAAAAAGGCAAGAATAGCTGTTTCTAACAATTGAACGCGTGAATTCAAGGTAGTCACCATGTTATGTGTAGCATAAACTGAAATTTGAAGGGAGGTGATGGTAGCATGGTCAGCAGGAGCTGACTCATTTGTTAATTCCTCCTGAGTACCTGTAGAATGTGGAATAGAGCTACTCGGTAGAGATGTCACCGGTTCACAAAATGTAGGACTTCCATCAGTAATAACAGTAATTAAATTCATTTTGATTAAAAAGGAACGTCTAGAGGTGTGGGTTCAAGTGCAAATGATAATCAGTTTTAGTGGGTTTAAAAAGTTTCAACCGCTCAACCAAATGTGTAACCCAGAACCTAAACAAAGTAATCGGGAATCACTATTAGCCACTGATTTGAGTTGTGCAGCAAGGAAAGAACCAAAGTTTAGGCGCGTACGTTGGACCATTGACCATAGAATAAATAGTTCAATATACTGCACCACATTGGACCCATCGTTACGTCCAAATAAATTAAATGCTAGTATTCTATGACATAAATGAAGGGAGGGATTCTTGAGTTCTATGGCTTTAGAATATCCAGAATCATATTTAGAACCAAACGACAACTCTTTCCAAGCAGATCAACATCAAAGTTTGCAGGTTTAACACAAACGGAATTCACATAATTTGGAGAAATAAAATCTGTTGCAAAAATAGATACTATGTGAACATTCAAATCATTGAGAGACCAATAAAAAGGTATACCCGTAAGTTTAAAAGTGTGAGACCTAGGGTCTTAATCTTACTTATTTTGATGTTTAACAAATAATTATGTTTATGCTAATGGTTCAAAAAGTGTTTCAATATGATAGATATACAAAGAAGCCAAGCATGGAGCATTATCGGTTGAAGAAAGAATTGGAAGTGCAAAAGATATGGAAGTTTGGTAAATTAGGTCATTTCCCAACCCTAAACCCTAATTGTGTAAATAGCTCAACAAATTTCATCTACTCTTTTAAGGCTCAAGTAAAAATGTTTTCAAAATGTTCTTAATCCTCAAATGAACTTCAAAAGAATTAGTAAAAGTGAGGAACACACTTGCACAAAGTCACACTTAGTTGCACAAATGATTTGGAAAACGAAAATTGAAAACAATTTGAAAACAAATAGGTTCGGAAGACCTAGGCATAGTTTCGGCCGTCCGAAAGATAGGATTGAACGACCCTCTTGGTCATTTAACCGTTCGAAATTTTGGTGAAAAATGAAGCAACTCTGAAAAATAGGTTCAGACGGTGCAGGGTAGTTTCGGCCGTTCTAAACTTAGGATCAGACGACTCCCTTGGGTTTCGGCCGTCCGAAAGTGTCGCGATAGGGTTTTACATGCTTTTAGATAAATAGGTTCGGACGACCCCCCAGGGTCCGAAATAGCGTCTGAAACACAGTTTTTCAACATAACGGCTAGTTTTTGAAATGTCAAACATATACGTTTTTTTGTCATCTTTTGAGGGAGTTTAAATACAAGCAAAAGCTTGAACGAGAAGAGACACAACACTTGATTCCTGAGCTTACAATTTGAAAAACATACTCTCTACAACTCTTGCTCTTCACTTTGATTTTACAAGAAACAAAAGATTAAAAAGTTCTTGAGCCTTCTTTGAGTTCTTCATTTCATTATTGAGCTATATAGTTTGAGTTGTAATTTTCATTATAGGAATCATACTGTGAGCTTAAATTCATCTTATTCACCCAACTTGTGGGCTGTTATTTCATTCTTTATCAAACATTGTAAGTGATTGTAAAAGGTTTCTCAAGTGAGAGTAAAAACCTAGAACTCATAGCTTCGGATAGCTTGTGAGAAGGTTGAACCTTGGTTGGTTGTAAAAGTGGTTCTTTTGATCTCACCACTGAAAGGAGATCAGATTATAGTGAAGAGGTTTGAAATCCTAAGTTAGGAAACTTAGGTAGTGGATGTAGAGTGCTTCAAGGGGCAGACTTGAACCACTATAAATCGATTGTGTCTTTGCTCTTTACAGTTTTCATTTTTACCATTATCTTACCCTGTTTATGCTTTGATTTGGTGCAATTGAATTGAAGTATTGATTCAGTGTGTCTCTGGTTTAATATTGTTGAATATTACACTCATTGCAATTCACACAACTCACTCATTGTTATTGAATTTGAATTGATTAGTTTACAGAATTTTTTAGAAACCTAATTCACCCCCCCTCCCTCTTAGGTTGCCTTAGAGCTAACAATTGGTATCAAAGCTTGGTCTCTACTTGCTTAGGCTTAACAACCTTAGAGTAAAGATTATGGCAACAAACAATGCTATGTTTATGGAGGGACAATCTATCTCTAGGCCCCTAATGTTTAATGGAACCAACTATAGCAGTTAGAGAGATAGAATAGAAATTTATCTCAAATCTATTGACATTGAGATGTGGTATATTGTTGAGGAGGGACCTTACAAGGCTGAGATAACTATAGGGGATGAGACTAGAGAAAAGAAGAGGAGTGAACTAAATGAAATCGATAGGAGAAATCTAACCTTGAATGCCAAAGCTACAAATGCTCTATACAACTCCTTAGATGTAAATGAATCAAGTAGGGTTAAGGGATGTAAAAATGCACATAATATATGGAAGAAACTTAGAGAAATATATGAGGGAACCGAAGATGTTAAGGAGGAAAAGAAATCTTTGTTAGTAACACAATATGAAAGCTTTAAAATGGATAGCAATGAATCCATAGATAAAATGTTTTGTAGATTCAATAGCATAATTAAGGACTTGGAGAATCTAGGAAAAATCTATCCCTTAGGTGAGCAAAACGGAAAGATCTTAAATTCATTACCTATGGAATGGGAGTCAAAAGCCATAGCCATTGAAGAAGCAAAAAATCTGAGAGAACTACCCATAGATCAACTAATTAGTTCTCTTATGTCATATGAGCTTAAAGTCAAGTCTAAAACACAAAAAGAAGAAGATATTAAGGCTAGAAAGAACATAGCTCTTAAAATATCAAAAAATGAGAATGATGATGAGGAAGCTGAGGAAGATACAACCGAACAAGATGATGATGATATTGTACTTCTTACTAGAAAATTATCTAGGATGATTCAAAGTAGAAGAAACAAGTTTAACAAAGGAAGAAACTTTAGAGGCAAAGATAGAATGAAAGAAAAGGGAGAAACCTCCAAAATTAACAAATGTTTTGAATGTAACCAACCTGGTCATTTTATGGCAGATTGTCCAAGAAGAAAGAAAGAGTTCAAACATGACAAGAAAGGCAAAGAAAGAAGCTTCAAAGTCACATGGGATGATGACCAATCCGAAGAGGAAACTGAAGGAGAAGAAGAAGGAGTAGCTAACATGTACTTCATGGGAATTGAAGACCATGAGGTAAGTATCTATTCTAGTGATGATGATGATGATAATTGCAATGATCAAGATGAACTTGAGCTGTACATTTCTAGGTTAGTAGATGAGTTAAAGAAATCCAAGACTCAAAACAAGAAACTTAAGGCAAAAATAGAAGAAATCACTACATGTAATCAAGAGTTAACCACTAAACTTGATTGTGTAGTAAAAGAAAACTGTACATTAAAAACTGAAAATGAAAAGTTAACAATAGAGAGTAATAAGGTTAGGGAAGAAGCTAAAAAATATGGTGAAGTTAAGAAAGAACATATAGGATTAAGAAAGAGAATTGAAGACCTTAGTGATTGTTTAGCAAAATTCACTCAAGGAAAGGATAACTTAGAGAAACTCTTAGGAAGTCAAAAAATGGGAAATAATAAGTATGGATTAGGATATTCACACGATGTAGGTCAAAGCTCCAACTCCAAACCGGTGAAAACTACTCATTCATCACATAATCATGAGAAAGGAGTGAAGAATTTTATAACTAGACCTCACCAACACTATAGGTATGGAATGCATAACACACATAACCAAAGTCATAGGTTTGAAAGATATAACTTTGAACCTAGGTTTAACAATGCTAGACCTTATCCTTATTATAAGACTTCACATTCTTTTAAATATCATGTAATATGCGATTATTGTTGTAAAAAGGAACACACCTCAAGAAAATTTTTTTGCTAGAATGGAAGTTAACAATGGATCAAAAACATGGATAAGGAAAGATATCAATGCTATGAAAGCTTAAGTGGTTAAAGTCACACATTGATTCTTGAATGTAGGTATATTTAAAAAATACAATTTTGGATACAAAATGGTTCCTTGATAGTGGATGCTCAAGACACATGACCGGTAATCCCTTATTGCTTAATAACTTGGAAACAAGAAATAAAGGATATGTTACTTTTGGCAATGATAAAAAATGGAAAATTATTGGTATTGGTATTGTAGCCAATAATAATAGCAATGTGATTGAAAATGTGCTTTTGATTGATGACTTGAAATTCAATTTGATTAGCATAAGTCAAATATGTGATAAAGATCTTGATGTGTTGTTTAAGCGTGAAAAATGTGTAGTTATTGATCCAATAGATGGTAAAAATGTCCTTACCGGATCTAGGCATAACAATGTGTATACCCTTCATTTATGTGATATTATGAAATAAGACATGAAATGTCTTAGTGTG
This sequence comes from Ophiorrhiza pumila, assembly GCA_016586305.1. Classification (NCBI taxonomy): domain Eukaryota; kingdom Viridiplantae; phylum Streptophyta; class Magnoliopsida; order Gentianales; family Rubiaceae; genus Ophiorrhiza; species Ophiorrhiza pumila. Next base: position 8,426,534 of record BLIW01000005.1, read on the forward strand.
GTACATGACACAATTTGGTTGTGGCATATGAGGCTGGCTCATGTGAGAATAGATCACATAAATAATCTAGTAGCTAAAAAACTAGTTAGAGGCTTACCTAAACAAAAATACGAAAAATATAGTGTGTGATTCATGTCAATATGGAAAACAAACTAAAAGTACATTCAAACCTAAAAACATGGTAACCACTTCAAAATTCTTGGAGTTAATACATAAGGACTTGTTTGGACCCTCACAAACTACAAGTTTAGGTAGAAAAAGATATGCATTTGTAATAGTAGATGACTATTCTAGGTACACTTGGGTAATATTCTTGGCACATAAAAGTGATACTTTTAAAGAATATGCTAGACTGTTTAAAAAGGTTCAAAATGAGTTAAATTTAAATGTGGTGAAAATAAGAAGTGACAATGGAACCGAATTTGTAAATGAAAGCTTCATAAATCATTGTGATGAAAATGGTATTACACATAATTTTTCAGTAGTTAAATCACCTTAACAAAATAGAGTAGTTGAAAGAAAGAATAGAACACTTCAAGAAATGGCTAGAACTATGCTTTGTGAAAATAACTTACCAAAATACTTTTGGGCTGAAGCAGTTAACACCGCATGCTATGTTATGAATTGTGCATTAATTAGACCAATGTTGAAGAAAACTCAATATGAATTACTCTATAAGAAAACTCCAAATGTAGGATATTTTAAAGTCTTTGGTTGTAAATGCTTCATTTTAAATATAAAAGACACCTTAGGAAAATTCGATAAGAAATCAGATGAAGGAGTATTCTTAGGATATTCAGAAATTAGAAAAGCATATAGAGTATATAACAAAAGAACCTTAATAGTAGAAGAAGCTATTCATGTAAACTTTGATGAAAGTGATACAAGTAAAACTCATGAAGAAAGTGATTAAGAAATAGGAAAAAAAGAAAATCCATCTAATGAACAAGATAAAAATAAAATAGATAACAATCCATCTCAACAAATTGACCTTCCTCTCAAAGATGACACTCAAACTATAGATGAAAGTCCACAAAAGAATGATCTTCCAAAAGCTTGGAAATTTATCCGTAATCATTCTAAAGACTTAATCATAGGAAGTCCCTCTAGAGGAGTCAACACTAGGTCATCATTGCATTTAGATAATAACTTGGTCTTCCTCTCACAAATTGAGCCAAAAGACATAAATGAAGCCTTAAAAGATGATTATTGGATCGTAGCTATGTAAGAAGAATTGAACCAATTTGAAAGAAGCAAAGTGTGGAATCTAGTAGAAAGGCCTAAAGACACTTCAATTATAGGAACTAAATGGATTTTCATAAATAAACTAAATGAATTAGGAAGTATAGTAAGAAATAAAGCTAGATTGGTGGCTCAAGGGCATAGGCAAGAGGAAGGTATAGACTATGATGAAACCTTTGCTCCCGTAGCAAGGCTTGAGTCTATCCGCATGTTACTTGCTTATGCTTGTTTTAAAGGGTTAAACTGTTTCAAATGGATGTTAAAAGTGCCTTCTTAAATGGATTCATTCAAGAAGAAGTATATGTAAAACAACCTCCTGGATTTGAAAATAGTAAATTTCCTAATCATGTATATAAACTAGTTAAAGCACTATATGGACTAAAACAAGCTCCTAGAACTTGGTATGAAAGACTAAGTGGATTTTTAATAGAACAAAACTTTCACAAAGGCATAATTGACACTACATTGTTTACTAAATATTGTGATAATGATTTACTAATTGTACAAATATATGTTGATGATATAATATTTGGTGCTTCAAATGAATCATTATGTGAAGAATTCTCAAAACTAATGAAAGAGGAATTTAAAATGAGTATGATGGGAGAATTAACATTCTTTCTTGGATTACAAATAAAACAAATGGATGATGGGATTTTCATAAGTCAAGAAAAATATACTAAGGAGTTACTTAAAAAATATGGCATGGAAGACTCAAAACCTAATGGAACACCTATAAGCACTTCAACTAAGTTAGATAAAGATGAAGAAGGTGTAAAAGTTGATGAAACACAATATAGGGGAATGATAGGAAGTTTGCTTTATTTGACGGCTAGTAGACCGGATATTATGTATGCTGTGTGCTTATGTGCTAGATTTCAATCATGTGCTAAAAAATCACACTTGTTGGCTGTAAAAAGAATACTTAGATACCTCAAAGGAACGATAGATCATGGATTATGGTACCCTAGGACGAACACATTTGAATTAGTAGGGTTTACCGATGCCGACTTTGCCTGATATAAGGTTGATAGGAAAAGCATGAGTGGAACGTGTCAATTCCTAGGAAAATCTCTTGTGTAATGGTCTAGTAGAAAACAAGCTTCCGTATCCTTGTCAACGGCGGAAGCCGAGTACATAGCCGCCAGAATTTGGATGAAGCACACTCTTCTTGATTTTGGTTTAGATTTTGGGTGTGTATCCATTAAATGTGACAACACTAGTGCCATTAATCTAACCAAGAATCCCATTCAACACTCTAGACCAAATCACATTGACATTAAACATCACTTCATTCGTGATCTTGTTCAAAATAAGGAAATTCACATAGAATATGTTTCCACTAAAGAATAATTGGCGGATATCTTTACCAAACCCCTCCCGGAGGATCAATTTTCTCTTTTAAGAGATAACATTGGTGTAATACAACTTAAGTGATCCGAAAACAGTGATTTTATTTATTAAAAATAAATTTTGAAACAAAATTGGAGTTTCTGACGCACGTTTCAGACGCACAGGATCCTCCGAACCTAAATTTCAGGAAGTGTAAAAATTCTTCAGAGTTTCGGACGACACTTTCGGACGACCTCCAAAGTATCAGGCTTAAAAATCCTGATTTTCAAACAATTTTCCAAGAACTCTACAAAAGCTTCCAAACCCTTTTTCGCGCCTCTCAAACTCCATATTGAGTTTTAACTGATTATTCTCAAAATTGTTCTATTAGAATCCTTCCTTGTCATCTAAAGAACATTATTACCGATTCTAAACACAAGATTTCCCAACAAAAATCACCAAATTGATTCAAACCCTAGAATTTGGGTCAAGATCAATTTTTTAATTTTGGAGGTGTTCGATTGAATTTCTTCATATGTCATCATCATGAGCTCTTCAAGGGGTCGAAAGAGGACGAAGGTTACAGCTCCCTCACACATTCGACATGGTAAATCCACTAACTCCAATCCTCCCTCTCTTTTTGTTAATAACGAGTGTGCAGCTAAGTATAATAGCTATGGTAAGAATCAAAAGAAAATAGTCATTCCTAGAGTTGTTAGGAAAGAAGAGTTTAATTTTTTTCAAATATTTTAGAATTATTTGATTACCAGGATTGGAATGAGGTGGTGTTTGCAAATGAGCCTGTGTATACCTTGCTAGTGTATGAATTCTTTGCCAATTTACACTCTAAAATAAAGCAAGTTGGAGTTGATCGTCTATACACTAGGGTAATTCTGAGGACATTGATTTGACTCCTGAAAGTCTTAAAAAATTGTTCAAAATCGATCATCCCACTACTCTAGCTAAAGATGGGAAGAAAGTCATTCAGGATTTTAGGCTACATTATTGGGCTGATGCATCTCATGGATTCAATTTTAATGACTTTGTGGCTAGTGTATTCAATGGGGAGACTTTTGCTAGGGCAAGTGAAGCTCCTGTCAAGAATTTGAGTCCTCAACATCGTGTGTTACTTCATGTCCTCACAAAGGTAGTCCTTCCTAATCATGGTCACAAGACCGATCCCAACACAATGAATCTCTACCTTTTGTATGCCTTCCTTAAACAAATTCCTCTTGATTTTTGCTATCTCATGATTAAATACCTTGGCATTCATATTAAGGATCAATGTAGAAGTTTGCCCTATGGTATGCTAGTTACCAAGATTCTTAGGTCTAAAGGCATCCCATTAGAAAACCAAGCTGTATATCCAGTGTCTCCTCGCAACTACTATGATCCAGTATTTCTTAGGACCATGGGTATATATGTGGTAAATGGGGCTTGGACATTCGACAAGCCAATTCAAGTCCAAGACGATCATGAAGACATAAAAGAGAGTGATAGTGAGGGGGAGGATCAAGGACATGAGGCACCGGAGCCTGTGAGAGCACCTAACGTGGATGAAAATTTCAAGACCCTTATTCAAGGGTATTTTGAGTCCTTAGGTGATCGCCTTGATAGTGGGATCACCGGCGTGCATGCTAGGTTGGATAGTAGCATGGCCGAGATATGAGGGCAATTGGATGCGTTGACAATTAGGGTTGACGATTTGGGGAACGAGATTCACTACGGGCATGAAGTAATTATGATGGATGAACAACGTGAAGCCTTGGCTCAAGCTCGGCGCAAAGGGAAGGTAGTCTTATGCTTTGTTGATGTTTCCCTAATTCTCATCCCTTGTTGATCAAAACGTAAGGGGACCAAGGTAAATGAAAAGATGTAACATAGTTTTATATGCGCTCACATTGTTCTTTTCATGTTCTTACTCTGATTGATGTCAAAAAGGTGAGAGTTACTAAAAAGGGGGAAGAGAAAAATAAAGAATGTAAGTATCATGTATTGATGTGAAGCATTAGTTTAAAAAATTAACATGTAAAGGGGGAGAAACATAAAATGGAAAAGGGAAACAGAAATAGAAACAAACTAGAATAGAAGAGAGAAATAGATGTATTATGTTGTCATGTTAGTTTTAGCTCACTTATTTTATTGATGACAAAAGGGGGAGAAAAATATTCTAACAAAGAATGTAATTAAGTGATGAAAATCATAAGTTGTAAGATGTAAGGGGGAGAAGAATACATACATTTAAAGTTAGAAGTTATAAGATAGTAAGGGGGAGAAAAATAAAATGAAAAGGAAGTACACATATAGGGGGAGCATTTATCAAAATGTTTACATTTCAACAAAATGTAATTTATTGCACTTATTATTTGCTCCATCACATAATTGGTTTGTCATCATCAAAAAGGGGGAGATTGTGAGACCTAGGGTCTTAATCTTACTTATTTTGATGTTTAACAAACAATTATATTTATACTAATGATTCAAAAAGTGTTTCAATATAATAGATATACAAAGAAGCCAAGCATGGAGCATTATCGGTTGAAGAAAGAATTGGAAGTGCAAAAGATATGGAAGTTTGGTAAATTAGGTCATTTCCTAACCCTAAACCCTAATTGTGTAAATAGCTCAACAAATTTGATCTACTCTTTTAAGGCTCAAGTAAAAATGTTTTCAAAATGTTCTTAATCCTCAAATGAACTTCAAAAGAATTAGTAAAAGTGATGAACACACTTGCACAAAGTCACACTTAGTTGCACAAATGATTTGGAAAACGAAAATTGAAAACAAGTTGAAAACAAATAGGTTCAGACGACCTAGGCATAGTTTCGGCCGTCCGAAAGATAGGATCGGACGACCCTCTTGGTCATTTGACTGTCCGAAATTTTGGTGAAAAATGAAGCAACTCTGAAGAATAGGTTTGGACGGTGCAGGGCAGTTTCGGCCCTCCGAAAATTAGGATCGGACGACTCCCTTGGGTTTCGGCCGTCCGAAAGCGTCGCGATAGGGTTTTACATGCTTTCAGATAAATAGGTTCGGATGACCTCCAGGGTTTTACATGCTTTCAGATAAATAGGTTCGGATGACCCCCAGGGTCCGAAATTGCCCCATCGGACGATTTGTGGCTTGATGAAGATTGAGAAGTGGTAGAGGAATTTGAAGTCAAAGGCTTGTGCACTGGTAGTGGACGAACTCTTTTTCGGGCCCTTTGTTTGAGACAGCCATCTCGCCGTGGAACTTCTGGCTTCATGGTTGTAGGTTGTGGTTGATTGGGTAAAATAATAGCAAGTGGTGGGGTATGTAGCTGCTCCTCTTCCACCAAATTGAAGAACGTCCCATGTGAAATTTTACTGCGATACTTTGATTGAGTAGAGGGTATCGGCAGTGAAAGAAAAGGGAAAGAAGGGTTATTGCAATTAGGACAGAGGTATGGAGAAAATAATAAATAAGAGATGTGAGAATAAATGGTAAGAATGATATTTAAAGAATGAAAAATAAAATGAAGGCTACACCATTTATTGAAAACTGTGAAACTGACAAATTGAATTCAATTAGTATTCTTATTCTGTGTGTGCAGTGTTTTCCTTTTTATGAATGATATGCATTAATGGGAAGAAGTAAATATATAAAGAATGATGAGGAAAGATAATGAGTGATGCACTTTTTACGGAATATAGAAAAACGTGAAACAAGCAAATTGAATTCAATTAGTAGTCTATGAGTGTGCAGTGGCATTCCTCTCTATCCTTATTTGATGACAACTTTATTTCATGGATATTAAATCCAAAAAGAAAAGAAACTCTAGACTCATATGAAAATTGAAACCAAAAAGGAAACAAACACGAACATTAAAATATGATAACTAAAGAAAACAAACTCTAAGATTAAAATTACATTAATTGATTTTTAATTTTCTTTTTTAAATAATAACAAAAATAAGTAAATCCTGTAAAATTAAAAATTAAAATTAAGTCGATGCCCATTTACTTTGTATATCTTGCCAATTGCAAGAATCTTGATTTCGAATACTCCATTTGGGCATAAGGTCGTGACTTCAAATAGGCCCAACCACCTTGATTGTAACTTCCCTGCCTTAAATTTCAATCGAGAATTTGGTGTGTCATTTTGTACCAAATTAAATTACTTACTCTCAAACAATAAATCAAGTAAAGTGTGAGTAAGGTCGATCCCACGAGGAACAACAATATTTCCTAATTCAATTAATTTGCCAATAGTAACCAAAGTTTAATTAATGATTAAAGAAGTGAATTAAAAGAACTCAATTACGATACCAATAAATAACTAAATAATAAAACTCCGAAATTAATTAATCAAGAAGAAAGGTCCAGCTGTAAATAAATCCACACAAATCAATTGTAAATTGTTCATCGACTCAAAGATAACAATCTCTATTTAATCAGTTAGTTATAGATTACCGAGAATCGGTTGTGACATAACCCAATTCTTCCTTAATTATTCGTTAATTGACAAGTATCGGCTTGACTCAATTAATTCCCTATTTACAACACAACCCGGCCGGAATCAGCCGAACACCAGATTTAATGTTATAAAAGCATTACGAAGTGAAGAACCTAACTCTAACAAACCATATCATGAATCAGCATGCAACAATTTGTTAACCAATTATTTCTGTCTACCGAGACAGTAGATTCGCCACTAATTAATCTTACTTATTAAATCCAGTGACTTAACAAGGGATTAATTGGCTCTATCTAATTCAATTAAAGGTGATCAAGTTTTAGCTAAATTAGATAATAAACTTTAGGCTTAGAAAACTCTTGGAATTAAATCGGAGAAAGTTTATTAAGAACAATTAGGTCTCACAATTCATGCATCGATTAGTGCTTCATTATCTACAGCCAGATAAAGAACTACTCACTAATAAACATAATTAAAAACAAAAAAGAATAATAATAGAAACAGAAATTAAATTAAACTAAAAATTATCAAACCAGAACCCGTCATTTGGGCAAACGACGAGCTCTGAGATTCTGGGCAGCAGCTATTCTGCAAACCCAGTTACTGTAGCATGACTCTAAAACGTGAAACTAAGAATTCTGAAGTAAAATTCGAACTCCTTAAACCCTAAATAATCTTCTCCTTATATAGGAGAAGAGAATTAAACTTCCTAAACAAATACAAAGAGTGAAATCTTCCTGTTTCCAAAACCATTAAACCACATATAGCTGTAGAATATAAACTTCTTAATTGTCTCAAACACCAATTTGGTAATTGCCAAAACTCCTTCTTCTTGCCAAATCTCTCCAACTTTATCTCCAAGTCTTTGATCTTCTAGAAAACTCCAAATTAGTCATCTTTCCTCACGGCAATCTCCCATCATGGGATCTTCTAAATTCTGCAAGAATAAACACAATTAAGTAAACAATTCCTCCAATTCAGCACTAAAAAGAATATAAAAGATATGAACAATCTGTGCTTCATCAGAATTGAACAACAATACCTTTTGTCCTACCAAAAATTCTTTGTGCCGTAAATGCTTATCATGTAGGTATTTTGTACGTTGTTTGTAGTGCAAGAAATTATCATATGCCTCCATTTTGATTACCTCCAATTCTTGGAGTTGGAGTTTTCTTGTCCGTCTAATGGAGTTTGTATCCATGTTGCATGCCCTCATAGCCCAATATGCCCTGTGTTGGAGTTCAATGGGTAAATGACAAAGTTTTCTAAAAACTAATCTGTATGGGGACATGCCTATTGGCATTTTGTAGGCAGTGCGATATGCCCATAGAGCATCTTATTGGTACAAACTCCAATCTTTGCGATTCGGATTTACCATTTTTTCGAAAATGCCCTTGATTTCTCTGTTGGAAATCTCTGCTTGACCATTGTTCTGTAGGTGATATGCCGTGGCCACGCAGTGGTGCACGTCATACTTTTTCAGAAGTGCTTAAATGATCTTGTTGCAGAAATACGTGCCCTGATCACTAATAATGGCACGTGGAACACTAAACCTGCTAAAGATATTAGATTTAAGAAATCTTCCAACAACTTTAGCATCGTTAGTACAGGTGGCTTTGGCTTCCACCCATTTCGAAACATAATCAAAAGCAAGCAAAATATATAAATTACTACAGGAACTCGGAAAAGGTCCCATAAAATCCATTCCCCAAATATAAAAAATCTCACAAACCATTATGGGCATTTGGGGCATTTGATCTTTTGTTGTTATGTTCCCAACTTGTTGGCACCTGAGACAACTTTTACGAAACAAGTAAGCATCTTTAAAAATAGTTGGCCAATAGAAACAACAATCTAAAACCTTCCTTGCTATTCTTTTATGTCCAAAATGTACACCACATGCATAAGAGTTACAATATGTTACAATTGTATACATTTCCTCATCTGGAATGCATCTTCTTATAATTTGATCAGAACAAATTTTTCATAAATATGGTTCATCTCAGATAAAATACTTGCAATCACTTTTGATTTTGTTTCTTTGATGTGTACTGAATCCTTTTGGAAAAATGCCCAAGGCAAGGTAGTTGACTATATCAGCATACCATGGTTCTTTTCCATTTTGGGCTGTCACTGAGTATAAATACTCTTCTAGAAATGTCTCTATAATGGGCATATCATGAGTCCTTTCATTAATGATGCGACTTATATGATCTGGAAATCTCTGGAACAAAAGTACTCTACTCATTTTTTATCTTTGATTTCCGAATTGAATTCTTGGAGCAAAAGGATCCTTCTAATCAGCCTAAGTTTGGACTCTTTTTCTGCTAACAGATATAGCAATGCTACATAATCAGATACAACTACTTTAGAACCTAGTAAATATGAGCAAAATTTTTCAAAAGTAAAAACTATAGAAAGTAGTTCTTTTTCTATTGTGGTATATTCAATGTCTAGGAGGCATAGTAAATGGCGTGAATTTTTTTCCAAATTTTTTGCCCCAAAATTGCTCATGCGGCATATTAACTGGTATCACACATGAGTTCAAAAGGTAGACTCCAATTTGGAGGTTGAATGATAGGCGCAATGGTCAATTTCTTTTTGAGAAAATCAAATGCCTCTTTGCACTAATCTATAAGTCCAAACATAACATCATTTTAGAGTAGACGAGTTAGTGGTTGAGCAATCTTTGCAAAATCCTTGATAAATCGCCTATAAAAACCTTCATAGCCAAGAAAACCATGGATTTGTTTAACTATTGAAGGATATGGCAGCTTATCAATAATATCTAGCTTAGCTTTTTCAACCTCTATGCCCCTTTCAGAAATGAGATGCACTAAGATTATCTCTTCCCTTATCATGAAATGACATTTTTCATAATTAAGCACAAGGTTATGCTTAATACAATGCTTTAACACTAATTTTAAATGATGAATGCATTGATCAAATGAATCCCCATAAACAGTAAAGTCATCCATGAATATTTCAATGCATTGCTCAATTAATCTGTAAAAATGTCCATCATACATCGTTTGAAAGTTTCAGGGGCATTGTAGAGTCCAAATGGCATACGACGGTATGCAAATGTTCCAAATGGACACGTGAAAGTTGTCTTCTCTTGATCTTTCTCTGCTAAAAAAATTTGAAAATATCCTGAGTAATCATCAATAAAACCAAAAAATAACTTTCCAGCTAAATGTTCTAACATCTTATCAATAAAAGGCAAGGGGAAATGGTCTTTTCTAGTGGCGGTATTCAATTTTCTATAATCAATGCACATCCGCCTTCCAGTATGAAGTCTCATGGGTACAAGCTTATTTATTTTTATTTTTTACAACTTGGATACCAGATTTCTTAGACAAAACGAGAACGGCGACTAACCCATTCACTATCAGATATAGGATAGATTATGCCTAACTCTAACAACTTTAAAATTTCTTTTAAAACTACCTCTTTCATTGGCAGATTGAGCTTTTTTTTAGGGTCACAGATAGGTTTGGAGTCATTTTCTAAAAAAATATGATGCATACATACCGTAGGACTTATGCCTTTAATGTTAAAAAATCCATCCAATTTCCAATTTGTGCTCGCTCAACATTCTCCCCAATCTTTCTTCCTGTGCCAAAGTTAGGTCCTTATTAATGATTACTGGAATTGTCTCCCCATCACCTAAGGTTGTGTTTGAATTGAGGACGGAAACGGAAAAAAACCATTTATTGTTAATAATTATTCATTATAAAATGCTTTTTTAACTTAAAATTTTGTTTAGAAATTATAACGTAAACTTTTATGTGTAAATAACTCTTATAATGATTTGAGAAATTTAATATCTTGTAATTCTATCTATATCTAGAGTTCTAATTTTATTAAAATTTGATTTCATTTCTACAATTTAATAATTCTTCACGTGAATGAATATTTAATTACAATATTATTCAAATTATTATGATATATTAATAAAATTGAGTTCCAATTTCTTACAAATTTTAAGCACCCACTAAATAATATTAGAGTTCTATTTTATTATAATTTAATTTGATTTATAAAACTTTAATAATCTCCCTAAATTTTTTTAAAGTTGAATCAACATTTAACTAAAAAACTTTTATGTTAAAAAATTGTCATAAATTTTAGAAAAATTATATGTTAATAAAAAGTTTATTCACATCCAAAAGATTAGAATTTATGCTTCAAACATCATTGTCTTATATAAAAATACAATAATCTCCTAAACAATTATAAAAGCTATAAAAAATAATTTTTGATTTTTTATAAAAAAATAACACGCTTATCTAAAATTAACATATATTTTTATTTGATTGTTGTGCTTATATTTATTTATTTTATTTGTTCTATTATTTTTAATTTTATTTTATCTTATATAAAAATAATATTAATAAAATAAATTTGAAAAAAAAGCAAGTGTAAATTGATTCATTTAATTTATTATATTAGTTGGAAAATTAGTCATACATTATAAAAAATTTATCTTTTTGTTTCTTTTTCTTCTTATCTCTAATAATATTTATAGTATATCATTTCCTTTCTTTTCCACCCTATTCAAACAGACAAGAGGGAAACTGTTTTCCTCTACTCTACTCTATTTTCCTTTCTACTGGTTTCCTTTCCTTTCCTCTCCCTCCATTTCTCTCAATCCAAACATAGCCTAATTATGCATACTTTAGATGAGCAGGTCTGAAAAGGAACGAGGACGAGCTGTAGAAAGAAAGGAAAGAAAGAAAGAGAGAAAGGAAAGGGAGAGAGAGAGAGAATTGGTGAAGACCAGTTGGCCGGCTCTGGCCTGCGCTAATTTTCGCCTGTGGTTCTAAAGCTGACTCCCAAAGATGAGCAACAAGGTGGATAGCTCTAGCTTCAACCTCCATGTCCAAATAGAAGAAAGAGCTGCTCATCTGCTCTCTTAGCTGAATCTAAGCTACTCCAAAATTAGATCTTCGCCAAAACTTTCAAAGCTTCGTGTCCCAACTTCAGATTGGCGCTCAGATCTGACTACCTCAGCTAAACGAACGATCAAATGCTACAGTCTCAGGGACGATCTGCGAGCTCTACCCGGGGGCTGATCTGAAATCGAATAGGGAGGCTGTGATAATATTCCATAGAACCCATATCGTAAGGCTCCAACATAAGAGGGAAGCTGATCTGAAATCGAAGAGGGAAGCCGCCGACGATTTGAGGGTTCTTCAAACCTACAGGAGTAGCACGATCGTACCAACAATTTCAGCTCAACGGATTTCAAATGACAATCTCAGCTGGAGTAGCACAACTGCAAAGCTTTAACGGACTCAGCTACGAAACCGGAGCTACTGTAGCTCGACGACAAAGCTGAAGGTCAGATGCCATGGGTCGAGAATCAGTTTTCCATTTGGTCAGTTCGTTGGACAACCGAAAAACGAGCTGCCAAACACTGAAAATGATGGAGAGCTTCAGTCAACACAGTTGACTTTCAACATGACTTCTTACGGATGCTTGATTGCCACTGCCTAAAGGGTGGATGAAAAATTATCATGCTTCAATGGGTAAGATTGAATTTTATGCCTGGCCCCTGACTACTGAAGTTTATGTCAGATTGGCCATTTTTGCCTGTCAAAATTTGAATACTTGAACCTATCTTGGAGGAATTGTTTGAGAAAAACCAACCTGGTTGATATTTGAGGAATGACGAGAGACAGAAATTGTTTGCTTTGAATGACAAGGACTAAATGTGGTCCACCTGTTTTTGAATTGGAACTGGAAATGCATTGTCTGTTATCTATAATTTTGTTGGGAGAATTGTTGAAGTAATGTGTCTATGCCAAGTTTCTTGGTTGGAATTGGATGAAAATAAGAACTGAGTGCACATTAGCATAACTGGATTTATGCACGCGGGACTTTGGATTTTGGATTTTGATGATGACTTTGATTCCTGTTTTTGAGAATGGAAGCTGATGATCTATAGAGCTCAGGCCACACGGAACCACGATAGCTTCACTATTTCTGTTTCGTAGTCTTTATAAGCTCTATTGGGGATGAATGGTACTTAGAACATACCTCTCATGTGTTAGCTGTTGTTGGTCCTCTAATATTTTGAGGAAAGGATTTACAAGGCTAGAGAGATTGGGATGGCTGCACTGTTAGGAGAGTCTGGGGAAATGAGGGAAGAACTAAGACAGCTTTAGTTTGTTACTTACAGAGACATTTATCGGAGAGGGGCTATAAAGAATTGCTCTTTGTTATGGTATCAATGAAGGATTGCCTTGGGACAGAACTTATGAACCAGAATAGTGGGATGAGTACTAATTGAAACCAGCGACTGAATCTAGAGATTGGCGATTTTGGTTGTAGTGATGTCTATGTGCTAGAGCTATAGCGTTATTTGTCTTCTGCCCCAATTATTGCAAAGGTGGAAAGTGTGAATGGGTAGAATGATTGATGAGCTGGACTGCCTTGTTGCATGGTTACTGGATGTGGAGGTCATCGGTCCTAGGCTTCTTAGGGCAGAAGCAAGAGGCAACTACTTTCCTCTCCTTATCTTTTGGAAAGGTGGAGAATGGCGAAGGAGAAACTAGTTTTGTTCTGGTAGTTTTTGACTTGAGAAGGCCCTGGACTTGAGAGCATGAGTGTGGCTTGTGTGGGCCTAAATGGATTTAATGGCAAACATTTGATAAACTGGAAACGAGGTCCATGAGTACCCAGTGTGGTTTTCATTCAAGTACTTTACAAATCACTCATATACTTGCTAAGATACTTTGGTTTTCATTTGCTAAATAGAACCTGGCTACTTTCACTTCATGGCTATTTTTGGTTGCCTTTTTGGAGCTGTGCTAACATTGTAAAGTAATATTGGCTCCACATTTACTACATTCATGTACAATGCATTGGATTGTGGATTGGAGATAGAAAGTTATACTCTAGTTATTCTAGAGTAGATATTTTCTGTATTCCACTTTAGCCATTTAATTCATATATCATGTAATGGAGTAGTACTCCAAATTTACGTTTTCTTGCTTTAAATTGTAACAGTGTGACGGGTATATCTGGCATCGTATTTTGCTCATTGTGATATATAGATATCAGTTTAAAAAAAATGATGAGCAGGAAGGGGTTTTAAGTCTAATATGGGTGCCTGCAAAATAGAAAGGAGAAAATTTTTATTATTAACTGAAATAGGCATAAGAGATGGTGTTACGTCCTTTGAAATTTCTTTCAAGACATATAAGCTCATGATAGCATCCATCATTGTTGTGTAAGTTTGTCATGCAACCCAAATAAACAAATACCCTAACTCTAAATATGTAGCACTTGGAAGCAAGGGGTCGAATTCCACGGAGAGGGGGGTCTTGTTAAGAGTTGTGTCTAGTATTTAGAGTAATGAAAAATGCAACTATGGAAAGGAGAAAAGATAAAATGCAACAAGACTAATCCTATACTAAAGTCAACTTAATTGATATAGGACTTTAGCTTCAAAATTAGGGAGTAGAAATCAAGTAGATAAGTGTATTATTGAAATTTAGGATTAGGTTTCTCAATCATTTGTAGCATTAGTGATTCATGTGATAGCTTGAGGAATATGGCTTAATGTTGTCTAGTGGAAATTTGGTGGCTAAGACTATAACCGGACAAAACTCAACCACAATTAATAGATCAATTAAAGCCAATCGATTCTATGTCATTGCAAATCAACAATTTCTAACACAAGCCCCCCAACTAGGTTGTCATGCTAGTGTAGACTTGGTTTCCATATGCTTATGGCTAATTCATGGAATAGATTCAATCAACATTATTGTGGACAAAGAGGTCTCTTCATCACAACATGCAATGGATTAATATTCTACTCACAACATGACCCAATTCTCACTTTCAAGACAAGGATATTGTACAAGAAATGTGACCTTAAAATCAAGCATATAAAACATATAATCAAGCCCATAACTCAAAAACCCATAGCCTAATTCCAAAGACACCACACAATTTAGCCCATCATGGCTAATGAGAGTAAACCCAAATGGTAAATTAAGCAATGAATTTAGTAAGAAAGTGCAAAGGAAAAGACAACCCAATATGAGGACACTTCCCAAATGTTGATTCCAAGCTAAAGATCCAAGCTTCCCTTTGATTTCTACTCCAATTAGCCAAGAGTTACAAAAATTCTCTCCCAAAAAATGAAAATACCAAGACCACACACTAAAAGGTGTGTTCTTTTGAGCTATTGCTAATTGTGTCTTAGATACCTAACTTAGTCTTTAAGAAATTTTAAATAGTTAGTGAAATGACTAAAAATCAATAATTACATAAAGTACCCCGCTTATACTAAAATAGGGGCTGAAATGTAATTTTCGAAAGCGTTGGTCCCGCAGCTACTATTTTCAGGATTTCAGACATCACACTTAGATGATATTGGAATGCTATTTTGAATGTTTTCCGCAAAGAACTGGGCATTTTCGTTGCATAATAATTGTAGCCCTGCCTCTTGTCTTTCTAATGCATTAAGAATCATTGAATTTGGAGTTCTTGAATGAAAGTTATGAATATTCTCCCAAACTGTGACATAGGCTTCTGATTTTCTGAATTCTTTGGTGTATGTTGACTTGAGCCTCAATTTCAACCATTTTGCCAGCATATTTGGGAGTAAACTACAACAAAAAAGGTCATTAGCGACGACAAATTTGGCGATGAAGTTTAATTTTCTCGCTAAAAATATAAATTAGCGAGGATTCAAAACTCTTTTACTGTTCATTGAGAAGGTAGATTTAATCAGTGAGGAAAAAAAATTCTCGCCAATTTTTGTCGCTATTAGTATGGCGAGAAAGGACCTGCCAACTCAATTATCTAATAGTGACAAATTTTTTACTCATTTTAGTGAGAAAACTATATATTTCTCGCTAAATATAATAGAACATGTTCTATAATTCCTCACTAAAATAAAAGATACTTTAGCAAGAAATTTATTTCTCACAAAATACTTTAGATAGAAAATTAATTCTCATAAAATTACACCAATATAAAAAAAAATTAACTATTATCTATTAAAATATAGCAAGAAAATGAAATATTGTTGCTTAAAAAGGTGGGCAATCTAATAAAATATTTTCATACAAAATATCCTAATTTTTTGCCTTTTCGCTCTCCCTTTCCCTTTTCTTTTTTCTATGCATTTCTAGTAAAACAACCAGTCGCTAAAAATATAGTATGTGGACAAATAGAATATTCTAATAAAATATATTAATTAATTTTTATTTTTATTTTCTCTTTTCTTTTTTTCATCCTTTATTTTTTTATCTATTTTTTATGCTATCTTATTTATCTTTATTTCCATCTTGTATTCTCTAACGAAGATACTTGCATAGCATTGTAAAATTAAACTGTAAATGTAATTTGTATATAATAATAATAAGTTAAGTTATCGTACTGTAAAATCTCTCACCATTGTTGTTCAATAAAAAAATTCAACATGAAGATTTTGTTACTTGGATATATAGATATATATATATATAGACACACACACATATATATACATGTACAACTTGCATTTTTCTTGAAAGAGTTGATAAATTTTATAAAAGTTGAAATTGAATTAATAATTATATAATACCATAAGTTACAGAACATATATTCAAATATTCTAAAACTAATAGTTTTACAAATGTTAAGTTGAATTAGCACATTCAAAAATGCATATTGAGCCTATATTTGTTAATTGGGCTTTTATTTCATTTGAGAATTAGGCTTTATTTTTTAATTGGGCTAATCCAAAAATGAATATTGGGACTTTGTTTGTTAATTGGACTTCTATTTGATTGGAGAATTAGGCTTTATTTTCTAATCTTGCTGGATCTAAATATGCATATTGGGCCTTTTTTTGCTAATTGGGCTTTTATTAAGAATTTAAACTTTATTTTCTAATTGGGCTACAACACAAACATTTGGGCTTTAGTTTTATTGTAGCCCAAATCGATACTAATCAATTTCATATGCAATTTGCTTTTTAAAAAATTACCAAAATAATCGTTAACATTGTACCAAAAGAAAAAAGTATTTTGTGATCCACATTAAAAATAATGTATTTTAGCTACTGGCATTGAGAAAATGCACCAAATTACTTATCAACCAAAGTTTGTTAACTTTTTTAAAAGAAAAAAATCACCCTTTTACATCATGTACCACTTAATAAAGGGGTAACAAAGTTTCATCTGTGATGTAAACATAAGTTTTCTCTATTAAAAAAATTAACAGAATAGTGATGAAACTAAATATTGTTGATAAATTAAATCTTTTTTTTTGTGCAAAATAAATTCAATAGATTCATTTATCTCAATTAAATTTAAAAATATTCTTACAAAATGTAAAATGTTATGAGTCATTTAGTAGATGTCCATCAATATTCTCCATGATTCATTAGATCCATGGTGGTTTCTTTTTAATGTTTAACTAATAAATTAGTTGGAAAAAAGATTTCATCTCTCTTATTTATTTGTAAAGAACTTAATCTTATATTTATGATTATGTTATGCATAAAAAATAATAGATATTGTGAAGTTTTTCACTTGGAGATTATAAAATGTTGTAAAATTAATTTGTGCTACTTATTATCAAATTAAGATAACTAAAAAAGAAGATTAATTGACAATTAGTTGGTTCAGTGGTAAACAATTTATTCGTAATGTTCGGAGGTTATGCTATCGATTCTCCTAAATTAAAGTTTTGGTGTTTGTTACTGTTTCAATTTGACTCTTATATTTTTTATTTATTCTAATTTGACCCCCTAGTAGTTGTTATTATTTTAATTTAACCCTTAAAGTTGACCCTTATGTTTGTCATTTATTCCAATTTGACCCCAAATAGTTGCCATTATTTCAATTTGACCCCTAAAATTGACTCTTATGTTTATTATTATCCCAATTGACCCTTATGTTTGTCATTTATTCTAATTTGACCCCAAGTAGTTGTTATTATTTCAATTTGACCCTTAAAATTGACCCTTATGTTCGTTATTTATTCCAAATTGACCCCCATTAGTTGTTATTATTCTAATTTGACTCTTAAAATTTTGTATGAATTAAAATTATAGTTATTTTTCTTATTCTAATTCGACCCTTAAATTTAAAAAATACTCAAAATATTGACTTTGTTCTTCCAATTTAATCCTTAAAATTTTCAACTTTACTTAAATTATGGCTTATTATTCTAATTTGACCCTTAAATTTTTTAAAGTTACTTAAATCAAATGACAGTTACTTTAATTATCAGCTTTATCAACTTTAATTATTGGCTTAATGACCCTTAAATTCTAAAATTCTTAAATCAAATGACAAAATTGTGTGACTCGATGTAATAGGATAATTGGTTATTCTAATTTGACCTTTTAGATATGAAATTATTTGCAATTGAATCCTTAAATTAAATTACAAAATAGCCTTTGAAGATTTAAAATTACATTCAATTTGATCTTTACGTGTTCTTAAGTACCCAATATCATAATTTAATTCCCATAAAAGTCTAGTTGAAACCCTATGAATTTGTAAATTCTAAAAGCATTAAACACCAAATTACATTACACATTCAAAAATTACAATCTTTAACTTTTACAAAACAAATAATATATTAAATATTTTTAAAGATTTAATTTACTTTAGTTTGTAGTGATATAATGATTAATCTGTTAAATCTATTATGCGATATACAGATAAAGGGCATGACATATTTGAATAACGTTTTGTTACATTGAATTAATTTTTTCGAAGATTTAGTTTGTAATTCACTTTATAGTTATATGATCGTCGATATGGAGAACGCTATCATTATATATATACATATATACACACACATAAATAAAATAACATGATACGTTTGATTAAAGTGTTATTATAATTATAATTTACAAAATTTAATATTCTATTTTTTTTAGAAATTGTCAAAAAATATAAATTAAATAGAATAGTTTTGTTTTATGATAATGTAGCTAATTATTGTACCTAATTTTTATAAAAATAATTCATTAGTTAATTTTATCTTAAAAATATTGTATTTAAAAAGCTTAATATATAGTTACCAAGTTAATGGAAAAATTTCTCAAAACACATTTTTGATTTCACATATAAACTATATGAAATTAATTGGTTATAATAAAAAAAATGATAAAAATTGATATAACAGCACAAGTTGATGTTTTTGAAAAAAAAAGGTAAAAAAAACGAAAACCAATCAATAAGATAAGATTAAATGGAAAATAATTAACTTTGAAAACGAAAAAGTTAAATCTGTAATAAGGAAACGCGCAAACGCACATAGAAGCGCGGAATTTAAATTTTTTGGGCAACAAACTAAACGGCGTCGTATTGTGAGGGGAAGTAGTTAAACGCTGTCGCATTTGGGTAATGCAAGGGTATTAAACGAAGATTTTAACACTTAGAAAATTTTTGTGGTATCCTTCATCCCGTCTCTCGAATCTGATCGAAGCCCTAATTTGTCTCTCTGCATTTCTCCTCCTATCATGTTTCAACAATACATAACGATTTTTGGTAAATCCTCATTCAATCATCTATGAAACTCTAAATCCTCATTCAAGTTCTTTGTTTGGGAGAAATCTTTTGCGGGTTCATTCGTGGGAAATCTGCCTTCCTTTTTTTTTTTAAATTAGATCTGCACTCTAGGCCGCCTCATTCTGCAATAGATCTTGCTCGCCTTGCCTGTGCATCATCATCATCATCTATCAAGATATTCACTTCTCCAACCCAAGATGCCCTCTCAGAAGACTTTCATGATAAAGAAGAGGCAGAACAGGCTCACACCGATAATACCATCGAATACAACGCCAAGCGCCCCAATGGCACTGCATCAAGCTCGGTTTCTAAGAGAGCGTTCTGTTGTTTCTCTCCACCACAGCCAAATGTTACCGGTTTTTTCGTTTTCTTCTCTAATTTTGTGTTTGACTATTTATTTTAAGATTGCTGTGTTTCAATTTTTGAATTGTTGTTAGTTTTGGAACCATTGTTATGTTTGGTTTTGTCTCTATAATTACGGGTGGTCTTAGAAATTAAGCAAGATACTATCATATTTCAATATTTGGATCTCTAATTTCTTTACTAAGATAGTTCATCATTTTTCAAAAAATACAAAAAATAAAATTCTGGGCTTAACTCAAACACCTCACGGTTCTTTTTGTTAGTTCAATTATTTTTTTATGTCATTACTTCTGTGAAAGTTTTCTTTAGATTGAGATTTTTTTTAGCTAATTTGCTGTTTTATGAATTGGCTCCCTCTTGTTCCAATTCTAAGGAAGTAGTTTTGGCATTGTGATGGATTTGGAACTAATGGAATTTCTATTTGGTCAATAAGTACAGAAAACATCAATTAACAATGTCACAAAAACTTGGACATACTATGATCTTTAGTCACTTGGGGTTCAGTAGTTGCTGTTCCCAGTCTCTCCTCTATACTTTTGCTTTAGAGAAGCTAAAATAAGTGACACTTTAAACTTTGAAGCTTTTAAGCAATTTGATAAGTAGAACTTCAAACTTTGAAAGTGTTTTTTCTTTACTCCATCTCCATACAGATTTAGGTAAATTTTCAATGTTGACTGTGTGTTGTCTTTCTGTAGAAATGCCTAATCGCAGTGGACCTGGAACATTGTTGTTACCACTGATTAAGGATGGCAGCTAGCCTAAAGAAGAGAATCTGAAACTTCTTAACGGGACCTCTAGATCTATCTGACTAAGTAAGTTCCACTCTCATTTGAGTATTTCAATTGTTTTCCCTTTGAGAACTGATTGTTTTGCCATCACGAAGTGGAATTTTACAAAGCCTAAGAATCCAATTCAACCATAAGGTAATTGAGGAGGGAACCACTGTGCATGTTAAAGCAGTGATGAATGGTGTATAGTTGATGGATAGCTATTGACTATGAAGCTACTGCAGTAAGGATAACTAATGGCTTTTGACTTGACTCTCTGTTAATGACTGGAATACAAGTTAAGTTTTATGTTCCTTGGTTCTCTTATGGTATTAAATGCAATTTTTCATTTTAATAAGGTGTCGCAGTTTTAATTTTGGTTCTAAATGCTGTGTTTCTTGTTACTGTTGGATTATGAACTGGTACAAATCTATTTATAATGTGTAAAAATACATACAAACTTATTTGGTGTTTCATCCTAGATGAGCATGAGGCCATATTGATAATAGTAATGTTTAACTCCATATGTATGCTTTCTCCATAATCCTTTACAAGATGATGCATGTCACTTTTCAATTCGTTCTGACAGTACCTAGTGTTCTTTTGTTGTGTTCATGAGACTTTTGGACCATTTTCTCAACGGATTGTATATGAAAAATGAGAAACGGATAGGGATCACTTTTCTAAGCAAAAATGGTTAAGGATAAAAGTGAACTATAATGGGTTTCTTTAATTTGAGTTGTTTTGATTTTATTAGAGGAAATTTTGCCTAGAATGGATCCATTCTGCTCAAGAACATATTGATTTTGTATTCTTTACTTTGTCTTTAATATTGGATTAGTGACTACTGATTCAGGAATCATGAATTCAATGAAAAGAATGTTTAGATGTCTATTTGAGAAATGGCAGTCTTTGGTATCACTTTCTTGTATATATTCCATTAATGTTTTTCCTCCTTTGACCTTCTTAATTTGGCTTTTTCTTGTTTGAATGGTTTTGATGATTTTGAATGTGTTAATGAGAGGCAGCCAATCTGCCTTAAGTTGATGGTATCTATATACATATTCATTGAATCTAAGATCATTCATGGCCTAAATCTCAAGGATAGTGAACAAGAATCTAACTTTCATTTTTTCTTGTCTTTGGTGATTCCCCTATAAATGCTGATTCATTATTGGTAATTCATTGATACAATCCATCATAGTAATTCATTTTTTTCCTTGGTGTTTTGGGTACACTTTCATTGTTGATTCCTAATATGAATTTTTTGTGCTTTCTGTTTGACAGGCTCATTCCTACTATAGTTTTGGAGAAGTAACATTTTATTTGTCAATGAATTACGTGAACCCATTTTTGGTGAAGTTGTTAGCTGTAACTTGCCTATCATTAGGAGCTAAAATGGCTGAAATTCAAGGTCAAAGGGAGAATTTAAATTCTGTGAGCTAGTGGTTTACTTTTTTTTGCCTTGAATGTATTACCAATTTACTATGGTAACAATATTAATCTTTTTTTCTTAAAGTTATGTTATTTTATTATATAGAATGTCAAAATTTTTTTCCCTTGAATGTTTTTAATAAATTTATTAGGAGTTTTAATCACCTTTTTAATTATGAATAATATTAATTCCATTGTTATCATATTATATAAATTTTAGTAGCATCAACATTTAGGACTATATTACAATTTTTACTAGTTACAAGCTAATAGCATATAAAATTTTTCTCACTAATTATATAAAAAATAATATTATTAAAAATTAAATTAGTGAGTAATTATTCATTGCAATTGCAACAATATTTTTGCCTAATACATTTCACTAATGAATATCACATTGCCAAATATTATAATTAGGGAGAAAAATTTCTTGCCAACATTGTTATGGTTACCTCGCAACTTCCAAACATTAGTAAGAAAACTCATCACTAAAGCACGATATTTAGCAAGCAAAATTTTCTCGCTAATTCGACTATTCTTATATTATTGTATGTTTTAGAGGGAATTATTCCTCACTACTATTACAATTAGCAAGATATAATCAAATCACTAGTGGCGATTTTTTCTCGTTAAATGTGTGATTTTAGCAAGGACAAATTTATGTTTAGTAAGGATATCTTATGTCCATTTTAATCATTAGCGACAAAAGTTTTACCTACTGATTTCAACTATTAGTGAGAAGTTTTTTACTTTTTGCTAGGAAGGGTATAATTGTCTTTTCAAATTTTTGGCAAGAAAACCATTTTTCCTAGCTAAAACTATGGACCATTTGCAAGGTTTTTCAACTTTTAGCGATGAAATTATAGATATAATAGAGAGGAAAATTTACTCGCTAAAGATCCAAAATTTTGTGAGTAACCTGTTTTCTCGTTAAATGTTTACATTTTTAGTGATGAATGGTTTTTGGTTTCTCGCCATAACCTTTTGCGACGCTAAACTAGCTAGAAAACTCGTTAGCGAGGAATTTTCGTCATCTTATCCTTTTAGCGAGTACTTTCCATGTTTTGGCGACCGTTTTATTTCCTCGCCAATGACCTTTTTTCTTGTAGTGGTAATTCCAAACATAAGAGTTTTAGTAATCTCATAGATCTTTCCAAAACATCCAATAACTCTTCTTTTCGTTAAGTAGAAGCCAAGATATTCTTGTTTGAACTTTGCTTTGTATTCTGCCTAGTTTTGCCTTACATTCCCATCTTTGCTCCTTTGTGCCATCTTGTCTTTGGTAATCCGAATTGAGTGATTTTTCATTCTTTTTCCCACTTTTTCACATCAAATTTGGAATTTATTTCTTTTAGCCTCATTGAACTTGAAATCCTGCATTTATTCAATAAACAATACATAAACAACAATAAAATCCTCAAAGACAAGCATAAGCTTAAGTAAATGAGGAGGTAAAAATACGTATTTTTAGCCCCAATCAATCCCCCCACACTTAGAGTTTTGCTCGACCTCGAGTAAAGAAAACAAAAGATAACTAAATATAACACATAACACATAACTTGGTTGGCCACTTGCAAAGATAACATCCCATTTATTTCAAGTGCATTTATGTGACCAATGAATTTCGTGTACCTTTATTTCAAGAAACCTATTTGACTTTTGTGGAAAGGATATATTCAATGCTTTATAATAGTTGTTTAGGCTAAGTAGTACTCACTTAATACTCCAACACATTTGTGTTTGTAGTGTGCAACGGGTTCCACATGGTCAAAGTTTATATCATTATATAAGTGATAATAGGGAATATATAGTTTCTAGCTTTTAAAAGTAGCTCTTCCTTTTCACTAATAATATACATGTCTACTAGCATACATACACTCATACATTATATTGAGGATCAATGAATTTTATTCCCTACACATATAAGTAATTTGATGTGTCTTGGGTTTTTGGCATCTTTATACCTCTACCCAATCATATGAGTTCCACGTAGGAATGTCATTTTCACTCAAGAGGCTATCTCATAGAGGATGGGGAAAATTGGTGACGATTGTCGCTACCCTCCAATTTTACCTAATGTGTACTAAACAAATGTAGTAGTGATGAATGGGATCATTCCACAGAGAAGGAGTTGTGTTATGGTGATTGATTAAATGACAGTATAAAATAGGCCAAATGTAACAACTAACAAAATTCAAAGTATTAAAAGATGAGTGAAGTGGTATTGCCTTGAGGGGTGACAACTGGTGTAGATCTCTTCGTAATATCACTCACTAGCATGTATGCATGAGGGACTTTCTGCTAGTTTCATAAAATAGATCAACCTGGTGGTTCTCTCAATTTTACTCCACTGACTCCTCAAACTTCCCCGGGTGGGGCAAGTTGTTGGCATAAATTAAGAACCCACCAGATCCCTATTCCGTACAGCAATTCTAGTTCAATTCTTGACTATCTCTCTTGGTGGGTAGCTAACCAATTCATGCATTCAAATTGTTCTACAAGAATAATCCTAAGTCTTGTCTACAGATTTGGTTTCAATTGTCAGTGGGTACTGCACAAATAGAACCACAAAGAAATGAGATCTTAAGACTCATGCAAGAAGGGTTCTCAGATTCATTTCATGTTAAGTTAATTTTCCTTCGGTAGATCCAAAGCAATCTCAGTGGGTTACTGTAGATTGTCCATAGATTTAAATGTTATAATGTAAGCCCATTGAAATTAAGCACTCAATGAATAGAAAACACAATGAAACACAGATGAATTACAATTCAAATGTCTCAATGAGTTAAGATCCATACAAGTCAAACCCTCAAGGCAATACTTCAAATTTAGCCAATCAAGTTGATGATCGGCTCAGAGCATTGAATGGAAAACCCAAGATCAGACATAGAAGGATGATCTGGGATTCAGCAATTACAACGGTACGATTAAGATAGATATGAAAATACGGCACTCTGTTCCCTATTGCAATCCTCCAAAACCCTAGAATTTTCTCATTGTTTTTCTCTCCTTTTTTCTTCTCCCTCTGATTCCCTATGGACTCCCAAAAAGCCATATTCTCTTTCTTGATGTCAATCTCTTCGTATTTATATCTTTCCCTCCTTGATGTGTCACCATCAGGATAGCTGAGAGCATTCTTTTGAAGAGAGATTTCTCCACATGTCCAGCAATAGCCAGTCATAAAATGTAGTGAGGTCACATGTCATCATGGTGTTAAGTGGATTGCTTAAGCATTAAGACTACAATTCATCAAACACTTGGTGAACCACTGGATAGCTGTGTTTGTGCCTTGCTTATGTGTGCTAAATCTTGTGCCTTGTGCTTGTGTGGTTTGTGTTGTCATGTATGCTAAGTGTCAAATAGATCGGTCGTGAAATGCATGAATACCGTGCAGGCGTGTGAGTGTAGTGAGCGAATATGTTGTGGTGAGTACGAGTAAGTGCGAGAGTGAGTGGCCGAGAAGAGATGGGCTGGGCGGGCTAGTGGCGCGACTGTCCTCGTGCAGCATGTGTGCTGGGTAGGCTCCTGGTGCACCCGCCTATGCACGATGTGTGGTTGGGCGGGCACCTGGCGCACCCACCCGGTGTGTGCGTGTGGCTGGGCGGCACCTAGCGCCCCCGCCTATGCTATGTGTGTGTGCTGGGCGGGCGCTTCGCGCTCCCGCCCAGTGGTGTGTGCATGAGACAGGGCGTGTGTGTGAGTGGGGTGGGTGCAGTGTGTGTTTTGTGTGCGTCGAGTGTGTGTAGTGCATGCATGTGAAGTGTTTGGCTGTGCTTGTGTATGTTGATGGAACTTTTTGTGTGCTTGCTTGAGACTTGTGAGATCGTTGTGTGAAAGTGTATACTTGCTTCTAATTCATGCAATAATCACATCAATTTGTACAACATTTCCACAACTCTTGACAATCTCCACAATCATCATTTCATGAACATTATCACACATAAGTCATGCATCAAATAAAATTTTCACAATAAAACTACACAAAAGCTC
This sequence comes from Ophiorrhiza pumila, assembly GCA_016586305.1. Taxonomy (NCBI): domain Eukaryota; kingdom Viridiplantae; phylum Streptophyta; class Magnoliopsida; order Gentianales; family Rubiaceae; genus Ophiorrhiza; species Ophiorrhiza pumila. The sequence continues at coordinate 8,452,632 of BLIW01000005.1, forward strand.
AAGGAATCATGACATGTAAGTCGGTATAAACCCGATTTATCAAACCCCCCATACTTAAACTTTTGCTAGTCCTGAGCAAAATAAAGCATTTACAATCTCTTTATCCACTTCAAACATTCAGCACTTGCAACACCATTATCTATCCATTCTTAAACAAAACATTTGCATGCACAAGTTCTTCACCATTTTGGGTTCTACAATTCATCTAAGTCACTCTCATTGTCAACCAAGGGGCAACAATATAAAAACCAAACCTCCAATGTGATGTATGTGCTGAGAGTCTTTATGCTCATTTGCTCTGTTTGTGCAAAGTACTCAAGCAAACACTTAGATAATAATTCTTTCACTACAATCTTTTTGTCCACACACCCAAACACTTCATACTAAGTTAAGAGACAGATATTTTCTACATGATGCCCACTGGGGTTGTCCCTTTTTCTTTTCAATGCATATTGGTGCATGATGTTTTCTTTTAAGATTTATGCCTGATGAGTTGGTTTTATACCAACTTATATGTGTTATTTCACTTAGCTTTTGCCTTGTTTTTCATGCGATTTGTGTAGTGTTTTATGTCATTTGGTGCATTTATGTAGTTTGCAACTTGGTGTGATAAAAAGGTGAAAAAGACCAAAAATAATGATAAAATGAAACAAATGTGGGTTTAAAATTAAAGAACAAGGAAAGAGTTAAAAAGGGCTTAAATGATGTTTGAAGAATTTGAAGAAAACCTAAACATGTCTATCTTGCTAGTTTGAAGTCGGGCAGAACTGGTTGTGTACTTTCATTTGCGTGTAAATTCATAACTATTAATCCAAATGATGAGATCTTGGATGTTCTGGAAAGATCTATGGATGTTCTTCATTTCTTATGTTTTAACTCTCTTCTAATTCTGTGTGAAAATATAGGAAACGAGAGCATCTTTGCAATTGCTCCTTCAGGTTTACATTGTCTGCCACAGTTTGGTAGATTGTTCATAGCTTGAGCTACAGACCTCCAATGATGCTGATTCGTGAACCAACGGAAAGCCAAGAGAAAGATCTAAAACTCTTATGTTTACCATAAAGTCCAATTCAGAGACTAAGACATACATATATAGCATAGAAGTGGAGTATTGTGCAGAAACTGGTTGCATCGCAACTTTGAGGGCGAGACCTTGCTACGAGGTCTCGCCAATTTTCATGTTTCTTGCGCCGCACCTCGCCACACACCTCGCCGCACAACTCACTCACCTCGCCGCACATCTCACTCGCCTCGTGCGGCAAGCTCACGCACAGCACTCACAGCTTTGTCACACTTCGGTATTGTGGCCATAACTTTCTTGTCCAAACTCCAAATTGAGTGATTCAAAAGGCTATGGAAAGCTAACACTTAGGGCTATAACTTTCATGTTTTAAGATTTGCCAAATTTATAGCGCATCAGGGCCAGATTTAGGGGAGACGTTGCTGCACATTTGACACTCACTCCACACACAGTTCACTCATTATTTGTATTTACTTCATTTAGTCTTGATGCACTTGTTCATTCATGTTATGAGCTCATGTTCCATTGTTTTATTCATAACATTTGCAGCTTCATGTAAGCATTCATTTTTGCACTTCATGTTTTAAGAATGTTTTACAAACATTACATTTTCCATTTCATGAGTGAAGGATGCATCACATAGTTATTTGAGCAATCTTTAGTTTCATCATGTTATCTTCATATTCATTTTCATAGTAGCTCATTGCCTTTCTTCTTTGAACGTCAATTTCATTCATTCCAGAGATATTTTTCAATCCTTCATTTATCCTCTCCATACATCTCTCACTTCTTACCACTTACATTTCATAACACATGCAATTCATTTCAACATTCTTGTGTGTGCATTACAAACTTTGTGTTTCACATTGTTGCAAGCATACATTCTGCATGTTACTACTTCATTCTTCATTCTTTCATTCTGTCGTGCACACACTTCACAATACTAATTCCCTTTACATTTATCTTGCATACATTCCATAAACACTCATGTACACTTGCACATAAAATGGCGAGGTCTCGCCGGTTGTGGATTTGTGGTTGTGGTTTTATGTGGCGAGACCTCGCTACGAGGTCTTGCCATTTGTGGGTTGTGTGGCGAGACCTCGCTATGAGGTCTCACCACTTAGAATATAAAGGGTCTGTGCATTTTTTGTGTTTGAATTGTTTGTGAGAAATTTTCTAAATGTGAGATTTTGTTTCTTCTTGCATAGGTGTGTAGATTGGTGTGATTAATAAAGGCTCAAAGGCGTGGAAGACGTGAGAAGTTACCCAGCCAATTCTTTTGGACTGTTGGATGTATGCAGTGGCATTTTTGTAATATTTTATCTATTTTACGTTCGCGTATTATTCAAATTTTATAACCTCTATAAATAGAGGATTTAGTCATAGATTATGGGATCGATCATTCTAGAATTCATAACAGATTTTTGATTTTCGGAGCGGGAATTTTTTCTCTCTCTAAAACTTTCTCTCTCTAGATTTTCTCTCTCTTCCATTTCTTCTCCGATCGTGATTCCGATTGAACTTGTGAATTGAGCACGGAATTCTCATTCTCAATTAACGGAGTTTTTGACAATTATTACACATTTGCTGGTAAATTCTTCCAATTTATATGAAAATAAATTGTTTTAAACTTGAATGTGAAGATCGTGATATGAGAATGAAATTTTGTGGCTAATTGGATGATGTTCTAGGGTTATGACCAGACGAATGTGTAATTAAACCGTGAAATGCTATGCAATTGACCCAAACTCGATGAGTGAGATCATACATGTTTTTTAATTGCTCGATTAAGTGAGGTTTCATGGAATTTGTACTTTCATTGACTTAATTGAACTTAGATTGTGGTCGCCATGCTAGGTCGAGGTTTGATTCATCAAAAAGAGTGGAAATTACATGAAATGAAGACTAAATGCATGAATATGGAGTTCCTTCGCTTGTTTAGCTTTGCTCACATTCCGAGATGTGGTCACCATGCCAATCGGAGGTCGTAAAGTCATTAGAACCGAGTGAATGATGATTCTATAGTGCTAGCTTGAGTTTAGAAACATTAGGTCAGGCCTCGCCATGGGAGACTTAAGGTTTTGTATGTTGAATAGCTAGTATTTGGAAGTCGAGACATTGCGGTATTCAATCATCTTGCTTAGGCCTCGTCATGGAAAAAGCAGGATGTTAGGGAGTATAGAGAACTTTGCGGTTAACATACTGAGAGTTCACTAGCCTCCTAGGCAACAATTGTCTCCTCCTAACTTGTTTTGCATGGGGTCTAATGCATAGCGATCGTGTTTAATTCACAGTTTTCTGGTACAGTAACACTAGGACGTCTGTCTCAGATCTTGTTACCTTCTTACTATTCTTCTTGCATTTGTCTTGTTACCTTGATTAGTTAGTACTCAATCTCTTGTTACCTTTTCCTTGTGACAATCTCAGAACAGATACTGAATTCTAAGAAGCCATTCGCTTCCCTGTGGATACGATCCCTCTCACCATCTCTACATTAGTGAATATGGTAGAATTGCAAGGTACACGATAAGCCTGTCAATGCCGCACTTTGGTGCTTGGCTGCCAGTGTTTTATGGCTATTTTTTCCCTTTATTCGCCACCAGCTTTTTCTCTTTTACTCACATCTCCTACCAAGCACTCCATGTTCATCAGAATGCAAGAACAAGTCTTTACAAGTAGAGTGTACAAACAAGTCAAGAGATACATAAATTCTCTCCTATGTCAAATGCATTGTTGGCAATTCTATCTTACTTTAACATCACACCTGGGTTAACAACTTGCATGAATCAAATGAATTCTGTAACTTAAAAAAGTTCGCATGCATTAATCGATTGAGTAAACAACGATAGATTAGATGATGGTATTAGAAGTGCTGGTGTGCAAATGGATTGAGACAGTTTTCACACAACACAACAATGACACTTCACATTTATCGCCACTTGAAATAGAAAGCACATACAAGGCTAGTGCTAGCCACTGCCTGTTTTCTTCCCAACACAACACAATATTACACCACCTACATAAATACTAATATAACTACACCACTACCATTTCCATTAACACACATAGGCAACACAACAAAATGAAAAACAGAAGGCACAAATTTTTCAAGCATCACAACACAGCATTATATAAAAGCATCACCAGCCCGAGGCATCCCCCAAGCATTACTCTTCTCACTCCCCCCTAAACTTGAAATATGCAATGATCTCCATTGTAAGGAAAGGGGAAAGAAACTACCCTGTTTATGTTCCTGGTAGAGGAGGTTGGTTAGAAAACCAAGAGAAACTAGGAAAATTGGGAGTGACTTCTTGAAAGTTTGGTGGACTACTCCCAGAGTGAGAACTCATTCCTTGTTGCATTACCACTCTTCGGCTTAAGGTATCCACAATCATGCGTTGAGCTTGGGTGTCCAATTCTTACAGTGGAGGAAAGTTTGAATTAGGTCCTCTCGTTTGATGTTGATATACTATCATTAGATTGAGATTGTGGACTTTAGATTTGCACTGATTTAGCCTGGTGTCCATGGCCGTCCACTGAGTGGTGTGCTCAGTGATAATTGAATCCAACCTCGTTCCCATATCAGCTTGAAATCCATTCCACCTATCATCCATTGTGTGAATATGCCGAATGACAGTATTATGTTGCTCCTGCAATGATGACTGGAGATTTGCCAAGGCAGTTTGTATAGGTACGAAATTATCAAATGCTTGATGCGGTGGTGCATTGGGCATGTCTTGATCTGCCATGACTGGGTACTGATTCCTCGTGATCTCTTCAGGTGCTAGCATGTCTCTAGCTTTATTTTCCCTTGCCTCTTCTGCCCTACGCTGTCTGTCAGCCCGCTCAGCACGCTCCACCTTCTGGTAGTTTCTCAACTGAGAATCTTTTATGACTCCCATGGAAGTTTTAGACTCTTCTCCCAATGTGACTCACACTCCTTATTTAATGGCATATTCCATCAAGAAGAGGGGGAAGTACATAGATATATTTTCCTCTGCAAGGGCCTGGTTAATGTATGTCACTATGAACCTGCCCACATCCACAGTAAGGCAATTCTTGATCGCGTAAACAAGGAAAAGCCTGTCTCTTGGAATCTTGATGTTGTGGGTTGTTGGCATGATTCTGGAGTTGATAAATAAAAGCTATGTTTTTGCTTCTGCAGTTAAGTGCTTTAAGATGACATACGCTGGATCGCCAAATGGATTACGCACCTAATCAGCTCCAGGAAGTCCCAAAGAACGCAAAATAGTATATGATTTCGCGCCTCAATTAGTTCTCCGAGTTCATCCGCGGGATAATATGGGAGAGAGTAGTGCTTGTTCACTGCCTGACTAGTAATCTTTAGATGCTTCCCTCTCACAAATACTCCCTTTGGGTTGATTTCATCAGGTTGAACCACAGCAGCATTCGTGTAGAATTCCTTGGCTATTGCTACATTACATGTTTCAGGTGCCACTGTCAACACTCCCCAATTATAAAATTAGAGCACCTCTTGGTAAGGTTTCTCTGAAATATAGAAATGCTTTTCCACATTAATATGCCTCACCATAAAGTTGCAAAATTTCTGCTGCGCAGTGTCATTGATAAAATGTTGAACCATAGCTTGTTGCGGAGTTTTTCTCTTCTTATGGTTGGGGTTCTGTACCTCTTTCACTTCACGTTTGTCTGGGATATATTCAGCATCAAATCCAGAATCATCGGAAGGGGTAGTGAACATGGCAAATTTGGTTTTGCCCTTTCGGGTTGGATGCGGAAGCATTGGAGGCTTTCTTGGGTGGCATGTTACTTGCATAACTAGAATTCCATATCAGGGCACATTAAAATGATCCAACACTCAAGCATGCACATTCCCCCCCCCCACACTTAGTTCTTAGCATGTGTATTTACAAGGCTTGAACAGAACAAGTAAATTGGTGGAATATTTCTCATTTCGCTCCACATGCATAAGATAAACACAACTCAAGTGAATGAAAATGAAAACCATCCAAGCCACTCCACAACATGCCCATCAACTTATCTCAAGCATACAAAAGAATTAAAAATGCATGGGAAGAATTCAAACCACTTCATGTTCATGGGTATAGCATTTAAACTCCTTAAGGTGTACACGCAATACCAGAAAACTCAACATCATCATACACGCATGGATCAGGACACAATTCATTTTAGGAAGTAGCAATTCTCTAATTGACATTCATGCATTAACATTAAACTTCTTCAACATTTCATCTACTGTAAACCCAACAAGATGTTGCATGGCATCAATACATCAAAACTCGTGCTTCACAGATTTAATTTTAACACAACAACATCATCTTCAAAGAGGAAATTTCAGCATTCATTCTTGACAACTGGAAGATGGAAAACCTTGCACCATCCAAATCATTAAGCCACAATTCACATTTTAGAAATTTAGATCCAACAAATAAGATCATGCTCATAAGATCAAAGGAATAACTAACCATTATGCTTAACAACTGGACATGAAAATTCGACAAAAATTCAATCCATTAAACCACACCATTTCATGCTCAAAAATTCAACAACTAAACCAACATTACCGAGAGCATGGTTATGACCTTGTATCCTCAATGTTATCTCAATGAAAAGGTAAGAAATGAGAGCTTACTTTGGTGGAGATTTAGTGCAACTGACTAGAGAAAATGGATTTCCTTCCTACTTTTCTCCTCTCGACCTACATTTCTCAAAACCAAGAAAAGGAGTGCATTTGTTCATGCATGGCCTTTGGTATTTATAGGGAAAAATCCATGCATGATTCAGCCAAGCAAAGACTAGAAGACAAAGCCATGTGAATACACTAGAGGACAAAGAGCTAACTAACAAGAATGCATGCAAACAAATTTTATGTCAAGTCTAGTCAAATGCTTTTGCAAGAATTGGTCATCTCAATATAATTCAAGCTATCAAACAACTTATGTGGGCCCCTGATCTTACACACTTATCTCTTCACAAAATCATATCATGCATTTGCACTTCTTATCAATTTTCAGCCAACTCACATTTCCCAGACTAATGAAATGCTTGTATTACAAGTGCATGAAATGCAATTGATTTCGTATGAGTCCTGAATTGGTGCAGCCTTTAATTACTTTTGCTCTGTCTCCTTAACCATGATTTATCATGATTTGATCCTTCATTGCACACTCAAAGGATAGGTTTATATTCGAATTGTGAAATATAGATATGAACTTAAAGTATGGAAAAGCAGAAGAATCAAATATCCTGGAATTGCACTTGATGCCAAACCTCGGATTTTATTCGTGCTTTTTTTCAGTACTGAGAATATTCTCGGCATGGTTTTTGTTGTCTCCCGTGGCATCCGGATAAGTTTACCAACTTCTTGGGGTGGCTTGTACTCAGTCCATGCAAGTTCCAATCCAGTTGCTTCAGCTTCTCATTTGCTTCCTTCCAGCTTTTGCTCTGCACACGATTCACATAAGGAGAGGTAAGGTTCAATCATTTTATTGGAACATCACAACTACTAAAAAGAAAAAACAAATTTATTTGGTTGGGTTGCTTCCAAACACAACACTTGGTTTATTGTCCTCAGCCAGACATAGAGAATTTGCTTCAAGATAAGGGTCCATCAAGGAACTGAGATTGTCCCTTGTCTTCTGCAGCTGACTTGAAGATTTTCACTCGGTGATCATTGACATTCCAACATACACCAGTGGCCTCACTTTTCACTTCAACGACTCTATACGGAAATATCTTGGTGATGGTGAAGGGTCCAACCCATCTGGATTTCAACTTGCCAAGGAAGAGTCTCAACTTGGAGTCATACAATAACACTTATTGTCCCACTTCAAATTCCGTCACCCTGATTTTTGCATCATGCCACCTTTTGGTGCGTTCCTTGTAGAGACTTGCACTGATATATGAATTCAACCTAAATTCATCCAATTTATTGAGCATCAACATCCGTGCTTCTTAAGCTAAGTCCAAGTCCATGTTAAGCTTTTGCACTGCCTAGTAAGCTCTATGCTCCAACTCCACTGGAAGATGACATTCTTTTCCAAACACTAGTCTGAATGGGGAAGCTCTAATGGATGTCTTATAGGCGGTCCTGTATGCCCACAATGCATCGTCAAGTTTCAATGCCCAATCTTTTCTCCCGGGATTCACAACTTTCTCTAATATTCTCTTTATCTCCCTATTAGAAACCTCAGCTTGTCCATTTGTTTGGAGATGGTAGGCTGTGGAGACTTTATGGTGTACACCATACTTTTCCTAGAGATTGTTGAATACTTTGTTGCAAAAATGACTTTGCCTATCACTAATGATAGCTATAGGAGTTCCAAACTGATTAAAGATATTCTTCTTGACAAAGCGCTTTACACTCCTACTATCACTATAAGGTAAAGCCACAGCCTCTACCATTTGGACACATAGTCCACAACAGCCAATATATACTCATTCCCACAAGATCGTGGAAATGGTCCCATGAAGTCCAATCCCCATACATAAAACAAATCCACCTCTAACATATTGTTCAGAGGCATTTCATTTCTCCAATAGATTTCACAACACGTTCGCATCGTTCACATTGGCTCACCCAAATTTTTGAGTCTTTGAAAATATATGGCCAATAGAATCCAGTCTGTAGAATTTTGTAACCTGTGCATGTTCCTCCAAAATAACCCCAAAGGGTGACTCATGACAAGCTCTCAAAATTCCTTCTTTCTCTTCCTCTCGAACACATCTTCTGATGACTTGGTCATTGCATCTTTTGTACAGATTACCACTTTTCCAAAAATAATATCTGGCATCATGTCTCAGTCTCTTCTTTTGCTCATGGGAAAAATGTGATGGTATCTGACCCACTACCACATAGTTTGCTATCTCTGAATACCACAGTAATCCTTGAGTATAAACTCTGTAAACTTGTTCATCTGGGAAATTTTCTTTAATCCACAGCTTGAGTTGGTCTTCATTCAATGTTCCCACTTCCAGTCTAGACAAGTTGTCTGCTACCACATTCTCATATCCTTTTCTGTCCCTGATTTCCACATCAAACTCCTGTAGCAATAAAACCCAACGAATGAGCTTAGGCTTTGCCTCTTTCTTTGACATCAAATATTTGAGTACTACATGGTCTGTGTGGACTATGACTTTTGAACCCAACAGATAAGCTCTGAATTTATCAAAAGCAAGCATCACTGCTAATATTTCCTTTTTCGTAGTGGTGTAATTCATCTGAGCTTCATTTAACAGCTTACTAGCATAGTAGATAGTATGAAAAATGTTTCCTCTTTTCTGACCCAACACAACCCCAATTGCAAAGTCACTTGCATCACAGATAATTTCAAAGGGTTCTCCCCATCCAGGTATGACTATGATTGGAGCCTCTACTAGCTTAGTCTTCAACAGCTCAAAGGCTTCTTTGTATTTTTCATCAAAAACAAATGGTGCATCTTTCTCCAATAGTGCACAAAGAGTTTTGGCAATTTTTGAGAAATCTTTTATGAACCTCCTGTAGAATCCAGCATGTCCCATAAAACTCCTTATTCCTTTCACATTGGTTAGGGCTAGGAGCTTTGCTATCACCTCTACTTTGACTTTATCCACTTCTAATCCTACCTTGGAAATTTTATGTCCCAGCACAACACCCTCATTCACCATAAACTGACACTTTTCCCAATTTAAGACCAAGTCGGTGTCTACACATCTTTTCAGCACAAGTTACAAATTCTCCAACCAACTCTTGAATGTCATCCCAAAAATAGAGAAATCATCCATGAAAATCTCTATGATGGTTTCCACCATGTCTTGGAAAATTTCCATCATACATCGTCGAAATGTGGCTGGGGCATTGCACAGTCCAAATGGCATTCTCTTGTAGGCATATGTTCCAAAGGGACAAGTGAAAGTGGTCTTCTCTTGGTCCTTGGGACCAATGACAATTTGGTTGTAGCTAGAATACCCATCAAGAAAGCAATAAAACAAAAACCCATCTATTCTGTCCATAAGCTGTTCAAGGAAAGGCAGAGGGAAGTGATCCTTATGTGTAGCCTTGTTCAACTTCCTATAATCCATGTACACATGCCAGGCATTCAAGTTCAAGTGGATTCTGGTTACCTTCCCATGGATGTGTAAAGTAGCATTGCTAAACTGAGTTGGGGTATTTCATAGAATAATCTACATTGAAGACCACGTGCTCCCCATTAACTCTAAATGTTATGGTCTTACTGTTCACTCCTATGAGAGCATCCCCATTTGCTTTGCCCACTTTGATTCTTGTAACCACTACCATATTGTTGTCTGTTGTAGATGTTAACATACTGTACAGACTCCTTTGTAAGCGCACATTCATCAGTGTGGTGCTCACCCTTGCATAAACCATAGGACAAGACTTGGGTAGTTTGGGCTGTTTTCAACGTCTGCACTTGTCTTGGCAAGGCTTCAATTTTGGCTTCAAAAAACAATTCCTCATCTAAATACAGCACACCTTTCTGTCTTCTCACAATTGGTTTACTTGTCTCTGGGAAAAGATATTCATCATCAGCTATAGAATCAAATAACTCTCTGACTTTTGGTACACTCTTGTCCTTTAAAGCTCTATTTGCACAAGCTTTTACCATAAGTGATGATTCTGGAGACAATCCTTTGAAAAATGTGTTCAATTCCCGTACTTTACCCAAATCATTATTTGGGTCATTGAATCTATCCCAGACCTCTTTGAAAGTCTCTCCATCCTTTTGCTAAAAACTCTTGATTTCTAACCTCATCCGTTCTAATTTCGCTTGGGGGAAATATTTTGCTAAAACCTTTTTCTCTAGCTCCTCAAAAGTGGTGATGGATGGTCCCCCAATTGAATTAAACCAATGTTTAGCTTTTCCTTTCAATGACAATGGGAACAACACCCTCCTTACTTCATCATGAGGGACTCTCTGTAGCTTAAAGGTGTTGCACAACCCCAAAAACCAGTCTAAATGTTCATTTGGGTCATCATTGCTCAATCCTTGGAATATTTTCCCATGAGTCATCATGGAAACAATATGAGTGGGGATTTGATAACTTTCCACATCAATCCCTTGATGGTTGTTCCTTGTTTCGAAGTTCACAGCAAAGTGATCCCCAAACCTCTGAGGTGAAGGCCTAGGTCTCTCTTCTTCTTGCTCAGTCATTTCCAAAATTCTTCTTCTGTGTCTTAAGGTCCTTTGAAGTTCCGGATCAAAATCAAACTCTGGATCCTCTCCACGAAGACGTGCTTCTCTTTGCATAAACTGAATTGCCTATACAAATCAAGCACACTATCCACAAAGATCGATCAATAGAATAAACTAATTCAACAAAAAGGAATGAATTAAATGACTTCAAACATAAGATTGCAAAACTCAACAAAATTCAACACAGCAGTAAAAACTAACAACATGTAACGAAAAACAAAAAACATAAATCTATCACAAATAAATCCTTAACACCTAGCCTTCCCCGGCAGCGGCGCCAAAAATTGGTGATGGTTGTCGCTTCCCTCCAATTTTACCCAATGTGCACTAAAAGAATGTAGTAGTGATGAATGGGATCGTTCCACAGAGAAGGGTTGTGTTATGGTGATTGATTAAATGACAGTATAAAATAGGCCAAATGTAACAACTAACAAAATTCGAAGTATTAAACGATGAGTGAAGTGGTATTGTTTTGAGGGGTGACAACTGGTATAGATCTCTTCTTAATATCACTCACTAGCGTGTATGCATGATGGGACTTTCTGCTAGTTTCATAGAATAGATCAACCTGGTGGTTCTCTCAATTTTACTCCACTGACTCCTCAAACTTCCCCTGATGGAGCAAGTTGTTGGCATAAATTAAGAACCCACCAGATCCCTATTCCGTACAGCAATTCTAGTTCAATTCTTTACTATCTCTCTTGGTAGGGTAGCTAACCAATTCATGCATTCAAATTGTTCTACAAGAATAATCCTAAGTCTTGTCTACAGATTTGGTTTCAATTGTCAGTGGGTACTGCACAAATGGAACCTCAAAGAAATGAGATCTTAAGACTTATTCAAGAAGGGTTCTCAGATTCATTTCATGTTAAGTCAATTTTCCTTCGGTAGATCCAAAGCAATCTCAGTGGATACCACAAATTGACCCTAGATTTAAATGTTATAATGTAAGCCCATTGAAATTAAGCACTCAATGAATAGAAAACACAATGAAACACAGATGAATTGCAATTCAAATGTCTCAATGAGTTAAGATCCATACAAGTCAAACCCTCAAGGAAATACTTCAAATTTAGCCAATCATGTTGATGATCGGCTCAGAGAATTGAATGGAAAACCCAAGATTAGACATAGGAGGATGATATGGGATTCAACAATTACAAGGGTACAATTAAGATAGATGTCAAAATACGGCACTCTGTTCCCTATTGCAATCCTCCAAAACCCTAGAATTTTTTGATTTTTTTCTCTCTTTTTTTCTTCTCCCTCTGATTCCCTCTAGACTCCCAAAAAGCCAGCTTCCCTTTCTTGATGTCAATCTCCTTGAATTTATATCTTTCCCTCCTTAATGTGTCACCATTAGGATCGTTGAGAGCTTTCTTTTGAAGAGAGATTTCTCCACGTGTCCTGCAAGAGCCAGTCACAAAATGCAGTGAGGTCACATGTCATCATGGTGTTAAGTGGATTGCTTAAGCATTAAGATTACAATTCATCAAACACTTGGTGAACCACAAGATAGTTGTGTTTGTGCCTTGCTTGTGTGTGCTAAATCTTGTACTTTGTGCTGTTTGTGTTATCGTGTATGCTAAGTATCTAATAGATGGGTCATGAAATGCATGAATATAGTGCAGGTGTGCGAGTGTAGTGAGCGAATGTGTTGCGGTGAGTGCGAGTGAGTGTGAGAGTGAGTGCCAGAGTGAGTGGCCGAGAGGAGATGGGCTGGGCGAGCGCATGGCGTGCCCGCCCGCGTGTAACATGTGTGCTAGGCGCCTGGCGTGCCTGCCTATGCACGGTATGTGGCTGGATGGGACCATGGCGCCTGCCCGGTGTGTGTGTGTGGCTGGGCGGACGCCCGTACTGTGTATGTGTGTGTTGGGTGGGCGCCTCGCGCACCCTCCTAGTTGTGTGAGCATGAGGTAGGGCTAACGCCCTGCCTTGTGTGTGTGTGTGTGTGTGTGTGAGTGGGGCGGGTGCATGTGTGTTTTGTGTGCGTTGAATGTGTGTATTGTGTGCATGCGAAGTGTTTGGCTGTGCTTGTGTATATTGCTGGAACTTTGTGTGTGCTTGCTTGAGACGTGTGAGATCGTTGTGTCAAAGTGTATACTTGCTTCTAATTCGTGCAATAATCACATCAATTTGTTCAACATTTCCCCAACTCTTGACAATCTCCACAATCATCATTTCATGAAAATTATCGCACATAAGTCATGCATCAAATAAGATTTTCACAATAAAACCACACAAAAACTCAAGGAATCATGACATATAAGTCGGTATAAACCCGACTTATCACTCATCTTATTATCTTCTTCTTCTCTTGCATTTTTGTCTGCCTAGATTTGAGTCATGGTCCAATCAAGGGCATCTTGCACAAAAGTTCTTTGAACAAATTCATTAACTAAGGGTTCAATAATGTCTACATAAAAAATAGATAGTTGGTCATATGGGCATTGCTTAAAAAATGTTAAAAGTAACAATTTCTCAATCAAATTCAGAAGTCAATGTTCTCTTGTCCACATCAATTTTTATTTTTGTTGTCTTCATAAAAGGCCTTTCTAATAGAACAACAAAAGTATTAGTGGAACTTGACATGCCCATATCAAGAATATAAAAATCTACTGAAAAAATTAAATCATTAACTTTTACCAATACATCCTCAATTACTCCTTTCGGATAGGTATTTGAATGGTCAGCTAATTGAATTATTATTCTGGTCTCTTTAAGGGGTAAAAAATTTAATTCTTTATAAATTGACAAGGGCATCACATTGATTGACGCCCCCCAAATCAAGTATGGCTTTCTCAACTTTTTTATTACCAATTAAATGGGGAATAATAAATATACCAGGATCCTTACACTATTGTTTCAACTTATGTTGTATGACCGCAGAGATATTTAAGCCAACTATCACCTTTGCATTATCATTATACCTTATCTTTTTAGTACAGAGTTCTTTTAAGAACTTGGCATATTTGGGCACTTGATTAATTGCCTCAATGAGTGGAATGTTAATTTTCACTTTTCGAAAAATATTTAGGAGATCTTGTGTTTCCTCTTCTTTCTTTTCTTTAGCAAACCTATTAGAAAAATGTGGTATTAGTTTAACCTTAGATTTATCAACTTTAGGTTCACTACTTACCTCGAATTTTTGCATTGAGTCTGATATGGGCTTGTTAGTTGAGTCTCCCTGATTTGAGTTCGAAATGGGCATTTGGTGGTTACACACTTTCTGTTCAGGATCCTTTAGTTCCCTACCACTCCGAAGTCTTACAACACTTACATTCTCCCGCGGGTTTACTTTCACTTGTGATGGCAACTTACCTTGATTAGCTTCCAACTTTGCTATTGTTGTGTTTATTTGAGTGATTTGTGTGCCCATATTAACAAAACCTGCACGCGTTTCTTGTTGAAACTTGATATTCTCTTGTGCCATATATTTCATCATATCATCTAGAGTTGGACCTGTTTTGGGCACTGGAAGTGCAAGTTGTTGTTATGCATTTGGTAAAACCATTTGGAATTATTATGGAAGAGGTGGGCGAAATTTGTTAGGATGGAAATTTTGGAACCCTGGTGGCCTATAGCTAAAATTGGGATTGTATTGGTTGGAGAATTGTCTTTGTGTCTGTAGGCCTATAGCATTTACTTGTTGGGTCGTATCATCCTGAATGTTTGGACATGTATCTGTTGGATGCTCATTAAAAAGACCCCACAAGCTTGTACCTGTTGAGCTTGTCCTATTCCTGTAACAAAATTTTCAATTGATTAGATTAAATCATCTACACCAGGATCTTTAACCATGCCTATCCCATAAATTTGATGTGATGTATCTTCACCAAATTGTTGTCCATTATCTGCCCTATTGGAGATTAATGCATGTGCCTCTGTGGGCATCTTGTTCATGAGAGCTCCTCCACTGGCTGCATCGATCATGTCCCTTGCTGTGGACAATAGATCTTCATAAAAGTATTGAATCAGTAACTGTTGAGAAATTTGATGTTGTGGGCATTTTACACATAATTGTTTAAATCTTTCCTAGTAACTATGAAAAATCTCTCTATTAATCTGTTTAATGCCACAAATTTCCTTTCGTATGTTAGCAGCCTTAGATGCAGGAAAATATTTTTCAAGAAATTTTCTCGTAAGTTCATTCCAAGTGGTAATTGACCCTATAGGCAAACTGAACAACCAGTCCCTATCATCATAATGTAAAGAAAATGGAAAAGATAATAGTTTAACATATTCAGCTAAATCCATTATGCCTTACCGTTGACCACACAAGTTGAAAATATTTTAAATGTTTATGTGGGTCTTGTCCAACCAAATTATGAAACTTAGGGAGGATTTGTATTAAACCAAATTTCAACTCAAATTGCTCAGTAGTAGTAGGGAGTGTAATGCCCATTGGTAAGAAATTGATGTCAGGATTAGCTAACTCCCTCAGGGTTTGTTCTTGTTCTTGTTCAGCCATAATTGCTTCGTCTGGCAGAGTTACTATGATTATATGCTGATTTTCCAAATCACCCTCCTGTTCAACTACAGTGTTTGAATTAGAGGCTTGTTTTGCTTCTTTTGTCTCTTTCGTTCTTATCCTTGCAAACTTTTCGATTTTAGGATTTTACTCCAATTGTCCTGTAAGATTAGAATGTGTCATAAACTAAACAAAGATTTTAAAAATAAAATTAAATATGAAGAAAAAATTAACAAAGCGATGTTCCTCAGCAATAGCACCAAAAATTGAGTCTCATTATGCCACCAAAATTATATCCTACTCTTTACTAGTATAGCAATGGAGTAAGGTCGTCTCGCAAGGGAACAGTTGTAACTTTCCTTCAGACTTGTCACAAAAAAGGATTAGAAACAAATAAACAAAATAGATTATTAGAGAATTTTAATCAATAAGAAAGAAAATCCAGTTAAAACACTGAATCCACACTAATTAATAACTTAATCCTTCATGCAATTATTAAATCTGTTTAACAAATAAATCAGTTATAGTTATCAGGAACGCCATTGACATAACCTAATTTTCTCTTACTTGTTGGTAATTAAAAGGACGCCTTAATAACTACTCTCTAATTAATAAACAACCTAAGAGTACGCCTCATGAGATTTAATTCATTAATAATATTAAGATAAAAGAAACCTAATACTAATATGCCCACATGGACGCTATATACCTATACCAGCCCCTATGCCCACTACCGATGAATGACATCCTTACCACTTATTAAAACTAAATAGACAATTACGAATCCACTATTTTCATTGGCATTAGAACTTTATGCAATTAATTAAACATTGTAAACTATTTAACAATTACAGAAAATTCATAAACTATTTATCATAGAACATAAAAGGTACTTGTCTAACAAATTTATTTAAAATCAAAATAGATCTCACAAGAATTTAACTAACGCTTCATCAATATCTTAACTAGAGAAAATAATTTAGCTAGAATACATAATTAAATAAAAGAAATATGATTTAAGAAAAGTAGAATTTATATTCAATGAAAAAGATTAACTTTACTGACTATTTTAATTAAGACTCACTAAAAACATGAAACCACTAAAAAAATTATATCTAAATTAAAAACAAAGACTTAACGTAATTAATGAATAACCCACTGTGCAAATTAAGTTAGATTAAATAGAAAACTAGATATACTAAAATCAAAGAATCATTACTAAGAGTGAACAAATACTAAAAAACAAATATTGAAACTAAAAACTTGACTCAATAGCTTTATCAACAAGTCTTTAAAAACGAACTGGAATGAAATCATGAAAAACGAATTCTACTTAAATCCTAACTCTAATTACTTGAAATCAAAACTCAAAGGAATTTTAAAGCTAAGACTTAACTAATTAAAACAGAAAACTTCCCTCCCCTTTTATTCTGTGTCGTAGTCCTCAATTTATAGAGCTAGTAACTCATTTCCTAACATTACTCAAATTCTCCAAAAGTGAGAATTATCCCTATATTCTAAAATTATCTTTTAAAACCTTAAATTATCTTTTAACAAGAGATAATTGAACCAAAATTAACTTTACACAAACTTGCATGTAATTCTTTCCTCATAAATAGGAGAATTTGCCTCCAGCCTTATATCTTGGATTGTGTTCTTTCACTTAACTTCTTCAATTTGTCCCTTTAGGATATGTCTCTAAAACTTCTCAAAAGGGTGTCAAAATACAATTTCTATCATACTTGCACTGTTTTTTTAAAGAAACCGAGCATATATATACTTAGTGGGTAAAATACGATGCTGGATATAACCAAACACATCGTTACAAAAGTAAAGCAGGAAATATGGAGTACTACTCCATTACATGATTGGTAATTACATGACTAAAATGGAATACAGAAAATGTCTACTCCAGGACAACTAGAGTATAACTTTCTATTTTCCAATCAATAATCCAATGCATCCTACATGAATCTATTGATTACGGTTTGTGGCACTGTAGGAAGAACACAACCTTGAGCCATCAAATCTGCTTTATGAGCTACATCCGTCCACTTCACCAAGACAGGTAATGGACAACAATACAAATCATCAACTTCAGCAGATAAGGTACATGAAAACACTGTAAGCAAATCACCAAAATCCTTACTACTGCATCCAGCCACCAAACACACTTAAAAGCACATTGCACCAAATTAATCAATCTGGCACCTAGGATTGGAAGCAGCCTAATGCTTGGGGGAATCCAACATATCAAGATTCCAATTTCCGCAGTACAGTTCATTCGGGGAAGTACTCGACATAGACGCAGAACTCAGCAAATGAGACCAAACATGAACTGAAAGTCCACAATCAGCAGTCATTGAGAATGAATAAGAGTCTACACGCAGCATACAAACCACATAGGACCAACATGAGTGCAAGTATAGCAGAGCAAAACCAATTTTAGAATCTAGAGTTTGAGACCACATCCAATATGGATTTTGAGTTTTTTCAACTGTAATGGAAGCTGCTACTTCCATCATGGACAGACAGAAACTATCCACAATTCAGCATTTTTAACATACGGAACACCAAATGTACCACAGGCAAACCAGAAACAAGGCTCCAAACCAAGTCAATTAACCTTCCATTACATACAGAGCATCAAAGGACATCATCAACACTTCAAGTACAAAATATCTGGGAAATAGCAAACGCTCATTTGGATTCAGCTTCCATCCACATACCAAGTGATTTACAGTCATCAAAAATTACCACTTACAGTCTGCGAAGCAATTTGAAGCCATCCACCAGTCCAGGTAACCGCCAGAAAACCTCCAGTGTGGGAGTCCTTGAAATTTTCGGTCTGGAGAAGACATTTTTTGAAGAATCGGAGCCAACAAGGCAAACCGCCATGGCCATCGGCGAACAAATACTGCAAAGCCACGGTTGTGGGGGGAGTTCGGTGATTCCATGGCTGAGTTCGATTCTATCTCATGAGCTGGCGAGCTGATGTCAGATCGGCTATGGCGCACTCCCGTTTGTCGGCTGGAGAAAACAAGATCCAAGATTCAGGATAGAGCCACTCCGTTGATTTCTTCGATCGGAGCACACAGGGTCCCAGATCAGAGCTCTCTTCAAAGGAAGCAGTTGGGTCAACTGCTGCGTTGAATTTATCTTCAGATCCAAAGCGGAAGAGCCAGATTCAGGGGGAGCAGTTTGAAGCATCGGGGTTAAGTTCTTGCCTTCAAAAAGTCGATGCACTACTACAATGTGATACGTAGGAGAAATCGACTTCAAAAAAATGTTGGATCGAGCTGAAAGGCCCGAGAAAATTTTCAGAATTCCAAGAGAGAAGTGGAGAAATTTTCTAGAGAGACGAATTCTAGTGATTGCCATACTATCTAACAACTTCCTCCAGATAAATATGTAATTATCAACAATTTTTTCAATTAATAATACCAATATTATTCAAAATAAATATAAATAAATAGCAAAACATAGGCATTATCAATAATAAAGAAAAATATAGAAAAGTTAAGATTTATAGTATAGGTAGTTGGAATATTGGTAATTTAACAGGTAAAACAATAGAGTTAGTAGACACTATGAGAAGGAGGCATATCAATATTATGTGTCTTCAAGAAACTAAATAGATAGGTAGAAAAGTTAAAGATTTTGGATACAATAGGGTATAAATTTTGGTATAATGGTAAGGATAGAAATAGGAATTGAGCAGTTATTATAGTAGATTTAATGTTAATAGAGCATGTGGTAGGTGTAGTTAGAAAAGGGAAAAGAATTATCACTCTTTGAATTATTATAGGAAATGAACCTATACATATAGTTAGTGTGTATGCACCTCAAATAGGATTAGATGAATTAATTAAAATTAAGTTTTTCAAAGATTTAGAAGCTTTAGTTCAAACAATTCCTCAAAATGAAAGAATTGTTATAGGTGGAGATTCAAATGGTCATGTAGGAGAGGGTAATGAGGATTATGACCGAGTTCATGGGGGTTATGGTTTAGGGTCAAGAAATAATGAAGGTAAAATTATTTTAAATTTTGCAATCGCTTACGATTTGATTATAGGTAATACCTTGTATAAAAAAAGAAAAAAACACTTAATTACATTTGAAAGCGGTACAAATAAATTACAAATTGATTAATTTTTAACCCGAAAGAGTGATAGAAAATTATGTAAAAATTGTAAGGTAATACCGGGAGAAAGTCTCACAACACAACATAGGTTATTAGTTTTTTATATGATACTTAATAACAAACAATCTGAGAAAAAGTCATACAACATACCTAAAATTAATAGGTGGAGGGATTTAAAAATAAAAGTGAAAGATTTTTTTTACAAAAATGGCACTAGAGACTATTAATTGGACAGTGGAAGAAAAAGCAGATAACACATGGCAAATTGTAACTAAGGAAATAAAAAGAATTGCAAAAAGTGAATAATGAGAGTCAAAGGGCAATAAATGAAATAAAGAATCAAGGTGGTGGAATCAAGAAATTCGAGAAAAGGGAAAACAAAAAGGGAAAGTTACAAAACATTATACATTTGTAGAAATGATGAAAATATTGAAAGATATAAAAATGCCAAGAAAAATGTGAAAAAAAATAATAAATGAGGTAAAGAAAAAGGCTTTTGAAGAATTCTATAAATTATTAGATACCAAAGAAAGAGAAAAAGATATATATATATATATATGTATGTATGTATGTATATATATACCAAAAGCGGAGAGTTAGGCCCCGAAAAAGGAAGTAAAAAACTTAATAATGGAAAGTGGATCGCAGTCGAACTGCCACTGAAATAGTAAGTGTCAGTGTTAAGTTAGATACTGGAAATGAAATAACAGATCATAAAAAAAACAAGAATTAAAAGTTAGAGTGTTAAATAGTCAGATCTAACCAAAACAGAATATGTAATGAAAACATATTATAAATATGATAGTACCAGATTACAAGTTCATAAATTAAGAGTCTTACACATATGACTCTTAGTCGTTGTTTCCAGCTAAGGTTTCTTAGCAAATGTTCCTTACTAAGGTGGTTTGAGTTTGTTTAAACTGTACTAATAAGTTTCTAGATACTTGACATACCCATCTTTGTTTGAAATTGCCGCTAGTTTCGAAGCTGTAAGAGCCTTCTACTAGAGAAATAGGCACACCTCCGGATCTATTGGGGGAAAGTATTGTGGGTTCTTTTCGAACCATGCTTGGATTTGTTGTAGTTGGATACAATCGGTCTTGAAGGTCTTCCACTATTTGGTGTATCCTTGTCTGATTAGTTGGGGAGGAAACTTGTCTTCTTCTTTGTAGAATTCAAATTTCCAGGCATAAATCCATGCTAAAGAAAAGATGGAGAAAAATTGTAATAGTATAGGTATATACTTGTCTAAGGATGTAAATTTTTCAGAAATTTGCAGTCCTACTTGTACTTCAATTGGTAAGATTTTGTGGCTTTGGTCCGAAGCATTTCCACCATTGAATGAACCAAATTAGAAAGTTGTATTTAGTTCCTCTCTTAAAATAGAAGAACCAGAAGTGTTTGTTTATTTGGTTCAGGTAGAGAATATGTTGAACCACGCTTGTTTATGGTCCCAATAAGTAAATCTTAGGGGAGAAAATAGTTGAGAAAAGTTTTGGGGTGTGTTTAAATTTGTTCCCCAGTCATGAGGTCTGAGGATTTTGAGGATTTAGGCTGTTGAATGAGTCACCAAATCTTTATCTGTACAGTGTTTGAGGGAAATGTAGCCAGTATCTACAAGAATGAACTCATCGAATTTTTGGGTTTTGTTCAAGGCATATTTAATAAAATTTGAGGTATTAGGTACTATTGTTTTAGCTACTTGGTTTGGGGGGTTGATGAAAATATCTGGCTCTGTTTGGCAGATCAATACAAAAGATTGGTTTTTGAAATATTCTTTGTTTGTATATGCTTTTCGGAAAGCATTTGTTTGAGCTGTAATTTGTTTTGAAATTATGGGGTTAGAAATCATCACTTTTGCTTGGATGATGGGTTTTGGAACCACCACGTTAGAATAATCAATAGGGCTTGCAGCCGCTACTGATGTTTGTGGGGATTTCACTAACTGAAATCCTACTGATGAAGCCCATTGCTAATAGATTCAAAATGGAATTTTTGTATCAAGGCATTTTCATCTTCTTCAATGATGTCGGTCCAAACTTTTGGACTTATGATTGAAATAGGTTGGTTTGAGGCTTCAGCCTTTAAAACATCAAATTGGTTAGGACTTAAATCATAGTCCTTAGGTTGTTTTTCAGCAGACTGTTTGTTTGAAAACGATGCTTCAATTGATTGGCTTTGCACTTGTACGATGTGTTTTGGCATCGGAGGTAGTACTTCTTTCTTCTTCCTAGGCATCATCTACCCTGCAAAAATTCACAAGTTAAAAATTCAGGCAAAGAATTTGTTTCTCCTTTGATATACTCAATATCAAAATCAAAGACTAATAAGATAGCTTGCCATCTTGCAAAAATTTATTTAGAAGCAAGGTTTTTCACATTTTTTTTTCAAAATATCTTTACAATCTACTCTAACAAGAAATTTCTAGTTAAATAAATCAGATTGAAATCTTGAAATATACAAAACAATTGCCATAATTTCCTTTTTAATTGTGGAATAGTTTTGTTGAGTACTATTCTAATGTTTAGAAGTGAAGGCAACAATTCTTTCTTTATTGTCTTAGACTTGTTTAAGTATTCCACCATAACCCAAGTCAGACGTGTTTGTTTTCACAATTTTTGAAAGACTTGGATTTGGCAGGATTAGACAAGGTAGAGCCTTGACTTGGGCTTTAATTTATCTTACTATCTCAGTATGAACATCTGTATATGGTGAATGAGATTTCTTCAACTTGTCAAGCAAAGGTTTGATAACATTAGCTAATTTAGGGATAAAATCAGCTATGTAATTTAAACATCCTAGAAACCTATGCAATTGCTACTTTTCTAAGATTTGATCAGGGAATCTATCAGTAAACTGGATAGATCGTTCTATCGAGACTATTGTACCTTGATGAACGTAATGACCAAGGAACCTAATTTTAGTTTGGAATAAACTGACCTTCTTCTTGGACACAACTAGACCATTGGTCTTAGCCACCTGCAAGAATATGTTTAGATGTTTGAAGTGTTGATCAATGTTGTTATAAAAAAAATTAAAACATCATCAATGTAAACTATAGCAAAGTTTAAGTATAGATTGAAGATGTCATTCATGATTCCTTGGAACTCTGATGGAGCATTCTCGAGTCCAAAAGGCAATACATTCCATTAATATATAAAGCCCAAATGGAATTGTAAAGGCTATTTTATACCTTTAAGATGGATGAACCTGAATCTGCCAGAATCTAGATTTCATGTCAAATTTAGACAAAACCTCTGCTACATGAAGCCTTTACAAAAGATCTCTTTTGTTTGGAATTGGGTATCTGATCCATTGAAGCACTTTGTTTAGTGCCTTGTAGTTTATTACTAGTCTGAGCACACCTCTTTCAATTTCGTAATTTTTGTCGACATAGAATGTCGGGTAACTCCAAAGAGACTGGCTTGGTCTGATAATATGTTTTTCTAGAAGATCACTGATACCCTTTTTGCAGTGCTCCAAGTGTTCTTGATTCATCTGGATTGGTCTAGCCTTAGTAAGAATATCTGTTTCCTCAAAGTCCTTTTCACAAGGAAGATAGACAGTATGTAGCTTCCTCTTCCAGAAAGCAGTTAGAATTTCAGCACAAACTTGCTGCTCGATTTTTTGTTGTAGTTCTTTGATTCTATTCTGAACTACCGGATGTTTCAGTTGTGCTTCAATTCTTTTGTATTCAACTTCGTCCTTCAAGAAATTGATTTGCTTCATTTTGTTGGTCAATGGATTAAGCTTCTTGTATATTGGAGATATGGTAAAAGGAAGAAGAACATCCTTCCCAAATTTTTATGGCAATATTCCCTCAAATGTTGTCATATAAGGCACCAGCTGTATAATAAAATATGTAACTAAAATAACTAGATGAGTAAGATTTTTAGCTAACAGAAAGGACACCTTTATCGTGGCCGAAGAGAATTTGACATCAACATCGGTGAGCTTGTATGAAATATTGAGCTTGGAACCATTTGCTGAACGAAGTCCTTTAGTTTTCTCAAAGACTTTTGATGGGATAATTCCTTTATCAATACAACTGAAATCAGCACCTATGTCCTAAAATGTAGTAGTTTCAAGTACAAAATTGTTTTGTACAACTAGTTTGATCCAAACATCATATCTCTAGAATATAACAGCTAACAGGATTTTTGGAATTTCATCATTTGAAAAGTTTAAGGGCTCAAGGAACTGTTCAAATTCTTCTTCATTCAGTTTGTCCTTATCCTTCGTTTTCACCAGTTGATCAATAAGATTTTGCAAAACTAAGCGATCAAGATCTTGCTTAGCTTTGATTTCTCTAACTTCTATTTTGAGGTTTGCAATCTCAACTTCTAGATCTTGTATGGTTATTTGTTTGGGAGATTTTTGGAGAAATTTGTTTAGGATATTTGTGAGGTTATAAGTGTTTAGAACTTTTGAATGATTTGCAGGATGGTCACTTCTATATCTAGAAGTAGATGGTTGGTTACTGGTTACTTTTTTGAATTAGCTAAGATAATGTCTTTTTTTATCTGGATCTTCCAGATTATCTATCACTTCAATAAGTAAATCTTGTTCTTCAGTCAAGACATTGATTCTTAATTCCTCCGAGTACAAGTCATGACTAGATGTAGAACTGGCAATATCATTGTCTTCCATTTGATTGATATGATTGTCCTCGCTATATCCGAATTCATCTTTTTCTATTTCAGCAAGGAGGTTTGACAGTTGGTTTAGAATGTTACTATCTATCTCTAAAGCTTGGATTTTTTGTCTGAGCCTACAATATTTTGCTATATGCCCAGGTTTATGACATTTATGGCAAATGATATTTGGTAGGGCTAGCTTTGGGGTTTGGTAAGTTTTTGGTTGTGAACTGGATGGTAGCGGTAATGGTTTTGGCTATCTACATGTGATCTTTCGTTTAGAGGAATATTTGGTATATTTAGGTTTCGATTTCTATTTGTGTTGTTCCCTTCTGTGGGTTTGACTACAACTAGGGAGTCCGAACTGTTCACAGAATGAACCAATGTCTCTTCTCCTTTTAGCTCGGTCTTTTCCTAATTGTCTGAGCTTTTTGTCTTGTCTGCAAATCTTTAGAACAACCTACTAGATTTGCATTGTCAATTGGCCATATCTAATTTGTTCATATAGTACCACTCCATTGTACTTGTTTCAAAGTTCTTCTTGAACCATGTATCTGAGTGATTTTAGAAGTACATCAAGAAACTTTTCTTTCCAATACGTTTGGTTACCATCAGGTCTTGTATATATTCTGGTAAAAAATGTATCTTTGTACCATCAAAAGTTCGATAAGTTTTTGCATTTCAGGTTATTGAGCAGTTCTGATGACCGGTCTCGAAAAATACCTGGATCACCAATAAAAGTTTTGCAATAGTGAAGATCAAGGTTGATACCACGTCAAGAATAGTATCACCATCTAAACGAATTGGTTCTCCTTGGTCATCTATTTTGACTGAGTGCATAATACTCTATCTTTCTTCCTCAGTGAGATATTCATCTCACTATCCTTTCAATTGTTTTGTGAAGCCAGCAACTATGATATGGGCTGCTAACTGATCTGTGCATGCATGTGTTGTTCTGTATGCAGTTGCCATCATAGTTATCCGTTGGAGGATAGTCATCATACTATACTCCGTTTGTCCTCCTATATTCCATTCATAGATGTTGTTGGCATTGTAACTGTTTTGAAGAATGTTAGATTTTTCTTCCAACACCATGTCTGGATATGTTGCCCTGGGATAATACAACTTTTGAGGTTTTCTCCAATTTGAGATTTGCTTGTCACCGTATGAACTTTGGTGTCTTAGTTTGGCAATCTCAGCTGCTGGAGATTCTGGTTGTGACTGTTCTTCATCTGTCGTTTCTCCGTTATTGAAAGCACACATGGCTTGATTTACAGAAGGTGAAACTGATGTTGGTTCATTTGACTTTTGCTTAGACCTTAGGGTAGTAAAAAATATCTTAGCTATCCATTTTTCTAACTCGGTCAAAGGTTTGTTTGCCAATTGGTTAGATATTTTGGATAGTATTTCATGTGGTTTGAAAAGGGGTTTACTAGGAAAGGTGTTTGAGACATGAGTAGAAGTTGTTTGGATAGGTTTAGTGAGGAGATATTCTCCAATAGCTTGTAAATACTTGTTAGTATAGTTGTTTTGTTCATAAATACTTTGGACGTCCCTTGCATTTACTGGATCTGTATCTTTTACCTTTTTATGTTTGAATGGGATCGCTTTGATCTCAATTGAGTTGTATGAGGTTGTGAACGAGCTAGATGGTTGAAGTTTGGATCTTACCACTTCGCCATCTATAACCTGCTAAGTCTTTGTAAAACATATCTCTTTTTCATTTGAAAAAGGATAATCTATACAATTGTGAGTTGCATAATATTCAAACCATGTAAAAAATAAGAGATGCAACTCATGTTTATTCAAGAAATCATAATATGTTTCTTGTATTACTTTCCTAGTTTCTATTTTATAATTTTCAAAAAACCACTTTCTTTTTTCTTGGTTTTATTCATTATAAAATTATTTTCTAAGTCTTTCCTTATCTATCTTAAAATCTACTTTAAGCATCCTAAGTTCTCCGAACTTTTCTTCTATGTTGTCTGTCATAGTAGAATATGTAGGTGACCTAAGAAGGCTATTGTTCTCACTTTGAACTGGAGAATCCGCTTGAGTTTTTACTGTATACCTAGCTTGTGGTATTCTAGATGTGTTGTCTAACCCGTGGATACGAGTGTCTATAAAAGATACTGAAGGCCTTGCTGGTTGCCTAGAAGATTGGGCTTCAAAAGATCTTCTAGAATTTTAACTACTAATGCCGCTTGAGATCCTAAGGCTTTGGGTCATATCAAAAGTGATTTGGACTCCACCACTAGGAAACTGTCTGATGTTAGATACTGTTGTGTTTTGAACTGGTACCGGATTGTTTACCTTTGGCAAAAACTAATTTTCTGGCAGAGTGACTTGACTCTATTTGATATTTCTAGGGATGAACAATCTAGATTTAGCTAGATCTGTTTGAAACATGACTGTTTCTCCTTTCTTAGAAGAACTTACTACTCCTATGTTAAAAGCCGAATTCATAGCTTTATACTGAATTCTAAACAAGATTGTAACCGGAAGTGTTCCTGTTTTAGCTTTAAAGTTTGCAACTTTAACATTTAAGGTTAAAGCATCAAGTATGTTTCTATCCTTTAAATAAACAGTAAAGTTTGGAAAACAATCAAAATATACAGGTCCTTCACATAGGTTAGTTTCAATTATGCCAAGTAAAGAATCATCAAAGTTTAGGAACCTGCAATCCTTAAGGCAAAGGAGTAAAGAAGTATATAATCCTTCTCTATTTAGAGGTTTTGCAGCAACTTGTACAAGTCCAAAATGCCAATAATTATATTTTTGCCTATGTTTCTCAATTGTCCTTTTAGACAATAATTTGATGTTTTTATAATCATTATTTAGATTGATAGCTTGCTCTACTATTTTGACAGTATAATCTGAAATCAAGTTCCATTTATCTTTATAAACTTCACTTGTAGGTTTTTTTAGGAATTTTCTAATTGTCAATAGATTGCTCAATGGTTTCCATGTTTACTTCTTCTTTAAAAACAACATTGTTTGAAAAGTTTGAAAAAGCGTTTGAAGAAGAGCTTGAAGATCCTTTAGGAAATGATTTGAAAATAGAAGACATAATTAAAACAAAGCAGTACAAAAAGTTCAGAAAAAGTTAACAGAATATAAAGCGTTTAAAACTCTGGTTGTAAAATCTCTCTGGTTGGCACATCACCATTAGGATCCATGAGATATAACCATCTGTTTCAATTTTACTCGCCATCTTGCAAAAATTTGTTTAGAAGTACGGTTTTTCACATTTTTTTGCAAAACATCTTTTGCAGATTTGCAATCTACTTTAACAAGAAATTTCTTGTTAAGTAAGTTAGATTGAAATTTTGAAATGCACAAAACAATTACCAAAATTTCCTTTTTAATTGTGAAATAGTTCTGTTAAGTACTATTCCAGTGTTTAGAAGTAAAGGCAACAATTCTTTCTTTGTTGTCTTGCACTTGTTTAAATATTCCACCATAACCCAAGTCGTCAATTGACAACACAAATCCAGCAGGTTGCTCTAAAGACGTCAACATCGGTGAGCTTGTATGAAATATTGTGCTTGGAACCATTTGCTGAACGAAGTCCTTTTTTGATTTTCTCAAAGAATTTTGATGGGATAATTCCTTCATCAATATAATTGAGGTCAACACCTGTGTCCCATAATGCAATAGTTTCAAGTACAAAATTGTTTTGTACAACTAGTTTGATCCGAACATCATGTCTCCGAAATGTAACAACTAACAGGATTTTTGGAATTTCATTTAAAAAGATTTATATATATATATATATATATAATAGAAAAGATGAGAGAAGAAAACAAGAGATTTAACAAAAATTAGGTGTACAAAAGATAAAAATGAAAAAGTTTAGTTAACGATGAAGTAATAAAGAATCGTTGGAAAAGATACTTCTACAACCTATTTAATGAAAGTAATGACAATAAAATCACATTAGTTGAATTAGGTCAATCGGAGCAAAATAAAAACTTTACATACTACCGTAAAATTCAACTTTTGGAAGTAAAAAAAGCACTAAATAAAATAAAAAATAGTAAAACTATTGGTCCCGATGATATTTCAATTGAGGCATGGAAGTATATTGGAAAAGTTGGAATTGCATGACATACGAGTGACATCCACATCCATAATATATATATATATATATATATATATATATCCATAACAATTGTTTATGGGTAAAAAAAAGTATTGCAAAAAGAAGATCCAATGAGAATTAGAATTTCTCATTTATCGACGTCGCTGTTCATAAAATAAAACTTTTGTCTATTTATTTTTTTCACCAATAAGCAAGTCATAGCTATTTATTAGTTCGAGAAAATAAGTCATCTATGGGTGACTCAAGAAAATAATTAATCTGTGGATGATTAAAGAGTTTTATGACATATTTTTAATGGACTAATTATAAAGTTATTATTATAATTGTCTACCTTTTAGAGATTTTTTTTGTAATTTTATTAAATTTTAGAAAAGGAGGTAAATATAGTTATCCCATACCCAAAAAAGCGCCCCTAGATCCGAGGCTAGATTTTCTATCCAAATTATTTTATTTTATCATGTCTAATATTCAGACACTAAAATCAGGGATTAAAAGTATAAATAGACTTAACTCATACTTGGGTTAGGACATAATAATTGTAAATTTAATTTTAGTAATATTTATGCTTTTAGTATCTAGTTTTAATAAAATAACGTTGGTTAAAATATTGGACAGAACACGATAAAATAATATTGGATAGATGATCTAATTTCCCCTAGATCCGCCACTAACTTGAATAGAAAGATCTTTTGGGAAAAAATAATTAATTACATGGCTAGTTCAAGAATTTCATGACATATTTTTAGTTGACTAAAAATAAAGCTATTTATTATATTTATCTATATTTTTGGTTCTTTTGCACATTTATTAAAAGTTAAAAATCTCAAAGGAGCTAAATCTAATTAAGCCATACCTTTATGGGTTAAAAAAAAGTATTGTAAAAAGGAGATCCAATGAGAATTAGAATTTCTCATTTATCGACATCGTTGTTCATAAAATAAAACTTTTTTCTATTTATTTTTTCAACAATAAGCAAGTCATAGCTATTTATTAGTTCGAGAAAATGAGACCAGATACTCTGTCCAAGATTATTCAGTCATATTCTGTCCAATGTTCAAAATGACGTAGTTTAAGTAAAATTATGGACTAAAAGCATAAATATCACTAAAATTATTTTGCAATTATTAGACCCTATCCAAGAAATGAGTGAACCATACCACGTAGTTTTAATCTTGGACATAATAAGACAGGATAATCTTGGACAAAAATCCCATCTCCGAGAAAATAATTAATCTATGGGTGATTCAAGAAAATAATTAATTAGTGGATGATTAGAGAATTTTATGACATATTTTTAATTGACTAAATATAAAGTTATTTATTATAGTTATCTACATTTTAAAGATTTTTTCTGTAATTTTATTAAATATTAAAAAAGGATGTAAATCTAATGAACACATACAAAAAAAACTATATATAGGAAAAATAAATCCAACGAGACTTACATAATTTGCATAAGCACTATAATAAAAAACAATTATATATGAAGAAATACAAAAAAAAAATGAAAATGAATTTAATTAATTGTTTAATATAAATTTATTTATGAATAAATAATATTGGTTATTTTTACATAAGAATAATGCACTAAATCATATATAAAATAAAATAATTTGTATTAACGTTTTTTCCTTTAAAAAAAAAAGAAGCCGTTAGGAATTTTCTTGGCCCGACCCGGCCCGACGGTTTTTTCTATAAATAATAACTGATCGGTTGTTGCGCGTCACAAACAAGCAACCATTCGGTTCTGTTCTTCGTCCACAAGAAATCAAG
Organism: Ophiorrhiza pumila; assembly: GCA_016586305.1. Classification (NCBI taxonomy): domain Eukaryota; kingdom Viridiplantae; phylum Streptophyta; class Magnoliopsida; order Gentianales; family Rubiaceae; genus Ophiorrhiza; species Ophiorrhiza pumila. Next base: position 8,482,979 of record BLIW01000005.1, read on the forward strand.
CGTGCGTTTTCCCTCCGTCGCTGAGATTTTACTGATTTTGAACGCTTTTGAAAGAGGACAGAAATTTTCCTTCATCTGAATCCTTTGCGTCTTCTAGATCCTGTTTCGTTGATGTTCCTCCGTCGCTGAGATTTTGCTGATTTGAAGGCTTTTGAAAGAGGACAGAAATTTTCCTTCATCTGAATCCTGTTCCGTTGATGTTCCCCAAGTTTTTTGTAAGGAGAATTTGAATTTTGAATTATTCTTTTGTGTAAATTTGGGTTTCGTCGGAGCAATTATCTTGTTTGATTTTTGGAAATTACCTAAAGTTAGGGTTTTTATTTTTTATTATTCGAGTGTATATCTTCAAATTTTGTACTGATTTTATATTTTGAATGCAATATCAAGCATTATATGTAATTTCTTTTCTGCAGGCCATTCTTTATTGATTTGTCTCTGAAAACCCACAAAAAAGAAAAAGGGAATTTAAAAGAAAAACAACGAAATCAAATATGGCTGTTTATTTTCAGTTTAAAAGTTCGATAATCAAGGAATCAATTCCAATTGATTGCCACTATATAACAGTTAAGGATTTGAAAGAAAAAATTATTAAATTTAAGAACTTTAGGAAGCGTGATTCTATAGTTGTCACCAACTCTCAGACTAAAGAAGATTATGTTGATGATGAAGCTTTGATTCCAAAATATACTACTGTTTTAATTCGTCGAGGTGCTGGAATTCCCATTAATCCTATAGTTGTTACTCCCCCTCCTGAACCTGAATCTGGGGATGTTCAAGTTTTAAATAGTAGTCTTGTTGAAGTGGATTCGTCCACAATGAAATATCCTGAAGATGTAGAATGGGATGCATTTGTTAATGATTTGAATGCAAATCCTGAAAGCTTGTCATCCCAAACCAGCAGTCTTGTTACTGTTGATGAGGATAGTAAGATTAAGGCCTTAGTCGATAAACCAGCATTAGATTGGCAGGGCCAATCGGCTAATGGTTATGGCACTGGTGGAGGTTTCGGACACGGTATGAGGGGAAGAATGATGGGGCTAGTTGGATTGGAAGGGAAATTACCACCGCAGGGTTATGTATGTCACAGGTGTAATGTTCCTGGTCATTTTATTCAGCACTGTCCGACAAATGGTGATCCTAATTATGACATTAAGAGGGTTAAACCTCCAACTGGTATCCCAAAATCTATGTTGATGGCCACACCAAATGGCTCATATGCATTGTCAAGTGGGGCTGCTGTAGTTTTGAAACCAAGCGAGGCTGCTTTTGAAAAAGACATTGGAGGTCTGTCGTCTAGTCGTTCTGTTGGTGATCTTCCGCCTGAACTTCATTGCCCTTTGTGTAAAAAAGTAATGAAAGATGCTGTGTTTGCAAGCAAGTGCTGCTTCAGGAGTTTCTGTGACAAATGTATAAGAGAACATACTATTACAAAGTCTATGTGTGCATGTGGGGCAACAAACTTACTTGCAGATGATCTTTTACCCAACAAGACGTTGAGGGATACAATAGATCGTATATTAGAGTCAAACTTTAATAGCAGTGGAGAAAATAGTGGCAGCGCTTACCAGATTCAAGATATGGAATCACGCAATTCTCTGTCTAGGGCTCTATCTTCTGCACATTCTGTGATTTCCAAAGAAGAGCAGTGCCCCCCTCCAACTCGAGAAGAGAAGACTCTAGAGGTTCATGAAGTTGTAGAAGAACTAGCATCAAAAGGAAGTGCTCCTCTCGCTAACGAAGAAGCTCAGGAGAAATTGGTTTCTGGAGAGACAACAGCGAAGAAGGAAAAGAAGGAAGCTCGCTTGCCTTTAGTTGGTGTTGCAGATTCAGAAATGCAGTGTAGAGCTGGCCAAGACCTTTCAGTTGATAACTACATAATGTCTATGGATCCTGCTGCCTATAATCCTTACTGGACAGGGATGCAACCTGGAATGGATGCATTCATGCCCCCATATGCTGATGTTGTTCCCTATAGGGGTTTTGGTCTTGGTCCATTGGAACTTCCTTTCGGGGGTGTCTTACGACAGAACACCTTTGGAGGACATGGTTTTGTGTCGCCTTTTGGCAGCCCTCAGAGGGATCTTTCGAACTTTGTAATGGGATTCAATGCTGGACCACCTTCATTGAGTAGAGTGGAATTTGAAGCTGGGAATTTGAAGAGGAAACGTGAAATTCAGAGACGTGGTGAGAGCCGAGAATTACTTAAAGATCAAGAATATGGCGAGGAAGTGAGCAGCAGTTGTGACGTTTCTTTGATGAAATTCAAATCTAAAGTTGTTCCACCTACATCAAGCTCGGATCATCACCATCATGGCCACTGCTCCTGTGATCCTGCACTTCGACGCCCATCTTCAAACTATAAATTGGACTACAACAATGATCATAATCGATATCAAGATACCAAGCACCACCGTGACCACCAGTTTGAGCGCCATAACCGTGATCACGCCTACCAAAGCAGAAAAAGCAGAAGCAACCACCAATCAGAGTCTACTGCCAGACCAACCATATCTGCTGTTGACAAGGAAAAGCCTAGTGTTTTCTCTCGCACTAATTCCCCTGTTGAAGATCAAACAGTTGCTTCAAAGAAGCAAAAGCTGTATTCCTCATCTGAAACACCAGCTAGTGCCTCTGAAATCCACAGAGATCCTTCAAATAGACACTATGAACATAAAGTAACTTCAGGAGACAGAAGACAAAGGGCTATCCCTGCTACTTTAGATTATGATGTCAGTGACGAGGAAAGAAATTTCAAGAGAAGGACATCATTGTATGAGGAGGAGCACAGACACTCGAAGAGGTAGAGGGAGAGGGAAAGAGACAAGGAATGTGGAAGCCATCCATGCAATAGTAATCCATGTGGTGGTGGAATGCAGATGTCAGTTTCTGATACTGCAAAAGCTCTTTCCGCTTGCAAACGCTGCTGGTGACATACTGAGGATTGATTCAAATAGAGAGAGTGTTGGTTTGTGCAGTTGAGAGGGAAAAGAGAGGCAGAGAGCACTTGAATACCTTTAGGCAGATTGGGATATTGTAAACTTTGTTGTAACATTCATACTTTTTGCTTTTGGAGCTCTTGAAACTAAGCTCAATAGCTGCATTCTTTGTGCAATCTTACCCAACTTTTGATATTCAATAAAATTTTCTTATTTTTCACAACTCTTTTGTTTGGAAAAAATTAAAAATTCTACCATATTTGATCCCTTAATAATACCAACAGTAGAGAGTAAAATCAATAAATGTGTGAGAAATTTTAATTTTTGTGTATTTACATCAACATTTAGAATAGCTATGCATTAATAATATGTATTATTAGTCATATCCAATCCCATTTAATGTTAATTCTTTATTTTATATTTGTATTTTAAAAAATAGCTAAAATAAATTGATCTAACATAACAAGTTATTTCACTACAGCTATGTTTTTAATCAGATTATGACCACTCAACAAACAAAGTCAAAATACACTCTTTTTTTTTTTAATTGTTGTGTAGAAATTATATAGTAAATATAATCTTTGCTAGAACTTTTTTTATCATAGCTAGAAAATTAACTTGAGATCTTGATGTGGAAGTTAGGCAATATATTTAGAAAATTATAAAGAAAAAAATTCGTTGATCTAGTTCTCATAGTAAAGTCTTTATTCTATTTGCAAAATAAAATGTTAGAAAAATAATATAGTCATTACATAGTATTGATTGCAATCAATTGACGCACAAAAAAAAAGTTTTCATGGATTTTTTATGCTATTTATTTATATAATCGCATGTTGGATGAGCTAGGACATGTTTATTCATATACAAAAATCGAGATTTTCTGTCTAAAATACAAGAAATTATTATTTTTTTGTTTTTATTTTATTTTTTGCCATAATATATTTACATATTCTTCATTAATTTAAAAAACACGCGTACGTATTTTTTTTAAAAAAATTATGATTTTTTCTGAAAACACAAGAAAATTAAGATTTATCAAAGCCTTTACTCTTTGATTTTCTTTTCATTTTTTATGATATATCAAGCTCGGATACTTTCATTTGAGTGAGAAGCCAAAAAAAAACTAGTAAAAGCAAGTGTGCATAATTTTTTTTTTCAAAACTTGTGATTTTTTGCCGAAACCAAAGAATATAACTTACCAAAATTGAAATTCTTCAAAAATTTACTTTTTTATTCTTTTACCATAGTTTATCAGATTACATATTTTTCACCTTACAAAAGGAAAAAAGTACGTGTACATAAATTTTTAGAAATTATAATTTTCTCTCAAAAATCAAATGCTATGACTTATTAGAAACTGAGATTTTTTGAAATTTTATATATTTATTTTTAATTAAAGTCTACTAGTTTACGTGTGTCATCTTGGGCCTGTAATAAAATCTGAGGGTTAAGCCTACACATTTAAAAAAAAAAAAATGCAAGGCTACATCTCTTGAAAATTAAAATTTTAAAAAATTTTCTTTTAAATTTTTAGCCATAATTTAACAGTTTAGTGGTTTCCCATTAAGTAAAGAACAAAATGACAGTAAAAAGGATGCATGAATAATTTTTAAGAAAATCGCAATTTGCCATATTGCATTAGTTTAGATGTTTCTCATTTACTTAGCAATAAAAAAATGAACGGTTAAAGTATTTTTTTAATAAATTTTACTTTTTTACCAGAATTTATTAGTATAGATGTTTATTATTGAGTCAAAAAAATAAACAACTAAAACATGCATACACAGTTTTTTGTAAAATTAAAATTTTTCTGCTGAAAAACAAAGCTACCCACGAAATTTGGGATTTTCTAAATTGTACTTGTTTAAAAAGAAATTTATTATAATCCATTAGTTTACATATTTTCATTGAATTAGGAAGAAAAAACATTTGGTTATGTACATATTTCACTTTCTCACGAATGTCCAAGCTATAACCCATAAAAATTGATATATTTGTTAAAATTTTACTTTTTTATTTCTTTGGTTAGAATATACTACCATACATGTCTCACATTGAATGAGGAGCAAAAAATAAAGAGTTAAAAGTTTACCCACATAATTTTATAGAAAATCATAATTTTCTTCCAAGAATTCAAGAATATAGCACATGAAATTTGAAATTTTACAAAATTTTTACTTTTCTTTTTGCCACAGTCTAACTGTATAGATGTTTCTCATTAAGTTGAGAATAAAAAACCGATGTATACATAGTTTTTTAAAAACAATTGCTACTTTTTAGATCATTTTATCTCTTAGTAGTTTCCCAACTGAGTAAGAAATAATAATAAAAAAAAAAGAGATGGCTTTGAAGTTATGTATAATATGTATAATATATATATATATATATATATATATATATATAGTGTTTTTAAAAAAATTGCAATTTTCTTCTAAAACTGAGATTTTATAATTCTTTTACTTTTGTGGTTCATTTTTTTTATACAATAATATACTTGTTTAGATGTTTGCTATTGATTGTGGAATAAAAAACCTAATTGTTAAAAGCATGCATGCCTACATTGTTTTTTAGAGAATGACAATTTTGGTTTTAGAAAACTCAAAATTATAGCTCATAGAAATTAAAATTTTTAATTTTTAAATTTCTTGCCATAATTTATCAATTTAAATGTTCTTCATTGAGTTAAAAAAAAATTATATGGCATATTTTTTATGATAAATTTATCACAATAATACCTAAAGTTGAGCATCATTTGTTTTCCATTAATTTTAGTTTCACAATTTAAATTTTGTTATATACACAATTCTCAACTCATTTTCTATTCATCTAATTACTAACATTTTTTGTTATGTGAAATTGTTTGATGGCAAACAGCATTTCAAGTGACACAATTTAGAGTTACATGACAAATTGCTATGATGCTTGTCAAATGAATATAAAAAGAGTTTAAAATTATTTATAAGACAAAATCTAAAATAAAACCTTTTTAAAATTTAGGGGAAAAATAATACTCATACTATGGATTGGATGGTTGATATACTTCGGTCATCTGAGCCTGTTTTATTCAAAAACTTAAAAAACATTGAGCTTCATGTAATGAACAATTAATGTTCTGATGAGGTCATCTGAATCTAAACTTTAAGATTCCTTAAAGATTTTTCAATATAATGGTCAGATGATTAATGTTCTGAAAGGTCGTCAGAATATAATTGTTATATTTTCTCCTAGGTGTTCAATCCTATATTTGTCACCAATTTTCTGTTTTTTTTTATAAACATTTTGTGAAAATGTAAAATAAAATTTGTGAAATCTTTGTTCTCAAAACATTACATATTCACTTTTCATTTTGAGATTTATTTTAAATGAGGCTTTAAGGAGTTAAACATTTCGTGAATTAATTTACATAAATTTGGGCTAGATTTCCTCAAATTTTTGACATCTTCAATATTCATCTTTGTCTTTTTGCATACCTATCACTTCAAAGATGCTTGTATACATATTAGTATACATAATTATTTGTTATTCATCAAAATAAGCAAATTTAAGACTTTAGCCCTTTTATTTCTCATAATCTTATTTTACTTCCAAAAATGAAACTAATAGCTTAAAAAAAAAAGATTTTTGAAATTTGTACTTTTTTATTTTTCTATAATTTTTTATTTACATATTTTTAATCGAGTTTGGAACAAAATTAGATGATTTTGCATGCACGTATAATTTTTTTTAAAAATTAGAAAATTTAAAGCATGCGTATGTAGATTTTTAAAAAATTTAAGTTTTTACAGTATTCTATCGACTTATATATTTTATGTTGAATTGGAAATAAAAAACGAATAGCAGAAAGTATGCATACATAACTTTTTAAAAATTTGAGATTTTTTCTCAAAAAATCAAGGCTATCCTATTTTTGTTTTTAGAAAGTATGCATACATAACAGTAGTATATGTTAGAGATAAAAATCTCTAATCTTAAATTTAGAACTAGAAATTAGCTCTTATACTAACACGATAATATGCGGAAACGCTTTTATTTATAAATTACGAGAATATGTGTTTGGGAGAAGAGGAATACAATACTAATATCACGTGTATGGCACAACCGCCACACAACAATACAATTCTATAATCCGTAAAATTTCTCCAGATGCGAAAGGACTTTTTTCGCACCTCTTTAAAGATCTAATCCTACTCCACTACCTACTCACAAGACCCTTAATATCCTCTATCTATAGAGAGTGTAAGGAAATCAACGTAGTAACAACGAAGCGGAAAATATAACAATTATATTATAATTGATTTCCATAAGACCTTTACTGATAATCTATATAAAATATACCTCGAGAGATGCTAGCAAAGTTCTTGAGAACAAGCAGCACAAGTGTCCGGTCTCTAACGGTAATCCACACGAACTACTTTCGGGATCCTCAAAAAATTGATTTTAACGTCAGGTTAATAAGCTAGATCCCTCCAAACAACACCTTAGAAATCTAATAAGAAAAACCATTTTCTTATTTACGTGATTCCTATTGAGGGAGTTGTGTTGTCTTGACCTAACATCATATATCTATTTATAATAATATAACCTTCCAAAAAGGTATTCTTGTCTAACAAGAAATGAATTGTTACCAAACTCAATTCACTTTCCAAAAGTGAATATAAGAGTATAATAAATGCCATAATTATCATATAATTATGTAAATCATTTTAACCCAAGAAGTAATTCTATTGTGTGCGACCTTTAGGTTCCTAATCACTTGGCAATAAATATAAATAATAATCTTAGAATTAAATTGGATTTTGTACAAAACCAACAGAGGAATTACAACTCTAAATCATACAAGCATTTAGGAAGTGTATCCCTCACAAATTCTAATTCCTAAAGGAAAACAATATAATAAACAAATCCTATTAGAAATATAATTTTCAACTAATTAAGCTTAGTTTAATTTCCAACAAAACCCCCCTTTAAACTAAACTTTCCATATAAAATCAATACTTTTACGTTCATGATCTTAAACTCCTTTCGAAATTTCTTTCTCAATTTTGATCTTGTATTTAGTATTTGTCTTCATCTTCATCTTCGTCTTCACAGGTAGCCCGAGACGAATTTCATAGCTCTATATCTTGAATCTTGCGAACATGTTTTCGACTTTTTTTTCTTTATAAAAAAAAACTCTCATGTATTGAACATACAATTGCTAACATAATTATCATTAAACTAAACAATATTACTATCTTTAGTAATATTTTTATCCTTCTCAACTATGTATATGGTTTCATTTTTATCCTCAAAATTGATGATTTTTTCTTTCTCTATATTACTGATATCATCAATTTTTTCATTTTCTTGATTCACAGTTTTAATCTCCTCAATTTCACGAAATAAATCAAACAATCCAAAATCTTTATTGGAATCAAAATTCTCATACACAACCTTATCATCAACAAAGGTATCATTAACAAAATATATCGTGCATTCCAAAGATATTGGAGGTTTATAGTTAAAATAAAATTTCAACTTCAATAATATATAAAATATATCTAACCAAAACTCAACAGGGGATTGAGAAAATTAAAAAAAAATTGATTATAAATTATGGGATCCATTGTCTTTCTAATAATTTTTTAAAAAAAAATTTACTTTTTGTTTTTTTTAACATCTTTAAACAAAAAACGTGTTTTTTCCAATCAAGAATATCTCGCAAACCACAATGATCCAGATATTTTTTTTTATAATTTTCCTCCATTCTTCATCTTTTCCACAACTCATATTTGGTTGTAAAATCTCAAAATTTTCACTTTATATTAAATTTCTCCATAATTATAAATAGAATTACGTACCTGGAAACCAAATTTTGACAAAATTGGCAGATAAATAATCCAAAATCAACTATTTTAATTCTAATAAAGCCAAGATCTTGATCTGATTTTGACGAATAATCTAGTATCTTAACTTGGCTCTAATAAACAACTCATCATCTTGTTATGTCTTTGATCGACACCCTAAGATCTTGATCTGGATCTGAAAGACAATCTAGTATCAATTGCACTGGCTCTGATACCACTGATAGAGATAAAAAATCTCTGATATTAAATTTAGAATTAGAAATTAGTTCTTATACTAATACAATAATATGCGGAAGCACTTTTATTTATTTATCACAAGAATGTGTGTTTGGGAGAAGAGGAATACAACCATACTATCACGTGTATGGCACAACCGCCACACAACAAAACAATCCACTGATTAGCGAAATTTCTCCAAACCCAAAAGGGCATTTTTCACACATCTTTGAGGATCTAATCCTTCTTCTCTACCTACTCACAAATACATCTAACATCCTCTATATATAGAGAGTAATTACAACTCTAAATCATACAAGAATTTGAAAAGTGTATCCCTCACAAATTCTAATCACTAAACAAAAACAATCTAATAAAATCCTATTAGAAACATAATTTTCAACTAATTAAGCTTAGTTTAAATTCCAACAACTACGTTTTGGCAGCAGCATGAGGAAGGGTTAAACTAAATCAATTCTCCTTGTTGTACTACTGATGTGGGACAAGATTGGCCATTGACAAAGCATTTTTTGACCCAAGTTCTATTTGCATTATTTTGTTTTGTTAATTACCTTTTTCTTTTGTAGTTTAGTTAGAAACTTATAATTTTATTTTCTAATTAGAATTTGGGTTTGTTAGTTTATATAAACCTTTGTATGTCTTTCTTTTGAGGGTCAACTCTTATTATTCAAATTTTTATAATTTAATATCCTTCAAATTCTACGAAATTTGTGTTTTTTTTTTCTTTGTGAAGAACGTGTTTCAGAGACCAATGTTTCTCATTGTTTGCGATGGCCAATCTAGACGGTGACAATGTTACCCTTTCTGACGTGATCAGAGAGGTTTGAAACTTAAAAACTGCACTCCAAGCCTTAACTATTCGCGTGGATCATTTAGAAATAGGATTGCAGATTGTTCAGAAAAATATAAGTGGCGAAGATAGAGTCAAGAGAATCGCTCAATACCCTCAAGTCAATCTGATATTACTCCAACAATATCGTAGAAATTTACCCAACGATGATGGTTCGTCTCATAAGGAGACTATAGAAGTTTATGGTATGTTTGTCGAAAATAATTCAATGTATGAAAGTTTTGATTTGATTGCAAATTTTAAACTATCTTAACTATTTGGTCAAGAGGACGAATTTGTAACTCAAAAAGGAAAAATAATTGATGATTTTCTTGACAAAGAAAGTGAAGAAATTGGAGAAGAAAAGGAAATTATAAATATGATGGAAGAAAAAAAGGAAACTATAGATATGGTTGATATGGTTGAGGAGAAAAAGAAAATTACAAAATATATGGTTAGAGAAAAGATTGTTAAGGTTGTTGGTTTAACTTATGAATTCATATATTTTGGAAATTATATTGGCGATCCTGTGTTAGTGGAACATATGTGGAAGTGGAAGTTTTTTTACAAAGAAAGGTCAATACAAATTATTTATGTATGTCACGAGATTTTTGTAAGTTACAAGATTTTTCTTGGGAGGAAGAAACTTGGATATCAAATCTATACGCCAAAGGAAATTTCAAAGAGAATTAAAGCACAAGATTTTTCTTGGGAGGAAGAAACTTGGATATCAAATCTATACGCCAAAGGAAATTTCAAAGAGAATTAAAGCACGTGATGGTGAATGTGTTGATCTAGAAAAAGAAGGCCTTTATACCCATATCACTCGAGGTGAGTTCTTTTCAAGTGTAGGGGGATTGATGTGGGACACAATTGGGTATTGACGAAGCCTTTTTATACCCAAGTTCTATTTGGCTTATTTTGTTTTGTTAATTGGCTTTTTCTTTTGTTTTTTAATTAAAAACTTATTATTTTATTTCCTATTTAGAATTAGGGTTTGTTAGTCTATATAAACCTTTGTATGTCTTTCTTTTGAGAGATAACTCTTATTATTCAGATTTTGATATTTTAATATCCTTCAAATTCTGTGAAATTTGTATTTTTTGTGTTCTTTGCGAGGAACGTGTTTCTTCCACATATCTATCCCGCGTTAACTACTCATCATTTCTATTCGTTAGTCTTTGTGTGTGTGTGTGTGTGGTGGTGGTGGTGGTGGGATTCTTCAATTTTTGGAGTAAATATCATTTTGATCCTATTTTTTCAAAAAGTATAAAATAGTCTTTCAATTTGAATTGTGTAATATGAAAGATTTTCAACATATTTTTCATCCAATTGATTAAGGGTTTATTTTTTGTAAGATAATATTTAATATTCAAAAAGATACTAAGTCAGTTGAATGGAAGAATGAATGAGCAGGGCTTATAACTTTTTCAAGAACAGTTGTGAAACGATACTTAATTATCTTCAATTTGATAAACAATTAGACTCATTTACCCTAATTTTTTTGTGGCTTATTGATTCATTTGAACTATTTCAAAGGCTTCATTGAAAATCATTCATGCTTTTTGATGACATATGTGATTTTTATTTTATTTGTGTCGATCATGTGCAGTTGCATCGATGCCAAAGATAGAAAGACGAGAAGTGCAATTTTGAACCAGTGAGTGCACTAATAGGTTTTGTGTTATTACTCAATTTCAACAACTACCTCATGATAATTCTGATAAATGTTACACCATTTCTTTATTAGGTAAATATCCTATTGGCTATTGTTAAATGATTGTCTGTCACAAGGACATCTATCATAGATTTACAAGCATTGCGACCGTATACAAAATCTATTGTTGATTTTCTTTAAGCGGATTCAAAAGTGTCAATTTGTTGACCTGCAATAATTGTTGTTTAAGTGCGGCTTTTGATTGATTTTTTTCATTGGAATTTTCATGAGCTAACGCACATTGGCTATAGTTGGTAAGAAGTATTGGTTGACTTTCAAATTTTTTTTTCATGTTGTCATTGTTGTAGACATCATGGATTACGTTTGATACTTTTTTAGGACTTTTGCCTAGTATTGTCCATGTTTTTAGGAATATTTTTCATGTGAGATTCTCTTCCGAAGCAACTTTCTTACTTCCAGTTGTGTTTCTGTTGTTACCGTGAGAGCTTCTCAAATTTTGTGATTATTTGTGATTTCTGGCAGAAGATTTGCTAATGACATGGTTTATTGTTTAAAGGAGTATCCATAAATAGTCAATCAAGAATCAAAATCAAGATCTTGGGACTTTTTTGACCTAACACTTCTTAATTTTAAAGTCTGGGATTTGTTGGTTCAGATTACCATTGTTCCTGTGAGGATTACCTAGGAGGATATAACAACTTGCATGGTGAGTATTGTGAGGTTCATATTGGTTGTTAGTTTTGCTACAATACTATCATCAATTACTTCTTCTATTCCTTTGGAACAAAAAAATGTTCAATTTCTCTAGCCATGAAAAATTTGACAATCCTGAAAGATCCAAGATTGTTTATGTGGCTTAACAATCCTAATATGGTTGTTATTATTGTAGAAAGATTATACTGTCTCTTCGTATTGAGAAGTTTGTGAGGACGAATGAGTGGCGAGGAGTCATGGCATTCATCAGCAACAGCAGCATAAACAGAGTACTAATTTCAGAACTGAAAATGATGTTTATGATAAGGCTTCCTGCTGAAGATGAACACATAAAAGTTCTGCAGAAATTTCTTCCCATGAAAACTGGTGGATGGAGGGTATTTCGATATTCTTATTGATAGAGACAAAGCAAATTGAATATTTTTTTATCTCCAAAATTTGCAAAAAAAAATTCTTAGTAATTTGAGTGCCTGCTAAAGTTAATAATCTACCCATCTAGATGTGCTCACAACTGATAATAAATGTAAACACTCTCAATTTTAACTAGAAGTGGACACATAGAATACAATAACTATTAATCCTTTTTCCCTCTAATATGAGCCGGTTATATGAATCACACTTATCCACCATGTTCGTTTTAAACTTACAAGAAGTTTCCTAACTTTTATAATAGTTTTAAGGGTGAATTACATCTACCTCCCCTGAGATAAAGCCATATTACAAATCGATCCCTATACTTTAGCCATATTACGGTCACACCCCTTGGCCTAAAGTTTGTTAATGGATAGAATGGAATTACCAAAGAGTCCTAACTTATGATTTTGAAAACTAAAATAAAAAGAATCCAATCACTTTATTCGCTTAAAATTTTAAAAAAATTTAAAAGAATCAAAGTTAATTCTAATTTAATCTTGTGAACGATGTTAATGATATTTTTGACCAATTTTCTGTACGTCGATTCTTCTTTATTTATGTTTGGATCTAGACCACGCTTCCAAAGATAAATTAGAATAAACCAATTTATGAAAAACTTTTTTATATGCCTTGGCTACAATAGGCCTACTAGCGCTCGAGAAGCGGTTAATCTTTTTATAGAGCAGCTCGAGACTAAGGTAAAGCCTTGAGTGCCAGTGCCGGAAGTTCGAATCGATTTATCTACCCACTTCCTCTTGTTGAATCGGGCGAATCTGCTTTGGTGAAAGGTTCTTCCCTAGCCAGTCATCAAGTCGGAGACGGGGCATAGTAACTCGCGGGGATTAGTCATCTCTTTCTGCTTGTGCGCTTGACCACTGCGATCGATAACCCAAAGCAACACTGACCTCGGCAACCTTCACTAGTTGAATTCCGTAAAGTAAACCATCTCTCCTATGGTAGCTATTCCAGTTCACAAAGATGCAAGTAGTGCTTTCTATCGGGATTCATTCAACCGCTTAGGAAGGAAAGCTAAGTATAGGACTTGTATGTAGGCGGAATAGAGTAGGCCGTTAGGGGAAAAGGTCTGTGTCTGTGAAACAAGCAAGCTTAGCTTTCTGTAAACTGGAGTTAGAGCATGGTAGTTCGTAGGAGAAGTGGGAGATTGATTCGTTTAAGTAGAGAACTAAAAGCATCTAGTTTCTACCTTACGATTGAACTACTAGCTCAGGGAGCTCAACTAAACTCAAAGGAAGAAGAGCGCCTCTGGTCTTCCCTTTCGAACTAGTTCCGCGGAAGTGTAATAAGACATCCAATTGCTATTCTAGCTAGTTGACGATTCTCCTTTAGCGCCACGCCAGGGGGATTAAATTCCTCTTTTCAAGCGGGGCGTTGCTTGTTAGCTATGGAGGAGTTATCTTGTTTTTTATACTTTTAAGATAGTCCTCTTCCCGGGATAAGAAAAACTTAATTGCTTTCTGGGATGAACACCCTATTTATTTTATTAGAGAGCAGTTTTGCCCTAGTCACCTAAGCCCTTAAACCAAAGAAGCTTTGGATGAGACTACACTTCTAGAGATCAAGTTTATATGTTGTTCTCATCTGTATCTGTCCTCATGAGAGGAAGCTACTACTACAGCCAGACCCCATATCTATATACATATAGTGTCAATCTCATAATGAACTGAGAGAAAGCTTGCTCGACTCATAATAGAAGTGGAAGCTCACTCTCTCTCCCAATTGGTAGTTCCAAACTCTGTCTCCATCTCTTCATGGGTATATAATCATAAAGTGCTTGTGGCTTCACATCCGATTTGATAGCCCACCCCGTTCTGTCTTCGTTTTTTTGAGTAGATGCTTTCTTGCTTGCATATATAACAATATCTAGTAGCGCGGGTGAGTCAATCCTATATTCAATCTCATGAAATGTGGTGCGGGCGTAGGGTAGGACCCTCTTTTGAGTTTCAGAGGTGAATACAGATATGATAAAGATTTCTATCCCAGGAGAAAGCCCTCATTTCCTAGAAAGTAGTTACTACCTAAGCAACCTAAGACGTTTTCTTTTTCTTCTTCTTTCATTTGTGCTTTTCCCCAAGAATCACTAGCTTTCCCTTAATCATCTTTTAGCCTATTTAAGGAATATTAAGAGAGACTTGTTTGTGACCCTTACCTAAGGATCACTCACTAGAAAACGAAATGAAAGAAATCCTTATGTGAGATTTTGCGAAAGCAAAGATAGCGAAGCTTAAAGTAAGCCCCTTTTGACTCGAGTATTCAGTGGTGATAGAGAGCAAGCTACTTTATGGGAGTAAGTGGGAGAGGGTAGTTGGCTTGAGTCACAATGGATTAAATCCCTCTGTAGGAAGAGGTTGAGGAGGATAGAGTTTTTCCTTCCTTAGGTTGCCTGCCTTTCTCTGATTGGAGATAGTAAAGTAGATGCCTCAGTGTGAGATAGAAGGGATAGGGACTTGTGGCTCTATGTTTGTACGGTTTTAAGTTGGGTGACTCAAATTTTGTTTTAAAACCAAGCATATATACATATTGAGCAAAATACGATGCTGGATATACCCAAAGTATCGTTACAAGAGAGAAGCTAAAAATATGGAGTACTACTCCATTACATTACATGAGTTTGAAATCAAATGTCAAATATAGAATAAAGAAAATGTCTAATCTAGCATGACTAGAGTATATCTTTCTATTTTCCAACCACCAAGCCTATGCATCTGATATGATTCTAGCGATTACCGTTTGTGATGCTTTAGGAAGGCAGCAGAGAGTCAATGTCCCAGCCTCTTCAATCATAGTTTAAACCAATCAATACCCACAATGACCAAGAAGGTTCACTAGTTTACCATTAATCATCGCAGATTCAACGGGATTCAAGTCCTGATGCCCCTTTTACTTCAGATTCTCAACGGGACTCTAAGCATCGATTTTTATCGGAGCTGTGGATTCCAGGTAGGCCCATAAGGAGTCACGATCTGACCAGATCGGGAGACCTACCTGCGAGCTCCGGCAACCAGCTGCCTCACTACGCCGATTATCTTGGGGGGAGCTGTGCACAACGAACGGCCAGCCCTCAGTCGGGCCACTTTAACGGAGATTAGCTTGGGGTTTTGAACGGATCTGTAGTGGCTCACTAGGAGCTGCTCAGCTGCTTCGATTCCGACCTTAGAGGTGGGAGATTTTCAATCTGAAATGCTGATTTAATGAACTTAACCCCTGATTCAACATGTGATTTTGATACTTATTATTGTGGAATTTTTATTCTGCCTTCTCAAGCTTTTGGCGAATTAGCTGAGCTATGGGTATATTGACCCTTTGTTGGAGCTTTTCCTTGCTAGTTATTTATTTTGATTGCTCCTTTGTTTTGAACATGGACTTGCTGGTTAGAAGATCTAGTTTGTTGGGTTTTCTTATGTTAATGATGCTGATGCTTTATTTTGTCATTTATTTTGGCTATGCTGTGTCACCTTGGACTGTGGCCACAATCTTCCAAGAATGTTCATTCTTTGCTCCTAAATGTTGAGATCAGTGCTGCTGAAGGTTATAGATCGGGGTTACTGCACCGCTATTTTAGACCAGTGCCGACCACTAGCCTCCTATTCATCCCACAGCCATCTTGAGCTCACGGGTCTCCAACAATCAGCACCTCCTTTGCCTCTATAGATTCAGCTACAGCTCTATGTACTTTTGAGATACAAACCTTCTTCAGAGCAGCAGGTAAGCTTGGCCCTCTGTTGGTCAGCTGGCATTTCATTTACTCATTTGTGGCTAGCTTGTGGAAATTGATTGGTGCAATTTGTTGAGCTGGTGAGTTTCTCTGGCTGTGTTGTTGATTGAGGGGGTGGTGGAGCTGCCTGCCATTTTAGTGGTTTGGCCCCGTGGCTGGAATTTACGATTTTTAGTGAAGAAATGATATGTGTGGATTTGCAAGAGCTGTGATATCCACACCTAGCATATATAATTACTCAATTGCTTTTGCTGTTTGTATGCTTGCATTTCTCATTATTGAGTAAGAGATGTTTTAATTCATGTGCTGTACTTGGTGAGCTATGTTGATTCCTGTATGTTGGTTTCTTGTGACTCCTCTGTTTGGTGAAGCTTTGATGGAATTTTATGCTGAGGAGAAACAGGCTCATTAAATTAGTGTCGTTTGCTGAGGATAATCCTTTCTTGTACTTGATAATATCTTGGAGCTATGCTAATAGTGATCAGATATACTAGAGCTCCTTTGCAGCTCAAGTACTCAGATTAGGGCTCCAAATTTAGAGGCAAATAAAGCCTATTTACTGGAATTCTTTCCAAGTATATTTTCTCTATTTTCTTTCATATTTTGAGATAAATCTTCCATTTAATGGAGTAGTACTCCAAATTTATTGTATTTGCTTTGTAAGAGTGTGGACGGGTATAGCCGGCACAGTATTTTGTTCTGTTCGAGCTATTTATAAATTTACGTTTGGTAAAAAAAATCATCTAAACCCCATCATTGGCAAATCATAAACAGAACAGAGTCTCCACGCAATTCAGCCAAGTTATGTGAAGTAAATGACAACGATCAGCATCGTGAACATAAAGCACATGATCACACTTAAAACACATGAACCTAAGCCTTACCAATGCTACTCCACATTCAGCTCAATTCTTAGGTTAAACATAAAATATCTAACTCATTGATAAAGAAATGCCATCAAGCACCCCAATCTTAGACAAGAGAAAGTTAGGGAATTGAATGTGATAAAGCATGTCCCGTCACTATATTTTCCCTAAAAAGAGAGGATATGGAATGCTCTAAAACAAGGGCGTTAGCGGTTAAGGTTAATTGAGTCTAAGCTAGAGCTCAGCCCTAAGCCAGCTATCCTAAGTTGAGAAGTCAATTTTATACTGACTTAATAATGTCATTTTCATTTGGTTATTGCTATGTTCTAGTGTTTTTTGTGAGGAAGATTGTATGTTTAATTTGTAAGATTGTGTAATTGTGTGTGTAGAGCTATGTGGTGAGAAAAGGGCTGGAATTGGTGATGCATTCAAGTGTTTGCTTATGGTCACAATTGTATGTGTAAACCAAGCACATTCGGTGCTTGCACATTTGTCATTGGTCGTCGCACATGCTTGCGGTACACGTCGCACTCATTGCATGCATTCACCGCACACATGTGCTGCACATCATGCACAGACATAAGCAACTTTGCGTGCACTGCATGCGGACTTCGCTGCACTCCCACAGCATACCGCACACAATGGTCGTGCATACCCGATGCATTTCTCCCTTACACCACCACTCACACCTAGCACCTAGCACGCATACATGCTGCACTTCTCGCACATCGCCGCACATGCACGCCCACATTGCCGCACTATATTGCGGCACTTCAAGCACACTCAATAGCACACACTTCGTGCGCTACACATATGCACAAGCATCGCAATAGCGCACACTTTGTGCACTACACATATGCACAACTCATGCACCAAAAGCACACTTCATGCACACAACATTAGCAACATATGCATGCACTTGTGCACACACACTCTAGCCCACACGCACTTCACAAGTACATGCACACACTAGCCATGCACAAAACATGGCTGCGATGCAACGTAAAGATGCATCGCCATACAACACACTACACGGCAATGCATCTTTACATTGCATCACTATACAACACAACGCACGGCGATGCAACGTAAAGATGCAACACCGTATGGGAGGCTATGCACGGCGATGCAACGTAAAGTTGCATCACCATGAAAATGGTGACTTCGGTGTGTTAATTTTTTCTAAGTGTTGGATAACTTTGGTTTGTGCAGGATTTTGGAGACGTGATTCTTTGAGGCTTCGAGGCGTGTTGGTTTTTGTAGAGGCGTGGCGTAAGTTGGCTCAAAGGTGTGGGATTGCTGGATTGGGTGCTGACATGTAGGCTTGGGCACGTGCTAATTCTGGATGGTTTTGTATTGCAGTGGCATTTCTGTAATTTAGTGCTTATTTTACGTTC
Source organism: Ophiorrhiza pumila (assembly GCA_016586305.1). NCBI lineage: Eukaryota > Viridiplantae > Streptophyta > Magnoliopsida > Gentianales > Rubiaceae > Ophiorrhiza > Ophiorrhiza pumila. The sequence continues at coordinate 8,501,629 of BLIW01000005.1, forward strand.
GCGTGTAGAATAAGCTTAGACCTCTATATATAGAGGTATTTGTCATTATTTTGGGAGGGGAGACTTTTGACTTTTGCCAGATTCGACACTTCTAGAATTTTACCAAATTTGATCTTGAGCGGGAATTTCTCTCTCTAGACTTTCTCACTCTAATATTTGAGCTCCGCTCTCGATTTCGATCAAGGATTTGGTCCGATCATTGTAATTCTCTTCTCAATTAAGGAGGCATCTCATGATTCTCTTGTGAATTTGAAGCTTTGGAAGCAATTCAATTGGTAACTTCTTTTCATATAATGAAAATGAATTTTTTTGAGTTTCAATTTGACGATTGTGAGTCGAGAATAGAGTTTTGTAGCTAAATTTTTGATGTTCTAGGGTTCGATACGGATGAATTCATAATTAGATGACTTTATGATATGCAATTGACATAATCCGTAAAGAATGGAATCATATTTAGAATGAATGCGAGAATCTTGTTAAGTTTCACGAGTTCACACTGGAATTGAATGAATTATGCTTCAATTGTGGTCGACATGCTGAGTTGAGGTTAGAGTCACTAATATATGTGGGAATGTATGATACGAGAGCTGAAAGTATGATTTTAGAGTATTTTCACTTGCTTTTCTTGTTCATGCTCTGAGATGCAGTCGTCATGCCGGTTTGAGTTCATTGAATTATTAGAATAGAGTGAAATGAGACTCTTAGCTGCTAATGAAAGCCTATGGACCTAGGTCAAGCCTCGCCAAGGGAAGACCTTAGGATTTGTATGCTAGAGTAGTTAGTCTCGGAGAGTTGAGATGTTACGGATTTCATTCTTCACTCTTAGGCCTCGCCACGGGAAAGAGTGATGTTAGGGAGAGTAGTTTACAACGCGGTCGTCATGCTGGTTGTGAACTAGGCTCCTAGGCAAAATCAATCTCCTCTTGCTTCACATGTATATGTCAATTGCATTGCGCGAGTCATTTGATGGGCATTCATCCAGAACAAGAGCCCTAGAACATTAGTTCTCTCTGTTTATATTTGAGACGTTCTAGTTGCTGCACTTTTTGTTCTAATTTTGTGATAGAATTTAGAGCATTTTTTCTGAATTCACGAAACCAAACCCTTCCCTGTGGACGAAACCCTACACCACTTGCTATAGTTAATTAGGGATAAATTGGTGACTACGTGATTACACGCATCATAAGTAAGTAAGGGTAGCCCGATCTAATAATAGTGTGAGAGAAGCATTTTCCAGCTCGAAAGTTATTAGGTAGCTAGGAAGGAAGTCCTGTGCCCAAAACCGGTTTCCATCCAGTAGCCATTCCTTAAAGTCAGTGCCCCAAGTATGTGTCTAGTGAAAAACATGCTCTTTATTTGACTTTCTTTGCTTCTCTTTCTTCTATGTATAGCCTAAAACTTATACGCTTGTAAATGATAGGGTGCAATTCATATTATTTATATTTCTTTTTGAATTTTAGATTAATGATTCCATCGTTGTCAATAAAGAGACTACCAAGAAAACACTTGACTGGTGTATCCCCTGGCCTAATATATGTTATATTTCTATTAAGATATAGTTCTTGAGTAATAAAGGTAGGTTATTCTTTGAAATCTCCGTACAACAATTAGATATGTATACCTCGTGTATGTGACGACAATATGCTATAGAATGATAAGACTTATTAAACTCGGCATCTAGTTCAGTTAGGGCTAAATTATGCAGTATACAAGCAGGAAGTCAGATAGGGGTATTCCCTATAAGGGATTCTAGCTTATTTAGAATAATTGATCAATTGATAGTACCCAACGATTTGACTAGATCCATTCTATATAAACTATCTAAATTGCCCATTGAAAGAACATCATGAAGATAAAATCTTTAGAACTTTGATTTAAAGCTAAAGAGTTATCCTTCTTCAGAAGTTCTTGATTTAGAATCCTACCAAGAGTTGGTAATACAAGACTATCCCTTTCTTCGAGGAATACTCCTATACAATGATTTGGAAAATACTTGCTATATACTTCGAAAAAAAATCATTAGATAGTTTAAAGGCAATTATACGAAGTGGCGATAAAGAATAAGTGTCGTCTAACATCTATTCTCGAATTAAGCGAACCTCAAACTCACTCAACTTGAAAAGATCTTGTAATTCTTCATAAACATATCCAATCTCTATTGAGAGCCCTTCCAATGAACAATATTGTTTAATATAATTATTCATTTCTTTTCTTTCCATTCCTTTTTTCTTTTATAATCCACGAAGGGCAGCAATAGTTAGTGTTGCAACTAACATACTACTACCTATAAATTATTGGTAGGAAGATGAAAGATGATAATCTTCAGAAGAATAAGATAGATTCAGGGATGTATCAGTTAGAATTTTGGGAGACCGACTATTGACCAGATTACCTACAACATCGATACCGGGAGTTGAACCATCCATAACATATCATGTCAACTTGGTAATTAAGAGATCATATTGAGCACCAGTCATTTTAATAGAAGCTATCATAACTAAACCTCCGAGAATGTGTTGCATTGACAACGACGAACAGTTAGCCGAAGAATGGTCTGGTACTTTGTGTAGACAAGGCCGATCTGGCAGAGGAGGATAAACGGGAATTGCCAGGTTCTCTCACAACAGACTTTTACCTTTTCCCAACCCATTTAAATCACTTATCATTAGAATATTTTTCTTATCACTATTATTACAATAAATTATCTTTCACTCGCTCGGATTAAATTGATTCAATATAACTTTCGCTCGCTCTCTCGAATACCATAAAGTGATTTTAAATAACCTATAGGATTAAATTGATTCAATATATCACCTTTCGCTCGCTATTAAATTGATTCAATATATCACCTTTCGCTCGCTCTTTTATAAATAGTCCACTTTTTATTGATAGAAATTGATTTCTCTCAACATTAGTAATTGAATTATTACCAAATACATTTGCATTTTCTTTTCTCATAACAACAACATTATCTTTCCTTATTATAGTGGAATTTTCATTCTTTCTCATATTCATAACAGAAATAGAATTAAGAAAGGATTGAATCATTTTAATTTTGTTCTTTTTTTTTGAAAAGACAGAGATAAATGTGGACAGAGCACAGACCTCAGACCGATCGATTAAACCTATTATTATAGTTTCTTGTGGAAGTATTGAATTAAAGTAATTCATGTGTACTAATTTCCTTATGGTTGGCTTAACAATTGGGATACTGGTTTCACTGTACTTATAATTTGATTCATTATATGCTAATTTCACTCTATTAGTTCATAGGAAAACTCAACTCGAGGGACAAACATAGACAATATTTATTGCTTATACACTCCTTTAGTAGTTCAATCCAAACCCCCAGTTCTACCTACCAACCTTAACTTCTCTTTTTAGCCCTTCTACGCTTACCAACTCTGTTGCCTTTGATTACTTGTTCTATTCTTTATACCATATTTGTTTGTCTTTGCACCTCAATCCTGAATTGACTATAAGTCTTTTCTTTGCTGGATTAAGTCTATAAAATGGGAAAATACTACTTCTAAAAAATTAAATTATAGGATTATTAACTTTATTTGAACAACAATCATCAACAAATAATCTTTCTACTTATTCTATTTTTACTGTTACTATAACTGCTAATAGAATAGATCTATGGAGTTAGTTTTAGAAGTAATTAAAAAGTAACCCCTAAAGGGTTAAACTGGCTCAGAAGACAGTCTAGTGGGGCATGGTTTAGAAGGTGGGTTACCTGCTTGTAAGAGGCAGTCTAACTTAGTTAGAGGAAAGCTTTCTCATTAGAAAGATGAGCAAGGTTTTATTAATTATCCTAACAAGGAAAAAAAGATAAGGGTAAGCGAAAGCAAACATGTGAACTCCTTTCTTTATAATGTAATGAAATAGTAGAGTTTGAAACGAAGGCCCTTCTCTGCTGATTCATCCTAATATAAGAAAGAGCTTAACCACACCCAAAGCAAATTCAATTTTATTAGAACTGAAGGAGAGCAATCACAGTCGAAAGAGCAAACTAATTCAATTTTGTGCTAGGCTTTGCTGACTTGCGGTCCAAGTGGAAGTAGTAAGAATTGATGACAAGCAGAGCTCTACTAAACTTACTTTATAAATGCAATCGCTGGATGATTTCCAATCTCCTAGAAAATATCTTAAGTGAGGTGGACTTTATCCATACCATGCTGGCTAGTACGATGAGCTTCCTTAAGAATACCAATTCTTTCAGACCAAAGCGTTCGATATGGCTTTTCGCGATGCCGAGATAACTAACTAACCCTCCTCCCAATAGTCATAAGGATAAGGGCTAGTTACGTCATGTACGAAACTTTCTTTATAGTATACCACTTCTGGCTCGTCATGCTGCATCTCTTCCGAGACCAGGACCTTTTATCACGACTTTCGCCTCTAGCGTACCCTGCTTCCACTACTGTACGAATAGCATTTCCTGCTACGGTTTGAGCAGCAAACGGGGTGTCAAAAATCTCTTATTCTCTTTTGCCTTTGAATTTAAAACTGCGTAGGACCAAGAAACCCCCGGCAAGAGTAGGCCAAACAAGCAAAGGAATGAGCGTCTCGCCTTTACTCTAATAAGGGCGTTAGCGCAGTGCGATGAAGCAGGCTCAAGGCCAAGGGAAATTTTTTTAGGAAAGCAAGTCCCATCGAGTTAGCTCTTGGAGTAAAGGCTGACTTACCGGAAAAATGTAACTCTCGAAGGCTTTTACTTTACGAGATATCCTGACTCTAATTCCCAAGCAGGAAAGAAGAGCAGGGGTAGACTCATTGGATTAGGGGGTTTGGCTTATAACTAATCGGTAGGGTAGAATGATCCTATCAATTGACTAGTTCAGTTTCGCCTTAAAAAGTACCAATGGAACCGGAACCGACCGTATCAAAGTTGTAATCTCTTGGCATAGCTGAAACTCGATGTAAGAAAGCATATTCCTCGCGTATAAGCCCGAAAGAGGACAACGTCTTGCTGCCTCACCAATCCTCCACTTTGTGTATGCGGTATATAGAGTCTAATCCGCGCCTTTACGCCTACATGAAATTTCTTTTTTTTGGCTGGTAGCTGTGCCAAGGAAGAAGTTGTTCTTGTTCTCGAATCAGCAGTTTTCGAAATGGAATCAGAACTAGTCCTACCTTTTTTGCTCTGCCCTGAGGCATTTCTTTAGCAAGGCTACGCACTTTCCCGCATTCCTGTTGATGCAGAGATCAGACGAGAAGGCCCATCTCTTTACTAGAATCCGATGTGATAGAAGGAGCTGCTCTAGCTTAAGCTTAAGTTGATCCTTACTTAATAGAATAGCCGAACGAATTAGCCATAGAGCCCATCCCCGGTGAAATAGTTGACTGCTATATCTTAATTAGATAATCCGACTGGTCACTCATGCTTGAATGTGAACAACCGATAGCACGGAAAGCAGCATTATACTGATTTTATTACCTTCTTCCCTTCCAACTATTATAGTAGGAATTCTCTCTCGAACCTTTGGGCTAGGAACCCGAGAAAAGCGAATGTTCAAAGCTTTCAGCGGGCTAGAGTCGTCTTCTTGCTGTTGTTGAATGTGAAGTTGTGATCAGCTTAGCAGTAAAGAGCTCTTGTTTAGCGAAAGTCGTATTCGGATTCTGCTTGAGCGGCCTTCTCTCTCTGAGTTACGGCAAAGGTAGTTCGGTAAGCCTCGTCTCTAGTATGACCGAAGCATTAGCCCTGTCTCTATCCTTGGGCTAAGGGCCCATAGACTGGACTTACTGCGGTGAGGTAGCTTAGGATGATTAAACCGTATCTGATTACTTTCGGACTTTCTTCTTTTCTGTTAGCACGCATCCAGTGACCGATGAATCTGTTGTCGGAATAAGCGTAAGATTCCTGGAATCACAAAAAAGTCCATTTTGCTTGAAAAAAAGAAGTTCCACCGCGGGACTTTTGTGTAAGTGGACGACGGTTTACGTGATCAAATAAATGGGATGTTTGGGCGTTAAAGTTGCAGTCCTATCTTAAGATATTTCTAGTTGGATAAAAACAGCGCTCCTAAATGAAGCCTTTTCTTTTGAGAAGGTGAAATGTCGGGAAGAGTCACTCCTTGCCTCAGTCAAGGAGAGAGGGATAGCCAGTCCGTCATCCGAGATGAAGCGTATTAATCTCGGGGAGAGATGGGGGATAGAGCGGCAAGATAAGGCTGGACCAGAGGGCTCATCCGGCCTGGAAGAAGGAGAAGTGAACAGGGGGTAGGCCACAGCCCGTAAGGAAGTTCGGAGTAGGCCGATTCACGTTAGCAATCCCTTACTTAAGAAAATACGTAAAGATCAATTCAACCACACATCCCCGGGATTTTTTTACTAGTCCTCCTATTCCACTACTGAGAGAGCGTTTAAGAGGCAACAGCTCGCCGCACCGAAAGGCCAAAAGCATATTGCACGTCAATCAATAGACAAAGTAGATAGACCAGAATCGGATGTGTGAGTTCCAAAAGAGGATTTTTCTACTTCTTTTTAATAACGAAAGAGCTCTTTTTTATGCAATAGGTCAGTTAAGAGTTCATTCTTTTACTTCTAGTATGAGTGTGCCAAGCCAGGCAAGCAAGCCAAGCAAGGAAGCTGCTAATTCAAACGTTTCAAGAAGTATTCCCTGGCAAATGACAGAAGAATATCTTGATACATAAACAAAAGTCATGCCACCTTATACGTCGTGAAACTGCCCTTAATTCATTCTATAGGGCCAGTCGAGTAGTTCTCTTCTCCCATATCTGCCAGTCAAGTCAAACATCTTGTCCTTAAAATGAGTATATGTGATCGGGCTTCACCTGATCACCTTGGAACATTGGCGAAGAACATAAGCGGTTGAATTAGAGTACTAGGGAAAAGGTCATTCATGAGTCCTTTCTTTACTGTGTATGATGTCGAAAGAGCATCTAGTAGTTAAGCTTGTTGACTGAAAGCAGCGCCTTACGTGCCCTTTTATTACGTACGTAACAAACAACCTTTGACTCGACGCGACGTAATGTAATAAGAAGCAACCCTCGCTCAAAGCTCCTTTATAGTATAGTAAGGGCTCGCGCCTCTGGCTTTTCGCACGTACTCGCCTTTCTATTGTGCCGGGTGGTGCACATCCCTGGGGAAATTGAGGACCCGCTGACCCTCTCCAAAATCTCCGCATTTAATAAATTTTTGGTCAATATGCGGTATGATCTTCACGAGGGGGTCATAGAAGCGGGCTATATCCAATCTCTCCAACGGGAATTGGACCAAACTCCTGCGGGATCACTCCCGGCTAAGCTCGACTTGATGCTTAGTAGGGAGCGCGCCCGGTTTTATACCCACGGTCCGCTTACCGACGAATAATAGGTACCCCCACCCCAGGCAGAGTTAGTGAGCCGTGTAATAGGCGACCATTTCGCGCGGTTCGGGGGGCACTTGAGTCAGCCGCCGGCGCCCGACAGCGTCTTGACCCCCATCCAATTTTTGGGCCAATTCCCCCTTCGTACTACCAAAAAATGAGATTCTTGCCGAATCCGAGTTTGCTGCTCCAACCATTACCAAACTAATACCGATTCCGTTTAGTACTTCAGGTGCTTCTGTTGCGTATAATGTAAATCCCGTAGCGGATCAATTCCAACGAGCCTTTCAAACTAGTCTTTTTTGTAATCGACTCTATACTTTCTTCAATAAACGCTGGTTTTTCGATCAAGTTTTGAATGACTTTCTAGTCAGATCGTTCCTGCGTTTCGGATATGACAAATTTTTAGAGGTTGAAAGGTTTACACGTACGACAGGTAGATGGGACTTTCTGAAAGGAACAAAGTAAAGAGTCAGGGGGAAGCGTTAGTGAAAGAGTACAATCTACACCCCGATTTAGGTGATGAAACTTGGCATTTAACTAGTCAAGTATAAATGAAAGTTTCTATTAAATCTATTCATTTAGATTATAGTGTTTGTGATAACTTATTATCATATTTGTGCTATGAGAAAAAGATCTTTTTTGTATTCCGATCGAAGAAAGAAGGAAGAAGTCTCATAAAGCAAGCACCTCTCTCACATAATCTAGTAAGCCCGGGAATGAGCTATCATATGCCTTATTTGTTTGCAAGGCTAATTTCCTTTTACTCAATGAAGAAAGCTAGAACTATAATATTAGGACATATATTGTTAATAATCTTATAAAATAATATTTTAATAAGAGATGCGAATAAAGAAAAAATTAGTATTTCTTTTTTGTTTTCAAGGCAAGGAAAGGCTTTAAAACCTAAGGGCGAACTGAACCGGGCATGGAAGGCAACTCTATCAAGTAAAGCGAGTCGTCAGTCAGGGTTGAGACAGTAAGGTCGTTCAGGCTTGCTTGAGGTTCATCCAACTAGAAATATCGTAAGATAAGAAAGCAACTTTTACGTCCAAAGACTCCCATGCCTTTTCTTGGTCGGACCAACCCAACCGGCGATTTTCGACAAGTCTTTCTTCATTTTTGGAGGAAGAAGCGGAACTACAGGATAGACAATCAGGTGTATATGCAGCGACAGCCCATAATAACACTTAGCCAACTGATAAAAAATTTGGCTAACATCGTGAATTCCCCCCACGAACAAATATACACTCCTGCTCAGCAGCAGGAGCAGGCCATTCTTTCGGCTAAAAATGCTATTGATGCCATGACAGAAAGTTTATTGAATAAGCACAATTTCCCCCTATCCCCTAATTGGCCCATACACGAATTAACAGCACACGTGCTGGAAGACGACAATCTCAATAACTTGAATTTCCACTACTACAAAATGGCCTTTTTAAACCTCCATTTTTAGAGCGGTTAAACATAATCCGGTGTAATTTCTAAAAATGTGGTGGCATTATCGTAATATTAAACAAGAATGAGAACAATTTACACCGGTTAATGTTATAACCGATGTAAAAAACAACACAATTTACACTGGTTTTTCTAAAACCGGTGTAATAGTAAAATATTTGCACCAGTTATAAGAAAAAAGGTGCAAATAGTTTATATATTACACCGGTTTTCTTATAACCGGTGTAAATTGTGTTGTTTTTTACACCGGTTATAGAAAAACCGATGTAAATATTTTACTATTACACCCGTTTTTTGGTTAACCGGTGTAAATAACAAGTTTTAACATGACCACACATTTTTCCTTCTGCTCTAGCTTAGGTAGTTATATATAAACTGATAACTTTTATATGATTTTTCTTCTCATTCGTCAGAGCATTGACATATATATATGGATCTGCATTTCATTTTTTAAAACAGTTGCTTTATATTTGTAATAAATGTAATTAAAATGATGTTTGGTTATTTTATTTAGGCGTTCATGTGTATATTTTTTAGGTTTATTGATACATTTGCATAATACAAATTTATTAATTATTAATGATTTAATTTTTTCTTTCATTTAATTTGTGGAAGTAAATATTTTTAGCAATGTCTATTTTAATTAAAATTAGAAACAGATTTTGTTAATTAATTTATATGATGTAATATTATGAAAGCATCAATTAATGCATTTATTTTGTTGGTTAACTTATTATAATTATTTTTTGTATAATTTAAAGGGTGCGATAGTCATGGATCGTAATGATATTATATTTGGTGATCAGACAACATCTGCGTATGAAGAAGAGGTTGAGAAATTTATTAAATCTGCTTATAAAAATGCCAAGTACATCTATTGTCCATGTAAGGATTGTAAGAATTTTGCATTGTTCGACGACCCTGACACTATAAGAGACCATTTGTGTCGGAGGGGATTTGATCCTGCTTATAAAATATGGAAATGGCACGGCGAGAGTGAAAATTCATCGAAACAAGAAGAATATGAGGTAGAAGATGATGTTGCGATTAAAAATGAACGATTGGATGATATGGTTGAGGATATGGTCGGTAGTTTTGCCGATAAGCCTGATATTCTTGCTTCGTTGTTGAATGATAGCGAAAAGCCTCTATATCCTGGGTGTATTAAGTACACACGATTATCGGTTACTTTAAAACTGTACAATTTGAAAGCGACCCATGGGTGGACTGATACTAGTTTTACAGCACTGTTGAATTTACTAAAGGATGTACTGCCAGAAGGTAATGAACTTCCAAATCGCATTTATGAGGCTAAAAAAATCTTGTGCCCTATGGGTATGGAGTATAAGAAAATAGATGCTTGCCTAAATGATTGCATACTATATAGGAATGAATACGAAGATTCATTGTATTGTCCTAAATGTCAGGTTTCTCGTTTCAAAAAGAAGCAAATTGGTGATGGCGTTGAAGATTATATAGATGCGAAGAAGAAATCATCACCAGTGAAAGTGTTATGGTATCTCCCTATAATACTGAGATTCAAGTTGTTTGCCAATTCTGGAGATGCTAAAAATTTGACATGGTATGCAAATCGAAATATTTCCCCAGAGGACAAGATGATAAGGCATCCTGCAGATTCTGATCAGTGGAAAAAGATTGATTCGGTTTACCCCTTATTCGGTAGAGATGCAAGAAATCTGAGATTAGGATTGTGTACGGATGGGATGAATCCTTATGATTGTCTAAGTAGTACACATAGCTCTTGGCCAGTAATGTTGGTTATTTACAATCTACCTCCTTACTTGTGTATAAAGCGGAAGTATATTTTGATGTCATTAATGATTTTAGGTCCACGCCAACCTGGAAATGACATAGATGTTTATTTAGCCGTAATTGAAGACTTGAAGAAGTTGTGGGATGAAGGGGCTTTGATGTTTGATGCACATCGTCAGGAGTCATTCACATTGCGTGCCATGATATTCTGTATTATAAATGACTTTCCTGCATATGGTAATTTATCTGGATTTTCTGTTAAAGGACACCAAGCATGTCCTATATGTGAGGAGAATACAGATTCTTGTCAGCTTGTACATGGGAGCAAGACGGTCTATCTTGGACATCGTAGATTTTTTCCTGATTCTCATTCATATCGTCGAATAAAAAGAGCTTTCAATGGGAAACAGCAGTTCAGAAGTGCTCCGATTTCCTTGAGTGGGAAGACAGTTCATGATCGTGTGAAGGATATAAATGTGGAATTTGGAAAACATAAAAAGTCTCGTAAGAATGATAAAAGCTGTTGGAAGAAAAAATCAATCTTTTTTTATCTTCCATATTGGGAAACACTAGATGTTAGACACTGTCTCGATGTGATGCATATTGAAAAAAATATATGTGACAGTTTGTTGGGTACTATTTTGAATATACCTGGAAAAACAAAAGACGGTTATAAAGCGAGACTTGATTTGGTTGATATGGGTATTAGGACGAATTTAGCACCTGAGATTCGAGGACAGCGCACGTACTTGCCCCCTGCTTGTTATACATTGTCACAGAAAGAGAAAAAGAGTTTGTGTGAGAGTCTCCAGAGCATCAAGGTCCCATTAGGATATTCTTCAAATGTAAGTCGACTTGTTTCGATGGGAGATTTAAAATTGGTTGGATTGAAATCCCATGACTGTCATGTGTTGATGCAGCAGTTCTTACCTATTGCTATTCGATCTATCTTGCCAAAACATGTCAGATACAGCATAACTAGACTTTGTTTCTTTTTTAATGCGATATGTAGCAAGGTAGTTGATCGTGATAGACTTGATGAGCTACAAGATGAAATTGTCGTAGTTTTGTGCCAACTTGAGATGTATTTTCCACCTGCCTTTTTTGACATTATGGTGCACTTGGTTGTTCATTTGGTTAGGGAGATAAAGATTTGTGGGCCTGTATATTTGCACTGGATGTATCCATTCGAGCGATATATGAAAGTCTTCAAGGGTTATGTGAAAAACCACTATCGTCCTGATGCAAGCATTGTTGAAAGGTACATAGCTGAAGAGGTTATTGAGTTTAGCACTGGGTACTTGTCTGATACCAATGCTATTGGACTACCAAAGCCTTGCCATGATGAACGGAACAAAGGAAAAGGGACATCGGCAGGTAAGTTGTTTACCCCCTCTATTGGTGAATTACATAATGCGCATCTATATATCTTGCGCAATTCTGAAGAAGTACAGCCTTATGTGAATGCTCATGTTTGTGAAATAAAAGAAAGCCATCGTGGTTGGACTGACAGATACGTACTCAATGAACACAACCGAACATTTGTGAATTGGTTCAGTGCTGCTGTTGGGGACCAGACTGTTACAGAGACATTAAAGTGGTTAGCTTATAAGCCCAGTCACGTTGTGCTATCATATTCGGGCTATGACATAAATGGATTTTCATTTGCTACTAAGACTCAAGATGACAGTAGCACAACGCAAGATATTGGGGTCACATTAGTGTCTGAGGCTTTACATGTGTCTAATTCGAGAGATAGAAATCCAGTGTATGCCAATATGTCTTATTATGGGGTGATTAAGGAGATATGGGAGCTTGACTATGTTAAATTCAAAGTCCCAATTTTCAAATGCAAATGGGTTGACAACAACAATGGCGCTCGAACTGACGAATTGGGATTTATGCTAGTGGATTTGAATAGAGAAGGTTTCAAAGGGGAACCATTCATACTTGCTTCCCAGGCAAAACAAGTATTTTATGTCTCTGACCCCATCGACAAAAAATGGTCCATTGTCCTACAAGGGAAAAAATTGTATGTCGGTGATGAAATTGACACTGATAATAATCACGATGTGCCGCCGTTCTCATCAGGTTTTCCCCCACTGAGCACAATTGAAGAGGACCGCAATATGGATGCATTCATTCTCCGCACTATTCACGTGGAAGGCATATGGGTTGATAATTCTTTGTCAAATAAAAGAAAAACCTTGTCGTGAGATATAGTGTTTAAGATATTATTCACTTTTGTGTATTTAGATTTTTCATTGTACTTATTATTTTGTTTATTTCCATATTTGGATAGTTTTATACTTCTCTAACTGTTGTGACTTAATTTGTTTATTTTTTTGTTAATTTTGGTACAGGTGAATTTCTTGGATGATATGAGCTTCATGCAACATAGGCTTTACTTATGGCTATTAGGGCATTTTTATTGTTTTACTAAGTTTATTCAATGTACGATGGTGTGTCAACTTAATCATATCTGTTACTGGAACTTAGGCATTTTTATATTCTAATTATGATTGGATTGATATATTTTATATACCAATAAATAATTAATTAACAAGAATTTTAATTAATTAATATTATATCTTAATTCTGATTGAATTTATATATTTTATATACAAAGAATTAATTAATTAAGAAGAATTTTAATAGAATTTAACGACTAATTAACACTAAACCATCAATATATTTTTAATTAAAATATAATGAAATAAACATGTATATTATTATTTCATTAATCATTCATATGTGATTGATTATATTTAAAGACTAATTAACACTAAAACCGCGGTTGCTTTTAACTTTAAAACAACATATTTGAAATTGAAAAAATTAATATTTTACACCCTAAACCCTAAACACTAAACCTGAAACCCTAAACCCTAAACCCTAAACCCTAAACCCTAAGCCCTTTAACTTTAAAATAGCATATTTGAAATTGAAAAAATTAATATTTTACACCGGTTGCAGTGATAACCGGTGTAGAAAGTATTTTTACGCCGGTTACATTAATAACCGGTTTTAGAAAGTTGTGTTTTACACCGGTTTTGAATAACCGGTGTAGAAATATGTTGTTTTTTAAGACCAAAAATTAAAACACTAAAATATTTAATCATCAACACACTTCTAATTAATCATGTATAATATCAATTATATTCTAATTATGATTGGATTGTATATTATATACCAAAAATAGGATTTAAAGACCAAAACTTAAAACACTAAAATATTAAATCATCAACACACTTCTAATTAATCATGTATAATATCAATTATATTCTATTATGATTGGATTGGTATATTTTATATACCAATAAATAATTAATTAAATAGAATTTTAATTAATTAATATTATATTTTAACTCTGATTGAATTTATATATTTTATTACAAAGAATTAATTAATTAAGAAGAAGAATTTTAATAGAAATTAAAGACTACTTAACACTAAAACATCAATATATTTTTAATTAAAATATAATGAAATAAACAAGTATATTATTATTTCATTAATCATTCATCATATTATATGTGATTGATTATATTTAAAGACTAATTAACACTAAAACCGCGGTTGCTTTTAACTTTAAAACAGCATATTTGAAATTGAAAAAATTAATATTTTACACCGGTTACTAACCGGTGTAGAAAGTATTTTTTTACACCGGTTACGTTAATAACCAGTGTAACTGTCTACATTCGAGTTTTTTAAAATATAGTTAAGTTTTAATATATTTTTTTAAGTTTTAAATATATTTTTTTAATTTTTACATTAATAACCAGTAAATGTATAAAAATATAGTTAAAATAACTTACTACACCGGTTAAAAGAATAACCGGTGTAGAAAGTCTGTTGTGCTTTACACCGGTTAATTTTAACCGGTGTAGAAGATGTTTTTTGTACACAGATTACTATTAACCGGTGTAGCAAACAAACTTTCTACACCGGTTATAAGGATAACCGGTGTACTAAGTGTTTTTTAACTAAATTTCCCTGGCGCCGTCTCTAAAGTCCTTCCAAAACAAATCGCCGTCTTCAAGTGTTTTTAGCCTCCACCTCCACCTCCATTTTCACCTCCATCCTTTTGAAAACAAATCGCCTCCATCTCCATTTTCACCAAACAACACTGTCAACATTCGACCTACACAATCGTGAATTTACTCTGTCAATCCACAACTCAGTTACTGTTCATAAAGTTTTTGAACTACACAATCGGGACTTTCTGCCTTTGGAAGGGCTAGTGAAGACTAAGGAGCAGGCGAACACAGAGCTATTGAGAACTGGATCTTAATTAAAGGTGGCCAAATCTAAGGGGAACTGCCGGTGAATCTGAGAGAGTGATTTGAAACTTCAAGCTGTCCTCCAACTCTGCCTTTTCAGGTAGCGTCTATACATTGTTCTCTTTTTTTTTAATATCATTTTAAAATTTTGGGTTTTCTTTAGTGTTGATCAATCTGAAATGTATAGGGGGAAGATAAAGATAGAAGCTTTAATGGGTTTGGTTCTTTTGGCTGCCGGTTTTGTTTAATTTTGTTAATATGTTGAAATAGTTTAAGAAGTTTTGTTGCCAGTGAATGCTGGACTCTGGGCTTGGATTGCTTTAATGCTTTTCTGTATATGTTGATTTTGTTGGCTTTTATACTTATTTAAATTAGTGAATTGTTGAAATGGTATTGGTTGTATGGTTGAAAATAGAGTAATTATTTTGTTTGGGAAAAAAAGCTGCGACATGCATATGATCATAATTCGAATTTGATCCTTACTTGAGGCTGAGAAATTATAGTTTAGTCAGTAACATGCATATGATCCTTAATTCGAATTTGTATCATTGCCATTTGGCGTGGAAATGAGAAAGGTTTCATTGTTCATGGTCAATGTGACGCTTAAAGTTTTGTTGGCCAATGGGGAAGTTTTGAATTAGATCATAATATTTCAAAACCTGAAAACTATACCCCTGCCAGAATACCATACTTTTTCGTGCTTTATTCTGTCTTTTACCTTGTATTAACTAGTTTCTCCTATAAATATGACCAAGAACATGCATATCACTGCCAGCAATATAATTAAGGAATATACAAAGAGTGTGTTTCTTTTGGAAGGTGGACCTCAGTATGGTTGAATTGTAGTTTCTTTTGTTTTGTTTACATTTTAAATATCCTTTTTTTTAATTTTGTATAATACAAAGATTTCTCATGGCTAATAAACAACGATCACGTACCGGGGATGGTGATGATCAAACCCATGCACATTATGGAAGAAAAGGAACAAAATGTCGCGAGATTTTGGAAAGGAGGGAAAGAGGAGTAAAGACGCCTATTTTCTTCGATGATAATGGTGAGCCTACGACTGAAAAAGCACATAATGACTGGATTAATTTCATTGCGTTGATGGCGCGCAGTAAAGTTAATGTTGTGCAATTTAACTCATGGCCTGAAGTCGATGCGAACATAAAGGACATGATTTCGGATGAAATAATGGTATGTGCAAGATATTAATGGTCCTTTTAATGTTTTTTCACATATTTTCTTTCAATTTATATTAAATTTACGTTCACTAATGTTAGATTTTTTTTCCATCAGAATACCTTTGACTTTGAGTCGACACCAAAACTGAAGAAGAAGTGGTTAGTCCAGGCTGGGGAACGTTGGCTGGGCTGGAAGACAACCTTGAACTGGTATATATTTGGAAGCCTAAAGGATGAGGACCCATGTGCTATATATCCGTATCTTAGTAGGGATACATAGGAGATGTTCCGCAATAATCGATTAACCGAAGAATGGCAGGTAATATATTTATTTATTCAATTTTTTATTCATTTAATGTAAAGTTAACAATTTGAATGATATCTATTTCCTTTTTTTGGACAAATAGGTAAAGCGTGTTGCTAGCCAAGAGAGTTCGAACAAGAACAAACTCCATCACACAATGTCTCGTGGTGGATATTCAAAGTTGCAAAAAAGGATGATGCATGACAAATTTGAGGAAAAAATACAAAGAAAGATTGACTCCGGTATGCCAGAAGAGGAGGCCCCTGGGACAACTTCTCCCCCGTCACCAATTCCCCGTCATCTTCTCTTCAAGGAAGGTCACAAAAACAAGCATGGTGACTTTTCAACCGACGCGGCTAGAGATGTTAGTATGACAATTGTCAGTATAATTTATTCAATTAAGTAAAATGTCTATTAATATTATTTAATAATGTGAATTATATTAAGAATAATGTTGGATACAATTGATCAGGATGATTTGACCAATCGCGAGAGTCAAAGAGAGTCCCTTGGAGAGGGAAATAATGACATTCTTGTCATGGCTACGGGAAAGAAAGATCACCCTGGTCGCATAAGGGGTGTTGGGGGTCGGATGAGGATGTCTCAAGTTTTTGGAGCCTCATCGTCCGGTCGTACTACGAATGTAGACAGTCACGCTCAATACAGAGAGGAAATTAGATTCTTGTCTGAAGCACTGAAGGACCTATACAGAGTTTTGGGTAAACTAGTTCCTATTTTTCCTACCGGATATGCGTCAAGTTTTCCTAGTGCAGAATCATCATTGAAGCAACAAGAGTTAAAGCATCCAGAGACTATAAGCAGGGAAGTCGTGGCAGAGCACATACCGGTATGCTCTGGTTCTGGACTCCCAGATTCATTGGGAGAATTTGAGGTAACAATTTATAATTATTTTCTTTTAAAATTATTTCATTTAACTCATTTATTAATATATACTATATTTGTCTATTATTCACAGGACGGAACAGAATGTCGCCTATTTGTGATTGATCATACTAAAAGGAGGCGTCTTGTAGTAACGGGGAGGCTGTATAATTTATCAATGCATCACGGGAAAGAGGTAATGCGGGACAGAGTAAAGGTCAATATCATTACCTCGATCGAACATGATGCTCCATTGCCATTTCCAGATGATAAGGCCACGACAGTTGGGACAGGCTTTGGGAATCTGTTAGAGTGGCCAAGGTCATTGGTTGAGATTTGTACCGATTCGAATTTGCATGTGTAATTATATATGATTCTTTGTGTTTTTTTGTTATAAATTTATTAATAAACATCTCTAATTACTGAGTTATTTTTTAAAGGTACCGGACCCGAAAGGTTCTAAAGGGTTGAAGAAATCCCCTCACCAAAGAAAACAAAAGTGGTGGTCCACCAGCAAGAAACGGATAATCCAGTATTATCTCGACTCGATGGATCTTTACGACAATTGTTCATATTGGTGAGCCACCATTCGACTGATTCTTTCTACACAATCAAGATGGTGGAAGGAATAGTGGGCAGTGAGTATTTATTATATCTTACTAATGAGAGCCTCAGTGATTTCTTGTCGTTTGATAAGGTGACGGGTGATTGCATGTAAGTGTTCATAAATTAAGTTCATTAAGTTCGTATATATTTTTAAAGTTTCAACTTTATTTTATTTTTTGGTTAATTTGCGATATAGTTTAACTAATCAAGCGTGTCCTTATATTTGTCAATGAATGTTGTAGGACAATGTATACACTATGTATAGAATAGGGTCAAACTGTGATAGGGTTCCTATCTCCAGATCATATACAACCGTTCGGGAATAAGGAAACATTTAGAATACTGTACATTGTGTCTACCCTGAAGAATGGAAACAAGAGCATCTACCTAGCGCCATATTTTGTAAAGTAATTAAATTTCAAATAGCATTACTTTTTTAACCGCAATTTCAATAGGTTTATTCATTGATAAGTTGGAATTTTTTATGTTATTATTAATTTTCAGTGCACACTGGATGCTAATGGCAATAAAACACAGGATATGATTGTGTACTTGGTTTGATCCAGTACATTCAGGCCCCCGAGATGATGCTACGAATTTGATGACAAGTATTTATATTTCTTCATAATTTTTTGAATATTATATTACCCGATATCTATCACATGTTTATTTGCTAATTCTTATTTATAAGCTTTTAAATGTTGTCTTTACAGTGTATCGATGGTATAGTCATTCACAACTTGCAGGGGATCACTCGTCTGACGCATAAACCAATTCAATGGATAGAGATAAATGTAAGCTTGTTGAATTGTTCGACTTAATGTTCTAATGTAAACAATGTTATTTTTTATGACATTATTATTAATTGTAGCACAAGAGGCAAGTCTCAATTGGGGAATGTGGTGTCATGTGGTACATGCGAATAATCATACTCCGGAGTCATAGAGCAGAAGGATTTCAAGAAGATTATGGGTTTGTTTTTATTTCATGTATCATAGTATTTTGCTACTCAATTTCTTTTTTTTGCATAGGAATTATTAATAATTATGACTTTTTTTGAAATGTATCAGTGCTTCAAAAAAGATGTGAAAGCATTAACAGAAACAGATTTGAATATTGTTCGACAAGCATAGCTATTATGCTAATGAATCATGAGCTCCAAGCGTTGATGGATGCAAACTGAAATAGATTTGATTCATTATTTTGGTAGGACATGTATGTATGTAAATGTAAATATATGTACAAATTTTTGTTACTTTAAATTCAATTGTTGAATGCATTGTTTTCAAATATGTATTTGGATTGTATATGTTTATAAACTCTCTGTATTTGGGCTGTTTATTTTGTTATGTGAATGCATGATTTAAATTAATTCGTAGAAAAAATATATATTACACCGGGTATAAGAAAAAACCGATGTAAATGTAAATACATATTAGACCGGATACAAGAAAATCGATGTAACTAAAAATACATAAAAACATGTTACACCGGTTATTGAACCGGTGTAAATTACAACATGTTACACCGGTTTTAAAATAACCGGTGTAAAAAAATACATTCTACACCGGTTTATAAAACCGGTGTAAAAAAGTCACATGTTACACCGGTTATTGAACTGGTGTAAATTAAAACATGTTACACCGGGTTTTTAAATGTGTAACAAAGATTTTACACCGGTTTTATAAACCAGTTTTAAAAAGTTGCACATTTTACCGGTGTATATATACACCGGTTCATTTTTAAAATAACAGATGTAAATAGCCAGATTTAACCGGTGTAACAGGCTATTTTTGTACTAGTGTTCTTAACCGATACTGTGCAAGACCTTACTACTTGTGGCACGATAAGATTCTTCATTAGCGCCATCCATCTTTTAGAATAAGTGGGGGCTCGGGGTTAAGGGGGTGCCCCTTTCTAAAACATTTCTATAATATAAGGTAAGCTTAAGCTTTTTGGAACTCTCGTTTTGGAGTTTTCCCCAACCAAGACCTTACTAATAAAAGGGGGCTTACTTTTTCAGGTGCATTGCACTGCCGCATAAACAATGGATCCGCAGGGCTGGATAAGCAACCTTCTATATGGCCACTATACCAGTAGTAGAGCGGTCTTTGGCTACTTCTTAAGTATCAGGAGAAGAAAAGAATTGCAGCAAAGGCAAAAAGGAAAAAAAGTTGTCCCCTAATCTTCTCTGGTACCCCGCCGCCGCATATGTAGAAAAAGAGGGAGCGGAGAAGGAAGAACAACCTTTTAACTTTGGCACATGAGGTGGCGGGTTTGGCTAGGTAACATAATGGAAATGTATCGGACTGCAAATCCTGGAATGACGGTTCGACCCCGTCCTTGGCCTCGAGGAGTGGTGAGCAGCACGGAACTTTAATCAATCAAATGGCATTAGGGTAGGGGGCTTTCCTTTGTTAAAAATCCACAGACAACATTCTGGAACTTCCAAACCAAAGAAATGCAAGATGAGAAGGAGCTTTTTACGTTACGCTTCAATATAATGAATTCGGTAAGGGTAGAATACGCCTTATGGTCGATCGAAGGTCCTGTCGTGCATCTTGGAGCGAATAATTGCTTAAAATAAAGGATCCGTTCGCGTAAAGAGGGGCGGGCCATAGCATAGGACATTCAACCGAAAGGATTTATCTCATACCATTGAGCCGCTAGAGGAATCGGCATCGCTACGAGCAAGACGTGGGATATTACCACGGGGAGGGGATAGAATCTCCTTAAATAAAGAAAGGGGGACATTCTAAATGTCATTACATTAGGGGAAAGGAGAGGTAAGGTTAGACACATTAGAGCTCTATTAGCCTTATCCATCTTTGAATCTTGCTACTAGGAGATCTAAGACCGTGAAATGCCATTAAACTTTTTGATAAAGTACGTGTTCCGATAGGGGAAGGGAGGGAATAGCACCTTTCAGTCTAAAAGGTTATCATAAAAAGATGCAGTTTAGTATTAGAATGAAATAATAACTAAATGATGTAAGAGAAAAGAGAAGAAGAATCTCGAAATCGATTGTACAAGTGTAGAAGGACCGAGGAGGATGAAGGAGAGGAGAAGGAGTAGGAGTAGGAGCTAGCTTTCATTGAAGTAGGGGCGGAATCTAAGGGAAGAAATTCTGAGTTTATGCCACGACGATCTATATGGAAGGGCAGTTTTGTTGATGCATTCCTCTTGAGAATGAATAAGAAGAGAGATCTTCTTTTGAACAGGAAAATTTGGTCACGTAGATCTTCTATTTCGCCGGAATTCGTTGATTGCTCCGTACGAATTTACAATGGAAAAACTTCTGTTCGTTGTAAGATTACTGAAGGAAAGGTTGGTCATAAATTTGGAGAGTTTGCTTTTACACGGAAACGAAGACCTTCAAGAACAAATATTGGACCGGGAAGAAAAAGGGAGAAAAAGTAAAGTATAAGCACATATGGCGCGAAAAGGAAATCCGATTTCGGTAAGACTTGATCTGAATCGTAGTTCAGATTCAAGTTGGTTCAGTGAGGGCGACCGCGAAAGTCACCGAATGGGTCAGTCTTTTCCTTCAGTTTATCCCGTATTTTAAATCTAAAAAAGCGTGGGAGGACGTTGCAGATGTCCGCGGGGCGGACACGACTTCTTCTAAGGCTAGAAGACCACTGGAAGACACCCAGGACTAGAGCATGTCGTGAAAGAAGCACACCGGGCGGGCGTGCTTCGACCCTGTCTCCGGGGGACAGTTGAATGTAGATATCATGAACGCGAGGTGCAGGATACCAGGCGGAGAAACCCGGGCAACCACTCCCCTATGTGCCAATCGCTAGCGCATCCAGGGCCTGGCGCCCAGCTCAGCCGGAGAGGCCTAGCCTGATCTGAGAAGTGCTAATTTGGTTCAGATAGACTGAATTCAAGAATATGCCGCCGCTCCTGGAATCAATAAGAAAAGAAGTGCTAAGTTTCAGATCAGTGAATAAACCGAAACTAAAGAAGAGACGTTTCTCGCTCGGCGCCTAAAGCGCACTATGCTCCGCTTCAATAAATGAGAGTTTTCGGTGGAACCGGTGAACCACGCGAGCTGGTTAGATGCGTGGGACAGAGGGCTCGTAGTATCTGCTAGCGCAGCTATGCAGTGAAAGGGAAAAGGAGCCTAAATCGACCCCCTTCTTTATTTTTTTTCAAAGAAAAAAAGCAATAAAAAGAGATTATACTCTCGGATGAGACTAAGCAGCTACCGATCATTCCGACGCGCCCTTGGCCTATCTTGATTAAATTAAGACCAAAAACCTATCTAAAGTTGAGCCTAGTTTAAGCTGTCAAACAAATGATAGAATAGAAAAAAAAGAATAACCAGGGATATGGATGGAGTCTCGCTCAGTAAAGAGAATTGTAGATTCATAAAACAGGAGAAGAGCCTTTACCTTTTTCTATGTCAAGCGCGCTAGCTGCAATCAAACTAAAGCAAAAGGGGATAAAGTTTACTTTGAGAAAGAAGGGCCAACTATTTAGATTCTAATCTTAGTAAAGGCATAAAGGAACGGTATTGAGCTGCGCGAAAGCCGTTGCGCTAACGCGCATCCCTTTTCTTGCTCGTTAGCGCTGCTTTTTGATTGCAGGGCCTTTAGGCTTTACTAATAAGATAGAAAAGGGACTTTTTCATCAGGGTGGGCAGGTGCTTAACGCCCTATACAAAAGGCCTTTCCTTTTAAATGACAACTGCCTCTTCCTGCTGCGAGGGCGTTGCACAAAACCAAACCGCCCCCCGCCCGATCAAGTACCAGTTGCTTCGCTGGTGGGCCGACTTAGGTTAGGGGGGATTGTCCCTCAGTTCTTACCAACCTCCGGTGTGTAATCGACATGTTGCTAGCTAGAACTCGGTCGAATAAAAATCATTGATTCCCTCTGCTGTCAATTTCTTTCTCAAATCAGAACAACTCTGAAAAGATAAGGGAAGACCACCTGAGCGAACCGACCGAAGGGACTTTACTTATCCGAACCAAACGATAGCGGCTTAAAGAAAAGCCTATCACGACCTTAATGGCCTTGAACGGTCGGGAGGAGCATCTCAAAGTTTGGGGCAAAAGATCAAGCGCTTTTACTTTGTCTCCCGAGATCCACCACAGGTTGGGTTTGAGACCAGTGTGATGGGTGACTATCCAGTATGGTTCGGAGAGCACTTTTAGTCTGCATTGGTGAATGGAAGCCCCCCTTATCAAGCAAGAAGGAAGCGGCTCTTCCCACAGGCGGAGTCACCATTGACTCTATTTATTATTATGGTAAAATCAGTGTATCAAGGATATCAATTTGAGATCTATTCTTGGTATTGATACGTCACACTAATTGAGGACTCAACTTTGACTTTCGTCTCGAGAGTTGTATTATTCTATATTTTCCCAAAAGAGCATTCATTCATTTCTTTCTTCCTCGTCAACCATGATGATTGAAACGATATGATAAATCTAGTAGACCCGAAAAAGAGAACGGCCGATAGTGGGCATTTGGGAAAGTCAGGCAGATTCTTCATTCAAACAGCAGTACAGAAGAAAAATGAAACGAAGTGAAAGGCCAGAAGGCCGGGAAAAGAGTCGAGTCGATTAGACTCGACGATCAGGAGAAGCAAAGCAAAATTAGGATTTGGACGAAAAAGAAGCAACGCAATGGAAATTACTAGTGACCGATCACCATCGATAAAAAAAGAATCTTTCTTAATAATCACTTCGGGTCAGGCAGGGCTCCAAGTATGCGAAATACGCCGAGGTTGTAAAATGTACATATGCGTTCCTGATAGAAAATGACGACTCCCTTCAGAAAAACTAAGTTATTTAAGTTATTTTTCCCAAGAAGTCCCGCTCCAACGGCCAGGCGAGTCATCTACTTAAAAGAACCCTCCTTGAAGTGTGCCTTTCCTGGAATTATTTGGTCATGCAATACTTATTGAATACAAAGAATAAATAAATTTTGACCCCGTCGTAGATCTCAATCATTTCGTGACACCGGACATAACTGAATCATCTACGATGGGGAGAGCTAATGCAAAGGAAATAAGCTTAGATAAGAGAATACATTCTTGCATTTCTTTTTTTTTGTATAAAGCTCGATCAGCGAGAAAAAGTGTTTGGCCGAAGCAAAAAAGAGGTTAACCCACTTCATTCGCCAAGCGAATGAACTTCGCTTTGCGGGAACAACAAAAACTACCATCTCGCTATTTCCTTTCTTCGGTGCTACCCTTTTTTTCCAAGGGATTGGCTTGGCGTGTATAATAACCTTTTTTTAGAATGCCCATGATTAACTCCTAGGTAAATTAAGGATAAAATGTTGAAACCTCATGTGTAAGGAGGATAAGGTAATGGAATTGATAGAGGAAATCATAGACCTAGGTAGGATAGGAGAATTGCTAAAGGGGAATATAGCATGATGATAGCGATCCATACTGAGAAATAGAAAGAATTCTGTATGGGGTACAACTCTTATTTAAACAAAGTGAAAAAAATGCGATCTTTGTTGTCTA
This sequence comes from Ophiorrhiza pumila, assembly GCA_016586305.1. Classification (NCBI taxonomy): domain Eukaryota; kingdom Viridiplantae; phylum Streptophyta; class Magnoliopsida; order Gentianales; family Rubiaceae; genus Ophiorrhiza; species Ophiorrhiza pumila. The sequence continues at coordinate 8,525,942 of BLIW01000005.1, forward strand.
ATTGAACAAACACTAATACGTTAATTGAATAAGTCAATATCAAATCTGTTTATCAAACTGCTTCTCCGATTGCTTAAGACATCTCTTTTCAACCGAGGAAAAGGGGGTGGAGGGGGTTCATATATGTTGTTTAGGTAGATTAGAAGGTGCAGAAATAGTTAGAACTGAATGCAGAAAGTATGGAAAAACATCTCGTAATGTATTTAACCAGAAAATTATTTATGCTCCTGCAAAAGTATCTACTCGTTACGGAATCTCAGGTGTCAAAGTGTGGATTTCGTATAGTAAAAAAGGGGGGACGTGCTATATCTGAAATGTACGAAATATAAAAAATATCATAAAGGCAGATGTAGTATACGTTGCAAACCGGACGGTACACAACTCGATTTCTAAAGATATGGCGCTAAATGTTGTAAAGCTGGTCGTCTTTCATATCGAGATATTTAAGCAGCGCGTCGGGCTAAAATCAGACACTTCCATCGTGCTATGAGCAGACAATTCCGAAGAAATAGTAAGATATTGGTAAGAGTTCTCGCATATCTCCCTATTACTGGGAAATCTACAGAAGTAAGAATGGGAAAAGGAAATCCTGCGAGTTGAGTTGCTCGTGTATCCACGGGACAAATCCTATTTGAAATGGATGGTGTGACTTTTTCAAATGCTCGACAAGAGGCTACATTGACGGCACATAAACCACCTTTGTCATCTAAGTTTGTTCAGTGATCGTAACCTAAGTGGATAAAAAGATGGGTAGGGGGTTTATGAAAGATAAACTCCAAGTACTAAAGCACGAACCTCTTACCCAATATTTTATATCAATTACTGATAGACAAATCTGTTTAGCTTTTAAAGTGGAATTCTCTCTTGAGTCGATCTTTAATTAAAGTATAGCATTATTAAAACTGTTTTAGAAATTCAATAAGTTTCTCAAGGAATTTGAGAAAATTCGTGATAGGAGTTCTTGGTGGAAGCTGTCGCTACTTCCCAATTTTACCCAATATGCACTAAAAGAATGTAGTAGTGATGAATGGGATCGTTTCACAGAGAAGGGGTTGTGTTATGGTGATTCATTAAATGACAGTATAAAATAGGCCAAATAAAACAACTAACAAATTCAAAGTATTAAACGATGAGTGAAGTGGTATTGCCTTGAGGGGTGACAACTGGTATGGATCTCTTCTTAATATCACAGACTAGTATGTATGCATGAGGAGACTTTCTGCTAGTTTCATAAAATAGATCAACCTGGTGGTTCTCTCAATTTTACTCAACTGACTCCTCAAACTTCTGGGGGTAGGGCAAGTTGTTGGCATAAATTGAGAACCCAGATCCCTATTCCGTACAACAATTCTAGTTCAATTCTTGACTATCTCCCTTGGTAGAGCAACTAACCAATTCATGTATTCAAATTATTCTACAATAATAATCCTAAATCTTGTCTACAGATTTGATTTCAATTGTCAGTGGGTACCGCACAATTGGAACCACAAAGAAATCAGATCTTAAGACTCATGCAAGAAGGGTTCTCAGATTCATTTCATGTTAAGTTAATTTTTCCTTCAGTAGATCCAAAGCGATCTCAGTGGGTACCGCAGATTGACTCTAGAGTTAAACGTTATAATGTAAGCCCATTGAAACTAAGAACTTAATGAATAGAAAACACAATGAAACACAGATCAATTGCAATTCAAATGTCTCGATAAGTTAATATCCATACAAGTCAAACCTTCAAGGCAATAATTCAAATTTAGCCGATCATGTTGATGATCGGCTCAAAGAATTGAAAAAAAACCCAAGATCAAACATAGAAGGATGATCTGGGGTTCAGCAATTACAAGGGTACAATTAAGATAGATATGAAAATACGACACCGTTCCCTATTGCAATCCTCCAAAACCCTAGAATTTTCTAATTCTCCTCATCTCTTTTGATCTTCTCTCATTTCTTCGCTCTGAACCCAACTCCCCGATCTAGCTCCCAAAAACCAGAATCTTTTTTGTGATAGCAATCACTTTCTCTTTATACCCTTTGTTCCTTGATGTGTCACAATCAGGAGGGTTGAGTGTTCTCCTTTCTGCTCAGATTTTTCCATGTGTTCTGCAAGAGCCATTCATAAATCACAATGAGGTCATCATGAGTCATGGTGTTAAGTTGGTTGCTTAACCATTAAGATTACAATTCATCAAATACCTGGTGAACCTCTGAATAGCTATGTTTGTGCTTTTGACTCGTGTGTGCTAAGTGAAGGGCGGGCGCGTGTGTGTGGTGCGAGTATGAGCAGGCGCACTATCGCGTGTGCGTGTTTTGTGTGTGTTGAGTGCGTGTAATGTGTGCATGTGAGATGCTTGACTGTGTTTGTGTAATTTGCTAGAACTCTGTGTGTGTGCTCGAGAATGGTGCGACAGAAGTGTCAAAGCGTGTATCCACTTCCAAAATGTGCAGTAATCACATCTTTTGTACAATATTTTCACACTTACTCACAATCTTCCACGAATATCAATTCATGAACATTTTCATACATAATTCATGGGTCAAGTAAGATTTTCACAACAAGTTCATACAAAAGTTCAAGGAATCGTGACATATAAGTCGGGAAAAATTCGACTTATCAAACCCCCCACACATGAATTTTTGCTAGTCCCGAGCAAAATACAGCATTTACAACTCCTTTTATCCATCTTCAGCATTCCGCGCTCCAACACCATCATCTATCAATTCCTAAAATTTTCGCATGCAAAAGACTTTCACCCTTTTTTTAGTTCACAGTTCATCTAAGTTATACTCATTGTCAGCCAAGGGGCAAACGAATAAAGACCAAACCACCAACGTGAAGTGTGTGCCGAGAGACTTTATGCTCACTTTCCTATTTATACAGAGTACTCCAGCAAACACTTAGATAACAATTCTTGCACTACAATCTTTTGTCCACGCATATAAACATTTCGTACCAAAGATACAAGATGGGTTTTTCTTCATAAAGCTCATTGGGGTTTTCCCATTTTTTCTAATGCACATTAGTGCATGATGTTGTCTTTTAAGACAATGCCGCACTTTGGTGCTTGGCTGCCAGGGCTTTATGGCTATTTGTTTTCCCTTTATTTGCCACTGGCTTTTTCTCTTTTGTTCACATCCCTTCTCAAGCATTTCATGTTTGTGTGTGTCTTCAATAAACTATATACTCAAAATACAAGAACAATTGTTTACAAGTAGAATATACAAACAATCTAAAAAAATACATAAATTATCTCCTGTGTCAAACAAATTGTTAGCAATTCTATCTTACTTTAACATCAAACTTTGGTTCACAACTTGCACAAATCAAATGAATTCTGTAACTTAAAAAAAAATCGTATGCATGAATCAATTGAATGAATAATGATGGCTTAGATGAGGGCATTGGAAGTGCTGGTGTTTGCAAATGAATGAGGACAATTTCCACACAACACAACAATAACACTTCACATTTTTCACAACTTGAAATAGAAAACACATAGCAAGGCTAGTGCTAATCGCTGCCTATTTTCTCACCCAAAGCACAACACAAAATCACACCTTCTACATGATACTAATATAACTACACCACCAACAATTTCCCTTAACACACAAAAGCAACACATCAAATTAAAATCAGAAGCACACTGTGGCTAGCACAGCTATGGCACAACATTTCCAAGCATTAACCACAACACAGCATTATATAAAAGCATAATCAGCCCAAGGCATCCCCCAAGCACCAGTCTTCTCACTCTCCCCCCATAGTTAAAATAAGCAATGGTCCCCATTGTGAGGACAGGGGAAAAAGACTACCATGTTTATATCCCTGGTGGAGGATGTTGGTTGGAAAACTGAGTGGAACTAGAAAAATTTTGATTACCACCCCTCGACTTGAGGTATCCACAATCATGCGTTGAGCCTGGGTATCCAATTCCTCTAGTGGATTGAAGCTATAATTAGGCCCCCTCGTTTAATGGTGATACACCATCATTAGGTTGAGATTGTGAAATTCTTATTGGCATTGGTTTAGCCGGTGTCCATGGCTATCCATTAAGTGGTGTGCTCCCGGATTATTGAATCCAACCTTGTTCCAATATTAGCTTGAAATCCACTCCACCTATCATCCATTGCATCAATATAACGAATGATGGAATTATGTTGCTCCTGCAAGGATGTTTGGAGATTCGCCTAGGCATTTTGGATAGGTAAGAAGTTATCAAATGCTTGAGGCGGTGGTGCATTGGGCATGTCCTGATCTGCCATGGCTGGATACTGATTCCTTATGAACTCTTCAGGTGCTGGTATATCTCTTGCAGCATTTTTCCTTGCCTATTTTTCTTTGCACTATCTTTCCGCCCGTTCCACATTCTTTTAGGTTCTGAATTGAGAATCTTTTATGGCTCCCATCGACGTCCAGCACTCTTCCCCCAGAGTGACTCGCACTCCTTATTTTATCACATATTCCATTAAAAAGAAGGGGATGTACATAGCTATATTTTATCCATCCAGTGCCTGGTTAATGTATTTCACTATGAATTTTCTCACATCCACAGTAAAGCGGTTCTTGATAGCATAAACAAGGAAAAGCCTATCTTTTGGAATCTTGGTGTTGTGGGTGGTTGGCATGATTGTGGAGTTGATAAATAGTAGCCATGGTTTTGCTTCTGCGGTCAGATGTTTTAAAATGACGTGCGTGGCCTCGCCAAATTAAGTGCGCACCCACTCAGCTCCAAGGAGCCCCAAAGTACGCAGCACAGTGTCTGGATTCCCAGGATCAATTAGTTCTCCAAGTTCATCCACTGGGTAATCCAGAAGGGAGTAGTGCTTGTTCACCTCCTGACTAGTGATTTTGAGATACTTCACTCTCACGAATACCCTATTTTCCTTGATTTCTTTAGGTTTCACTGTCGCAGCATTGGCGTAGAATTCCTTAGCTATGGCTACGTTGCATGTTTTTGGTGCTACTGTCAATACTCCCCAATTATAATATTAAGGTACCTCTTGAAAAGGTTTATCAATGCAGAAGGGCCTTTCTACATGAATGTGCCTCACCGCAAATGCGCAAAACTTTTGTTGACCGGTGTCATTGATGAAATGTTGAATCATGGCTTGCTGAGGAATTTTCCTTTTCTTTTATTTAGAGTTCTTTGCCTCTTGCATTTCATGCTCTTTTGGGATATATTCAGTATCAGACTCAGAGTCATCTGAAGGAGTAGTGAACATGGCAATTTTCTTCTTGCCTTTGCAGATTTGCCCCTTCTGGTTGGAAGTGGAAGCTTGAGAAGCTTTCTTTGGTGGCAGGTACCTGCGTAGCAAGAATCCCATATCAGAGTTGGCCTAATCATATGGACCTTCAAATAATCCATAATTTCAGAGCATATACATTTCCCCTACACTTAATTCTTAACATGCATATTCACATCGACTCATCTTAAGCATGTGAAGAATTAAACATTGCATGGAAAAATTCACGCCAATTCATGTTGACAGATATGGCATCTCAATCATGATGTTGTTCACAGTACCAGACAACTTACTATCATCATGCACACATGGCTTATTACACAACTCACTTCAGGAAGTAGCAATTTTTTTTGATTGACACTCATTCATTAACATTAAACTTTTTTCAACATTCTATCCACTGCAAACCCAAACGAGAATTTGCAAGGGAGCAACTTATCAACAATTTTACTAGAACCAAAGTTAACTTAATCTTCAAAGAAGGAATACAAGCTGAAAATTAACTAAAATTTGCACACCAACCGATACAACTAATCACAGCTTATTGTCCAGGGATGAAGCTTCAACAATTAGAGTCATGCTCACAATGTACAGAAATAGCTAACCATTAAGCTCAATGACTGGACATGGAAATTGTACAAAAATTCAATCCATTAAACCACTCCATTGCATGTTTCAAATATTTAACGATTTAAGTACCATCAATTAAAATGAATTAAGATTATGCAACTTCACCGTTAACTCAATGAAAGAGGCAATAGAAGGGAACTTACTTGGCTAGAGATTTAGTGCAACTACAATGCAGAATTAAAAGCTCTTGAAATGTATAATCCAAAGAGATGGATTCCTCCTTCCCGATTTTCCTCTCTCGGCCGATGTTCCTCACCAATACAATTGGATGCATTTACTCATGCATGCTGCAAGGTATTTATATGAAAATTTTCATGCATGATTAAGCTAAGCTTGAGCTAGAAAACAAGGTCATGTGATTTGACTAGAAGACAAATGACTAACTAACAAAAATTGCATGAAAACAAAAGCTATGCCAAGTCCTCTCAATTGCTTTTGCAGCAATCGGCCATCCCACCAAGATTTAGCTAAGAAACAAATTGTGTGGGCCCCTATTCTTACACCATGGTTTCTTCACAAATTAAATATCCTGCATGCTTCACTTCTTATCCCATTGCTTTCGGTCAAGACTTCAATTAAGTTAATGAAACATTTTGCTCAAATTATGAATGCATGAAGTGCACTTTGATCTTATGTGTGTGCCCGACTTTTCTCATCTTTTCTTGTTGCTGTAACTGTTAATTACCTTTTTCTCTGTCTCATCAATCGTGAGTTATCACAATTTGATCTTTCACTGCACATCTTAGAGAAAAGGTTTCAGATTATTTCATTCCAGACCAAAAAGGAGGAGTGATGAACTTAAAGTATGGAAAATCAGAAGAATCAAATTTTTAGAACTGTACTAGACGTCAAACCTTGGATTTGATTCATGCCTTTTGTCAGCACAGAGAATATTCTCAGCACGAGTTTTCTTTTTTGCCCGTGACATCCTGATAAGTTCACCAACTTTTTGGGATGGTTTGGTCTCTGTTCATGTGAGTTCCACTTTAATTGTTTCAACTTCCCATTTACTTTCTTCCAACTTTTGCTCTGGACACAATTCACATAAGGAGAGGTAAGGTTCAATCATTTTATTAGAACATCACAACTACTAAAAAGACAAAACAAATTTATTTGGTTGGGTTGCCTCCCAACATAGTGCTTAGTTTATTGTCTTCAGCCAGACATAGAGAATTTGCTTCAAGATGAGGGTCCATCAAAGAACTGAGCTTGCCCCTTGTCTTCTGCAGCTGACTTGAAGATTTTTACTTGGTGCCCATTGACATTCCAACATATGCCAGTGGTCTCACTTTGCACTTCAACAACCCCATACGAAAAAATCTTGGTGATTGTGAAGGGTCCAACCCATCTGGATTTCAACTTGCTAGGGAAGAGTCTCAACCTTGAGTCATAAATTAACACTTGTTGTCCCACTTCAAATTCATTCACCCTGATTTTTGCATCATGCCACCTTTTGGTGCGTTTCTTGTACAGACTTGCACTGACATATGAATTCCACCTAAATTCATCCAGTTCATTGAGCATTATCATCCGTGCTTCTTGAGCCAAGTCCAAGTCCATGTTGGGCTTTTGAACTGCCCAATAAGCCCTGTGCTCTATCTCTACCGGAAGATGACATTCTTTTCCAAAAACCAACCTAAATGGTAAAGCCCCAATGGGTGTCTTATAAGCTGTCCTGTATGCCCACAATGCATCGTCCAATTTCAATGCCCGGTCTTTTCTTCTGGGATTCACAACTTTTTCCAGTATTCTCTTTATCTCCAGATTGGAAACCTCAGCTTGTCCATTTGTTTGGGGATGGTAAGCTGTGAAAACTTTGTACTAGACACCATACTTTTCCAAAAGGATGTTGAATATTTTGTTGCAAAAGTGACTTCCTCCATCACTAATGATAGCTCTAGGAGTCCCAAACCGATTAAAGTTGCTCTTCTTAACAAAGCATAAAACACTCCTGCTATCACTATGGGGTAGAGCCATAGCTTCAACCCATTTGAACACATAGTCCACAGAAATCAATATATACTCATTCCCACAAGATCTTGGGAATGGTCCCATAAAGTCTAGTTCCCATACATCAAACAAGTCCACCTCTAATATGCTGTTAAGAGGCATTTCATTTCTCCAAGAGACGTTCCCAATACGTTGGCATCGTTCACATTGGCTCACCCACATTTTTGAGTCTTTAAAAATATGTGGCCAATAGAATCCAATTTGTAGAATTTTGTACCCTGTGCGTGTTCCTCCAAAATGACCCCCAAAGGGTAACTCATGACAAGCTCTCAAAATTTCTTCCTTCTCTTCCTCTGGAACACATCTTCTAATGACTTGGTTATTGCATCTTTTGTACAGACTACCACTTTCCCAGAAATATTATCTTGCATCATCTCTCAGTCTCTTTTTTTGCTCATAGGAAAAATGTGTTGGTATCTGACCCGCTACCACATAGTTTGCTATCTCTGAATACCATGGTAAACCTTGAGTATGAACTCTAAAAACTTGTTCATCTGGGAAATTTTCTTTAATCCACATCTTGAGTTGGTCTTCGTTCAATATTCCCACTTCCAGTCTAGACAAGTGGTCTGCTACCACATTCTCACATCCTTTTCTGTCCTTGATTTTCACATCAAACTTCTGCAGCAATAAAACCCAACGAATGAGCCTTGGCTTTGCCTCTTTTTTGACATCAAATTTGAGTGCTGCATGGTCTGTGTGGACTATGACTTTTGAACCCAACAGATAAGCTCTAAATTTATCAAAAGCAAACACCACTGCTAACATTTCCTTTTCTGTAGTGGTGTAATTCATCTGAGCTTCGTTTAACAGCTTACTAGAATAGTAGATAGTATGGAAAATTTTTCCTCTTTTCTGACCCAACACAGCTCCAACTGCATAGTCACTTGCATCACACATAATTTCAAAGGGTTCTCCCCATTAAAGTGTGACTATGAATGGAGCCTCTACTAGCTTAGTCTTCAACAGCTCGAAGGCTTCCTTGCATTTTTCATCAAAAACAAACAGTGCATCTTTCTCCAACAGTGCACATAGAGATTTGGCAATTTTTGAGAAATCCTTTATGAACCTTTTATAGAATCCAGCGTGTCCCATGAAACTCCTTACTCCTTTCACATTAGTTAGGGCTAAGAGATTTGCTATCACCTCCACTTTGGCTTTATCCACCTCCAATCCTACCTTGGAGATTTTATGTCCTAGCACAACACCCTCATTCACCATGAACTGATACTCTTCCCAATTTAAGACCAAGTTGGTGTCTACACATCTTTTCTGCACAAGTGGAAAATTCTCCAAGCAACTCTCGAATGTTATCCCAAAAATAAAGAAATCATCCATGAAAATCTCTATGATGTTTTCCACCATGTCTTGGAAAATTGCCATCATATATCGTTGAAATGTGGTTGGGGCGTTGCACAGTCCAAATGGCATTCTCTTGTAGGCATATGTTCCAAAAGGACAAGTGAAAGTGGTCTTCTCCTGGTCCTTGGGGTCTATGGCAATTTGGTTGTAACCAGAATACCCATCAAGAAAATAATAGAACAAGAACCAAGCTATTCTATTCAAAAGTTGTTCAAGAAAAGGCAGAGGGAAGTGATCTTTATGTGTAGCCTTGTTCAACTTCCTATAGTCCATGCATACATGCCAGGCATTAACAATCCTGGTAGCCAACAACTCATTGGCCTCATTTGTGACCACAGTGAAACCCCCCTTCTTGGGTACACATTGCACTGAACTAACTCACTCACTATCAGATATAGGAAATATCATTCCAAAGTCCAGAAGCTTGATAATTTTCTTTTTCACTACCTCCATCATTTGTGGGTTCAGTTTTCTCTGCATGTCCCTTGTAGGTATAGCCCCCTCGTCCAATAGGATTTTGTGCATACAAACACTGGGACTGATTCCTTTAATATCTACTATAGTCCAGCCTATTGCTTCCTTATGCTTTCTCAGTACCTCCAACAATTTTTCTTCTTGCCACTTCTCCAGATTGGATGAAATAACTACTGGAAGAGTCTCATTCTCTCCCAAGAAGGCATACTTCAGCTGGGGAGGAAGAGGCTTCAATTCCAGCTTGGGTGGCTTCACAATAGATGGTAACAACTTTTCTTTCCTGTTCTCAAGAATTTTAGGCCTCACCTCGGTAGGCATCAACTCAACATTATTGTTAGCATCAATAACATCATGTGACAAATTGGAACATAATTTAGCACTCTCATCTAATTCATTCTCAAAATTCATTTCTAAGATGGACTCATCTATCACACAACATTCTATTAAGTTTCCCAGTTCATGAAAATTACATCATCTTCAGCACTTAAATCATTCTCATCATATTTTTCAGTAATTTTATGATCAGATGAATCAAGCAAAGCAAGAGAAAACTTGTGTTTATGTTCAAGCTCAAGTAGATGCTGGTTACCTTCCCATGAATATGCAAAGTAGCATTGCTCAATAGAGTTGGGGTATTTCATAGCATAGTCTACGTTGAAGACCACCTGCTCCCCACTAACTCTGAATGTTATGGTCTTACTCTTCACTCCTATGAAAGTATCCCCAATTGCCAAGAATGGTCTACCAAAACTAAGAGGTACCTCCGGGTCCTTTTCAATGTCTAAAATGATGAAATCCACTGGTAGCACTAACTTGGCCACTGACACTAGAACATCCTCTATCATTCTTGTAGGTTGCACTAGAGACCTATCAGCCAACTGCAATAACACTGCCACTGGTTTGATCTTGTCACCCAATCCAACATTGTCAGCTATAGAGAGAGGTATCAAATTTATCCTTGCTCCAAGATCGCAGAAAGCTTTGTTGAAAAATCTGGCACCAATGGTGCATGTTATAGTGCAGCTCCAAGGGTCTTTGAGCTTTGGGGGCAAGTCATTGTTTAGCCAAGCTTGGCTCTCTTCTGTAAGTGGAATGGGTACTTCACATTGGAGGATTTGCTCCTTGTTTGCTATTAAGTCCTTAAAAAATTTTGCATACCTTGGTACAGTTGTGACCAAATCCAACAATGGCACATTCACATTCACTTGTTTTACCATATCTAAAAACCTTGTGAACTGAGCTCCCTTTTTAGCTGGATGTGGAACTCTTTAAGGGAAGGGAAGAAGTGGTGCATACTCCGGATAGTTGTATAGGCTTGGAGGCCCCTTCTTTCTCTTAAGCTCAGGCGCCTTCACACTTCCTCCATCTTTTTCCCACTGAAGCTCCTCCTCAATGTTCTCAACAATAACTTCTTCAGTGGCTTTCTCCATTGGCATTTCTTCCATCTTGTCTTTCTTGTTCCCACTGAGCTCCTTCTCACATCTTAAAGTGATGGCATTACATACCTCCTTACCCTTTGGGTCTAGTTCGATGTCACTTGGAAGAGCTCCCTGGGGTCTTTGATGGATTGCCTTGGCCCAGTTGCACTTCAATATTCTTTATAGAGGCATCATGGTTTTTCCATTGAGTTACCATGCCTGCTATTCTCTAATCGTTCTTGTCCAACTTCTCCATAATCTTATGGAGCATATCTTCCATATTCGACCTTCTAGGCTCTCTATTTCTTCACTCTCCTCTCTGAAGAAATTGTCCCAATTGGTTGCTTTGTCCCCAATTGCCTTGCCCACTTTGATTCCTGTAACCACCACCATATTGTTGTCTGTTATAGTTGTTAACATACTGTACAGACTCCTTTATAAGCGCACATTCATTAGTGTGGTGCTTACTCTTGCATAAGCCACAGGACAAGACTTGGGTAGTTTGGGCCGTTTTCAACATCTGCACTTGTCTTGTCAAGGCTTCGATTTTGGCTTCCAAAAACGTTTCCTCATCTAAATCCAGCACACCTCTCTATCTTCTCAAAACTGGTTTCCTTACTTCTAGGAAAAGATATTCAGCTATAGAATCAAATAGCTCTCTGACTTTCGATACACTCCTATCCTTTAAATCTCTATTTGCACAAGCTTTTACCATAAGTGATGATTCTGGAGACAATCTTTTGAAAAATGTGTTCAATTCCAGAACTTCACCCAAATCATTATTTGGGCATTGTTTCAACAGGTCATTGAATCTATCCCAAGCCTCCTTGAAAGTCTCTCCATCCTGTTGCTGAAAACTCTTGATTTCTAACCTTATTCATTCTAATTTTGCTGGAGGGAAATATTTTGCTAGGAACTTCTTCTCTAGCTCCTTAAATATAGTAATGGATGATCCCCCAATTGACTTAAACCAATGTTTAGCTTTCTCTTTCAATGACAATGGGAACAAAACCCTCCTTACTTCATCATGAGGGACTCTCTGTAGCTTAAAGGTGTTGCACAACCCCAAAAACCAGTCTAAATGCTTATTTGGGTCATCGTTGCTCAACCCTTGGAATATTCTCCCCTGAGTTATCATGAAAACAATCTGAGTGGTGATTTGATAACTTTCCACATCAATCCCTTGATGGTTGTTCCTTCTTTCAAAGTTCACAGCAAAGTGATCCCCAAATCTCTGAGGTGGAGACCTAGGTCTCTCTTCTTCTTGCTCAGGCATTTCCAGAATTCTTCTTCTGTGTCTTAGGGTCCTTTGAAATTCCGGATCAAAATCAAACTCTGGATCTACTCCACAAAGACGTGCTCCTCTTTGCATAAACTGAATTACCTATAAAGTTCAAGAACACTTTCCACGGAGATAGATCAATAGAATAAACTAATTCAACATAAGGGAATAAATTAAACAATTTCAAACACAAAATTGCAAAACTCAGCAAAATTCAACACAACAGTAAAAACTAACAGCATGTAACGAAAAACAAAAAACACAAACCTATCACAAATCAATCCTTAATACCTAGCCTTCCCCGGCAACGGTGCCAAAAATTGGCGGAAGCTGTCGCTACTTCCTAATTTTACCCAATATACACTAAAAGAATGTAGTAGTGATGAATGGGATCCTTCCACATAGAAGGGATTCTGTTATGGTGATTGATTAAGTGATAGTATAAAATAGGCCAAATGAAACAACTAACAAATTCAAAGTATTAAATGATGAGTGAAGCGGTATTGCCTTGAAGGGTGACAACTGGTATGGATTTCTTCTTAATATCATAGACTAGTATGTATGCATGAGGGGACTTTCTGCTAGTTTTATAGAATAGATCAACCTAGTGGTTCTCTCAATTTTACTCAACTGACTCCTTAAACGTCCCGGGTATGGCAAGTTGTTGGCACAAATTGAGAACCCAGATTCCTATTCCGTGCAGCAATTGTAGTTCAATTTTTGACTATCTACCATGGTAGGGTAGCTAACCAATTCATGCATTCAAATTATTCTACAAGAATAATCCGAAATCTTGTCTACAGATTTGGTTTCAATTGTCAGTGGGTACCACACAATTGGAACCACAAAGAATTCAGATCTTAAGACTCATGCAAGAAGGGTTCTCAGATTCATTTGATGTTAAGTCAATTTTTCCTTCGGTAGATCCAAAGCAATCTCAGTGGGTACTGCAGATTGACTCTAGATTTAAACGTTATAATGTAAGCCCATTAAAACTAAGCACTTAATGTATAAAAAACACAATGAAACATAGATCAATTGCAATTCAAATGTCTCGATAAGTTAAGATCCATACAAGTCAAAACCTCAAGGCAATAATTCAAATTTAGCCGATTATGTTGTTGGTCGGCTCAGAGAATTGAAAGGAAAACCCAAGATCAGACATAGGAGGATGATCTGGGATTCAGTAATTACAAGGGTACAATTAAGATAGATATGAAAATACAGCATTCTATTCCCTATTGCAATCCTCCAAAACCCTAGAATTTTTTAATTCTTCTTTTTTCCTTTGATCTTCTCTCCTTTTTTCGCTCTGAACCTAACTCCCCGATCTGGCTCCCAAAAACCATATCCTTTTTTTTGTGATGGTAATCACTTTCTCTTTATACCCTTTGTTCCTTTATGTGTCACAATCAGGAGGGTTGAGTGTTCTCTTTTCTGCTCAGATTTTTCCACGTGTTTTGCAAGAGTCATTCATTAATTACGGTGAGGTCATCATGAGTTATGGTGTTAATTTGGTTGCTTAAGCGTTAAGATTACAACTCATCAAACACCTGGCGAACCTCTGAATAGCTATGTTTGTGCTTTTGACTCGTGTGTGCTAAGTCCCGTGCTTTGTGCTAGAATGGTTTGTGTTGTCGTGTGTTCTAAGTAGCAACTGGTGAAGAGTGTATACATGAACATTGCATTTGTGCGAATGTAGTGAACATGAGTGCGTTTTTAGGAAAGTGCGAGTGTGTGCGAGGGTGAGTATGGCAAGAGGCACGCGCGTGATGCGCGTGCCCATCTAGTGTGCAATGTGTGAGAAAGGCGGGCACACGAGGCTCCTGCCCGTGAGTGTGTGTGTGCTGGACCGGTGCCAGGCGCTTGCCCAGTGTTTTGTGTGCAAGGCAGGGCGCCAGCCCTATCTTGTGCTTGTGTGTGAAGGGCGGGCGTGTGTGCTTAGTAAGGGAAGGGTGCTTAGCACGCCAGCCTGTGTGTGTTATGCGAGTGTGAGCGGGCGCCTAGCGCGCTCCCATCATGTGTGCGTGTTTTTTGTGTGTTTAGTGCGTGTAATGTATGCATGTGAGGTGCTTGACTGTGTTTGTGTAATTTGCTAGAACACTGTGTGTGTCCTCAAGAATTGTGAGACAGAAGTGTCAAAGCGTGTATCCACTTCCAAAACGTGCAGTAATCACATCTTTTGTACAACATTTTCACACTTACTCACAATCTTCCACGAATATCAATTCATGAACACATAAGTCATGGATCAAGTAAGATTTTCACAACAAGTTTATACAAAAGCTCAAGGAATCATGACATATAAGTCCTACCTATAGCACTGGGTAACTGATCCTGCCATAATTTACTCCTACCTGTAGCACCGGCAACTGAAGTCGAGCTACAGAGGACGACCTTCATGCGTGAATAATCGGGAGGAAAAAATGGCGGTAGATGATAATGAGATTGGGCACCGCATCTAGATGGACGGGCGGAATGGATGAGCGAAAGGTGTCATTCCATGGAGGGTGGAATATCCCGAGTCTCATGTAAGACAACTAATTGCACCTCGAGGTGCTGCAGAGGAACTGAGGGACCTTCTAGAGCACAGGATAGGTAATTGAGAGTTAGAGCTGGCCTCTTCGGTATGGGAAATCAAGGTTTCGGGCCGAATGAATCTTACCCACGGCACCTGGCTTTCTCCAGAAAGCTTTCTCTCATAAAGGTAAAGATGCCCCAAGACAAGGTACAACTATTGGGAAGGGCACATGATCAATAGAACTAAGCAGGATCCAGGCCGGGATAGTGGCTCCTATTCTTAACCAGCTTCTAAAGGGTTCGCTCATGCTGAAGGGAGCATCCCCACTTAGTGATCGGTTCGTCATTTCACGTAAATTCGAAGAAGTTGTCATAGACGAGCCACAAGCAGGGAAACTTGCACGCGTGGTTCTGGGCGAGCTTTCCTGAGGTATCAAATAACCTTGCTTCTATTTGCCGCTGGCGCTCTTCTCCTGACTATTGCCCATTTATGTTGTAATAATATTTTTAGGAGGGACAATTTTACATATTTCTACCAAATCCTTCTATTATTAAGTACGACCGGTACCATTTGATGTGTTACAATTTTTTCGAACAAGAGAGGTTTGATGCTTTTGAATTCATTGTATTAATTCCACTTCTTACACGCAGTATGCTCTTTATGATCTTGACTTATTATTCAATTGCCATGTATTTAGCTATTGAGCCTCAAAGTTAATGTTTTTATGTGATCGCACCATCAAAAAGAAAGTCTAAATTTTCCACGAAAGTCGGCTCGAAATATTTGATTTTAGGTGCATTTCACTTTAGAATCATATTATTTGGGTATGACCGGACAACTGCTAATATCTATTAAGATCTTTTTTATAATGTTGTTGCTAAAAATATATATATCTATATCGTAAACTATCGAATCGGCTATTACTTAGATGTGAAACTATCATACCTCATAGGTTGTGATATTGATCTTACGGGGAGAACAAAATCAAAGAATTATAGACTTGTAGAGATCCTCTAGGTAGTTGTTTATCTAGGGCGATCGATCTATATCTTTCCCCATAGCCCTGGGGTTGTATCTCGATCTCCTAAATACAAAATCTAAGCACTACTACAAAATAAGCCTATAGCAACACCCCAAAAGTGTTGCTTTTTGCCCTAAAAATATTGCTATAAGCCTAAAGCAACACTTTACAAAGTGTGCTATAAAAATGTATTTCCTTAGATTTATAGCAACACTTTTTCCATTTTAGGCAACACTTTCTAGATGTGTTGCAATTTTCAGAATATGCAACGCTTTTCTTTGTGCAACTCTTCTTTCTCTCGAAATGCAACACTTTTTTATTTATTACCTTTAAGCAATTGCAACATTTTATGAGACGAGTAACACTTTATGCTATGAAATAGAATACTTCCTACACTCTTTTAACCCAATAATGCAACACTTTTTCCTATCAAATGTATCACTTTTACTAGTGTTAGATCAGATTGGCCATGTCATATATAATCTTTGATAGCTTAACTTGTTTGCATACTGTACTGAATGAATCCTGCTGAAGTTACCTGCCTTTGAGTTTGGTGGACATAAGCCACAGTTTGTGTTTTGTCGACAATTGAGAAGTGGAGGTGAATGTGGATATACGGGGGGAAATGCTGCCCAATTTTCTTGGACAATACATTCACAAAATTATGTACTTTTGGGTACTAGGTATTAAATGGACTGTTGATCAAGCTGCGGCCTTCTTTTGCTCATTAATCATACTGCCTGCTGCCTTATAATGTTCATATAACATGGAGTAGAAGTAGGTGTAGATTAGAAATTGAATTATGTTCTAACAATTAATATGTTGATAGTTAGTGCTGATTAGGATGGTCGTAGATCTAAATGGTGTGCTTTGTTGAAAATTGGTCTTTGTGTTGATTTACACTTTTTGCAAACACTGAAAGAAATTTAGCACTTATTTGTAAGGTACTAAGAGCAGTGCTACTTTATCTAAAGGAGTGTTCCTCTTAGTCTCATGCTTAAGATTTTTAGTTAATTCATGTATTGAAGTAGTACTCCAACTTTTGGTTCTTCGATTGTAACAGTATGTACGGGTATATCCGACATCGTCTTTTGCCCATTTGGTATATAATTTTTCTTTTTAAAAAAAAAATGTATCACTTTTACATATATTGAACTGATTTAAAGCATCACTTTTTATAAATAAGTAACACTCTTATTTGTGATTCATTTTGAAAAAGACAATACTTGTACACATTAATAGCAACATTTATTTTTCCAACTATATTGTTACTAATTCAATATCATTTACTCAAATGCAATAATATAAAATAGATAATCCAAAATAATATTTGTATTACAAAAGTACTTCTAGTGTCAAATGCAAAAGTAATAGATGAAGTTATGCCAAATAATATTCCCACAAGGAATTTACAAAATTTAGTCCAACTAATGGTACCTTCCAAAAATTATTATCGATATTTGTACTATAGATGTGACGTTATAGTTGAATATACACAAAAGTATCTTTACATAGTAATAAACTTTCTTCACCAAAAGTATTGTGATTTCCTGTGTAAGAAAGAAAATAAATAAAAATAATTTATTTAAACAAGTTGAATATATAAGCGTGAGCACATTCAAAAAACAAAACAAAAGAAAATCTCATTTTAATGCATATTAATGAAGTAAAGGTCTTATGTGAGTTTGATGATGACAATTGTATCTACTATAGGCTGCTATGACTACATTGATGATTATGAATTCATACAATGGAATAAATAAAAGCATGCATTTATGTTTGGTCCAGTAATGGGCCAAATATCCTGCATGTAATCCATTTATACTTGTATCATGCATGTAATCCATTTATACTTGTATCATGCATGTAATTCATTTTTACTTGCATCATACATTTAATCCAATGTGCCTAATGTTGTATGGAGGGACAAAATTAATTGTTAATTGTGACACCATTATGGGTGACTGGAATTAATCATACATCTCTTAGTATGTGGTGGTTTATTATTTACCTCTACCTCCATCTACAAACATGGATACTATTTCAAAAAATAGTATCCATTATTAATCAATAGCTTAAAGATTAACTGAAGATCACGAGCTTAAAACTTAATTCAACTTGATTCTTTTCTCTTTTGCCTGTTTTCTATGTCTTTATTTTCTAAAGTCATGCAACAATGTACAACTAAATCTAGTTAGCAAAGAAGGAATTATGTTATGTAGAAAGGGGATCAATACTCTATGCTTTGGAAAGCAATCCATTTTTAAGGGTTGTGGCTGTCCATGATTTCTATTGCACTTGATCATATCTTTAGATGAAAGTTTTAATTTCTAACTTAAATCTATGATAAATGTGAAATTCTATACTGGAAATTATGTGTGCATAGGGTCATTTTCAAACATTCAATGAAAAAAATTACATCCCATTGCAATATTTTGAATCAGAAACTAAAGTTAGAGAAAGCAAAAGATTCATGCTAATATGCCTCAACTGTCCAAATAGAACAGACAAATCTTTTTGGATTCATAAACTATAAATTTTAATTCCCTGATGTATACTACTATATCATGGTCCTATGTTTCCCATTACTAGTTGGAAATGATATTGAAATCTAATAGAATATCTACATTGAATTTGTTCTCTTCGAAACTAAATTGACAATGACCAAGAAATGCCCATTTCTTCTACTGAATTAGTCAATTAGTGCATATAAGTATGAATGAATTGAATTTCAGCTAGATTTTGATTGGTTAATTTTTCATTGTAATGTGCATACATCTGTAATCCAAATGATTCCAATTCATTGAGTTTTCCTTATGATTGACATATTAAGAAACATATAACCTGCTGTTTATCAAAAATACAAGAAAGCATGCTGGCATCAACTTTGTTTCAAATGAAACAAACCAAAAATAAGTCAAAGTGTATTGATCCCAACAAGAACTTTGTTCAAGAAAAAAGTGAAGGTAAAGTTACATGGGATTGATCCCATTAGGTATTTTCAACATTCTTTTCTCACCTATTAAGTCACCTACCTGGCTCTGGTTCACGCATTTTCACCATTAATAGACCATCATTAAACATTAATATCGCTCTGGTTCATTTCTATGGCTCTAGGACCCATGCAAAATAAACCATCATTAATCAATTAATGCACAAATATGTTAAAATGATGTTAGATCGAGCACGTTAACGAAGTTAAATCAAAGAACTAATGCGAATGAAAAATAAAGGTGCAGCAATGCTCCAATATCATTTCATAGATAGCTACTCCATTTTGACCACATACATAAAACAACTCACCAAAATCAGACAAGAGAAAAGTGCAACAATGATATTTGAAAAAGAATGACTCACCAAAATCAAATGAGAGAAAAGTGCAGTAATGATATTCGAAAAGATAGTCACTCCTACTTCATCATTGACAACATGCAAACACTTTATTTCATTCCAACAAGGTAGAAAAACTGAATGAAAAATATAAAAATGAAAAATTGTTAACAAAGAATTGTCAAGGCACCTATGGTGAATGGCACAAAAAATTAGAGCAAAGGACTATAAATTGATTGAAATTGAAAGTCTGTCAAGCAAGATTATTCTTTTTTTTAAAACCAAATGACTAGTAATGGGTAAAAATTAAAGACCCTGAAACAATTTTTTGTTTCACAAACCAGCCACGTACTTGAAATTTTGATATATCTTTAGATTTACTTCAATAGATGCAAAAGTGCATCATGAATTAAAATGACCATAACATGCAGAATCAATACATTAAAACTCATGTGGTTCAAGAAGAATGGGTGAAATGCATGTTTACAACTATTAGTTTTAGACCACTTAAATAAATACATAAGAATTTAACAGATATTGTTTTTCATAGGGATGCCCTTCTTAGAGCCAAAAAGGAAATGTATAAGAAAATGTCAATCATTCCACATGCTTACCACTATGATTGTAGATTCTTAGAGTGGATTTACCATTCCCTATTAAACTAGGCAAAAATTTGATATGAGAAAAATTTCACTAAGCAACAAATCATAATCTTTAAAAAGAAGGAAACAAATAACCATAGTGACAGTTGGTGGTACATCAGTATCATACCTTAGCTTTTTCCATGTACAATTCATGACCAAGAATCTTTCTTTAGGCGAGCCTTTTTGAAAAGAGAAGAAAACTCTGATAATCTAATTACATTTTAGTATATAAACATTTATTTTTTTCTAAAAAAATAATTTTAAATTACTATGTAGAATTAAAGAATGTCATAAAATTCAACATGTTTACCTAGCTATGGAAGAAAACTTGAAAAAAAGTTGCAAGAGTTTGCAAGTATGCTAATCTATCAAGTCAAAGAAAACATTTATGCACACCAAAGCACAAAACAAAAGTAGAGTCCTAAATGACATAGAACTTATCATTTTCATACAAAATTCAAGTTAAATACAACATAGTATCTTCAATATATTAATTCCCTTAAAAAGGGACCACAATGAATCTGTAAGGATTGTGATATAAAGAAATTCATTGTTCATTTCAATCTGTTTTTAGATGAGAACTGAAAAAAGAAATGTTTGAAAATACAAAAAGTGCCTGAAAAAAGAAAATACACGAATAACATACATGTCTCTGCGAGACTTCACATGATCAGCAAGAAGGGAGAAAGCTCCTACAAAGTAATGTTAAACAGAAAAAAACCAAAGAATTACAAACTACATATTCAACTAACCATATGACATACACATTGGGAAAGTTTTATAAAGAAAAGAAAGCAGAGAGAGAAAAATGAAATAAGGTAAAAGGTAAATAGAAAAGATGTCTATCATGTGTATTTGGACTTAGTGTAATCGTTAGAGAGAAAATGGGTTGTTATTTTTGTGGTTGATATAGGGAATCATTTGGCAAACTTTACCATAAAGAAAATAAGCATTGTGAACAAATCAAGTGCGAAAAAGTAGCAAGTATTAGGAACATGCATACCTTTAACCACTTCCAAGTTCAAACCCAATTTGTTAACTCTTGCCAAAGCTAAAATGAAATACAATTCCATCTGTGTGTTTCTCATTCAAAGAAAGTCAAAAATGATCCAGCAGTGGAGAGAAACAAATAAAGTTAGCAAACTCTTAAGGTGTATTAATTTTTCACAGCATAAAATCTTTTAGCATTTGGAAAATTTAGTGTCACTGTAGAGCGTTTTCAAATGAACTGGAGCATACAAAATAAATCAACTATTTCACATGAGACTTTCATTTATAAAAACTAGAAAAGAGAGAAAACTTTGTAACTGCTCAGTTCTAAAAGAAAAGGCAAGTAAATATAATTGCACTATTAACTAGAGCTCAATGCTTCTTTGCAAAAATGTAACAGAAAAGTCTATATAGACTTCAAAGATGTTCGGTAAAAGTTTTTTTAAGTCTTGTAACAAACTAGTGCTCTAAAAACAACAAAAAAACTAAAACTCAAATGCTTCTAACCGAAGATTTATTCAGTTGAATATTAGTAATTGACACAAAAATCAGATGTGCAGATATCTATAGAGGGATGTTAGTTCATAGCCGTGATGGTAAAATTTATCGTGCACTACCATACTCAATTCACTTCTTAATCCCATTAACAATAACGAGAATTGTTACTTCTACATTATTCATAGCTTTTGACTTGATATATAGAAGACAATAGATGTATCTATACTCAACAAAGTTTGATCCAATACGGTAGAAAACCCGTTTTGACTTGCTTCAGTAACCCATAATGCTTCCAATTCAAAATGCCATTTCGACAAACACAAGATGTGCAAAATGTAATCTTGTCAATTTGTTCAAATGAAGCCCGAAGCATTGTTTTATTTACCAACAACATAACACAAAGTTACCATTCCATCATTAATATAAAAAAAATTAATCAATTTAACTAAAAATTAGATGAGTAGCAAACGTGCATCATTTCATGCTGTTATGGTTCGATTGAATTTGGACAAAATTGGTACCAATTATTCTTATCAACATCAACACCACACATAAAAAAAATAATTTCAACCATCAAAACACAAAGACCCACACATACAAAATCAAATATAAACAAAATTAAACAGAGTGTTCGTAAGGGTTCATAAGATTATGGCGATTTTATTCATCTTGGACTAATTGATGAAATTAATAGTAATTTGTCCCCAAAATGATACAAGTTAAAGCATCAGAAGACAAATTATATAAAAAGAGATCGTAGAATTGAAAGAGGGACAGAAAACATTACCTAGGTTCTTGAATAAACTCTTCAAATTTGCGTGGATTAACCTCCTTAAACTATGGATTAAATCCATTGTGATGTTCTTCTTTTGCAAATTTGTGATGATTTGAATCAAAAAGAAGAGATTGGTGGGTGATTATTTTGTTCGTGTGTGTGTTAGGGAGTATGTTTGGTTCGCAAAGCTATGAGAGAAGAGAAAAGATGAAATGAATTTTTTTAAGTGCTGGATAATTATCTCTCAGTCTCGATATAGCTACATGCTTTTTTTAAGGACCACACACATACATTTTGTTTCTATTTTTTTCTATTTTGGGTATTTAGTATTGTAGAAATAGAATTATGCAATATAATTTGTTTTTTTTTTAAAAAATAGAAAGATGATATTTTATGTGATTAGGAAATCATACTAAAGAATTAAACATTTTGAATTGGCACTTTTTTTTAAATCCAATTATATTACAATTTTTTTTTAATTAGCACTCAATCTTCAAATTTTTTACTTTTCTTTTAATTATGACATGTGAGTTCTTTTTTTTTCTTCACCAATGTTACCAAAATAAATCCTTGTGTTCCATCTAATTAGACTTGAATGCAACATTTTATAAAGTGTTGCATATAATCTATAAATATTGCTTTAGATACCTAATAAATGCAACACTCTAAAAAGTGTTATATGTTCCTATAATAAATGCAACACTTCTTTACAAGTGTTGCATTAAACTTACAAATGCAACACTTATTTCAAAGTGAACCATCTTTTCTAAAAATTATCTTCAGTTGCAATATTTTTAAAAGTGTTGCCTCCAAAGTGTTGCTATAGGCTTATTTTGTAGCAGTGAATGAACTAGTTTCTATGGAGATTCCCCTTGGTCTAATTCCACGCCTTATGACGAAAGGGAAGTCGGCGCAGGATAAAGTGAATATTGAGGGAGTAGCAAAAATTCCCTTTTAGGGTATTTCGAATGTGTAACCTAGGCAACGAAAAGGGGGCCCGATACTTTAACTAGAGAAGCGACCAGTTGGTTCACCAAACCCCGACCCAACGTTACACATTCTCCATATCCAAAGGGATCCAGTGCCCAACTACTGATTCCTTCCAAAATTGTGTTATCATAGCCGAACCAGGAATAGCCATTAGTGGACGCCCACCACTTTTCATAGTTAGAGAGGCCCTCTTTAATACAATAAGAAATGATGTTTACAAGGGCCAGAAAGACTCGGTCATAGGAATTTAGACCACCTACGTGCTGGTAAACGAAAACCACTATGACCAGATCAGAGTAAAGAACAATGTAAAGTCAGGCCTCCTATTGCCTTGAAATAATTCACGCGCGCCCACTAGCTTTCTCAAATTAAAGGAAGATCTATTGCTTACTGCTCACGAAAACATTTGACCTATACTATAGTAAAGTCGTTCGCCTATGTTTCTGATCCCCTTTACTTCTATTCATCAAATTTTTGATTTGACCAATTCAAGGGCACTAAGAGGCTAATAAAAAGGAGACAGAGACGATCTTGGGAAAAACCTGACCTTTATACCTATTCCCTTAAATAGACAGACGCAAGAGTTGGTATTGTTTTATTCCTACACCTCTACGATTAAGGCTTTGCACCTTTTGTCTGCTATGAACTTCTATTATTACTATCCTATACGGAGTGGGATAACTTGTGCCCTGGTGACTGGTGTAGCACCTAGTTGAGGCTTGTTCATTTGGACTGCCAAACTAGAATATGGTAGCGTGGTCGAAGCCCAAACTGTGTGATTGTTCGATCAGGATACCGTGACGTGGATAGCTCCATTCAACCATCCATGTTTTCCGACCGATGTTCGCTTTGGTGAGTTGTATGGCTTTCCAAGGTTGGGGGGCATTCAACTCAAGGAATTACGTATGTGAACATTGGTATTTATTCTGCCTTATAAGGAAAGGGCTCTTATCTAACCGAGTGGTAGGCTTTTTTATCTGTATAAATGAGCTAGGCCTACCCATATTCTTTTCCTCTGGTACGTTGTTTGCAAAGTAAAGGACTTTTATATACTACTAGAGTTGATCGTGGGAAATTTACTTATTATAGAAAGAATGACGTAAATATACTAACTAGAAGTAGTAGGAGTTCCCGTCCAGGCAGAAATTCTTCATTTAGGAAAAATCTGATACCAAGTGAAAGTGAAAGTGAGCTAGTTGTTGGTGCTATAGTCAGTCCGTAGTCAGTATATTTAAAGTAGGTAGCTCTTCTTACTCAAGGTGGAATCCTTTTCATTTGGCTCTAGACTACGATTCGATAGAGAACGATTTGGCACATCTGACCTCTTTCGTGGTCCCTGTTCTTGATTCAACTTCAACTATGGAGGATCGGTCTTGCTGTTCCCAACCTTGAATCGATTCTTACTATTAATATAATAATTATTATAACCACAACTTGTCTTGTAGTACTAGACTTCACAATAGCTCCCCCTATATAGAAAGAAAAATGCCAAAAAAACGTTACTCGTTATCAGCGTATCCCAAGATTTTTTTCATATAGATAGAGTCGGGGCCGCCTTCTCTGATATGCTGACAAACTTTTTCAAAAAATTGTAGTTCTTCCATGTCCCTTTTTTTGTGCTCCATTCGGTGTGGGCGTCAAGCTCGTCTCCCCTCTCGTCAAAGAAGTCGATAAGGGCTTCTTGAGGATTGTAGGCGGCCTTTTCGGCCAATGCAGGATGCTCAGTAAGCATTTGTTGAAACAGAGAATAACATGAATGTTTCAGCTCCCGGATTTGGAGATCCCTATTCTCGAACTCGAGTAATCGGTTATACTCTCTCTGAGAGGGAGCTTGATCCAGGGCGGTTTTAATCTCGTTCCAATAATTTCCCTTTTCTTTATCAAGGATAAAAATGCTTTCTCCATTTTCGAGTCTTACAATTCGATTCCTTAGTGAAGATTCCAAGCTAGCATTTGGGACAAAAGATGTTTCCTTCCATTCCTTGGAGTTACGGAGCTCTTGATCCTTCCTCCTTTCCTCAGCGTCTACTGCCTCCCAAACTTCATCTTGTGAGACTTCGTCGGCCGCCACCCTTGTTGGATTCACTGAGGTGCCCGCTTCGGAAAATGGTTCTAACAAGACGCGCATCTCGAAGGAATCCTCCGTATACGAGGACGAGCTTGATGTCCCAGAATGAACAAGAATATCCTTTCCGGAAACACCTAAAATAAAAAAGGGTAGCGCCCAATTGACATAAGTACCTAAATGAGACACTAAGAAGATGCGTAAATAATATATATATATATATATTATTAAAAAAAGAAAGAGTCGAAATAAAAATAAAAGTCTAATCTTTTGTTTGATATAAAAAATACGAAACAGCAAACCGAAACAAAAAAGAAAAGATTTATACCGGAGGTCATTATAGCGGTTCCTTCTGATCCTAGAAAACGTGAAAATGACATGGCTACAAAAGCACCGAGAGTACTACCGAGTAGTTTGGAAAAAAACATCTTTCTTCGTTCTTTCTAATTCATTCACTTCAAGGCTGGTTCTGAATGCCGCGTATCAAGGTGACAGGATTCGAACCTATGGCCCTCTGTACCCAAAACAGATGCGCTGACCAGACTGCGCTACACCTCGTCTCTCGCCACCCCGGAGCATATAGATCCACCCGATCGATGAACACTCAAACCGAACTCGCCCATCCTTTTGGGCACAGGGATGCGAGAACCAATCCGAGTAATCAACCGCTTTTTTTATAAAATCTACCTCCAGCAGGCGCCAAAAAGCCGTATAGTGTAGGAGCGCTCACATTTTTTGGCTTAGTCTTTCACTTTAATTTGAAAATCCGGCTCGCTCCCGGCTACCTGTCCTTTGGACCCTTCGCCCGCTTAGAAGTGGATTCGAACCACTGACACAAGGATTTTCAGTCCTTTGCTCTAACCAGCTGAGCTACCTGAACCACTTTCCTAAAGTCTGTTTTCTTCATCGAATAGCGCCCTACCTTACCACTTGACTAGTAAGATAAAAAAAAAAAGAAATAGAATATATAGAATATATATAGGCTTTTTCGCTTGTTTGTCAAGCTTTCGAGTAGCTCTTTCAACTGCCGCCTAATCTCCCAACATGCTCAAAACCGAGAGCCGCCCAGGGACTGGACGGCCGGAGGGAGCTTGCTTATAGAAAGAAGATAGGCCGGTCAAACAAAAACAACGCGTAACGGGCTCTCCGTTCCTAGTCACTAAGTAGTACTATTCTGTCCTCCGGGGAATTCCACCAAGAGGTTCTTTCTTTCTCTCACGTAATTTCGCCCGCCCGTTCCACTTCCGTGCCGGAGGAAATGGGATTCGAACCCATGATACAATCTTCTTGTATGTCGATTTAGCAAACCAATGCCTTAAGCCACTCAGCCATACCTCCAAGTTGTTGATCGGAATTGGATGTGCCGGGTTTGGGTGGTTGCCCGAAGGGTTATCTGATCCGATCAACTGCGTAAGCCGTAGCGCGCTAGCGCGCGTACTCTTCCTCTATCTATGAGCGAGACTCCATCAAAATCTGCCACTCCTTGGGCGAGGCCTTCTTTTCTATGAACACCCCACCACTGAATGATGAACTTTGCCAGTCTTCGCCTCCGACTCGACCGGGAGAGAACACAGGGTCAAGCCAAGCCCTTACCCGCCTGAATTTAATTCATATCTCCTTCGTCTGGTCGAGAAGGGAGAAAGCCCGGGAAACTTTACTGTGACTCTTCTATTACATTACATTACGGAGAAGTCCATTCTCGTCATGATCGATCCACGTCCTACCGTAGTGCCCGGAGAACCAGGCTTGCTTAACTTACAAAGCTAGCTTACTAAGGTGAAGGAATTCTTAGTTGATTGCACGAGCAAGCCAGCAAAACAAAACCCCTCTACTCACCTCTTAATCTATAAAAAAAAGCCCTTTCTTCTTTTCATAATAATAAAGTAAGCATCCCGCTCTCGATCCAGAGCTACTATTTCAATAAACAACTGAGCTCATCAGGTTAAGACGTCGCGACTTATACAAGGGAGATGAAAAAAAAGAAGAAAATGACTGGGGTATACTCAGCAGCAAGGCAAGGGGATTTGAACCCATTTTTTGACCAATCGATTGAGAGATTGGATTAATTACGCCCTTTAAAGATTCACTAAGTGGGTAGATGGATGCAACCAATTCAATTCGACCAATTAGAACTCTTTTGACTCGAAAAGTAAATTCGCACTTTGCCCAGACAGGACAAAACTTCCTGAACTCCTTACCAACTTTCTTTCTATTCTATGGTCGGTGATCGTAGAGGTTCACTTTATCATTCTATATAGATCGGCTATTCTATTTGTACAGATATGGCAGAGGGCACATTCAACGCTTGTTTGTCTATTAGTTTTCGGTTCCTCACTTCAACATAGGGTAGAGAAGTTTGGTAGCACACAAGCCTCATAACCATGAGGTCATAGGTTCCAATCCTGTCTCCGCATCCTCTTGCAAAATAGGAACTCAGACAGGGAAAATTCCAGCAGTACATTAAACAATTGTATTATGTTGATGAGCCTCACGACCTAGATACTCCATCTATTTCAATAGTGTCTTGTCCATATGAGGTTTTTTCAGAAGTATTAGATCCACCAGCGCACAAAAGAATTCTACTATTACCTCCTGCCCTTTCAACTACCTTTCTGCTGATAACATAGAATTACAGCCAGAACCTAAACTGTAGTACTCATGCACCTCTCTAGAAGATTATGAAATGTTCAATTTGTATGGCCTTAGAGAATCTTTTGTGTGCCACTTCTGATTATGCATTAGGGACAAGGATATGCCAATTCTGTAGATTAACACTTTCAATGACTGATCGAACCAAGCCCTGCTATTTTTGAATCTGCCTGTCGAATGGCCTGTTCTCCTCGATCAGAATAGGTAGGTCAATTCCTTCCCTTAGAACCGTACTTGAGAGTTTTCTACCTCATACGGCTTGGTCCTTAACACGCAATATTGATTATCATGAACACAACGGATTGCATCCTAAGCGTTAGGTGAAGTTACTCAAGATATCAGAAATACAAAGAATCCGCTTTATAATAGCCTTTAGTTTCATGTCATTAAAGAGTTCTTCTTTCTTTATGAAAATAGTGCAAGAGACCATAATTGGAGAGTGAATTCATACGTAAGATGCCCAATTGGATTACTAATTCGTTGCTAGATCTCTGCTCTAGTACTTTGTGCTCATTCCTGTCCTTCGCTTCAGGGCCTGTCCCTCGGTGTGGTCAGTACTTCATACTGTCAAGCAGTGAAAAGAGAAGGAAAATTATCCATATTGCAATAGGTAGCACAATGGTAGTGGAAAGAGAAAGGAGATACTCTAGCATTAAATTATTCATAGTACAATTTATTTCAATATCATCCTTGGAGCCAAGGGGCGCTTAGATTAGGACAGCGCCAACATCCCCTACAACTTCTTATTCATCTTTTGGGTTTTTTTATAGAGTTTTGCTTGGTTGTTAACCAAGGGAAAAAGAAGCACACTTTCTCATTCAGGATGGTGCTGCACAAGCTTTGGAACGATACACATGAACTTTTTCCGTTGATATACATAATTTTCTTCACGTTTAGTCTTTTTGGTCTTATTTAACCTATTATTTTATTCAAGTTAATATGCTCTCAGACAATCTTGTCCAGCATAAGTCGGGTCATGCTACCAAGCACCCTTAGCCATTGATCCAACCTTCTATTGACTATATAGTCTATGCAGTTGGTTCTATTGCTTCAGCGGAAGAGTCAGCAGTATAGCCTCTTTCTGGGCCAGCTGCATAATCACTTATGCAGGCAATCGGTTGCTTAGTAGAGTACATTGATTCAGATACATACAAATATAAAAAGAATATCAAGACCAAATGCCAGTAAAGACAGATTCATAGCTCGCGATAGCAAGAGATACATACTGCTAGCCAGATCTATTATCGGATTCTCGTGAGTGTGATTCAACAGAGTCTTTCGCTCGTGATCGATAGCCTGATGAAGACAACCCTCATGCTTGAGAGGCAGATCCAAAGCCAGTAGCTTACCTAAGAGCATACTTCAGTGTAGCATATATAGCGGCATGCCCCTTTAACCTAACTTGCCATTTTAGAATAGAAAAGTCTTCCTAGCCGACTAGGCTAGACTCTTAGATCCTTTCTCAAAAAGACTCCTTCTTTTTATATTAAAATATACAAAAGTATAGTAAAGTGCAATTGGATGTTTTTGCAAGAGTTTGACTTTGATCTTACCCCCAATATCTGTTATTGAATCTGAAGGTCTACGATTTAGACAAAGGAAAAAGAGGCTCCTGCTTTCTTTGGTGTTCTACCTCCCTAGACTTTTCTGGCAAAAAGAGAATCTCTCTTTTGTGGGGTGGACTACATTCATAGAATGTGCTTTCTATTTGAGATGAATTCCTAGCCACCGACAGACTTTATAAAAAATGACCTTTCTTTCTCCTCCTACAAGGGGATACATAATTAAAGCAGCTGGTTAAACTAAATCTCTTCAAATAGAAAGGGCATCTGCCTATAATGCCTAGCGAGTAATCGAGCCTAGAAGTGAGAAGTGGAGAAGTAATTTCCTGGTCTATAGAATAGTAAGCTTAAGGCCAGCAAGTGGTACCGGGCTTAATTTTCTTGAATTTTACTTGACACTTGAAGTAAATGTCTGCTTTTTTTATTAGCTGCTGTATTACGGGAAGCTTTTCATCACTAGTATATGATAGACCCTTCCTATTGCATTTTAATAGCCATCCCCAATAGTTTTTGAAAGACGTTCGGTAACTGCTTCTTTAGACAAATTTCTGCTTTCTGTGGTTTTTAATGTTAAGAAGTATGTTTTTACCTAACTAGCCTAGCTTTCATTTCATTTGTCTATGTGGAATGGAAAAGTTTGCTTTGACTCACTTTTGCTTCTAGTGATTCTTTGAATCATTCATTTTTTTCATGTAAGCCTTAACGCGTCTGCGTAACGATTATGGTTCATAGCCCTAGAGTGCTAGCCAGACAATGAAAACTTTCTCGACAAGCTTAATCCCTGACGAGCTTAAAGTCATATACATTAGATTGGCCAATTCAAGTTGGTTGGAGTATGAACCCCTTCTAAGTTACTGTCGTGATAATGAAGTTCAACTTCTTGCTTGTGGTGCACCACATGAGATATCTCCTTTTTTAGTTTCATTTAGCAACTTGTCCATCCAAGGCTCTAAGATCAGAGATCAAAGACCTATACGGGATGATTCTATGCTTTGAATCCGTGCATGGAAGATTACAGACCACCCGAAGAATGAAAGAGAAATTATTCTATTGATATGGTATATCCGCTTGGTATAAAATATGGTATATAAATAAAGAAAACTATGTTATAATATTTATTTTATGTAAATGTCTAAATTCTTTCTTTTTTGTAATTAATTATTTTGTATAGAAACTGTAAAATGATTAATCAGTCTTAAGGAGCCCCACCACTGCTCCTCCACCCGGTCTATGCTCATCCTTTATGCAGGTATGCGTGTACTGAGGACCTCCTTGTGATATGAACACCACAAGTACTTTTCTTTATATGAACCATTAAGTACTCTCCAGTACTCTTCCTCTTTCCTTTGACTATCCCTCTTATCCATAGCTTGCTTGAAAGACTACTGATTTTGCTAAAGAACTAGCTTACCATTGGCTGGGAGATTATCTAGCTATTTAGACTAAGGGGAGAGTTGGTATTACTATTAGACACAATAAACATAGAAGACACCTTATCCACATTAGGAATTTATGAAGAGTAGTACTAGTAGCCTTAGTACGAGTTGAGCCTTTTTTGAGTCCTCTTATTACGACTCTTATACAAGCTAGCTTTCTTATGCGCTTGCCTTGGCTTTCCTACCCCTTTATTCGCTACCTCTAGTACCTTACCTTGGCTGCTCCTTGACTACCATAAAGATCAAGCATTGGGACGGATATAGGTGGGCAACTCATGTACTATGTTGAATTTGAATTACTTTCTCAGATTATTAGTCGGGGACCCTGCTTGAACCACAAGAATAGTTCCTGCAATGATTAATATTAACTCGAAGTCTACCCTGTTGAGGTTTTTTCCATCTCTATTTTTACCGATGTATGGTTGACAAATTAGGCTCACGGGCCTTAGCTTATATTGGACAAGTAAACTTCCCTTAATAAAGACATAGGCTCACCGATCGAAACAATTTTTAATGAGAGGGTAAACTCCTAAAAGATGAACAAAGCGAGCTGATTTCCCCCTCCTTTACCCATCTAACATCCACTCCCTACTTCTCGAATTTGCGGGACTAACCAAAGAGACGAGAAACTTGTGCTGCACTAAAGAAAAAAATACGGTCTACTAGACTAATACCAACAGACTGCTATCAAGCGGGAGCAAGAGAGAAGAGGAGTCTCGCTTGCATGACTTGGAGGGGGTAGTTTTGAAGTGTCGGATGGAGTATAAGGGATATAATCTATTTCTCAAACTCATAAGGAGTACAACCGCGTGAAGAACGAATTTAGTTTTAAAGGCCCTTTACGTCAGTTCTTTCTTGTAGAGGAATGCAGGTGCCATATAAATTCCTAGTGAAAGAAGTAGGCACAAAATGCAGATTGGATATGGAGACTCGTCGAAAGATTGAATTTCAAACTCACTTTGCTCTTTCGGTGCATTGATAAGTCAGTTTCATACTGACTTGTTTTGAGTCGTTTTGCTTGGCTTTTGTGAGTTCTTGTGCCCTTTTATATGGAGAATATGAAGGAGTGAGTGTATTGTGAAAATATTGGTATGAGATGTTATCTGGCAAAAAATGAGTTGAAAATGGTAAGATTTTCGTACGAAGTTAACATGGTGGTTGTGTGGTTAAGTTGTGCGTGTTGGGGTGTTGTGCATGAAGGGGAAGTTTATGTGTGTGTGTGTGTGAATGAAATGTATGATAGAGTCTTGTAGGAATTTTGGGTGAAGTTTGTAAAGTAAAAGAGGCATCAAATTGAAGTATGCATAGCACACGTACCTCTTGGGTCTCTTGTCGTTGCTAGCGCACCGCACACATTGCCGCACACATCTCACGAACCATGCAATCTCTAGCACAGTCGCTCGCGCACGCACTCGGCAACCTCGTGCAGCCGCGCTCGCCTGCGCGCAGCGATCCAGCACAACACACACTTCATAGCACACTCACGCATTCACTAAGGCAGCGCGCATGCGCGCGGCAATCTCTCGCACAGCCGGGCTAGCCTGCGCGCGGCGATCCCGCACAGCATACTCACGCATTCACTAAGGCACTACAAAGCACACTCGTTGCACATATCCACTACACTCCAGCACGGTACATGCACTAGCTCTAGCAACACTCGGACACATCTTGCACGACACATGTGCACCTCACAACACTGCTTGTGCACTTGCTCCACACACTCAAGCTCATGCATGAATGCACTTCAGCATATCTCGTGCACTCACCTTGCATATTCTTTAGCCACGCTCGCACAAACACTTAGCCGTAGCAGACGCACTTTATAGCACATTCTTTTCTCGTGTCCATTCGTTAGCATAAATCATCACTCATGGAAATCCTTTAACCTATTATGCACAAGAACATGAAAAATGGCTTGCGACGCATCGCAAGCTTGTGTGAAAATGGCTTGCGACGCATCGCAAGCTTGTGTGGAAATGGCTTGCGACGCCTCGCAAGCCTCATAAGAAATTGGCTTGTGACTCCTGGCAAGTCTTGTGAGAATTTGCCTTGCGACGCGTCGCTGTTGTAATCTAAGAATTCGGCTGGAAATTTGGCGAAGTATGGAATTTGCACCTTATGCAGGTGATGACGATGGCGTGATCAATGGAGGCTCAGAGGCGTGCTGCTGGTGATGAAGGCGTCGAGACCAAGGCTCAAAGGCGTGGGATGCAGCATGAGGGCATGGGGACTTGCGCTGAAGACGTGAAGCTTGGGGTTGGACTTGATTTGGTCGCATGCACAGTATTTGAGTCATTCGATATTTGTAGTGGCATTTTTGTAATATCTTAGTCATTTTACGTTTGCGTAGTGATTACGTTTTTTGTAACCTCTATATATAGAGGATTTAGTTAGCATTTTGAGATCGATCATTCTAGACTCTTAAAAGATTTTTGATTTTGGAGAGCGGGAGCTTTCTCTCACTAGAAATTCTTTCTCTCTCTAGATTTCCTTTCTCTAGATTTCCTCTCCGAGAAAATAATTAATCTATGGGTGATTCAAGAAAATAATTAATTAATGGATGATTAGAGAATTTTATGACATATTTTTAATTGACTAAATGTAAAGTTATTTATTATAATTATCTACATTTTAAAGATTTTTTCTGTAATTTTATTAAATATTAAAAAAGGATGTAAATCTAATGAACACATACAAAAAACTATATATAGGAAAAATAAATCCAACGAGACTTACATAATTTGCATAAGCACTATAATAAAAAAACAATTATATATGAAGAAATACAAAAAAAAATTAAAATGAATTTAATTAATTGTTTAATATAAATTTATTTATGAATAAATAATATTGGTTATTTTTACAAAAGAATAATGCACTAAATCATATATAAAATAAAATAATTTGTAT
This sequence comes from Ophiorrhiza pumila, assembly GCA_016586305.1. Taxonomy (NCBI): domain Eukaryota; kingdom Viridiplantae; phylum Streptophyta; class Magnoliopsida; order Gentianales; family Rubiaceae; genus Ophiorrhiza; species Ophiorrhiza pumila. The sequence continues at coordinate 8,559,747 of BLIW01000005.1, forward strand.
TAACGTTTTTTCCTTTTTAAAAAAAAGAAGCCGTTAGGAATTTTCCTGGCCGACCCGGCCCGACGTTTTTTTTCTATCTACTATATCTATTAAGGATGAGTTTGTGACTTCCTTTACCCTTATGGTGCGGTATCAGCTCCAGGTAGCCTCCCGGTTTGGCTTTCCGCGTGTGTGCTATTTTTGTGGGCCCTTTATTTATTGGGTACCCTTTTGGTGCCTTATCCTCTGTTTTTGCTTCCTTTTAACCGGCTCCGCCTTAGGGTTATGTTGCTCGACATATAAATATTCTTTTTCTATTTCTTCCCGTCGCTTTCTGTCATTTTCTTTGTCTTTGCCGTTTTCTTTTTCTCGCATCTTTCGCCTCTTCAGTTTCTTGTACTGTTTTCCCTTTCGGTCTTTAACTGTTTCTTTCTATTTCCTTGCTTATGCTTCTGTCTCTGTTTTGCCTTTTATCCTTTTGCTTTTCTTCCCGTTTGTTTTTTATTGATAGATATGAATTTCCTTCTTACATGGGGAATGGGGATTAGGGTTTCCTTCTATCTATTTCACAGTTTATTTTGGTTGCCGCCTGGTATGCTTCCCGTCATCGGCTTTTTGTCGGCATGTGGCCTAGGAAAAACTCGCGCTGGTGCTTATGATTATGCCTCTGTTTGGTCTGCTAGACTTTCGATTGGCTTTAGCTTTATTTTGTTGCCTTAAATGTGTATTTGCCTATTATAAAGAAAATCGGGAACAGTTTGCCGGTTTATCATTGCTCACACTTGTGTTTTATTGTTGCATGCTATCATCTTACCATCTGTCCGTCAGCTGTTGGTGCCTTTTCGACAAAATTGTGCCACTGTTTTGAAGCTTGTTCTCTAGATTGGGTTTTTTTTATTAGACCAATGGAGGCTTGTTCTGGCAGGGGTTTTGAGAGTGTGTCTTTCTTATGCTTACAAGCTTATGCAGTGCTGTTATGTTTTTTGATTTGCTTTGTTTACCAATGTTTGCTGTTGTTCATTGTTGCTATTCTATGCTTGTTTCTTCGGTTGTTTTGCGTTCCGAGATATTTGCAACCTGTCTTCTTCCCATGTTGCTTTCTGTTCGTTTCGGAAACTACCTCTTTTTCTCTAAGAGTGAATTCTGTTTTCTGAATGTTGTTTTAATTACTGTGATTTGTTAGATCTTAGTGTTTTTTTTGGATTAAAAATGATTTCTTTAAGCTTGGCTGCCTAATGGTATGGCTACACGATTGTGCTCTTCTTCTGTTATAAAATTGTTGCTTCTGTAGGCCTGCCTATCAAGTTGGTTAATGTTTGGCTTTAGGTTGTTTTTAGTGCAATGGTGAACTCTATGCTAATTCTTTTCTTTGTTTGAATGTATAGCTTTTGTTTGTTGTCTTGTTATGGCTGTTTTTGTTGCTTTGGTTTCTTCCCATGCCTGCCTCCTTTTGTTCTTCACTTACTTTTGGGGTTGTTCTTTCGGCGTTTGTAATTTTTTCCCCTCTTTTTTTTAAATTATTATTTGTTGCATGGCTATTGCTTGCTTTTTGGCGTTCGATTTGTTTCTGATGAGGCTTTGCTTTTCTTTTGCCAGTTGAGGGGAAGGGGGGGCAGGGCTTGATTTGGATAGCCGGTGTTGTCAACAATTGGTTTTTGGAATATGGATTTATTGCCCTTTGTAATAGCTCCTATATCGCTGTTTTGTGCTTCTTCTGATTTTGGGCCTTTCTATTTTTTGCATGTGTCATAGTTGCTTTCTTTCTCTGCCCGTTGTTTTCGGGCGGGGTTTATTTCTGTTTTTCGAGTTTCAAGTGGGGGGTGTTTTATTCAGATGGCTGCTGTTCTGTGTAATTGGTTTTTGGATTGGGGATTATTTAAGGGTTGTAATAGGTTCGGTACCGCCAGTAAAATAAACTGTTTTACCTTTGTTGTTTGTGGCCACCACTTCTTAGATGTGTCTTTGTTGCATGATTTGTTGCATGTGTGTGTTTTTTTCCTTCCATGGTTGTACAAACGAAAATGGGGTGTTTTTATATGTGTTATTTTCTCTCTGCTTTCTGCAGAAACTCTTTGTCTGTTTTCTTGCTTTGTCGGTTTGGTTGCCAGAAAGGCTTTTCTTGGTTAAGATACATGTTGCTATGGCTTGGCTAATTGTTGTTGGCCTTCTGGGTTTTTCTGAATTGCTAACATATCTTCTGGTCAAATAGAAAAGGATTTTTTGGGTTATTGTTTGTGACCAGTTTTTTTTAATCTGTTTTTGGGTTATTGTTCCTAACATATCTTCTGATCTAAAAAAAACTGGAATTCTGATTTACTTATATATAAAAATGTGTTTCATTACTATCACCATTAGGATTGTGGTACTTGTAGTGGAAGTAATTATTTTGTATGTTGATCAAGCAGGCTTATACGGTTCCATTCTCAGCAAGCTTATGATGATGGAATTAGATCAATTATTAGAAAGGGTCGCTTCAGATTGGAACGGGTAATTTTTAACCGGGTAGTTTATCATTGTTCTGTCTTATTTTCTCGAGCAGTAAAAGAAAAAAGGAACTGGCTTTCAAGCCAATTTATTTCCAATGACAGGAGGATGGTACCAAGTGGGATTCTACTGCAACCTATGACGGAAAGCTGTAAGTGGAAGTCTTTGTTTTTGTCTATTTTAGGTGTGTTTGTAACATTAGTTGTGTCAATTGTGAGATGGAAAGCTTTGCAGCCACGGTGGTTTGATAGAATTCTATTGTCTTACTTAGAAGCTTGTAGTGATGTTTGTCTGTCCAGTGACATAGATACTGCAGTTTTAACAAATTTAGATTAACTATTTTGAATAATTGTTTCTATTTCTTCTCCCTTTTTATTCCTAGATTTTACTCCAAGAGATCCTGCGTAATGCCTTAATCGATGATGTCAAGCGTTTTCTATCTGGTTGCACCTATGATGCGTCCTCCATGTAAATCTTTTTCAGGTAAGTTTCAAATAGGAAGTACTATTAGTAACAGGGAGGATAAAGGGGCATTGAAGTTTGTGAGAGTCATGGTGATCATGTAATCAGTTTATTGTGCCATTTTGCGCTGACTTGAGTCTATATGCTTATTATGTTGTTGCACGCAATCATTCCCATATCCACTTCGGATGGCCCTTGTGTGATTCCCTTCACGGGTACTGGTTATGCATGCTTTCATACCAAAAAATCGAAGCTTTTGCCTAAATAGTCAAATCTTGGTGCGAGTCCTTCATTAGCTTTTTTTGGTAGAATTTTTTCCCTTTGTACGTACTTTGGTTGTCAGTTTCTTGGGGTAGTGCTCTTGCATATGGAGGAGGCTATGATGTGGAAGTGGAATTTAGCTTTGCTTAATCCTGTGCATTAAATTTGTGTTCATTATGTCTTCAATTTGGTCAAAACATATTGACATGCTTTTCAATATGTATTACTCCATAACCCTAAGGAGCAGCCGGTTAAAAAAAGACAGGAGCACACAAAATGCAGATAAAAAGGTACCAAATAAATAACAGGCCCACCAAGGTTCCACGCATGCAAAAAATAAAACCGAGAGGCTACCTAAAGCTGATACCACACCATAAGGGCATCAAATGTCCAAAACTCACGCTTAATTAATATCTTTATATCTATTAAGCGTGAGTTCATGACTTTTGCTGCCCTTATGGTGTGGTATTAGGGGCAAGTTGCCATCCAGTCATATTTTTTATGGGTGTGTAGAATTGGTATTGTGGCTTTCTTTTCACCTACTTTGTGTGCTTACTGCACGTTTTTTACCGGCTTCACTCTAGGGTTTTTAAGGGATAGATTGGCATAAATATAAATACTTTTTCCCTTGATTTTTTTTGTGTTTCTCCTTCAGAGTTTTCTTTTCTTTCTCCGTCTCTCTCTCTTTTTTCCTTTCCTTTCTCCTCCTCTTTCTTTTTTTCCTTTCCTTGCTTTGCTTCTTATTTGGATTTTTGTAATTTTGTATGCTTACTAATTTTTGATCTCAGATTATTAAGTGGATATTATTTTCGGATTGTATGTTCTTGTTTTTTTTTCTTTGGCTTATATATAGCTTTATTTGCTAGCTCTATGGTGCTTTCGTTGGATGTGATATTGTAGAACCGATGCTACTTTTTAATCGATTTTTATTCGTCGGCTTGGATTTTGTTAACTCGGTGGGATTTGATTTTTTGCTGCATTTTTTTTGGGGTTTGTGGTTTTAAGCCTGCGTTTTGATTTAGGGTTGAAAGGCTGATTTTATAGCTATATATTGTTTTTTTTTTCCTCAACTATGTAGTCTAACAAAAGGTTTGGGTTTATTTTTTCTGGGCAAATTGATCATGTTTGGTTTCTTTAGTTTTTGCGGGTTGATTTTTTGGCATTTAATACATTTTTCCCCTTGGGAGGCGTTAAGCAATTTGGTTGTTTAAGCTTTGATTATGTTACTCATGAGACTGTTACTAATTTCTCAATTGTTATTGTTATCTGAAAACTTCAGAGAATCTTTAGGCTTTCTCCGTCTAGCTCTCTATCTAAATTCTGCTGGCTGGTTTTAGTGGAGTATCATATTTGTGTTCTCTACAGATAAGCCTTGGTGCATTTTTTTTTATGTATTGAAAACATACATGTTTAAATGAGAGACAGTATAGTGGTTAAGCAAACATTCTTCTACTTGGAAATGAATGCATTTAGAGGCCAAACATCAAATCTAGGGACCAGTTTTTAGCTTTGATGTAATTGCAGTGATGTTTTGTTTAAAAGTTGACTATCTATGTCTAACTATTCTAGATGGACAAATTTCATCCAATGATGATTTGTATGAGAAGTTGACCTCATCTATCTTTGGGTGTAAAATGACACGAAAGGATCACATAGATTTCTTCAAAACTTGCATAGAACATGCTTAGTAGAGTATTAGATGCTAGGTGATGAGATCTAACTTGGTTATTGATGCCATTATCTTGTTTCAGGTGAACCATATATTTTGCTGTATTGTGGCATGAGATGGCAGCATTTACAGTTGGAATGTTTGCCATCTTATGAAGGATGAGTCGTGCATATTCTTCTAGATATCTCTCAGTTGCAGATGAGTTTCTCCTCTTAAGAACTGAAATTTGGTGTTTTCCATTTTTGCACATTGGCCAATCCTGGGCTTTATTGTGTATAGAATTGCCTTACACCATCCTTGTCTTCAAACCGGTATATGAATTAGAAACTGATACAGTACATATGAATCATGATTTATCTTTGCTGTGAGCAGTAGAAGTTTCTTAGTTTGTATGCATATCTAAATTTTCATCATCAGAATCATGAAATCAAGATTTATTGTAAGAACACATTATCGAGTAAATTTGAATATAAATATTATTTCACGGTCGCCTCCAACTCAGTTTTTTAACTAATTTATTATGATGTAATTGTTGTTCTGTGCTGATGTTAAAATAACGTCGTTGGTGACTGTCCATTAATCCGCTGCCTACTTTTCTTATTTTCCCATTAAATTTCTTGTGATGAATGAGCTTTTCTTTAATGAAGAGCATCAAAAAATAAGATTGAAACATATTACTTGCTTAAAAAATGTTAAAACAATAAAAATGAAGTCTATCTAAGTGTGCCCAGTTTTTCCTTGAGAAGCATAAACTTTGAGTTAGAGTATGAGATTGAAATTGTGAGTTAAATTAATATAAAATATTTATCTCTATTCCACATCTCGATCTGAAATTGGTGTTATGGTGTAAAATCTGTCACAGCAGTGACAGTTCGAATCATCATTAAATAGAGGATGCTCACAGGACAAAAAAATAACAAATCATAAACCAATTCCAGAGGAGGACATTTAAGGGTTAAAAGTATTCTTAATATATTTTTTTAAAAATTTTGGTTAAGTGTTAGAAGTTTAGCTGCTTTTTATTATATATATATATGTGTGTGTGTGTGTGTCTCTTTTACCCATTTACTTCTTTATATTTTAATTTTTGTTTTTTTTAAAAAATAAGATGAAAACACTTTAACTAATAGAATTGAAAAAATACAACTTCACTATCTTATAGTTTTTTTCCATCTTTTCTTACTTATCCAACTTCATCATAATCTTTTATAAAAATCGTTTCTCTGTGAATAACCAAATTACATATAAAAATATTAATAAAACACATTTAAAAAAAAAACCCCCTATAATCAACAATCAAATAATTAATAAAAACATTTACCTATAATGAACCAATTTTCATTATTTGGTACTTTATTACTTCCATCACAATATCCATTAGAAAACATACTAAACAATTCCATACTTGAATTAATTAAATTATAATAAATAGTAGAAATTTATCTATTTAAATAAAAAATTATAAAATAAGGGGAAAAATTACACTAATTAAATATTGCCCAAGCAAACAGCATATAACAATTTGTAATTTAATGCTGTCATAAAAAATATCTCCACAAAATAATGCTAAAAACTAAAAAGGTTTTGCCAAAATATAGGCTATTCTCTGTAAAAATTAATCAAAAAAATCCTGCTAAAATAACAAAAACAACTTACCCTAATAATAAACCAACCTAAACCAAGACTAAAAAATATAGCCGCACCTTGTGAGGCTTGCCCATGACTAGTAAATAATAATTGATCGGTTGTTGCGAGTCACAAACAAGCAACGTCCACGCGTTTTCCATTAAAAAAAAAAAATAAGCCGTTAGGAATTTTCTTGGCCCGACCCGGCCCGACGGTTTTTTTTCTATAAATAATAACTGATCGGTTGTTGCGCGTCACAAACAAGCAACCATTCGGTTCTGTTCTTCGTCCACAAGAAATCAAGCGTGCGTTTTCCCTCCGTCGCTGAGATTTTACTGATTTTGAACGCTTTTGAAAGAGGACAGAAATTTTCCTTCATCTGAATCCTTTGCGTCTTCTAGATCCTGTTTCGTTGATGTTCCTCCGTCGCTGAGATTTTGCTGATTTGAAGGCTTTTGAAAGAGGACAGAAATTTTCCTTCATCTGAATCCTGTTCCGTTGATGTTCCCCAAGTATTTTGTAAGGAGAATTTGAATTTTGAATTATTCTTTTGTGTAAATTTGGGTTTCGTCGGAGCAATTATCTTGTTTGATTTTTGGAAATTACCGAAAGTTAGGGTTTTTATTTTTTATGATTCGAGTGTATATCTTCAAATTTTGTACTGATTTTATATTTTGAATGCAATATCAAGCATTATATGTAATTTCTTTTCTGCAGGCCATTCTTTATTGATTTGTCTCTGAAAACCCACAAAAAAGAAAAAGGGAATTTAAAAGAAAAACAACGAAATCAAATATGGCTGTTTATTTTCAGTTTAAAAGTTCGATAATCAAGGAATCAATTCCAATTGATTGCCACTATATAACAGTTAAGGATTTGAAAGAAAAAATTATTAAATTTAAGAACTTTAGGAAGCGTGATTCTATAGTTGTCACCAACTCTCAGACTAAAGAAGATTATGTTGATGATGAAGCTTTGATTCCAAAATATACTACTGTTTTAATTCGTCGAGGTGCTGGAATTCCCATTAATCCTATAGTTGTTACTCCCCCTCCTGAACCTGAATCTGGGGATGTTCAAGTTTTAAATAGTAGTCTTGTTGAAGTGGATTCGTCCACAATGAAATATCCTGAAGATGTAGAATGGGATGCATTTGTTAATGATTTGAATGCAAATCCTGAAAGCTTGTCATCCCAAACCAGCAGTCTTGTTACTGTTGATGAGGATAGTAAGATTAAGGCCTTAGTCGATAAACCAGCATTAGATTGGCAGGGCCAATCGGCTAATGGTTATGGCACTGGTGGAGGTTTCGGACACGGTATGAGGGGAAGAATGACGGGGCTAGGTGAATTGGAAGGGAAATTACCACCGCAGGGTTATATATGTCACAGGTGTAATGTTCCTGGTCATTTTATTCAGCACTGTCCGACAAATGGTGATCCTAATTATGACATTAAGAGGGTTAAACCTCCAACTGGTATCTCAAAATCTATGTTGATGGCCACAGCAAATGGCTCATATGCATTGTCAAGTGGGGCTGCTGCAGTTTTGAAACCAAGCGAGGCTGCTTTTGAAAAAGACATTGGAGGTCTGTCGTCTAGTCGTTCTGTTGGTGATCTTCCGCCTGAACTTAATTGCCCTTTGTGTAAAAAAGTAATGAAAGATGCTGTGTTTGCAAGCAAGTGCTGCTTCAGGAGTTTCTGTGACAAATGTATAAGAGAACATACTATTGCAAAGTCTATGTGTGCATGTGGGGCAACAAACTTACTTGCAGATGATCTTTTACCGAACAAGACGTTGAGGGATACAATAAATCGTATATTAGAGTCAAATAGTAATAGCAGTGGAGAAAATGGTGGCAACGCTTCCCACATTCAAGATATGGAGTCACGCAATTCTTTGTCTAGGGCTCTATCTTCTGCACATTCTGTGATTTCCAAAGAAGAGCAGTGCCCCCCTCCAACTCGAGAAGAAAAGACTCTAGAGGTTCATGAAGTTGTAGAAGAACTAGCATCAAAAGGAAGTCCTCCTCTGGCTAATGAAGAAGCTCAGAAGAAATTGGTTTCTGGAGAGACAACAGCGAAGAAGGAAAAGAAGGAACCTCGCTTGCCTTTAGTTGGTGTTGCAGATTCGGAAATGCAGTGTAGAGCTGGCCAAGACCTGTCAGTTGATAACTACATGATGTCTATGGGTCCTGCTGCCTATAATCCTTACTGGACAGGGATGCAACCTGGAATGGATGCATTCATGCCCCCATATGCTGGTGTTGTTCCCTATAGGGGTTTTGGTTGTCCATTGGATCTTCCTTTTGGAGGTGTCTTACCACAGAACCCCTTTGGAGGACATGGTTTTATGTTGCCTTTTGGCCCTCCTCAGAGGGACCTTTCGAACTTTGTAACGGGATTCACTGCTGGACCACTTTCATTGAGTAGAGAGGAATTTGAAGCTGGGAATTTGAAGAGGAAACGTGAAATTCAGAGACGTGGTGAGAGCCAAGAATTACTTAAAGATCATGAATATGGGGAGGAAGTGAGCAGCAGTTGTGATGTTTCTTTGATGAAATTCAAATCTAAAGTTGTTCCACCTACATCAAGCTCGGATCATCACCATCATGGCCACAGCTCCTGTGATCCTGCACTTCGGCGCCCATCTTCAAACCATAAATCGGACTACAACAATGATCATAATCGATATCGGGATCACTGCAATGAGTATTACCTAGATACCAAGCACCACCACCGTGACCGCCAGTATGAGCGCCATAACCGTGATCATTCCTACCAAAGCAGCAAAAGCAGAAGCCACCACCGATCAGAGTCTACTGCCAGACCAACCATATCTGCTGTTGACAAGGAAAAGCCTAGTGTTTTCTCTCACACTAATTCCCCTGTTGAAGATCAAACAGTTGCTTCTAAAAAGCGAAAGCTGTATTCCTCATCTGAAGCACCAGCTAGTGCCTCTGAAATCCACAGGGATCCTTCAAATAGACACTATGAACATAAAGTAACTTCAGGAGACAGAAGACAAAGGGCTGTCCCTGCTACTTTGGATTATGAGCTCAGTGATGAGGAAAGAAATTTCAAGAGAAGGACATCATTGTATGAAGAGGTCCAAGAGGAGCACAGACACTCGAAGAGGTCGAGGGAGAGGGAAAGAGACAAGGAATGGGGAAGCCATCCATGCATTAGTAATCCATGTGTTGGTGGAATGCAGATGGCAGTTTCTGATACTGCAAAAGGCTCTTCCCGCTTGCAAACGCTGCTGGTGACATACTGAGGATTGATTGGGATAGAGAGAGTGTTGGTTTGTGCAGTTGAGAGGGGAACGAGAGGCAGAGAGCAATGCGCCCCTTGGATACCTTTAGGCAGATTGGCGGATATTGTAAAACTTTGTTATAATTCATACTTTTTGCTTTTGGAGCTCTTGAAATTAAGCTCAATAGCTGCATTCTTTGTGTAATCTTACTCAAGATATTCAATAAAATTTTCTTATTTTTCACAACTCTTTTGTTTGGAAAAAATAAAAAATTCTACTCATATATGATCCCTTAATTCCAACAGTAGAGAGTAAAATCAATAACTGTATGTGAAATTTTAATTTTTGGGTATTTACATCAACATTTAGAATAGCCGTGCAATAATAATATGTATCCAATCCCATTTAATGTTATTTCTTTAATTTATATTTATATTTTAAAAAATAACTAAAATAAATTGATCAAACATGACAAGTTATTTCACTACAGTTATGTTTTTAATCAAATTATGACCACTCAACAAACAAAGTCAAAATACACTCTCTCTTTTTTTTTTTAATTGTTGTATAGAAATTATATAGTGAATATAATGTTTGTTAGAACTTTTTTTAATCATAGCTAGAAAATTAACTTGAGATCTTGATGTGGAAGTTAGGCAATATATTTAGAAAATTATAAAGAAAAAAATTCGTTGATCTAGTTCTCATAGTAAAGTGTTTATTCTATTTGCAAAATAAAATGTTAGAAAAATAATTTAGTCATTACATAGTATTAATTGCAATCAATTCATGCACAAAAAAAAAGTGTTTATGGTGTTTTTTATGCTATTTATTCCAATAATTGCATGTTCGATGAGGAGGACATGTTTATTCATATAAAATATCGAGATTTTCTCTCCAAAATACAAGAAATAATTTTTTTTTTTTGCCATAATATACTAGTTTACATATTCTTCATTAAGTTAAAAAACATGCGTTCATATTGTTTTAAAAAAATTATGATTTTTTTTATGAAAACCCAAGGAAATTAAGATTTATCAAAGCCTTTACTTTCTGATTTTTTTTTTAATGGTATATCAAGCTCAGATATTTTCATTTGAGTCAGAAACAAAAAAAAAAAAATAAAGACTAGTAAAAACAAGTGTACATAATTTTTTTCAAAACTTGTGATTTTTTTATGAAACCAAAGAATATAACTTACCAAAATTGAAATTCTTCAAATATTTTACTTTTTTATTCTTTTACCATATTTTATCAGAATACTTATTTTCCACCTTAAAAAGGAAAACAATAATGTGTACATAAATTTTTAGAAAATTATAATTTTCTCTTGAAAATCCAATGCTATGACTCATTAGAAACTGATATTTTTTGAAATTTTATATTTTTATTTTTTATTATAGTCTACTAGTTTACATGTGTCATCTTGGGCCTATAACAAAATCAGAGGATTAAGCCTACAATTTTTTAAAAAAAAAAAAAAAAAAAAAACCTTTTTTTTGAAAAAATGCAAGGCTACATATCATGAAAATTAAAATTTACAAAAATTTTACGTTTTTATTTTTAGCCATAATTTAACGGTTTAGAGGTTTCCCATTAAGTAAAGAACAAAATGACAGTAAAAAGGATGCATGAATAATTTTTAAGAAAATCGAAATTTGCCATACATACTTCATTAGTTTAGATGTTTCTCATTCAGTTAGCAATAAAAAATGAATGGTTAAAGTACTTGTAAATAACTTTTTAGAAAACTATGATTTTTTTTTTATAAAAATGTCCATGCCTATGGCTATGTGCAACGAAAAACGAGATTTCCTAGAATTTTTAGTTTTCTTTATTTTCTCGTTCAAAATTTATTTGAGTAGATATTCCATACTGTGTTCGAAACGAAAAAAAAAAAGAAAAAAGAAACGGATTGTTAAAAGTAAGCATGACCACGGTTCCGGAACCAGCGGTTTCGGTTCCGGTTCTGGTTCCGTCCCGGTTCCGGTTCAGTTCCGGTTCTGATTCCGGTTTTGTTCCAATTCCGATTTTTTTTTCGATTTTTAGTTTCAAATTTCGATTGTAATCCCACTTTTAAATTTGATTTCTATTGAAATAATGATTAAACTATTAATTGAAACTCAAATAATACAACATAATAATATAATTAGAATAATAATAGTTACAATTAAACTTAATTAATATATAATTTTTAGATAATAGAACTAGGAAGAATTAGATAAATGAGATTCAACATTCAAGGATATAAAAATAATAAGAATATTTGAATTATTAATTAGAATTCAACTAGTATAATATAATAACATAATTAGAATAGTAGTTAAAATTAAACTAATATATGAATTTTTTAGAATAATAGAATTATGAATATTAGAAAAGTGAGAAAGAAAGATATAGAAAGAATAAGAGTATTGAGAGAATGATCGAACTATTAATTGGAATTTAAATAGTATATTAGCATAATAAAATAATAGAATTAGGATAATATAAATTAGAAATTAAGTTGATACATAATATAATTGGATTAATAGTTGAAATCAAACTAATATATGGATGTTTTAGAAAAATAGAATTATGAAGGATTAGATAACTGAGAAAGAAAAATATATAAATGATAAGAGTATTGAAAGAATAATTGAACAATATAATAATATAATTAAAATAATTAATTAAAAATTGATACCCTATACCCTAAACTATAAACGTTAAAATTTACAACATAAAGATTAGAAAACTAAGAAATTATGTGATGAAAATGAAGTGGTATTATAGAAATATTTATATAAAAAAGTTTTTTTTTGGCCAGTTCCGGTTTGTGGGGCCCACGGTTCCGGTTCCAGAACCGGCCATTTGGCCATCTCTAGTTAAAAGTGTGCATGCATAGTTTTATTAATAAACTGTGATTTCTATTGAAAATCCAAAACAATATTCCATATAAACTGTGATTTTTTTAAAAAAAAAAAACTACTTTTTTTTACCAGAATTTATTAGTATAGATGATTATTATTGAATAAAAAATAAACAACTAAAACATGCATACACAATTTTTTATAAAATTAAAATTTTCTACTGAAAAACATTAAAAATTTATTTATTTTTTAAACAAAATCCTTTTCTTATTTTTTAATTTTTTTTTATTATTTTTTTATTTTTTAAACAAAATCCTTCATGATATATTCATACTCACCGTCGACTGCTAATAGAGAAAGAGATCACCAATAGAACATGGTAGATAATGAATAAATCAATTGTAATGAAGGGTTTCATCTGAAGAACAAATTGATTTTTCACTTTTATTCTTTCATTAAGTGACCCTTCATATGAACGTGCATTTTCTCTATTCAAAAAAGTTAATAAAATTTTGTTAAGTGATTAATTTGGTGTGGTTTTTAAATACAGGTTACTAAAATGCATTATTTCTAATGTGGATGACAAAATAATTTTTTCTTGTATTGTCAATGACTACTTTGACAGTTTTTCCAAAAAATCGTAGTGATTTCCACAAATATACATTCACCACTTTGACAATTTTTCCAAAAAAAATCATAGTGATTTCTAGAAATATACATACGTGTGGATCCTTTTTCTCGATTTTTTCTTTTTGCCTTTTTTTTTTGGCAACTTCATGGTTGAATTATTTGCATTTTTCCTTATGTGCTTATCTTTCAACTCATGAAATGCAAATAATTTAAATTCTTTATATATGATGTAAGATTAATTAAATTCGATCCTACACATGACAATTATTATTTGTAACATAAAACAAAATATAAAAACCATTTTGGGTTGGAAGAGACTTTATGTCGTTATAAGTATGGAAGTTATTGTTGTATTTTTTCAAAAGTGCAGAATATTTTAAGAGAACCAATGCAAATTAATAAAATGGATCTATCCCAATCATTTCCTTTCCTTCGATCTCTCTCTTTCCAAACAATCAAACCATACGTAAGATGCCAAGTTTTTTTTTATCCATCCCATTAAAAAAAAGAATAATTTAAGAGAATGAAAATGAAATCAATCGCTGGTGTGAAAAAAAACAAGCAGTGCTCCTAGATTTGTCTTTGTGTATTTGTTGCAGAAACGTTGTATGCCGACTAAAAACAGAATTCATCCCTATAAATCTAAGGCAAAACCCTGTTTCTAAAGCATTGACAAATTCCAAGTTCTAGTGAGCACCAACTACGTGCGGGCAGCATCATGTGGAATGGTTCAACTAAATCAATTCTCCTTGTTGTTCTACTCATCATTTCCATTCGTTAGTCTCTTTTCATCTCTCTTTTTTTGTGTGTGTGTGTGTGGTGATAGTGGGGTTCTTTAATTTTGGAGCAAATATCATTTTGATCCTATTTTTTCAAAAATCTATAAAATAGTTTCTCAATTTGAATTGTGTAATAAGAAGGATTTCAACACATTTTTCATCTAATTGATTAAGGGTTTTATTTGTCATATGTCATTGTTTAATATTCAAAATCATACTAATTTTGATAGAACAATGAATTGAGTAGGGTTCATATTATAGGCGGAATTTAAGTTAAGATACAATTATATAACTTTTTTAAGAACAATTACGAAAACGATACCTATCTTCAAATTGATTAACAATTAGACTCATTTACCCCTCCTTGATTCATTTGAACTATTTCAAAGACTTCAATCATTCATGATTTTTCATGACATATATGATATTTATTTTATTTGTGTCGATCATGTGCAGTTGCATCCATGCCAAAGATAGAAGGACGGAAAGTGCAATTTCAAACTAGTGAGTGCACTTTTAGGTTTTGTGCGATTAATCGATTTCAACAACAGCCTCCACGCACTTGAAGGGAGAATGCGCAATGTAAACTTGCAATGGTCACAAATTTATTCCTTGAGTTGATTTCCGTTTGTGATTTGTGATAATGATAGTTTGGACACCATATCCTAGCTGGGGCAAAAATTTGTCGGTTTGGGTTCATTGCACGTTTCTTATGTACGAACATTTGTGTTTTTGAGCGTTTATTTATTTTTTATTTGGCATTACCACATTTACGAGAGGGTGTCACTTCTAATTTTATTAATTAAAAGTTTGAATACCGCAAAAATATTCAATACCATCATTACAAAAGTCAAATGCATATTATATGATGAGGACTCCCTCCTTATTGAGTGTTTATCAATAGTCAATCTTATAATGTTTGATTGTGCCTTTGAATTGAAATGTGTAGGATCGAATGTCCAAATAAAGGAAAAACAATTCAAACTCACATGATATTGAAAGAAACGAGCAAAGCTGTAAAGCTTATTAGTCAAGGACAATAATGATAGAGCAGAATTGCTCAAATAGTGAACAAGCCCGTATGGCTTATTGTTTAAACCGAAAAACAATGCTTTCAGGAAAGAAGAACGACGGCCAAAATTTTATTCACTACAAGGAGCGGCTGTTTTTTCATCTTTGCGCGACAAGAAACTCAATACTCCTACATCTCTGTTTATAGTGTTTGAGATTTCCTAACTCCCAATTCTCTAATTTCTATTAACAATTAATTAAGAAACAAATTTAAATAGGAAATTGACTAAAACTAGTTTGTAAAAACTTATATGAAATCAGTTCATAAACGAAATGTGACTTATATATGGAATAGAGTGTTAAATAAGCGTGGCTATATATGTGCACATTTATACACTTTAATCTTTTTTATTTACTTTTTCACTTTTGGATATCAATTTTAACTTCAAAACTATCAAACTAATACTTGTACAATGACATTTTTCAACAAGTATTACTTTTCACATATCATTTTTTTTTTAATCTAAAAGTATAATTGGTATTTTTAAAATGAAGAAAAAAAATAGTGTCACATGAAAAGTGACCCTTTTACAAAAAACTGTTGGTTTTGTACAAAATTCAATTTAATTCTAAGATTATTATTTATATTTATTGCCAAGTGATTAGGAACCTGTCACACACAATAGAATTACTTCTTGGGTTGAAATGATTTACGTAATTATATGATAATTATGGCATCTATTATACTTTTGTTCGCTTTTAGAAAGTGAATAGAATTTGGTAATAATTCGTTTCTTGTTTGACAAGACAACCTTTTTGGAAGGCTGTATTATTATATATAGATGCTTAATGTTAGGTCAAGACAACACAACTCTCTCAATAAGAAATCACGTAAATAAGAAAAATGATTTTTCTTATTAGATTTCTAAGGTGTTGTTTAGAGGGATCTAGCTTATTAACCTAACGTTAAAATCAATCATTTGAGGATCCCGAAAGTAGTTCGTGTGGAATACCGTTATAGGCCGGACAGGTGTGCGGCTTGTTGGTCAATTAAACCTCGCTCAAGGATTTTGCTAGCATCTTTCGAGATATATTTTGTATAGATTATCATTAAGGTTCTATGGAAATAAATTATAATATAATTGTTATATTTTCCGCTGCATTGTTAGTATGTTGATTTCCTTACAGTGTTATCAGAGCCAACTTTGATTTATCTATACAAAATATATCATGTCATGAATGATATATTGTTTATGTATGTATATTGGATTTAATTGATGGATTTGAGACATTATTTGTTTAAAAATTCGTTTTTTAAATATTATAAATCAAATATGCAATTTTGGTTTTATTCAAAATTGACTTTGAAATTTAAAAAAAAAATTGAACGACATTCTTCCGGTCAAAGTGACCAGAACAACTTCTGGGCAACAAAGCTGTTTGGCGCCAGAGTTGGACTCCGGCAGTGCTCCAATTGGATAAGGCTCATCATGTAGAACGCCATTCGCGCAATGCGGAAGATCGTCGACAACCAAAGCCAGCTAATCGGATTTCGATTTGATCGAAAATCCGGCGAAGTGGCGGCTGGCGGCGATGGCGTGCGTTGCTGGAGGGAAAAGGCCGGACTTATGAAGCTTGGCATCTGCGCGATGGCCACTTGATTTGACCGAACCAAGGCTGAAAAAAAAAGATCAGAAAAAGAAAAAAAAAACAATAAGGAAAGTTTCGTTTTGGAGAAGATGATGATGACGTCACATGATGTCATCATCTAATATATATATATTTTTTTAAAAAATAATTGTTCCTTTCGAAGGCGTGTTTTTAAACCACATTGTGAAGGTTTTAAGAAAAATGCTTTCTTAATTAAACATTGACTCCAGATCTTTATTCTTTTTCTGATCAGTTGGCCCTGTAATTTTGAAAATTATATTTTGACTCGTTAATGTTTCAAAATTTAATTAAATAATTTCTAATTTGATTAGAAATAATATACATATAGATTCATGACAGAAAAATTATATATTCATTTAATGTGATTATTTGAATAATATGACATATGTAATTTATATTTGATATAATTTTATTTTATATTCATTTAATGTGATTATTTGAATAATATGACATATGTAATTTAAATTTGATATAAATTTACTTTATATTCATTTAATGTGATTATTTGAATAATATGACATATGTGATTTATATTTGATATAAATCTATTTTATATTCATTTAATGTGATTATTGGAATAAGATGACATGTAATTTATATTTGATATGAATCTATCACTTAATATGATTATTTGAATAACATGTCATATGCAATTTATATTTGATATAAATTTTATATATTCATTTAATATGATTATTTGAATAACATGTCATATACAATTTATATTAGATATAAATTTATTATATATTCATTTAATATGTTTATTTGAATAACATGTATCATATGTGATTTATATTTGATATAAATATATTAAATATTCATTTAATGTGATTATTTGAATAACATGTCATATATGATTTATATTTGATAAAATAATCTATTTATTTAATTGCATATTTTATGTTCAATTGATCAAATAATTTTCACATATGATATGTATGTATGATGAGACCTTAAATTAATCCCTTAATTAAATATTAAATCATAATTAGTTGCCTTCTATTATTATAGTTTAAACAAATCTTTATTAGAGCAACTTGTTGAGCTACCTCAAGGTTGTTTTACTTTAAATACGTTTATTCTATGAGATAAGATCTCTGAATAATGGGTTTGATTTAACAAAGACTTTTGACTGGTTGAGCTACCTCAAGGTCAAAACGTTTTTGAGGCAAATAGTTAGGGGACATATGTGATATGTGTATCAAGAGTTGATGGCCTAATTATCTAAGAGTTACAATTTGTTGTAATTGGCAATTGTTACCTACTTGTTGAGATTATTTTGACTTGTTGAGTTACCTCAAGGTTAAAAATAATTAAAATGAGATCTTAGTCACTAAGAATTTTGTGAAAATTCTCGAATCAATTTAAGGAATATTGATTTGAATAAAATAGTGGGAGCAAAACCCAAAAATTTTCATAAGTCCATATTTATTTTGTTTTGGTTTTGCTTATTTCATAAATATGAAATATTTTTCTATCTTTATTTTCTGTTGTAGAAAATTATCTACAATATATTGTTTGACAATATATTAATTGCTCAAATTTTATGGATTGAATTTTACAACCTAAAAATTATTTTTAGGTATGAGAAGTTATTTTATGTCCTTCAAATCTTTTTCTTGATGATGATATTGATCAAGTAATCAAAGATACATGTCAAAAACATAAAGATGATTTTGATAATGTATGTTGTCTTATACTAAAAAGCATCCATAAATCTCAATTACAATAGTTGTATGTGAATATGTATGCTTTTACAATATTTCATTAGATGATATGATTGTACGATATATGAGTTAAAATTGAAGATATATGATATCTCTCTTACGAACTCACTTAGAGCAAAATGGCAAATAATCTTTAGTATCATCTAATGTGCTAAAGGTGATTAGTCTCATTGAAAAATTAGATTTTTTAATTTTGTTTTGAACAAAGTTGAGATCTAAATATTTGCTTGAATTGCTCAATAAGACAACAAAGGATTCAATCAAGAAGAAGAAGGAAATTGTGTTAATACTTGACTTTTCCAAGAAAGTGAAGTTGGACCCTGATTTTAAGAAAATCAATAAAAGAGCGCTCAAACTTAACACAAAATAATAAGGACAAAAGTTAAATGATATTAAATTCTACTATGGTCTATTAAGATAGACACTGGAATTAGAATTAAAAGGCTCATCGAGATTTTGAAGTAGAAGAAACTTGGTGAAGTTTCTACTTCAAATATGTTTATGATTGAAATAAATGTTCCTGCTTATAAATAAAATCTTGGGTATTAGACACCAGATTTGGATCTCATATTTACATAAATATGCAAGATTTAAGGATCAGTAGAAAGTTGGGTAAAGAACATGTATTCTTATATGTGGTAATTGAATGCGACAAAAGTTGCTACATTAACCATATGAATGTAGAGTTTTCTTTATTCAGAAGATTAATCCTTAATATAAAGGATTGTTATTATCAGTACTTACTAAAATATTATTTCTATTTCATGTTTGACATGAATAGATTTACAATAATTCAAAAAGAATAAATGTTGTTCTTTTTATTGTGATAATATTTTAAGGCGCTGGTTAATTGGATAACAAACTTTATATATTTGATTTGGATAATCTTCTTTTCAAACATAAACACAAAGAAACAAAAATTGATAATTTTATCTCTAATATTGTAGATATGGTCATATAAATGAGAAACGCATAGCCAAATTGCATAAAAATGTTTATTTGGAATCACTTGATTATGAATCATTTGATAAATGTGAATCTTATTTATTAGAAAATAGCCAATTTACCTTTTACTTAAAAAGGTGAAAGATCTACTGAATTACTAAGTCTAATACATATTGATGTATGTAGACCTATGTTAATTCTAATTAGAGAAAGTTTTTCAAACTTAAAATGAATATATTAAATATAGTCATATATGTACTTATTGAAGTATATAACTAAATTCTTTGAAGAGTTCAAAGAATACGAAATTGAAGTTGAAAAACAACTTGATAAAAGTATTAAAATATTTCGATTAGATCGAAATAGAGAATACTTGAGTCAAGAATTTATAATTATCTTAATAAAATGAGCTTGTTTCTTTATTAAAGTAATAATTGAATTCTATTAGATATTATTCGATTAATGATGAGCCATACAATTCTCTCAAAATTGTTTTGAGAATATACCATAAATATTGCATTTGATCTTTTAAAGTATGTTCTATTTAAACCTATCAATTCTACCTCATATGAGATATGGTAATTCTACCTTATACGACATATGGTATAGGAAAGAACCAAAATGTTTGGGAGTACCCTATATTTAAAAGATAAAATCTGATAAGTTTAATACAAAATTTTCATATATACTATTTTGTGGAATGTCCAAAAGAAAGTTTTGGATATTATTTATATGATCCCAATGAGCACAAAATGTTTGTCTCAAAAATGTCACATTTCTAGAAGAATAGTCTATTCTATAAAAGGCAAGTGGGAGCATATAGAACTTGATGAAGTTCTTAAACCATAATTTAGTAATGAAAAGAAAATGGAATTAGAGCTTGTACCTCATGGAGATGCGGTAGGACATGAAGCTCTCAATACACAAGTAAATTGTATGATTAGTAAGATGTATCGTCCACATAAGATGATGTGTTTATCATTAAGAATGATAAACCTACTATCTACAAAGAAGTCTTATTTGATAAGAAATGTAAAAGTGGTTTTGAACCATAAAATCTAAAATGGATTCCATGTATGACAATAAGGTATAGACCTTAGTCAATGCATCTAAAGGGATAAAACTCATAAGATGCAAGTGGGTCTTCAAAAGAAGACAAACATGGATGGTAATATTGTTACCTATAAAGCATGAATATTGGTCACTAAAGGTTACACAAAATCATAGTATTGACCATGATGAAATCTTTTCACCAATTACCGTGTTAAAATCCATTAAGATTTTACTTGCTGTAATTTGCAAAAGGATTAGTATATGATACAATCTAATGGTTATGTCTAAATACCCCATGAAAGTATGCAAGTTATAAAAGTCTATTTATAGACTAAAGCAAGCTTTTAAGAGTTTAAATATTTATTTTTGATGAGATAATCAAAAGTTTGATTTAATCAAAAACAAATATGA
Source organism: Ophiorrhiza pumila (assembly GCA_016586305.1). Taxonomy (NCBI): domain Eukaryota; kingdom Viridiplantae; phylum Streptophyta; class Magnoliopsida; order Gentianales; family Rubiaceae; genus Ophiorrhiza; species Ophiorrhiza pumila. The sequence goes on from BLIW01000005.1 coordinate 8,580,562, forward strand.
ATCTTGTGTATACAAAAGATTATTGGCAATATTATTATATTTCTCATATTATATATAGATGACATATTAATAATGAGAATTTACATAACTACTCTTAAATTAGTTAAGGTGTAGTTGTTCAAAAACCTTCTCAATTAAAGATTTTTGGAGAAACAACTTATGCATTGGAAAAAGTCTATAGAGATAGATTTGACAAGTTGTTTGGTCATATATAGTCAATATATATATCTGTATATATATTGATAAAATGTTAAAGACGTTTAACATGAATGGATCAGTTTAATAGGCTTACATTCATATATTTGATAAGACTTACCTTAGGACATATGTCCAAATACTGATATTAAGAAATATAGTATGCAAAATGTTCTTAAGAAGTAAGATCATTTATGTATATTATATAAGACCAATTGTCTCCTGCACTATAAGTGTTATAAGCATATTTCAATCCAATTCTAGTGAGAGTCACTAGAAGTGGTCAAGAATTTTCTTAAATACTTGAGAAGAATTAAGAACCTATTCTTGAATGTTGAGCTACATATATATGGATTCATAGATACTAGTTTTCAATCTTATAAAGATGATTGCAAGTATCAAGATGGATATGTATTTATCCTAAATATAAATGTTGTTATTTGGAAATGTTCCAAATAGATTATAACAACATATTCTACAATAGAGATTAAGTATATAGTTGCTTGAGAAGTTGCTAACAAGATTGTTTGGATGGAAATAGTTTCTTCAATAGTTGAGGAACTACGGTCTCATCAATGATCCAAACATTTACTAAAATTTTATCATTTGATTAGAGTAATCACTGATAGATTTTAAGTAAAGATACAAGAGATTCCTGTAAAGGATAATATAATTATTTATTGACTAAACCATTATCCCAAAAGAAACATGATGGTCATGTTTCTTCATTTGGTTTGAAGTACTGAATGATTGGTTTGAGTTATAATGGAAGAATGATTATGTAATTTTATACAATAAAGATATGGCATATTTATCATTTTGTAACATATATATATGTCGATATATATACAATATGATAAAGTCCTTAGAATAATATTTATTATTCTTAAATTTCCCTAGTCATAGTATTAACAATAATAAGGACGTTGTTAATGATGATAGACTAGTATATATAGTGATATATGGGTGAATCATTGGAGAATGTGTTCACTGGAATGATCCGCTTAGAGATTTCCATATCGTTTACTATTTGAGTGCCAATGGTATAATCTCTACGTGACAGTAGTGTAAGCGATCCTTTGACTTGAGGTCATAAGAGTATCTTTAGTGTGGATATTATGTTTTGACTCTATTTGTCCATAACCGTAACTGGATATGCGAGCGGTAGACGTTGGATATAACAAAAAGCACGGATTGATAGTTTATGATCGATATAGGATTCACCACTCCATTGATACTTTTTTTTAGATGAAAAGTGATACTTTAATATTATAACTAATATATTTTAATGTATACCAATATTAATGATACTTTTTAGTGTTATAGTGATACTTTTAATATTACAGTGACGTTTTTTTAATATTATAGATACTTTAATAATATAAGTTTTACTTTTTAGGAAAAACGACCACAAAAGTTCATCACATTTTACGAAATAATTTGTTTGATCCCTCACATTTAAAACGAGACAAAATAGTTTTTCTCATTTCAAAGTGACAATATTTAGCCCCCATTACATATTGTCAAAAAAAAGTGTTAAATGCGGCCATGCGACCATCACATGGCCCTTTTTTCAGGGACAAAAAAAAAAGAAAAAACACAACCACCCCCATCCCACCTCCACCTCCACCTACTTCCCATCCTCCATCTATACCTGCTTCCATTGTCACCACACCTCCATGGATAGTGAATAAAAATTGATCTTTCGTTTTTTGCTTTTATGTGAACAATTATATTTGAATCTCACATTGTAAATAAATTTCGTTTAATGAATTTGTAACTCCTAAACTAGGTGTTTAGATAGTGGATGTAGTGTTTTTAGGAGAAAACTTGAACCATATTAAATCTTGTATTGTTCTTGTTCCCTATTTTTCATTACCACTATCATCCACTTTGTTATTTCTTTTTATTCTTAATTGAAGATTGTGTGTTGATTTATATATTATAGTTTCTTATATGCTTATTTTTTTTATTAACTCTTTTGAGTTGATTGTCAAAATACCCCATATAGTTGAATCAAAATTGTGTGTAACCTTTGTTGAATCATCCTTTACATAAAACACTTTTGGGTAAAATTAAGTTGTCTAATTTGCTAAATTTTAATTAGATAAAATTTATATTAACAATCTAATTCATTCCCCTTTTAGATTATGTTGGGACCAACAGTAAGATATGTATATTATGTAAAAATATGTATAGTATGCGTAAATATATATTGTGTAAAAAGAGAATAAATGAGGATTTTTTGAAAGAGAAAAAATAGGATTGATGGAGTTTGATTAATTGGGGGAGGGTAGTTAATTAAAATGGGTAATCATTAACCATTTTCTGCTAAAACACAAGGCTACACACGGAAATTGAGATCAATTCAATTGACCCCTTCGAAAAAGTATCAATAAAATTAATGATTGAGGGATCAATTCAATTGACCACCTTTATTATCCTCAACCAAAATTTTCTGCTAAAACACAAGGCTACACACGAAAATTTAGATTTTCTAAAATTGTACTTTTTATTTTTTATTTTTGGTATAATCCATTACTTTACATATTTTCATTGAATTAGGAAGAAAAGCCATATGGTTGAAAATATATGTACATATTTCACTTTCCCCCAAAAGTCGAAAGATATAACCCATAAAATTGATATTTTTTTTAAATTTTTACTTTTTCATTTCTTTGGTTATAATATACTAACTTATATGCCTCATGTTGGACGAGGAACTGTAGAATTAAACTAAGTTTCCTAAAACTAGTTTAGTTAAATTCCTATTTGGTTTGTTTCCTAATTCCTTATTGACATGAATTAGGATAGTTAAGTTTCTATTTGGTTTGTGTTTTAATTCCTTATTGACATGAATTAGGAAGTCTTTGTCTTATAAATAGAGGTATAGGGTTATTTGGTTTTGAACAACAGCCAAAACAAAAGTTGCTGTCTTTGTGAGTTTTGTAAAAAGCCAATACTGCTTGGTTTCAAGAAATAAAAGTGTTGCTGCCTCTAAATCATCTTCATTATTTTTTGTGATTCTATTTTATTCGATCCTTCAAATTGGTATCAGAGCTTGGTTATTATTGATTAACCATGACAGAAAATATAATTTGTGTTGTTCCCAAACTCACGGGAAAACAAAATTATAATTATTGGAGAATTCAGATGGAAACCCATCTGAAATCCTTTGATTTGATCAAATATATTAAAGCAGAATTATCCGAAGATGCTGATGCAAGTGCAATGAAGGAGTAAAGTTTGGCGTTGTCCCAAATTCATCAAGCAATTGATCTGTCAGTATTTGGCAAAATTTTATCGGCCAAAAGTGCAAAGAAAGCATGGGATATCTTGGAGAAAACCTACAGATGTGTTGACAAAGTTCAACAAAACAATTTGATGATGTTGAAACGAAAGTTTGAGCTTTGCACAATGGAGAAGACATAATCCATAGAGTCGTATTTTTCTCGTCTGTCAGCAATTAAAGATGAGATGGAGTTAAATGGACATATCTTAACAGATGAAGTATTTGTTGAAAAAGTTCTCAACACACTGCCCATAAAATTTGATAATGTTGTGGTTGTCATGCAAGAGACCAAGGATTTGTCCACATTAACAATTGAAGAATTACAAGGTACATTAATTCTACATGAACAGAGAATTAATGGGAAGTTGGATGATTCTGTGGAGAAGGAGACTCCGGAGAAGGCGTTGCAGGCTCAGACAGATAAATTAAAGAATAATTCCAATGTTGCTGTGACAAATGCTCATGGTCAGAATTTCAGAGGAAGAGGACGCAGTAGAAATAATTACCGAGGTCGCGGTAGAGGTAACCAATTCTTTCAGCAAAGAGAAAATAATGGTTTTAATTTTCAACAGTCTAATAATTCTCAAAAGAGTAAAATTCAATGCTATAATTGTGGGAAATTTGGCCATTATAAAAAAGATTGTTGGGGTGCAAAATCTGAAGTGCATGTCCAAGTTGCTGAAACTGATGGGAATAAACAAGAGCCTGTTTTATTTTCTACTGCTGAATATGAACAAACAAAGAATAGTAATTGGTATTTGGATTCTGGCTGTAGTAATCACATGACTGGAGAAAAAGAGTTATTTTCTAATTTGGACGAATCATTTAAAAGCACAGTTAAATTTGGAAACAATACAGTTGTACCTGTTCTTGGAAAAGGGAGTATACCCATTACTTTGAAAAATGGGTCGACAAGCTTTATTGGTGATGTGTTTTATGTACCCAATCTTTATCATAATCTGTTGAGTCTTGGACAGTTATTTGAAAAGGGTATGATTTGAATTTTAAACATGGAACTTGTACGATCAGTGATGCACGATTGGGATTAATTGCAAAAGTGAATATGAATCATAGTAGACTGTTCCCTATATCTCTGAATTATGGTGATTCATCTTGCTATAGTTGCACTATTTCTAATGATGCATGGTTGTGGCATATGAGATTTGGTCACTTCAATTTTGGTGGTTTAAATTCTCTGTCCAAGAAGAGTATGGTTTTGGGGCTACCTTCACTTGATTTTTCTCCTAGACAGTGTGAATCTTGTATTAAGGGAAAGAAGCACAGACATTATTTTCAAACAGGCAATTCTTGGAGGGCTAGTCATCTATTGGAGCTTGTTCATTCAGATTTGTGCTCAATGGAAGTACCTTCTAATGGTGGTAATAAGTATTTTATCACCTTTATTGATCATTTTAGCAGAAAATGTTGGGTTTATTTTCTGAAAAATAAATCTGAAGCTTGTGATACTTTCAAGAGATTCAAGGTGTATATAGAAAAACAGACTGGATTCTACATAAAAGCTTTGAGAACTGACAGAGGCACTGAATATATTATGTGTGATGAATTCTTTATGAATCAAGGTATTAAACATCAGATGACAAACAGGTATACTCCTCAACAAAATGGTGTGGCAGAAAGAAAAAATAGAACAGTGATGGATTTGGTGAGATCCATGATGGTGGCAAAAAATATGCCAAAGGAATTTTGGGCAGAAGCTGTGTCTTATGCTATTTATATTTTGAGCAGATGTGGTATGAGGTGTAATCATAGAATGACTCCATACGAGTTTTTGTCCGGTAAGAAACCAAATATTAGTCACTTAAAGGTATTTGGTTGTCTTGCATATTCTCATGTTCCTGATGCTTTGAGAAAGAAATTGGATGATAAGGCAGAGAAGTGCATCTTTGTTGGCTATAGTCTACAGACAAAAGGCTATAGATTGTTTAATCCAGATACAGGAAAGATAATTGTGAGCAGAGATGTTACTTTTGATGAACAAGGAGCATGGAATTGGTCTTCTAAAGAACCAACAACATCAGTTGGTCAACCACCAGTACCTTTATTAATTGAGGGGGAAGAAGATAGATAGCAGACAGTGCAAGTTGAACAACCACCTCATGATCCTTCATCTTCAAGTGTGCAAATAACTCCCGCACAGTCTAGTCGACCACAACGGCAACGACAATTACCAGCTCGATTGCAAGATTATGTTGTGGGTGATAATACTAATGATGATTTATCTGATGAAGATGTTGTGAATTTTACTTTATTTGCAGATTGTGACCTGGTTGATTTTAAGGATGCTGCTCGAGAAGATTGTTGGATACAAGCAACGGGTGAAGAAATTCATGCCATTGAGAAAAATGATACTTGGGAGCTTACAAACCTTCCAAGTGGGAAGAAAGCAATTGGAGTGAAGTGGGTTTATAAGACAAAATATAAACCTGATGGAGAAGTGGAGAGATACAAAGTGAGACTTGTTGCTAAAGGTTACAAACAAAAACCTGGAATTGACTGTTTTGAGGTATTTGCTCCTGTTTCTATACTTGATACAGTTCGTTTGATAATTTCTTTATCTGCACAAAATAATTGGAGGATTTATCAAATGGATGTTAAGTCTGCGTTTCTGGATGGTGTTCTTGAAGAAGAAGTATATGTTGAGCAACCTGCTGGTTTTGTTAGAAAATGTCAAGAAAATAAGGTTTACAGGTGGAAACGAGCTTTATATGGTTTAAAACAATCTCCAAGGGCGTGGTATACTCTCATTGATTCTTTCTTTGTGGATCATGGTTTTCAAAGGTGTCCATATGAGCATACTTTATATGTGAAATCATCTAGTGGGGGTGATGTTCTTTTGATATGCTTGTATGTAGATGATTTGATTTTTACAGGCAATAATCTGGAGATGATTGCTGAATTCAGGGAGGCCATGATTAAACAGTTTGAGATGACCGACTTGGGTCTTATGTCTTATTTCCTTGGAATTGAGGTTTTACAATCTAATCAAGGCATATTTATCTCTCAGAAAAAATATGCAGGCGATATCTTGAAAACATTCAAGATGGATGGAGTTAAACCAATATTGACTCCGGTAGAAGAAAATTTGAAGTTGACAAAAGAAAGGACAGGAGGACCTGTAAATTCGACATACATTAAGAGTATAGTTGGAAGTTTGAGATATTTGACTTCTACAATACCAGACATTACTTTTAGTGTTGGTTTGATTAGCAGATTTATGGAAAATCCACGACAATCACATTTGCAAGCAGCAAAGAGAATTTTGAGGTACATTAAAGGTACTCAAGGAGATGGAATTATTTATTTATCTGGTGACCCAGTTGAACTTTTTGGGTTCACAGACAGTGATTGGGCTGGTGATACAGTTCAACGGAAAAGTACTTCCGGATATGCATTTTTTACTGATTCAGGTGTGTTTTCTTGGAGTTCAAAGAAACAACAAGTAGTTGCCTTATCTACAGCGGAGGCAGAATATATTACAGCATCAAACAGTGCTACACAGGCATTGTGGCTAAGGAGAATGATTAGATTTCTTCAACATAAACAAGATGGTCCGACTACGGTATTTTGTGATAGCAAATCAGCTATTGAATTGGCAAAAAATCCAGTGTTTCATGGACGGAGCAAACACATTGATATCAAGTTTCACTTTATCCATGAATTGGTTCGAGATAAAGAGATTGCAATTAACTATTGCAAGTCTGAAGATCAAGTGGCAGACATTTTCACAAAGGCATTGAAAATGGAGAACTTTATGAAGTTGAAGAAGGTTTTGGGGATGACCAAGCAAGACGACTTAGTTTAAGGGAGGCATTTGTAGAATTAAACTAAGTTTCCTAAAACTAGTTTAGTTAAATTCCTATTTGGTTTGTTTCCTAATTCCTTATTGACATGAATTAGGATAGTTAAGTTTCTATTTGGTTTGTTTCCTAATTCCTTATTGACATGAATTAGGAAATCTTTGTCTTATAACTAGAGGTATAGGGTTATTTGGTTTTGAACAATAGCCAAAACAAAAGTTGCTGTCTTTGTGAGTTTTGTAAAAAGCCAATACGGCTTGGTTTCAAGAAATAAAAGTGTTGCTGCCTCTAAATCATCTTCATTATTTTTTGTGATTCTATTTTGTTCTATCCTCCAGGAACCAAAAAAAAAGAGCTAAAAGTTTAGCAAATAATTTTATAGAAATTCCTATTTTTCTTTTCAAAATTCAAGAATATTGCACATGAAATTTGAAATTCTATGAAATTTTTACTTTTCTTTTCGCCATAGTCTAATGTGTAGGGGGCACTTGGTATAAATTTATCAATGGCAATCACAATGACTTTGATTGAGTGGTCAATTTCAATGGGAATCACAATTGCATTGTTAGTATTTGGTTCAAATTTCGAAATAGGTATTATTATGATTGATTATGCTTGGCTTAACCCTAATTTAATAATGACAATCAATAAAAATTCAAATTTTACCTCTAACATCTCTTACCACATCACATATTATCTCAAAATTTCTCTCCTATATGATTTATAAAAATGTGTGTAGTATGTATAAAATATATATATGAAAATATATGTACTGCGTAAAATACGTATAGTGAGTGAAATTATATATAGTATGAGTAAAACATATGTAGTATGTGAAAAGTGTGTATTATGTGTAAAATACGTGTAGTGTGTGAAAATATGTGTAGTATGTGGAAAACATGTGCAGTGTATGAAAATGTTTATACTATGTGTAAAATACGTGTATTGTATGAAAATATGTGTAGTATGTGTAAAACATGTGTAGTGTGTAAAAATATGTGTATTGAGTGTAAAATACGTGTAGTGTATAAAAATATATGTAGTCTATGAAAATATGTGTACTATGTGCAAAATATGAGTAGTGTGTGAAAATATGTGTAGTATATGTAAAATATATGTAGTGTGTGAAAAATGTGTGTACTATGTAAAATACGTGTAGTGAGTGAAAATGTATAAAATAGGTATAGTGTGTGAATATATATATATATATATATATAATGTGAGTGTATGTGATAAAATATGTAGTGTGTGGAAAAAAAAGGTGTGAGTTTTTTTGGTAAAGAAAGAAATGGAATAATTGAGGAGTTTGATTATAGCCTATAGGAGGAGGGGTAGTTAATTAAAACTCAGTAATCATTCAAGAATTTTCATTCCCATTTTTTTTCTCAAACGACAACATCTATATTACTACTAACCTATTTAAAAAACTCTATTGGGTTGACCCAACTGTGTCAGAGGGGTTGGAGGGAGAGAACCCACCTCACAGACCAGAAGGGTGTATGATACCACAACTGGATTTTAAGCGGGCCATGGGTTTCATTTCCATTGAGACGTATTTTTTTCAACCAATCACAAACAATAGTAATGATTAAGGGCTGATTCCCACTATTCTATTCTATTACCCTCTACCAAGCAACCCAAGATGTTTCCAATTAAATTGCGAAAAAAAATCCAATAGTAAAAAGCTTGTGTACATAATTTTTCTATAAAAAAAAGAAAGGCCATTTTTTGGTCATTACTCATTTAATAGTTTCCCAAATGAGTAAGAAATTAAATAAGAAAACAAGAGTTGGTGTACTTTCATTCATTTCATTTCATTAATTAATTTAAATAGATTTTAATTTCCATCAATTTGATTTAAAATTATATAAATGTTTCTTATATCAATGCCTCAGTATGGGACTTACCAGCTGATTCACATACTGAAAATGCTATTTTGCGAGTTTCATATATTCCTTAGTACTTTCAATTTTTAAAATTGTGGACTTAATGTTATTTGCACTGTCATTCGCATAAACACCAATCTTAATCTGTTTAATCTCTCCTAAATTTTATAGGAATATCTCTCTTCAATGTTTCTTTCATCAGTAATAGTAGCTGACTTTCACTTAATAGTGCTAAGTCAAGATCTAGAACACCTAAGAGGGAGTGATTTCCAAAATAACATAGTTTCTAAAAAATATTTATAATCTAACACACTTTTAAATTTAATTCCCTAACTAACATTCTTTTTGCCACCTAAGCTTCAACTATCCACCATGGAATAAAAAGTTACTATATTCTCTAACTTATTTTTCAATTTAAAAAGAGTTCTAATAAAAGAAAAACTATTATTCCCTTCCAATTTTTTTCTCTCTTTTAATTCAAATTTATCTTAACTTTCCATTTTAGAAATTATTACTTCATTATCAATTAATAAAAAAATTTATTACTTTGTGTTGGAGAAATAATAGTTTTTTTTTCAAATCATTCAATAAAATATATGAAAATACCTATTAAAATTCTTAAATAAATGACTTTAATATATGATTAGAGTAAGATATTTAATATCATTCATATTTGTTAAACAAAATACATTCTTTTAATTAGAATTATTTAATTAAATAATTTTTAATTAGAATTCTTTAATAAATGGTCACAAGAAGAAAATTCATATCAATATTATTTGCAAAAAAATACAAATTTAATAATACATGAATTTTAATTTTTGTGATTGCTCAAAATTATAAATCACTATGGATTTTTCTTACCTTCATTTATCTTTATTGTGTGGATTATTTTCCTCAATTTTATCTAGTAGAATAATGTCTAAATAGGGATGAGTAGGTTTTCTTCAAAATTATTTATAATTAGTTATTTTCAATTAATTCTTTCATTTATAATTAGTTTTCTTTGTAACAATTTTACCTTAAATTATTTTATAGTGTTTCAAAATTTGTCCATATTGATCTTGAGTTTTGATGAAGGAAAAAATATGTGAATTTTAATAAGGGAAAAAATTAAAAGAAGAAAATAAGGAAAATATTAATTAAAAGAAGATAAGAAAAAAATGTAAAAGGAAGATGGAGAGAGAAAATCATTTGTGATGAGAGACTAAAAGAAAAAAAAAAGAAAAGATCAAAGAGATAGATGCGAAGAAAAAATTACGGGAGAGAATAATTTGTGGAAAGAGATAATAATATCTTTCACATTAGCTAATTGAGACTTGCGTGACAAAAAGAGTGCTATTAAGCGAATATAATTGAAAAGTGTGTTACTTTGATAATATTTTTTTGAATGTTATTTTGGGAAAAAAAAGTGGGTTTATTATGGTTAGTAGAAGAGAGAGAAAATTAGTTGTCTTGTATGGCAAATAATGATCTACATGGCGAAAAGAATATTATGTAGGGAATTAAATTTAAAACTGTATTAGATTAGAATATTTTTAGAAATTATGTTATTTTAGATAAACACTCCTTATAAGAAGGCGAAACTGTCAAACTAATTTAGATAATTAAGGTCATTAAACGCAAAAGCATATCAAACTTACTAATGAAGATCAAGAGGCACAAATAGTGCAAGTTTACATAAATGCTCATACATTAATGCTTTAAAATTAATTCATAATATAGATTCACATAAAATTCATACAACCTTTAAGCGTATATTGAATTTCACCTTTGGACAATTCTAAAATACACACATAAATATAACTGATGTTTAACTTTAATTTTACATAATTGGTAATTAAATTTACCTTAATTAAACATGTCTCCTATTTTGAATATACTAAACATATTTAGTCAAATATATTAATTACCTAAAATTATATCATAAATTATAAAATTAATATTTTAATATTTATAATTTATGGATTTCAATATACTCATAAAATATATATCTTTATGTCATTTAAACATAATTATGAGTTGTTGAAATTAAATTTAAAAATATGATAATTATAAATTTTAAGGTTTGACCACTTTGGTACGAAAAAACCAACCATAATAATTATCAAATTATTTTTAATATATCAACATAAAATTTGAATTCATTTTATATATTTGAATAAAATATTTATTTTCAATAATTATCTGTTATATTGTGTCTATAAAATAATATCTTATGTGTTTGAATTATAATCAGATAAGTAGACAAGAACAATATCATTAGTGTTCTACTTATAATCTAAGTATAATACTTTATTATTATTTTAAGGGTTAAAAGTACTTAACCACCTCCAACTCATACATTTGTTGAATTATACCCCCTCAATGAAATCAATAGGCATTTTTCCCCTTCTAACAAATTATGTTAATGGTTTTAACAATTAATTACATCACTACAAGAAAAATTGCTTTTATTGACTGACACGTTATGGTCACCAAATACACAAAAGTGGTCACCAAAACGATTTGGTGACCGAAATCGGGTAGTCACCAGTGGTCAACTAAAGTCGGTCACTAAAGGTACTTGTTGACCACTTTTTGCTGTTGGTCACCAAAGACTAATTTTTGGTGACCGAAAAAAAAACGGTCACTAAAATAGTGACAAAAAATGTGGTCACCAATATGGTCACCAAAAGCTGCGTTTCGGTCACCAAATTGCCTTTTTTTGGTGACCAAAAATTGTGACCACCAATATTGCGTCAATAAATGTCCAATGGTCAATGCACGTGACATGGTGTTCGTTGACAAAAAATGTGGTCACCAATGAGTAACCATTGCTGACCAAATTGTTGGTCAACAAAGGCTCTCGAATAATTACCAATTGCTGACCAAAAAATTGGTCAACAAAAGCCTTAGGTTTTGATATATTATTGACTGAAATTATCGTCACCAAAAGGAATATGGAGACCAAATTATGAACGATGTTACATGACTAATTTTGTGGTCATTAAATGGTGACAAAATATGTGGTCATTAATTGAATAGTCAAAATGTAATTTTATTGACCAAATATTGTGGTCAGTAGTAAAAAAAAATGTGGTCAAAATATTAATTTGGTGACAATAAATGTAGTCATTATAATGGCATAACGACATGTTTATAATAATATAAAACCTGTACTATCTATTAAATAGAATACTATCTATTAAATAGAATGCACAACACAAAAAAATCACCAATAAATTAGACAAATACTAAAACAAGACTAACCAAAATATAGCAATACACTCAAATATTGCACACTAACAATATATTTAAGTTCAAAAGTATCACAAAATAACACGAGTGCATGAATCTCAATTGCGATAATCCAATAAAAATATACCATAAATTTAATAATCTTCTAATATCCAAGAATTATCTAAGAAATATAACACATGAGTACTAATCCACCAAAAAAAAGTTGATACTTCAACTCTCTCGTGTCAAGATCATCCACCATTCCTTTAACATCCATTAGGAGAGTTGACACTTCAACTCTTTAGTTACCTTCAACCTTCATAGTTCAAAAAAATAGGTTAAAAACAATACACGAATAACAAGTGTACATAAGCCAAGTTCACACATATTTTTTTATGTTTAACATATTTTAAACCAATCAAAGTATATTTTCAATGTATAAACATGCAAGTTTAACCAAATTTTCACGATTTAGTTCCAATAATGCCAACAATACACCACAAGACTTGCATTCAAGAATTTTATGATAAAACAATGTAAATATCTTAAATCAAACAATACTTGGGTAGCAAATATACATAACACATGTTCTTGCCTATTCTTTTGGGTTTCACATATTGTAAGCAAATGAAATGCTATTTTGAGAGTCATATCGTGTCAATTTATACAAAGTTTCACAATTTAATCCCACTATTAGCGTCAATATGCCACACGAGCTATATTCAAGTATTTAAAGATAAAAGAATGACAATATGACACAAAACAATACACGGACAACAAGTGTACATAAGCCAAGTTCACGCATATTCTTTCATGTTTAACATATTTTAAACCAATCAAAGTCTACTTTTAATGTTTAAGCATGCACGTTTAACCAAATTTTCACAATTTAGTTCCAATAATGCCAACAATACACCACAAGAGTTGCATTCAAGCATGTTATGATAAAACAAGGTAGATATTTTAAACCAAACAATACTTGGGCAGCAAGCGTACATAACACATGTTCTTGCATATTCGTTTGGGTTTCACGTATTGTAAGCAAATGAAATGCTATTTTGAGAGTCATATCGTGTAAATTTATACAAAGTTTCACAATTTAATCCCACTATTAGCGTCAATAAGCCACACGATCTATATTCAAGTATTTAAAGATAAAAGAATGACAATATTTAACACAAAACAATACACGGACAACAAGTGTCAATAAGCCATGTTCGCTCATATTCTTTCATGTTTAACATATTTTAAACCAATCAAAGTCTATTTTCAATGTATAAGCATGCAAGTTTAACTTTGTATATACGTACTTACATCTTATTCTTACTCTTTATCCGAAAGGTTGTTATCTATCATGGGTAACGCTTTCATCATTTTAGCCATTTGAATTTGCATTTGGAGTTGGTTCTCGTTCATCAATTGCATTTCCTCCTCATATCCAGAAAGTTTGGATGCCAATTGTGCCTTTTCAGCCTTAACTTCTTCAACTCTAGCTTTTTCTTCCTCAATCTTTTTGCTTAACTGGTCTGCAAGAAGTTGTTCTTTCGCCGGTTTTGCCCTCCCCTTTGAATGACCGGGTAGTGCACCAAATTTTTTTATGCAAATTTCCGCAGGGGAACTCGAAGACGACACCTCTTCAGCTCTCAACTCATTCTACATAATCAATATAACTTATAAGACAAGGCAATATGAAAATAACATAAAAATAATCAATTATAAGTAAGTAATATTGATGTACATATGTCACTTTAGCATGATCGTTGACCAGTCCTCCTTTTTCTTTGAGTAATGAGCACGATGATACGCATCAATTGGAGACAACTTATTCCCTTTTTCCTCTTCCTGTAGATGATTCAACCCACCTATCAATTTATCATATAGTTTGTGTGAAGTGAATGACAAGTAGATAAAGTTGTCATCATTTTATAAGATATAAAATATAGAACCTAAGTAACATAATGATAATGAGTTGTAATGAAAACCTCAGCAAGAATTCGTGCAATAGAGTGTGATCCAGTTGTTGGAGGAGTCTTATTCGCAGCACGATTCGGTGTACAATTTTATATCTTCTATCTTTTATTCGGTGTACAATTTTCATCCAAGATTTGTCCATTACATACAAAAATACCCTACATTCATTTCACAAATGCAAGACATAAATATCACATAAAACCATATAAATTATTAAAATGTTATCTTCATTATCTACAATTTAATAGAGAGTAACGATCTTTACCTTTTTGTGTATAGTCTAGCACGTGCTTTCCCACAAGTTCACTTTGAAAGACCTTTGCTTAGTGACTGCTTTTGACGAAATGAGCTAACAGATAAAGAAACAAATAAATCAGAATTAATAATGACTAAATATTCACTTTTAATTAAAACAAAACATTACTTATTTAAAAAAAATAACAAAACTATACAACTCACAAGACTATGGCAGTCAATGACACTTTCCCATAGAAGATAAACCACTCACAAGCCATTGAAGACAATTGCAAACTAGCTTATGCACATAAATGAATCGTGAATGCATGCAAAGTTTATACAACAAAATTCACATTTTAATAGAGCAAGGCTTTCAATACACTTGGCAATGAACATCTTGTGGCCTAAAAAGGGAGCATTATTATTGTTTCCATCAATGTATTAAACTTGATGTGTTTGTTGCGTTTAGACTTTAGACATAAAAAAAACACAAAAGTCACCTTCGATAAACTAGTGTCTATGTGTAAATATATAAGCTGGAACGCGGCTAGCAGAGCTGTTACTTTTTTTTTGTGTTGCTGAGTGAGTAGTCAACTGCTGAGTAGTGAGTAGTGATGGGAATATATAGGAGCGTAGGGGTGAAGAACATGAGGTAAGAAAGAGTATATAGGAGCTTGTGTATTATTCTCTGCTTCATTGCTTTCCAGCCCATTCGATGGTGGGGTCTCACTAACAAGCTGATTTTAGTCATTTTTAGCATTATTGATATGCATGTTCAGTGATGTTTTAGGTCTCCAACTCACATTTTTTATAACAGAAATGATGAAAATTCACTGAGTTTTTATTCTTGGTTCTCGCTTGAGAATGAGTACTTTATCATGCATCTTGATTGTCTGACTATTGAAAGAAATAGTTTCAACTATGATTATGATGGAGCAAGTTTATAAGGTTTGGCAGTGATCAAACCTTGTCATTTAGATCACTTTTGGTTATAAGTTTATCTAACATGGTGTTCTGTTTAGGCACTCGATGCAGATTCTTATGGTCTATTGAAAAAACTCACTTCCTATGCTCTTGAAAGCCAATCAATGCACCCATCAATTTGCTAGGTCATTTTCTGTGGCGAAGATGGTCATACTCATATGCATGCACTCATATGAAATTATTAACATCCTGAACAATATTATGCACATTTGTCAAAAGCCATAGTTTAATGTGACAATGGCATGCATAATATGAAACTTTTGTACATATCATGTCACTCGCTTCACCCTGTTTATCGAAGGTGACTTTTCCATCAGGCATTGTCATCGCAAGATTACAACTTTACCATATAAAATCAGCATAATTCCACGACTTAATGAAACTAGGCATCAGATGTTAAAGACTGAAGAGGGAAAATATATCACATGGAAAGTACATGTTTCCAAGAGAGAAGAAAGAAAACAAACACATTCTATAAAAGATGAAATCGAAGTGCCAAATGTTAGGATTATATTACCTAAAAAACCAATCAAAACAAAAGAAAAAAAAACCATAAAATCAGTCAAGCATTGAAATTTAAAAAGCATTGAAATTTAAAATCAGTGAAGTGTGCACGCATACACAAATTACAGCATACCTACACACATAAAAATTTAAAAACATAAATCGGAGGAGTATTGAAAGTTAATACCTTGAGGAATATTGAAGGGGGTATTTGTTGATAAGGTTCCAAGAAGAGAGATTGACAAACAGTACAAGAAAAAAAATGGAGACAGGACAGGGATGTGGCGGAGGAGGCCAGAGAGAGCTGTGAAAGAGAGAGGGGTAGCGGCAGTGGCGGCGGCAGGGGCAGCTGCAGTGGCGGCGGAAGCGGCAGGGGCAGCAGCAGCGTCGGCGTCGGCGGCAGGGACGCAGCAGCGTCAGCGGCAAGGAAAGGTGGGAGAGGGAGGCGGCAGCGGCAATGGAAGGGAAGGGAAGGGAAGGGAAGGGAAGGGAAGGTGGGAGAGGGAGGCGGGAGAGAGAGACAAAAGAAATTGGGTTTTAGGTTTAGATTGAAGTGTTGGCTGATGTTGCTTTTGTGTATTTTTTTTATTTTTTTAAATACATTACTTTAATATTTAACTAGTTTTAATTATAAAAAATTAAATTCTTATGCCATTTTTCAATACTATTATATTTATAATCCTTTTTACTAAAAATTATTTTTTTTAAGCCAATTTCAATTTTTGAAATATTTTAATTTTATTAAATACCGATGATTAATAGAAAATAAATAAACAACATAAAATTATGGCATTATTTGTTATGTAAAGGTAAATTTTTGTAATAATATAATATCATCATAATAAAAGACGACTAATTCAACTCATAAATTAAACAATTAATTATTTAATCCATCATGTGATACTTATAGTTCTATTTTTTTTACTAATTATTTTATTATATTTTATTATTTGATCATATACAAAAAAAGTCAACTAAACTTTGTTGTCATAGATCATACTCTTATTAATACTTACTTACTTTACTTTCATGTTACTACATTTATTGTTAATAATTTTAAAATTGTATTTTACGAATAAATAAAAAAATATTACATATACTATTTGAAATTTAGACTAACATTGTAATTAAAATACGTTTCGTGTAATTATATTATTGAAGAACAACTTAAATAATTATAGTAAGATTTTGGCTTAATGCGAGTTAGTAATATATTGCGCACATTTACTATTTGTCCAAATCACTAATTAAATTGAGTATTTTGTTTTCAATTTGTGAATAATAGAGTTTCTTTCTATTTTTATTATGCGCTTAATTATAAGTTTAATGAGATACATTATGTCAGTTAACAACATTATTATCTTGTAACAGAGTATGGGTTAATTTGCGAATATTATGGTGACATAGTGTAATTATACTAAACTTAGAACAACATTACACATATAGTAAAAAAAAATCATTTCATGTTATATAAGTAATTAATTAATATACTACTGAATTCGTCCAATTACTAACATTCCAAGTTGAATTAATAATTTGTTGCACTCTTATTATTGGTCTAACATCCAAATTAACAGAGTATGGGTTAATTTGTGAATATTAGGGTGTCATATTATAATTATACTAAACTTAGAATAACATTACACATATAGTAAAAAAAATTCATTTCATGTTATATAAGTAATTAATTAATATACTACTGAATTCGTCCAATTACTAACATTCCAAGTTGAATTAATAATTTGTTGCTCTCTTATTATTGGTCTAACATCCAAATTAACAGAGTATGGGTTAATTTACAAATATAAGGGTGTCATAGTATAATTATACTAAACTTAGAACAACATTGCACCAAAGCTGCCCGTACGACCTTTGTTGACCAAATATTATGGTCATTAAACTTTTGCAATTTATTGACTACTTTTTTAGTCACCAAATGATTAGTACACATTTTTTTTGACCAAAAATTTTCTAGTCACTAAATGTGGTCACCAAAGGGTGTCTTATTGGCGGGAATGTTTCCCGCCATAATATTTGTTGACCACTTAGTGACCACTTTTTGTTTTGGTCAATAATTTTTTAACTTTGACTAGAATTTAGTGACCAAATTTGTTCTGGTCAACAAATGTGCTCTTTGTTGACTGAAATTTTGTGGTCACTAAAATTTTGGTCATTAAAGGCCATTTTTCTTGTAGTGCATATGTAAAGATATTTGGACAATAATGCCCATACACTAATTTCTCTATAATCCTCTTTAATTTCTTTGATAATATTTTATTTATTTTTTATTTATAAAAAGTGCTATAATTTCTTCTCATATTTTTGTATTATCGTTATGGAACTTTTGTTTATAAAATTTATAATAATTAGTCATTTAAAATGTTGGTTTTATATATAATTTGTTCTTACAACTTATTTTCACTCATCAATCATTTGACAAAAAGATAAATTTCTTATTTTTATAGTTGATAATTGATAAATTTGTGTTTCTTTCTTTGACATATACTAGTTACCTTGTGTTTCTCTTCTTTTTTTTAATAATAATATTCAAACCCTTTTTAATAAAATACATTCTTATTGCTTTTCTGATCTATTTAATATTTAATATCATTATAGTAAATAAAAACAAGAAGTTTTTAACCCTTAATTTAATATCAAATTTATCAATTATCAAATATAAAAACAAGAAGTTTATCTTTTTTCCAAATGATTAATGAGTGAAAAGAAATTGTAAGAAGAAATTATATATAAAACTAATATTTTATGATTAATTCTTAAAAATTTTATAAATAGAAATTCCATAACCATAATACCAAAATATTCAAAAACATGAGAAGAAATTATAGCACTTGTTTTATAAATAAAAAATAAAATAAATATTATTAAAAAAGTTAGAAAGGATTATAGGAAAATTAATGTAGGGGCATTCTTGTCTAAATATCTTTAAATATGCAGTTAATTGTTAAAGCCATTAATAGAATTTGTTAGAAGGGGTAAAGTGCTTATTTATTTCATTTAGGGTGTATTGTGCAACTAATGTACGAGTTGCAAGAGGTTAAATACTTTTAACCCTTATTTTAATACACATACGTAAAAATAATAACAGATTGTAATTAAATGTAGATTCAAATTAATAAATATATATAATTCTATAATCAATAAATTCCAATAACTCAAAGGAATAACGAAAATAACATGCACACATGACCCAAAAATTAATGGTCTATTTGGATAAATCATTTTTGCACTTTCTTATATCTTCCCAAAATAGTTTGTTTATTTATTACCAATTTTCAAAACAAAATTGTTCAATTTTCTCAAATAGGCATAAGGACATTTTAGTCTTTTTGACTTCTTCAACACTTTATATATATATATATATATATATATATATTAATTTTTTGGGTTGATTAATGGCGGTCAACCGTCGCCAACGATCATTGATAGATGGTTAGCCACCGCCAATCAACCCCCAAAATTAATAAATATATTTATATTTTTTATTTAATAAAATAATTATTCTACACAAATACAAATAAAAACACAATTTTCAATCCAAAAGCCCATTCTCTTCCCAAAAAAATTTCTTTCCTAAAATGCAAGTCAAAACCTCATTTTTTTCAATTTTCAAAACAAAAAATATATTCAAATAGACCCTAACTTTTGGAATAATTCGATTCTTCCTCTTTGGCGTTGCGTTTCCTATGTTTTGGTAGTGAATCCGAAGAAAATTCCTTTAGCAATATGATATTTAGTATGCTTGATCGAATGGTTTTAACTTTTAAAGAAAGAAAGTTGTGTAAAATAAAACCAAAGGAGAGGCATATATGAAGCAATGCCAAACAAATTAATTCGTCATCATTAAATCATCCCCTTCAAATAATCATCATCAAATCATCATTATTAAATCATCATCATTCTTAATTTGCAGGAATTAAATTACCGTAAGTATATCACAGTAATCAAATGTATCTCAGACCTCTATGTTAACCCCTACGCTCTCCCTTCTCTCTAAAGTTCGCTTCTTTTAACGCTTCAGACAACCTGTTCGGGCGGCCATAAAAAACTAGGTCAACAACACCCACCGGCTCTGGCCACTAGCCGGAGCCATCCATCTCCCTTTCAACACTCTTTACCCCGATTTCAAGCTAAAACCATAAATACTATATTAGGTAATCTCAAGTCCGATCTGTATCCTCAATCCTGATCTACAGACCTGTCTCTGACCCCAACCCCTCATCGTATTCTTACCCCGATCCCTCATTGTATTTGCCGATCTACAGACCTAGATCGACCCCTATAGTCTCGATCTAATTTCAGGGTAATATCTCAGACCAACTATACTGGGAAGCTGTCCTCCGGGATAGCCCTGTGGTGCCGCCGTCTTCATGTTAACGCCAGGGTTTGCCGCTGAAATTTCCTCCCATAAGGATGCCCTTAAGGGTATCAAACCTAATCCGACCATCCAGGATCCAGAAAGCCGTCCAACGAGGCTGGTCACAAACAGCCCACCTGCACCGGAAAACAATAAGGTGTCTACCTTATTCTCAGAACAAATCCGTTCCCTGGCCGGCCCTATTGGAGTCCACAAAGGGGAACCAGCTATTCGCATTTCAGAGGTTGAAGAAGCCACCATAGCTGAACCCTTCAAGTATACATTAATAGGCAAATTCGCTTGGGGAAGACCTGCAATGGTGATTATTCGAAGGGAAGTGCAAGCTGCAGGTTTTTCTGGGCCTTGTTTCGTTGGTTTGATTGATTCACAACAAGTAGTTTTTAGGTTTGAATTGGAGACTGATTTTCAACAAATGTGGTTGAAGCAAACGTGGTCCTTTCGAGGTTACAAAGCGCAAATGTTCAAATGGACAACTAATTTCAGAACCGACATTGAATCGCCAATTGCCCCTGTCTGGATTAATTTTCCTTTGTTACCTCTACACTACTTCAATAAGAAGATCCTATTTGCCTTAGCAAGCACTGTTGGAAGACCTCTGAAAATGGACATGGCCACTGCTGCTGCTCTTCAAAAGATTCGACCTAGTGTAGCAAGGGTTTGTGTTGAAGCTGATCTCACAAAAGCTGTTCCAGAACGTGTATGGATTGACAAAGGGGACAAGGGTATGTGGCAAGCTATTCAGATTGAGGACAAGCCAAATTATTGTACAAAATGCTATAAATTAGGACATCACCATATGGAGTGCGAGCCCCCAGAGACAGTGGAAAGGAAAAGTCAGCCACAACAAGCCTGGAGGCAGAAAGAAATCAGGGCACGGATTCAAGACCTTCACAAGCCTACCAATCCCAGTTTGGAATGCCTTGATAAAGGAAAGACAGTCAAGACCTCGGTCTATGCAGCGTCAACATCTGTGCAACAATCGAGCGTAGAATTAGACACACAGGTGGAGAAGATGCCCTCTGGTGTGCAGAAGGAAATGAGTAACCAAACTACTCAGACAGCCGAGGAAAGTAACCTGGCTCAATTTCTAGTGTTGGTCGGGGAGAGTGCTCCTGCAGCTGACCAAAGCAACCAGCATGATGAGGAAGACAAAGGAACCCGGGCAATGGAAACATCAAACAGGGGGGTGGAGCGGACTGCTCAAGATCAAGCCCAGATCATTGTACATGTTGACAGAAATGAGGGGAGACCAGCTGATCCTGCCAATTGCCACACTTACAGACGGAAATCCATACTCTGTGGAGGATAGAGAAACAGATATCCTATCTCGAATTCAGGAAATCAGAATTCCTGTTCACATTGATTTTCAGCATGTACAGGGAAAAGGGGCAGAACAGGATGCTCCGACAACTGATGATGGAGGGGACTATTGCCAGCCAAATCTGTTCCCAATACCCAAAGACCACTCTGTTTCTGCTCTTCAAGGACTTCTTGTCACTGAGTCGAAAACGGACAATCAACAACACGGTGGCAGTTCGGAATGGGAGGAGGACAATGATAGCAGTACATATATGGAAATTTTACCCAAAAGCTACCACAAGCCAAGGAAGTCCAAAATAAAGAAGCTGCCAGCACCTCCTTCACATCGAAAACTAAGGAGTCACAAGTCGGTCAATACTGGATACGAAAGTAGGTAAACTGGTGGATAGTAGGCCCCTGATCGCTGGTGTTAGAATCAGTTTTGGCCAAATTGAAAACTCAGTTGTACTGTTTTGTTGATTTTACTGTGAATTCTAAGGGGCAATTTTCCTGGTTTCATTGTATTCAAACCTGGCCTGCTGTTAGGTAGTAAGGCCTGAATGAAAATTTTGGTTGATTTGATGGAAAATGGGAAATGGGAAATGAGAAATTCTGCCCTCCCTGAAAACTAAATGGAACTGATCAGGCTGGGACTCTTTTGTTTGACGATATTAATTGGGTGAAGGTGAATTGGGAAGTTGGCATACAGGTTTGGGGGTTTTGGCTCTTGTTGATAGTTCTGATCAGTGTGTAGGGTAGGGATTTCATATGTCCTATATGGAATAGTTTGGCCTGGTCAGTACGTAAAAGTTTAATCCTTGAATCATGATTTGGGGTATTTGTTTTGGGGTGATCATGTGAATATGCTGGCTGATTACTTTGACCTGTTTTGTGGGTATCACTTGGCTGATTTTGGTGTTGGCTCCACTCTTCACCAGATTGTGTGTGTGCAGAATTTGTCAACACAATGTTGTTTCTCGACATATTTATGTTTCACCTTTGCTGTTGTATAAAGTAATAGACTTGGAGGGACTCTGGTTTGGTTTAGTGCATATGGACTGCTTCCTTCGACTGCGAAAATGACATGGAAGAAGTGAAAGTAGGGGCAGACTAGATTTAACCAACGATCAATGTGCAGCTTGTGCTCTATAAATAGGTCATCATCTAACGTTTTTTTTGGGCTCTGTTCCAATTTTTGGGAAGATGGCCTTCTCATCTGCTTTACACATTTTGCAAATTTGTAAAGATATCAGACATTTACTTGTAAGGGACTAAGAGTAGGGCTACTTGGAATTTAAGTAGTGCTCCTGTTAGTCTTACATGTAGTTTGTAGGATTTCATGTATTGGAGTTGTACCCCTCATTTGCCTTTGCTGTAACGGTGTGCACGGGTACATCCGACACCGTATTTTGGCCTTGTTATATATATTAGTTCCTTTAAAAAAAATTGCAATGTAATTAAATAACAATACTTATATTTCAGTAATTACGGAAATAAATTACAATTACAATAATTATCTTCAAAAAACCACAGTATATATTTCAATAATTATCTTAAAATAGAGATCATGAATTGTTAACCAAAGTTTCTGATACCAATTGTTAGATTTTATAATCCAAATCAATAAAATCAACATGACTTAATAATTGATTTTGCATAATTCTGAAACTCAAAATCATAGAATAACATGGTTTTTACATTGTAATAATTAAAATAAACATACCTTGACACATGGCAACTTTCTTCTAAATTAGTCCTCGATCTCTCTATTCATTATAAATATCAAGTGATATTCCATCAATTGGGTGTCAGGTGAAGAGAGAGAAAACTAATTTATTTTTTCTTCTAATTTTCTTCTTCTCTCTCTTCCATATATTATTTTGTTTTTTTTTTGTTCAAAAGCGATAGATTCTATTCGATCACAAAATGTCATTTACAGTATTGCCAACTGGCTGGAATATCGGACTTGTCAGCATTGACAAGCCAAAGGGGAAAGTTAAAACTCCATTCACAGGAAATTCTCTTACAACTAGCTTCTTTGGCAAGTATATTACTTGCTTTGTTATACCTACTAGGAATCCAAGAGAAATTGCAATAATCAAAATAGGTTTTCAAATGCAGGATGTCGCAAGTTATTGTGTAAACTTTATTGGTTGGAGAAGTTTGTTTGAGTAATCTATCCACAATAACTTTGACCTCCGATTGTATTTCTATTGATCTCCATCCTTGTTGAATTGCTTGAAGTTGAATCCATCTTATTGCTGTAAGCTCGGCTGCCACTGAAGATAACTGATACTCCCTAGCATGTATCCAAGCTTTGATTAGCTGTGTCTTGTCATCTCTAGCCACCGCTCCAAACCCTGTCACCTTCCTTTCCATATTCATGTCTATGCTCATTTTAATTCTGATACAGTCTGATTTTGGTCTCTCTCCAGTTGCGATGTCTCTGCCCTGATGATTGTTGCCATTCATGAGGTCGCTTGTTGGTTTTGAGGCTTTTGAAAATTCCATCCATGCTTCGGTTGCTGTATGAATTATGCTCTGTTCCGTTCTGTCCTCCTTACTGAACAACGAAGCATTTCTAGCCTTCCATAGTTGCCAAAGTATGTGCAGAGTGAGTTCAATTCTGTCCTCCAGCTTTTCCCCTTTCTTGATTTTTCGTAAATGCAGCCACCAGTCTTTAAAGGAGTTAGAAAATTGGTGCAGACCTGGCCATTGAACTGGTGATAACTTCCAGACTGTTTTTGCTCTATTACAATGGAAAAAGATGTGTTCTGTGTCCTCAGCTTCTGCTCCATAGATTCTGCATGCTTGTTCCTTTAGAATAGTTCTTTTCATCAGGTTTGAAGCCACTGGCAAGCCATTATGAAGACCTCTCCAGACAAAGTCTTTGAGTTTTCCTGGAATTCGCATTTTCCACAAGTGTTTCCAGTTTCTTCTTTCTGGTTCGAAAGGTTCACTGGGGCCTGTCTCATTCTTGGTAGATTCCTTCCATTGTTGGATTGCTTTGTAGCCTGACTGAACATCATACTCCCCAGTTTTGGAGAAGTGCCAAACTGTTTTGTCTCTGATTCCACATTCAGACCAAGGTGTTTGCATTATCATGGAAGCCTCATGTTCTTGAAATAATCCTTGGATTAATTCCTTGTTCCAACCACCTCTAGCATGCTGTAGTAGATGACTAACCAGATGTAACTCGCAACCTTCAGGCTTAGGAGAGAGAATTTTTCTTGGAATGCCACCGTTCATCCAGAAGTCTTCCCAAATTTTTATGGATTGGCCATCTCCAACAATTTTTCTGTGTCCCTTCTCCATTACATACCTTGCTGCCATCCAGCTTTTCCAGAGCCATGAGCTTTGGCTGTTTGGTTTTGCTTCCATGAGAGAGGTCTTTGGGAAGTATTTGGCCTTCAGGACTTTGGTCATTAGTAAGTTGGGATTTGAGTTTAATCTCCAAAGCTGTTTGGCCAGTAGAGCATCATTGAAAGTTTCAAGGTCTTTAAAGCCCAAGCCTTCTTTTTCCTTCTGAATTGCAAGTTTTTTCCAGGCTATCCATGCAATTGACCTCCCCTGTTTATATTTGTTCCACCAGAATTGAGAGATAACAGAGATGAGTTCATTGCACAAACTCTTAGAAAGCCTAAAACACGCCATAGTGTAAACTGGGAGGGCCATAACTACAGCTTTCAGCAGGACTTCCTTTCCGGCAGAGGAGAGAAACTGATTTTTCCAATTACCAATTCTTTTTTTCACATGTTCCAGTATGTAATTGAAGACTTGCTTTTTATATCTTCCAATCACCATTGGTAGCCCCAGATATTTACTGCTTCGTTGTTCCAAGATACCATCTAGGGACGTACAAATGTTGGCTCTCATCTCTGGAGGGGTGTTCTTGCTGAAGAAGATTGCTGATTTTTCGAGATTGATTAGCTGTCCTGAGTTTCTGGCATATTTTTGCAAAAGACTCTTGATGTACAGTGCTTGCCTTAAGTCAGCTTTACAAAACAGCAAAGAATCATCAGCAAAGAATAAGTGGGAAATTACAGGTCCATCTTTATTGATTTGAATGCCTGATAGATTTCTGGAAAGTTCAGCTTTCTTGATGCTGTGAGAGAGACCTTCTTGACAAAACAAAAACAGATATGGGGAGAGGGGATCACCTTGTCTAATACCTCTAGAAGGCCTGATATAACCTTTTGGGTTCCCATTTAAATTGAAAGAAAAGGATGTAGAACTTATGCAACTTCTAATCCAGCCTACAAAGATTTGGTGAAATCCCATTTTGGTCATAATAGTAGTGATATAGTCCCATTCAACCCTGTCAAAAGCCTTTGACTTATCAATTTTGATTGCCATGAAGGAGTTGTTTCCTTTCCTTTTGTTGTTTAGAAAGTGTAAGAATTCATGGGCTATCACTACATTGTCCAAAATTTGTCTGTTTTTTATGAAAGCTGATTGGTTTTGACTTATGCAAAATTGTAGCCAAGGCTTCATCCTTTCAGCCAAAACTTTTGAGATGATTTTATATACCACATTACAAAGGCTTATAGGTCTAAAGTGTGAAACGGCTAGGGGTTTCTTGATCTTGGGGATTAATGTGACAAGTGTGTGATTAAGTGCTTTGAGAAGAAAGCCATTGTGAAAAAAACTTGACACAGCATTGCATATGTCATTTTCTAAAATATGCCAGTACTTTTGAAAGAAAAGAGGGGACATACCATCCGGTCCTGGGGATTTATCAGGATGCATAGAGAAGACAGCTTTGATGATCTCCTGTTTTTCGACTGGTTTGATAAATTCTTTGTTCATAGGCTCAGTGATAGATGTTTGGATATCTTTGAGATCTTCATCTAAACCATAAGGAGAGGATGTTGTAAATAGACTACTGTATGTTGAGATGATCTCATCAGCTATTCATTCTTCAGAATCACATAATTCCCCTGAGTTCGTGACCAGCATTTGAATTTTGTTTTTCTTCATCCTCTGTAAAGTACTTGCATGAAAGTATTTTGTGTTTCGATCCCCTTCCTTTAGCCACTGTACCCTTGCCCTTTGCCGCCAGTGATTCTCTTCTTTTTCATATGCTTTTTTCAGTTTTGCTCCCAGTTCCTTCCATTTAGACAAGTCCCTGTTACCTCCTTGATCTTGCAGCTTTTCCATCTCACTCTTTATGAATTTGATTTCCACTTCAGAGTTAGAGTTCTTCTCTCGATTCCACTTCAGGAGGGCTAGTCTGACCTTTTTTTATCTTTTGGTGAATTTTGAACATTCTGGATCCTTCTTCTTTTGTATTCCAAGCTTTTTGGATTACCTCTTCTGTATCTTCCAGCAAGGTCCACTTCCTTTCAAAGAAAAATCGTCTCTTATATTTTTGTTTAGGTGGGGATGAGTCAAGGATTATCATGTTGTGGTCAGAGGATTGTTTGATATCGTTGACACTAATGGCATGAGGAAACTGAAGACTCCATTCTGCTGAACAAAAAAACCTGTCTAGTTTCTCTTCCACAAAACCTTCTCCTTCTCTATTATTCGCCCAAGTCCATCCCCTCCCTTTTTGCTTGATTTCCACCATTTCCATACTAGCCACGAACTGTCTGTACTTTTGGAAGCTGTTTTCAGGTCTAATTCTACCTCCCATTTTCTCCTCCTGCCTTAGGATGTCATTAAAATCACCTCCAATGAACCAGTGCTTCCCCCAAAATTGCTTTTCTGAGTGCAAAAAGGTCAATTGAACCTGCCTTTCTTTGTCGTCTACACTAAGGTACACAAAAATTCCCCAAAAAGGTTCCGAAAAGTCATTGTGTTCGAACTCCAAAGCCATACAAAAATCGTATTGTTTTACTTTCTTTACCTTGATGAGGGCTCCAAAATAGCCATAACCCTCCACTTAGTCCTCTAGGATCTACAACAGCCCATCTTTCTTGTAGCTTTAGTTTTCTACAAACCGTGTGCACAAAATGTGATTTCCGTTTTGTCTCACTGATAAAACAGATATCAGGGTGATGGGACTTTAACCCTTCCTTCAGTTGGGAAATTGTAGAGGGTCCACCCAAACCTCTACAATTCCATACCATTATTTTCATTGATCAAGGAGGGGCCATTTGAGGCTGGCTTCCTCCACCTTTCTAAATTCCATAGGACCTTGTTTCTTGGCCATTTTCCGCACTCTCTCACTGGTATCCTGCTGAGACTCCTTGAGCATGCTAGAGATTACTCTTTTTCCATTTTTCCTCAGTTCTGCTTCTCTTATGCCCCTGTTTGCATTTGTTGTGACTCTTGAATTTATCCTGTCTTGCCTTTTCCATTTTCCTTTATCCTCTCCTGAAGTTTTGCTTGTACTAATCTCTGGCTTGAAGGGTTGTGTAATACTGATACAAGATTGAGGCAACCTTTTGTCTGTTTCAGCCAAATCTGCTTCTACTTCTGCTTTGAGATCTTCTGAAATCATCCCCCATTGCACATGACTAAGATCAATTTCCATGGTGTTTATGCATACAGCTAGTGGTTCAATCTCCTTGGGATGACTACTACAAAGCTCCTGGTTCCGCTCATGAGACTCTTCCAATCCTGCATTTTCGAATGGGATCAGACAGTTGTTATCACTCGTAGGCTGGATTTTGTGGTTTGAGACTTGAGTATCCTCTGATATCTTGGTGCTGGGTTCAACTTCATTCTGATTGTCAGAGTGTACTTCATTGCAAACATTCACTTTATTTTCAGTTGTTTCTCCAATGCGTATGGTTTCAGGTCTTTTTTCAACTCCTTGGTTTTCTGAGTCTGATGAAATTTCCTTGACGATTTTTCCTTTCAGAGTCCTTAGTGGCCCCTTGTTGATTGTTGAAGCTCTAAGCCACTGTCCATATTGCTCCTTCCCTTGACCTTCCTCTATATTGGCATTTCTCCTCTATGAACATCCTCTAATTGAGTGACCAATCCTTCCACAGTAGTGACATATTAGAGGGAGATGTTTATATTTGAAGTTCACCCACTGTGTTTGGTTATTGCATCTCAAAATCGTTCCTCTCAAGATTGATTTCGACAGATCACATTCAACAAGCATTTTGATACATCTCCCTTCTCTGCTTCCACTCTCAGGGATGAATATATCTAGGACTTTATTGAAAAGCTTACCTATCTTGGAACCAGTTTGTTTTGAGATCCAGTGGTTTGGGAGATTCCATAGCTGCACCCATAGAGGCGATTTGTCAAACATCTGTTGGGATAAGTCCAGGTCTTCAGTCCATTCATGTAGGATTAGGATTTGGTTTTAAAAAAACCAAGGTCTGTTTTCCATGACTTTCTTCTTTTCTTCATCTTTCTGAAAAATGAACTGGAAGTGGTTTTCCCCTAACTCCCTCACTCTCAAATTTTCTGTTGTGCTCCATAGGTTGGTCATCACTGTTGTTACACTAGTGAAGTTGGCATTTTTCTCTCCGTAAATCCTTCCTATTAAGCTTTTTTGGCATTGTTCAACTCCTTGCTTGATATCATCTCTTTCCAGATCTATTCCTTCCTTTTCTGTAGCTGAGAGATCAAAGTTGTGCAGTCTATTTACGAGATCCTCTTCCATGGTTTGAGATTGAATTCCTCTATGCCTCTATCACTAAGCTACAACATAGAAGATCAATCCTGCAGAAGGGAAACCATGAAAATGAGATTATGCATCTTGTTTTGAAAGGTTCCTATTTTTAGTAAGTAAAATAAGGAATAAATTATACAAGTGAGCTGCAAATGAGGGGTGTTGAAGCATTTACTAAAAATTATGTCTTTAATGCTATTTTATAAGAGACAATGCGTTAATAGTTTAGAGATTGAGGGATATGCGATTTTGAAAAACTTTGAAATGATAAAAATGAATTAATGTGAGGAATGTTTGCTAATGTGAGGGATTCCACTAATGTGAGCATTTTCTAGGTTTTTGAATTGGTTTTGGCAAAGTTTTACAGCCTCCCAACTGGAAGATTCAGTTCCCACCCACAAGGAGGAGAGAGAAGCTCTCAACTAGGAGAGAGATTTTAAGGTGATTCAAACTTACGGTAAAGAGCAGAATTAAAGGCTAAATAAAATATAAAAAAGTTGCTGATATGTTTATTTCGATTATTAGATGTAGAAATCATACCATTCTATGGTTCTGGGTTTAAAAATTATGCAAAATCAATCATTATGTTATGTCTGGGTTTAAGAATTATGCAATCATTAGTATGCTTGATCCAATGGTTTAACTTTTAAAGCAAGAAAGTTATAAAAAATAAAACCAAAAGAGATGCATATATGAAGCAATGCCAAACAAATTAAATCATATCATTAATCATCATCATCATCATCATCATCATCATCATCACTATTAAATCATCATCATTCTTAATTTCTAGGAATTAAATTACCGTAAGAATATCACAGTAATTGCAACATTATTAAATAACAGTAATTATAATTTTGTAATTGAGAAATTAAAATTACAATTATTATATTTAAAGAAAAATCACAGTAATTATTTCAATAATTGTCTTGAAATAGAAATTATGAATTCATAATCTAAGTTATATAAAATCAACCTACCGTAATAACTGATTTTGCATAATTCTTAAACCCAGAATAGCATGATTTTCACATTGTAATAATTGAAATAAACATATCTTGATCTATAGTAACTTTCTTCTAAATTCGTCATCTCTCTACTCATTACAAATATCACGTACTATTCTATCAATTGGATGTAATTTTAATTGGACAGAAGAGAGAGAAAACTAATTTATACTTTCTGGCAATTTTCTTTTTCTCTCTATTCCAAATATTATTTTATAGGACTGGTGAATTAAGATTTAAGTTGATTCAAGCTTAGGTAAAGAGGAGAATTAAAGTCTAAACAAAATAGAAGAAAGTTGCTATGAATCAATGTATGTTTATTTCAATTATTAGGAGGTAGAAATTATGTTATTCGATGATCCTGGGTTTAGGAATTATGCAAAATCAATCCTTACGGTATGTTTGGATTAATTTATTTTATAACTACATATGTGGTTTATGTTTGATCGGCTATATGAGAAACGGTTATTTTAGTTGAAACATCCAATTGCATGAGTAGTATTCTATAGAAGCTAGATTTGGTACATTACACATAGCAATGACTGTATAAACGCAAAATAAAAATCGGCAACCGCGCTTAAAATCCAAATCCTTCCAATAATCGAATTAAAATCTCCCAACGCAAATCAAAATCCAAATCATTCCTGATAACATAGAGAAAAAGAGGCTAGCTATGGATTTCTTATTGACGTGCATAAAATAAATCAGAATACAATAAATAGTATATATAGCTAGGGATTACAATAAAAACTAAATAGACTAAAGGACCATTAGATAAATACAGCTAAACTAATATCCCCCCTCAAACTCACGATGCTACAGCGATAAGCATTGAGAGTTTGTTAGATAGGAAACGAAATCGCGAAGTCGAGTGTGCTTTTGTAAACATATAAGCAATCTGCAGAGAAGAAGGAACGAATGGCAATGTGATGGTGTCGATCTGTAGGTGGTGGAGAGTGACATGACAATCAATCTCGATATGTTTGGTGCGTTCATGAAAAACTGAATTTCGTGCAATCTGAATAGCACTCTGATTATCACAATGTAGTGGAGTAGGGTGACAGAGAGAAATACCCATATCAGCAAACAATCGACGTAACCAAACAATTTTACAGGTAGTCGAGGCCATGGCACGATATTCAGCCTTTGTAGAAGACCGAGAGATGACATCTTGTTTCTTGCTCTTCTATGAATTAGGCGAGTCACCGAGGAAAATACAAAATCCAGTGGTCGACTTGAGGGTCCATAGGATCACCAGACCAATCCGCATCAGAGTAAGCACGCAACTCTAACGAAGACGTAGAAGGAAACAAGTGACTATGAAACTGAGTGCCCCGAAAGTACCTGAGAATACGAAGAACAGCAGCCCAATGAACTGTAGTAGAGGTAGTGACAAACTGACTAACCATATGAACAACATGCGCAATGTCTGGGCGAGTCACAGTAAGATAAACTAGGCTGCCTACAATGGTACGATAGAGACCAGAATCGGCCAAAAGAGTGCCATCTGACGGAGAGTATCTAGCATTGGTTTCAAGGAGAGTATCAATAGTCCTGTTGTCAGTAAGTCGAGCACGCTTAAACAAGTCAGCTATATATTTTGATTGAGATAAAAGAGAGCCTTTTGGATAATAGGCAACCTCAATGCCCAAAAAATAGCGTAGCATACCCAAGTCTTTCATAACGAAGCAACGTGCCAACTCAGACTTCAAAGATTCAATACCATCATAATCATCACCCGTAATAATCATGTCATCAACATACAAGGATAATAGAATGAGACCTGCTGTTTTATGCTTAACAAATAAAGCCGAATCATAGTGACTAGGAAGGAAGCCAAGCGAAGTAATCACCAGAGAAAACTTTTCAAACTAAGCACGTGGTGCTTGTTTGAGACCATAAAGAGCTTTGCGAAGCTTGCAAACTTCACTAGGCTGATGAGCGATACCAGTAGGAAGCGTCATATAAACTTCTTCATGAAGATCGCCATTCAAGAAGGCATTCTTGACATCCATCTGTGATATTCTCCATCGGCAAACGGAAGCAACTGCGATTAGAGTGCGAACAGTCGTCATTTTTGCAACAGGGGCAATCGTTTCTTCATAATCTATGCCATACTCCTGAGAATAGCCTTTAGTCACAAGCCGAGCCTTGTATCGCTCAATGGATCAATCTGATTTAGTTTTAATCTTGTATACCCAACGAGAACTCTTGGTATGTTTTCCGGATGGCAGCAAAACTAAATCCCATGTATGAGTCTGGTGGGGAGCAGTAAGTTCCTCAGTCATAGCAGCCTGCCAAAGAGGATCACAAACTGCCTCTCTATAGGACAAAGGCTCAGAAAGTCGATGAATAGAGGCAACAAAGGAAGCAAATGAAGTAGAATAAGAGGAGTACTCAAAATCAGGTAGTTTAGTAGACTTACGAGTGCGAGTGGACTAACGTAGAGGAGGATTATCCGCAATCTCATCCGATAATTGGGTGGTTGTAGGAATAGGGACATGGGAGGTGGATACCTCGTGAACCAAAGTATCAGATAGAGCTTCATCGGGGTCGGTATCAAAAGGATCAATACGAACCAGATCTGACTGCTTCATATTATGTAAACTAGCAGGAACAGAGAAGAATAAAATATGCTCTAAAAACACAACATGAAGCGAGACATACAATTTTTTACTAACTGGATCAAAACAACGATATACCTTTTGACCAGCACCATAACCCAAAAAAACACATGATAAGTCGGAGTTGTACCGACTTATTTATCTTACATACACATCCTTTTTATATAGAAATCGAGTAAAGGGAATACTTTGTGAATGGCTTGTGCATATTATTGTTCATGAACTTACAATTGATGAAAATAGCTAAGTGTGGGGAATATGTGTTAAGTTTGATTTAATTATGTAAAATATGCACACACTCTCCTTAGCCTCACAAGTCACTCACAATTCACAACACTCACGAATCACTCACATCACACACAAACCACTCAAAACACAACACACACATGCATATGGAGGGCGCCTAGCGCGCCCGCCCACACCACGCACACACACAAGGCGGGCGCCTAGCGCGCCCGCCCACAACACGCACGCACACAGGGCGGGCGTCTAGCGCGCCCGCCCCACACGCACGCACACACAGGACGGGCACTTAGCTCGCCCGTCCCTCCTAATGCACACACGGTGTGTGCGCCTAGCGCGCCCGCACCACACACACACACATGCACGGCGGGCACTTAGCGCGCCCTTCCATCACACATGCACACACTCTTACGCACTCATGCATTTTCACTCGCACACTTGCACAGTTTATCACTTGGATATTCCTCACTGCACTCATGCTCCCGCACATATTTTGCGCACATTATCAGACAACCACACACGTTCACTGTTGAGCACCAAGTGCTTGAAGAAATGCATTAAAATTCCTTAATGACTAAGTCTTGAGTGAACTACGTGGCCTCACTTTACCTTTGTTGACTTATTCACAGACACGTGGCGGCTTCTCCGGAAAAGATGGAAATTTCTAGGAAGGTCACCCAGCCAACCCAGCAAAGGGAAAGTATAAAAGGAGCTGAAAAGGAAAGAGAAAAAGAGATCGGGAGATTAAGGAGCAAAAAAGAACTTAGAAAATTACAGAAAGGGAGAAGATATTGGGAAATTGCCCATTTCATTTCTGTCTTGTAATCATGAATTCTGAGCCGATCAACATGATCAGCTAGACATAGAGTATTGCCTTGAGGGGTTACATGTATGGATTTAATCTTGTTTGATACATTTGATTTAGAATCTTATCCGTGTTATTTATGTTCATTATTCTGTACTTGTTGTGTTTGATGTTTTGCATTAGATTAACTTCATATTAAATCTGTGGTGACCACTGAGATTGTTGTGAACTTGCCTAAGGAAATCAATCCCAACTTGTATTGATTATGAACATGCTTGTGTGAGTCTTAGTCCTGTACATTTCATGATTTAGAAAAGGGCAATGAGCGTTTCTGTACGGTGAGTTTAGATTACATCTGGGATGACTGCCCTGACAAGGAGTATATCCAAGTAATCGAGGCTCACTACTGTCACTATAGAAAAGGATTAAGAGTATTCTCGTATTGTGGATTGAGATTACATCTGGGATGACTGCCCTGACAAGGAGTATATCCAAGTGATCGAGGCTCACAGTAGGAGAGTCGGGATCTTGGGGAGTCTCACTCGTACCTATAACTTGCCCTGACAAGGGAAGTTAGAGGAGTATTGTGAAATGGGTTTGAGAGAACTGACAAGTTGATCGAATCCCAGCTCACTAGCAGAGAAGTCCCCTCACACTTGCTCATACAAGTCAGGGATAGCAAGAGAAAAATCCATACTAGTTGTTCCACCCTCAAGGCAACACCTCCCGTTTTATTGAGTTATCTCCCGTTCCAACATTCTTGCATTTTCATTCATTTGAGTATTATTTCGTGCCTTTTTAATTGTTCATACTTGCTATCATTATTCAATACTTGATTACAACCCTCTCCCTGTGGAGACGATCCCACTCATCACTGCTGCATTTATTGTTGAGTTTGGGTAAAATTGCAGGGTAGCGACAACCCCTGTCCAATTTTTGGCGCCGTTGCCAGGGAAAGGCTAAGTATTAGGAATTGATTGTGATAGTTTTATGATTCGAATTTTTGGTATTTCGTATTTCAGTATTTGTTCTGTTTCTTTTGATTGACTTTTGATTACAGTTGGTGATCCTGTCAAGAATATTTCATCCCATTTCTACAGTTTGTTTTTTAATTCAGTAATCTATCTACGTGGGAGGTGTCTTTGGCTTGTGTAGGTAATCCAGCTTATGCAAGTGGGAGCCAGACTTCGTGGGATTGAACCTGAGTTTGATTTTGATCCAGAGCTCCAGAGGACTTTGAGGAAAAGGAGAAGGGCTCTAGAAATGGCGGAACAGGGTGAAGAGAGAGCTAGGCCCCAACAGGGGGAGGAGAGACCAAGAGACCGACCACCAAGGTTTGGGGACCATTTCGCGGTCAACTTCGAGAGGAGGAACAATAGGCAAGATGTGGATGTGGAAAGTTACCAAATCCCAACTCAAATAGTATCGATGATAACTCAGGGTCAAGTCTTTCAAGGATTGAGCAATGACGACCCGACCGAGCACTTAGATTGGTTTATGGGATTATGTAACACTTTCAAGCTGCAAAGAATCACACCTGATGAAGTGAGAAGGATATTGTTCCCACTCTCTCTCAAAGGCAGGGCAAAGCACTGGTTTAACTCGATCGGAGGGCCCTCGGTATTGAGGAATTGGAAAGGAAATTCCTGGCCAAATATTTCCCCCCATCTAAACTGGAGAGAATGAGACTTGAAATAAGGAACTTTCAGCAGCAAGATGGGGAGACCTTCAAGGAAGCATGGGATAGGTTTAATAACTTGCTCAGGCAATGCCCCAACAATGACCTTGGAGAGATAAGGGAGCTTAACACGTTCTTCAAAGGATTGTCCCCCGAATCTTCACTAATGGTTAAGGCCTCGGCTAACGGAGCCCTCAAGGATAAAAGTGTCCCGGAAGTAAGGGAGCTATTCGAATCTATAGCTGACGACGAGTATTTGTTCCTGGAAACTCGGAAGGCACCTGTAAGAAAACAGCGAGGAGTGCTGGAGCTGGACGAGGAGACTTCCTTGGAAGCAAAGATTGAGGCCCTAACAAGGCAGATCCAAACTCTCAAGGCCGCAAACACTGCTCCTGTGCTGATGTGTGGTTTATGCAAAGGTGAACACCACACCGATGAATGTGAGCTCACACAGGAGTCTGTTCAATATGTTCAGAATTACAACAACAGACAGCAATATGGTGGCTATAGAAACCAGTCTGGTCAAGGGTCTTGGGGACAGAACAATCAGGGAAATCAGCAAAGACAGTACTTCCAAGGTGGAGAGTCGAGCAACAGGGAGCCGAGGAAGACCACAGATGAAATGTTTCAAACAATCATGGAAAGGATGGACATGTATGAGAAGAGGACTTCTGCAGTGGAGGCCTCCATCAAGAACATAGACCTGCAAATAGGCCAGCTGGCCAAGGCGAGAAACCAACGCCCTCAGGGCGCCCTTCCTAGTGATACCGAGCCTAACCCAAAAGGAAATGAGAGAGAGGTGTGCAACGCCATCACACTAAGATGCGGTAAGGAGATAAAAAAGGATCAGAAGAATGGAGAAAATGAAGAATCAGTGGAAGAAGTCCCAGAGGAGACTATCATTGTGGAAGAAGAAATACGGGAGGATGAGAAGGAAAGTGTGAAGGCTCCTGAGCCTAAGAAGAAGAGGGGACCTGCCAGCCCCTATAACTATCCGGAGTTTGCACCTCTCCCACCTTTTCCCCAACGCGTTCCAGCACAGGCCAAGAAGGGGGCCCAGTTCACAAGGTTCCTGGACATGGTGAAAAATGTCAACGTGAATGTCCCTCTTCTGGACCTAGTCACTGCAGTGCCTCGGTATGCTAAATTTCTGAAGGATCTGATCGCGAATAAAGAGCAAATATTACGTTGTGAGGTGCCAATTCTGCTGACTAAGGAGAGCCAGGCTTGGATTAACAATGAGCTCCCTCCCAAGCTCAAGGACCCTGGGAGCTGTACAGTCCCTTGCACTATCGGAGGAAAATTTTTCAATAAAGCGTTGTGCGATCTTGGGGCAGGGATAAACCTGATGCCACTATCCCTCGCCGAGAGTATAGGTCTGAGAGAGAAGATTAAACCTGTGGCTGTCCTCCTACAGTTAGCAGATAGATCCGTGGTACAACCGACAGAAATGGTGGAAGATGTGTTGGTGTCGGTAGACAAATTTGTGCTTCCAGTGGATTTCATAGTCTTGGATATGGAGGAGGATCCCGAAGTCCCACTTATATTGGCAGGCCATTCTTGGCAACAGGGGATGCCCTCATAGGAGTTAAAGGAAAAACCATCACATTCCGGGTCAATGGTGAAGAGGTGGTATTCAATGTGGATTATGCGATGAAGCACCCTCAGACCATTGAGCAATATTGTCTGGCAGGCCTGGTGGAGGGTCACCCTCCCTCACTTAAGTCAGAACATACAGGTAAGTCTCTTGCCTTAACACACGACCCTGATGAAAGTGATATGCATGATAATTTTGAGAATGTGTTAACTGATGAAGAAAGTGAAATTGTGCATGAATTGCAAAACATGATTGAACAACTTGTGTTGAATGACTCTGTTGAGAAAATGAGTTCTGATCATGAATTTAATGGAAATTGTGTTGATGAGAGGAAATTGAACGAAATAAAGGAAAATCTTGATTTTGTTGTCTCTACTGACGAAAAGGTGGAAATTGTGCCCACTGCGGTGAGGCTTGACAATATTGAGTACAGGAACAAGAGCTCACCCCAACCAGAAATAAAACCAACCAAGCGGAAAAGCCAACCATTATTCAACTATCTGAAGCGCATGGTGTGGAAAGAGAAAAAGAAGCGCCACCCAGTAAGCAGAAATGTGGGTGCCGAGACTTTGGGTGGGTCAAGTAAAGACAAAGGACACACCCAGTCCCTTGACAATCCACCTACTTGACAACAACTCTTCCATGTCGGGCTGAGGACAATAAACCAAGCGCTGTGTTGGGAGGCAACCCGATCATTTAATTTTAGTTGTTGATAGTTGTTTATTTCAATACATTGTGACCCCAATAAAACACCTGAGTTTAAAAGCCATAATGTGTGCATATCTGAAGGAACCTCGAAATCAACAGGGAGTCAACCAGCTGAGTTTTGTACATCCGGATGTCGACAGGTAAACAGTTTCGAAAATATTCTTTGCACTGACGAAGGATGAGAATCAAATCGCATACGTGACGTGATGAACACACCGAGATTCTCTACCTTTCTGAAATGATTCAGGTAAAGCTGTACTACGGTGTCACGGTCTAAACAAGATAATATAATAGATCACACTGAGTTTTGCAGAGAATAGTCAAATCAATTTGGAAAGAAAGCATGAGTGGTAGTAGAGGCGCCACTTTCACACGCACCACTGCACACAAGATAATCATTAACACCTTGAGAAGCTTGACCCAAAATTGCCCACAAGAAATCGGCCATGAATGAGAAAATGGGTGAAATATTGATGACATGTGATAATGTGGGGCCAAGAGCTTTGTTTGGTAGCAATCAATTGTTCAAGTGGCCGAATTATGCAAAAGGAAAGTTGATTTGATTACACAATGCTTTGTTTGCATCCTTCTTGTCATGTAGTCATTTTGTCATTTTGTGAAGTCACATGACAATTGTTTTCTAGCGTGGAAGAGCCGAACCATGCATGGGAAATTTCCCTATAAATACCATGCATTGTGCATTCCATTCATCAAGCAATTCTCATGCATCAAAGTGTGCATATTCGGCCAAGAGGAAATGCAACAATAGAATAGGCCATTTTGAGAAGTTGGTAGTGCTCCACAAAAATTTGATTCTTTGTTTTGCAATTTTGCTGTGCCCAGTCTTCAAGCCAAGTAAGCATTTCTTACTCCTTAGCTCTATGCTTGTCTGGTCAATTTCCAAGATGAGATGATTTACATAGAATGGCTATGCTAATTTGAACAGCTAAATTAGAAGGTGCAATTTAATTATTGTAATGGACTGTTGGCGTAATAGGCTGTTGAACTGTTTGTGGTTATCATCCTTCCTTCTTTGAATTTCGCATGCTAAATATTACCACAAGGAAGTTCTTCACTTTTGTGCACTGTCAATTCTGAAAATGGTAGCTTGTGAGAGTAATTTTCCATGATTTGAATTAATGCCAAATGATTTAAGCTCGTGATGTTTTAATGCTTCCATGCTTCACCGTGGTGATGAATGATGTTGATAAATTGTGATGAACAAATCTTGGTGTGCTAATGATATTGTGATTAGTTGTGATATAATTTTGGGGCCGATTTTTACATGAAAAAAATTTCTCAAATGCGCTTCACGTCTTTTAACTGCCCATGTATGTCCAACTATCTTGTATGGCATAACGAGAGTCCTGGAATGTTGTATAGCATGAATTAGACAGTGGGGTGTAATTGCCTTGCACAGCTTAATGAGAAAATTTCATGATCTTGTATGGTGAAGCATGCTTGGGTGTTACGTGAATCCAAAAGACATGATGGAATTGGGTGTACACAACTCATGCAATGTTGGAATTTTCAGGTACCATGGCACCAAAGAAATACTCTCAAACTCCTGCTACCACTTCCAAGGGTCAAGCGTCGAAAGGGAAGGCCAAGGTCCTGGTGGATGAAACCTCATCCGACTCTGAGTCAGACGAGGAATATTTTCCCGAGAATTATGAAGCTGAGGACACACAAGACACTGGTAGCAAGAAAAGGAAAAATTCTCAATCGGTGGTCCTCCAAAGATTTGTCAGTGCCTATGCTCAAGAAAAATTCTGTGAATTTGCCGTCCGACACATCCATGTTGAACGATCCTTTCGCATCACCGAAAAGCCATACACAGACATCATCCAGCACTACAAGTGGAAACCGTTGACAGTGGCTCCAGAGACATGCAATGTAGCTATTGCTAAGGAATTCTATGCAAATGCTGCTGCGATCGATAAGAAAGAGGTCAAGGCGAAGGGGGTATTCGTGAGAGGCAAATACATAAAATTCACCAGCGAGATGGTGATTAAGCATTATGGGCTCCCGGACTACGACATAGACGAGCTTAGTGACCTGATCGAAATGGGAAACCCAGATACTATTCTACAAGCACTGACTCTTCCGGGATCAGATTGGGTGAGAAACCAACACGGTGACCTGAGGCATGCGCGGCTCAAGGATTTGACAGCCGAGGCTAAAACATGGCTTTCTATTTATCAACTCCCGCCTCATGCCCACCACCCATAACACAAAAGTGACCAAAGACAGAATCTTTCTTGTGTATGCCATCCAAAGAAGGCTAACTATAGATGTGGGAAGGTTCATGACCACATACATCAACCAGGCCATATCTGAGCACAATCTAGCCATGTATTTCCCACACTTGATCCTGGAGCAAGCTATCAAGCATGGAGTGAAAGTGTCCACCGGAGAGGAATGTCGAGTTTCAACAGGACCAGTCAAGGATGGCCAACAAAGATTTTATCAGAATCAAGAAAAAGAAGACAGACAGCAGAGAGAAGCTGAGGCAAGGGAGAGAGAAAGGGTGGAACCGATACCAATAGTGGACGACATTGATGGCGATGTGAACCCAGCCGAGCCACACCAACAACCGCCCAACCAGCAACCACCGCAAGGGTTCGATAACTTCAACAATATGCAACTTGCACTTGAGGGACTTCAAACTACATTCCAAAACCACCACAATTCCCTCATGCAACATATCGACGAAATGGAAGGCAGGTGGACTGGACTGCAGGACTGCATGGGCATTATTTGGACACGAATAGAATCAATGGAACAAGAGCAGACCACACAGTGGAAGGCCATTGACAACAAGATCAATCAGTGCCAAACCGAAGTCCACAATCTCAATTTGATGATGGTGTACCACCATCAATCCCGAGGACCAAATTCTTACTTTCCCCCAATTGAGGAGATGGACAACCCGGCCAGAATGATTGTGGATACTAGCAGTCGAAGGCTAGTCATGCAACATGGGATGACCTCTACTGCGGGTTCGAGTGCACCAAATTTCAGAAATACCCCACCATCCTTCCCCGGCTTCTCCCGTTTCTCCAACCAACTCCCACCTCCAGACATTTAAACGCGGTAGTCTCTCTCCTTTACAATGGGGACCATTGTTCATTTCAAGTGTGGAGGGAGACATTCATGATTTGGGGGTGTGCTTGGAAATTGCTGATGTCTGTGTGATTGGCTATGCTTGGAACTTCTTTGAAGTGATGTTTGTGTTTGTGAGGCCGAGGGCCTTTGTTTAAAAATTGCTTATGTGTGTTATCATATGTGCGGGAGATGAGTGATAGGGTGGATTGTTTAGTATTTAGGTGGTGTGTTTTCTTCTTGTTTTACTGTTCTTGTGTTGTTGGGAGCAAAAGTCAGTGTCTAGCACTGACCTTGTAGTGTGCTTGAATTTCCTTATTGTTGCGATAAATGTGAGTGTTTCTGTTGTGTTGTGCAAATGTTCATTATCCAGTCCATTCCTCACACGTGCACGCCAAATCACACTCGCACTCCCAGCATCATTGCAAATCCATGAATGTTACTTAATTGTTATGTATGCAAAATTTTTTTTTTTTTTGAGATTTACAGTGTCTATTCGATGAGTACAATTTGATAAGTAAAGTGCGATGTCAAAGTAAGATAGAAACGCCAGCAACAAATTTGACATAGGAGAGAGCTTATGATTCTTTACATGTATGTGCTTTCTACTCGTAAACATTTATTCTTGTATTTTGAGTACATAGTCTATTGGAAACACACACGAACACAAACTGTTTGAATTTGTGCAAATATGAAGAAAAAGCCAGTGGGCGAATAAAGGGAAAAAATAGCCACAAAACCCTGGGCAGCCAAGCACCAAAGTGCGGCATGAATAAGCACCAATGTGCAAGTTAATTTCTGTTAAGCTTTGCAATAATAAGTGTTCGTGTGTGTGGACAAAAGGATTGTGGTGCAAGAATTGTCTTTAAGTGTCTACTTGAGTACTCTACATAGACAATGTGGGAATCATGAGAAACTCTCAAAACACACTGCACGCTGACGGTTTGGTCTTTATTCGTTTCACCTTGCTTGGCAAATTGTATAAGTCGGATGAACTGTGAACTCAACAACTAGATATTTGTGCATGCGAAAAATTTGAAAATGGATTGCTGATGATGTTGTTGCGAGTGTTTGAATGTGGAATGGATGAGAGCATAGTTTTCGTTTTTCCTTTGCTCGGGACTAGCAAAGATTCAAGTGTGGGGGGTTGATAAGTCGGAGTTGTACCGACTTATTTATCTGACATACACATCCTTTTTATATAGAAATCGAGTAAAGGGAATACTTTATGAATGGCTTGTGCATATTATTGTTCATGACCTTACAATTGATGAAAATAGCTAAGTGTGGGGAATATGTGTTAAGTTTGATTTAATTATGTAAAATATGCACACACTCTCCTTAGCCTCACAAGTCACTCACAATTCACAACACTCACGAATCACTCACATCACACACAAACCACTCAAAACACAACACACACATGCACATGGCTAGGCGCCCGCCCACACCACGCACGCAAACAGGACGGGCGCCTAGCGCGTCCGCCCCACACGCACGCACACACAGGGCGGGCGCCTAGCGCGCCCGCCCCTCCTAATGCACACACGGTGCGGGCGCCACACACACACACATGCACGGCGGGCCCCTAGCGCACCCGCCCACCACACATGCACACACTCTTACGCACTCATGCATTTTCACTCGCACACTTGCACAGTTTATCACTTGCATATTCCTCACTGCGCTCATGCTTCCGCACATATTTTGCGCACATTATCAGACAACCACACACGTTCACTGTTGAGCACCAAGTGCTTGAAGAAATACATTAAAATTCCTTAATGACTAAGTCTTGAGTGAACTACGTGGCCTCACTTTACCTTTGCTGACTTATTCACAGACACGTGGCGGCTTCTCCAGAAAAGATAGAAATTTCCAGGAAGGTCACCCAGCCAACCCAGCAAGGGGAAAGTATAAAAGGAGCTGAAAAGGAAAGAGAAAAAGAGATCGGGAGATTAAGGAGCAAGAAGGAACTTAGAAAATTACAGAAAGGGAGAAGATATTGGGCAATTGCCCATTTCATTTCTGTCTTGTAATCATGAATTCTGAACCGATCAACATGATCGGCTAGACATAGAGTGTTGCCTTGAGGGGTTACATGTATGGATTTAATCTTGTTTGAGACATTTGATTTAGAATCTTATCCGTGTTATTTATGTTCATTATTCTGTACTTGTTGTGTTTGATGTTTTGCATTAGATTAACTTCATATTAAATCTGCGGTGACCACTGAGATTGTTGTGAACTTGCCTAAGAAAATCAATCCCAACTTGTATTGATTATGAACATGCTTGTGTGAGTCTTAGTCCTGTACATTTCATGATTTAGAAAAGGGCAATGAGCGTTTCTGTACGGTGAGTTGAGATTACATCTGTGATGACTGCCCTGACAAGGAGTATATCCAAGTAATCGAGGCTCACTACTGTCACTATAGGAAAGAATTAAGAGTATTCTCGTATTATGGATTGAGATTACATCTGGGATGACTGCCCTGACAAGGAGTATATCCAAGTGATCGAGACTCACAGTAGGAGAGTCGGGATCTTGGGGAGTCTCACTTGTACCTATAACTTGCCCTGACAAGGGAAGTTAGAGGAGTATTGTGAAATGGGTTTGAGAGAAATGACAAGTTGATCAAATCCCAGCTCACTAGCAGAGAAGTCCCCTCACACTTGCTCACACAAGTCAGGGATAGCAAGAGAAAAATCCATACTAGTTGTTCCACCCTCAAGGCAACATCTCCCGTTTTATTGAGTTATCTCCCGTTCCAACATTCTTGCATTTTCATTCATTTGAGTATTATTTCGTGCCTTTTTAATTGTTCATACTTGCTATCATTATTCAATACTTGATTACA
Source organism: Ophiorrhiza pumila (assembly GCA_016586305.1). Lineage (NCBI taxonomy): Eukaryota > Viridiplantae > Streptophyta > Magnoliopsida > Gentianales > Rubiaceae > Ophiorrhiza > Ophiorrhiza pumila. The sequence continues at coordinate 8,624,572 of BLIW01000005.1, forward strand.
ACCCTCTCCCTGTGGAGACGATCCCACTCATCACTGCTGCATTTATTGTTGAGTTTGGGTAAAATTGCAGGGTAGCGACAACCCTTGACCAACACATAAGGTGGACCGAGAAGACAATTTATTACGCTCAATATGTGGTCGAAGAATAAAGCAAGTACAACCGAAGACGCGCAACGAGGAATAATCAGGTGAATGACCATACAACTTTTCAAACGGGAACAAACCTGAATTATGAGATATTGGAATTCTGTTGATCACATGAGCAGCGGTAAGTACTGCTTCTCCCCAAAACACACTAGGAACCTCGGCTGGCAACAAAAATGAACGAGCTGTACACGAGGTTTGATGGATAGTCCCATCAGAAGCAAGTAACTAAGAAAAATCATGAGAAGTGTATTCACCCCCCAAATCACACCGAAAATATTTAATGGCAGATGAGTGTTGGGTTTTCACAAGAGCTCGAAAGTTACTGAATATGGTAAGAAAATTAGACATGCGTTTCATAAGATAAACCCAAGTATAACGAGTGAAATCATCAATAAAAGATACATAATATCTAGATCCTCCTTTGGTGGATATAGGAGAGGGTCCCCACACATCAGAATGCACAAGATCAAATGGCGCAATTGAAAAAGAAATACTTTTATTAAAAGGCAAGGCTGAAAATTTAGCCAGTTTACAACCACTACAATCAGAAATATCATGACTGTCCAAATGACCTAAAACTCCTGTAGACACCAAAAACTTTAAACGAGACCCAGAAACATGACCTAAACGAGAATGCCAAAGATAAAAATCGGAAGGCGAACGACTCAAACGAAAAAACGACAAATCCACACTAGACACAGCAATATCTGATATTTTTATCTCATCCAAAACATAGAGTCCCCATTCCCTATGACCTATCCCAATCATCTTCTGAGATTGCGGGTCCTGAACAAAACGATTGGTAGAGGTAAAAAAAACTAAAAGGTCAGAATCAAACAATTGACCAACAGATGTAAGATTTAAAGTTAGACTAGGAATATGGTATACGTTTGAAAGAGATAAACGAGATGTGTGAACAGAGCCAATTCCTGTCAATGGCATTGGAGTACCATCAGCGGTCATAACAGACAAAGATGGAGCAGAATTAACAGACACAAAAGAATCAATATCAAGAGACATATAATGAGAAGCGCCTGAGTCTAAGATCCATAAAGGAGACGATTTACCAGAATTATTAGACAAAACTTTAGGAGAGAAGGCAGACATGGCATGAGGCTGAGAAGCAAGGAACTGCTTAAACTGCTCCATCATATGTGGATCCAAGGACGGGGTAGCAACTGCATTATTGGGCTGAGGTGGGCGATACGTCCATGGAGCAGTCTGTGGCGAACATTGTTGAGGTGGTCGTTGTTGCTACTGTTGTTTGCCTTTTCTCAACAATTTCGGACACTGAGCCTTCCAATGACCTTTCTGTTTGCAAAAAGCACATTCATCCTGGGAGACCTTAGGAGCTGGTCTGTTTTGGTTGCCAGGTGGAGACTGTTGTGGAGCAGCAAAGACGGAAGGAGGTATAGGTAGGACAGACCCTGTATTTACTTTAGACTTAAGCCGAACCTCCTCTGCTAAAAGTTCATGAAACACAATATCAACAGACGGAAGAGGAGAACGATGTAGAATTGTGCCACGCAATCCCTCAAAATCGTTTCGAAGAGCCATCAAAAACTGTACCAGGCATTGTTCTTCCCTACGAGCCAGATATGGTTCAAATTTTCGCAGCTCTGCAGATTCAGTGAGAGCCAACTGATCCCAGAGATTAGACATGGCAGAATAAAACTCCTGAACACTCATATCATTCTGCTGAAGTGCGCGAATATCTGCCTCCAACTGATACTGCTTGGCAAAATTAGATTGTGTGTACAATCAAGTCAGATGATCCCAGACCTCTTTAGCCGTCTCATACTTAGCCAACTGAACACCAATAGAGTGGGTAACAGAATTGTTAATCCACGTAATAATCTTCGAATTATCAGACTCTCAAATATCGATCAAGGCTGCATAATCAGTCACCTTATCGTCTGTAGGTTTAATTCACACACCTGTAACATAGTTCGACATAGATTTTCCGCGCAAGAAATTCTTCATAACGTAGCTCCAATACGTATAGTTTGGACTATCCAATTGAACAATAATCGACTGAAGTGAATCATCCTTACGACTAGCCATAATGAAAGAGGCACAAAAAACAAAACTCCCAAAACCGAAATCAACAGATTCGAAATGCCCAAAATCAACAGAATCCAGACAAATCAACGTAAGCAAAAACACCACAAAATCGAAATCAACAGATTCGAAATGTCCAAAATCAATAGAATCCAGACAAACCAACGTAAGCAAAAACAAATAAAAGGGAATACGAAAATACCACCAAAAATTTTTTTTTTCATCCCGTGCCCCCCAGCGAACTCACCGCGGTGAGTTCGATCCGCGAAAGCTGTGGATTGGATTAAAATTTCTTCAATCAAGCAAAGAGAATCCATGAATGGTTGCTCTGATACCATGATAATATAGAGAAAAAGAGGCTAGGGATTTCTTATTGACGTGCATAAAATAAATCAGAATACAATAAAGAGTATATATAGCTAGGGATTACAATGAAAACTAAATAGACTAAAGGACCATTAGATAAATACAGCTAAGCTAATAATTCCAATAATCAAATAAAAATCCAAATACTTCCAATAATCGAACAAAAGTCTCCCTTATTTGTTGCAAATATACAGAGTACAATGAAAGCTCTAATCTATTACAATTGATGGATTCAAATCGTGTAGAAACTACACTTTTCTTTAGCATTTATTTGCTCTGCACTTTGAATCTCCAAAACATAAGAACAAAGAAAGGCTTTTATGCATAAATTCTCTAAGACTTGTGATATGATTTTCTACAACAAATCTACCCAAATTGATCCTTTTATATACTACAAGACTTGTGAGTTACAAGTCTTCATCAACAATAGGAACTACAACTTTTAGTGAGAGTTATAATTCTGCACAAGGGTTGGAGTTAACTTTTCACATATTACAAGAAAATGGAAGTTACAATCATTCGCATTCATATCTTTAAAAAAATGGAGGTTACAACCATTTACATTCATATCTTTATAAGAAAGGAGGTTACAACCATTCACATTCATGTCATTTATAAGAGTGGAAGTTACACTCTTCATGTTAATGAGAGTTACAACCATTCATGTGAATGGAAGTTACAACTCTTCAATTCTAAAATGAATGAGAGTTACTAGCCATTTTCCACATGTATATTCACATATGTTGAAAATATTTCAATAATCCCCCGTCATTTTCAGTATATTGAAAAATCTTTTAAGGATCCCTGAAAATTCCTGATAATCTACGCATTAGTAATGGTGTCTTTTGATTGAACCACTACCTTAGTATAGATTTTAATAACTAATCAATGCTAATTGGTAGACAAGATTTGAACCAATTGTATAATAGACTAGCCACATAAATCAATACACATAAATTTTAGCATTTCATTTGTTATATTAATGATACATTAGGTCTTGTATCTCTATCCTTTCATAAGTGTGTACAAAGCTAAGTCCAAAGCTTTGATGGATACCTTAAATCCAACACATATATAGGCAAGCACTTTATGCCCCCGCCATTTTTGGCATTTCTAAGTCTTATTAAGAACCAAAGTTCAACCTTCCTTTTCTTGGCGGAATACACAACACTACTACTTCTTGGGATGATTTAGTGTAGTGTTCTAACCGCTTTAACAATATACTTTGGCTCATTAAATTCAAGACTATTTGTTGTAAGCAGCATTGAATTGAGGTTCCATTGTAAATGATTTTATTGAATGGACTTTCATCCACATATTTATTTAATCCTTTTGATAAAGGATTTTCCAAATTATCTTTAAACTTTATAAAGTTCACTGTAATTGTTCTACTTGTGATTAACCATATTAAGCCTTAGACCAATATATCTAGACTTACTATTGCACACTCACTATATGTTTTAAGTAGCATATCTGCACAATCTAACAACCATAAAATATTGGTTTTGATATCACATTGTTTGATCACATTACATTAGTAACTTAAGAAGTTGATTTCTTAGTTTTTTCAACTTTATAAGTTTTAAACTCCCCAATCATTTCTTATTTAATAATGTAATGAACAAATATAGCAAACTTGTTCAAGTATCAAACAAAAGTAGCAAAATACTTTCCCATACTAAATTAAATTTTGCACATGTTCCAAACCTACTTGATTTTCTATCAAGTTAAGGAAATAGTTACATATAACTATATGCTTTAGCTAACAAATATATTAAATCACAAGTTTTGTTCACATTACATTGAAGTTTAAGAAGTAGATTTTCTAGTCATTCAACTTTATAACTTTTAATTACTTCTTATTTACAATATAATAAATAAATATAGCAAAACTTGATTCAATCATCAAAGAAAAGTAACATAATACTTTTACTTTTCAAAATATATGTGCTATATACTCACATATATTACTATGTATCATCTTATTTGATTTTCTCTTAATTTAAGGAAATGTTTTCTTTGTTATTTTTAACAAATATACAAGTTATTCAGTCCCTATATTCTAATTTATAACATGGAAAAGATCATACTTTGTCAATATCAATAAATGTCTAGTAATAATCATAACATAATCTGCAATGCCATAAAAGAATATTAAATTAAATAACTGATAAGTCGGGTTTATACCGACTTATATGTCATAATTCCTTGAGCTTTTGCACGGTTTTATTGTGAAAATCTTACTTGATGTGTGATTTATGTGCTCAAACGTTCATGAACTGATAATTGTAGAAATTGTCAAGAGTTGTGGAAATGTTGAACAAATTGATGTGATTATTGCATGTATTGAAAGCGAGTACACACTTGACACAATTGTTCCACAATACTCAAGCACGCACACACAAAGTCTAATAGCACACTCAAGCACAATCAAGCACTTTGCATGCACACACTACACACACTCAGCACACACAAAACACACATGCACGAGGAGGGCGCGCTAGGTGCCCACCTACACTCACACAGCACGCACATACGCACACAAGCGGACGCACACACGTACACACACAGGCAGGCGCCTGGCGCACCCGCACACTCATGCACGCACACAGGCGGGCACCTGGCACACCCACCAAGTATACAGCGCTCGCGGGCGCATGCAAGGGCGCGCGCATACACAGCACATAGCGCGCCCGCACAGGCGCACACTTGCACAGCGCGCGCGCGCTCAACTCTCATTTCAGCACATACTCACACACTAACTCGCACACACTCGCACAAAGTTTCATGCACTCACTCACTCACTACACTCACACACTTGCCCTATATTCATGTACTTCACTTCACACCCAATTGGATACTTAGCATGCACGGCAACACAAACCACACAAGCACAAGGCACAAAACTTGGCTTACACAAGTGAACAAGCACAAACACATCCAATCAATATTTCACCAAGTGTTTGATGAATTTCATTCTTAATGATTAAGCTATGCATTTAACACATGAAAAACACGTAACCTCACTACATCTGATAATTGGTCTTGCAGGACACGTGAAAAAATCTCTCAACGGAAGAACGTGATCAACTCTCCTCATGAAAGGGTATAAATACAACCACAAAAACTCAACAGAAAAAAATAGAGAGAGAAGGGTGGCCGCACAGAAGAGAGAATCACGATAGCTAGATTAGGGTTTAGGCTAGTTTAGGATTTTTCCATTTTTCTCTCTCTTTTCTCTCTCTAAACTCATATTGCCTTGAGGATTTGACATTCATGGATCTGCAATGGTTGAGACAACATAATGTTATTTAATCTGTGTTTCATATATTTTCTATTCATTGCATGTTTGATTTCAATCTGCTTATGTGAATGTCTAAATTCAGGGTCGATCTGTGGTACCCACTGAGATCACCTTGGATCTACTAATAGGAAATTGAATTCAACATGAATTGAATCTGGAAACATTCCTTGCATATGTCTTAAGATCTGATTGCTTTGTGATTCCATTTGTACGGTGCCAACTGATAAGTGAAATCAATTTAGGGACAAGACTTAGGATTATTCACATAAAACAATTTGAATCCATGAATTGGTTAGTTGCCCTGCCAAGGGAGATAATTAAGAATTGAACTAGAATTGTTGCACAGAGTAGGGATCTGGGTTCCTAATTTGTGCCAAGAACTTGCCCCACCCGGAGAAGTTTGAGGAGTCAGTGAAGTGGGATTGAGAGAACCACCAAGTTAATCAATTTCACGACACTAGCAGAATAGTCCTCTCATGTATATATACACTAGTCGATGATGCCATGAATGGATCTATGAATGTTAGAACCCCTCAAGGCAGTATCTTATTTTCTTGTTTGAATACTAACATTTGGCATTCATTTCTAGTTAGCATGCATTTGATTTCTCTCTCATTTTGTATTCATTCTGTTTTGCATTTGTTCTATTTGCTTTTGTTACACAGTAGGTGGTCTTGAACAAACAATCTTTTGGTAACCAACCCTTCTTTATGGAACGATCACTCTCATCGCTACTACAGTAGTGTTAGGGTAAAATTGAGAGAGTAGCGACAACTCTTTCCAATAACTAACATAAAACTTTCATTATACATACCAAATGCAATTACTTTAGCATTTCAATATAATAATAAATGCATTACAATTTTTTTATCCTTCATGGACATCAAACTCTTGAAAATCATTTATTTAGAACACATTTTTAGTAGAACCTTTATCAATCTATTAAGGGAATTTTTTTTCCACACTATTTAATTAAAGATCATTATAACAATTTTTTTCATAATCATCCTTCGATGATTTTTCCATAGCAAATCCTTATACAATGAAAGAAATACAGTACTTTTTTCCTTCATAAAATAGTTTGCCATAAGTTCTAACTTACTTTTTGTATATAACATGACAAAGATATCATTTCATCATATCTTATATTGTAATTCACATGTCCAAACTTACAATTACATAAAATAAATTATGACTTAAACAAATAAGTAAAAAAAAATATTATTATTCATTTTATTTACTAGCATGACATTCAATTTGATTATAGAAAAAAACATTATTCTACATTTTATTGATTGGCATGACATTTAATTTGAACATGCCATTACAATGGTAGCCCTTCCCAATAAACATTCCTCCCTTTGATAGGATAAATTTATCAGTTTCAAAAATAAGTTTGAATCCAAACTTGTTCAACAAACCACCACTAACAAGGTTTTTCTAACTTTCGGTATATACAAAACATTTTTCAAAATGTCAACATGACCGGACGTAAATTTCAAGTTTATTTCTCCAATACCTCGTATAGGAGTAGTGGTTGCATTACCCAATATATACAAGTTTGTTGGATTCATCCATAGGTTTTCAAATTTTGAAGAATTGCTTGTTTTTGCAAACATGCTTGGTAGCACCTGTATCAACCTACCTTGGAGATCCACAATGTTTACTTCCGAGATCATTGCGACAAAATTTTGAATATCTTGGTTGGATTTTTCACCATTGTCTATTTTATTCTTTAAGAAGCGACATTCATGCTTGTAATGTCCCTCTTTATTGCAATAGAAGCACTTTCCATTCTTTTTGTTTATTCTTTTGTTAGATGATTAATCATGGGACACATTTGTCCTCTTGCCTTGGTTGGACTTATTTGTTTGTCCAACCTCCACTATGTGCACTTTCATTGAAGGATTCGTGTCCTTCTCCTCTTGTCTCATTTAAGTATCGTTATTTTCCTACACACAAAACTCTTCTTCTATACGAAGAGAGTTAGCTATACTTTCAAGAGTGATATCTACTTTTTATGTTTGGGATTTTTTTTGAAGTCTTTCCAAAAGGGGAAAGTTTGTTTATTATAGAACTAACAATTATAGTTTCATCCATAAACATGTTATATTGGTTAAAATGGTTTAACATTTTTTCTATTTCAGAAAATTGCTCCATTACCTATTTTGAATCAACCATTTTATAATTTAAGAAGTTAGAAACAAGAAACTTCCTACTAGATGCATCCTCTTGCATGTATTTGGTTTCAATTTTGTCCCACAACTCCTTTGCGGTTGGAATTGAGTGGTAGATATCAAAGAGACCATCACTCATTGCATTGAGGATGTGACCACGACAAATTTCATCATCATTTTCCCATTTTTGGCAATTCCCAATGTCTGCAAGAGTCTCATCTTCTGCATTTGGTGTTTGAGACTTGGGAGTGTCCAGCACATAAGCAACATTGAGAGCCACAAGCAAAAATTGCACTCTCTTTTGCCATCTTGTAAATTGTCCAGCATCAAAACTCTCCAACTTGACAATGTTGGTAGCCAAATCTTTGATAGAACTTGCCATTGTTGGTTAAATAAGGTCTAACGATTGATGGAAATATATAGAGAGTACAATGAAAGTTCTAATCTATTACAATTGAAAGTTTCAAATCGTGTAGAAACTGCCTTTATTTGCTCTCTTTAGTGTACAAGAAATCTAGAGTAAATATCATTTATGATAAGATAAAGTATTTGAAGATTTAATGCACTTTGAATCTCCAAAACACAAGAACAAAGAAAGGCTTTTATGCAGAAATTATCTAAAACTTGTTGTATGATTTTTTGTAGCAAATCTAACCAAGTTGATCCTTTTATAGACTACAAGATTTGGGAGTTACAAGTTTTCATAAATAATAGGAATTACAACTCTTAATGAGAGTTATAACTCTCCACAATAGTGGGAGTTAACTTTTCACATATTACAAGAAAATAGAGGTTACAACCATTAACATTTATATCTTTATAAGAATAGAGGTTACAACCTTTTACATTCATAGCTTTATAAGAATGGAGGTTACAACCATTCACATTCATGTCATTTACAAGAGTGGAAGTTAAACTCTTCATGTGAATGAGAGTTATAACCATTCATAGATGGAAGTTATAACTCTTCAATTTTAAAATGAATGATACTTACTAGCCATTTTCCACATATATATTCACATATGTTGAAAATATTCCAACATTATTTATACCTTTCTTCCATACCAAATCATCCCATCTTTAATGTTTTGCATCTACAAATTTTCTCCACACTTTTTTCCTTTTCTCTCAAACAATTCAGTCGTCCCGTTGTAACTTTAGAACTAGAAATAGTTCTTATACCAACACGCTAATATGCGGAATCACTTTTATTTATTTATCACAAGAATATGTGTTTGAGAGAAGAGGAATATAACCACAATATCACGTGTATGGCACAACCGCTACACAACAACGCAATCCGCTAATTCGCGAAATTTTTCCAAACCCGAAAAGGCTTTCTCCACACCTCTTTGACGTATCTAATCCTACTCCTCTACCTCTCTCTACAATTACAAAGATCTCTAATACCCTCTATATATAGGGCAATAGCAAATCTAAAACATAGAATGATTTGGGGAGTGTATCCCTCACAAATTCTAATTTCTAAAGGAAAACAATTTAATAAGTAAATGCTATTAGAAATATAATTTCTAATTAATAAAGCTCAGTTTAATTTCCAAGAAATCCCCCTTTAAACTAAGCTTTCCATATATGATCAATACCTTCAAGATCACGTGCTTGAATTCCTTTTGCAATCTCCATTGCAGTTTGGATCTTGTATTTGATCTTCTTCTTTATCTTCATCTTGTCTTCACATGTAACTTGAAACGAATTTTGTAGTTCCGGATCTTGAAGTCTTCAAACATGTTTTCTATTTCTTTTCCTTTTGCACAAAACTTCCATATATCATCATTCTCTTCTAATAGAGAATGACCAATGTAATTTTCAAAGATCAAGAAATCATATTATTCAATTTGAATAATATTTTCAATATTGTTTACATCAACAATCTCACCACCACCAGTGATTTTTTTTATCACGTTCAACCACGTATATGGTTTCTTTTTCCTCTTCAAAAATGATGATTTCATCTTTCTCTTCATAAGCGAAATCACTGACCTCCTTTTCTTCTTTATTCACAAGAACAACAAGTTCATCCATATCTTCACAAATGTGAAGTTTCATTGTATCATCACTCAAATATTTTTCACCAGCATTGTTAATTTTTTTTCTCTAGATATTCATCAACTTGAATTTCTTGATCTTGTTCCACCAAATAAACTATCTCTTTCTCTTTCTTAATTGGATCAACACTTTTTTTACCTCTTCAATAACATTATCATGATGATAACCACAATTTTCTCTCTTGAGATTTTCAATTTCATTAAATAAATCAAATAACCCAAAATCTTCAATGGAATCAAAATTCTCATATACAACCTTGTTATCAACAAAAGTATCATTAACAAAATCAACCATCCATTCCACATATTTTGGAGATTTATAGTCAAGATAAAATTCTAATTTCAACATTATATAAAATATATCTTACCAAAACACATCAGGTGGTTGAGGAAATAGAAAATTTTATTATAATATATGACGGCCAATGACTTTCTCATAATTTTATAAAACAATTTTTCTTTTTGTTTTCGAACCTCGTTAGGCAAAAATAATGCTGTTTTCCAATTAAAAATATCTCACAACCTCATTGATCTAAATATTTTTCAATAATTTGTTCCCATTCTTCATCTTTTCCATAACTCATATTTGGACGTAAAATCTCAAATGTTTCGCCTTGGATCAATTTTCTATCCATAATGAATAAATAAATTCACGTACCTGTCCACCAAGGCTCAATCAACTGTTTTGACTCTAATAAGCAACCCAAGATCTTGATCTGGCTCTAACAAATAACAAAGGTCAAGTATCTTGATCTTGCTCTGATACCACTGTTGGAGATAAAAAAATCTCTGATATGTAACTTGAGAATTAGAAATAGTTCTTATACCAACACGCTAATATGCGGAAGCACTTTTATTTATTTATAACAAGAATATGTGTTTGAGAGAAGAGGAATATAACCACAATATCAGGTGTATGGCACAACCGCCACACAACAGCACAATCCGCTGATCCGCATAATTTCTCCAAACCCGAAAGGGCTTTCTCCACACCTCTTTGAGGTATCTAATCCTACTCTACCTCTCTCTAGAATTACAAAGATCTCTAACACCCTCTATATATAGGTATAGGGCAATAACAAATCTAAAACATACAATGATTTGGGAAGTGTATCCCTCACAAATTCTAATTCCTAAAGGAAAACAACCTAATAAGTAAATTCTATTAGAAATATAATTTCTAATTAATAAAGCTTAGTTTAATTTCCAAAACCATTCAGTCGTCCCGTTGTTATTCCATATTAATATTTAGTTAATGGCTATTTCAGGTTTGGTAGTGAACCTTGGAGAGAGGCTCATAAACTTTGTACCTACAGTTTCCGACGCGTCATTGGCTAAGGCTCCCAAGTTCTTGAAAGCCCCCGATGGAGCTCCCACTAATATCACTATTGCTGTGACAAAACTTGGTGGGAAGTCTGCTTTTGTTGGGAAGTTGGGTGACGATGAATTCGGTCACATGATGGCTGGCATTCTTGAAGAAAACAATATTTTCGTTGAGGGCGTCAATTTCAACTCGAGAGCCAGAACTGCTCTGTCATTCGTGACTCTTAAAGCCAATGGAGAGCGGGAGTTCATGTTTTATAGAAATCCCAGCGCCAACAAACTTTTGACTCCGGATGAGTTGAATCTTGACTAGATTAAATTGGCTACAGTGTTCCACTACGGTTCGATAAGTTTGATCATGGAGCCATGCATATCTGCTCATATGAATGCTATGGAAGTGGCAAAAGGAGGCCAGAACATTACTGTCCTACGATCCCAATCTCCGATTGCCCCTCTGCCATCGGCTAAGAAAGCCCAAAAATAGATCCTGAGCATATGGGACATGGCTGATGTGATCAAGTTCAGCGATGAGGAACTCAAATGCTTATCTGGAAGCGATAAAATTGACGATGAATCGACAATGTCTCTATGGCACCCTAACTTGAAACTACTCCTTGTGACTCTTGCAGAAAAGTGTTGCAATTATTATTGCAAAAATTTCAAGGGAAATGTGGACAATTTCCATGTCAATACTGTCGACACAACTGGCGCTTGTGATTCATTTGTGGGAGCTCTCCTCACTAAGGTTGTGGATGATTAATCAATTCTTGAATATGAAGCGAGGTTGAGAGACATACCCAACCACAATAAAGCAAAAAGTAACAAACATACCCAACCACAATAGTAGAGAAGTAAAAGCCGTTAAATTAGGAGTATTTCATCCTGTCCACTTTAGAAAAGCATTTTTTTGTTGTTTTTTTTGTGTTGAGTACTTTCTCCTTTCTAGTTACACTTCATTAAATTAATGATAATTTTACTATTCTATAATCTATATTTTCTGAATCTAATTCAAAGTCCCTCTATCATATATGTATCGCTATATGGATTCCACTATTCCATTAAAAGTAAAGAAAACTTAAAAGTAACAATGTGTGCATGTTTAAATAAAACAAAGGATTGTGAAGATAATATGAACTTTTTGCAGTGATTCAATTCAATAGTGCTATTATTTCAATTCAATTGACGATGCCATTCAAAGTTTTGTGATGCAATTTTTTGTCTTCTTGAAGTCCATTCCTTTAGAGCACTACAAAAAATATGACCTTTAGTGACGACAATAAATTGTGATTAATTCTGCAAATGTCGTCACTGTGATGCAACAGTGACGAGTTTGGTGTCGTCACAGCATAGTCAATATTACCTTGGCGCAGTATCTACTCTGTGACGACATTTATATGTAGTCAATAAAGTTTTGACACCCTTTCACAACAAAAGTCGTCAATAGCATGTCCTTAAAATCCACCGTGGCAAGATGACGTGGACAACGAGCTGATGTGGCATGCTGATGTGGAAGGTCATTATTGACGACATGTTGTCGTCAGTAGCATGCATTGACTACATTGAGTCGTCAATACATAAATGGATCAGTGACGACTTTTGTCGTCACTAAGCACAACTACTATTTTTTTTTTGGCACTTTTTTTTACTAATTATTTTCACTTAAATCTGACCAATTAATACATTTACAAAATATCAAATCAAATGGTCTAAAAGTAATTTGTCAAATATATTTCATTCATTCAATAATAGTATCTAAAAGTGCAAGATTTTTAACCAAAATCAGGTAACAAAATAAATGTATTTATAGTTGTCAACTATAACTGTACTCAATTCCTGATTCTTAGTCTAAACAGAATACCTCTAACAGAAAGCCCTTCTAAAATGGAAGAGCATGTCAGCTCACAGAGCAACATCATCTCAACTTACACCACATTTACTCTAGCCTCAGCCTGATGATATAGGAAAATGCTATATACCTAAAGCCATGCCCTTTGCTTCTTACTTCCTCCTTCAGATTATGCACTCTTAACAGTGGAAGAATGTTGCACTTTTGAATTCTAAGTCACTGATATTGATCAACAGCATATCAGCAAGAATCTAAAAAAATCTCCTCACACCAAGGCACATATCAAGGCCAATTCCAACACCAACCCGGATACATATCTTCTGAGTAGAAGCCCTGTCCAGACTTCCAATCAGACTCGTCGTCATCCACATCAGCCCCAGTGATCTGAAAAGGCCAAAGCGACCATCAATAAATGCTTATTTAACTTAAGGGTTGCGAGTTGCGACAGCATTTACACTATCTTTAGCTTCAGATACTGCCAAGATTCTGCTTACAACATGAACAAAGAATGATTTGTGCAGAGAGTAAAACCTAGTTATAATCAACTGAAAGAGCCAAAGAATTAACATGTAATTTGTACTATCTCCAACTGGTTTTTAGTCTGTTTCAAAGAAATTCACCAGAAAACTAGCACTCAATGAGCATCCCATTATCCTTAATTGTCAAGTTTTTATATGTGCATGGTCAGAAAGAAATCAGAAAAAAGAATGAACAAATCACACACCATTGCTAGAGATGATCAATATATAGGCTGTTTATTGTTATATGCAGTCATAATGTTCAGCTGTTGCATGAGTTTTTTTGAAAGTTACAAGAAATGTACGCATTTAATGATTGAAAAGAACAATCTGCAGAATCATAATGACTTAATTAAGTGTAAAAATTAAGCTCATATATATTCAAGAAAACAAAAGTTTATCAGATGCAGGAACATCAATATTATCAGCATCTTAAGTAAATGGTTATCTTAAATGTGTGAGAGCCAACAAATGCAAATCAGAAATTCCACCGACTCATCAGCACCTGAGTAGGTGACTAGCCACATATCTCATGCTATTTGATGCCTTCAGCAGGTAGGAAAATGCGTAGCCTAACTACATCTTACATTGAGATAAGATTACGTAAATCACAAACTGCAGCCCAGCAATAGACTGAAGAAAATTACAGAACCACAATGGCCTTTTCAACAAGTAACGTTTAGCAAAGTCATTCAGCTTCTACAATGGCAGAAATTCTCAAGCTGTACAACGATTGCCTTCTCTCTCTTGAGAAGAAAGATTAGCTAACAGAGCTGAGTCATTGAATATAGCTCCAGCAAACAAGTAAGCATCAGCCGACTCCACAATTTTAGCACAAAAGGTCGTGCTCACAGCGGTTACAAAAAGGAGAATACTCTGGTCAATAGCTAAGAATGGATCAACTCTACTATACTTCAAACTTATTTACAATTTAACAAGCACAAGTTGTTCTTCATTGGTACAGAACTCAAGTTATTGCAGGCAAAAGGCAGGTCATGCAAGCATATCTCAGCAGCACATCCAACAAATTGATGTACAAAAGACATATTATATTGTAAAGCTTTAGCATTAGCTTTCAGACATAGTGATTTTATAACTACGTAAAAATGCATAAAGAAAGAGAAGTATAACACTTACACTTTCAGTCAATTGTCATCTGATGGCAAGAAACGCGAGAATTTGTCATACATAAATTGAATACATTCGTTTGTTTGCGTTTGCGCCTGCTTTAGGTCAGAAACCTCATCTTGTGTTGTTTTCAATGAGGCAGCAAGCTGAGCACTCTTAGCTTCAGCTTCTTCAGCCCTTTTTTTATACTCTTCAAGTTCAACTACATATTTGTCACGTACTTCCCGTTCCTTCTTCGACATACTTCGACCTCTTATGTGTCCAGGTAAGTATCCAATTTCTTGCACACAAATCTCATTAGAAGTCATTGATGTAGTATTTTGCAACTCATTCATTTTAACCTACGTTAATATAATAAATTATAGGATTATTCACTTTATAAAATGAACTAAATTGAATAATGTGAATGATAATTGTACTCACCACCTTCTCTTTGACCAAAGCATTCACTATGTCACCTTTTTTTTTGGAAAAATGACCAATTTCAAACTTTTCAATTTCTGAAAGCTCTTTCCCTTCTTTCACTCTCTGTATATCATTATTTGAAGTTAATTGGAATACAAAAAACTATTTAAATGTAAACAAATCTATAAGAATTTAGAAGATTACTTTGTCATGAACAACTCTTGCAAGAGATTTGGTTCCACATGTATTAGGAAATTTTTGTGCTACCCAATTTCTTGTATTCCTTGCACTCATTTTCTATATTTCAGATATACATAGTGACCATCAAAATTAGAAATATAGAACATATATAGACTGTCAATCCAAATTCTAAACCATAAGCCAAAATACTAATTATTGCTAACAGCAGAACACCAATCTTGTTCCTTAAACAGAAAACAGAATGAGAAACAAATCTAGGAAGCAGAGACACTTCCAGGTGGGCCACGAAGTGCTGCTAGCAATTCGATATGCATATAATCATTACAAGAGACAAATATCTTCTAATCGTTCTATAATAAGGTATGTTGTACCACATTAAAAGGCATGTTAAGCAAGCAAGTGGGACATGTTTTTCATAAAACATATATAGATAAGATCACATAAGCAGTATATTTTTCATCCAGCAACTATGTAGCCCAAAAATCCAGGCATAAGATCACATAAGCAGTATATTTGAACACCATGCTTAAAATATTTAATACACTTACAAATCCATATGCTGCCTTAGTCCAAAAAAACTGAAAGACATAGAACGAGCATCTATAGCTTCTACCAGACACAATAGTGGAAAATCTTCTGCTAACTTCATTCAGTGGAAGTACTCAGGGAAACCTAAAATTCATTACAAGTTGCATAACCCAAAATACCAAGGTTCCAGTAAATCTATAAATGTGCTCAGAAATAACAGCCTCTGCAGTTAATAAGTTTGAACCTGAAATTCTGGAGTGGAATATCGTTCGCACATGGATTGCCAAGTTTCTGGAGTAAGACCTTTCGGCAGATGCTTCAATGCTTCTTCCTTGCTGGCAAATTTCTTGAAAATCTTATGAAAATTATGTCGTCCGCTCTTGAGTTGACTTTGCATCTGTTTCTCCATTGCTTTTTGCATACCAATTGAATCTGGAAATTCAAAACCCTCCTACATCGAATGAAAGATAACATTAAAAGTATATAAACATTGATGAAAATAGTTAACTTATTATAACTGAATATTCTTGCCTTGACAATGTTGATAAGGTCTTTCTTAAGATCTTCATCAAGATCTGCCCATTTTGCAACATCGAATCTCCCAAGTTTTCGCACTACACATCCAGATTCAGTGATATACAGACCCGAGTCTTTACCAACTATCCGGCCAGAGTCTTCATTTAGTTCAATAACTAAGGATACACTAGAATCCTTCTTCTTACCCAAACTCAAGTTCCTAGTT
This sequence comes from Ophiorrhiza pumila, assembly GCA_016586305.1. NCBI lineage: Eukaryota > Viridiplantae > Streptophyta > Magnoliopsida > Gentianales > Rubiaceae > Ophiorrhiza > Ophiorrhiza pumila. The sequence continues at coordinate 8,641,384 of BLIW01000005.1, forward strand.
TGTCCCCTTGTTGCATGCGAAGATGAAGATGAACCTGCAGCTGAGCCTAAGATCTTTATACTGAATTGTGTCATAATCTGAAATAATACATAAATTAATTTACAACATACCTGAACCTATAGTTGAGCCTACAATTTCATGCTCCAATACAACACGTGAAGTTGAATCTGAACCTGAACCTGGGAATAATATAACATGTGAAGTTTGGGCTGTCATTTTTCTGTGTGTACTCTCCTAAATGCATGAAGAAGTTATTCTTCTTGAAATGTGACAACTTGCTAGTCAACTTGGGAGATCCTCTAAGGCCTGTATGCAAGGTAATACCATTTTCTGAATCCAGTAACTTTGAAAATTGCTCTAAACTTTAATTCAAGAGAAAGCTTTTCGTCTTCTGGTTAGCTGCATTTGTATTGTTGTTTCAGAAAGTTCTATTCTCTCAAATTAGATGCTTTTCCAGTGAAATGGAAGTTACATCTCAAGAAGAGTTTTAAGTCAGGCTGACAGATATGTGAAGAATTAGTTAAAGAAACGCAGTTTTCTGTCGCTATATCTAGAGAAGGAGGGAACTTGAAAAAGAAAAGAAAAATTGCCACTGAGATGATTTATCTACATATTGTTTGACCCTCATTCTAAAGAAGACATATTTCCTTGTATATATGCTTGCAGTCATTGTGAAGACAGTTAAGTCCTTAGCATGTACAGTGTCTTACTAATCAACATTATGCCAAACCAAATTCAAGTACTATAATTAACATAACAGATTTGATATGTATATTGCATGACCAGTAATCAATTCAAGTACTATAATCAACTCAGTCCCTTATTCCAAACCAAATTCACAACAAAAATGCATAGCTACTCATTTTACCATGATGCATATAGGCAAGGAATTGAGGAGAATTCAAGGCTGCCCTGCTATATTTTGTTTTTTGACTCTCTTTTCTGCACATTTGTATTGGAAAGAAATTGACAACTTTTACTATTTCTTTCCATATAAAAAAAAGAAAACAGCAAACTATCTAAACCAAAAATTTCTTCTACCGTTCAGAATCTGCTGTAAAAACCAAGTAAGAGGAACTCAACATACTGTTGAAACTTAAAATGATTGTCAAGACTCTAGGGTAATTGCAAAATGTGTTTGCAGCAATCATTATCATTTCACTATCTCGTATGCTGAAAATCATACCTGTAGCATTCATATTTGTCATACTTTCAGAAACATTGGTGTTGTTGGGCACTTCATCCTCATCTACAAGAGCATGTTGTTGAGCTTGCTAATTTGGTCTACTCAATTTTCTTCCTCGTTTCCCTGGACCAGCCATCCTAGAAAGAAACATAATTTGGTTTACTAAAAAAATATGAAGCATTTTGAATCACAAACATAACAAACAAATAAAATATCCAAGAATAAAAGATTCACATGTCAACACCTACCTTTCCAAGAAGAGCATATCCAATGCAAGTTGTAGATTAAGACATTAAAAATTTAAAGAAAAAAAAACATGACATACAATTTAGAGAACATTATCAGCATGCAAGGACGATATCAAACCTAGTCGGAGTAAAAGTCATTATCAGTCCACATCTCCTCATCTTCATTTTCATTACTACTACGATTTGTATCAATGTCATCATCAATAAAATCATCATCTCCTAGTTGTGTTGCATCATTAAAAACCTCATTTTCAAATGTGGAGGGCTCAATACCATATGAAGGTAATACTTCATCTCTTACAAGTATAGGCACTTCATCTAAATCCCTTACTACATTCACTTGATCTGCCTCTTCTTCTTGGTATGCTTCTTCCTCCATTCCATTTTCTAATTGTACTGGAACATTGTAAGAGTTACGCAGGCTAAACCTTTGTACTACATACCAATTGGTTCCCAATTTCATGTCACGAACATAAAAAATTTGTTGCACTTGGGAAGCAAGGACATAAGGCTGATCCTCATACCACTTTCGCGACATATTCACACTAGTGATTCCCCATGATTTATCAACTTTGATTCCAGAACTATCCCCAACCCACCACCAATCACATTTGAACAACAACACTCTTTTTTTCCCTAAGAAATATTCAACTTCAATTATATCTTGCAACGAACCATAAAACTCTATAGTATTATTTCCATGATCTCCTTGTACTACAACACCACTATTTTGTGTTTTTCTATTACGCTCACGGTCTTGGGTATGAAACCTGTACCCATTTACGATACAACCAGTGTATCTCTTAATTCTATTATCTGGGCCTAAAGCAATTGATCTAATTTCATCATCAAACTCTTCAGTTCCATGAATAACCTGGTCATTTATATTAGAAAAAAACTGAATTAGTCATTACAATAATATAAATAAATTAATTTCAAATGTAGTCAAATCTAGAGATAGAAAGACTATCTTACACGTTTTTTAAACCATGAAGCAAATTCTCTATCATGTCGTTGATCAATATTCTGGTTGCTTTCAGCTTCAAGATGTTGTTTATGCTCACTTTAAAAAAAATAAACAACTTAGTTTTAATTTATTTGAATAATGAAACAACATTCAAAATTTTGCTATCCTTACCTAATGTACTCCTCAATTTCATGGCAATTATTCAGCACACATATGTGAATATTTGCTAATTCTTTGCTGTCTAAAGCCTCACGCTTTGGCCCACCAAATGGTCTACCGTTACAAGAGAACACCGATATATTTCCTTTGTATCCTCCCCTTTCATCATTACATTCTCCTCTATTGAATATCGTCCCAACGTCGCTCAAGTACATTGAACAAAATGTTAAACACTCCTTGTCTACATAACGCTCTGCAATACACCCCTCTGGATGAGCTTTGTTATGTACATAGCCCTTTAAAGTGCCCATTTTCCTACCAACCAATACAATTACAAAGTTTAAGAATACGTTAGTTTTAATTTAAGATCGATACAAATATAGTATTTAGTAAAATGGAAATTTTATGTACCTCTCAAATGGAAACATCCATCAATATTGAGAAGGGCCATTTAACTTGGCTTCGGTCGGTAGGTGAACCATTAAATGAATCATAATGTCAAAAAAAGAAGGAGGCATCATTCTTTCCAATTTACATAGAATGAGAGCAATGTTGCTTTGTAGATTCTCCAAAACATGGATAGACAATGTTTTTGAGCATAACTTCTTGAAAAAATCACTTAGCTCAAACAAGACCTGGCGAACTTCTTTTGTCAAACATCCTCGAATAGCTAAGGGCAGAATTCTTTGCATGAGGATGTGAAAGTCATGGCTTTTCATTCCAGAAATGTGGAATACGCTATTTTTCAACATCGATAAATATTTGATGCAAAATTATCAGGAAACTTCATATCTGCCAAAAAATTGCTAACTTCACTTTTCTCAACCTTTGTCAAAGTGTAGCACGCCATTGGCATGACAAAAGAATTACCTTGACGAATCAAGTGCAATTCTGTTTTAACTCCTAAATCCATCAAATCTTTTCGAGACTTCCAATTATCTTTTGTTTTACCCTCAATATCCATCAATGTGGCAATGATACTCTCACATACATTTTTCACAACATGCATTATGTCCACGTTATGCCTCACTTTCAAATCTGGCCAATATGGTAAGTCAAAAAATATGCTTCTTTTGGTCCATTTCATCAATTGATTGTCACGTTTTTGTTTTTTCTGTTTGACTGAACTTGCTGACTTCCCAAAAAAGAACTCTCCTTGTTCAATCGTATTCAATTCTTCAAAAATTTCATGGCCAGATAATGGTGTTATTGGATCCCTACTCTCAACATTTCTATCAAAAGCCTTTTTCTCTTTTCTCCATCGATGTTGTTTAGGCAGAAACCTACGATGCCCCATGTAGCAAATTTTCTTCCCATTTCTCAAATATGTTGATGTTGTCTCGGACATACAAATAGGACATGCATCATGGCCTTTTGTACTCCATCCAGACAATGATGCATATGCAGGAAAATCATTTATAGTCCATAACAAAGCAGCTCGCAACATAAACTTTTCATTACTATAAGCATCGTATGATTCAACACCATGCCACAACTCTTTTAACTCTTCTATCAAAGGTTGCAAGTAAACATCGATATCATTTCCAGAAGACTTAGGACCGGGAATTAACATTGACATAATTAAAAATGGATCCTTTATACACCTCCAAGGAGGCAAATTATATGGGACAATAAAAACAGGCCAAATGCTATACGCATTACTCAAACTCCCAAAAGGATTAAATCCATCAGTGGCAAGCCCTAACCGAATACTACGAGGGTCGTGAGCAAATTGTCCATGAGTGTTATCAAATTGCTTCCATGTCTCACTATCTGCCGGATGCCTCATTATGTTATCATCAATGCGCTTCTTTTTATGCCATCTCATATCACAAGCTATTTCCTTATTAATGTATAACCTTTGAAGTCTAGGTTTCAATGGAAAATAACGCAAGACTTTATGAGGCACATTAGACCCTGATTTGTACCCGAGGTTCTCTACACAAATTATTTGGGCAAATGCTCAATGTCTCAAACTCTTTTCGAAAGAGTACACAGTCATTTACACATGCATGAATTTTTTCATATTTGAAACCTAAATCTCGAATGATCTTCTTAGCATCATAGAATGATTTAGGAACTGAATCTCCAATTGGTAAAGCTTTCCTAAAAAATTCAAGCAACATGTTGAAAGACTTTGTTGTCCAACCACTTATTGACTTTAAATGGAGTAAATTAACAACAAAGGATAATTTAGAATAGCTTTTACATCCAGGGTAAAGATCTTGCTTTGCATCATTCAACAAATTAAGAAACATGTCAGCTTCACCAAGGTTATTTGCTTGATTAGTGTCTTGACAATCATCCCCCCAATTAGCAATACCAATGTCATGCAACAAATCATGCATATCATCCTCGTCACTTTGCACCTCACTGTTATCTACCTCTGTGTCATTTTCAAACCCCTCACCGTGATATACCCATCTAACATAACTCGTACGGATACCATTTATAACCAAGTGAGTCTTAACTATTTCTTTCGATTGGTCGCGAAAATTGTTACACAGCTTGCAAGGACAAGGTATTTTGCTATCTTGGTCTTTATTCCTATATGCAAAGTTTATAAAATTGTCCACCCCAAGTTCATATGAAACATGCCTTCTGTCTCTTATATTCATCCAAGACTTATCCATGACCTATCAACATAGAATATGCATAACAAAATACAAAATATTATTATACAAATTGGAGCAGGTATAAAGTGTATATCATCATTTCAGTTCAAAGATAAATCCACATAAGAATCAAGGTACAACCTCATAATCAGCAGTGAAATGACAGCTATAAAGCTCAATTAGATTCCCCAATTTTCACACAGAAAAGTTAGAAATCTAAAGCTCATTAGTCATGATAAACAGAGAGGACCCCAGCACGAGTAGCAGAATATCAAACAAGAGAACAACTTAAATAGCAAAAGAGTACAAAGGAAAATTTTGACGTATATGTTTATCATCATTTTTAACAAAAAACCAGAAGCTTAATACATTAATTTTGACGTATATGTATCTTACACACTATCTCTTTTTTTTTGTTCTTTAACGTGGAAATAACAACTTTTATTAATATGGAAGTTGAAGAATTGATCAATCACTGCAAAACTCATGTACATATGGTGCAAAAACAGTAACAATCCTGTTCATTTTCTCAATCAAACTAGACTAGTGTCATCATTCCAGACTTTAAATTCCAGTTAAGAAGTGATTTTTCAACACCTTGGCATATAGCATAATAGCAGTAGCAGCATAAATATATCTTAATAGTATATATAATTCTTCATATGCATTCTTTCTTCAGCTCCAGCTGCTGAAGAAAAGTAATCCCAAAAAGTAATCCCGAATCCATCTAACTAATACTATGTAAGAAATATTCCTTCTTATTAGAATGGAAATAGCAGCACAGAAATATCCCTTCATAATCAGCAATTCAGACTTGTATCATCTAAGAAAACTACACCTAAAATCAGACACTTGAGCTAGGCGAAATAGAGCAACTCTTCATCTCTACCTTCTATAGTTTAAAACTCCAAATGAACACGCAGTACATATTGAAAGTTTTCAAAATACCCAAGAGGCAAATGGAGGCCAAAAAACTACCATAATCAGTGATGTACACTATAACAACCAAATGTAGAGCTCATTTACAAAAATTAATGTGGAATGGGGCAAATCTCCCAGTAGTATAAATTTGGCAAAGAATTGGTTGACAGTTGAAAACTTAGAACCCTTGAGAGCTTGCAAGAAATCCAATAATATTGCATTGCATGTATGCATGTTGAGCATCATATATATGGAAAAATATGAAACAGGTTGTTTTGTTTTCTGTAGGATTACACATTTTTACTATATATTTTGTGGGTTTCAGGCCACGAGTTCATTAATGAACATCCACACTCACACACAACCATTTCAAAAGAGTACTACTACTAGTACTAATATCTTTGCTTAGGGAGGCTGCAATATATATGCTTAAACTTGTTATATTTCAAGTAGATGACTATTTTGCTGATTGAGAATGATTGTCTTCAAACCTTAAAATTGACTGAAATCACAACATATATATACAAGGCTATGGCTTTTTTTCTTGCTCGTTTAAAATTGGGCATGGAGAACTTCAAATCCCAAATTGACCATAAGGAACTGAATTTCTTTAGTTGACAAATAGTCTGTGTTTTAGATTCAGTGGACACATCCAAAATAAGGAAAATTCGATACCACACATTAGATAATGAAAAAACATAGTTCAAAAATAACGAAAGAAATGAAAAAAAAAATAAAAAATCCTATCAACGAAATGACAATGTCTTTAGAAGAAGCAAACAGGAAATAAATTAATAATGATGAACTATGCAAAAAATGAATGACATTTAGATTCTGCACGCCAGATTTCCAAGTTGTATGCAGACAAACTTGTATGACATTCAAGTCTACTTATAGTGCAAAGGAAGAGATTGAAAAACGATGAATCTGTTCAAGAGAGTACTTCAACTTGCAAAAATTCATCATCTACCATAATTTCAATTGATTTTGCATCACTGTCATCTAATCTATTTGATAGAGCAAAATTCTAGGTTTGGAAGGAGAGCTAAGGTCTAGGTTTACTCAGTAGCCTATTCAATGGATGCTACTCATGGTAAGAGACATTGCAAAATTATCAAATTAACGAAATCAAACTCACTCTCAACTTTTGCTAATCTCCGATTCCACGATTCGTCGACACTCCACTCTGAGCTCCGATTATTTCGCCAGCTCCGATTCCACGATTCCTCGACACTCCACTCTGAGCTCCGATTATTTCCCAAGCGTTGTGATTTTCTGCCGGTGAGGGATTAGGGCTCGATGAAATGAGATTGGGAGAGTGAGAAAAAGACAGATTGTGAGTGAGAGTGTGAGAAAAGATTGTGAGTGTGTAAGAATTTTGCTTAAAAAGATTGTGAGTGTCGGGATGTTTCTACTCCATGAAACAAAAAACAGCAAAAAATAGAATGTATTTTTATTTAGTATTAAAGCTTTTTTTTTCTTAAAAATATACTGTACAATGTATTTTTACAGTTATATAAGCAATACAAACTAAATATAAAAATAGGTAATTAAAAAAATTTGAAATTATTAAACTAGATCAAATTTATTTTGAACTTTTAATAATAGTCACCAAATATTGCTCAAAAATATTAATATAAAATTTTATATTAATAATGTTTATAAAAACATTGCTATACTTAAATATAATTGTTCAGTATATAATATTGATTGCTATAATATAATATGGTAAGTATTAAATTAAGTATATATAAAAAAAAACTACATACAAAATAATTAATACAAAGCAAATATAAATTTTTTTAAATAATAGAATTTAGAGTATTTGTTTTTTCCCTATTCATTTTTACAATTAAACACAAAGTCGCAATGATTATTTTTGTACAAGTTGTATTAGTAATAACTATTTAAATTTTAAAATTTTCATAATAGTTCATCAAACTTTAATTTCTACTACAAATTTAACTAAAAATAAATCAAAATATATTAATTTAATATTTATTTTAATAATTTTAAAAATTAGATATTTTGTAACATCAATTTCTACTAAAATAATTTTAAAATAAATATATTATTTATTTTGAACCATAAAATTGCAAAACAAAAATTAAAAAATTTTGATTTGAAAAATGATGTTGAAACTTATTTAAATTTGTATACATTGAGTAAATCTAGTGCCCTTTCGACGGCACTTGTCGTCAATATTGCTTTGACGACATTTGCCGTCAACATCTCTAAGGTCATTTTGACGACATTTGCCGTCAGTATATGATTTTGACGACATTTGTCGTCAGTACGGCTATTGTCCTTTTGACGACATTTGCCGTCAATGTTCTTTTGACGACATTTGTCGTCAGTACGTCTATTGTCTTTTGACGACATTTGCCGTCAATATGGCTTTGACGACATTTGTCGTCACTGCCAATCATGCAAAAACAATAGCTTGCCAAAGAAAATGTCCAGCGTGGCACATATATACACACCTATTGACGACTTAGAATGTCGTCACTCAAGCTTTGACGACAAATATCGTCACTAATACTCAGATATTCTCAACAGTGACGGAAAACATGTCGTCAAAGAATTGGTATACACACGGATTGACGACTTAAAATGTCGTCAATAAATAGTTGACGACATATGTCGTCACTAATACTCAGATATTCTCAATAGTGACAAGAAAACATGTCGTCAAAGAGTTGGTCACGATTCAATTATGACAACATTTATTTTAGTGATTAATTATTACCTTCACTCACGAGTTTTTTTGTCGTCACTAGACTTTTCGTCACTAAAGGACAATTTTCTTGTAGTGGAGGTTGAACACAACCAATATACAATACGCAACGCAAAGCCGTAGATAAAAACATCACGAGCATAAGATAAAATTTATAACTCTAATATATACGAATCAACACACTTTTTATCTACATCCTAGATTTGTTCTGGATCAAGAAACCAACAAAGAAATTTAAGAAAAATTATCATGTTAGGTCTTCCATTGCAGTAGTACCCTGCCTCTGAACAACTTCCTTATGGTTTGCAAAATTGTCAGCAAAGTTTGGGCCTTGTATAATTTGGTTGTATTCCACCCTAGAACTTCTTCAAATTATCCATCGGCAACTATTATTTAAAAAGTAAAATTAGTTTTAAAACTAAATTGAAATTTACTTTGCAAAAAAAAAAAAAAGAAAAAAGAAAAAGAACAACAGTAGGGAAATTTTGCACAAAGAATAATCCATATAATTCAGAGAAAAACTTGAAGAAATAAATTGAGATTTTTTTTTGTGTAGTCTATGGTTTTCATGGAAAGTAAGGTTTATGTCACCCTATATTATTGTAATTTTAATTTTGGATACTATTAATTATAATTTGGACTGCCATCCCACCCCTTGTACCTATTTGCCAATAAAAGAATAAAAAATAAGATGCCAGATGAATTTAAAGTTAAAAACAAAAAATAGAAATAATGCGGCATATTTTTATGATAAATTAACCACAATAATCTTTCAACCTAAAGGTGAGCATTGTTTTGTTTTTCGTTATTAAAAAGTTTAATTTTAGTTTCACAATTTAGATTTGGTCATATATACAATTTTCAACTTATTTTCTACTTATCTGATTATTGACATGGTTTTTGTTATGTGACACTACTTGGTGGCAAACAACATTTCATGCATAAAGTGACACAATTATGCCACTTGTCAAATGAACAGAAAATGGTTAAAAATTATTTATAAGATAAAATTTAAATTGTGAGACTAAAATAAAAAAAATTTCAAAATCAAATACTAAAACAATACTCGTGCTATGGATCATATGGGCGATATTCTTGGGGGGTTGTTTGAACCCATTTCCTTCAAATTACAAAAAACATTGACTGCCATTGTTCCAATAGGTTATTTGAATCTAAACTTCCAAATTCATCCCTGGAGAAGGGGAGGGGGGTTGTATCCGAACTTATTTCCTTCATTTCTCTATAAAATTTTCAAAAACCATATCGTATGGCTGATCATTTCTCTTAGATGTCAGATTGGAATGACCTGATCTAGTTGCAAGATATTGGACTTGAATCCCACATCAAAAGTATGGGCTTTTAGTGTGGGTTTTATAGGACCTTGGAATTTCCTACCTCATTAGCTAGCTTTTGAGGTAGTGGTTTGACTAAGGTCATAACAATTTGTATCAGAGACTTACACCACGTTCTGCAGTCACAATCATGCGACGTAGATGGTGACGCTGGTATTACAGTGTTAGCCCGGGACTAGAAAGGTGACGCTAGTATTGCAGTGTTAGCCGTGGATGGTGAGGCTGGTATTGCAGTATTAGCCCAGGACTAGAAAGGTGACGCCGATATTGCAGTGTTAGCCCAGGTTTAGAGAGAATCTAGTTCAAAGCCATCTGTTCAAAGCCATTTCAGCGTTGGCGTCGGGACTACAAAACGGGGTATTGTAATGACCTGGTCTAGTTGCAAGGTATGGGATTTGGATCCTACATCGAAAGTATGGACTTTCATTGTAGGGTTTATATGACCTTGGAATTTCCTACCTCATCAGCTAGCGCTTGAGGTAGTGGTTTAACCAAGATCATAACAGCGATCCTATCTTTTTCACCAATTTCCTATTTTTTCAATTTTTGAAACATTCTGTGAAAACGTAAAATAAAATTTGTGAAATCTTTGTTTTCCAAAACACTACCATTTCACTTTTCATTTTGAGATTCATTTTAAATTATCTTTAAGGAGTTAAATATCTTGTGAGCGAACTTACATAAATTAGGGTTTTTGGTTGGAAATGTACCCTAGTTGTACCTAGGATTAAATTTTCAAATTTCTAACATCTTAAATTTTCATCTATGCCTTTTTTTTATACCTACACTTCAAAGATACTTATATACATATTAGTATTTATAATTATTTGTTAATTATCGAAAAGAGCAAATTTAAGATTCTAAGTCCTTTCGTTTTTAAAAACCATAATTTTCTCCAAAAAATTGAAACTTTAGCTTAAGAAAACATATATTTCAAAATTTGTACTTTTTATATTTTTTTAATCTACCAATTACATATTTTTCATTGAGTTAGGAACAAAATTAGTTGATTTAAAGCATGCATATATAATTTTTTAAAAAAATTGGATAACTTAAAACATGCATATATAGATTTAAAAAAATATGATTTTCTTTGGAAAACTCAAGGTTACATAGCCCGTGAAAACTAAGAGTTTTTAAAATTTTAATTATTTTTTGCAATCTACCTTCCTATATGTTTTACGTTGAATCAAAATAAAAAAACGAATGGTTGAAAGAATGTGTATAGTTTCTTAAAATTTTGAGATTTTCTCTCAAAAAATCAAGACTATTTTAAAATTTTCTATTTTTGCATCTACCAATTTACATGTATTCCAATGAGTTTGGAAAAGAATATGGGTGGTTAAAAGTATATTAAATAGTTTCTTCAAAAATTACATTTTTTCTACTGCAATTCTAAGAAAATAAAATTTTCCAAAATTTTTAGTTTTTCTTTCATAATCTATGAGTTTACGTATTTCTTTTGAGTCATAAACAAAAGTACAGAATTAAAAGTATTTGTACTTAAGATTTTAGAAAATGACAAATTTCTCCACGATAACCTATGATTATTATAGCCTTTGAAAACTAAAATTTTAAAAGATTTTATTTTTTTCATAATATGCATGTTTACATATTTTTTGGGCAAATCAATGTAAATATCCCTCACATATTGTTCTTTAATATTTTTTGTCCTTAACAATTAAAAAGTAAAAAAATGTCCCTCACACTTTTAGTTGGTAAGATTTTAATCCCTCATTAACTCTTCAATTAAAACTAACACAAGACCAGCATTTGACTTATTTTTTAGCGAAAAAAAGGAAAGACAAGACTGCAGTCATCTCATTCTTTATAATTGTCCTACTTCTTAAATTAATTGAAGAAGTTTAATGAGACTTTTTTTCCTTTTTTTAAAATTTTGGCCTAACCTCCTTTTGAGGTGGTCGCCACTCTCAAATTTATTGGAATCCTTGGTGGGTGATGGACTTGCCCTAATATCACCCTTACATAAGTAGTACCTTTTGAATCTAGTTCCATTTATATGTCTACGACCTAATGGAGCCACATTCAAATGGTATTCAAAAAGGAAACATAGAGTACTTACTCCATTTACAATGTAGCTAGTTGTATCTATCTTCCACCTATCTTTACAAAAAAAACTCCTTTAATCACCAGGAGTGACAAAAGGTCCCTTATAATTGGGACAAAGTGAGTCCTTGCTTCCTGCAGAATCTCTAGGTGCTTGACTTTGGTTTTCATCATAATTCTGTCAGCTTTCTCCCCATTTCTGCTGGTGAAAATCTGACAGAGTTTCCCCAGGTGTGGTTGCTCAGGACGAAGATACTTCAGCGGGCAAACCAATACAAACATCGACAGATTGGGGCCACCAATTAGTACATGGCTATCCAGCCCTAACAACAGCAGGCTGGGGCCTCTTACCAATGGCCCTAGAAGAACAGATGTTCTTGCCTTAACTGCTTCAGTTGTGTCCTTCATGTCTGGTATGATTCCCCAACACTCTGATCCTTCTAATTGATGGGGTCCCTAGCTTGTCTTTTCTCAGGGCTTTCTGAAACCTTTCCTTAGTAGCTTGGGCATTCACTCCTTCTCTTTGTGCTAGAAGACTGGCAGCTTGGTTCTCATCAGCAAAGCATTGGGAGAACTTACAATGAGCCTGAATCAGTTCCACCTTCCACAAAGTGTTTGCCATGCACCAGCAGTTCTCCCTTGGTCCCTGAATAGCTTTGTGGAATCCCTGATGGTTGACTTCCAAAATTACCTTTGACCAGCCCCTGTCCATGCAGAATCTGACCCCTTGATAGGAGACATCCAGAAGTGCATTGAAAATAATTGGATCTGCAGGGTTAGTCCAATCATAAGAAGCAAAAAAAACTTTTGAGGATATTACCTTGATGGTCCGTGATAATTCCTGCTGCTTTGATCGCATTTGTGTCCCCCTTGTGTGCAACATTTATCTTTAGCCAATCAGGGTCAGGGGGCTTCCATTTACACAGGGATAACTTAGTTCTGCTCCTATAATTCCTTATGGACCCCCAAAAAATCCCCCAGTCCCTCCTATCCCAATCTGTATAGTGCATTTTTAACTGAGTTAGTTGTAGTGGCATAGCTGTGAATTTGTCTAATGAGACTTCAATGACAAAATATCAATACTCTAATAATTATTTGAGATGTACAAAATTAAAAAGATACAATCAAACTATCATACAACATGTCATAAAACTATATACAGAAAATAGCAGCGATACTAAAAATTGACCGCCAATAATTTTCTAATCACACCATTGGAAAACTGCCTCCACAGACAAAAGACTACCAGAACTCCAATCAAACTACTGAAATTCTCATCAAACTTCTTCAATTGATTTAAGAAGCAGGAACATTACTGAGGATGATGCGACTGTCATCCCATCTTCCTTTTTTACGCTAAAAAATAAGTCATATGCTGCTCTTATGTCATTTTTTAATAGAAGTATTAACAGAAATCTAATGACGGATTAAAATCTTACACATTGAAAGTGTGACAGAAAATTCTTTTACTTTTTAAAGTTATGAGATAAAAAAGATTAAAGAACAATATGCAAGGGATATTTTCGTTGATTTGCCCGTTATTTTTTAACAGAAGAGCTAACAAGAGATTAAAATCTTACCCATTAAAAGTTTGAGGGGCAATTTTTTTTACTTTTTAAATACGAGAGATACAAAAAATTTAAAAAATAATATGTGAGGGACATTTTGGTTGATTTAACCTATTTTTTATTTAGTTGAAAATGAAAAATGGATGGCCAAAAATCTGCATATAGTTTTTTTTTAAATTATAATTTTCTCTCAAAAATGTAAGGCTATAATCCACGAAAATTGAAATTTTTAAAAATTTGTATCTAAAATTTTTTATCATAGTCTACCACTTTTGATATTTGCTGATGAATCAAGAATGAAAAATGGATTGTTAAAAGCACTTAGAAATAGCTATTTAGAAAATTATAAATTTTTCTTGAAGACACAAGTTTATAAATATCACGAAAAATGAGAGTTTTCGAAAGTTTATAGTTTTTTTTTTCTTTTGTATAATCTATTTGCTTATATATTTTGCAGTGAAATAGAAACAAAAATGGTTATAGGCATGAGTAAATAGTTTTTCAAAAAATCATAACTAATTTTCTATAAAAAAAAAATTAATGGCTATATAGCCGGTAAAAATTGAGTTTTTTTTAAAATTTTTTTTACACATTTTTCATGTTTTTGTCCATATTATACTTGTTTATATATTCCTCAAAGACTTAGGAATAAAAAGTGGGCAATTAAAAGATTGTGTACATTGTTTTTTTGCGAACTACATTTTACTCTTGAACACCCAATGCTTTTTAGTCCAAGAAAGTTTACATTTTTCACAAATTTATTCTTTTGATAACTCCCAATTTAACTCCCAATTTATTCTTTTGATAACGTTTTTTTTTTTTTTTTTTTCGATTTAAAAAATTAAGGCTTGGAGGTAGACATAAAACCAACCAGCCAAGAAGTACAATGCTAAAATATGTATGAAAATCTTATGGTCGAACAAATGTAGGCATACCCCTCTTGTCAAGAAGAATTGCACCCCGAATCTTATGATCGAGTGCATTTAGAGGTTTTTCAAACAACACAATTTTCTTATCAAAATCCAAGACAATAATCCATGAATTTGAGATTTTGTTTAATTTTTTTTCAATAATCTACTTGTTTATATATATATATATTCTTTATTAAATTTGGAAAAATATGGTCTATTAAAAGCTATCATACATAATTTTTTCAAAATTTAAGATTTTTTTTCCTAAAATTAATTCCAAAGCATATATCTAATCAAAACTAATATTTTTGAAGTTTTCACTTTTAATTTTTTTTATCCTAATATTATGTATTGACATTCTCTAGGAATTTCTGTGTTTCCATCATCTGCAATCATATCTCTGGTCGCACATTCCATTTACTGTTGATATCTCAAACATCACTATCGCAGACAATGATAAGTAAAGAAATAGCCCCAACATTATAAAAATAAATAAATATTTTTTTTCCATGAAATTTAGAAAGAAGATTAATTTTTCTCCAGAAAATAAGTTTTAATTAGTCTCTAATCACAACTTTTTATAAAAAACTGTTTTGTGCTTTATTCCATATCTATTTTGTATATTCCATCAAAATCTTGGTAATCTTAAGAATTATTTTAGTCAAATTTACATATATATATATATATTTTTCGAAATAGAAAACTTCATTGAAATTAATAACCGAATTACATCGATCCAAAATTTAAGGCCATGCCATGTACAAAAGATTTTGGTGCTTCTATAAAAACACAAGATTGAAAACAAGAGGAAAAGTAAATTGTATGTACTAGGATCGGTTGGATTTCCATCACAGCATTTGTTTGATCACATAATTGTATAAGAAATGCTTGACTATCCGTGTAGACACATATGCTAACACAACTTGGAATCCTTTCAAACGAGCCATTGGTTCAACTTGGACGACGACAGAGTTGCAAACCGTGAACCCTCTTGGCACTTTATACTATCACTTATGTCCTTTACTATCCATTCATCGGCAGCAAATCCACTTTGAACATGGAAAGTTCCATCCACCCCTATTTTGTTTGTTGGTATAATAAAATTATACTCTTCTTGAAAAGTAAAGTGAACTTGACATCCATTTAACATAATGCATGGCTGGTGGATTCAAAGACCTGTGTTGATTCATTTCCCTGAATAAAGATTTATTTAATTGCCATTGATCCAATGCCAGTTGTAGAACTTGTCTGTGATCTATTTGCTTTTGATGCCAAAAGGAGTTATATATTTCTGTGCAACCATATGTATTATGACAAGTAGATTTACTTGTATCTTTTTTGTCTGACATTGAACCTACATTCTAGTTGACAGACAGTGAATCCTCTATTTCACACTTCATTTATCATTGTGTATTTCACATATTGGTATTTTGATATGTGCATGTTTATTTATATTAACATTTCCATTAGAACCTACTCTTATTTTTAGTTTATTTTAATATAAAAATTAATTTTTTTATTTCATTTGATATTTTAAAATTATTTTTGAAGATTTCTTGTCTTTTTGAATCTAAGAAGAAAAAAATTAAGAAATCCCCAAAATTAAGAAAAAAAACTTTTACAACAAAATAAACTAGTATAAGAATTGATACAAATAAATATATACAAATGAAAATATTAGTAATTAAAATAGAAAGTGATATGTAAAGTATGAAAAAGATGATCCATTTCACAGTTGACGGGATTGAAGTTCTAGGAAATTAGCTTCTCAGTGTTTAAATTAAATCAATTGCTTTAGAAAAATGAAGAACTCATTGTTGTCCCCTCAGTTTAAGTACTAAAATGGAATCAAAATGAATGCATTCAGAAAATACAAAAACTCATGTGGAATCGAGTTACATATAAGACGTAATTCATATATAAAACATATAATTACTTATAGTTAAAATCATGATTTTAATTTCTTGTCGTTTTTATTGAACGTCTTACCACTTCACATGAAATCAAATGTGTAGAGAAAAAATCCATAGTGATTTCTACAATTATACATACACGTAAATCCTTTTTTTTTTTTTTTTGCCAATTTCATGTTTGAGTAACATGCATCATATCTTTTGTTTATACGGTTTTCTTTCAACTCATGAAATGCAATTAATTTGAGTTCTTCATATAAGCAACGTAAAACAAAATATAAAACCATTTTGCACTGGAAGAGACTTTACGTCGTTTTGGGTATGGAAATTATTGTTGTATTTTTTCAAAAGTGCAGAATGTTTAAGAGAATCAATTTAAGAGATTGAAAATGAAATCAATGGCTGGTGTGAAAAAATCAAGCAGGCTCGTGGATTTGTCTTTGTGTATTTGTTGCACAATCGTTGTATGCCGACTAAAAAGAGAAATTCATCCCTATAAATCCAGGCAAAATCCTGTTTCTAAAGCATTAACAAATTCCAATTCTAGTGAGTACCAACTGCGCGCAGGCACATCATGAGCAAGGGTTCAAGTAAATCAATTCTCGTTGTTGTTCTACTCATCATTTCCATTCGTCAGTCTTTTCCATCTCTCTCTCTCTGTTTTCTTTTGTTCGTGTGGTGGTGGGGTTTTTCAATTTTTTTGAAGTATCATGTTGATTTTAATTTGTTTAAAACATTATAAAATAATCTTTCAGTTTGAATTGTGTAATATGAAAGGTTTTCAACCCATTTTCCATCTAAATTGATTAACGGCTTCATTTATCACTATGACACTATTTAGCATTCAAAATGATACTATTCACTGTCAAAACAAAAAAATAGTCATTAGTCAGTTACATGAAAAAATTAATTGAGAACGATTATCATATTATATAATTCAAATTAACATAAAATTATATAACTTTTTCAAGAAGAATGACTAAAACGATAATTATCTTCAAATTGACAAATCATTAGAATCATTTACCTTAAATTTTTTGTGGTTCATTGATTCATTTGAACTATTTCAAAGGCTTCATTGAAATTAATTCATACTTTTTTATGACATATATGATTTTTATTTTCTTTATGTCGATCATGTTCAGTTGCATTGATGACAAAGATGGAAGGACGAGAAGTGCAATTTCAAACCAGTGAGTGTACTTCTAGGTTTTTTGATATTACCCCCCGCACTTGAATGGAGAATACGGAATGTAAACTTGCAAAAAAAAAAAAAAGAATACGGAATGTAAACTTGCAATGGTCACAAATTAATTCCTTAGAGTTGATTTCCGTATGTCATAATAATAGTTTGCATTCCACGCAAGTTTACATTCCGGTTTGGTTCAATGTATGTCTTTTTATGTACGAGAGTTTGTGTTTTTTAGTGTTTATGAATAGTCAATGTTATGATGCAGGCGTGATTATGCCCTTGAATTGAAATGTGTAGGATCCAACAGCCAAATTATAAAAAATTCACAAAAAAAAAAAAGGTCTAAGCTCACATGATATTGAAAGAAACGAGCAAAGCCGTAAAGCTTAGTAAGGAACACAAAGCAGAATTGCTCAAATAGTGAACAAGTCGTATGGCTTACTGTTTAAAGCGAAAAAACAATGCTTCCAGGAAAGAGAAACGACGGCCAAAATTTAATTCACTACAAGTAGTGGCTGTTTTTTCATCTTTGTGTGACAAAGAAACTCAATGCCCACTACCTCAGTTTATAGTGTTTGAAATTTCCTAACACCACAATTTCCTAATACCTATTAACAATTAATTAATAAACAAATTATAATACGAAATTTATTAATAGTAGTTTTAGGAAACTTAGAGCTTGTTTGATAATGATACAAAAACTTATTGAATTTGAAGTTTGAAAAGTAAAAGCGATAAGTTGATGAATTCAATAATTTTATCTATTTAATAATTCAACATATTTTCACATTTGAAAATATAGTATGTGAAAATATGTTGTGTACAAAAATTTAGACAATATGTATAAAAGAAAAACATTTATTAAAATCATCCTGATAAATCCCTTGTCAGGCACTAATTATTTCTTGCTATGTCAGCATTTTTTAAAGTGTCACTCTAATAAAAATACACGCTACATACACCATATAATTAACTATAAAACCCTTTAAACACTAAATTAAGCGTGAAAAAAAAAATTAAATATATGTGTTTCAACATCTTTGATTTTTTTCTCAAATATCTTTGGTCTTATTTTGTGATTAAAATCACATCGTAGGGTTCACTTACATTTAGTTAGGAATTAATAATTGTAACTTTAATTTTTGTAATATTTTATTCTTTTAATTCCTGATTTTAGTGAAACACTGTGTAGGATTCACTCATATTTGGGCTAGAGTTTAGTAATTATAGATTTAATTTTAGTGATATTTTATTCTTTTAATTCCTTATTTTAATGAAATAATATCGTAGGGTTCACTCACATTTGAGTTAGATTTAATTAATAATTGTAAATTTAATTTTAGTGATATTTTTTTAAAAATTTTTTAGTGATTTGAACATATTGGATCGAATAAATACATGATAATCTTAAATAAATGATATAGATGAGTTATGGAAAGATTTATCATTTTGGTGCATTTAATTTTTTTTTTCTAAATTTAAGGATTTCAGTTAGTTATATGGTATGAGTGAGGTGTATTATTATTGTGGTGTAACACTAAAACATGACATTCAATGATTGGTGCCTAATAAAGGGTTTATGAGGATGATTTTGATAAATATTACACCCTATATGAAAGTATGTCTAGTATGTGTAAATATATATAGTGCGTGAAAATATGTGTAGTATGTATAAATATGAAAATGTGTGTAGTATATATAAATATATGTAGTTCGTGTAAATGTGTAGTGTGTGAAAAATGTGTGTACTATGTGGAAATATATGTGATATATAGTTATAATATTTGTTATATTGTTTTGGATTTTTTGTGACATAATTTGAATAGATTTGCACTTATTAGGTATTTAATTGTAGGATTCTACCTTTTTGGTGGATTTGGCGGTTTGTGCAAAAAAAAAAAAAAAAGGAAATAAGTCAAATATGAAATTATTTGAAAGCTTTTCAAATGAGCGATCTTGGAAGAAAAGATTTCCATAATTGAATTTGGGAAGTCAATTTGATGAATAAGATTTCCTTGTATGATCAAAGTTGGTCAAGAGATTAAGAAGGTAAATATTTCCTTATGGTGTTTGGCAATATGAACAAATAACCCACGCGACTAACTAAAAAAATAAAAAATATAGAAGGAAAATGAAACAAATATTGCCCCATTGATGAATAAGATGTCCTCTAGGGAAATGGCATTGCAGAAATTGAAACATGGCATATTTGACCAAACGAAACCTTATTCAATAATTAAACACTTCGACATTGAAACAAGGAAAATTAAAATTAGAAAAATTATCTAAAATAAAAATAACTAAAAAATAAAAATTATTAGATTGTCTCCCAGTCAGCGCCTTTATTTAAAGTTTGTGGCTAGACCAAGTGTGCTCTTTAAGACAACTTCAACCATTATCTAGACCAAACTAAAATGCAGCATTTTATCTGACGAGTTTCGTTTGGGCCATTGGGACGGTTTTGTTTTAATTGAAAATTTATCAAGCGAATGTGATGGTGTTACTGCATTCTTTATCCCGTTGTCCTACCTTTCTTTTGCTTCAATTTTTGTCAGATTTGCTGTGATGGTTTGCTCTAACTTATCCTGTAAAAAAGTTGTCTCAAGATGATCTTGGACAATAGGCTTAAACACATCAACATTATTACAACTCTCAAAATCTTGGAAATTTTTCATAGTATCAAAAATATTAAAAGTCATAAATTCCTCATTGAATTCACATGTTAACACCCTCATCAATATTAATCCCTTTTTTTTTTTTGCAGTTTTCATAAAAGGTCTACCTAACAGTAATACCGTTGAACTTTTATTATATGCATTTTTCATATTTAGCATATAAAAATCAGTTGGATAAATGAAATCATTTACTTTGATAAATAGATTTTCAAGGACACCAATTGAGTATGCCAAAGATCTATATATATACATATAGTAGTCGTATGACAACATGTGTATGAGAGAGGTCTTAAATTCAATCCTTTATAAGTTAAAAGGGACATTACATTAATGGATGCTCCTAAGTCAAGTATGGATCTTTCTACCATTTTTTTTCCCAATTTCACAAGGCATTGCAAACATACCTTAGCCCTTGCATTTTGGTTGTAGTCTTTTTTGAATTACTCCAGATTCATTTTTTCCTACCACCACTTTTCACCTTTTGGTTGCTTAATTTTTTTTGGAAAGAAATTTTTTAAAAATTTGGCGCAATTTGACATCTTTCTTGCTGCCTCGAGGAAAAGAAAGTTGATCTCTATTTTATTTAAAATGGTCAGGATGTCACTCATATCGTCATCTTTCACATTACTTGTTAACCTACAAGGAAAATGAGGAGGGATGTTAATATCAGAAATAGGTATATTCAAATCAAATTTTACCTCATATTTCTGAAAACCAAATGATTGGTGTAGTATTAAAAACAAAAACAAAGATTCAAACTTCATTCTTGATATTTTACCATCATTTGTTGGCATATTTGGAAAGTTAGAAATTACTACCTCTTTAATGAAAATAGCATGAATTTTGAAATTATATGCTTTTTTGTACTGAATGAGATTAGAATCTTGGTGCAAGATAAATTTTCTATGCCAAATCTGTGTGGTTTGATTGGGTGAACCTTTGGTTATCAATATCACATGCTAGACGTAATATCAAATAAAAAATGGTTAAATGATTTTCCCCATACATGGATCTTTTGAAATTGAATACAGATGCTAGTTGTAATGGAAATTTGGGGGAGGTGAAGGTTTGTTCCATGATGATAAAGGTGTTATGCATTTTGCTTTTGCTAGTAATCTAGAAAACTATCAATTTTACATGCTGAAGCAAAATCTTTGTTTTTTGGGATTAAATTGTGCATTAAGAAAGGTATATATAATTTTATTATTGAAACATATTTGTTTATGTTGATACAGTCATTACAAAGGAAAATTAAGCACCCTTAGATTATTGCTATAGATATATAAATTATTCAGCAGTTGCTGCCTAATTTAAAGTGCACACATTGTTTGAGAGAAGCAAACATGCCTACAGGCATCTTAGCAAAACATGGTAGACAAATTGACTCTTCAATATGCTACAATGCAGAAGCGGATCTACCGAATACAATTAAGGGTACTGTTAGAGTAGATAGATTAGGCCTCTCCTTCTTTAGAATATGTATATAATCTTACTCTAAATTTTGGATATTCTTGAATGATTATATATTTTGTTTAGGATCAACTTCCCTAATGGCTCCATCTTTTAATCCGAACAATTCATTGTTGGATTGAACTGTTCCTCTACTTTGCTATATCTATAAAATTGAGGTTGGCATACTCTCTCGCGACAGGGTTTGTCAACTAAAAAAAAATATATTTTTTGTTACTTCTATACAAGCGACTCTCACACCTCTTAAACTGAGCCAAATTACATTAGTCCCTGAGCTTCGTTTGGTTGGGTGGAAAGTAAAGTTATTTGAAAATATCATTTTTAGGAATTTGATTTTGTAGAAAATAAATATATTTTTGTGTTTGAATAGATTATGGAATGTTAACAACAAACTTATCAAGATTCATATTCCAGTTTTTTTTTTAAAATTAATGAAGCGAGGAATGAAATGTATACTTAGTTCAATGAAAAAAATATTCTTACTTAATTAAGAGCCTTATACAATAAATTTATATTATTATTACACTTCAAATTTTAGAATTCATGTGTAATAATCAATTTATACATGAAAAAATATATATGTATATATATATATATGTCAAATAATATAAAAATAAGCATTACCATATTGTTTAATTATTATACTTAAAAAATACATAAAATTAACTCAATATGTTAGCAATTATAAACTAAATTAAAAATATGAATTTAAATTATAATTATAGAATTCTGATATTTATAGTATATCAAACTAAAAATAATTTAAAAGATAAATTAATAGATAAATAAACTTTCAATTTTGATTGATTTGATAATATGAATACGAGCATACAAAATATAAGTACATAATACATACTCCCTCCGTTCTCTAATAAGTATCGTTTTAAAGATGTGCACACTAATTAAGAAAATGGATAAATTCTCTTATTTACCCATATTTATAACTACAACTGTCTCTCTTTACTTTTAAATAACATTACATAGATAAATGGGACAAAGGGTAAAATTAGAACCTTTTAGACTTTTTGCCTTGATATTTGTAAAATGACACTTATTTGAGAACAAAAAATGTCAGCTAAAACGACACTTATTAAAGAACTGATGGAGTATTTAACACTATAAGCACTATAGTTATAAAAATATAAATATTATAAAAATAGGATTTTGTGATATTTTTCAAATTCATAAAGAGCATAAAAATAAAAAATTGGATTTTATATATTGTTTCTAGATCAGTGAGTACTGCAATAGTAGAAATTTAAAAAAATGATGAGTTCATTATGTGGTAAAAGTTTAATGAATACAGAGGTAGAGTTATAGTGGAAGTTTGATGAGAAAGAAATAGGATTGTAATAGATTTAATAAGAGATTTAGGGTCCAAATAGAAGTTTGATGAGAGAGGAGCGATGAGAGATGATTACGGTAGTGTGTTTGATTCACAATCTAGGAATCTTGTAGCAACTTTGCTTAAATTTAGGATTCCTTTTATTTTTCTGAAATTCAATAAATGAATCAAACACGAGAAATTAATAATAAGAAAAATGGTAAAATACATAAACTCTCTATACTATTACTATGTTTCACCTTCATCCCCTATAGTTTTAATTACAATACTTAATTCCCTTAACTTTTCAAGTTAAAGAAAATCAATAATAACGTTAAATATAGTAAATAAAAAGATAATTTTAGTCTATATAAAACTCTTTAATACTTACAACAATTAATTAATTTATGAAAAAATTGAATAAAGCCAATGTAAATATAATTTCAACCTTATTAGAATTGTTCAATACCTAAAACACTAATTGTATTCCTATCAGAATTATCCAATATTTACAACACCAATTAAACTCTAAAAAATATAAAATAGAATAAATTGACATGAAACTCACAAGCAATGAAAGAGATTTTTCAAGATATATTCTATAATATTTGTCATGATTTCTTCTTTAGAAAAGTATAAAAGGATTCCTTCTTATTCTTTTGTCATAATTTTTTATTTCATTTATTGATTACTTTTATTAAATAATTCTTTGTTTTGAAGTTAGTCTTGTCATTTTATTATCTTATAATAAAGTCGTATGTTCAATTACTTTAAGGAAATTAAATTAACATATTAAACTTATTATTCTAAAATTAGAAAATTAAGGGGGTTAAATATTTCAATTAAAACTATAAGGGGTTGATTGTGAAGCAAAATATTAGTATAAGGGAATTTAGTGTATTTTACCCTACGAAAAAAATACTACTTTCCAAAATTAAAATCCTTACCAACCAAACATGCCCTTGGTTTTATTTTATCATTATAGTTTTTAATATTTTGTAATTGAATTGTTAATTTAGTTACACTTACGAAACGAAATTTAAATAAAAGAAAGATTAGAGAAAAAAAATTAATTGATCGATTTCTAGACATACTTTTTCCTTTTTTTTTTTTTTTGGAAAATAACGGTCTTATATTGATGCCAAAGAGTCTCAGTTTACATCAAATTTACATGTGGCCAAACCACAAGCGCAGCAATCCACATCAGAAAAAGCAAAGAGAAACAAATTAAACTGTTGCGAAATCATTCTTGTTGTTCATACAAAACTGATTTCTATACATACATATTTACACGACAGATGTTTTTCTTTTCTTTGCCCATTTCATGTTTAAATAACAATCATGTTTTCTTAGTACGTTTTCCTTCAGCTCATGAAATGCCAATTCGATCGAGTTCTTCATGTATGTAACATATGTCACGCCCCGAATCCGACGTGGCACGGCCACACGCTTGGAAACCTATTCCAAAACGTGCGAAGCCTCGTTATGAGAAAACTTCATATACCAACAGTATATACATTTACATTTCGGCCACACGTCCACTGTTTTGCATTCAAACCTAACATCCTAATAACAAAGCATATCTTTATCCAACAAAAGATTTTATATACAACTTATAATCAAATGATATCGTTCAAAGACCCAACTATACATTTCCTTCACAAACCATTCACTATCTATATACATCGTCAACCATATCACTGTTCTCATACCATTTCATACAAAATATCATTTGAAAGTTCCTATTATCTATACATAACTAACATGTCCACAAAAATGACTTTCCCTACTTCTAATCATCCACAAAATCTTCACGTGAAACCTTAGAATATGCAAAAATCACAATATGGGTGGTATGAGCATACACTATGCCCAGTAAGTAGTTAAAATATTTCTCTATTGGGTTGAGCACGTTATATATATAATATACATTCTCAAAACATCATATACACATGAAAATCAACAATTGCAAAGATTTTCGATCAAAACACACACACATATACATATATAGCAATGGCATCAACATTTATCAACATTTATCAATACATTGAGTACTGATTATCAGATAGCTCATGAACAGTTCAAATCTCTCTTGGCAAACTTAACTGGATCCAGTCCTGACAATTCTAATCCGTCAGGTGGGCCAGAACAGAGGGGTTCCTAGCTACTATAACCCGCTAGGAAGGGCCAGAACAGAAATTTGGAACATGTTTCTACCAATCAATCATTAAACATTCAATGAGCTCAAAACAGATTCAAATTCTTTGAAATCATTTCACAAAATGATTCACATTCACCAAAAGCCATTGCATACATTTTTTTATATTCACCAAATTTAAAATCTATTCATGCTCAAACCGACTTTTATATAATCAACATAATCAAACTTTCAAAAATGTGTTTTATCAAATGTTATAAAACATAAAGAAATATCAAAACCACTTACCTCAAATCAAAATCCAATATAGCCCTTGATTCTAAGATTTTCTCCACCTATTTACTTCACTTTCCTATAAAAACATACACCCAAGACAAAAGAACAATCAAAATAGAGTTTAATAACTCTTAAACATCCTCCATAACCTAAGAACACTTCATTCTCTTACATTTCTAATAACCCATTTATGTATTATTCTCATAAATTTCCTTCATCAAGAACATCCTCACAATTGGTTTAAATACATCAATACATGTTCTCTTCCTAATCAAAAGCATGCTTAAATCCTTAGATAGGAGTTCTTGAGCTTACATAATCAAACCCATATTCTATCATAATCAATTTCTAAACTTTTACTAACCTAGAATTCCAACTAAGGATATTCATATACATAAGTAACTAGAGATTTCCCTTACCTTATTTAGAGTGACACAAGGATGAGAATGGCTCCTTTCCTCCTTCAATCAACACTTGCTTCTTGCCCTAATCAAGAGGAAGAATAGGGAAATAAGGAAGAGAGAAAATAGGGAAAATGGGAAGGAAAGAATGAAAAACCCAATTAGGAAACAAAGGGTTTCAAGACCAATTTTTATGATTTTGCAAAATAGTCCCTATAGTTTCTCTTATTTATTAATTGGCCCTTAATATTATTCACAAATATTACAACATAACACAATATATAAAACCTGATACGAAACCCGAATCGATTCGTTCCAAATCCTAGCCTGTAATGTCACGGAAGCAAAAACTATTCAGGACCTTTCGAATAAAATTAATGAACAATGAACAATCTAACAATGTAAATTGGCAATTATTCACCAATTGATAAAGCCGATTCGCGCAAATTAATCAATTCTCAAGATTTGTTAGCTTGAAAATCATTCGCAGGAAATCAAATTCACAAAGATAAAACATTCACTGTTTTATTTCTCAACTCAAAATTCTTCACTAATCTGAATAATACATACACATATTAGCCTTTTTATAGGCTTACAAAGAAACCCTAACTTGCTAAATAAGTAAACTAAAACTAACCCTAACAAACTGGACTTGGATTACATTAAATATGGATCTTAATAATTAAAGAACATTTTAATTATAAATCCCAATACAATTAAACCCAAAACAACTAAAAACGAAAAATATTAAAACTCTGCCGCACGCCAACGTCGCGACGTGGGGGAAGCTTGACGTCGCGACGTCGGGCTAAAACCTAAAATAAAAATACGCCGATTTCTGGACGTCACGACGTGCGACCATGGACGTCGCGACGTGGCTTGCCGTCCACGTCTCTTTCTTCAATTCCAGGTCTCCAAATGAAGGACTCGTCTTCTACAACTAGAATGAACACTTTTAAGTTCTCGAACTTGACATATGATCTCGATTTCGTATCATTCCCTCCCACTTGAAAAAGATTTCACCTCAAATCTCGTTGATTGGTAACAAGGAAATCAGGTACAAAATCTGAAAAATTACCAAGAAAAAAAGACAAAATATATGGAAATTCACACTCATTATTTTTCCCCTCTTTGCCTTTTTCTACATCCCTCACTTTAGACTTTTTCCACTCAAATCATGAATCAATTCTTTTTGTTGCTTCACATGATAAACATCATTAATAACAATTAAATTACGATCATTTAAAGCAGTAAAAGGAATTAAATCTTCACAAGATTGTTCTTCAAGCATATCATGTGAAACCTCCACTATGGGTGATTGAATATCCTCCAAGGTGTCAATTACCTCAAGCTTGATATCATCTATTGGAGCCTCAATTGGTGCATCATCATATGAGCCTTTACAAGATCCATAGTTTTGGTATAGCAAATTATCTACACTTCTACTCAATCCTTCATACGAATTAACGAATTGATGCATTGCCTCTTGCAAGGAAGCTAAACCACGTATAATGGCTGGATTCACACAATTTCCTCCATATTCACCCATGTCAACTTCACACAAATCAAAATTCTGATTTTCTTGTCTTTTTTTTCCACCAAAATCAAAACCACGTTAACAAAATAAAAGGTATAACTGCTTGACACCAATCACAAAAAAAAATTTATTATAGGCTTGCGAATATCAAACAATTTAATTTCAATTTTATAAGGAAAAATTGAAAATCTGATTTTTGTTCGAAGACCGTGGGCTCTGATACCACTTGATACGAAACCCGGATCGATTCACTCCAAACTCGGGCTTGTATGTCACAGAAGCAAAAACTATTCAGGACCTTTCGAATAAAATCAATGAACAATGAACAATCTAACAATGTAGATTGGCAATTATACACCAATTGATAAATCCGCTTAGCGCAAACTAATCAATTCTCAAGATTTGTTAGCTTGAAAACCCTTCGCAGGAAATCAAATTCAAAAAGATAAAACATTCACTGTTTTATTTCTCAACTCAAAATTCTTCACTAATCTGAATAATACGTACACATATTAGCCTTTTTATAGGCTTACAAAGAAACCCTAACTTGCTAAATAAGTAAACTAAAACTAACCCTAACAAACTGGACTTGGATTACATTAAATATGGACCTTAATAATTAAAGAACATTTTAATTATAAAGCCCAATACAATTAAATCCAAAACAACTAAAAACGAAAAACGTCGACGTTGCGACATGGGGGAAGCTCGACGTCGCGACGTCGGGCTAAAATCTAAAATAAAAATACGCCGATTTTTGTATGTCACGACGTGCGACCATGGACGGCGCGACGTTTCTTGCCGTCCACGTCTCTTTCTTCAATTCTAGGTCTCCAAATGAAGGACTCATCTTCTACAACTGGAATGAACACTTTGAAGTTCTCGAACTTGACATATGATCTCGTTTTCGTATCAAAACCCATTTGGGATTGGAAGAGACTTTATGTCAGTTAAAGTATGGAAGTTATTGTTGAATTTTTCCAAAAAGTACTGCAGAACAGTGTAAGAGATGAATGCAAATAATTAAAATGGATCTCTCGCAAATCGCAATCATTTCTTTCCTTCGATGCAAGTTTGATCCATCGCATTAAAAAAATGTAAAAAGACAAGCAGTAGTCCTAGATTTGTCTTTTAGTGCATTTATTGCATGTTGTTTGTCGACTTAAAAATGAAGTCGTCCCAGTAAATTCTTGCAAAATCTTGTTTCTCAACCATTAACAAATTCCGAAACTCTAGTTCTTGCAGGCAATATTGATCATGGACAAGGGTTCAACTAAATCCATTCTTGTTCTTGTTCTACTCATCATTTCCATTTGTTAGTCTCTAATTTCCATCTCTCTCTCTTTTTTGTTCTTGTTTTTCTTTTATTCGTTTCATGTCCCAGGTAGGAATTTTTACGAGTATGAGACAAATATTATAAATCATTGATTCATACCATCGAAAAATACTACGATCTATATATCCGATTCTACATAATGAAATAATTAAAAGCGTTGTTGTTATTGCATTGATTCATTTGAACTTTTTAAAAGGCTTCATTAAAATTAAAATTAAAATTAATTCCACATTTCATATATATGATTTTTATTTTCTTTATGTCAATCATGTGCAGTTGTGTCGTTGCCAAAGATGGAAGGGTGGGAAGTGCATTTCAAACCAGAAAAAAAATGTGCTATGCCTGGAGATCCTTGTGAATTAGGCTTCGAGAAATGCTGTATTGGGCCTCGTGTGAAGAATGAATTTGAAAATTTTGGTCGATGCTCAAACTAAACTTGCAATGGACAAAAATTTATTTCCTAAAGAGTTGATTACATGAATTTGTGATAATAATAGTTTGCATTTTGCAAGCCAAATCTTTGCCAAACGTTGGTCGGTTTTGGTTCAATATATATAGGTCCCCCTATGTACGTGTGTGTTACGATTTTAGAGTTGTAATCCACGCTTTTGTAATAGATGGTAGTTAGTATTAATAAGGGGCTGATGTATCATTAGAGGGGATTTTTGGGTTGTATGAATTTTCCTTCTTCCTGAGTCCTGACTCATCTTTATTCTCTCTTCTCTGTTATCCTAATCTGTAATACTTTTGATTGATTATATTGAATTCGTGGATTCATGGTGAATATCATGACAAGATCATGACAAACGGTATCAGAGACAATAAATCCTTGGCCTAAATCTCTTCATTTCGTCCCTGATTCTTGCTCCTTCTAGAAAGTCTTTCTCTTTCTTCTCTTGATCCTTCTGTTCTTTTCTAATCTTTTTTCATATTTTTCTCTATTCTCCTCTTACTCAATTTCTAAAATTCTTATTTTCTCTTTCTTGCATCTGCTAATTCTTTCCACTATTCTAAATTTCTTATTCTGAACACAACTTATTAAAATGGATTATGAGAAACATAGTGCACATATGAGCCGATTTGATACTATCATGAATAGTATTGAAATGAAATTTGATATTTTATTAATGATGATTTCTGAGAAGTTTATGGTGGATAATAATGGAGGAATTAAAAATAATTCTTTCAATGATCAAGAGACTGTCGCTCCTAAAATGCCGACAACCAATTGTGATGGGAGAAGTGCTTTGATGATGGAAGGTTGTTGAAGCAAGTTGAACAACATTTATCTGAAAAAAATCCCCAATGGGCAAGTTTTTGTAATGAAGAACTTCCGAAAAATGCTGTGGAGTCAATCATGGGGATGGATGATTTAGAACTGAAGAAGTTTGATTTCAATTTTGAGACAACACTTCAACAAGGTAATGTGTTTGCACAAGAATATCAAGAAATTGCTGAACAAGTATCACATGAGGTTGTTTATCCATCTAATGACAACATTGGCTGCGATTGTTGGATGAAATTTCTAGATAATACAACAATGACTTGTTATTACAACTTGTAAGAATTCACTAACTATTACAAGAGAAGAAGAAAACTTCAAATCATGCAAAAATTGCACTTTCCTTTAGACTTTTATTTGCCCTTAATTGTGCAAAGTTTCTAGCAAATAAGTCCTCAAGATAAGATGAAGTAAGAAGTATTGTTTGCACTAACAATAATTCTCCCCTAAGACAAAAGTATGTTTGCAAGAATTGTGTTTTCTACAAAGGAAAAGTCTGCAGTATTTTCCTTTTAAGAAATGAACCTTTTTAAGACTTTTCTTTTGGCAATTTTTCTACACAAGAAGTAGTCAGTTGTTGTTAGTTGTTATTCAATTAAATCCATCCAATCATTGTGTCTTAGTTCAGACACAAATCAACCAACAAAACTACTTTTAAGACACATAAAGTAACTACCTTATGTGATTAACCTGAAAACTTTCAAAAACCAACCAATTGAGTTTATCTCAATTTTCCAGGTTTTTACCCGACGTCGCGACGTGGGTTTCTCCACGTCGCGACGTCCAAGAAAAACATAAAACCAAATTCCCAAACTCTGCCCAACGTTGCGACGTTCGACACTTCACGTCGTGACATTCAAATTCCAATTAATTTGGAATTTTTTGTCCAGAGAGTTACGTCGCGACGTGGAAACCCCTTCTACGTCGAGACATCCATCCACGTCGCGACGTGGGAGTATCCACGTCGCGACGTTGGGAATCGCAGCTTTATCCAAATTGATCTTCCTCTACGTCGCGCGACGTGGGAACCTCCACGTCGCGACGTTGGGAAATCTTCAGCTCTTCATGAAATTTTCAGATTCTTGATTGTTCTTATACTTTCAATTATTGAAAATATCCAACAATCCCCCGCCATTTTAAATATTTTGAAAAGTCTTCAAGAATCATAAACAACTCTTGATAATCTATGAATTCAATAATGGTGTCTTTCGATTGAACCATTATTTATGTACAAATTTCTATAACTAATCATATGAATTGGTAGACAAGCTTTGAACCAACTATATATTTGACTAGCCA
This sequence comes from Ophiorrhiza pumila, assembly GCA_016586305.1. Taxonomy (NCBI): domain Eukaryota; kingdom Viridiplantae; phylum Streptophyta; class Magnoliopsida; order Gentianales; family Rubiaceae; genus Ophiorrhiza; species Ophiorrhiza pumila. Next base: position 8,672,978 of record BLIW01000005.1, read on the forward strand.
CTTCAAATTATACACATAGATTCAACACGACTAAATGTCATTGAATATGCAAGGTCTTTTGCACTTATCTTTCATGAGTGTGCACAAAATTAAAGTCCAATAAAATTTTATTGATTCCACAATCATATACTCATATAGGCAAGCTCTTGATGCCTCCACCATTTTGGCATTTCCAAGACTTGTTAAGAACCCTTTGTTCAAACTCATTTCCCTTGGTGGATAATACAACATTACTTCACTTTGGGATGATACAATATAATGTTCAAATCACTATAATAGTGTACTTTCACTCATTAAATCTAAGACTAGAAGTTGTAACTAGCGTTAGATTGAGGTTTCCACTATTAGTGACTTTATAGAATGGACTTTAACCCCATCCCTTTAGATGTGTTTAAGACCACATCTCTACTTAATCCTTTTGTTAAAGGATCAGCTAAATTGCCTTTAGATGATACAAAATCTAAAGCAATTACTCCACTAGTGATTAAACTTCTCACCATGCTATGTCTTAGACCAATATGTCTAGACTTACCATTGTACACTTGACTATATGCTTTAGCTAGCATAAATGCACAATCACAGTGAATTAGGATCGGTGGAACCGGCTTTTGCCACATAGGAACTTCAATAATAAGATTTCTTAGCCATTCAGCTTCTTTACTAGCTGAAGCTAAAGCTACAAATTCAGATGCCATTGTGGAATCAGTTATGCACGTTTGTTTCTTGGAACCCCAAGAAATTGCACCTCCACCTAGCAAGAATATCCAACCACTTGTAGATGAATGATCATCTTTGTTGGTTATCCAACTAGCATCTGAATATCCTTCTAAAACTGAAGGAAATCCACTATAGCAAATGCCATAGTCTTTAGTTCCTTTAAGATACCTCAATATCCTAGTTATGCCCATCCAATGCTGTTTACTAGGATTACTTGTAAACCTACTCAAAACCCCTACAGTATAAGCTATATCAGGTCTTGTGCATGTCATAGCATACATTAAACATCCAATCACTTGAGCATACTCCAATTGAGATATTGGATCACCCTCATTTTTGACAAAATCAATATTAGAGTCCAATGGAGTTAAGGCAGGTTTACAATCAAAATGATTGAACCTTTTAAAAATTTTCTCAACATAATGAGATTGAGATAACAAGATTGAATCTTGTTCTCTTTTAATTCTTATTCCAAGAATAACATCTGCCTCTCCCATGTCTTTCATTTCAAATTTGCTTGAAAGCAACTCTTTGGTTTTAACTACTTGTTTCAAGTTAGTTCCAAAGATTAACATGTCATCTACATAGAGACATATTATCACTCCTTGACCATTATCATACTTGCTATATATGCATTTATCGGATTCATTTATTGAAAATCCACTAGCAAGTATGACTTGATCAAACTTTTGGTGCCATTGTTTTGGTGCTTGTTTTAGTCCATATAAAGACTTAACAAGTTTACACACCTTACTTTCTTGCCCTTGTGCAACAAATCATTCAGGTTGATTCATGTACACTTCTTCATCCAAATCACCATTCAAGAATGCTGTTTTAATATCCATTTGGTGAATTATCCATTTTTGGATTGAAGCAACTGCAAGTAGTAACCGAATAGTAGCTATTCTAGCTACCGGTGAATAGGTATCAAAATAGTCCAAGCCATACTTTTGAGTCAAGCCTTTAGCTACTAACCTAGCTTTGAACTTGTCAATGGTTCTATCAACCTTCATCTTCTTTTTGAAGATCCATTTATGTTCTATAGGTTTAGAACCTAGTGGAAGATCCACCAACTCCGAAGTTCCATTAGTTCTTATTGAGCTTATTTCTTCATTTATAGCTTGTGAAACCTAGGGTTTTAATCTTACTTATTTTGATGATTAACAAACAATTATGTTTATGCTAATGGTTCAAAAAGTGTCTCAATGTATTAGATATTCAAAGAAGTCAAGCATGGAGATCAATCAAAGGAAGAGTACATGTGGAAATGCAAAGGAAATACAAGATTGGTAAACTAGGTCAAAATCCCAATCCTAAACCCTAATTGTTAAATAACTCAAGAAAATGAATTACTTGTTTAAGGCTCAAGTAAAAATGTTTTCTAAATATAGGTAGTACTCAAATGAACTTCAAAATCTTTTAAAAGCACTTGCACAAAGACACACATTGTTACAAAAGTGATTTGAACAACGAAAATTGAAAAAGGAATGAAAAATCAAAGTTTCAGACGCCTGTGCTTAGTTTCGGACGGCCGAAACTACCGTCCGAAACTGTCCAGAGAGTTTGGTTTTTGGAGTAAAAAATGGAAGCTGCAGAGGAGAGTTTCGGACGTCCAAAACTCAGTTTCGGACGGCCGAAACCTAGTTTCGGACGGCTCATCCGTCCGAAACTAGCGTCCGAAACTCTCAACGGCTAGTTTTTTTAAAATTCAACATAGACGTTTTTTTGTCATTTTCTCTAGGGTATATATACTACCCAATGCATAAACGTTGATACTCTTCTTCCATTGATTCTTTGAGCTTCCTATCTTAAAAAATATCATTACAACTCTTGGTCTTCATCTTTATTTCATCAAGCTACAAAAGATTGATTTTATTGAGCCTTATTTGAGTATATATCATATTCTTGAGTTATATAGGTTTGAGTTGTAATTTTATTGATTGAATCATCTTGTGAGCTAATCAGCATCATATCTACCCAATTTGTGTGATTGTACTTCATCTTCAAACATCCTTTAAGTGTGATTGTAAGAGGTTTCTCAAGAAAGAGTAAAAACCTTGTACACAAAGCTTGGAATTGCTAGTGTAAAGGTTGAGCCTTGGTTGAAATCCTAAGTTAGGAAACTTGGGTTGTAAAAGTGGTTCTTTTGATCTTTCCACAAGAAAAAGATCAGTTTATAGTGAAAGGTTTGAAATCCTAAGTTGGGAAACTTAGGTAGTGGATGTAGAGTGCTCCAAGGGGGAGACTTGAACCACTATAAATCATTTGTGTTCTTGATTTTCATTGATTTAATTTCTGCACTTATTTTGATTCATTTATGCTTTGATTATTTGAGAATTGAAAGTATTGTGATTGTTGGTCATCATCTTGATATATCAATACTTTACATTTGTGGTGATTCATATTACTTATTCATTGTTGTTGAATTTGAGTTGATTAGTTTAAGATAATTTTTAAGAAACCTAATTCACCCCCCCTCTTAGGTTGCCTTAGAGCTTACAATTGGTATCAGAGCTTGGTCTTTATTTTCTTAGGCTTAACCACCTTAGAGTAAAGATTATGGCAACAAACAATGCTATGTTTATGGAGGGACAATCTATCTCTAGGCCACCAATGTTTAATGGAAACAATTATAGTAGTTGGAGAGATAGGATGGAAATCTATCTAAAATCCATTGATATTGAGATGTGGTATATTGTTGAGGAAGGACCTTATAAAGCTGAGATAACCATAGGGAGTGAAACTAGAGAAAAGAAAAGAAGTGAACTCACCGAAACCGATAGGAAAAACCTCACCCTAAATGCTAAAGCCACAAATGCTTTGTATAACTCTCTAGATGTTAATGAGTCAAGTAGAGTTAAAGGTTGTAAAAATGCACATGACATTTGGAAGAAACTTAGGGAGATTCATGAAGGAACCGAAGATGTTAAAGAAGAAAAGAAATTATTGCTTGTGACACAATACGAAAGCTTTAAAATGGAAGCAAATGAATCAATTGATAAAATGTTTTGTAGATTCAATAGCATAATTAAGGACTTGGAGAACCTTGGTAAAATTTATCCCTTAGGTGAACAAAATAGAAAGATATTGAATTCTTTACCTAAGGAATGGGAGTCAAAAGCTATAGCTATTGAGGAAGCTAAAAATTTGAGAGAACTACCTATTGATCAACTAATTAGTTCTCTTATGTCATATGAGTTGAAGATAAAATCTAAAACTCAAAAAGAAGAAGACACCAAAGCTAAAAAGAACATAGCACTTAAAGTGTTAAAGAATGAAAATGAAAATGAGGAAGATGAGGAAGATATAAATGAACATGATGATGATGACATTGTATTTCTTACTAAAAAATTATCTAGGATGATACAAAGTAGGAAAAACAGGTTTAACAAAGGAAGGAATTTTAGGAACAAAGATTGGATGAAAGAAAAGGGAGAAACTTCAAAAGTGAATAATGTTTTGAATGTAATCAACCTGGACATTTTGTTGCAGATTGCCCAAGAAGAAAGAAGGAGTTCAAACAAGACAAGAAAGGAAAAGAAAGAAGCTTCAAGGTCACTTGGGATGATGACCAATCCGAAGAAGAAACTGAAGGAGAAGAAGAAGGGGTTGCTAACATGTGTTTCATGGGATTTGAAGACCATGAGGTAAGTCTTTCTTCTAGTGATAATGATGATGATTACTATGAACAAGACGAACTTGAATTATATATGACTAAGCTAGTGGATGAGCTAAAGAAAGCAAAAATTCAAAACAAAAAGCTAAAGGCTAAAGTGGAAGAAGTTACAATTAGCAATGAAGAGTTAATCATTAAGAATGATCGTTTAGAAAAAGAAAATAGTGCATTAAAAACTGAGAATAAAAACTTGAAAATAGAAAGTAGCAAGGTTAAGGAAGAGGTTAAAAAGTATGATGAAGTTAAGAAAGAACACATAGGATTAAAGAAGAGAATTGAAGACCTTAGTGAATGTCTAGCAAAATTCACACAAGGCAAGAACAACTTAGAAATCCTTTTAGGAAATCAAAGAATGGGAAGTAGTAAATTTGGATTAGGATACTCACATGAAATAGGTCAAAGTTCAAAATCCAAATCGGCAAAAATCACTCATATTTCATATACTCAAAAAGGAGTGAGTAAGTCTAATGATAGAACTCATCATTCACATAGAATGCCTAACCATAATCATAGACATAAAATGCATAATACACAAAATCATAAATATGATCATAACATGCATCATTTTGAACCTAGGTTTGGCTATACTAGATCATATCCCTATCATAAAAATTCACATTCCTTCAAATATCTTGTAATTTGTGATTATTGTTGTAAGAAGGGACATACCTCTAGGAAATGCTATGCAAGAATGGAAGTTGAAAATGGATCAAAAATTTGGATAAGAAGAAGTATCAATGTTGCTAGACCGTAAGTAACTTAAGTCATACATTGATTCTTGAATGTAGGTGTGTTTAAAAAATACAATTTTGGACACAAAATGGTTCCTTGATAGTGGATGCTCAAGACACATGACCGGTAATCCTTTATTGCTTAGTAACTTGGAAACAAGAAATAAAGGACATGTGACTTTTGGAAATGATAAGAAAGGAAAAATAATTGGCGTTGGAAATGTAGCAAATAATAATAGCAATGTGATTGAAAATGTGCTTTTGATTGATGATTTGAAATTCAATTTGATTAGTATAAGTCAAATATGTGATAGAAATTTTGATGTGTTGTTTAAATGTGAAAAATGTGTTGTTATTGATCCAATAGATAGCAAAGTAGTTCTTACCGGATCTAGACATAATAATGTGTATATTCTTAATTTATGTGATGTTATGGAACAAGATATGCAATGTCTTAGTGTGGTGCATGATACAACTTGGTTGTGGCATAGGAGATTAGCTCATGTAGGAATAGATCACATAAACAATCTAGTTGCTAAAGAATTGGTTAGAGGCCTACCTAAACAAAAAAATGAAAAAAATAAAATATGTGATTCATGTCAATTTGGAAAACAAATTAAAAGCTCATTTAAACCTAAGAACATGGTGACAACTTCAAAACCCTTAGAGTTAATACATATGGATTTGTTTGGACCTTCACAAACCACAAGTTTAGGTGGAAAAAGATATGCCTTTGTAATTGTAGATGACTATTCTAGGTACACTTGGGTAATATTTTTGGCACATAAAAGTGATACCTTTAATGAATATGTCAAATTATTTAAAAAGGTTCAAAATGAGTTAAGTCTAAATGTAGTAAAGATTAGAAGTGACAATGGAACCGAATTTGTAAATGAAAACTTTTTAAATCATTGTGATGAAAATGGAATTACACATAATTTTTCAGTAGTTAAATCACCTCAACAAAATGGTGTAGTTGAAAGAAAGAATAGAACACTTCAAGAAATGGCTAAAACTATGCTTTGTGAAAATAATTTGCCAAAATATTTTTGGGCCGAAGCGGTTAATATCGCATGTTATGTTATGAATCGTGCATTAATTAGACCATTGTTAAAGAAAACTCCATATGAATTAATATATAATAAAACTCCAAATGTAGGATATTTTAGAGTGTTTGGCTGTAAATGTTTTATATTGAATGTAAAAGACACTCTAGGAAAATTTGATAAAAAATCGGATGAAGGAGTATTCTTAGGTTATTCGGAAATTAGGAAAGCTTATAGAGTATATAACAAAAGAACTTTGATGATAGAAGAAGCAATTCATGTAAATTTTGATGAAGGCAATGCTAGTAAAAATCATGATGAAAGTGATGATGAAATAGGAATAGAAGATAACTCATCAAATGATCAAGATAAAAATGATATAGAAAACAATCCACCTCAACAAATAGATCATCCCTCTAATGAAGACACACAAAATGAAGATGAAAATCCACATAGGGAAGATGCACCTAGAACATGGAAATTTATTCGTAATCATCCTCAAGACTTGATTTTAGGAAATTCAACTAGAGGAGTAAAAACTAGGTCATCACTACACCTAGATAATAATTTAGTATTTCTCTCTCAAATCGAGCCTAAAAATATAAACGAAGCCTTAAAGGATGATAATTGGATTGTAGCTATGCAAGAAGAATTAAATCAATTTGAGAGAAGTAAAGTGTGGAACTTAGTAGAAAGACCTAAAGATACTTCAATTATAGGAACTAAATGGATCTTTAGAAATAAAATAAATGAAGTTGGAAACATAGTAAGAAACAAAGCTAGATTAGTGGCTCAAGGGTATAGGCAAGAAGAAGGTATAGACTATGATGAAACATTTGCTCCCGTAGCAAAACTTGAGTCTATCCGCATGTTACTTGCTTATGCTTGTTTTAAGGGATTTAAACTTTTTCAAATGGATGTTAAAAGTGCTTTTTTAAATGGATTTATTCAAGAAGAAGTTTATGTAGAACAACCTCCCGGATTTGAAAATAGTAAATTCCCTAATCATGTATATAAATTGGTTAAAGCATTATATGGACTAAAACAAGCTCCTAGAGCTTGGTATGAAAGACTTAGTGGATTTTTGGTAGAAAAGAAATTTCATAAAGGCATAATTGATACTACATTGTTTACTAAATATTGTGATAATGATTTGTTGATTGTACAAATATATGTTGATGATATAATCTTTGGTGCAACTAATGAGTCTTTATGTGAAGAATTCTCAAATTTAATGAAAAATGAATTTGAAATGAGCATGATGGGAGAATTGACATTCTTTCTAGGATTACAAATTAAACAACTAGATGATGGAATTTTTATAAGTCAAGAAAAATATACAAAGGAGTTACTTAAAAAATATGGTATGGATGATTCAAAACCAAATGGAACACCTATAAGCACTTCAACTAAACTAGATAAAGATGAAAATGGTGTAAAAGTTGATGAAACACAATATAGAGGAATGATTGGTAGTTTGCTTTATTTAACGGCTAGTAGGCCGGATATTATGTATGCTGTGTGCTTATGTGCTAGATTTCAATCATGTGCTAAACAATCACACTTAATGGCTGTGAAAAGAATATTTAGATACTTAAAAGGAACTATAGACCATGGTTTGTGGTATCCTAGAACAAACACTTTTGATTTGGTAGGATTCACCGATGCCGACTTTGCCGGATGTAGAGTTGATAGAAAAAGCACAAGTGGAACATGCCAATTCCTTGGAAAATCCCTTGTATCTTGGTCTAGTAGAAAACAAGCTTCCGTATCCTTATCTACGGCGGAAGCCGAATACATAGCCGCCGGAAGTTGTTGTTCACAAATTCTTTGGATGAAACACACTCTTCTTGATTTTGGTTTAGATTTTGGTTGTGTATCTATTAAATGTGATAACACAAGTGCCATAAATCTTACTAAGAATCCTATCCAACATTCTAGATCCAAGCACATTGACATTAAACATCACTTCATTCGTGATCTTGTTCAAAATAAAGAAATTCATATGGAATATGTTCCTACTAAAGAACAATTGGCGGATATCTTCACAAAACCACTTCCCGAGGATCAATTTTCTTTATTGAGGAATCAAATTGGTGTAATTCAAAAACATTGATTTTGGTAAAAAAAAAAAAAAACAAGTTTTAAAAAAAATATATAAAAAAAATAAATAAATTTCTCTGCCGAGTTTCGGACGGCAGTTTCGGACGCCTCCTAGAGTTTCGGACGTCCGAAACTATGTCTCAAATTTGCCAATTCGTTGTTGAGTTTCGGACGCCAGTTTCGGACGCCTCATAGAGTTTCGGCCGTCCGAAACTGTCGAATCAGGGTTAAAATCCCAGATTTCTCACGCGATTTTTTTTCATTGTTCTTCAAAGTTTCTCAAACATTTTTCACCCCTCCAATTTCAAAATTAAATTCTACCCGTTTAATTCTCAAATTAGTTCATTAGAATCCTTTCTTGGCATCTATAGAACACTCTCACCGATTACAAACTCAAAATCTAACATCAAAATTTGCCTTTTGATGCATAGCCCTAGAAATTGGGTGAAAACTCAATTTTGAGCATTCTTGAGTTATATATTCAAAATTCACTCCACTCTCAACACCCAACGTACGTGATCATCATGAGCACATCACGAAGACGCAAGAGAACTAAGGAATCGGCACCTCCACACGTACAACATGGCTCATTAGGTGACTCTCAACCTCCTCTTCCCTTATTTGTCAATGCCGAGTGTGCTTCTAGGTACAATAACTACATTACTTCTTCCAAGAAGATTATTGTTCCTAGAATTGTGAGAAAAGATGATTTCATAGAAGCATTAGACATATTGGAATTATTTGAGTATCAAGATTGGAATGAAATTATCTATGCAAATAAGCCAATTCCCACATTGTTAGTTTATGAATTTTTTGGTAAACTTCATTATCCCATTGGAAAGAAATCTCGTGATGATATACTGTGTACAAGGGTTCATTCCAAGGATATCACTTTGACTCCTGAGACCCTTAACATTATTTTTAAGTGCTCTCATCCATATCGTAAAGCAAAAGATGGCAAACAGGTTATGAAATATTTTACACTTCATAAATGGTCGGATGCTTCATATGGTTTTAACCTTAGGGATCTTGTGGCAATTGCCTTTAATAGTGAAATGTTTAGCAAAGCTAGTGAGGCACCTATTAAGAACTTGAGCCCTAAGAATCGTATATTGTTTCACATCATCACCAAAACTATTCTCCCCACTCATGGCCATAAAACCGACCCCAACACCATGAACCTCTACCTTCTCTATACTATGCTTAGACAAGTCCCCGTTAACTTTGGGTATTTGATGCTTAAATATCTTGAGGTCAATATTAAGGATCAACGCCGTAGTTTACCCTATGGCATGCTTATCACTAAGATTCTTAGGCATAATGACATTTCCTTTGAGAATACCATTATGTACCCGATATCGTCTCAAAATTTCTATGATTTACGTTCTCTTAAATCGATGGGTATATATGTGGTCAATGGTGAGTGGACTTTTTAGAAACCGATTGGAGGATTTCATGATGATGATTATATGTGGGAAGATGAGGATGAGGAGGATGAAGCTCATGAGGACATTGCACAAGAACAAGTCGTCCCCACGCCTCCTAGAGCTACTCGAGTGGATGATGACTTCAAGACTATAATCCAAGGGTACTTTGATTCCTTAGTCGATCGAATTGATAGTGGATTCGCCAGTTTACAATCCAATATGGATGATATGAGGGGTCAACTTGTTGAGTTAACCATTAGGGTTGATGGTTTGAGTGATGAAATTCATTATGGACATGAGGTGTTAATGACGGATGAGCAACGAGAAGCATTGGCTCAAGCTCGCCTCAAAGGGAAGGCACCGGCTCGTGATTGAAGCTCTCATGTAATAGACTAGGTCTATTTACGCTTCTTGGAATATTTCTCTATTTATGTCTTGATGGTTCTTTTATGTCTTTGACATTTTTATGTTTTGGTGTTGATTTTATAAGGATGTTAAGTTCATCCTTATTAATGGTAAAGTTAGACTATCTGTGAAATTCTTTGCTCTTGTGGTTCATGGTTGTTTCATACTTTTGATAATTTTTGCCATTAAGATGTTGATTATTGTTTTTAAGACTTAGTGCTTGTCTTTGGTTATATGTTGGATAAATAGTTCTTGAAGTAAATTTGGATATCATTGCCTCTTGATACTAACTGTTTATATGATATTTGATATATTGAGAAGTTTTGTTGGAAATGGTATCTTGTGCATTTTTTTTTTGTATCTTGTTGGGATTGTTGACAGGTGGAAACTATCAAAATACAAAGGAAACTCTGTCAAAATTTTTATAAAATATTGCACTTAACCATTTTTTGTGTTGCCTAGCCACCCATTAGGTTGCAAGGAGTGGAAAGAGAGTCCTAAAATGTAATGTCATTTTCCCTAAAAGGTAAAATAACCAAGTACGCAAAGAGTATTGTTTTCTATCATTTACAATTTCTATTGGCTAATCTTATTGTTTTATTTTGATGATGTCAAAAAGGGGAGAAGAAAAGATAAATATAGAGCAAAAGAAAGGAGTGTAGATTAGTAACGCTATAAAAAGATAAATATAGAGCAAAAGAAAGGAGTGTAGATTAGTAACGCTATAAAGAGTGGTAGTAAAAGAAAAACTAAGGGGGAGAAGAATTTTAGTATATACATAGGGGGAGAAAAATGGAAATATACACATAGGGGGAGCTTATATCCATTTTCTTATTCAAAGGTAAGTTATTACACTTGTTTTTTATTCTTTTGCATAATTGGTTTGTCATCATCAAAAAGGGAGAGATTGTGAAACCTAGGGTTTTAATCTTACTTATTTTGATGATTAACAAACAATTATGTTTATGCTAATGGTTCAAAAAGTGTCTCAATGTATTAGATATTCAAAGAAGTCAAGCATGGAGATCAATCAAAGGAAGAGTACATGTGGAAATGCAAAGGAAATACAAGATTGGTAAACTAGGTCAAAATCCCAATCCTAAACCCTAATTGTTAAATAATTCAAGAAAATGAATTACTTGTTTAAGGCTCAAGTAAAAATGTTTTCTAAATATAGGTAGTACTCAAATGAACTTCAAAATGTTTTAAAAGCACTTGCACAAAGACACACATTGTTACAAAAGTGATTTGAACAACGAAAATTGAAAAAGGAATGAAAAATCAAAGTTTCGGACGCCTGTACTTAGTTTCGGACGGCCGAAACTACCGTCCGAAACTGTCCAGAGAGTTTGGTTTTTGGAGTCAAAAATGGAAGCTGCAGAGGAGAGTTTCGGACGTCCGAAACTCAGTTTCGGACGGCTCATCCGTCCGAAACTAGCGTCCGAAACTCTCAACGGCTAGTTTTTTTAAAATTCAACATAGACGTTTTTTGTCATTTTCTCTAGGGTATATATACTACCCAATGCATAAACGTTGATACACTTCTTCCATTGATTCTTTGAGCTTCCTATCTTAAAAAATATCATTACAACTCTTGCTCTTCATCTTTATTTCATCAAGCTACAAAAGATTGATTTTATTGAGCCTTATTTGAGTATATATCATATTCTTGAGTTATATAGGTTTGAGTTGTAATTTTATTGATTGAATCATCTTGTGAGCTAATCAGCATCATATCTACCCAATTTGTGGGATTGTACTTCATCTTCAAACATCCTTTAAGTGTGATTGTAAGAGGTTTCTCAAGAGAGAGTAAAAACCTTGTACACAAGCTTGGAATTGCTAGTGTAAAGGTTGAGCCTTGGTTGAAATCCTAAGTTAGGAAACTTGGGTTGTAAAAGTGGTTCTTTTGATCTTTCCACAAGAAAAAGATCAGTTTATAGTGAAAGGTTTGAAATCCTATGTTGGGAAACTTAGGTAGTGGATGTAGAGTGCTCCAAGGGGGAGACTTGAACCACTATAAATCATTTGTGTTCTTGATTTTCATTGATTTAATTTCTGCACTTATTTTGATTCATTTATGCTTTGATTATTTGAGAATTGAAAGTATTGTGATTGTTGGTCATCATCTTGATATATCAATACTTTACATTTGTGGTGATTCATATTACTTATTCATTGTTGTTGAATTTAAGTTGATTAGTTTAAGATAATTTTTTAGAAACCTAATTCACCCCCCCCCCTCTTAGGTTGCCTTAGAGCTTACATAGCTTCTTCCCAAAATGAGGAGTCTTGAGACTTCATAGCCTCCTCAAATGTTTTAGGATCAGCTTCGGTATTAAAACAAAATGCCACTTTGTTACTTAATTCATCTCTTGTTCCTTCAACAAGATAAGTAACAAAATCAGAACCAAAAGACTTAGTCTTTTTAGTTCTTTTACTCCTTCTTACTTCAATAATCTTTTCTTGATCATTTGAAGTTTCATTAGTTGTCAAATCATTTTTGGAATCATTATCCAACCCTTTGGTTATTGAGGTGAATCTACCTTCATCAAAGATAGCATCTCTTGATTCAATAACTGTATTAATCGATATTGAATCATTAGGCTCTATAACCATGAATCTATAGGCCTTACTATTTTGTGCATATCCTAAGAAAATGCACTCAACACCTCTTTCTCCTAACTTCCTTTTCTTTGGCTCTGGAAGTCTCACAATAGCCCTACAACCCCAAACTTTTAAGTGTTTGAGATTAGGCTTTTTATTGAACCAGAATTCATAAGGGGTAGTAGAGCTTCTTTTATTAGGAACTCTATTTAAAATATAGCAAGCAGTAAGTACCGCTTCTCCCCAAAATCCATGGCTCAAACCTGAATTTGACAACATAGCATTAACCATTTCAGTTAATACTCTATTTTTCCTTTCAGCTACACCATTTTGTTGTGGTGTATAAGGAGCTGTAACTTCATGTTTTATACCACATTGCTCAAAAAACTCTTTTTGGTAGTATTCACCACCTCTATCGGTTCTTAGACACTTGATTTGAGTACCACATTGTAACTCAACTTCAGCTTTATAAGCCTTGAATTTTTCAATTGCTTCATCTTTAGAGTATAATAAATAAACATAGCATAATCTAGTGCAATCATCAATAAAAGTAGAAAAATACTTTTTACCTCCTAATGTAGGTGTGCTATGTAAATCACATACATCACTATGAATCAATTCCAATTTACTTGATTTTCTTTCAATTTTAGGAAATGGTTGTCTTGTAATCTTTGTAAGCATGCAAGTTCTACATTTCCTATCATTTTCTTTAAAGTATGGCATAAGATCATGTTTCATCATTTCAATCATTCTTTTGTAATTTACATGACCTAATCTATTATGCCATAAAGTAAAAGAAGACTCAACCAAGTAAACAACTGAAATTTTATTCACCTTATTAGTAGGCAACACATTCAACTTGAACATACCATTACAATGATAACCCTTTCCAACAAACATCCCACCCTTAGTGAGTACAAACTTATCAGCCTCAAACACTAGTTTGAAACCAAATTTGTTCAACAAACTTCCACTAACTAAGTTCTTCCTAACTTCTGGTACATACAACACATTTTTCAAAGTCACAATATGTCCAGAAGTGAACTTGAGATCAATCTCTCCTATGCCTTCTATAGGAGTTGTTGAAGCATTTCCCATGTATACCACAGCTTTTGCATCCTCTATGGGCTTCAAGTTCTTGAAGAAGCTTTTGTTCTTGCACACATGTTTGGTTGCACCGGTATCAATCCACCAAGGAAAGTCTTCTTCAATCATGTTGACTTCAGAAATCCTGGCAACAAAGTTTTGAGTTTCATTTTTAGAAGACTCACCCTTATTGAAAGATTCGTTCTTCAACAACCGACATTCATATTTATACTGTCCCTCTTTGTTGCAATGAAAGGACTTTCCTTTCTTCTTCTTTTTGTTCTTGGATTTGATCCTTGCTTTGGAATGGCCTCTTGCCTTTGTTTGGCTTGCTTTGTTGGCCTTCTTCCACCATGTGAACTTTGTTGGAAGGTTCATTGTTCTTGTCATCTTGCTTGAATTGAGGATTCTTGTTTTCCTGCATTCGACATTCCTCTTCTATACGAAGGGACTTAGCAAGATTGTCAATACTCATTTCCTCCTTCTTGTGTTTCAACTTCTTCTTGAAGTCTTTCCAAGAAGGGGGAAGCTTTTCTATTATAGCACTAACTATAATAGTTTCATCCATGTTCAAGTTATGTTGAGTAAATTTATTCAACAAGATTTCAATTTCAGAAAATTGATTCATCACAGATTTGCCATCTACCATCTTGTAATTCAGAAAGTTTGAAACAAGAAATTTCTTACTTGAAGCATCCTCAAGCATATACCTTGCTTCCACTTTGTCCCAAAGTTCCTTTGCAGTATCAATTGTATGGTAGGTGTCAAACAATCCATCACACATTGCATTGAGTATGTGTCCTCTACAGATTTCATCATCATTCTCCCATTTCTGCCTTTTCCTCATGTCTTCAAGTGTCTCCTCCACTCCAATAGGAAGTATTGGCTTTGGAGTAGTAAGGACATAAGCCACCTTGAGTGCAACAATGAGGAAATGCACCCTCTTTTGCCATCTTATGAATTGGCCTCCATCAAACCTTTCCAATTTGGTTATGTTGGATGTCAAGTCTTTCCCACCAGCCATTGTTATCCAAGTAAAAGTCTAAAGATTGTTGGAAGAAATTTCTAGATAATACAACAATGACTTGTTATTGCAACTTGTAAGAATTCACTAACTATTACAAGAGAAGAAGAAAACTTCAAATCATGCAAAAATTGCACTTTCCTTTAGACTTTTATTTGCCCTTAATTGTGCAAAGTCTCTAGCAAATAAGTCCTCAAGATAAGATGAAGTAAGAAGTATTGTTTGCACTAACAATAATTCTCCCCTAAGACAAAAGTGTGTTTGCAAGAATTGTGTTTTCTACAAAGGAAAAGTCTGCAGTATTTTCCTTTTAAGAAATGACCCTTTTTAAGACTTTTCTTTTGGCAATTTTTCGACACAAGAAGTAGTCAGTTGTTGTTAGTTGTTATTCAATTAAATCCATCCAATCATTGTGTCTTAGTTCAGACACAGATCAACCAACAAAACTACTTTTAAGACACATAAAGTAACTACCTTATGTGATTAACCTGAAAACTTCCAAAAGCCAACCAATTGAGTTTATCTCAATTTTCCAGGTTTTTACCCGACGTCGCGACGTGGGTTTCTCCACGTCGCGACGTCCAAGAAAAACATAAAACCAAATTCCCAAACTCTGTCCAACGTCGCGACGTTCGGACACTTCACGTTGCGACGTTCAAATTCCAATTAATTTGGAATTTTTTGTCCAGAGAGTTACGTCGTGGAAACCCCTTCTACGTCGAGACGTCCATCCACGTCGCAACGTGAGAGTATCCACGTCGCAACGTTGGGAATCGCAGCTTTATCCAAGTTGATCTTCCTCCACGTCGCGACGTGGGAACCTCCACGTCGCGACGTTGGGAAATCTTCAGCTCTTTATGAAATTTTCATATTTTTTATTGTTCTTATACTTTCAATTATTGAAAATATCCAACAGTGATTCCCCTGAAGATTTGCAATTGCAGCAGTACTTTGAAACCTTGCAGATGATTCCACAAAAAGGGTTGTGTCTAGAAGAATTTTGTAATATGGCTTGTCATCTTGATGGAAGTGACGGTGTTTGTCTTTCTAACCAAATTGGTAAAGTGCGATTGACAATCATTCTAAGATGTATGAGAAGATGTGCTTACAACTTCACTCTAGGTAAATTTTTTGAATTTGATGCGAATTCTGCGTCTCGCTTTCATGATCATGGTGGACAACAACTTCCTTCAAACTTCACTAGAGGTGTAGTGTTAGATTTTTTTAATTGTGATTTTTATGATTTTGAAAATCCTGGACGACTAAAATTTTTTGAGGAATTGGAAAGGGTCAAAATTGGTACCGAAGAAACCAAGAGTGTTGTTAAATCTTGGGTAAAAAAGGTCACTGGATTTAAAGGTAGAACAATTGTGGAAGGAATAACTAAATCCCACCTTCAAGGATTGTCAAAATTAAATCAAAATATGACTTCATTGGACTATAGAAACATTGAATTTGCTTTTAGGAATGATGAGAAATATGTTTTTGCACATCAATACAGTTTTGAGTATTTAGATTCTACAATTGATGTGGGTGATGATGAATCTGAAGTATTTAGATTCTACAATTGATGTGAGTGATGATGAATCTGAAGTATCTAGATTCTACAATTGATGTGGGTGATGACGAATCTGAATGTGGAAAGATTTGTGAAGAATATGAAGCCTCTTACTATCATGATTCCACCTCTGCTTGAAATACAATCATTAAGGAATCCAAAAAATGGGTTTTGTTTCCCTTGATGTGGTGCCACCAGAGTGCATCCAAGCCCAGATGGTGAAGAAGTGACATGTTCTATTTGTTTCCATAATTGCGTAGTTCATGAACTTCTATTGTGAAACTAGAAGTTGGAAAAAGAAACTCATTGAGTCTGTTTTTAGGACTGGAGAAGTCATCTTTGTGCCGAATGGATGGTGGCATTTGGTTATCTACCTTGGAGACTCCATTGCCATTACACAGAACTTTGTTAACAGGAGAAATTTATTGACTGTTTTGAATTTTCTAAAGAAACCAAATGCGCGTACAGTTGTTTCCAGAATAAGAGACTGAGTGACTTTGTACAAGTTTAAGAAAGCCATTGAGGCGTTTTCTTCTGGAACTCTTGATGAATTGGTATCAAAGGATGAAGGGAAAAAGATTCTGCAGAGAAAAAAAAAATTTCCATTTTGCCATTTTGGGAATCAATTACAGATTCTAATGCAGATAGTGGACAATTCCTTTTGCAATTTCACTTGAGAGGACAAACTTCTGCAATTCATATGAGATCATAGACTTGAGGACAAGTCTCTTTGAAGAGAGGAAGATTTGTTACGATTTTAGAGTTGTAATCCACGCTTTTATAATAGATGGTAGTTAGTATTAATAAGGGGATTTTTGAGTTGTATGAATTTTCCTTCTTCTTGATTCCTGACTCATCTTTATTCTCTCTTCTCTGTTATCCTAATCTGTAATAATTTTGATTGATTATATTGAATTCATGGATTCATGGTGAATATCATGACAAGATCATGACAGTGTGTTTGTGGTTTTTGAGTTTTAATCAATAGTCAATGTTCTGATGGTGTGATTGTATCTTTGAATAAAAAGCTTTTTCCACAAGAAATTAAATTTCAACTGCCTACAATTTTCTCACCATTATATTAATGTAACACAAGTTTTGCTGAAACACCAAAAAGTTTTATCCGAGTTAACTGCACAGCGGAAGAGGCCAAGAGGAATAAATTTTTCAGTTAGATTCTTTAAAAAATTAGAATTTTGTCTCTTAAAAATTAAATTAATATAACTTTTATTAATAATTTTATATAATTTTGCCCCTCAAAGATTTAAAAGTTTATATTTTTTTGTATATAAAATTTAAAACTTTAGATTAAATCTGTTAAAAAATTCTTCATCTAAAAATTAAAATATAGCTTCAAGTAATAGTTTTATGCAATTTTGTCATCTAAGCTTTGATTTTTTAGATTCACCACTGCCAAAAAGACTTCTGTCCAAACTAATATAACAAATATACACTGTTATCGGCAATAATATTAGAAAACTAGAACTAATTGACTGTCCAATGGGTGAAAGGGTATATAATATTATGATATTTGAAAAAAAAAATTGTTGTTTTTATTGAAATGCCAAAACTTAAAAAAAAGTGAAAATTAAAGTAGTCAACTCTCTATGCTACTTTTCTTTACCTTTAGTTTGCCGAGAAAAAAAAAGTGGTTGAGCTTCCAAATTTGTACATATATACTCTAATGAGTTTATTGGCATAAAATTATCTGTTCCACCGGATTAAATATTAACTAATAAAATTAAAAATTTGGGACAGTCCCCATTGCTATAGCAGATTAAATTAGAATTAATTTTGATTCTTTTCATTTTAAGTAAATACGTAATTGAGTTCTTTTATTATATTTTTCTATCATATTAAATATAAACTAGTAAAATTAAAAACTTTTGGTCAAAAATAAAATTAGTACCATTATTTCACTTGATCAAATTAAAATTAATTTTGTTTTTTTTTCATTTTATTATTTTCATTTTAAGCAAATAAGTAGTTGGATTTTTTCCATTTTATATTTCAAAACTATATAAGCTAGGCTTTTTTGGTGATTTTACTAGTACGGTCAACCGAGGTTAGGTCATGAGGTGATTGTAATATGGTGAAACTATTATATAGTTTAACTTTATCATAAAGGAGGTAAAGGTTATTGACCCTAAAACTTGATACATGCATGTAATGACGTACATAATAATAATCCTCACTTTACCATTTATTGAAGTTGAAACCATCTTCCAAACAACTGCATGTCAATCCTCTAGCTTCATTTTGTACTTTTTTTTGCTTTCAGTTCTTCGATAGCCATAAATAAATTCCGTAAAATTTGCAGAATTTAAATGGTATATTGTTCATCCCGAAGGCACTTCAGGATACATGAGTTCAGAGATCATGGCAAATTTTAAGAATTGGCTTGTGGTCTTCAATCTTGTTTATAATATTCCTTCGTAACATAGAAATTGGAACAACGAGAAACTAATTTTATACTTATAAATTTTCAGGAAATAAAGTTAAAAGCCAAGAATCCATTAAGGATTACAAATGATAGCTAGTTTGTCACAGTAAAGAATGGATATTCAGAATGCATTGCATTTTGAGAGCAAACATATAATATTAAGGTAGATTTATTTTGCCATTTTGTTTCGTTAAAAACAAAGTGAATCGATCTCTTCATAATATGGTGATGGTGCATATGATTTTTAGATACAACAAAATCAATATTAATCTTATAATTTAATAAAGCTTTTTATCCAAATTTATCAATTAATTTTTATTTTTTTTGTAAATTTAAGTTAAGAGTAGCTTAAATTACAAAATAAGATAAAATAAAATAAAAAAAGTAAAATATGGAAAAAAATGCTCAAGATATATCTTAGAAAAAAAATTGCCAAAATATTCACGATATTGTATAAAAAAAATTATTTTGTCATTCACATTGCAAATGATGCATTTTAGTCACTGACATTTAAAAAACGTACCAAAATTGCCGTTCAATTAAACTCTATTAGCTTTTTTTAATAAAAAAATGCACCCTCATATCACGTACCACTTAATGTATAAGTAAAAGTGAAAAATCAAAATTTTGTTTATATAAGACTCTTCACTATTTTCAACCTCATTAAAAAAGGTAAAGGAAAATCAAAATTGGGGTTCATAAATGGAAAGGAATAGCTACTTTAGAAAACATGGCATTATATCATTCGAAATATGAATGTCGCAATCCATCAATTATGAAAATTTCTTGAACAAAAAAAAAAAAAAAAACCTCAGAACGGAGATTCTTTGGATGTGAGAAGCATAAGGCATGGTTTTAGCAATAAATTTTTTTAGACATTCTCTTGTGTGACGGTTGCATGCATGCGAATCACGTATGAAATTCAAAATAATCAGTATATCAAAAAAATTAGTGTATCAATTATCACTTTAGCGTATAAAGTATCAAAGATTAGCATATAAAGTATAAAAAATTGGCATATAAAATATAAAAAATTAGCATATTAGCGTATCAATTTTCACTCTAGCATATAAAGTATAGACAATTAACGTATAAAGTATCACATATTAACATACAAAAAATTAGCGTATTAGCATATAAAGTATAAAAAATTAGCATATAATGTATAAAAAATTAGCATATGAAGTATCACAAATTAGCGTATAAAGTATAAAAAATTAGCGTATTAGCACATAAAATATCAAATATTAGCGTATAAAGTATCAAATATTACTATATCAAGTACACCAACATTATTGAACAGTCCCATTCTTGTTTCTCTCCGACTTGCGAGCCGAGCGAATCCCATCTCCTCCCCCAAAATGCTCCGTCACGTCAGCACCCGCCTCTTCTCCTGATCCGTCAGGTTCCGGCCTTTCTCCACTGAGGTCGCGGCGGAGGACGACGCCCTTTGCCAAGGCCTGGAGAAGTGCGATCCCTAATTGAACCACCCAAGACCCCTCTTTCCTTCATGCAACCTCGCCCTCCTACTCCTTCCAGTATACCGTCTAAGCTCACCGTTAACTTCGTCCTTCCTTATGCTTCTGAATTGTCCAACAAAGAGGTTGACATGGTTAACATACCTGCAACAACTGGTGAGATGGGTATTCTTCCAGGACATGTATCTACAATCGTAGAGCTGAAACCTGGGCTCCTGTCAGTGCACGACGAAAATGTAGTGAAAAAATATTTTGTTAGCAGTGGATTTGCTTTCATCCATGCAAACTCCTACGCAGACGTCATTGCTGTTGAGGCAGTGCCAATTGACCAGCTTGATTCTGTTTCAGCACAAAAGGGACTCGCCGAGTTCAGTCAGAAGCTGAATTCAGCCTCTACCGAACTAGAAAAAGCTGAAGCCCAAATTGGTATAGATGTGTATACTGCACTCAATGCTGCTCTCTCAGGATAATAGTAAAGTTTAGAAGAAGACAATGCATGCCTGAATGCAATTAGAGAAGTGTTAATGGCATCATAAACGGGTTTTGGTTTTTGTTCATCCTCCTTTTGTATGTCGAATGTTAAAAAGCTTGTTGAATAGGTATCTCAAAGATCATATTAGTTGGACTCATCCGAGGGCTAATTCTCTTCTCAACCTGCTGTAGTTATTCAGGCTTGCCTTCAGTATACATAATTGTAGCTGCACTTTCTGACCTTTGGCACCTCTTTTTCGTAGTGTACTGATTGGTTTTGCAAAAAAAAAAAAAAAAAAAAAAAAAAAGAGTACACCAACATTATTGTATCAAAAAATAATATTAAAGTATCAAGTATATAAAAATTCGCGTATTACATTGCATATATGCGACGATTACAAAGAAGGTTTTGCAAAAAAAAATTTATATAATAATTAACACAGTTTTTTTATTCAATTTAAAAAATTCAGGCTTGGAGGTGGACATAAAACCAACCAGCCAAGAAGTACAACGCTAAAATATGTATGAAAATCTAATGCTCGAACAAAGGTAGCTGATAGTGTCGTTATGCCACCAAAATTAAAACCTACTCTTCACTAGTATAGCAACGGAGTAAGGTCGTCTCCCAAGGGAACGGTTGTAACTTTTCTTCGGACTTGTCACAAAAAGGGATTAGAAACAATTAAACAAAATAGACTATTAGAGAATTTAATCAATAAGAAAGAGAACCCGGTTAAAACATTGAATCCACACTAATTAATAACTTGATTCTTGATGCAAATATTAAATCTGTTTGACAAATAAATCAATTATAGTTATCGAGAACGCCACTGACATAACCTAATTTCTTCTTACTTGTTTGGTAATTAAAAAGACGCCTTATTAATTACTCTCTAATTAATAAACAACCTAAGAGGACGCCTCATTATATTTAATTCATTAAAAGCATTAAGATAAAAAAAACCTGATACTAATATGCCCACATGGACGCCATATGCCCATACTAGCCCCTATGCCTACTGTCGATGAATGACAGCCTTACCACTTATTAAAACTAAATGGACAATTACGGATCCACCGTTTTAATTGGCATTAGAACTTCATGCAATTAATTAAACATTGTACACTATTTAACAATTACAGAAAATTCATAAACTATCTATCACAAAACATAAAAGGTACTTATCTAACAAATTTATTTAAATTCAAATTAGATCTCACAAGAATTTTAATTAATGCTTCATCAATATTTTAACCGGATGAAAATAAATTAGCTAGAATACATAATTAAATAAAAGAAATAAGAATTAAGAAAAGTAGAATTCATATTCAAGAACAAAGATTAAATTTACTGCCTATTTTAATTAAGACTCATTAAAAACATGAAACCAATTAAAACTGATATTTAAATTAGAGACAAAGACTCAACGTAATTAATGAATAACCAACAATGCAAATTAAGTTAGAATACTAAATTATATAGAGAACTAGATAAACTAAAACCAAAGAATCATTACGAAATATGAACAACTACTGAAACTAAAACTTTGAAACTAAAACTTGACTCAATAATTAATCAACTTAAAATATGAATTGGAATCAAATATTCAAAACATGAATTCTAATAAAATCCTAACTTTTATAACTTGAAATCAAAACTAAGACTCAGCTAATAAAAATCGAAAAACTAACTACTCCTAACTCTGTAACGTAATGCTTCATTTATAGAGCTACTAAATAATTCCCTACTATTAATCTAATTCCTCAAAAGTGGGAATTATCCCTAAATACTGAATTTATCTTTAAAAGCTATAATTATCTAATTATCTCAAAAAGATAATTATCTAATTATCTCAAAAAGATAATTATTTGGAATAAATCTATAAAACTAATGTCAATCCCAATTTCAATCTTCACACGTCTTTGACAGAATTTTTCCAAATAAATAGGAGACTTTTTCTCCAACTTCTTTGTTTCATTTTTGTTGTTCAACTCAACTTCTTCAATTATCCTTTAAGCACATGCCTTGAATCTTCCCAAAAATATGTCTAGATCCATTTTCCACCATTCTTGCACTTTTATTGCCCAACAACTTCTTCCAGATAAATCTGCAATTATCAACACTTTTTTCAATTAATAATGTCAATATTATCCTAAATAAATATAGATAAGTATCAAAATATTGACATTATCAACTCCCCCACACTTGAATCATGCTTGCCCCCAAGTATGGTTAACTCATAAAAAACATCAAATACATTTACACAAAATGACTAAAAAGACTCTAAAAACATATACGACTCAAACAATGCCTTTAACTAAAGTGAATAACAACTTGGATTTGAACAACACCACCATTTTACCTACAAAATTATCTCTATTTCAAAACAATTCAAAATACTTCTTCATTCCAGTTAAAATAAACAAGAATTAATATCCTCTCAATTTTCACTCATAATATAACACAATGATGAATAGGAAATTCCACACATCACAATCAAATGACATTCTCATAAGTTTGCAATGAGGTCGAATCTCCACCACATAAGAAAATGACTTTATGCATAAATCAAGAAGGTCTTTTTAAGGTTGAAACGGGGCTAAGGTTAAGGGAAGGATAAAAGGATATTAATTGGCTATAATTTATTAAGATAAAGTAATAACCATGGAAGGAAGAATGACCACGACACATGACCAGGTCTGTGATCACGTGCGGTCCTCAAAGAAAAAGTCCTCCTTTTTCAAAACGACGTCGTTTGCCAAATGCTTTAGGGTTACATCTCTTCGTATTTGCGCCGCTTGCCTTCATTCTTTTCTCTAGGCAGCTACTGCGTTCTCCTCGCCTTCTTCCTCTTCTTCTCCTTCTTCCTCTTCTACCTCTTCTTCACATTCTCTGCCGAATTACAATCTGCAGCTTCCACCGAATTTGTCGGAATGTAATTAATGCTCTGTCATCTCTCACCTCTTCTCCATTCCCAAATCGTAAACAAAATTTTTTTTCCCTCTTTCTTTGTCTTCCCTCCTCTCCAAAGTTTTTCAGCATCTCTTTCTTGTTCTGTTGTTTTTTTTTGGGTTTCCATTAACCTTCCTAATTTGAAACTCAATCTCAATAGACAAGAGTTTAGTGAAGACCATAAATTCATTTCTTGATGCTGCAAAAAGGGTTGGTTTTACTATTCAGGATTGTGTTCACTACAAAAAAAAGTGAGTGTTGCTGGGTCTTTTGGAGAAAAAGAAGGCTCTTTCCTCATTTCAGCATGCTGATACGACTTTGGGGTTAAAGTTTGCTTGTTAATTTCTGATCTAGGGATCTGAAACCAAGTGGGTTCATTAATCTTAGACCTTAGTGGCGTTTCTTGCTTCGGCTGTAAGTTGGCGCGGTTTGTTTTTTTATTTCTTGAACCTTTTCTTCGTGATTTTTAGGCCTTTTTGGGATTGGGACTTGAATTTCTCTTCATCTGGGGTATCAGTGGCAGCTCGCATCTCAGTTTTATTGGGGCTCTTCATTTCCGTCTTGGGATTAATTTCTTCTGGGCACTAAATATTTAGGGGAGTTTTACTTTGTGCTACTTGCTTCGGTTGTAAGTTGTGAGCAGCTGAATATTTTTTTTTCTCCTCTGGATATCAAGCCTATTTATCTCTGTGTTTGGCTTTCTTCAATTGTTGTGTTTGTCAAATTTCTACTAAATTGATTAATTATTTCTGCAGACATATATTGTTCTTAACTGGAGATTTGCAGTGGTCTTAGTGGTGCTGGTTGTTGCTTTCACTTCCAATTGGTATCTTGTCTGCAATGAATAGGCAGTCACGGCCGCTTGAACTCAGTATTTGGTTGTGTGGGCTTGGATTATAGCTTTGTGATCTATTTTTTTTTCCAGTAATGGTGGTCCGAGAATTCCTTTCCTTGAGTATCATGAATTGGATATTATTGGCTTGTTTTATTTGTATATTTTTGGGTCATGAAGCCAAAAGTCAAAGTTGTCATCCAAATGATCTTTCAGCATTGAAGGAATTCACAGGAAACTTGACAAGTGGATCCATTATCTCAGCATGGTCTGCTGAACACGATTGCTATAATTGGGATGGGGTTTTCTGTGTTAGAGGCAGAGTGATCAAGTAAAATGTGTCTAGGAAAGGGTTGAAGGGATTCATTGTGGAGTCTTTGGGTAACTTGAATCAGTTGGAGGTGCTTGATCTTTCACACAATGATCTTGAATGTGGATTGCAAAAATTTTTGGATTATGTACATGTTTAATTCTCTTAGAGATTCAAGGTTTTTTCTCTACCTAATCTTTGGCATAGATTTTTGTACAATTCTGTATTTTTCTGAAAAAAACCTTGCTGATTCTGTAATTTTTTTAAAAATTGTTGATCCGGGGTTCTTGGGAGCATGCAACACTGCTTGCTCAATGATTGAAAGAAGCAAGTATACAGAGGCAGAGCAACTCCTGTTACCAGCTCAAAGGTGAAATTGGTATTTCTAAGACCTGAAAGTGCATTGGCTTTATATGTTGGGAAACTGCAAGGGATCAATTCCTCCAAAAATTTGATATATATTTTTCTGTTTTTCTTTTCTCATAATCTGTGCATGCTCAGTGTGGATATAGAATTGAAGTCTGATTCTTTCTATGTTAAAAATTGAAGATCCAGAGAAAACAACAAAATGTTAATCATTTGATGTTTTAGGTTGGAGTTGACCATTTAATAATCAGTGGTCAACCCCTTGTGAAGGTACTTCGCATTATAATAAGTATCAACTGTCCTACATGGTACTTAATAGATTCTAGAAGAGTTTATTCGACTTCTGAGCTCTACAAAGTCTAGAAATTAGTATTGTTTCGCTTTCCATTGACTTGCTTTTTTTTGCATTTTGATGATGGTTAAAAATGTCTTTTTTTCTGGGTTTGTTTTCATGGCTGTTTCCTCTACCTCTTTACTTGCATCTGTGTGCAACTATTGAGTAAATAGAATATCCATTCGCGCTCTACAATTCATATCTTCTGCAATATATAATAACATGGTTTTGCACATAGTATTATTCTTTAGTTCTATCTTTGAACGTAAGTCTTCTTATTGTAAGGTTTTAGGTCTGAAACGGATAGTCTAAGGTAGGAAATCATATTGCCATATGATGTACATTTTGCTGTATCATGAATGTGTTCTATGTATTCATGTTGCCAAATTAGTCCTAAACACATTTGTGAAATCTGTTTTTGATATTGAAAGATGAAAGTTAAAATGAAGTAATTTAGTCTTATCGTTTACTTTGTGGTGACCTGTCCGTTAAATGCAACCATTGACTTTTGCATAATTGGTCGGGAAACTCTTATGGAGGATAACTTCGCTGATGATGAGATAGAAATTGAATTGGCTCCTATAGTAGTTCAATTAGCTTATGTTCAGCAGGTAAGATGGTGACTTAAATTGTCTTCAATACTTTTAAAGGTTTGAGTTCTTCTCATGCAGACTTCTGAATGCCATACAGTACATTGGTAATTTTTTAAATCTTACTATTTGATCCAGGTGGATGGGGTGGTTAAGTTTGAAAGTTATTATTAATTTCGATCGATTGAATAAAAGGAAAGGTTTTAATTATCCTCCCTCATAGGATGCTAAGGAGAAGTTTCAACAGCTTCAAAAGGTTATATCAATTCTTGGTGATGAGGAGAAACGTGCACTTTATGACTGTAAGTGATCATCATTTAAATATGTTTCTTGCAGCTTTTTTTATTCTGTCATTCAATCATAATATGCTGAAGGAATGAAACTTGTTCATTTTAGATGTACTATTTTTCCTGAAAATTCTAAGAGCATGTGCTTAGAGTTCTCCCTTTGAAATCCATACAATCCAACTCTTGTTCATTGACAAGTGTATTGTGTGTTTATGCATTTGTGATTATTGGGGTTACGCATATGGATATGCAAGGGGTGGATTTCAAATGTCTTTCAATTTTTTTAGCTGGATCTTTTTCGCATTTCATTTAAAGTTCTAATCATTGTTTGTTTACTCATGTATTTTATTAAGACAAGGGATGTTCTTTGGTTGCTAATACAACATTCAATCTCAAGTGCTTCCCCTTGGCTACCCATTATGCGATTCCAACCCTCCGTGAGTGATCTTCACATTTTTATTTCTTACTTGCAGGAACTTGCAGGAGATGTTGGCCAGAATTTGAAGGATTTTTTCCAAACCTTGTACAAAAAGGTTACCATGTTTTGATATTGTTAACTTATCTGCCGTCTTAATCCTAAATGTTGTCTTAGTGTTTATCTGTTATTGGTTATAGGTCAGCCAGGCTGATATTGAAGAGTTTGAAACAAACTACTGAGGCTCTGATATGGAGAAAAAGGATTTGATTGATCTATACCAGATGCACAAGGGTAACATGAGTATGTATGATGGAATATGTGCTCTTTTCCTTGTAAAATTTGAATGCCCGGTTTGTGATCTAAGTTTTACTTATGCACTCAGGGGTTTACTGTTACATGCTCTGCTCAGATCCAATGATGGATTCACATAGGTTCAAGGATATTCTTGATAAGGCAATAGCTGAAGGTGGATTTTAATAGCTTGGTTTGCATTACTTTTTTGGCTACTAAAATATTTCGTGTGACGGACTGTTATTTTTCTCTTTTATTATGCTAATCACTTGCTTTGCAGGAAGAGTTTCAACTTGCACTGTTTAAGACAAATAAAAAGGAGAGCTTGTTTGCTGATCGGGTACTTTATGCACATGTTCAACATCAGAATTAATTGCCTTATATCTATCTCCAGTTAGGTGTCTAAAACTTTTCTGTTTTTGTTGTTGATGGAAAATTTTATTTACTTCCCCAGGTATTTGACTTGTTTGACACAAAGCATAATGAGATATTAGATTTTGAAGAGTTTGCACGTGCTCTTTCTGTCTTTCACCCGAATACTCCTATTGATGATAAGATTGATTGTAAGCATCTTTCTTATTTCCTTTGTTTTTCTTCTTTCTTTCAGGGAATTATTATGCTTCATTAGGTAGAGAAGTGAGAACAGATTTGGAAATTCTGATGACCTTGTAGTTAGCTCCATGATTGTAATTTGATTTCTTCTCGTGTCATCAATATGTAGGCTCCAAATTTTGGCTTAAACTAACTTGAATAGAAGTTCCTATTTGTGCCTTTTGCGTACTGGTGTGATTGTATGATGGTTCTGAATTTTTTCCGATCATTGGTGCCAAACTTTTCCTTTTGTAGTTTCATTCCAACTGTATGATCTCAAGCAGCAAGGATATATTGAAAGACAGGAGGTAACTTTCTTAATTTGTGTCCAAAGCAATGAGAAGCTTATTATATCGACCTTTGTGCAGTTATTTTAAGGATTAATGTTTGTTCGAATATTTATTATAACTTGATGGATGTCTCTGCATATCATATGAATAAAAATTTTGTTACTTATTTAACTGCCTTTTCCAGTTGTTGTATTTGTTAACTTATACAGTGGCTTCTTTAATTGTAAAAAGAGAATAGAACAAAAAAAAACGTAGGCCATTGGCTTTATAAGACAAACCATGCTTTAGAAATGACTCTTTCCAAAGTATTTTGTCCAATTTTTTCGTTTTATGATGTTCCAACATTCTGTTTCTGTATAGATTGTTTTTGTGAATACATGTTAAACTATTTGTGGAGTGAAACCTTTTATATCTGAACTGCCAAGAACTAAGTCTACAATCACATGGTTAAGATTCACCCTCAGTTATAGTATGGGAAAAGCTTTCGAAGCAAAGCATGCCAAGATATGGCAGCAAGTTCAGGGGAAATTAGTTTGTCAAAGCACAAGCAGGCAGATTTGTTGTCAGACATGCTTCGATACTTTTGACATAGGCATGCCAACCTGCATTATTGCCCTTTGTGTGGAAATTAATCTAGGGAATCTTGATAGATTAGTTTAACTCGGTGAACAATGAGTCTATAACTCTGCTGGGCCATTGACTATATTATGCATATTTGAGAACCATGTGCTGTGATTCATATAGCTGACCCCACTTAGTGGGAAAAAGGCTTAGTTGTTGTTGTTGTTGTTGTTGTATGCACTATGATCTCTTTTTTGACTGTTTTGCTTTGGAGAGAGCTGTGGTAATATGTGACTGTGTATTTATGTTGGCTGTGTCTGAGCTTGTGTTAGTTCTTTATTTTACAATATAAAACTCTTCCTTGGCTGATTTTATACTTTATACTTTATTCCCTTTTTGCCTTGCTCGAGGAACTTTATCTTTCTTCATCTCAATGTAGGTAAAACAAATGGTAGTAGCAACACTTGCTGAATCAGGCATGAACCTTTCCGATGATGTGATTGAAAGTATAATAGATAAGGTAAGAGTTATATTTCCTTGGACTGTTTTAGCATAACTCCTGGTTGTTAAATGCTTTTAACCACTTTTGGGATTTCATATAGTTTAGGGTCACGCCACTCTGGTTTTTCCTTGCCACAATAGTGTAGGGAGAAAGCGAAACTATGTTTTGGATTTTCTTTAGTGCCACTTAATCTATACAAGGTTTGCCCTTGTTGCTCTGTTAATAATTGTAGTACTCTCCCGTAGGTTTTTATTGATACTTTAATGAGCTTTTCAGTGTATTAATCTGCTCGTGGAAGTTCTGAAAAGTTGGATTCTTTGGTGCACTCTCTTCTAGCAACAAGTTGATGTAT
The DNA here is from genome assembly GCA_016586305.1 of Ophiorrhiza pumila. Classification (NCBI taxonomy): domain Eukaryota; kingdom Viridiplantae; phylum Streptophyta; class Magnoliopsida; order Gentianales; family Rubiaceae; genus Ophiorrhiza; species Ophiorrhiza pumila. Next base: position 8,702,427 of record BLIW01000005.1, read on the forward strand.
TAATCTACTTTCTTAATGTCAGACCTTTGAGGAAGCTGATACGAAGCATGATGGCAAGATTGACAAGGAAGAGTGGCGTAGCCTTGTACTACGACATCCTTCTCTTTTGAAGAATATGACCCTTCAATATCTCAATTAAGTTTTGCTTGTGTTATCTTCTGTTCCTTGTATCATATTATTGGTTGATATTTCTTCTGATTCTTCTTCAGACAATGATGCAAGACTGGGAAAAGATGATGACGAAAAACAAGAAATCCATCACGTTGTTGGGGCCAATTTAAGAACTGAGGAAAAGGTATTAATTTGATACACAATCTTATACTAATCTAATTTTAAATCGATTGACTATCTTAAAAGTATCTGAACTTTTGCAGGACGAGAACGGAAAGACAAATAAATGTTTTAAGGCAAATGGTGCATTGCCAGCTGACATTACTGCATTTGGCTCTCTTTTAGCTACTAGGGAGCTTCAGGTACGTGTGGCTTGAGCATTATCAGTTATTTAAATTTCAAATTGTCACAAGAGATAAGCACATTAATGCTTTGTACATTCTGATATGCTCAATCAATCATTGTAACTAAATTCCCATGTTTGCTGCAGAATATAAGAAATTCTGACCTTGAATGTATCAAGGAACTCGGCTCAGGAACATTTGGAACTGTGTATTATGGGAAATGGAAGGGCACAGATGTTGCAATCAAACGAATAAAACGCAGCTGCTTTACTGATGGTGCCAAAGAGGAGGACCGATTGGTAATTCTATTACCTTCATGTTCTACTGCCTAGAAAGTGTTTTGATGTTATTTCAATGCATGCTTTTATCTCATGATGAATGTTGAAAGGTGCCTATATTTCATCCTGAAGTCAACCATAGCCTTGTTGAAATGCTAAAGGAAAGATATTGTTCTTAGTTTCAGCTGCATAGCAGACCCAAGAATTCAATACAGCTTGTTTGAAATTAAGGAATTTCACTTACATGTTCTCCTCATAAACTATTGGTTATTTATGTTATTAACCAGGTAGCAGACTTCTCGAAGGAGGCTCTGTATGGTGTAGCTACAGATGGTCCTGTCAATAGTCTGGCAACAGTGACAGAGTACATGGTTAATAGTCTAGCAAAAAACTCCAGTTTGTTTGGAATTAGAATTTGGGATTTCATGTAAATCCGCAGACTTTGAGTCCCTTGAATCTCAAATTCTTAACTCTGAAAAAGTTGAAATATATATTTATATGTATTTTGCCGTTTTAATTGTTTATTTTTAAAAAATGTTAAATGTATGCTTAAATGTATTCTACCATTTTAATGGGCGAAAACTTTTACGTACTTCACAATAAATAATGAACTTGATTCACCCTCTAATGCATACTTTGAAGTGATCATAGTTCATTTCATAATGAGTTAAATTAAACAAAAAACTTAAGAATTAATAATACTTTTATTACAAACTAATAAATTAATGCCTTCAGAAATGTACTTACTACATTTATTTATACACTATATATTTTTTCATTCACAATATATATTTACAAATTATATATATATTTTCTTACATTATGCATTTTTATGCCTACTACGCACTTTTTTTACATTATATATATTTACACATAGTACAGAGATTTCTACACACTATACATAATTATACATACTCTACCGAATTTCACACACTATACATATTTACACTTAAGTTATACTACTCAATTTTTCAAACAATACATATATTATACGTATTACACATATTTCCACATATTATATATATTTACACATATTTAACGCGTTATATATATTTATACATATCATACATATTTTTACTCACTATTCAAATTTACACACACCCTATATACATATTTATACTTACTACACATATTTGCATACACTATACATTTTTTACACATTATACATATTAACATACCGTGTTAAATTTTTATAATATCAAATTAACTATAGGATTAGCAAATGTGTTAATGTGTAATACATGTACAATGTAATGTGTGCAAATATAAGAAAACTTTGCCGATTTTTATAATGTGTAGTAATATATATAATATGTATTAATTTTTATAAATTTGCCGATGTTTATGTATCACTACGTGTATCATTTTATAATTCTTATATATGCAAATATAGAAAAATACGTATACTAGATAAATATATGTATATGTGTCAATATGCGTGTACAATAATTGCCAATCATGTATCTTCTTAAACTCATTAAATATATATATACATATATAGAAAGTAAAGTTAATAATAAGTTTGTGTTAATATGAACCATAAATATTAATATATATATATATATATTTTATAACAATTATTACACTAACTTAAAATTATAACAGCATATTATTACATATAATATACCGCGCTGGCGCGGTATTTACCACCTAGTCAAAGAATAAGTAACCAAATCAAAATCTTTACAACCTTCAAAAATACTCCTTGAGATTTTTTTTTTTATTTTTTTAAGCAACCACATCTTGCTCTCAGTCAACTTTTCAACCAACAACAATTATTTCCATTATGCCTCATCTTTGTTTTTTTTTTCTTCTTTTTCTCTTCTTTTTTTTTCTAAGGAGATTTCTTTCATTTTCTTTTTTTCTTTTCTCCCTTTCTTTTTTCCATATCCACAACAGGGATTTCATAACTTGGAACATATATACCCAAGGAGTATTAAATAAATTTAAGACTTAGCCAACATATTCTTTGACAAAATGGGTTGAAAAAGAAAGTTAAATAATAGGTTTATGGCTGATTTTTGTGGTTTTTAAAACAAAGAAAAGGTTTAGGCTCAAAAGAGTTCACTAAGAGTCAATTTAAAAAGGTAGGAATTTTTAGAAAGTTAAAAGGGTTTAATCCTAGGAGCCTTAATCATTTTTATGCACAAATCACAAGTAATTTCAAAATGTACCTCAAAGCAAATTCTAGAATGTCTATTTAATTATGATATACTCTCAAAAAAAAAAAATTCATTAAGCACCAAGAAAGTGGTTCTTGCGTACTTAAGTTCAAAACTCACATTAATAGTTTAAAGAAGAATTAATTCTTGTAATTTCTCATTCCGGAACACATACAAGGCATTTAAATTATTCTAAAATAGAGATTACAACCAAAATTTTCCAAAACATGCTCAAATCCAAACAATTATTATTCACAAAGTTTAAGGCATCTAAAAAACTTTTTTTTTTTACTAAAAAGACTTTAATGACAAAAACTTGACTCTTTTGAAAAAAATGAAATGTATAATCAAATTGACAAAAAATAACAAAACCAAATAAATTCCCCCACACTTGAATGATACACGGTCCTCCGTGTATAAATAAGCATGAAAGAAAAAATAAATAAATAAAAACACTAATAACACAATAGACATATCGCAACAAAAAATAAAAAAAAAATAAACTTGGAGTTGAATGAAAAATTATTGGCAAAGTTGTGACTTGGAATGTTGAGAAATTGAAATTCAATGGCAAAAAAAAAAATCATGAAGATTGAGGGATGATTTTTATTTACCTACAAAAGAAAATAAACATACTTAGAATTTATTATAAAAAAAAATCTTTTTGATTTTTGAATAAACTAAATAACTAAGAAAATTAGAATTTATTAAAGAATGAAAAGAAACTATGGGTTGCCTCCCATTAGCGCCTTTAGTTATTGTCTTTGGCTAGACATGAATATGATACTCAAGTAATTGGCGTGGTGTACTTCAAATGAGCAGGAAGAGGTTTTGACTCCAACTTGGGTTCCTGCAAAATGGGCATATGAATTGATATTACCTCATTCATTTGGACAAATAGGCATATGACAATGTCTCTATCTATCTTGTTTTGTGTCAAATGCCATTTAAGATCATCCTGCACAAAAGTATGTTGCACAAATTCTTCAACCAGTGGTTCAATAGTATCAACATTAAAAACAAATTCCTGGTCATATGGGAATTCTATGGCCTCGATGAGTGGGACATTAATCTCCACTTTTTGGAAGATGTTTAAGAGATCTTGTGTCTTTTTTTCCTTCTTCTCTTGAGCAAACCTGTCAAGAAAATGTGGTGTCAAAACAACTTGATGCTTAATAACTGTAGGTTTGCTACTTACCTCGAGTTTATGTATAGGCTCAGAAATGGGCATGTCATTTGACTCCAAAACGGGCATATGGTCAATTTCTCCCTCATAAAATTCTGAAATGGGCATTTTGATCAGCTTCTTTCTCGTAGAATTCACTTTCAAGCATTATAGCACTTACATTTTCCAACGGATTCACCTCCACTTGTAATGACAATTTACCTTCATTAGTTGCCAACTTTGCTATTGTTGTGGCCATTTGAGTGAGTTGTGTGCTCATATTAACAAAATTGGCTCGTGTCTCTTGTTGAAACTTGAGATTTTCACACGCAAGAGTTTTAAGCACATCTTCTAAATTTGAATTCGGTATGGACACGGGTGGTTCTAATAGTTGTTGTTGTGGTACAAAGGCAAATGACTGTTGTGAATAAGGTAAGTGAAATTGGTCGAAATGGGCATTTTGGTATTCAGTTGACGTATAGGTCAAATTAGGTTCATCATGCCAACCGAAATTGTATTGGTTAGGAATTGGTTCATAATGCCCCTGTGGTTGCCATAAGGGCATTTCATCTTGTAGATTTGGACACATATATGTTGAATGCCAATTTATGCAAATACTACAAAATTGTACCTCATGCATTTGGTGGGATATATCAACTCCAAATATTTGCCCACTATTAGCCATGTTGGACATCCAAGCATGCATATCCATTGTCTAGTTTGTCCTCACCTTGCGAACCTCTCAATTTATGGATTGTAATTCAATAGTCCTGCAAGATTAGAAAGTATCACAAACTCAAGAGAGAGAGAATAAAATATTAATGAAGAAAAAATTTCTGATGCCGCTCCCCGGCAACGGCGCCAAAATTTGATAGTGTCGCTATGCCACCAAAATTAAAACCTACTCTTCACTAGTATAGCAACGGAGTAAGGTCGTCTCCCAAGGGAGCGGTTGTAACTTTTCTTCGGACTTGTCACAAAAAGGATTAGAAACAATTAAACAAAATAGACTATTAGAGAATTTAATCAATAAGAAAGAGAACCCGGTTAAAACATTGAATCCACACTAATTAATAACTTGATCCTTGATGCAAATATTAAATCTGTTTGACAAATAAATCAGTTATAGTTATCGGGAACGCCACTGACATAACCTAATTTCTTCTTTACTTGTTGGTAATTAAAAGGACGCATTATTAATTACTCTCTAATTAATAAACAACCTAAGAGGACGCCTCATTAGATTTAATTCATTAAAAGCATTAAGATAAAAGAAACCTGATACTAATATGCCCACATGGACGCCATATGCCCATACTAGCCCCTATGCCTACTGTCGATGAATGACAGCCTTACCACTTATTAAAACTAAATGGACAATTACGGATCCACCGTTTTAATTGGCATTAGAACTTTATGCAATTAATTAAACATTGTACACTATTTAACAATTACAGAAAATTCATAAACTATCTATCACAAAACATAAAAGGTACTTGTCTAACAAATTTATTTAAATTCAAATTAGATCTCACAAGAATTTTAATTAATGCTTCATCAATATTTTAACCGGATGAAAATAAATTAGCTAGAATACATAATTAAATAAAAGAAATAAGAATTAAGAAAAGTAGAATTCATATTCAAGAACAAAGATTAAATTTACTGCCTATTTTAATTAAGACTCATTAAAAACATGAAACCAATTAAAACTGATATTTAAATTAGAGACAAGGACTCAACGTAATTAATGAATAACCAACAATGAAAATTAAGTTAGAATACTAAATTATATAGAGAACTAGATAAACTAAAACCAAAGAATCATTACGAAATATGAACAACTACTGAAACTAAAACTTTGAAACTAAAACTTGACTCAATAATTAATCAACTTAAAATATGAATTGGAATCAAATATTCAAAACATGAATTCTAATAAAATCCTAACTTTTATAACTTGAAATCAAAACTAAGACTCAGCTAATAAAAATCGAAAAACTAACTACTCCTAACTCTGTAGCGTAATGCTTCATTTATAGAGCTACTAAATAATTCCCTACTATTAATCTAATTCCTCAAAAGTGGGAATTATCCCTAAATACTGAATTTATCTTTAAAAGCTATAATTATCTAATTATCTCAAAAAGATAATTATCTAATTATCTTTTTGAGATAATTATTTGGAATAAATCTATAAAACTAATGTCAATCCCAATTTCAATCTTCACACGTCTTTGACAGAATTTCTCCAAATAAATAGGAGACTTTTTCTCCAACTTCTTTGCTTCCTTTTTGTTGTTCAACTCAACTTCTTCTATTATCCTTTAAGCACATGCCTTGAATCTTCCCAAAAATATGTCTAGATCCATTTTCCACCATTCTTGCACTTTTATTGCCCAACAACTTCTTCCAGATAAATCTGCAATTATCAACACTTTTTTCAATTAATAATGTCAATATTATCCTAAATAAATATAGATAAATATCAAAATATTGACATTATCAGTAGCCACACCCTTCTTGTCAAGAAGAATTGCACCCCGAATCTGAGGAAGTTCTGCCATTGTGCTAAATATGTGGTGATCATGAGATGCCACTCCATAATTTGGTAACAACTCCGCCGGAAGATTAATTTTCCTTTAAAACATAATGAACATCTCTTAAGCAGCTGAAGTCTTTTATCTTCTGAAGAATCAATCTCAATCGCCAAGGAGGATCCACTATCCCCTTTATCATCCGCACCAAGTCCCTATCTGGTAGCTCCACCTCCGCCTCCAAATTTTTCTCTGAACATATTCGCAATCCCTAGCTCGTTGTCCATGCCAATGCCTCCATCGGTGAAACCCCGCTCACGCCCTTAACACAAGCAAACACCATCGATCCCTCATCATTCCTCACTAATGCACCACCACCTTTGAGATCAGAATCGTTATGCAGAACACCACCAATATTGAGTTTATACCGTGGTTTCTTCGGCTTAGTCCAACAAATCCTTCTCACCCTTTCTGTCCTCTTCCAAGCTATGGCAATATTAATAATGTGGTTCCACTCACAATGTACATGTCACGAGATTAATAGTAAACTAGATTAATTATCTTACCATAATATTTATATTTATGCTTAAGTAGCATCCAATTATTTTCTCTTTTTGACCCTCCAATGTGCAACAAACAATGGTGATAGTACCTGATTTACTAAAGAAGAAGAATATGTTGGATAATGAGATCGTGACAAAAAAAGTAAAGAAGAAATTATTGTGAGATTCTCTAGCTTGTTCGTGGCTTGTGATGTTTTTCATCTAGATGGGAAAGTAAGTACACTTTGATGAAGTAGATGGCCTGGAATTAAGTGTTCTGGTAGCACAGTTTTTTATAAGTACATAGTGTGTTTTTTTATTAAAATATAGAAAAAGTAATCATAATAATAGGTTAGAGATTCATCATCTAGGAATCTTGTTGCAACTTTGCTTAAATTTAGGACTTTTTTTTTTTAACTTTTTTAAAATTTAAAAAATGAACCAAATATGGAAATTGAATAATAAGAAAAAAGATTACTTTTGAAGACGGTTTCATAAGAGATGAGAGATGTGTTATAAGTGCGGGGTAGCGTGTTTTCTATTAAAATACAGGGAAAGTATTTGTTTTCTATTAAAATACAGGGAAAGTATTTATAATAATAGGTTACAGATTCATAAGCTAAAAATCTTGTAGCAACTTTGATTAAATTTAGCATTCCTTTTACTTTTGTAAAATTTTAAAATGAACCAAATATGAGAATTTAATAATAAGAAAAAAGATTACTTCCTAATTAATACTACAATCCTTGCCAACCAACTATGCCGTTGGTGTTATTCTATCGTTATAGTTTTTAATATTTTGTTATTGAGTTGTTAATTTAGTTCCACGTACTAAACGAAATTTAAATAAAAGAAAGATTGGAGAAAAAAAAAATTAAGTTATCGATTTAATTCTATACATATATATTTACACGACAGATGATATTTGTTTTCTTTGTCCATGTTTGAATAACATGCATATTTTCTTATACGATTTTCTTTCAACCCTAAAATGCAAATAATTTGAGTTCTTCATATAGGTAATTACATAAAACAAAATATAAAACCATTTTGGACTGGAAGAGAGTTGATGTCTTTTATGGTATGGAAGTTATTGCTGTAATTTTCCAAAAATACTGTCGAATGGCCGGTTTAAGAGATTAATGCAAATAATTAAAATGGATCTCTCCCAGTGCCAAGTTCGATCCATCCCATTAAAAGGGAAAAAAGTAAAAAGACAAGCAGTACGTACTCTAGGGAGGGCAAATCCTCTATCATGTCTTATTCTGTCTAAGGTTCAAAACGACCTAGTTTCATTAAAACTAGAGACTAAATACATAAATATCACTAAAATTACTTTACAATTATTAGACTATATATAACCAAGAGATTAGTGAACCGTACGACGTAGTTTTAATTAGGACAGAATAATACAGACAAAATATTGGACAGAAGATCCCATGTCGTACTCCAGGATTTGTCTTAGTGCAATTGTTGCAAAATTGTTGTATGACGACTTGAAAATGAAGTCGTCCCTATAACTTCATGCAAAATCTTGTTTCTCAACCATTAACAAATTCGGAAATTCTAGTTCTTGCAGGCAATATCGTTCATGGGCAAGGGTTCAACTAAATCCATTCTCGTTCTTGTTCTACTCATCATTTCTATTTGTTAGTCTCTAATTTCCATCTCTCTTTCTTTTTTTCTTTTTTTCTTTTTTGGTTTTCTTCGTTCCATCTCTCTGTTAGGAATTGCAAGCTTGAAACAAATATTATAAATGAAGTATGATCATTTGAACTTTTTAATTAAAACCCTTTTGGGAATGGAAGAGACTTTATGTCGTCTAAAGTATGGAAGTTATTACTGTATTTTTCCAAAAGTACTGCAGGATGGTTTAAGAGATGAGTGCAAATAAAATGGATTTCCAATCATTTCCTTTCCTTCCATGCCAAGTTTGATCCATCCCATTTAAAAAAAAAAAAAAGTAAAACGACAAGCAGTAAGTACTCCTGGATTTGTCTTAGTGCATTTGATGCAAAATTGTTGTATGCCGACTTAAAAATGAAGTCATCCCTATAAATTCATGCAAAATCTGGAAGAGAGTTGATGTCGTTTATGGTATGGAAGTTATTGCTGTAATTTTCCAAAAATACTGTCGAATGGCCGGTTTAAGAGATTAATGCAAATAATTAAAATGGATCTCTCCCAGTGCCAAGTTCGATCCATCCCATTAAAAGGGAAAAAAATAAAAAGACAAGCAGTACGTAATCTAGGGAGGGCAAATCCTCTGTCCAATATTTATCATGTCTTATTCTGTTTAAGGTTCAAAGCGACATAGTTTCATTAAAACTAGGGACTAAATACATAAATATCACTAAAATTACTTTACAATTATTAGACCATATATAACCAAGAGATTAGTGAACCGTACGATGTAGTTTTAATTAAGACAGAATAATACAGACAAAATATTGGACAGAAGATCCCATGTCGTACTCCAGGATTTGTCTTAGTGCATTTGTTGCAAAATTGTTGTATGACGACTTGAAAATGAAGTCGTCCCTATAACTTCATGCAAAATCTTGTTTCTCAACCATTAACAAATTCGGAAATTCTAGTTCTTGCAGGCAATATCGTTCATGGGCAAGGGTTCAACTAAAGCCATTCTCGTTCTTGTTCTATTCATCATTTCCATTTGTTAGTCTCTAATTTCCATCTCTCTTTCTTTCTTTTTTTTTTCTTTTTTGGTTTTCTTCGTTCCATCTCTTTGGTAGAAATTGCAAGCTTGAAACAAATATTATAAACGAAGTATGATCATTTGAACTTTTTAAAAGACCTCATTAATTAAAATTAATTGCACGTTTGATATATATGATTTTTAGTTTCTTTATGTCGATCATGTCCAGTTGTGATGATGCCAAAGATGGAAGGACGGGAAGTGCATTTTCAGACCAGAAAATTGCTATGCGCTGTGTCTGGAGCTCCTTGCTATTACACTGAATGCTGTAGGATTTGTGTGAAGATCAATGGAGTTAAAATTGGTCAATGCAGCTGAATGGAGAAAATGTTCAATATAAACTTGCAGGGGACACAATTTTATTTCTTAAAAAAAAGAGAGTTGATTACAGTTTGTGATAATAAAAGTTTGCAAGCCACGCCTTTGGCAAACATTGCTCAGTTTTGGTTCAATAAAGGTCCTCTTATGTACGTGTGTTTGTGTTTTTTGAATTTCCATCAATAGTCAATGTACTGATGTGTGATTGTATCTTTGGATAGAATTAATGCTTATTCCACAAGAAAATTTCAACTGCCTAATGGTCACCATTATGAATGTAATAAATTAAATTTGACTTTTAATGGTTACGTGCATGTCACGAGATTATTTCCATTACCCACTCAATAAAATTCATCAATTATTCTAAATTGGTCATAAATTGAAATATTGAAATTAGATTGGCTAGTCCGAAAATATTGAAGACCCAAAGTGTTACATGTCTAAATTTTGAGAACTAAAATTGCCTTTTTCCCTAAATATAAACTAATAAAATTAAAGGGATAATTATATTTACTACCCTCGAAGTTTGTCTAAACTACTAATCGAATCAATGTGGTTTCACAAAACTACCGTGAAACCCTTAGACCAAACTGCTGTTTATTTTGACTAATAAAAGTGGTGAAAAACCCAAAATACTATCCTATCTATAATATTTAGACACTATGATTAAATTACAAATCAGATCTCATAATTTAAAATTTTTGAAACTATTACAATCATCAACTCATAAATAAATAATAAATTGAATCTAAAAATTTTGTAAAATAAAACTCAAATAATGAGGATAAAGTCAGTGCAAGTTAGCAGTAGCAATAAATTTAAAACTAATACAATCATTAATCCGACAATATAGAAGAAATTAGGTTAATAAATTAGGTCTATAATTTGTGAAATAAAACTCAAACAATAATAATAAAGTCAGTGTGCATTAATACTAATAATAAATTTAGAACTAATACAATCATCAACCCGACAATAAAGAAGAATTTGGGCTTAAAATTTTGTGAAATAAAACTCAAATAATAAGAATAAAGTCAGTTTAATTTGCATTAATAGTAGCAATAAATTTAGAACCAATACAATTATTAAACCGACAATAGAGAAGAAATTGAATTTTAAAATTTTGTGAAATAATACTCAAACAATGAGAATAAAATCAATGAAATTAATAGTAGTAATAATATCCAAAATTAAGGAATTCAAAACTTGATTTTTGATCATTAAAAACCTCATTTTTCCTCGAGAAATTAAAATCAAAAATATATTTCGATCAATCAAATGAGATGATTATAACATTTTGAAGTATCAAGGTTAGTTTGGTAATATGGTTTTACCACAAGGAAGGAAAATGTAACTAATCCAAATTTTTAAAAATATTTTGATGAGTATTTTAGAAATTACACAATAAAATTCAGATATTCGTTAGTTGACTAACAATAGGGGTATTTGATAAACATTTAGATAGTTTAGGGGGTGACGGTAGTTTTATGAAACCACAAGATTCGTTCGAAAGTTTTACTAAACCTCAAGGGTAATAATTGTAATTAACCTAAAATTTAAAAAAAAATTGAGAAAAATGCAATTTTGGTCCTTCAAAGTTTAGAGTCGTGTCAATACTTTTGGTCCGCAATGATTTCGAACTATCCAATATAGTTTATAATGTTTCAATTTGTGACCCATATAAGATAATTGACAATTTTTCTTTCTTAACTAACGAAAATAGTCCATGTCCATTCCATTAATGGTCAAACCATTAGCAACTATGGACTAAAATTGTACTTTTTTTGAATAACAAGCATCTTTCCTTGGTACGTTTTCCTTCAGCTCATGAAATGACTATTCGAATTCTTCATGTATGTAACATAAGACAAAATATAAAACCCTTTTGGGAATGGAAGAGACTTTATGTCGTCTAAAGTATGGAAGTTATTACTGTATTTTTTCAAAAGTACTGCAGGATGGTTTAAGAGATGAGTGCAAATAAAATGGATTTCCAATCATTTCCTTTCCTTTCATGCCAAGTTCGATCCATCCCATTTAAAAAAAAAAAAGTAAAACGACAAGCAGTACATACTCCTGGATTTGTCTTAGTGCATTTGATGCAAAATTGTTGTATGCCGACTTAAAAATGAAGTCATCCCTATAAATTCATGCAAAATCTTGTTTCTCAATAATAAACGAATTCGAAAATTCTAGTTCTTCATGGGCAAGGGTTCAACTAAATCCATTCTTGTTCTTGTTCTACTCATCATTTCCATTCGTTAGTTTCTAATTTCCATCTCTCTTTCTTCTTTTTTCTTTTCTTCATTCCATCTCTCAAGTGGGAATTATTGCAAGCTTACAAATATTATAAACCATTAATTCATACAATGGAGAAATATGATTCATACAGTCAATCCCACATAATAAGATAATTCAAAGCATCGTTGTTAACATCATTAATGTATTGATTCATTTGAACTTTTTAAAAGGCTTCATTATTTAAAATTAAAATTAATCAGCACATTTGATATATATGTTTTTTATTTTTTTACGTCGATTGTTGGAAAAGTAAACTAAACTTTTATTAATTAGTAGTTTCCTTATATGCTTGTTTCTTAGTTTAAAGTAGTTTCTTAATAGTAGTTGTTTCTTAATTAGTTATTGGTAGGAATTAGGAAAGTGTGGAATTAAGAAACCTCTAACACTATAAATAGAGGGTGTTAGGGATCTTTGTAAAGAGAGGAGTTGGAAGAGAGAAACCTCAAAGAGGTGTTGTGAGAAAAACCCTTACGGCAGCTTTGAGAAATCCGTAGACTAACGGATATTATTGTTGTGTGACGGTTGTGTCATACGTAAGATTTTGTGATTGTAATCCTCTCCTCCCAAATATATTTTTGTTTATTGTGATTTGGTTAATTTCGATCCTTCAAATTGGTATCAGAGCTATATTTTTAGTTCTTCAAATTGGTATCTATAACGCAAGAAACCAAAAATTTATCCACATTGACAGTTGAAGAATTGCAAGGTACATTAATTACGCATGAACAGCAAATTAATGGAAAGTTGAATGATCCTGTGGAGAAGGAGACTCCGGAGAAGGCATTGCAGGCCCAAACAGATAAATTAAAGAACAACTCTAATGTTGCTGCAACAAATGCTCATGGCCAGAATTTTAGAGGAAGAGGACGCGGTAGAAACAATTACCGAGGTCGTGGTAGAGGTAACAAATTCTTTCAGCAAAGAGAAAATAATGGTTTTAATTTTCAACAATCTAATAATTCCCATAAGAGTAAAATTCAATGCTATAATTGTGAAAAATTTGGCCATTATAAAAAGGATTGTTGGAGTGCAAAATCTGATGTGCATGTCCAAATTACTGAAACTAATGGGAATGAGAATAAACAAGAGGCTGTTTTATTTTCTACTGCTGAATGTGAACAAACAAAGAATAGTAATTGGTATTTAGATTCTGGCAGTAGTAATCACATGACTGGAGAAAAAGAGTTATTTTCTAATTTGGATGAATCATTTAAAAGCACAGTTAAATTTGGAAATAATACAGTTGTACCTGTTCTTGGAAAAGGGAGTATACCCATTACTTTGAAAAATGGGTCGACAAGCTTTATTGGTGACGTGTTCTATGTACCCAATCTTTATCATAATCTGTTGAGTCTTGGACAGTTATTTGAAAGGGGGTATGATTTGAATTTTAAACATGGAACTTGTATGACCAGTGATGCAAGACTGGGATTAATTGCAAAAGTGAATATGAATCATAGTAGACTGTTCCCTATATCTCTGAATTATGGTGATTCATCTTGTTTTAGTTCCACTATTTCTAACGATGCTTGGTTGTGGCATATGAGATTTGGTCACTTCAATTTTGGTGGTTTAAATTCTCTGTCCAAAAAGAGTATGATTTTGGGACTGCCTTCACTTGATTTTTCTCCAAGACAGTGTGAATCTTGTATTAAGGGAAAGAAACATAGACATTCTTTCCAAACAGGCAATACTTGGAGGGCTAGTCATCTATTGGAGCTTGTTTATTCTGATTTGTGCTCAATGGAGGTACCTTCTAATGGTGGTAATAAGTATTTTATCACTTTTATTGATGATTTTAGCAGAAAATGTTGGGTTTATTTTCTAAAAAATAAATCTGAAGCTTATGATACTTTCAAGAGATTCAAGGTGTATGTAGAAAAACAAACTGGATTCTACATAAAGGCTTTGAGAACTGACAGAGGTACTGAATATATTGTGTGTGATGAATTCTTGACGAATCATGGTATTAAACATCAGATGACAAATAGGTATACTCATCAACAAAATGGTGTGGCAGAGAGAAAAAATAGAACAGTGATGGATTTGGTGAGATCTATGATGGTGGCAAAAAATATGCCAAAGGAATTTTGGGCAGAAGCTGTGTCTTGTGCTGTTTATATTTTGAACAGATATGGTATGAGGTGTAATTATGGGATGACTCCATACGAGCTTTGGTCTGGTAAGAAACCAAATATTAGTCACTTAAAGGTATTTGGTTGTCTAGCCTATTCTCATGTTCCTGATGCTTTAAGGAAGAAATTGGATGATAAGGCAGAGAAGTGCATATTTGTTGGCTATAGTCTATAGACAAAAGGCTATAGATTGTTTAATCCAGATACAGGAAAGATAATTATGAGCAAAGATATTACTTTTGATGAACATGGAGCATGGAATTGGTCTTCTAAAGAACCAACAACATCAGTTGTTCAACCAACAGTACCTTTATTAATTGAGGAGGAAGAAAATAGACAGCATACAGTGCAAATTGAACAACCACCCCATGATCCTTCATCTTCAAGTGTGCAAATAACTCCTGCACAATCTAGTCGACCACAACGGCAACGATAATTACCAGATCGATTGCAGGATTATGTTTTGGGTGATTATACTAATGATGATTTATCTGATGAAGATGTTGTGAATTTTTATTTATTTGCAGATTGTGACCCAGTTGACTTTAAGGATGTTGCTCGAGAAGATTGTTGGATACAAGCAATGGGTAAAGAAATTCATGCCATTGAAAAGAATGATACTTGGGAGCTTACAAACCTTCCAAGTGGAAAGAAATCAATTGGAGTGAAGTGGGTTTATAAGACAAAATATAAACTTGATGGAGAAGTGGAGAGATACAAAGCGAGACTTGTTGCTAAAGGTTACAAGCAGAAGCCTGGAATTGACTATTTTGACGTATTTTCTCCTGTTGCTAGACTTGATACAGTTCGTTTGATAATTTCTTTATCTGCACAAAATAATTGGAGGATTTATCAAATGGATGTGAAGTCTGCATTTTTGAATGGTGTTCTTGAAGAAGAAGTATATGTTAAGCAACCTGCTGGTTTTGTTAGAAAAAGGCCAAGAAAATAAGGTTTACAGGTTGAAACGAGCTTTATATGGTTTAAAACAATCTCCAAGAACGTGGTATACTCGTATTGATTCTTTCTTTGTGGATCATGGTTTTCAAAGGTGTCCATATGAGCATACTTTATATGTGAAATCATCTAGTGAGGGTGATGTTCTTTTGATATGCTTGTATGTAGATGATTTGATTTTTACAGGCAATAATATGGAGATGATTGCTGAATTTAGGGAGGCCATGATTAAACAGTTTGAGATGACCGACTTGGGTCTTTATGTCTTATTTTCTTGGGATTGAGGTTTTACAATCTGATCAAGGCATATTTATCTCTCAGAAAAAATATGCAGGCGATATCTTGAAAAAATTCAAGATGGATGGAGTTAAACCAATATTGACTCCGACAGAAGAAAATTTGAAGTTGACAAATGAAGGGACAGGAAGACCTGTAAATCCGACATACTTTAAGAGTATAGTTGGAAGTTTGAGATATTTAATTTCTATAAGACCAGACAATACTTTTAGTGTTGGTTTGATTAGTAGGTTTATGGAAAATCCACGACAGTCACATTTGCAAGCTGTAAAGACAATTTTGAGGTACATTAAAGGTACTCAAGGAGATGGAATTCTTTATTCATCTGGTGATCCAGTTGAACTTTTTGGATTCACAGACAGTGATTGGGCTTGTGATACTGTTCAACGGAAAAGTACTTCTGGATATGCATTTTTTACTGGTTCAGGTGTGTTTTCTTGGAGTTCAAAGAAACAACAAGTGGTTGCATTATCTACAGTGGAGGCAGAATATATTGCAGCGTCAAACAGTGCTACACAAGCATTATGGCTAAGGAGAATGCTTGGATTTCTTCAACATAAACAAGATGGTCCGACTACGGTATTTTGTGATAGCAAATCAGCTATTGAATTGGCAAAAAATCCAGTGTTTCATGGACGGAGCAAACTCATTGATATCAAGTTTCACTTTATTCGTGAATTAGTTCGAGATAAGGAGATTGCAATTAACTACTGCAAGTCTGAAGATCAAGTGGCAGACATTTTCACAAAGGCATTGAAAATGGAGACCTTTGTAAAGTTGAGGAAGCTTTTGGGTTGGATGGTCATTTAACATCGATCATGTACAATTAGGCCTGTTCATCGAGTCGGTTTTCGGTTTATTCGGTTCATTCGGTTCATTCGAGTCGGTTTATTCGGTTTGGCCATTTCTGAACTCGAATTCGAAAATCGAACCGAATTCAAATAAAATTCGAACAAATCAAATCGAATTCGGGATTCGGTTTTCGGTTCGAATTCAGTTTTATTCGAATAAACCAAATTCGAATTTGTTTAAATCCTAATTAAATTATTATTATTATTGTTAATTATTATTATTATATATTTTATTATTATTATTTCAATTATTATTATTATTATGATATATTTTATATTTATAAAAATTATATTATATATATTGAATTCGGTTTTCGGTTCGGTTTTCGAATTGGAAGCCCAATTCGAAAACCGACTCGAAAACCGAAATTCGAATTCGGTTTAAACCGAAAACCTATTCGAAATTCGAAAACCGAATTCGAATCAGTTTATTCGAATTCGGTTTTCAAAATTTCGATTCGATTTTCGGTTTAAACCGAATTTTGAACACCCCTATGTACAATTGTGTCGATGCCAAAGACGGAAGGGCGGGAAATGCATTTTCAGTCCAGAAAAAAATGCCCTTTGCCTGGAGCTTCTTGCGAATTCGGGTTCGAGAAATGCTGTCATGGGCATTGTGTGATGACTGAATTTGAAACTTTTGGTCGATGCAAAATAAAAACTTGCAATGGACACAAATTTATTCCTAAAGAGTTTATTATAGATTGTGATAATAATAGTTTAGAAGCCTTATCATCTGCCAAAAATTGGTCGATTTTGGTTCAAGATAAGTCCTCCTACGTACAGTATGATCGAATTAACCAAAATCCCAAAATAAAAATTTTCAAACACAATCAATGAAAATTGATATGAATGACCCCAAAAATCAACCAAGCCGTATGGCTTAATTATGTGAAGAAAAAGCAATGCCATTTTTTAATTTGAGAACAAGCTCGCAAATCAAGGAAATCAAAATTTATATAAGACACAATTCAACTTTTTATTCCAAGTCACAAAGCAGTATGGCTTTCAAGTTAGAATAGCAACAACGCTCTGAAAAACAAGCACAAGGAAGGCAGCCTCTCTTTCTATATTTTTTTGTGTTCTACAAAAATACCCTAACCTAACCATGTATTTATATGTTAGGAAACTAACTAAAACCAGTTGGAAAAGAGGATGTGTGAGATTCCTTTGGGCCAAATACTGTGGTTCTAATCACCGTACATTGATCAGTTGGAAAAGAGGTAATACTTCCACTTGGAAGAGGATGTGTGAGATGGCATCCTTAGCAGAGGAACACATCACTATCCAGTTGGGCAGGGGTGACTGCAGCCTCCTGCAAGATAATTGGAGCTCAAGAGGCAAGCTGTCAGAACTACTTCACTGTTAAGATCACTACCTGGCCTCAGACTTTCTTGGCTCCCAGGGCTAGAATTTCAAGAAACTCCAAGAACTTCTTCCTCAATTTCCCCTGGAAATCTGCAGGGAGTTTCCTTTCACCACAGATGAGGCTGATAAGATGATATGGTCCTTAACTTCTGATGGCAACTTTAGTCTGAAATCAGCTTTTGAACTCCTCATGGATCACATCAGTCCCCTTTGCAGGTTCACTAACTGTATTTAGGACCCAAACATCCCAGTGAAGATATCTTTCTCTATGCTGAGGCTCCTTAGAAACAGAATCCCAACAGGTAACAACCTCCACAAAGTAGGCTTTATAGGCCTTTCTTCCTGCCCTTGGTGTTACTTGAGTGAGGAGACAATCAGTCACCTTCTGGTGTCTTGCCACTTTGCTCAGAAGGTCTGGAGGACTTTTGCTGCAGAGTTGGGGATCCTTGAATTCTCCCAGGGCTTCTCAAATACACTTCAGATTTGGTGGGGGAAGAATACTCATGCTTCAGATATCAGAAAGTTCTTGATCAAAATCTGTCCCTCTTTAATATGTTGGTGGCTAGGGAAGCTTCGAAATCAGCTTATTTTTGATAAAGGTCCTCTGCAGCTTCACTCAGTGGTAAATAATATCTTCAAATCTATAAAAGAACTGAGCCAAGTAAAGTTCCAAGGATATAGATACATGGACATGGACTGGGCATGTTTCTGGGATTTGTGTCTTCATGCAAGAGGTACTGCACAGTTTGAAAGTATAAAATGGAATCCACCTGACCAATCCTGGTGTAAGATCAACATGGCAGTGGCTAAGACAGGAGTTTCCTGGAGATCTGCAGGCTTTGTAAGGAATGATAAAGGTCATCTTCTCTTCCCTCTTCCAATTCTTCACTTCCCTCTACTAATGCCTAGAATGCAGGTGGAAATCCTTGCTGCCAAGAAGTTCATAGTTCAATGTAAAGGTTTAGGCTATCATCAAATTAGTCTTGAAACTGACTCCTCGACCCTACAACAAACCTTATCTTGGAAGGACAGTAAGCTCAGGGATTTTATGGAATATATTCGACTAAGTGCTCGGCTGTTAACTGTTCCACAAGCAGCCAACCTCCCTGCTAGGTTGGTTGCTAGCCATCAGAATTTCCAAGATTCATCTCACCTCCTCACTCTACTGAAATTGGACAGAATTCAACTTCCACAGGTAACGCCAATCCATGGCAATGTTCACCACTTTCTTCTGCCTCCAAATAGTTCTGATCACATTTTGGTCCTAGCCTACTGATGTTAGGGCTGGTTTGCCTATATTAAGTGGAAAGTGCCCCAGCGTGCTGAAGTTAGAGCTGGTTGCACTCTGTTTATTAAATGTTGTTCCATATGAGTGGTTAAGTTCTCCCTCCCCTTGTGGCCTGGACGTTGCTGTGCTCGAAGAGAGAGCCAACCAGTTTGGGAAGCCTGAAACGAGCTCCAATGCTGATTCTGCAAAGATGCACATAGCTGGAGGATATAGAAACCCACGAATTCTGGTGGATCCCAACACACCTACGATTCATAGTCATTAGCCAAGAAGAGTTGCAGTTTGTTGAGTGCTGGTCCTTTCAGCTCCAAGAGCAGTAATCTTGACCCTATGGCTTGTTTAAGAATCTTCCCCAAGCCTTCTTCATACTTCGGCCTGGTTGTAGTATTTTGTAGAAGAAGACTCCCTAGATATGCATGTTGTATTATGACCTCTAAAAGGTTCTTTTGTCACTCCTTGTGATTATAGGAGTTTTTTGAATATGTAGATTAGGCTACACTTGCTTTGTAAATGGAGGTAGTACTCTATATTTATAATTTTGGTTTAAATCCCTTGAATTAGGACCCATTAGGGTATGTAAATGGATCCAACTTTAAGTGATAATATTTTGTAAGGACGGTTTTAGGGTAAATCCATCGTCCACCAAATTATCTATAAAATTGGGAGTGGCGACCCACCTCAAAATGAGGTTAGCCAGTCAAAAAAAAAAATACTAACTAAAACCAACAAGGATTTGACCAACAATCCTTCTATAATTCTGTTTTCTAAACAAAAGCAACAACTAATTAAAACACCAATCTAAATAGGATTTAGTTTAATTTTACATTTGCTTCCCTTAAACTAAACTTGCATGATTGATCATGCCCAAAAGTTTCTTCAACTTTACAAATGTTTCCATCTTCAATGCCTTCATGAAAAAATCCGCCACTTGATCTTCAGACTTGCAATAGTTGATTGCAATCTCCTTATCTCGAACCAATTCAAGTATAAAGTGAAACTTGATATTGATATGCTTGCTTTGTTCATGAAATACTGGATTCTTTGGCAACTTAATAGCTAATTTTTTTTTAAATAGGATCTATATATACATAAATGTGCAAAATAAGATGCTGGATATACCCAAACGCATCGTTACAAAAGAGAAAGCAAAAAGGTGGAGTACTACTCCGGTACATGATATTTGAAAAAGAGTAAAACGTGGAATGGATTTGACCAACAATCCTTCTATAATTCTGTTTTCTAAACAAAAACAACAACTAATTAAAACACCAATCTAAATAGGATTTAGTTTAATTTTACATTTGCTTCCCTTAAACTAAATCTGCATGATTGATCATGCACAAAAGTTTCTTCAACTTTATAAATGTCTCCATCTTCAATGCCTTCATGAAAAAATCCGCCACTTGATCTTCAGACTTGCAATAGTTGATTGCAATCTCCTTGTCGCGACGTCGGGCTCCCTCACGTCGCGATGTGCGGGAATTTTAGGCATTAATTATTTTTCTATTTTTAGAAACTAGGGTTTTAAGTTATTTAATATTTCTTTTTATGGTTTAGGTCGTCTAGGGTTAATGTTAGACCTATAAATAGGCATTTTTATCAGTTGTAATGGGAGGAGAGTTGAATTTTGAGAAATAAAGAACACAAAGTTATTTTTTTTACGTGAGTTGTTTTCCTGAGGAGGGACTTCAATTTACTTAACTATTTTGTTATTTGTTGGTTAGGAGCCATCATATAACCGTGCGTTTACTGTCATTCTACTGAGATAGAGTGATTCGAATTCAATCATATTGATTTACGAAAAGATCGTGGACTATAATCCGCATCAGGGAACTTTGTAAAGAATGAGCAAAGAATACCTCAATCTCTTTGGACCACTTTACTGAAACTGCTTCTCAAAATGTTTTAGGGGCCGGTCTGTGGCTGGGTGCAATTGTCGATTGAAGAGGCAGCTGTTGGTTGGTGGTGGGAGCTGGCAATGGTGCAGGCACCCTGGAATTGAGAGAAGGAAATGAGTTATGAGCTGTTCCTTCGGCCAATACACTTTTCCCTTTTGTTGCTTGTAGCTTAACTCCCATCCCATGTTGAGTGTTTGCCGCCTTGGAGGGAGCTGGCATCTTGGGAACGAGCTGGGATATCGAAGGAGATAATGAGCCTGAAATATGAGGAGATGCAGCTCCAGTGACGTCATACTCTCTTGGAGGAGGACCTGAGCTATTATGTTGGCCAAAGGAAGCTACCACCTTGTGGCCTCTTCTTTGATTTGCTGCAAGTTGAAATAGGAGAGGGGTGAATGAGTTTGAAAGCTGAAGTTGAGTTGACATAGTGCTACTTTGGAGCTGGCGAAAATCAGCCGTTGGGGCAGCTTGGTTGCTCTGAATGGGAGATTTGACTTCCGGTCAAAGTTCGAGCTGGAGATCTTGGTGGCAAACTATCTTCTACCGGATCTACTGTTGGTAGATCTACTGTAGCAGGATATGAAGAATCCGGATCTTGGATCTGACATGAAAGAGCCGTCTTAGACACCTTGGTTACTGCCATCAATAAAGTTAAGGGGGGAAGAGAGGTTTTTGTTTGGTGGGCCGGAGCCTGAGGAAAGAATTCGAAGCTCAATCCAAGAATTTGGGTTGGAAGCCGTAGGTTTAGGGGAGAAATGAGCTCGTAGATCGTGAAATAGTGGATGGTGAAGGGCTGCTCCAATCTCAGCTATGTGTGGCTGTTGTGTGATAATCGGTTAAGTGAAGCAAGGGCATCTGTTGAGAATTAGAGAGAAGGAGGAGAATTATCTGTTGAGAATCAGATAATAGCTGATTTGCTGTCACAAAATACCGTAGTCAGACCATCTTGTTTATGTTGAAGAAAAACAATCATTCTCCTTAGCCATAATGCTTGTGTAGCACTGTTTGACGTTGTAATATATTTTGTCTCTGCTGTAAATAATGCAACTACTTGTTGTTTCTTTGAAATCCAAGAAAACACACCTGACCTAGTAAAAAATGCGTAACCAGAAGTACTTTTCCGTTGAACTGTGTTACTAGCCCAATAACTGTCTGTGAAGCCAAAAAGTTCAACTGGATCACCGGATGAATACAGAATTCCATCTCCTTGAGTACCTTTATTATACCTCAAAATTCTCTTTTCTGCTTGTAAATGTGACTGTCGTTGATTTTTCATAAACCTGCTAATCAAACCAACACTAAAAGTAATGTCTAGTCTTGTAGAAGTCAAATATCTCAAACTTCCAACTATACTCTTAAAGTATGTCGGATTTACAAGTCCTCCTGTCCCTTCTTTTGTCAACTTCAAATTTTCCTCGCCTGGAGTCAATATTGGTTTAGCTCCATCCATCTTGAATTTTTTTCTAGATATCTCCTGCATATTTTTTTAGAGATAAATATGCCTTGATCAAACTGTAAAACCTTAACACTAAGAAAATAGGACATGAGACCCAAATCAGTCATCTCAAATTGTTTAACTATGGCCTTCCTGAATTCAGCAATCATCTCTTGATTATTGCCTGTAAACATCAAATCATCCATATACAAGCATATCAAAAGAATATCACCCTGACTAAATGATTTCACATATAATGTATGCTCACATGAACACCTTTGAAAATCATGATTCACAAAGAAAGAATCAATACGAGTATACCACACCCTTGGAAATTGTTGTAAATCATATAAAGCTCGTTTCAACCTGTAAACCTTATTTTGTTGACCTTTTCTAACAAAATCAGCAGGTTGCTCAACATATACTTCTTCTTCAAGAACACCATAAAAAAGTAGATTTAACATTCATTTGATAAATCCTCCAATTATTTTGTACAGTTAAAGAAATTATCAAACGAACAGTATCAAGTTTAGCAACAGGAGCAAATACCTCAAAATAGTCAATTTGAGGTTTCTGCTTATAACCTTTAGCAATAAGTCTCGCCTTGTATCTTTCTACTTCTCCATCAGGTTTTTATTTTGTTTTGTAAACCCACTTCACTCCAATTACTTTCTTTCCACTTGGAAAGTTTGTAAGCTCCCAACTATTATTCTTCTCAATGACATGGATTTCTTCACCCATTGCTTTTATCCAACAACCATCACGAGCAACATCCTTAAAATCAACAGAGTCATAATCTGCAAATAAAGCAAAATTCACAACATCTTCATCAGATAAATCATTAAAATCATCACCAACAACATAATCTTGCAATCAAGCTAGTAATTGTCGTTGCAGTTGTGGTTGATTAGACTGTACAGGAGTTATTTGCATACTTGAAGATGAAGGATCACAAGGTGGTTATTCAACTTGCACTTTCTAAGTCTATTTTCTTCCACTTCAATTAATAAAGGTACTGATAGTTGACTAATTGATGTTATTGGTTCTTTAAAAGACAAATTCCATGCTCCTTGTTCATCAAAAGTAATATCTCTGTTCAAAATTATCTTTCCTGTATCTGGATTAAACAATCTATAACCTTTTGTATGTAGACTACAACAAACAAGATGCACTTCACTTCCTTATCATCCAATTTCTTCCTTAATGCATGTGGAACATGAAAATACAACTAAATACTCTTAAGTGACTGATATTTACTTTCTTATCAGACCAAATCTCGTATGGAGTAATCTCACGATTACACATCGTATCACACCTGTTCAAAATATAAACAGCACTAGAAACTGCTTCAGCTCAAAATTTCTTGGGCATAATTTTTTTGGTAGACTAATCGCACAACCTAAACAAAAAAATACCCAAACACTACTGTAGTAGCGGTGAGAGGGATCGTATCTACAAAGAAGGGTTGGTTGTCCAGAGATCGTTTGTTCTAATGGCCTATGAAATGCAAGAAAGAAAACTTGATGCAAGAAACGAAAGAAAAACAAATGCAAACTAATATAAATGAATGCAAAATGAGGATGAATGAAAAATGTTAGTGTTCAAAGTAGAAAACTAGGTACTGCCTTTAGGGGTATCAACCACAGTGCAGATCTCTTCCTAATATCACTAACTTGTGCGGATGTATGAGGGGACTTCTGCTAGTGTCATGAGATCAATTAACCTGGTGGTTCTCTCAATCCCACTTCACTAACTCCTCAAACTTCTCCGGGTGGGGCAAGTTTTTGGCACAAATTAAGAACCCAGATCCCTACTCCTGTGTAACAATTCTACTTCAATCCTTGACCATCTCCCTTGGTAGGGCAGCTACCCAATTTATGGACTCAAAGTGTTTCACCAGAATAATCCTAAGTCTTGTTTACGAATTTGATCTCAATTGTATGTGGGTACCGCACAAGTGAAATCACAAAACAATCAGATCTTAAAACTCATGCAATGAATGTTTCCAGATTCAGTTCACGTTGAATGCAATTTTCTTCAGTAGATCCAAAGTGATCTCAGTGGGTACTGCAGATCAGCTATAGATTTAAACATTCATATGAACACAGTGAAATCAAACATGCAATGAATAGAAATCATAATGAAACACAGATCAATTTCAATACAAATGTCTCAATTAAGTGAAGATCTATACAGGTTAAGCCCTCAAGACAGTAAGATGTGAGAAAGGGAAAAGAGAGAGAAAATTCTAATCTAGCCTAAAAACTAAGAAACCTAATCTATTGATTCTCTTTTTTATTATGCGGCCGCTCCCCCTCTTCCTCCTCTCTTTATGCCCATCTCTTAGTATTTATAACATTCCTTCATGGATGTGGCATGATCATGACAGTTGAGCTTTCATCGCGTATGTGATTTCTCCATTTGTCCTACAAATGCCAATCATAAGATGAAGTGAGGTCACGTGTCCGGTATATAGCTTAAGCATTAAGAATGAATATCATCAAACACTTGGTGATATAGAATAGCTGTGTTTGTGCCCGTTCACTTGTGGGTGCCAAGTGTTGTGCCTTGTGCTTGTGTGGTTTGTGTAACTATGCATGCTAAGTGTGCAATTGGGTGTGAGTGTAGTGAAATGCATGAATATAGTGTTGGTGTGCGGGTGTATGCATAAAAGTGTGCAAATATATGCGGGTGAAATTGCATGAATGTGCGAGTGACTGAGTGCGAGTATGTGCTGGCGCCAGCGAGTATGCGCGCCATGTGAGTGTGTGGCGGGCACCTGGTGCGGCCGCCATGTTGTGCGTGTGTGCGAGGTACGGGCGCCTCAGTGCACCCGCACCGTGTGTGCGTGAGTGCATGGCTGGCGTGCGGTGCACCCACCATGTGTGCGTGTGTGCGTGGTGCGGGCGCACCGAGTGTACGTGTGAGGCCCCTGCCCGTGCATGTGCGCTGTGTGTGTGTTGAATGTGTTTGTGTGCTTAGTGTGAGTTATGTGTGTGCATGTGAATTGTTTTGTTTGTGAGCGCCCGCCCGTGCATGTGCGCTGTGTGTGTGTTAAATGTGTTTGTGTGCTTAGTGTGAGTTATGTGTGTGCATGTGAATTGTTTCGTTTGTGCTTGTGTGCTGGAACTCTCATGTAGTGCTTGAGACTTTGTGAGGCAACAATGGCTAAGTGTGTGCTTGCTTCCAATTCATACGACAATCATACCAATTTTCATAGCATTCACAACACTTTGACATTTTCCACAATTATCAGATTATGAACATTCCTGCACATAAGTCATTCATGAAGCACTATTTTCACTAGAATTTCATACAAAAGATCAAGTAAGCAAAGCAAATAAGTCGGTAAAAACCCGACTTATTAACTCCCCACACTTAAACCTTTGCTAGTCCCGAGCAAAGTAAACAATTACAACATCTTTATCCATCCTCACATTCAACACTTGCAACATTACCATCCATCCATTCTTACAATTTTTCGCATGCAGAAATGATTCATTGGCACAAGCTCACAGTTCATTCAAATCATTCTCATTGTCAACTAAGGTGCAACGAATAAAGACCAAACTGCCAACGTGATGTGTGTTCTGAGAGCTTTCTATGCTCAGTTGCCCTGTTTATACAAAGTACTCAAGCAAACACTTAGACAATAATTCTTGCACTACAATCCTTTTGTCCACACACACAAACACTTAATACTAAAGATAAAAGACAGAGTTTTTCTTCATATGCTCACTGGGGTTGTCCCCTTTTTTAACGCACATTGGTGCAAGATGTTTTATTTTAAAATTTATGCCACACTTGGTGCTTGGCTGCCAGGGTTTTATGGCTATTTTTTCCCTTTATTTCCTACTGGCTTTTTCTCTTTTGTTCCCATCTCTTCTCAAGTATTTCATGTTCATGTGTGTCTTCAATAGACTATATACTAAAAATGCAAGAACAAGTGTTACAAGTAGAATGTACAAACAAGTTAAGAGATACATAAATTTTCTCCTATGTCAAATAGATTGCTAGCGTTTCTATCTTACTTTAACATCACACTCTAGTCAGCAACTTGCATGAATCAAATGAATTCCGTACACTAAACACAAAATTTTCGCATGCATGAAAACAGCTGAGTAACAACAATAGATTGGATAATGGTATTGGAAGTGCTGATATGCAAATGGATTGAGATAATTTTTCACACAACACAACTAAGACACTTCACATTTATCGCAACTTGAAAGATAAAACACATAACAAGGCTAGTGCTAGTCACTACCTGTATTTCTTCCCTCAACAAAACACAAAATCACACCTCCTACATGAATACTAATATAACAACACCACCACCATCCCCTTAACACACATAAGCAACACACTGAAATAAAAAATCAAAGGTATGTTATGCCTGGCACAACTTCAGCACACAACATAACACAGCATCATGTAAAAGCATCACCAGTAGCATAGCTAACCAAGCAGCGCATAACATAACCAGCAGCATAGCTAACTAAGCAAGCACATGACATAAAAAAATTTCATGTAGGAAAATAAACATATGAATTCTCAAAGGCATAGACCATGGCAAACATTCCCTCCTCCACACTTGAAATTTACATTGTCCCCAATGTAAGATAAAAGAATAGGTTCAAGAACTCCCTTATATTTGTAGACTTTGACATCAAATGTTTGCTGGTTTGAATGCCCTTGTCCTCAACTTTCCCTTCATGAGTGTAGTCCTTTAAAGTCCACATGCACCATACTCAATAGCTTTTGCTCTTCTTTGGTTAATCTTTGCACTTGACCACCCCCATACTTGACCTCATAAATCCTTGCATCAAAACAACCACAACTTATTATACAAAGAATAAAACATATATTCATGTAAGCACTCTTACCATATATTCCATCCTAAAGTAGAACTTCATGTAATAAAGGCTTCCCAATAATGCACTATGTTCATATCATGTTTAAACTTCACACATGGTTACCACTTCACATTTTCTATGATACGCATAAAAACCCACCAACGAGACAACATTCACATCATATTAGACTATAGAAGTTCAAGAAGGTATTTCCCATAGAGAATAGAGATCAATAAATCACAAGGGAATGAGCTCATACCTTATACTGTGCACATATGGGTGAATAGTGACTTGTTTGCAACTTGGTGCTAAAGTGGTGGTGCTACATAAACATATTGTGCGTGTGTGTGAGTTGTGGCTGTTGATGTACAAGAGAGAGAAGAGAATAAGTGGGATGTGCAAGTGAGTGCCACACCATAACCTTGGGTCTTTGTGGTGTATAATGGGTCATGTTAATAGCACTTTGACAACACCCCTACGCTTAGCATTTGCTTGGCCTTTTCTTGAAGCTCTTGCACACAAGAGAAAACACTAACTATGTAAATAAAACAAAAGCAAAAGTAAACCAAGATAAAACACTAAATACGTAAATAAAACAAAAGCAAAAGCAAACTAAGAACTCAGATATTATTCAAGAAAAGTAGAGTGAGTAGTTCTGAGTTTATTCAGTCTCCATCTAGACTTTATTCATGAAGCCACTTCCTTCAAGATTCAGAATAACCATCTCTATACCAGAAGAATGCTCTTTCATAAGCACTCTTTTTCCTCCAGTAGGGCACTAGACAAATATTTTTCAGAAAGAGGTGTTGGAGCTCATACACATGGGGAACAATTTCAATAACTTCCACTTTAAACTATGTATGTTCCCCCATAAGAAACACCTCATTTTTTTCTTTCACCAAGTTTGGCTCTGAGACCCTGCAAGGCTCAACCACAGTTTGTGCATCCATGGTTTCAACAAATTCATTAGTAATTTGAAAAATAGATGCATCAACAAAGCAATTTTCTACCATGTTAGCTATTTCTTCACAAAGCATTAAATCTTCATCACACAAACTAACATAGGTACCATTTTGGCTCTTTCCTTCATTAACAAAATTTGGTTCACTATGCATATTTAACAAAGGTATCTCATTGTTCTCTAATTGTTGGGCACCGTTTATAGTTTTAGATTCAAGCACAATTTCCAGAGTTGGTGCCTCAACAAGGTGCTCAATGATGATGTTGTCATTTTCTTTAGCAGGTGCAACATTGGTTTCATTCATACTCACACAAGGATTGATGAAATATGTGTCTGTACAATTCACAGGGCATTCAAGAGTAGTAGTATCTAAAGTAGGCCTACCAATATTGTTGTTCTCATGGAATTCCATGGATTCAATATAAGACCTGGCATTAGACAAACCACCCATTTTGACACTAAGAAACCAAAATGCCCTAAATTCATCATATGTAAGCTTATCACAAGAGACATCATTCTCATCAGAAGTACTCAAATGCTCATGCATAGAAAAATCATCAACAGAGCACCCATGTTCATCCCCAACACTTCTAGACTCCAACTCCCTTAGACACTTTAAACCACAATCAACAATTGCATTCATATCAAAATGATTTTCTTCAAGAGTTGGTGTTTCAATAGGGAAAGATGTACCTTCTGAGTTGCCTTGAGCATCTTGAACTGGTGTCTCAAGTTGTTCCCATAAGTTGCTCATTAAGGCATTGATTCGATCAAGTCTCTATTATAGATCTTGAGACTTCTCTTCCATTTGTGTCAACCGTGTCTCACCTTTATCGAGTTTGTCTAAAATCTGAGACAACATGTTTTCCCGATACAGTTCTTCTTCTTGCATGAAATCAGACCCATTGCTCTGTTGGTTATGCCATGATTCATGATATGTTGATGGGAAGAAGTTGTCAAATACTCTAGGTGTTGGTCGTCTGTCAACCACTGTATTTGGTGGGTAATCATGATAAGGCTCAACAAAGTCCCCAAACAACTTAGACATATTCGATCTATTGTGGTGTGCACAATTCAATTTCAGTTACGTTCAAAATTCTATGCACTTACCACAGCTGAACACAGCAAACTTGAACCAAGAACAAAAAATATAAAACTAACTAACACACAAGAAAAAAAAGAAAAACACCACAAAAATAGAATCACAAAAACAAAACTCAAACAATCAAGTCAAGAGAACAAACAATCCCAACAACCGTGCCTTCCCCGGCAGTGGCACCAATTTGTTGATAGACTAGTCACATAACCTAAATAAACAAATACCCAAACACTACTATAGTAGCAGTGAGAGGGATCGTATCCACAAAGAAGGGTTGGTTGTCCAGAGATCGTTTGTTCTAATGGCCTATGAAATGCAAGAAAGAAAACTTGATGCAAGAAACGAAAGGAAAACAAATGCAAGCTAATATGAATGAATGCAAAATGAGGATGAATGTAAAATATTAGTGTTCAAAGTAGAAAACTAGGTACTGCCTTAAGGGGTATCAATCACAGTGCAGATCTCTTCCTAATATCACTAACTTGTGTGGATGTATGAGGGGACTTCTGCTAGTGTCATGAGATCAATTAACCTGGTGGTTCTCTCAATCCCACTCCACTGACTCCTCAAACGTCCCCGGGTGGGGCAAGTTCTTGGCACAAATTAAGAACTCAGATCCCTACTCCTGTGTAACAATTCTAGTTCAATCCTCGACCATCTTCCTTGATAGGGCAGCTACCCAATTTATGGACTCAAAGTGTTTCACCAGAATAATCCTAAGTCTTGTCTACAAATTTGATCTCAATTGTCAATGGGTACCGCACAAGTGAAATCACAAAGCAATCAGATCTTAAGACTCATGCAAGGAATGTTTCCAGATTCAGTTCACGTTGAATTCAATTTCCTTCAGTAGATCCAAAGTGATCTCAGTGGGTACCGCAAATCAGCTATAGATTTAAACATTCATATGAACACAGTGAAATCAAACATGCAATGAATAGAAATCATAATGAAACACAGATCAATTTCAATACAAATGTCTCAATTAAGTGAAGATCTATACAGGTCAAGCCCTCAAGATAGTAAGATGTGAGAAAGGGAAAATAGAGAGAAAATCCTAATATAGCCTAAAAACTAAGAACCCTAATCTATTGATTCTCTGATGTATTGTGCAGCCGCTCCCCCTCTTCCTCCTCTCTTCATGCCCATCTCTTAGTATTTATAACCTTCCTTCGTGGATGTGGCATGATCATGATAGTTGAGCTTCCATCACGTATGTGATTTCTCCACGTGTCCAACAAATTCCAATCACAAGATGTAGTGAACTCACGTGTCCAGTGTATAGCTTAAGCATTAAGAATGAATATTATCAAACACTTGGTGATATAGAATAGATGTGTTTGTGCCCGTTCACTTGTGGGTGCCAAGTCTTGTGCCTTGTGCTTGTGTGGTTTGTGTAGCTATGCATGCTAAGTGTGCAATTAGGTGTGAGTGTAGTGAAATGCATGAATATAGTGCAGGTGTGCGAGTGTATGAGGTGCGGGGGGCTTGGTGCACCCGCACCGTGTGTGCGTATGTGCATGGCGGGCGCCTAAGCGTGTGTGCGAGGTACGGGAGCACTGCGTGTGTGCATGGGCCATTGCCCGTGCATGTGCGCTGTGTGTGTGTGTTGAATATGTTTGTGTGCTTGCATGAGTTATGTGTGTGCATGTGAATTGTTTCGTTTGTGCTTGTGTGCTGGAACTCTCATGTAGTGCTTGAGACTTTGTGAGGCAACAATGGCTAAGTGTGTGCTTGCTTCCAATTCACACAACAATCATACCAATTTTCATAGCATTTACACAACACTTTGACATTTTCCACAATTATCAGATTATGAACATTCCTGCACATAAGTCATTCATGAAGCACTATTTTCACTAGAATTTCATATAAAAGATCAAGTAAGTAAAGAAAATAAGTCGGTACAAACCCAACTTATCAGTTTTTGCAAATATCATGGATATCACCAAATCCGTCACTGTTCTGTTTTTCATTTCTGCCACCCCATTTTGTTGAGGAGTATACTTGGCTGTCATCTGATGTTTAATACCATGATTCATAAAGAAACTATCACATACAATGTATTCTGTACCTCTATCAGTTCTCAAGGTTTTAATGTAGTACCCACTTTGTTTTTCTGTATATGCCTTGAATTTCTTGAAAATATCACACGTATCAGATTTATTCTTCAAAAAATAAACCCATGCTTTACCAATAAAATCATCAATAAAGATGATAAAATACTTACTACCACCATAAGAAGGTACCTCAATGGAGCACAAGTCTGAGTAAACCAGCTCCAGCCTTTTTGAAAAAATGTCTATGCTTCTTTACCTTGATATAAGACTCACACTGTCTAGGAGAAAAATCAATAGAAGGCAATCCCAAAACCATATTTTTCTTGGAAAGAAAATACCACCAAAATTAAAATGGCCAAATCTCATATGCCACGACCATGCATCATTAGAAATAGTGGAATTAAAGCAAGATAAATCATCATAATTAAGAGATATAGGAAATAGTCTACTATGATTCATATTCACTTTTGCAATTAATCCCAGCCGTCATCACTGATCATACAAATACCATGTTTAAAATTCAAATCATACCCATTTTTCGATAATTGTCCTAGACTCAACAAATTATGATAAAGATTGGGCACATAAAACACATCACCAATAAAGATTCTTGACCTATTTTTCAAAGTAATGGGTATACTTCCTTTTCCAAGAACAGGCACAACTTTATTATTCCCAAATTTAACTGTGCTTTTAAACGATTCATCCAAATTAGAAAATAACTCATTTTTCCCACACATGTGATTACTACAGCCAGAATCCAAATACCAATTATCATTCTTTGTTTGTTCACATTCAGTAGTAGAAAATAAAACTGCCTATTATTTATTCTCATCAGTTTTAGCAACTTGAACATGCACTTCAGATTTTGCATCCCAACAATCTTTTTTATAATGGCAAAAATTTTCACAATTATAGCATTGAATTTTACTCTTATGGAAATTATTAAACTGTTGAAAATTAAATCCACTATTTTCTCTCTGTTGAAAAAATTGGTTACCTCTATCACGACCTCGGTAATTATTTTTACCGCGTCCTCTTCTTCTGAAATTTTGGCCATGAGCATTTGTCGTAGCAACATTGAAGTTATTCTTTAATTTATCTATTTGGGCCTGTAATGCCTTCTCCGTAGTCTCATTCTCCTCAGAATCATTCAACTTTCCATTAATTCGTTATTAATATATAATTAATGAACCCTGCAATTCTTCAATTGTCAATGTGGACAAATTTTTGGTTTCTTGCATTATAGCCACAACATAATCAAATTTCATGGGTAGTGTGTTGAGAACTTTCTCAACAAAAACGTCATATTTCAAACGTGTCCATTTAATTCCATCTCGTCTCTGATCAACGACAGACGAGAGAAGTACTCCTCAATGGATTCAATCTTTTCCATTATGCAAAGCTCAAATTTTCGTTTCAACAGCATCAAATTACTCTGTTGAACTTTGTCAACACCTTTGTATGTCTTCTCCAAAATATCCCAAACCTTCTTCGCAGTTTTGGCTGTTGAGAATTTTAGATAACCTGATTGATCAATGGCTTAATAAATTTGAGACAACGCCATTTTTCCTTGCCTCTTTCTACCCGCAGTAGCCCCTTCAGGTAATTCATTTTCAACATTTTGCAGCAAATCAAAAATTTCCAAATGGATTTCCATTTGACCTCTCCAAGTATTATAATTTTGTTTCCCGTAAATTTGGGAACAACAAAAATTATATTTGCAGTTGCCATGACTACCAAAAACAACCAAACTCTGATATCAATTTATAGGATCAAATTAACCAAAATCCAAAAATTAAAATATTCAAACACAATCAATAAAAATTTATATGAATGACCAAAAAATCAACCAAGCCGTATGGCTTAATTATGTGAAGAAAAAACAATGCAATTGTTTAATTTGTGAGAACAAGCACGCAAATCAAGGAAACCAAAATTTATATAATAGGCAAATCAACTTTTTATTCCAAGTCACAAAGCCGTATGGCTTTCAAGTTAAAACAGCAACAACGCTCTGAAAAACGAGCACGAGGAAGGCAGCCACTCTTTCTATATTTGTTGGTTTTCTTCAAAAATACCTCTAACCTAACAATGTATTTATAGGTTAGGAAACTAACTAAAACCAACAAGGATTTGACCAACAATTCTTATACAATTTTGTTTCCTAAACACAAACAACAACTAATTACAATACCAATCTAATTAGGATTTAGTTTAATCCTACATATATGTGTGTATGTGTGTGTGTGTGTGTTTTGAGTTTTCATCAATAGTCAATGTTCTGATGGTATGATTGTATCTTTGAATAAAATGTTTTTTCCACGAGTGGGTCGGCAATATGGTTATTATATTTTGCCACCGTATTTTATCGAAACTCATTTTCTCATTTATATTTAAATATAACATTTTTTTTTATTTTCTTTCCAATTCTTTTTTGATCTTCCTCTTTCTCTTTTAATTTTAGTTACTAGTTCTTTTTGCACTTATCATTCCGACATTTAAAGGTTTCTTATGTACATGTTCAAACTATTTTAAGCGTGTTTATCTAGTTTTCTAATATATTAGGCAATCCTATTTTTCTTTGAATACATTCATTACTTCTTCTATCTAATCTAATATATCACCATATCCATCTCAACATTCTTATTTTTGCTATCCTTATGTTTTGTTCATGCTTATACTTAGTCGTTCAACACTCAGAACGGAAAGCACTACTGGTCTCAGTGGCGGAACTTAAAAAAAATGTTGTGTGAGCTGACCTAAAAATTACATTTTTTTGTGCGATTAAATAGATTTATTTATAGATAAATTTCTATCCCTTTTCTCTCACATTAATAAGCACGTTTTTACCAAAAGATGATATTTGAACTTTTGTTTTTGATGTTTTTTTAATATGTTTTCTTCAATATAGCTATATGTAACGAAGCATGCAGCTTAGAAATTACGTATAACTTTGTAAGTCTTACAATATAAGGTGGTGCTTGGTAGAAGGTAATAAAACAAGGTAATTTGAATCAGCCCTTAATTATTACCATTGTCAATGCTTGGTTGAAAAAATTATACCTCAATAGGAATGAAAATTCCTTAATAATTCCTGACTTTTGATTAACTACCCGTCGCCCTATAATCAAACTCCTCAATCATTCCCTTCCTTTTTTTACCAAAAAAACCCTCACTCTTTTTTTCACATAATACATATTTTGTCACACACTACACATATTTTACACATAGTACACACATTTTTACACACTACACGTATTTTAAACATAGTACACACACTTTTATACACTACACATATTTTCACACACTACACATATTTTACACATAGTACACACATTTTCACACACTACACGTATTTTACATGTAGTACACACACTTTCACGTAATACACCTATTTTACACATAGTATACACATTTTCACACACTGCATGTATTTTACGTATAGTACACACATTTTTACGCACTACACATATTTTACACATAGTACATACATTTTCACACACTACTCGTATTTTACATATAGTACACATTTTCACATACTACATGTATTTTACATATAGTACACACATTTTCACACAATACACATATTTTAGATATAGTCACATATTTTCACAACCTACATGTATTTCACACATAGTACACATATTTTACACAATACAAGTATTTTACACATAGTACACATATTTTCACACGTACACTACATACATATTTTATACATGTTGGAGAATTTGGGAGGGATAGGAGCACCACTAAAAAATAAGACCAAGAAATATGTAACTTGGAAATGTATTTCACAAAAGTCAAGTCTAAGGCAGTAATATCACTTTTCTTAAAGAGTTTATTGCCCTCACTATCTTACTAATCGAGTTTATGTAGGCAGCCTCTTCTATGATACAATAGATTCTAGAAATAACGAAGTAGTAAGTTCTTGTATTATTTCCACAAGACTCTAGAATACTTGTGGTGTATGTTTGATTTGTATGTTATTGTCATATGATTTCACATATGTTCCACAATGATTCATTCTGTTTGAACTTGACCAAATCATCTATTTATAGAGCTTAAGGTCCAACAGACACCATTCAAACGCTAGGTATCAAAGGACATAATTGCTCACTAAGAGATGCAACTTTTACCACGAACGTCGTGACATTCACCTACGCGATGTAGAACTACACACGTCGCGATGGTAGCCACTATTTGCAAACTCTTAATTTACCAATTCACTAACGTCGCAATATTCATTACCAACGTCGCGATGTTAAGGTATTTCAACCCTTTTGATGTTCAATCTATATTACAAACTATTTTTCGACAATACATACTACACATATTCATGAAGCATATATAAGAGAAGTTTTGAGATAATATATGATATGGTAAGAGATGTTGAGGGTAAAACCTGAATTTTAATTAATTTTCATTAACAAAGTGGAGTTGAACCATGCATCATCAATTAATTTAAATACAATTTAAACTAATCACTAACAATGCAATCATGATTCTCGTTGTGATTGACCCCTCAATCAAAGTTATTATGATTGAGATTGAAAAATTTATATCAAACGCCCCCTAAAATGTCGAGATTGCTTGCATGCAAATTATGCAAACAGTTCCCAAAATTTGTTATTGACTACCAAAATTGTTTTTTTCTTGTTCTTGAATTCACACATGCTTCATATCTCATTTTGAAAAACTATTTTAATTTGGTAATGTATTTTGCTTGAGTAGATCACTTTTCTGAATAACATAACAAGATCGACTAATTTAAGGATTGGATATAATTTCTCAAATATTGGGAATACGTTAGAAAGGTTTATGGATTTATTCATTGTCACTACTGCGAAATGGAATGAAACCAATAAGGAAATCATGCAGATTATCCAATCACATTTTGTACAATATGATGTATTTTTATTTAGCGTAATAAATACTGTATGTTACACTCCATTAATCTCTGTTATTCACTTGATTTTTTGCCCCAACACTTTTTCCACACTAAATACATGTATTTTTAAAAAGATCAACCATATCTAAAGGACATGGGATCTTCTGTCCAATAATTTGTCTGTCTTATTCTGTCTTAATTAAAACTACGTCGTAGGGTTCACTAATTTCTTGGTTAGAGTCTAATAATTGTTAAGTAATTTTAGTGATATTTATGCATTTAGTCCATAGTTTTAATGAAACTACGTTGTGTTGAACGTTAGACAGAATAAGACATGATAAATATTGGACAGAGGATCTGGTCTCTATCTAAAACCCTTAAAGCTCAAAAATAGATAAACATATTTTATTAGCGCGAAATGCGAAAAAAAAGGCACTAAACTTGTTTCAAAATTTTAGTTTGGTCAGTTAACTATTAAATTGCCAAAAATGTCATCGAACTATTTAAATACATAATTTATTGGCTAAAAAGGTGATTAAACTATTTAAATGCATGATTTTAGGTCATTCCGTGAGTCAATTCTGATATGTTATATAGAACCCTTAAATTTGAGGTTATTTATATCTTTTAAATATCAAACTAAAGGATATTTATATGTTTGTCTCGTTTTCCTTCTTTATTTTCTTTTTCTTTCTTTCTAAGATCTCTTTGTAGCAAGATTGGAACCAAGAAAAATATAACCAGAATAATAAAACAAACCAGAAAACACTGTTCAATAATAATACTATAGCCCCCTTGTTTTCTTACTACTCTACAATTTAGTTTTTTCAGTAGGCAGTAGCCATAAATTATAATGAAAGTCGGGCTTGAAGCTTTCAACTTCTACTTTTAATTTGAATATGACAGCGATCCCAGGAAACCATATGCAGTCCATATTTGTTGGACTCATATGAAAAATGCTATGGGTAGACATTGAAAAAAAAAGAGAGAGAAAACTCTAAGGGGTGCAAGGACCAATTACAGCATGCAACTTCACATTTATCAGTTCAAGTGAAGGACCAATGGGCTCGGCATTAGTGGCGGAACCAGAACGGAATCTGAGAGGGGGCTCATTTGCATAACAAAAAAAAATCATAAAACAATCCCACATTAAACACATGTAAGAACCGGATGCGAACAGAATAATTTATGCGTCTTTCATTCCCAATCCACCAAGAATATGAATCGGGTGTCATACTATCATTGGTCATTTCTCAAATTATCCATGTTGTGTTCCTTTCTTTCATCGAATTGATTCTAAAGTAATAGCACAATGTAACCATCAGATATGCATAAAAGATGGCTCACCACTAGAATCTGAGGCTTCACATTTAAGCCCTGTTGCTTAATTGTTAGGAGCAATTCTTTCTCTAAAGCTTTTACTTGATCCAGAATGTAGACTACCTGTTCAATTTTGACAGATTAGTGTGGAACCTTTAAAAAAACAAATACTTTTATGGTGATGGCATTGCTAGAAATGAGTTGTGTTGAAGGTTTTATATGGAAATGCACCTGGCCACCAGTGTCAGGCAAACCAAGGACATCTAATTGGCCAAAGTAGCCATGAACTGAGAAGACAACAATGTTGAATATAACTGGAAGCCTGCTGAAAAATAACACCATGTTTATGGGGTCTGGTGCTTGAAGTGTCTCAGACTGCATCCTCATTGTCTCTCTAACCCTGTCTGCAGTATCACCCCAACCTTTCTCAAAGCCCCACTCTTTAAGCCTTGATTATCCAGTCAAGAAATAATATCAGAATTCTAAAATCTGGAGCTGTTCACAAGTATATATGGCATAGTTGTACAAAAATAATGAAATGTTACTTCTGCTCAAAATTTTGATAAGGTGTGTCCGTTGGCATAACGGAGACAAAAACTTCAGCAATAATCAATGCCGTTCGAAGCTTTGTGACAGTATTCAGGGTCTCATTAAATCATTATAGTAGTCAACATAACTACACTCATTATTCTATGAATCATCGCTCTACGAAACTCAAATCAACATCCAAATCAATCAAGATTTCTGAAATATTAACCCGTGTTAGCTAATATAGGCAAGAACCAATAGCCCAAAGATACATCCAATTGCCATGAAAATCATCCACCTACTCAAGCCAGCAACATTAAAGATGAAGACATTCTCCAGAAGTTCTGGTTTATTGTAAGAAACAGAGATATAACAAACAGGAAGGAAATTCTCAGATACTAGATCAGCACATGTACCAAATATGAAAGTTCTTCATTTTATTGATACAAAGAATCTAAATTATGTATCCAAAACAACAACAGATAAACACCAAAAGTCTTGAACCAACAAAATGAAACAACATATACTCTATTAGCTGAACCATTCAAAAGTTAAAGAACTCGTCCATGTTAGCGGCATCAAGAGAGGTCAGCAGATCTTGAAAACAATAACTCTCAATTGAAATTACTGCAACTTCTTCAGACTTCAGGGCAGCTGTGCCTGGCCGGTTGGGCGGCGCCACTTCGGCACAAGAACATTGGGTGCATGGCTATTAAGAAGATATATCACTATGTTAAACTTCAAGATGAAGGGGGGGCGGCCGCACCGGCTCGCCCCCCTTAGTTCCGCCACTGCCACCAGTGTCAGGCAAACCAAGGACATCTAATTGGCCAAAGTAGCCATGAACTGAGAAGACAATAATGTTGAATATAACTGGAAGCCTGCTGAAAAATAACTCCATGTTTATGGGGTCTGGTGCTTGAAGTGTCTCAGACAGTATCCTCATTGTCTCTCTAACCCTGTCTACAGTATCACCCCAACCTTTCTCAAAGCCCCACTCTTTAAGCCTTGATTATCCAGTAAAGAAATGATATCAGAATTCTAAAATCTGGAGCTGCTCACAAGTATATATGGCATAGTTGTACAAAAATGATGAAATGTTACTTCTGCTCAAAATTTTGATAAGGTGTGTCCTTTGGCATAGCAGAGACAAAAACTTCAGTAACAATCAATGCCGTTCGAAGCTTTGTGACAGTATTCGGGGTCTTATTGAATCATTATAGCAGTCAACATAACTACACTCATTATTCTATGAATCATCGCTCTACGAAAATCAAATCAACATCCAAATCAATCAAGATTTCTGAAATATTAACCCGTGTTAGCTAATATAGGCAAGAACCAATAGCCCAAAGATACCTATAATTGCCATGAAAATCATCCACCTACTCAAGCCAGCAACATTAAAGATGAAGACATTCTCCAGAAGTTCTCGTTTATTGCAAGAAACAGAGATATAGCAAACAGGAAGGAAATTCGCAGATACTAGATCAACACATGAAACAAATATGAAAGTGCCTGATTTTATTGATACAAAGAATCTAAATTATGTATCCAAAACAACAACAGATAAACACCAAAAGTCTTGAACCAACAAAATGAAACAACATATACTCTGTTAGCTGAACCATTCAAAAGTTAAAGAACTCGTCCATGTTAGCGGCATCAGGAGAGGTCAGCAGATCTTGAAAACAATAACTCTCAATTGAAATTACTGCAACTTCTTCAGACTTCTGGGCAGCTGCGCGTGGGCGGTTGGGCGGCGCCACTTCGGAACAAGAACAGGGGGTGCGTGGCTATTAAGAAGATATATCACTATGTTAAACTTCTAGATGAACTCGCTCCCCCTTAGTTCCGCCACTGCCACCAGCTATATATTCGTTTATATAAATTAATGTCATAGTTTTATTTATATACACTATAGTTGTATTATTGTATATCATAATATATTTTGCAATTGTATTATTGTACTATTCAAATTTAAAGTTTAAACCATCAATTATGAATAAAATTTAGTAGTTTCTTCATTTATTAATTTCTAACTTGTAAATTTATGAATTAAAATCTTAACTTGTAAATTTTCTATCAAATGAATAAAATTTAGTAGTTTCTTCATTTATTAATTTCTAACTTGTAAATTTATGAATTAAAATCTTAACTTGTAAATTTTTCTATAAAATGAATAAAATTTTGTAGTTTCTTCATTTATTAATTTCTAACTTGTAAATTTATGATTAAAAATCTTAACTTGTAAATTTTTCTATCAAATGAATAAAATTTAGTAGTATATTCATTTATTAATTTCTAACTTGTAAATTTATGATTTAAAAATCTTAACTTGTAAATTTTTCTATCCAATGAATAAAATTTAGTAGTTTCTTCATTTATTAATTTCTAACTTGTAAATTTATGATTTAAAATTTTTAACTTGAAAATTTTTATAAAATACTCTTATTATTTCTATATCTTTTTCACTTATCTAATATTCATAATTCTATTATTCTAAAAAATTCATATATTATTTTAATTTTAACTACTATTCTAAATATGTTATTATATTATACTAGTTGAATTCTAATTAATAATTCAAATATTCTAATATTCTTATTATTTTTATATCCTTGAATCTTATTTATCTAATTCTTCCTAGTTCTATTATCTAAAACTATATATTAATTAAGTTCAATTGTAACTATTATTATTCTAAGTATGTTATTATGTTGTATTATTTGAGTTTCAATTAATAGTTTAATCATTATTTCAATAGAAATCAAATTTAAAAGTGGGATTACAATCGAAATTCGAAACTAAAAATCGTAATTGGAACAAAACTGGAACCGGAACCTGAACCGGACGGAACCGGAACCGAAATCGGAATCGGGACGGAAACAGAACAGGAACCGGAACTGCCCTTCGGCGGTTCGGTTCCGGTTCCGCCCTAGGCAGAACCGTGAACCGCCGGTTCCGGAACCGTGGCCATGGCTAGCTGCAGATCCCTACAGCCCCCACTTGGTTTCATCACTAACTGGTCTTATGGCTATTTTATCAAAATTTCTCTTCAATTTCAGCTTATGGTCACATAATATAAATGACGTACTTTTCTAGTTGTTTCAACTAAATTGAATCCTATTCTTATATGTAACATCTTTATTAATTCCTTCATTTTCTTAAATTATAAATGCTAAATATTTAAAACTTTTAGATGCATTTACCTCATCCCTGCTAATTTTTACATTTATCTTATTGCTACTTCCACGATTGCTAAAGTGTCTTGATTTATGGAAAAAAATTTTGATTCTAATGTCTTGATCCAAGCTTCTATTCTGGCGCTTACCTCTTCTCTCATCTTATCGCTTAAAACTACACCGTCTGCAAAAAAAAGTATTTAGAATTGTTTTTTTTGCAAATTTTTATTAATATCGTCAATTATTAAATCAAGAAGATATCGAGTTAAAAATAATCCCTTGTGCAATTGTATACTATTTGAAAATTCATCCCATATTCTAACTTGTGTCCTTACACATGTTATATATCTTTATGAATATCTTTTATGACTTCTATATAAACTGCTCTCATCCCTCTTAAATTGACCAAATTACATTAATCCTTGGAGCCCGTTTGATTAGAAGGAAAGTAAAGTTATTTGAAAATATCATTTTTAGAAATTTTATATTTTGTGTTTGAATAGGTTATGGAATGTTAACAACAAAATTATCAAGATTAATAGTCTAGTGTTTGGTTTAAATTAATAAGCAATGAATGAAATGTATACTTAGTTCAATTAAAAAATATTCTTGCTTTATTAACAACATTATACAATAAATTTATCTTACTATTACACTTCACATTTTTAGAGTTCATGTGTAATAATCAATTATTATACATCAAAATAAAAAAATCCATGTAAAATAATATAAAAATAAGCATTATCACATTGTTTAATTACTGTACTTAAAAAATGAAATAAAAATAACTCAAAATGTTAGCAACTATAAACAAATGTGTAACTATGCCAAGAAGTGAAGAGAGAGAAAGTTAGAGAGAAGTGCTCTCAACTCCCAAAATTTGGGGTGCTTTCTATTTTCATTTCACTAAAAAAAAATTAAGAGCTTTTCATAGTAATAATTAAACTAAGAACATCTTTTAATCATCAAAC
Organism: Ophiorrhiza pumila; assembly: GCA_016586305.1. NCBI lineage: Eukaryota > Viridiplantae > Streptophyta > Magnoliopsida > Gentianales > Rubiaceae > Ophiorrhiza > Ophiorrhiza pumila. The sequence continues at coordinate 8,745,001 of BLIW01000005.1, forward strand.
TGAATTATAATGGTTTGGTTCGATTTTTAGGGTTTTTCTTCGAGTTTTATTGGATTTTCTTGGACAGTTTCAGCCAGGTTTTTCGTGGATTTATCAAGGAAATTCTGCTTGGAAGTGATCGAGCTCTTGTTGCTGATCTTTAAACATTCAGTGGTGTTCTTGGTGATGTATTATTGGGCTTATTATCTCTGAAATCTTGCTCGAAGTCGGACTGAACTGCTGCTGACGCCGTCTGCTGCTGAAGTTTTGACGCCGTCTGCTGACTGGATTAGATGGCTATTTTTTAGGAGATTAGTGTGTCCTTGTTTTTAGGAAAAAATTGTGCCCTATCTTTGAGGAGCAAGGAAAACTTGCTAAAGACGAAACCATGTTGATTTTGGAAACAAGTTAGTAGCTAGTTTGTTAGCAAATTAAGAAGTCAAGTTGTAATTGATTTCTTCTAGGGTTTGTCTAGGGTTTTGGCCGAACTTGTTCCTTATTTAATGAATGGTCTTTAACGTTTTTAAAGGATGAAATATACAAGAAATTTTAGCTTTTCTAAGAAATTTACAGCCCTAAAAAGTTGTGAAAAACGTGAGCATTCAATTAAGTTTAGTTGAATTTCATAAGAACCGCGAACCTTTAGCTAAGACCTTTAGGCGAGCCAATCTGTTCTTGAGTCAGGAACAAGCCAAATTAATTAAGTTAGCTTTTGATTTACATTAGCTAGGTTGATTAATTTGTCATAACGTTGGGGTTTGATTGGCTTAACATCAACCTTTTTGTTTCATATCTCTTTTTCCGCCATTGTTTATTTTCGTTGTCTTTTGTGTTCTTGTTGAATTTGTTTGCAACACGGTCCAAGGGTGTGGAGATTTGGTGGTTCAGGATTCCAAGTCTTGCCCAACCATATCAATTGGTATCATAGAAAAGGGTTGTTACTTCAAATTTCAAGTTTTATATTTCGTTTTGAGTCTTCTTGTTGTTTTCGTTTTGACTTGATCATTGTTGCTTCATTATTCTGAAGTTTATACTACTGCTTTGTGACAATATATGTGCTGGAACATTGTGATTAAGACAACATAACATCAAAACCCTAAGTTGTCTTCAAAACCCTAGTTGTCCGAAAAAAAATAAACAAACAAAAAAAGAGGCCTTGATATGAAAAAAAAATAGACCAAGTAGAAAACAGCCCAAAGGCAATTGGTCTGAATACAAAAAAAAAAGAAAATTCGGACAACTTGATAAACAATATTGAAATTTAAGAACTAAGTGTTCTTATTTGTTTCCTAAAAGCACACTCAATTTAAAATTGTCATATCTTTTTCGTTATAAATTCGAATTAGTTGATTCAAGTCCTCAATTCTTTGTTTCTTTCTCTAGTTTTTGATTCTGCTAGATTCCATAACTAAATCGAATTATACCCTTACGTGACATAAATACTCTATTTCGGTTTCATTCCTAAAATTCCTATTTGATTTAGCTTATGTGCGTTGTGATTAATTGAACTTTTGGGTTTCATTTGTTCTATAAATCAACGTGCTTGTTGGACTCTTGTAGTTTAGGAAGATCCATTATTGAGTATATAGATAGTGTATACAATCAAAGAGAGAAACTACTTAAAGAGTGGTGTGTACCTACTCACCAAAGTGAGAAACCCGTGAGGTATATACATATTTTTCTTGTGTTTTCACTAACATCTAGGTACAAATAGAGGGTGATAAAACAGTATCACAAGCCTCACGAAAGATTGATAATGAAGTGCTCTTTGACATGCTCCAAAGAATGCAAGAGCTAATTGATAGCTTGGAGTCGGCATCTAAACAAGCAAAAGGTTTCACCTCACGAAAAATTGACTTTGATGAGGCCGAATTTAATGATGAAATTAAGGATTCCAACTTCACATCTTCAGCACGTGTAAAAGAGTTTTATAAAAGGTGCAATATCAAGGATAAAGTATGTACTGTAGTGATTGATAGTGGGAGAAGCTCTAACTTTGCTAATGAGCTAATGGTAGAAAGATTGAATTGGCAAACCACTCCACATCCAAATCCTTACTTGCTGCAATGGAGTGATAATTGTGGTGAATTATGGGTGTCAATGCAAGTCAAGGTTGCATTCTCAATTGGAAGGTACAAAGATGAGGTACTATGTGACATATTTCCTATGCAAACAGCCCATCTTTTATTGGGAAAACCGTGGCAACTTGCTTACAAGGGTGTTCATAATGATCTAAAAAATTCCTATTCACTCATGAAGGATGGGAAAAAGTTTAATCTTCGTGCTTTAACGCCTTGTGAAATTTCTGAAGATCAAGCACGAATTGCTACATCTTGTGCTAAAATGAGAGAAGAAAAAGAATTAAAAGAAAAGAGTGAGCTAGAGAAACAAAAGATTGTAAATACTAGCATAGGCTGTGAGCAAAATAAGAATGATAAAAAGAGTGATGAGCTGAAAAATTTAGAAAGTGAGACGAGTGTTCAAACTCAAAAGAGAGAGGAGAGTTCATTGAAAGTTGAACAACATCTTGTACTTATGAATTGTAGTGTTCACGATTTATATTGTTTGTTGCCTAGTGATTGTGTTTTGCAGATTTATGGAGTTCCTAGACATCTAATGGAGTTGAAAACAACTCAATACGCATGGAAAGGAAGTCAATCTGCCATGACTTGTTTCTCGCAAGTTAAGCAAGGTAAGTTAGGTAAGTTTTACATTGATTTTGATCTTAAAACTATTAAGAACTTTGTTATTATCAATTCGGTTGAGTTTCAAAGTTTTCAATCTATTTTTAATAAATTTCAAAAGCTTCCCTATACTTTTCCACAAATGGATCGAAATTTTATCAAGTGCATTTTAGAGTCTAACACCATGTGTTTTAATAAGCAAATTGATTTACATAATTCTTCAATAGTTACATTAATATATTTTGAATTGAATGAATTTATGTATAGCATGTTAGTATGTTATGTTGCTTATTTATTACATGAGTTACGTTCTAAATTTCATGTTTATAATTTCGACCATAACCAAATACTTGTGTGCACTAATCAAAGTGTTAATTATGTTGATTATACTTGCTGGAATGACATTTGTTGTGCTTATTTGGTTCGTGACCTTATACACATTCAAATCCATCAAGTTCAAAGAGGTATTTTGGTTGTACCACACTTGTTCGGTAAGTTATCTAAGATCTGAATTGTTTTTCAATTCCAAAAGGTAAAGTATTGTGTTACCATCTATTTATTAGATAGTTTACATTCTGTTTTCAAACTTTGGAATTGTATTCTCATATTTGATAACTTCAGCATGTTTACAAAGGGATTAAAACGTTATTGTGAGTTATACTTCATCCGGGATGCATATATGTTTAGTTGCTATGAATATTCTTATGTATCTTTGGATAATCCTTGTAATTACATTCATATATGTTTAAGTTCTTTTCTTATATTACATGTTAATAATGTTAATTTCTTTGTTAGTTTTAGTGTGTTCATGCATGTTGTTAGGGAGTTTGTCTTGATTAGTTTTCTAATTAGGAACATTCGATTTTCTTATTATCATAATTGTTTTGCATTTTCTTTTCAATTTTGTGTTTCCTTCACTAAATTTCGTCTTTTAGACACAATTTCTCATTACTTTAACATTATGAATCATGCACAACTTGTCAAGAATAATGATAACTTATGTGTTTTAAGCATGCATACATATTCTGCCCGCCCTATTCTTTTGGTGCAAGGAAATTATTTAAAATCTTATTCTAGATTATTATATTTTTCTTTTCCTTATACACTTGTTTTGTTCTTGCAGGATATAAATGTTTGCTGCCCAGGATGTGATTCTTCCTAGCTAGACTTGATTCTTATGGAGTTCATCATATTGGTGTTTGATCCAAGAGGTCACTTTCAAGATTCGATGACGAATCCTTTTCGAGGAGGGAGGGATTGATGAGAATGAGCCCGTGTCCGTGTCTATGGAAATTACATTGTTGAGGACTTATGCCACATTTAGGTATTATTGGCATATCTGTCTCGTATGATCTCCGATTGTGGTGATTCAAGCGGCTGTAGAAACATAAGAAAAATATCTACAACATTTATGTTTTACACTTTCGCCGATTCAAAACGCATCATGGTGACATTAGCATGTGAAGATGATGCTGCTTGCTGGACTCGCTGGAAAACGAAATTTATTTTAATTAAGTCTTAGGAATTATTTTGAGTTGTAATAATTAAGTCCATTAACATTAATTTGGGCTTATATTTCATTTAGTAGTTAATTAATTACTTGGCCCAATTATCTTGCATGTAATGGAAAGTAATTGTTTTAGAAAGTAATCTCTTACTCTTTAGGAGGAAGGCTATTTTTTAGGAGATTAGAGTGTCCTTGTTTTTAGGAAAAATCCGTGTCCTATCTTTGAGGAGCAAATAAAACGTGTTTTTCTTGCTTGCTAAAGACAAAACCATGTTGGTTTTGGAAACAAGTTAGTAGCTAGTTTGTTAGCAAATTAAGAAGTCAAGTTGTAATTGATTTCTTCTAGGGTTTGTCTAGGGTTTTGGCTGAACTTGTTCCTTATTTAAGGAATGGTGTTTTAACGTTTTTAAAGGATAAAATATTGGCAAGCGTGTCACGTACTTGCAATTTTACCCTAAACTACTGTAGTAGTAGTGAGAGAGATCGTATCCACAGGGAAAGGAATGGTTCAAGAATTCAATAAGTGTTGCTCGAATTGTATCACAAAGTATGCAATATAAAGAACAAATAGTAATAGTGACAACAGAGCTATCTAAGTAAAGGTAACAGAACAATTGCAAGAAAGATAGAAAAAAGTCAACAAAATTCAAGATAGACATCCTAGAGTTATTGTACCAGACCACTGTGAATTAATCAGGATTGTTATGCACTTGACCCCGTGCAAATCAAGTTAGGAGGAGACAAATGTTGCCTAGGAGGCTAGTGAACACTCAGCATATCGACCACAATGTTCTCTATACTTTCTAACATCCTGCTTTTCCCATGTCGAGGCCTAAGCTAGATGAATAAACACCGCAATGTCTCGATTTCCAAATAATAGCTATTTAGCATGCAGAATCTTACGTCTCCCATGGCGAGGCCCGACCTAGTTTCTAAACTCAAGCTAATATCATAAAATCATCCTCCACTTGGTTCTAATGACTCAATAATCTCCGATTGGCATGGCGACCACGTCTGGACCATGAACAAAGGAAAACAAGCAAAGGAACTCCATTCTCACACAATCAAGTCTCATTTCACATATTCAAGCAGTTAAAAACATGTATGATCTCATTCGTAAAGATTATGTCAATTGCATAACATTTCACAGTTTAAATTCACAATTGTCTGGCCAAAACTGTGAGTTTAATTTCTTACCGATGCATCGGTAAGACGGTTCAAAGGTCAATTGCATAACATCTTACCGATGCATCGTGGACAATTTCTTCACCACCACAATGCATCTTAGAGATGCATCGTGGACAATCCGGCCACAAGCACGATGCATCGCTAAGATGCATCGTGGAATTAATCCTCTTGCTTGCGATACATCGCTAAGATGCATCGTAGAGCAATCGTGCATGTGTGCAAGTGAAATGTTGTGTAATGTGTGTTATGAATTGATGATTAAATGAGTGAAAAGTGTAGTAAATGTAATGGGTGAAAAGTGTTGTGATGTGTGAGGTTGTGAACTAATTGTTGTGATTGAGGTGCAAAGGTGTGCATAAGATGCATGCAAGCTTGAATCAAAGATTATTCATAAATGGTGCAAGTAATGTGCAAGATTGTACAAAAGTTGTGTGCAAGTGCAATTCACGAAACGTAGCAAACAAGTGCACAATATGTAGTAAAAATGTGCATGTGTTGCCGAAATTGTTTGCCATAAGTGTCCCTTTGGTGCATAAGTTGTGCATGAAGTGTGCTCATGGGCGTGCATGAAATGTGCTATGGTGTACGTCAATTAGTGCAAGTAATGTGCAGCACTATGTTATGAGTCTATGTGCATAAATGAGTAGCATTGTGCTAGAAGTTGTGCACCAAGAATGTGGCCAACAAAATCAATGATGCAAGAATAAGCTGTGATTTGCAACCAACTTCTGGCCCTGATGCTTTATGAATTTGGAAAACCTTAAAACAAGAAAGTTATAGTCCCGAGTTTTAGCCTCCAATAGCCTTTTGAATCACTCAAATTGGAGCCCGGATAAGGAAGTTATGACCAAAATACCGAAGCATAGCAAGGTATGTGCAATGCATCGTGGCTTCAAAGTTATGCCTATGATGCATCGCCAAGTAGTTGCATTCATAGCGATACATCGAACACTCCACCTCCGAATTAGAGCTTGGGATCAACATGCAAGTTGTAGAGCTTCCTCTCATCTTTCCTTAGGTTCACGAATCAACATCATTTGAAGTTTGTAGCTCAAGATATCAACAATCTCCCAACATGTGGCAGAAAACTCAACACTCAAAACCCTAAAGCAGTGATCACGAGTTTCCCCCCGTTTCTCATACTTGCACCCAGAATTAGAAGAAATGTAAAACAAACGAATTGAAGTACACTAAAAGACCTTTCCAGAACATCTAAGATCTCATCATTTGGATTAGTAATGAGAAAATTTCACTCAAATGAAGAACACTCTACATTCTGCCAAACAGATTAAGACATTTCCAACTTCACCAATATCATTTCAAGCTCTTTGAATCACTTCCCTGTTCTTTAGTCTAACACACATTTATTTCATTTGTTCATCATTTTTGGTCTTTTCCACCATTTTAGTACACCAATTTGTGAATCACTTCAAGTGCACAGAATGTCACAAAACATCACACACTTGCATGAAACTCTAGTCAAAAGCTGAGTAAAATAAAACAATTTAAGTTGGTATAAAACCAACTTATCAATCTCCCCCATACTTGAACTCTTGCTTACCCTCAAGCAAAACTCACACTCCACATGTTAAACACTTTTGTTCAAGACCTTGCTCCCTAATCCACTACGTTTCCCTTAAGTTCATCAAAAATACTTTCCACACAGAAAACGCTTAAAAAAAACTTTTAAAAGTATCTCGATTCAAAATTATCTGATTCTAACACAAGTTATCAACCAAGGCACGATGAATAAAGACCAAAATGTCATGCGTGCAAGTGTGTGTGAGGAATGTGGTTCAATTGTTCTTCCTGCATGATTATCCCATTGTATTTTGTTTTACAGATCAAAACACACCAATCTCCTTATCCACACACAAGAACAATTAGCACATAAGATCAATGGTCACCTATGCGCACATTGGTGCTTCTATTAGGTCATTCCAATTTGCACTTTGGTGCATTCTTTTATCACACGCATTGGTGTTTTATGCCTAGGTCTTGTGGCTATTTTTTCCACTTTCTGCCTGGGTTTTATACCTATTTTTTCCCAATTAAGCTTGTCAAGGGTATTTTGGCTTTTCATTCCCAATTGCCAAAGGCTTTTTCTCCATATCCTTTCTTGTGTGCTCACTTGTTCTCGTC